>JBANSL010000020.1:6062500-7325000 GCA_037127255.1 Persicaria tinctoria
AGTTTTACAGTATGTTGTATATTGTTGAATCCAAATGAATTGTTGTTAATTGTTGATATTGAGATTTTTGTTGATTCTTGCTATTGAATGTCATAATGTAATTTATAATCTTTCAGTTTCACGAGCTCAAAACGAGTTTTTAAGAAAACGAGCTTCAGACAAGGTGGAAACTTCAAAATGAGCAAAACGAGTTCGGACGAGCTCGCGAGCTCGAGCTCGGCTCGACCAAAAACGAGCAAAACGAGCTCCTTATATAGCTCGCGAGCCGCATACGATCAAGATTTTAAGCTGGTAAAAAAAATCAGGCTCGGCTCGATAAAAAACGAGCTGAACATGAGCACCTAGGTACTCGGCTCGAATAACACCCCTAGCTGAAACCAACGGTTGAGATTTGTCCTGCTGATTGAAAATTACATTTACAAAATTCAAAATTTGACCATGAAAATGTAAAAATACAAATAAAAACGACCACTACACTAGATTCATTTTTCTCTACATTTGTAATTATCTTTCATTAGTAATGATTATTATTTGAAGAATATATTTTGTTGTTTTGAAATAAATGATTATAACATATGTTATAGATAATAACATTGATGATTCAAGAAGTGAATTATCATATCAAACCAAATGCATGAAAACCTATTGATACATACACTGAGTAGGCTCATCATCTTGGTTCTGATTTTCCCAATTCATGAGGGTTTACTCACTATTACACCACTTTCAATTTTAGCTATATAAATACATATGATCAATAACCTTGCAAATCACACTCACTTCACATCTTTCTCTTCTTCCTCATCATGGATCCACCCCAAAATCAATCAGAGAATTTCTTCTTTTCTATCTTGGGAAACATATCTCTTTCTTTTGAGTATGATATGAGCTATTACGAGCAAGTGCTCGTTTCAAGCCCATAAAATTTTACCCCTGACACTCCTAGAAGTGCAAATGCTCAACTATTGAAGACGATCACAACATATAACATCCAACCAAGTGTTATTGAGGTCCCAACAGGTGGTAATAGAGGCTCTCGTGGTCGGGGTCGTGCTCGTGCTCATGGTCGAGGTCGTGTCAGAGCTCATGGTGCAGCCCCGTGAAGAAGCAACGGAAGGTGGTGACGAAGTTCGTCTAGGTCGTGCCAACCTACTGGAGTGTTGAAGATGGTAATCTCCTTATTAGTTGCTAGATCAATATTTCCATCGACCAAGATTCACAAGCATTTTGAGATAGAATTGCAGTATTCTATGAGCAGTATAACCACACCAAGTGGGAAGAGACCCCCTCGAAATGTAAGGCTAGGTGGCAAAAAATTAACTTCAATGTTTGGAAGTTTGTTGGTTGTTTTCAGGAGGCAAGTTGTACTGAAAGCATCCGGTGAGGCAGAGAAAGATGTTATCATGAGGGCACATGAACTTTATGCTTTGAAGAGTGATGGGAAGCGCTTCAAAGAAGAGCATCCATGGCTTGCATTGCGTGATAATCCCAAGTGGAGTGTTGACTAATTAAACAAAATCTGTCGATGCAATGTAAGCATTGGTAGCTCCAAAAGATCTCGATCAACTAGTTGAGGGGATACCCCAAGTTCAGATACTTCTGCGAGTGTCTTTAATGTGAACCCCATAGAGTGTCCCATGGGCATCAAGAAGTCTAAAAGGGGAATGAGCGAGGCAATGTCGTCTAATTAGTTAGAAGATAAGGAGTTTACTGAACAAATGGAAAAAGATAAAGTTGACTAGTTCAACTAAATGTATGAGTTGGCAATTTAGCATTCGGGAAGAGTTGTCTTCAGGAATCTTATTTGTAAAGCCACCATGTGAAATTTCCTTGTCCTATTGTCAAATCCGTTCTATATAAGTTGGCAATTTTGCATTCGGGAAGAGGCACACCAAACTCATTCCTCTTCAACCCCAAAAATATCTGGATCTGACTCCAATTCGTCAAACACAAACCCCTTTCTTTCAAGCAGTAGATCCGATGAAAGCATGAAGGAGATACAAGCATAGCATATATGCTATGTTGAATGGGAAGCTGCAGCCACTGCCCTTCAGCAGGCGTACCAATAGCTTGAAAGTTCTCGACGGAGACGTTGTCGCAATTACATTGAAAGAGGAGGGGAGAGAGGCTTTGCTCAATTATCCAATGATTACTTCTCGGAGGTGGCAACATACCCGGATGAGGTCTTCTGTCGATGATTCTGAATGTGTACGGGGGTATTTAATTGTATTGTTCAATGATTAAAGGCGGGAATGGTGTGCTTTCAAAAACGACCGGATTGCACGGGCTGGATGGGCATTTCTGCATTGTAGAAAATTACAAGTGCAATTCGCATTTTGGCCTATGGCCTTGTTGTTGATGCTTGTGACGAGTATCTTTGTCTCTTTGGAGCACAACCAGATTGTGCTTGTTACATTTGTTGATGGAATCATCAAATGTTTTAAAGACGAGTAACTTAACTTTGTCAACCAAATGCAGCAGACATCTAATGATTATTAAGTGTGGCCGTGTGGGGGAGTCTCGTGGCTTTCCAAGGATGTTGGCTAGCATTGATCGTATGCATTGTCCATGGAAGAATCACCCTACTGCAAGGAAAGGTCAATTTACCCATGGAGATCATAATCACCCAACGATTATACTTGAGGTGGTTGCATCATATGAACTATGGATTTGACATGCTTTCTTCGGAGTCTCAGATACTAATAATGATATTAATGGTCTTGACCGTTCCTCTGTTTTTGATGATTTTTTGCAAGGTCGAGCTCCAATGGTTAAGTTCACTATTAGGGGACACAAGTATACCATGGGGTACTATCTAACCGATGGGATTTATCCGGAACGGGCTACATTTGTGAATTCACCGAAGTCTCCTCAAGGAATCAAAATGAAGTTATTTGCCCAACATGTAGCTTCCATTCGTAAATATGTGGAAAAAGCATTTGGAGTGTTACAAATTTACAATATCGTTTTGTAATAGTTCGCAACCCAGAACTATCTTAAGATGCATTAATGCTTGGGAAGATAATGAGAGCATGCATCATTTTGCACAACGTGGTCGTGGAGGATGAGCGAGAAGACTATAGCCACCATGGGTATGAGATTTTGCAGTTTGAAAAAGGCATAAGTGGTAAACCTATCCCGATGGACAAATCTACTTAGATGTATTCAACTAGGACTCCCAATGTCATGCAAGAGTATATACATGTGTGAGAGACGAAGTACGTGATAGTGTTACACACCGTTGTCTTAGAGAAGATTTGAAGGAACACATTTGGCAAAAAATTGGCTCCAATGTCGGAGATAACTAGTGGTTTTTATTTTGATTATTATGTTTGTTAAGTTGGAATTTAAGTTCATGTATTGTCCATAGTGTAATCTCTTTTGATGTAATCAATGTATTTCGACTAATTCAAATAAGATTTATATATTGGGTTATATATAGTCACTAGTTTAGTTTATAAATAATACTCTCTTTGGTAATTAAAACTTGTCGTTTACTATTCATGTACGCTTTTTTAGAATGATAAAAACTATATGAAATATTAAATTTTTTAAAAAATTTTGTTTTTATAAATTCATTTTTAAAAAAGTATGAAATTATTTTTAAAAAATAAAAAAGTTAATATTTTATATAGTTTTTAACACCTCAAAAAGTGTGCGTGAATAGTAAAACGTTAAGTTTTAATTAAGGTAGGGAGTATTAATTTACGAATAATATTTTTTTAACGAAAAATGAATATAATAAATTAATCTAGATTTGAGAAAATTAGTCGAGAGGAGTATAATCGTAAATTGATTTAGTGGGAAAGGATGAAAATAATTACGGGTGAGGGGTATAATTTTAAATTGAATTGATAGAAAAAGATGGGTTTTGGAATGCTATTGATAAAGTACAGTATGGGAAAAAAATGTGATGCTAGGATGATGTGACAGAAAGAAGAAGAATAAAATATTAGTATTTCTAATATCCCTAGTATTCTTGATAAACATGGCCTAATAGCTTAATATAAACCCTAAGTTTTAACCATCTATATACTTTACGGTACAGTATAGTATACTCCCTCCGTCCTAAAATACATGGTCTTTTAGACCCCTGCACGTTAATTAAGGAAACCTATTTATATTTAAATCTCATTATTTTTATAGAGATGAGAACTCTTTAATTTTAATTACTATTGTACTTCTTAAAGGTAATAATTGTTAAATCTCGGTGGGCCATATAACGCGGGGGGTCCACACGTCCTGAGCACATCATGTGCACCCAAACCGAGCACACAAGACCAGCGGAGTTCCATCCTAAAACCAATTGGCAATAGGAGGAGTGACCCACTAACTTATATGCAAGGCCCGAGGTTCCGTGTTTTTCAATGTGGGACAATCATCCACACATCACAACAATAATTAACCTATAACCCTAAAAATCCATGTATTGTTGACAAAATTTCAAGGCCTAAAAGGCCAGTATTTGAGCACTTTTAATGGTACTATTTAAAATGCTTATTTGTAAAAAAAATTAATAAAAACTATCAATTCGGGTGTTGGGATGCTTGGAAGATGTAAAATTAGCATCGATGCTTATTGCCTCATCCTTCATTTCATTCATTACCTCTACAAAAGGGCGGGACATGTGTCATGATCTCACTGGCGGTGGGGAGGAACGGCTGAGATCAAAGCGAACCAACGGTTGAGATTTAATCTGGTACATTTTAATAACATTCATATAATGTCATTTTTGCTATTTAAAATGTAATTTTTTTTAAAAAAAATTACCATAATACTATATAGATTCATTTTTCTCTACACATAGACATCAATTTTGAATATGTTTCGACATATTTTGAAAAAAAATAATTTCTTTGGATATAATTATATTGTAATTTTCCTCGGTAAATTGGATCTTAGGCGTTCAATGTCCGATTGCTTATTATAATACCTTTCCGTATAGGGAATCTCAGAAGTGGACCATATATACTTTTACTTATTCATTTTATAAATGAAGGAAATTTTATAATTAAATTTTAGGAAGTAAATACTAATATAATATTATAATAACATTATAAACATGTTGGAAATATTTCTTATAGAGTGGTATGTTCGTAAATTGAATTGGTTAAAAAAAAGATGAATTGTGGGATGTTAGGGCACTTTTATCGGATGAAAAACAAGCAGGGGTACTTGGGTTTTTATTATAAACAAATGTGAATAGTGGTGCATTGGATACCTGAGGGATGGGTGGAAAGAAGCGATACCCGGGTATGCATGTGGGCCACTGGAGGACAGACTGCAGCGCGCTAGCAAATTCTGAAACCAATTGGAGGACAAATGTCGGTCAGCCATTGGTGCGCAGAAGTGGTTGTGCAGATGGCGACACGTGGCAGCGTGGGAGTGGCTGGGAGGCTGAGCCATGCAGATGGCGACACGTGGCAACTGGTTGGGGGGGAATATTTTACACCATTAAATCCAAATTTCGGGGGAGAAAATGTTAAAAAAAATAAAAAAATTACCACAATACTAGATTCATTTTTATCTACATGTAGACACCAATTTTGAATATGTTTGACTATATATTTTTTTTTTAATAATTTCTCTTTGATTATAAATATGCATAATATAATCCGAAAAATTGAATTAAAAATATGAAAAAATTTGAAGGAACATATTTGACAAAAATTTGGAGCCAATCGTGGAGGCAATTAGTATTTTCCGCTATCCGAATTATGTTATGTTATTTAAAAAAAATTCAAATTTATGCATTGTCTTTGTTATAACGTCCTTTCGTTTATTTAATTAATATCGTTTTTTTTGTTATATATATAGTTCGCACTATGTCATTTATAAATAATATTAATTTAAAATTAAAATTTTAATAATAATAAATGAATATAATAATATAATCGAGAATGGAAATAATTATTGAAGAGAGGTATATTTGTAAATTGAGTGGGTATGAAAAGATGGGTTTTGGGATACTAGGGATGTTATTGATAAAGTGAGAAAAATGAGAATGGGATGCTGAGATGATGTGGCGGAGTGAGAAGAATAAAATATTAGTATTTCTAGTATCCCTAGTATCCATTGATAAACATGGCCTTAGAGATGCTATTGTTAAAGTGGAAAAGGTAAGAGAGGGATGCTATGCTGATGTGGCGAATAGAGATGAATAAAAAAATACTCCCTCCGTTCGGCAAAACTTCTCGTTTACTATCCACACACGTTTTTATAGAATGATAAAAACTATATAAAATATTCATTTTTTTTAAAAAAAAATTAACAAGTTTATACTTACTAATAATAACCACGAAATTGTTAAAAAAATTATTAAAAAAATAGATATTTTATACAGTTTTTATCTTCTAAAAAAACGTGCGTGAATAGTAAAATGTCAAGTTTTGTCGAACGGAGGGAGTAGTATTTTTAAGGGGTGTTTGGTATCGATTACTAGGAATCAAAAAAGGGAATGAGAATGCTTGATTCCCAATTTTGTTGTTTGGTATTGCTAAAAATCGGAATGGGAATGATTACCGGGAATTAACTCATCCCCAATTTTAAGCTGATTTCATCCCTAGAGAAAAGGAGGGCGATCCTCCTATTCCTAACCCAAAAACTTGCTCCCACAGACTCTCATCCTCTTGCAGCCTTCATCCTTTTCCCTCATCTTCCTAGCGCCGGAGTCATCGCCGTCGCGTCACCACCGTCGCCACCACCACTGTCGCCACCTCTCAGATTCGTCGATGTCGCCACCACTGCCCCTGTCTAGATCTACTGCTGTTGCTGTGCTCCGTCGCCGTCGTCCTCATCCTCCGTCCAGATGTCCCTCTGACTCTACAGTCCTCTCTCCGTTGTCCAGATCGTCATCGTCCTCCGTCATCCTCTTCCTCGCGCACTACATCCGACCGTCTAGATCTAGCTCTCTCTCTCTCTGCCCAACCCTCTCCCTCCTCGTTGCAATTGTCCGCCCTTCCAGATTCGCCACCACCCAGCCATGGCTGCTGTCCTCTCCTGCTACTTAGATCGCCATCGCCGCCCTCCTCCCGCCACCGTCCTCTCCAGAACACCATGCTGCCGCCGTCCCACCCCCATCCCCCCACCTCGAACTTCCCCGATGGAGAAGATTTAGGGTTCCAAATCCCCAAAATCTGGAAGCAGGTTCGAAATCCCCAAATTTGGAGCAGATTTGATGAATTTTTGGAATGAAAATGTTGAATTTGTGTAATTTGATGTTAATTTTGAGAAATTGGGAGCATATTTGATAAATTTTTGGTAGATTGATTTTGTATATTTTTAGGTTGAATTTGAGAATTTTTTATTCCGACGTTATACCAAACAACATGCTTGAGAAATGACTCATTCCCAATTTTGATTCCGATTCTCATTCCCATTCCGATTATCACACTCATACCAAATGGGACCTTAGTATCTTGAATAGTAACTGATAAACATAACCTTAGAACGGAGGGAGTAGTAAAACACAGAAGGTAACTTGTGGGCCCCAATAAGAGTAAGTAGATAGGGCACACATCCTTTTCTTTCTATTTTTTCACCGAATTGAAGTCGGCATTACAGCACTTGAGTCCAAATTTAAACTTTTTGAATACCCAAAACGGTGACGTACTGGCTTAGGTGTTGCTAGCGTGTACGTTAATATGCTCACCAATCTGTCAATCACTGTAGTTGTGAATCAAATCCAGGCCGTCCGTTTCTCACACCTGTTGAGATCCTGTATATTTACATTTTGAATAAAACTTCACAAACGTAAGTTGGCCTAATATATTCTCTATGTATTTTTGTCGTCAAACTTTACTCCGTAAAAGTGAATTGAAAGTCAGGGATGATCGATTCTTTGAGAGTTTGAGGTTGAAACTTCCAAGTCCAGAAGATAAAAATAGAGAATTTTTTATTATCTTTTTTAATTTAAATAATTTTAGAACTAAAAGATTAAAAAAAGTAATGGATGACAAAGTTTATTTAAATTAGTTGTAAAGAGGGTATATTTAAACCATATAAAATCATGAGATCAAATCTCATTGCCACCATTTTATAATTTTTTTATTTTTCTTAATTTTTTTTTACCTAAAAAGGTCTATTTAAGTAACATATTTAACAAAAAAAAGTAACATATTTAACATTTTTTAATACGGAGTACATTTTTATAAAAGATATTTATCATATATGCATATAAAAAAAGAAATAAAAAAATCAACTCTCACCTCCCTCCCCAAATTTTTTTCTTAGATCCACGATTGAAATTAGGGGTGGGCACAAATCTCACAAATTCCGATTCTGTTTCGGTCTCGTTCCAATCCCGGTGAAATTTGGAAAAAAAAAATAGTGAATCTCGTCCTGGTCTTGTTTCCCAAAAATTATGTACGTAGGACGGGACGAGGATTCCTTATCTCGCAAATCATGTCCCATCATGCATATATGTGTATGTGTGTATATATATGAGAAATCATAAATTATAAAATGATTATAGATCTATATGTGTTAAGCCTTTGAACACCGTAAAATATATAGGAATTTAAATATTTTAATAATGTTTTTTTTTATTTGAAGGATAGGGCCCGTCCCATCACTTGAGGACAAGGCCTGTATGAGATTTAAAAAGGAGTGAATCCCGACCCGGTTCCATCCCGCAAAAATTATGCGGGACGGGACGCAGGAAGACCCTTGTTTCGCACCCACCCGAATTGAATTATGTCCAAAGAAGAGCAAAATAAACCTTTCATATTTTTTTTATATGCCCAAAGAAGAGCAAAATAAACCTTTCATATTTTTTTTAGATCCAGTGCAGTTAAGACCATTTACAATGGTTTTTGTTGGAAACTTAGAATATACACGTTTGCACAAAATATGTGTAAAAATATACATAAGTTTTTAGTAAATTGCTTTATTAGTGAAATGTGTCTTGGAGCACCATACTCGACCATTGCGGTTGAGCAACTTTTTAGCCGAAGCGGACAGATCTTAACGGCTCAAAGATCATCTATACTCCCCGAGAACCTCGAGATGCAAGTTCTACCAAGCGGTTGGAAATGGGCAAATGAAAGAACCCAGAGTAACTATGTACCTCTCCACTGAATCAGATCCGGATGAAGGATTCGACGACGACACTTCATTGATCGGGAGCTCATATGACGACATGCGAAGATAAGAGGAGATTCAAATAGGTAAAAGAATTACGTGAAGTTTGATTCCTTTTACCCCGAAAGGATACTTAGACAACTGCAAGTCCTTCTTCTCCCTTTTTCCGCACAACAACAAACGTGTTATTTAATAACATTTTTCTAAATTCCTGTGATCCGACGGATCTGCAATCAACCCGTGACCCGAAGGTTCACCTTGATCCGTCAACCCGTCTCGCCACGGATTTGGGTCCTGTGACCCGTCGGGTCCGATCCATCAACCCACCTACTTTTACTAGTTCATTTTTTTTTATTTTTTCCATGGAGAAATGGGCCCGTTAAGGGGGGCGAATAACGTGGAGGGGGGCCAATCTCAAAATGCAAACCCAATAAAAAGATCATTGCCTGTTTGGTTAACAAACGAAAATTTAAGGAAATCACGTGTTTGGTTGCAAATTTTAAAATAGAAAAAACTCATGAATTGAACATTCCCCCAAATGTAAACACTAGAGAGTAGTATAATAACCAATCACAAGTTGGTGTAGTGGTTATGGGGCTACATCCCATGCCTCGAGGTTTGAAGTTCGAATCCTCGTGGAAACATGGAGACGCTTGTGAGTGGGAGGGTCAACCTCTTAATGGGCCTACAGTAACCCGATCCAGATGTAGAGTGGACAAAACCCACTTGAACTGGAAAGGATTAAAAAAAAAGAGAGTAGTATAATAGAAGATCAATGTAAATTTAGCATAGAAAAATAATTTTTAAAAAACTATTTAAGCCGATACTATTTCGACCTTTCGAGCTTTGTGTCCGTCCATCGTCGTCTTCCCAAACTCCATCATCATTCATCAGTCATCGCCATCACAACATGATTAACTACAAAGTCCCATTAATTCAATACAAATTGTTGTGATGTATTGAAACTTTGTCCCACAACGAAAAACACGAGAACCCGACCGTGGAATAATTTGTGGATGAGGGGACTCCATTTCTTGTCTCTGGATTGTGAAACACAAGTAGCCAAGTAGGCGAAGAAATGGACATCGAGTCTGGTGTGGGTGTGGGGTGTGATACATTCATGGTGATCGAACAAATGCTGAGAGAGAGATTCGTCATTGGCGGATTTTTTTTTAAATTTATTTGGGCCTTAAGTTCAATGGTGTTGGGCTGGATATACTCAATGGGCCGCCCCAACATTACAACTACAAGTGATTGTTTTACTGTTTTAGATTTATTATCCCTTTATTGATCTTACATTAATGAATTTGTCAACCATTTACCGACGATAGTAACATGAACGATATGTTTATCAAGATTTGGGCATAAATACTTAAAATGTTTTTAGGATATAAATATTGGGAAAAAAAACATAACCAAAATATAAGGAGAGATGAATTTAATACACAATGACCTAAGTTTTGTGTTAAATGATGAATTTCGACCTTATTAAAAAAAAAAAAAATCTGGGATGACTCTCATTTTCAAACAATCCTTGCGTGTGTCCCTAATTGAGATTTTCACGTGGCGTCCCCTTTCGATCTCTCCCTCTCGCTCTTGATTCGCTGTATAACGACTCAGAAGGTAAGCTCCGACCTGGCGTCGTCCTCACCGGCGTGATCTCTCTTGTCGTCCTCACCTGCCTCGTTGTGTGCTCTCTCTATCTCTCTCCCTCCCTCTTCGCTTCCTTTTTTAGCGTTCTTTCTTTCTTTATTTTTTTTTAATTTCAAAATTAACGGACTTCCCTTTCAACTATTAAAATTTAACCCCGAGGGCACGACGCGAAAAGAATCAAAATCTTAGGGGCACCACGCGAAATATGCAAAAGAGTTGTATATCTCGCGGAAATTACAATATCTCAGAAACACCCTGTGAAATTTCCGTAATTTTTTTTGAAGCAGGATAAAAATTAGGAAAGCCGGCGCCGCTCGGAGCTCTTTCCTAGCGCGTCCAACCGGACGACAACATCAAGTTCTGGATCCACCATGTTATCATCGACAGGGATGTTGTAGGTCAAACGTGTAATCTTGTCAGCCATCGCATTTGAACCCTTAAAAATATGACGAATAGTAACCTGAGACATATAATTTAAATGCGTTTTTGTGTCTGTCATTAGCCGCTCAATGTTTCAGGGACACGATCAGCCCCAGGAGAGCCTTTACAATGATCAGACAGTCCCTTTGGTAAGTTACTACGGAGTATCTATTTTCCGATTGATGACCCTCAAAATATGTAAAATTTGCATGGTATCTCAATTATTAAAAAGTCATTAATTATTTCTTGGTGGTCTGATGATCTCTGTGTTTCCTATACATTATGCATACATGCCCATCAACATCATCATCCATCCATCCATCCATCACTCCCCTCTTTCACTGAACACCTTAACATCCCCATCCACCTCAAAACCCCAATCGCCTCTGCACAAAAAAGCTTCATCCCCACCCCAACAATGGCCGCCCGCAACGGCCGCAGAACAGCTCCGACTATCTCCTCCCCCTCCACACTCCCCTACCTCCTCCTCATCTTCTTCCTCGCCCCGAACTGCATCTCCGCCCTCAACATCACCTCCATCCTCGCCTCCTACCCCGACCTCTCCCACTTCTCCTCCCTCCTCTCCTCCTCCGATGTCTCCGACGACCTCTCCTCCCGCACCTCCCTCACCATCCTCGCAGTTCCCAACTCTCACCTCCACACCTCCGCCGCCGCCACCTCCCTCTCCGACGTCGTCCGCTACCACGTCCTCCTCCGCTATCTCACCTGGTCCGACCTCCGCAGCCTCCCTCCCTCCGGCCAGCTCGTTCCCACTCTCTTCCAGACCACCGGCCGCGCCCCCGCCGATCTCGGCTCCCTCAATCTCACCTTCAACCCCTCCAACGGCGTCGTTTCTATCCAACCCCCAATTTCTCCCAATCTCAACCCTAACCCTAATTTCAATTCCAGTTCCTCCGCCACTGTCCTCACTCTCGTCAGATCGATTCCCTACAACGTCTCGATCTTCACCGTCAGCTCATTGATTTCCCCCTACGGATCCGATTTGGTCGCGTCGGAGCTCCGGCCGCCTTCCCCGGGGCTGAACATCACCAAAGCGTTGATCGATGGCCATGGATTCAACGTTGCTGCGTCAATGCTCTCCGCCTCTGGTGTCATCGATGAGTTCGAGGCAGACGAGGCTGGCGCTGGCATCACTCTCTTCGTTCCCACCGACGCCGCCTTCGCAGACCTCCCTCCCGACGTTCAATTGCAGGCATTACCCGCAGATCGAAAGGCGCTTGTCCTGAAATTCCACGTCCTCCATTCGTACTACCCGCTCGGCTCTCTCGAGTCGATCGTGAACCCCGTCCAGCCCACGCTCGCCACGGAGGCTAACGGCGCCGGGAGCTTTACACTGAATATCTCCAAGGTGAATGGGTCGGTGGCGCTCAACTCCGGCGTGGTTCAGGCGGTGGTCACCCAGACAGTTTTTGACCAGAACCCCGTCTCCATTTTCGGGATCTCCCACGTGCTCCTGCCGAGGGAGATTTTCGGCGAGTTGAAGGGGAAAGGTGTGAACTTGGGAATGAGGAATTCGAGTGGTGACGATCCGGTGGCTGATCCGCCGGAGGTGGGGGCGGCGCCGTTGGGTACGCCAACTGATCCGTCTTCACCACCGGGGCTGAGGGATGAGATCAAATCAGAGGCTGGTATGTCAGTCAATCAAGGGAGCTTAGCTCTGGTGTTCACAGTGGCGTTGCTGTATCTATTATCGGTATGAGATTCGTGAATTTCCAACATTTTTTGTTGATGAATTGTTCAAATTTTGTTTATTTATTTACAATTTGGTGGAGGGTTGGGGCTGATTTGGGGCATTGATAGCTTGTTCATGGCTGCAGCTGAAAGCAGCAACCTTTTTTTTTTTTCCCTTTACCTTCTGGTTTGCTGAATTTGATGAAAGATCAGATGGGCGATGGTGTGAAATTGGAAGAGGGTGAATCTCAATTACTTGTCCAATTTCCAGATTTAGAAGGGGATTTTTTTTTTTTGTACAGAGATAATGGGAAAGAAAATATCTCCATTGGATGCATCCTAATTCCAATGGATCCCCTCTTTAAAGTTCCTGCATTTTTCTTATGTGTTCATCATGTACTCTATTTGTGCTGAAAACATTGCCATTTGCTACATACAATTGCCCAAATGGGTTCCTCATCATCAATTCGCGGCAAACGAATCCATAGATCACAGTGTTTGGTTTGCATTAACCTTTTTCTGAGGCAATTGTGGAGAGAGTAAAGAGAGGCACAGCAGCACCGGTAGACGGCGGCAGATGGGCAAAGGGCAGGTGTTGGGCGGTGAGCAATTAAGGGGAAAGGAAGGGGGTACTTTGGTGAAATCAATGGGGGAGAGAATCATGTATATGATTGGATTGTAGTGTGGATGAAATATTTTAGGGGGAGGAGTTAGCTGGAAAGCAATTGAAAGTGGACAACAGAGGTGCAAATGGACGCGGATCTGATGGGGATGGATATGCACACTAGCTGTGTATTTTGTCACAATAATTACAAAGATGAGGGGGTAGCTTCACAAGTTAACCTCTTATTTACTCTTTTGCTATGCTCGTAACCAACCACCCTTTGTTTGGAACAATTCAACACAAACCCGCTCTCTGTACATGATTTTTTTGCTCCTAAATTGGATTGCTCAAGTAAACGGTGGGCCTAAAAACAAATTTTGCTCGAGCAAATAGATTCTTTTTACACACCCATTCACTTAACTAAATTGTGGGTTTGGAATAAAGTTGTATATTTCCCTTTCCAAACAAAATGAAGTTGTATATTTTTAAAACTATTTGTATGAACAAAAACAAGACAAAAGGCATCCACACTAGGTAACTAGCGGAGCTTATAATTTTGACTGAGCACCTTATAATCAATGTGAGATCCGAAGTAATTTTGATTGAGCAAATGAGCAGGCTTAACCAAATGATCAAGCAAATGGGGAAGTTTTGCTACCTTGTTAGAGCATCCACACTAGGCACGAACCCCATTTGCTTGAGCTTTTGGTGGAGCATTGCACATCTGCTTATATTTAAGCAAAATCATTTCAAAGCTTGCGTTCATCTTAAGGTGTTTGAGCATCCAACTATTTACATTTGCTCTATCAATTAATGGGATTGCCCCATCAGTTACTTGACCGTCTAAATAATTTTAAAAATATATAACTTTTGTTCTAGTTCCACCATTCATTTGATCAATGAGTGCTTGAAAAAAATGATTTACTTAAGCAAAATTTACTTAGTAAAATTTATTTCCAAACTCGTTTTTTACTTTAGCAAACTGAATTTATGAATGCTGAAGTAATAGTTATGTGGTCTCACATTCCCTTTTTGATGTGATCGTAGTCGTCTATGAGCTCGTCTCTGGTTTGTCTTCGGAGCTGAACATCAACTTTCATTTCTGAAAACTGTTTGGCGTCATCTCGGTATTTTGGCCCGTTCTGGATGTATAAAACTCCGATTGAAGCCAATGAGCACTTATTGGAAAGATATTTTAAGTGACTACAACTTTATTGAAGGATGCAATCATCAATTCAGCTTGGATAATGACCGAAATATGGGATCTTCGCAACAGTCCGAAATTCTGGCAGCTAATCGGAAATGCAATAAATAAAGACGGAATGCATTCAATAAAGTCGGATTAAATGACGGGGCTTTAGGGATTTCCGGCCTTCCATATCTTTGATGGCAACCAAGACCATTCTTTTTCTCCCATTATGGTTGTCCATCTCTCCGTCATAAATCTCGGAAACCCTTTCGTATTATCCGTCATTAGTTTATCAATTATTTTAATTTCTTTTATTTTTCATAGATTCAATGTTTTTCTATATAAAGGGATGTAAGAAATTCTTTTGAATTTGAGAAAAATCTGAGCTTTGTGCTTCCTTCGTTTCGGGTTAAGAAACAAAATCTATCTTGGTGAGATGCCGGATAAAACATCTTGGTGAGATGCTAAGAGCGATTCCCTAGTGAGAGACGACGGAATCAAAGGGTCAGAAACACTCGGAGTGCGAGGCTGAGAGTGTGGAAGATCCAGTGTTAGAGAGAGCTCGGAGTGCGAGACCGAGAGCGATCTTGCATCACATATCCCTCAACCCCATCCCCTACTTTACCACCATTCTAAGGCCTTCTATATCCCCATCATCACCCTCCATTCACCCCCAAAACGTCACCCCAAAGCAGCCCTTCAATCCCTCTCAAACAAGCCCCGTTTGGACTCGCCTCTACACAAGCGACGTCTCAGTAAAACGCGATTTTCCGCTTCGTCTGACCTTCGATTGACGAGATCTGCCCTAATCCGCGACCGCGACTTCAAGAGCTACAAAAGTAGTACTTGCACCGTTGCACGTCCCCAGAAGCTGAGCCAATCGAAGGGAAATCGGAAAGCTTTGAAGACTGATATGTTGCCTCATAAGCTGTCCAGAATTTCCCGACTTCTCGAAACTCTCGTCGCCGGTCCTTTTGCTCGAGCCCGGGTCCGAGCACGTCCCCACCAGTTCCCAACCACTCTCTCTCCCTCTTTCTCTCTATCTCTCTCTTCAATTTGGTTTTCTTGAGTTTTTAGAGAAGTTGATGCTCAAGCCACTCAAAATTGGATTTTTAACACTTCTTTAAAATTATAATATTTTCTTGCCTCTAAAAACTACCAACGTGGATACTCTGAATACTTTTATTTACCATGATTTAGACAAAAGCACCCCTCTTGTTTTGAAGTTACAAGAAACCAATCGATTTTCCGAACTTTGCAAAAAAGCATCCAATATTAACCAAAGTTTGCACAAGACCGCAAATTTTTAATAAATAATAATAAAAATAAAGGCAAAATCATATGTAGGATGCATGTGCAAAAAAAAAAAAAAAGACAAAATGACTAGCAAGATTCAAGTGCATGAATTCACAAGCCGTTTGTGGAGTTGTAGATGTCGCGTGCTTATGATTTTGCCTCCATTTTTTCTATTAAATTAGATAGATAACGTACAAATCTACTAAAGTTTTAACCCAAAATCAATTGGTAATAAGAGGAGTAACCCGTCAAGCTTATAGATTGTTCATGATATCTCAATATTTTCAACATGGGACAAAGACAACCCTATATTCCAACAATGTGAGTTGACTAATACCTCTCCTTCGAGGTCTTGAGTTTTCTTTAAAAAATACCTTGTTTAACTTATTTTTTTAATGATCGATATAAAGGTTCCGAGGTTATTGACTACCATCGAATCGGGAAAAAATGAAGTGGCAAGCCATCAAACTACTCATAGCAAGACATAATTACCGCTAATGAAATTTAAACCTTTAACTTTAGAATTTTATCTCTTCCGCGAAGTGTACTTTATATTTCAAAAAAGAGAGAAGCTAGATAGATATATGCTTCTTTCAGTTCTTTGTCATATTTCTTTGGGTCTTTGGCGATGTTGTTGATTAATTACTTTAGGAACCCATGAATGGACAATTTCGGCAAGTTGGACTCCTCTTTATACATTCTTTTGTCCTCCATTTCTTTGGAAATTTGATTCGTGAGTTTGGTGATATATATTCATGCCGACTTTAGAAAGGCGTTATGCTTTTTTATGTTGTGTTTTAAGTGTCTTTATTTAATGTTACCGGTGCGAGGGCCCAAAGCAAATCAATAACACACATTTTTTAAGAGGTGGAGTGGAAGGGGTGGAGATGGGTGAAAATGGAGTGGAGGTGGGTAAAAATGTCCTACCTTGTGAGAGGAGATATGGGAGATGGAGAAGGTGGAGGATCTAAATGAAAGCGAAAGTCAGGAAATGTGGGTGAGAAAACACAACCTAAGTGTCAACTTGGAGTTTCTTCCTTTCTAATGTTGGAACTTGGAACATCAATGTGTTGATGGATCATATGTTTATAACAACCTTTTTGTTTTTTCATTTTTATTATTGATCGAAAATGATGGGATTTACTATATAAAAAAATTATTTGAAAAGAGCCTTCAACCTGTCATAAAACAAGAAAATAAAATTTGGATGGGCTGAATAAACAAAAAATTTCATATCTATTAATATTACTAATTCTGCTAGCATTTTGCTGACGTGTCACGCCTACAATTAAAGTTGAATTTTTTATTCAAATAGGGTTTTCTTATTGGTCAATATTATTATGGAAACTTTAAAATATTTGTTTCCTATTTTAAATATGATTTGAACACATTCTTTTTTTTCGGTTATATTACCGTAAATATTGAGACATGTTTCCATTTTTTTTTTCCGATTGCATTATTAATGTTACTAATTCTGCTAGCATTTTGCTGACGTGTCACGCCCACAATTAAAGTTGAATTTTTTATTCAAATGAGATTTTCTTATTGGTCAATATTATTATGGAAACTTTAAAATATTTGTTTCCTATTTTAAATATGATTTGAATCCATTCCTTTTTTTTATTTTCGGTTATATTGCTGTAAATATTGAGACATGTTTCCATTTTTTTTTTCCGATTGCAATATATCTATCTATCTATCTATTAATATTACTAATTATTCTGCTAGCATTTTGCTGACATGTCACACACACAATTAAAGTTGAATTTTTTATTCAAATGAGGTTTTCTTATTGGTCAATATTATTATGGAAGCTTTAAAATATTTGTTTCCTGTTTTAAATATGATTTGAATCCATTCTTTTTTTTTCGGTTATATTGCCGTAAATATTGAGACATGTTTCCATTTTTTTTCCGATTGCAATATTCTCATAATTCGTCTACATACATTGAACTTAAATTTGAATCTTGGTATATTTTATTTTTGGAAATTTATACTCTACATAGACTCATATCCAATTGTCAGTTTATAAAATGCTACAGAGTATAAATTAACTTTCACATATGTTCATATTTTCTCACCAACCATGCAAGTATTTCATTTTCAAATAAATTAATCAAAGATGTACTCGGATTGCTTGCATTCATTATCTTAACGGATTGAATTCATTTAAATATTTGTTTATTATATCACATGTATCCCAATCATGTTAAAATTTACTACTCTCTCTATTCGTTTAGCTAAATATGTTGTTTAATATTCATTCACGCTTTGTTAGGATGGTAAAAATTATATAAAATATTATTTTTTCAAATTTTTTATAGATTAATTTCGATAATAGGTAATCTATTAATAATATTAATTCTACTATCATTTTGCTGATGTGTCACGCTCACAATTAAACTTGAATTTTTTATTCATATGGTATTTTCTTATTGGTCAATATTATTGCTGAAATTTTAAAATATCTGTTTCCTATTTTAAACATATTTGTTTCCTATTTTTATACTAAAATATTATTTAATTTGATATGTTGTATGTCAATTTGTGATCTATTTTAATCGTCTACGTACATTGAATATTCGTCAAGTCTTGGCTGATTTTATTCTTGGATAATGAAATTGTTGATTTATCATATTTAACCGATTGTAATATTCCCCACAATGTCTACATATAACGAACATGTAATAATCAATTTGTAAATATTCAATTTCAAAAATGAATTATAAAAATCAATTAGAGCCAAAAAAGTGTTTTTTTTTATAATTTAATTATTTTAGACATCTTAAATGACTATCGAAAAATAAACAATATTTTAAGACTCACAAGTATTACTAATGCTTATTTTACATCTTGGATGAGACTTCTTAGATTACTTTTCTACCTTTAAGGATTTTTTTTTACCATCTTATCTTTATTTTCACTATTTATTTCTCTCTCTTTCTAACCATCTTTCTCATGAAAATAATGAATAAGTTATGTACATCTACATAACTTCAAAATTATTCACACAATCATGTGGTTATGATTTTTTAATATTTGTACGAGAGCTTATATTTTACTTTTTAGATCTATGCTAATGATAATAATTATATATTTATTTCAAATTATATTACGTGATGTGTTTGAGTATTACTACTACTTTACCTTATTAAATCATTTTCAAAATTTGTATCGTATCTCTTTCCAACTAATTTATAAATTATAAAAAAACACTTTATACATATTTTTGTTGTAAACACGTATATATATATATTAATATAGTATTATATAGATATATAAAATGATGTTCAAATTAAAATGGATGAAGCTCCCGTGCCTTCAAGGCACGGGTATTACACTAGTATTAATAATTTCCATTAACAAAACTCTCATTCCAATAAAATACATAATTTTATTTCTTTATTTTTAATTTTTTTGTAAAAAAAATAGGGCCGATTGGAGCATATCTCAGCATGGCCCTAGTTATGCATCTTCCTTCAATAAAGGTTAAGTTATACTCCTTCCATTGTTTTCATACGATCTCGACTTTTGCTATTTATACCTGTTTTCTTAAAATGATAAAAGTTATATAAATATTATCATTTTTAATTTTTTTTATATAAATTTTACTCATTAGAAGTAAGGATGAAATTATTAGATCTTTTTAAAATTTATTATTTTATAATTTTTTTTTATCATTCTAATAAATTGCATATAAATAACAAATTTCGTATAAAAAAGGGAGGGGTATATTTTATCATTTTTCCCATCCCCACACAACACACACAAACAAAACAACAAATTCTAACTATATATTTTGCATTTGTCATTATATTTTATCTTCTAACAAATTACATTTTTAAAGACTAATGCAAGTTTCAAGCTATAGAATTGGAAATAGTGCTCAAGAAAATTTAAGCAAAAACAAATTGTCAAGATGTGAAAAGATAAAAAAAAAAAAAAAAAAGGTTTCACGTCAAAAGTTTGAATAATACAAGTCTATTATATAAACCACTGTGTTACTCTTACCGTTATCAATTGGTTTTTAAGATGAACCTAATTGAACTTATATATTATGATACCAATGTAGGTATACATGTACATCACTCGACCTTCCCTCCTTAATCCTAACAAACTTCAATGTAGTATCAAAGTGGTTAGTGAAACGATATGACTTTCGATAATGGGTTAGCTAAAAATAGAATGAGATATTACACTCAATGTCAAAGTGTCAATTAGACTAGATATTCTTAGTTGCTTTAAGCAAGTCTATGTTACACGCAAATGGGGAAACGGCAATCTAAATTTTGTAGGAAATGGAAATGTCGAAGAAACGAAAACATGAATTATATGTTCCTTTAAGGTCTAAATAAGAACAATAAGCATATCACCAAGTCATACACATAGAATGCAACATTAGGCTACAAATTGAAATGTTCAATATCGTGATAAACAATGTCCTTACTCCTTAACAAAATCAATAAAGACATGTTAAACCTTTTAAATGTCCTTATTCCTCTTTGACTCCATCAGCTGCAAAGTCGATTTGTTGGCTTTGTTCAACACTATGATTGTGAGATCATGAGATTGATTGTAATGTTCTCCTTGAGGGTTTTCATTCATTGATATAACATATATATAGGTTACAAAGGTATTAGGACTTAACGGGCTTTTAGCCCACTATACAATAGGAGACCTATGTAATCTATCAAACCCCCGCAGTCGAAACGGGAGGGGTCCGTACAGTGAGACTGGAATGAAAATCAATGAACAACTGTCTAGGTAAACCCTTGGTGAATATATCAGCGTACTGATAAGAGGACGGGACATGTAGAACGCGGACATGTCCAATGGCAACCTTGTCCCTGACGAAGTGGAGATCAAGCTCAATGTGCTTTGTGCGCTGATGCTGGACTGGGTTGCTAGCCAGATAGACGGCGGAGACGTTGTCAGTGTAGACCAAAGTGGCCTTCTGCAAGGGGCAACAGAGCTCAAGCAGAAGATTGCGGAGCCAAGAGCACTCAGAGACAACGTTGGCAACACCCCTGTATTCGGCCTCAGCGCTGGAGCGAGAGACGACAGACTGACGCTTGGCTGACCAAGACACAAGAGTGTCGTTGAGGAAGACACAGTAACCAGACGTGGAGCGACGTGTGTCAGGACAACCACCCCAATCCGCATCAGTGTAAGAAACAAGATCAAGCTTAGAGAAAGGAGTGATCGTGGTGCCGGGCTCGAGAGTGCCGCTGATGTACCGAATGACCCGCTTTAAAGACTGAAAGTGAGGTTCCCTAGGTGCATGCATGAACAAGCAGATCTGCTGAATGGCGTAACTGATATCAGGCCTAGTGAAAGTGAGATACTTAAGAGCATCAGCAAGGCTCCTGTACAATGTCGGGTCATCCACCAAAGGACCAGAATGAGCACTGAGCTTGTTGGATGTATCGACAGGGGTAGCGACTGGATTGCAGTTGACCATCTTAGCCCGAGCAACAATCTCAGCAGCATACTTACTTTGTGAAAGAAACAGACCAGACACATGACGCTGAACAGCAACACCCAAGAAGTAAGACAACTGACCCAGATCAGACATGGCGAATTCCGCACTCAACAGCGAAATAATGGACGTCCGAAGAGCATTAGAAGAAGCGGTGAGGATGATGTCGTCGACATATAGCAGCAGAAATGCCAAGTCTGAGCCTCTACGATATATAAACAGAGATGTATCCGAACGGCTGCCAGTGAAACCCAAACAGAGCAGATGAGAGGAAAAACGTTGGAACCACGCCCGCGGAGCCTGTTTCAGACCATACAGAGAGCGCTTGAGGAGACAGACATGCTTTGGACGCGCAACATCAGCAAACCCCGTCGGATGAAACATGTAAACTGTCTCGTTCAGATGACCATGCAGAAAGGCGTTCTTGACATCTAATTGATGGATGACCCAGTTGCGCGACAGAGCCAGACTTAGGACCACTCGGATAGTGGCAGGCTTGACCACAGGGTTGAACGTCTCATCACAATCAATACCGGTCTGTTGAGATCTACCGTTCACCACAAGACGGGCTTTGTAGCGCTCCAACGTCCCATCAGAGCGGAACTTGTGACGGAAGAGCCACATACAACGAATGACGTTCGCCCCAGGAGGGCGAGGAACAAGAACCCAAGTACCATTCTTCGTAAGGGCCCTGTATTCGTCGAGCATAGCCGCCTGCCAATTTGGGTCGAGGAGGGCTGTTTTGTGGGAGGTGGGAACGGGGGAGAGGGAGGTCTGGGTGGGGGCAGACGGTGATTGGGAGTCGGGAAGGATGGGGGCAAGAGGGGCTAAGCAAGGGGAAGAGGCGACGGGCGCAGCAGAGCTGCGGGCAGGGGGGTCAAAAGCGGCGAGGGTTGCGGCGGGCGCAGCATGGCATGCGGCGGCCGCCGCCAGTAAGGGATCTGAGGCTGGGGGGATGGGTTTTTGATGGGCGGCGGGCACAACATGCCCTGTTGCGGCCGCCGCACGTAGGTGATGTGAGGCTATTCGACGGGGTGATGGGGGGTGTATAGCGGGGTGATGGGCGGTGGTCATGGAGACGATCTGACGGGGTCTGAAGACACCGGAGACGTTGCGGGTGTGTGGTCTGGTGGTAGAGGGTGGTGGGGGAGGTGGGGGAGAGGGAGACGCATGAGCGCCGGGAAAGCTTTGGGGAAGAAGGAAGTGAGGGAACGGTGACTCAGACTCTGACGGAGACACAGGGGGTGTGGGAGACGCAAAGGGAAACCGCGACTTATCAAAGGTGACATGATGAGAGAGAATGATCTTGTGAGTCTTGATATCGATGCAGATGTAACCGCGATGATCAGATGGGTAGCCAAGGAAGACACAAGGGGTGGAGCGTGGGTGAAGCTTGTGGGGGGCGGTGGATGACTGATTAGGGAAGCACAAGCACCCAAAGGTACGAAGGTGATCAAAGGTGGGCAGAGTGCAATACAGTGCCTGAAACGGTTAGCGATGGTGGAGGGTGGTGGAAGGGAGAATGTTGAGGAGGTAGCATGTGGTGGCTAAGGCGTAAGGCCAATAAAGGAGGGGAATGGATGCATGGAAGAGGAGAGTGCGCATCATATTGGTAATGGTTCGGATGATTCGTTCAGCCTTGCCATTTTGTTGAGAGGTGTAGGGGCAGGACAAGCGATAGGAGATCCCATTGGTATTGAAGAAAGTGTGAAAATCTTTGTTGTCAAATTCGCGGTCGTTGTCGCATTGGAAACACTTGACAGAGGTGTGAAACTGTATTTTGATGTAAGCGTGGAATTTGGCAAAGATAGGGAACACTTGAGATTTAAAGTGCAAAGGGAAAACTAATAAGAAATGTGTATAATCATCCAGAAACAAGAGGTAATACTTATGACCCTCCTTGCTAGGCACAGGAGATGTCCAAATATCAATATGAACAATATCAAAAGGTGCAAATGTAGTGTTTAAAGATCGCTGAAAAGGAAGTCTGGCATGCTTGCCTAACTGACAAGATGAACATAAACTAGAGCGATGCTCTTTATTACATTGGACAAGACTCTTAGAACGAAGTAAATCTAAAACTGCAGGACTGGGATGACCAAGGCGTGCATGCCAAAGACTGGATGATGATGCCGAGAGGGCGACTGGACTTGACGGGCTGGATGGTGAGGGCGTCGACACAGGATAGAGCTCCCCGGTGCTATTACATCTCAGGCGAGTAACCCCCGTAGTAAGATCCTTCACAGAGAAACCAAACGGATCAAACACAAGAGAAACATTATTGTCAGTGGTGAACCGACGGACAGAGATAAGGTTTTTGACAAGTTTGGGGGCAACAAGGACGTTGTTGAGGTGCAAAGGGTTGGTAGGGGTTGGTAGTGTGGTGTGGCCAATGCCCGAAGTAGCAAGGCGACCACCGTTGCCGACGATAATAGAATGAGCAGGACCCTTAAAAGAAAGAGAGGAGAGAGTACCTGAGGAGTTCGTCATATGAGAGGTAGCGCCAGTGTCCATGTACCAAGCGGCGTCAGGAGGTGTCAGCTGCATTAAGGAGAAGGCATTGTGCACATCATTCGGAGGAGGGTATGCCTGATCAGACGACGGGTATGCCTGATGACCGACATGGCGGCGAGCAGAACCCAACAAGCCCTGCTGACGGTTGGGATACGGGGCTGGTCCACGAAACGACGCACCGGGGTAGCCATAGGGCATCCAAGGAGGGTAGCCAGGGTTGGGGGTACCAAGAGGGGTGGCGGGGATCATACTGCTGCGGGCGGCGGCCATTGCTGCGGCCGCCGCCGCCTCTTGGTCCCTGCTGGTCGTTGCTGCGGCCGAGCTGGAGGGCAAGCTGCTCGATGATGTCACTGGATGAGACCAATGACGTCCTGTCTTTGGCGGCGTCGGTTGTCTAACGTTAAAGGCGAGTCTCCTCCAGAATCAGTTGAGACTGGGTCTTCTCGAACGTAGGGAGAGGTTCCGTCTGTTGTATATGAGTAGCAGCAACATTGTATTCGGAAGGGAGGCCCGAGATTACCTGGAGGACGAGACGGGTGGCGTTGGGTTTGGAGTCGATGGCGTCGAGCTGATCAGCCAGGGTCTTGATGTGCTGACAGTAGGCAGATATCGACGGAAAAGAAGAAAGCTTGCAACTTGAGAATTCGTGCTCTAGATAGACAGCACGGGTGGACTTGTTGTCTTGAAAGATATCCTGAAGTTTCTTCCAAGCATTCAAGGCGGAGTCTTTGGGGTCGAGTATGGTGGTCAATAGATCTTTTGAGATGGTGTTGAAGATCCATTGAAGGACAACGGTGTCAAGTTGAGCGAAGAGATCGTCGTCTTCGCTTTTAGGGCGTTTGGCGGAGGAGTCAATGTGGTGGAGGACTTTATGAGCCTTAACATGGGTCGTGAAGAGGTGCGACCACATGGTGTAGGTACTGGATTCATGATCAAGAATGATAGGGATGCAATTTTTGATATTAAAGATTGTTAGGGCGGAATGGAAGGGTGATTTGGTGGCGGTGGGTTCGGTAGTCATTGAGACGAGAAGGAGAGAGAGAGAGAGAGAGAGAGAGAGAGAGAGAGAGAGAGAGAGAGAGAGTGGTCGGCGGCGAGGAGAGAGAGAGAGGAGTGGCGGCTAGGGTTTAGAGAAAAATAAATTTAGGGTCTTTGGATCTTAGACTGTGATACCATGTGAGATCATAAAATTGATTGTAATGTCCTCCTTGAGGGTTTCCATTCATTGATATAACATATATATATAGGTTACAAAGGTATTGAGCCTTAACGGGCTTTTAACCCACTATACAATAGGAGACCTATGTAATCTATCAATGACTTCTGAGTTCCGACAGGACTGCTACTCACATTTGAGGATGGCATAGTGAGAGTCGAGAGGGAGAGAGCACTAAGCAAGTGAGAGTTTACCAGGAGAGCACACTGATGAGAGAGAGGGTTGCCGAAAGAGAGAAGACAAGGGAAGACTAAAATGGAGAAGGAGGCGGCAAGTCTAGAGGGACATGGGAGTTTCAGACGGGAGGAAGGGGAATAATGATTTAGATCGAGTTTGATTTTTTATTTTTTTCAATTATAAAATTACACCGGGCAAGACAGAAACGTTTCTGACCAAGTGGAAACGGTCAAAGTTTCTGACTTTTCGGTTCAATGAAATGGTCAAAGTTTATAACCTTTCAAAAACTTTTTTTGAGGCGTTTTCCCAGAGTTTCGAAGTTTCTTCATATTTAGAAACATGAAACCGCTATGAATGGAGTTCCGGGGTATCATACTTGCTTTTAGGAGGATGTATTGATATGTGAAAAGATTTTTTTTAAAAAAAATCACATTTATACACTTAGCTTATAAGCCGGTATACTACTTTTCTAATTATTTTAGAAATGAACCATATTCACTAAGCTAATAACACATATGTATGCACACGATCTCTTTGAATAGGTAAATAAAGAGCGGTCATTCCAGGGTTCGAACCGGGGACCTATGGATACTAACCACAAGTCCTTTCCGGTGAGCCATTCCGGAATGGTTTATGCACACGATCTCCATTCATAAGTATCAAACACACTTTCAAACTATAGCCGTTTACAAACTAAAAATGTGGGTAACTAACCCTTTTTCAATTTTTGTTTTAGTATATATACCTTTGAAGATTTTGTTTTATTGATGACAGATTTGTCCATGATTTGACTGTAACAATAAATATTCAAATCCCTAATTAATTCTTATTTCATTGACGCTTCTTCTATTAATCGACGCTCCTCTTTCAAGAAAGGTCCGTAGACGCACATCCCTTCAAGTACGGGTATTGCTTGTGAAGATATTGAAGGTTGGTTTTGTGTTATTTATTCAAGTGATTGCTAATATGACTTCCACCGATTACTATGATTTGAAAACTCACCAAATTTGTCTTTAACGAATCGGTTATGAGGTCAACCAACGTTGATGAATTGCTTGTGATTTATGTCGTGATTCATAATTAGATACAACGCTTCCTTCAACTAGGATTTTTTTTATGATTTCATTTAAGAACAGATTCACAATAATCGCTTATTGTGATTTGATGAAGCGCTTATTTGGTTACGATAATTTTAGGCTACAATAATTGCTATCTATGACTACAATAATTGTAGGTTACAATAATCGCTACCTATTATTACAATAATCGATTCATTTAGGTGATTTCTTGTAACTCAACTCCACAATTCAATTACGGATATAGTAATAGTTACAAGACTCCGCTCATTACAGGAATTCACTCAGTACACGAAATCTTGTATTACATGTTTGATTACGCAAGGTTGATTGATGATTAACAATACAGGAACGTGGTTACAATCTTGTATTACATGAACGCTATTGTAATATAAGAATAATTTTGTATTCGAGGAATGTTATTGTAACACAAGAATGAGATTGTATTACATGATTTTGTAACAAGAACACTATTCTATTACATAAATAATACAACCGTCAATAAACAATTCTAACCAAATAATTTGAAGATTCAAGAGTAACTAATTAAAACCCTAATCAATTCCACGTTGAGAAAAATATCTTCATCTACCAAATCTTCCAATGATTTAACCGTTTACTTTTTAAAATGATAAAATTTGATTGTAAGGGTGTAAAAGTAATCTCCATCTAAAAAATAGTACAATTATCCAAAAGAAAACTCAAGGAGTATAGTTAGTAAAAAAAAACTTTAAAAGGTATACTCTACCCAATTTTCTCAAATGTAAATCGGTGTCATCCCTCGGTTTTTTAAAAACATAGCATCGCAAAAAAGTTTGTGAATAATGTAACTTTGTATAAATTGTGATAGTGAGCCTGGGCCCGGGCTTAATTTGCCAGCCTGTTAGGTACTTACTTCCCAATGCAAAATGGAAATTATCGGAAGAAAGAGGGTATGGAACACACGAAATCAACGTCAACTTGACCCGGATTTTTTTCGGGTGACCCATTTGGATGTATTAGTAGGCTTACATTTGGGTCATACTAAACTGGGGTTGGCCTAAAATGCCATTGTTTCATCTGGGTTTGGATTGTAGTATGTTATTCGAATGTAATGGGCAGTTATTCAGTTGCATTATAGCACATTGTTATCATTTCTCACAACTTAATGCAACCAACCAACTATCAACTATATTTGAATAACTACTCATGATGATACAAGAACAATCTCAAGTCAGAACTCAGAAACTGATAATTACTTCAAAGTTCAAACCATGTATAAAGCAAGTCAGCAACTTATTCTTTTTTTCATTTTTGGGGGGATTATACCATACCTAAGCTATACAAACATACAGTACACTTCACAAGCTGCCTTCGATATTCTCTTTTCGTGGTCGTCGGGTGGGCCAATAAGGAGGTAAACACTCTCTCACAAGTCACAAACCTGCTATGTTCTTAAGGTCACAATTCCTAACTTTCTACACTGAAAAGTGAAAATGCTGATCAAGGTTTGCAAAGCCAGTCTTGAATTGCGCGTCT
The DNA here is from genome assembly GCA_037127255.1 of Persicaria tinctoria. Lineage (NCBI taxonomy): Eukaryota > Viridiplantae > Streptophyta > Magnoliopsida > Caryophyllales > Polygonaceae > Persicaria > Persicaria tinctoria. The sequence goes on from JBANSL010000020.1 coordinate 6,090,416, forward strand.
AAGGGTGTGGTTGGGTGAGAGATGCAGGTGGCTTAATGGAAGATTGGTCAACGGGGATGTTTCGCGGCCATTTTCTAGCCATCCGCTCAGAGATTCTCTTTCGTAGGTATGGCCATCAGCTGCAACCACAGGGTCCAGCATGATCTCCTGAAACACAGTACAAAATGTTGTAAAAATCAGCACATAATCTCTGCTTCCACTAGATGACCACATCACGTATATGTTGATAAGGAAACTTGACCAACTGTAAAGAAATCTAATTCATTTAGAAACAAAGTCTGATAGCATATATAGGACAACACAATGGTTTTGTGAAACCCGGACCAAATTGAAGTCATGATCCTAGATTCCTAATGCTTTAAACACAAGTCTGATAGCAAGTAACTTATTGGAGGCAGGCAAACCAACCAAAATGAAAGGAAGCAGAAAATGGAAGGGAAGTTAGGGTAAACGTACCTGAAGAATTGGACACAAAAAGCAGGATAGAATAGGTCTTTCTTCTGAAAGATGGAGCTTTTGCAAATCCCAGACAATAGTTGGTGTAAGAGATGGCCTATCCTGGCTGTTTGATTTACAGAAATCCAAGCCTATCTTTGCCAGTTTATTAGCCACAGGAGCTGGCCAATCTCCAGCAGATGGATCCAAGATTGAAGCTAATTTCCTCTGAGAAACTGCTTTACGAACATCAGCCACCAGCCCCCATGGGGACTTGCCAGTTAGAAGCTGCAGAATTACCACCCCGAACGAGTAAACATCTGACTTAGGTGTTAAAACACCAGTCCTAGAAAATTCTGGATCTGTGCAAGGAAATGCGCCTTTGGGTTCAGCACAACGACGAAAACTTGGAGAGTGGAGGGTTTCATCTGTCACCAATCTGCAGATCCCAAAATCACATATTTTACAATGCAGTTCAGAATCTAGCAGGATGTTTTCGAGTTTCAGATCACCATGAACAATCTTTTCAGGGTAAGTTGAGTGGAGGAATAGCAGTGCACATGAGATCTCAGAGATGATCCTTGTTCTATCCTTCCATGGAAGAGGAGCATTGCTTCTGTTGAAAAGGCGATTTTGCAGACTTCCATTGGGCAAGTAGTCATATACAAGTGCCCAACCTTCTGGGCATGCCCCAATTAATGTAATCAGATGAGGATGCCTAATCTTCCCAAGAACTTGAACCTGCATGCAGTACAAATGGCCATCAGTGTAGTCAATACTTCAGTTCAATCAGGTTCTCGTCAAAAGAGATGCATTTTTTGACAGTACAAGAAACTTTTCATATGATTATTATCAACTGCATAAAGATGTAAATTAGCAGATATTGACATCTTTATACAGCTAACAGGCAATAGATATGAACTAGTACTAAACAGGCAAATACTGACCTCTTTTTGAAATTGTGAAGGCCCCTGGATATCATGCACATGTAATTGTTTGATGGCAACTGTCTTGTTCAACAATTCACCTTTGTAGACACAACCATACCCTCCCTCTCCAAGTTTGAAGCTATCTGAGAAATTGCACGTTGCAGCCTGTAGATCTAGAAGTGAAAACTCTACCACGTTGGGGATGTCATCCAAAAATCCAGTGTATCTATTTTGAGATGTATTTCTTGCTTCCCTACTGCTTCTCCACTTAGCCAGCCAGAAATCAGCTTCCATAGTCTGCTTCCGAAGATTCTGTTTCTCTTGTCGTAAACTTGAAATAGATGTTTCGATGAATACCAGCTCATCAGCTGCTCCATCACAGCGACAATCAGCCTCTTGCACACGACTACTAAGCACTGCTACATTAGTCCTGGCCTGCTGAAGTTCTCTAGTTGCTTCTAATCTTTGTTCAAACTTTGTGTCTCTTTCATGTATTGTTGCTCTTAGTGTATCTTCAGCATCCTTTCTCAGTTTAGCTTCAAGTGCATAAGCAGCTTCAAAATCCCTTGCCTTGGTTGATATACACGCACACAAAAAAAAAGCATTATGGCTTATGCAGTTCAAAAATATTCTTCAAAAGTCTGACATAAAAAAAGAGGCTGAATATGAAAGGTGCTTTCACACAGATGGCTGCCTTCTTTACAATTTTGTATCGAAAGTATGTGAGAAATACCAAGGCAAGGTAGACCTCAAAAAGCAATTCATTTGAGTTCAATGAAAAGCGAAATCTAAGAACACTTTCTGTGTTATGTTCAGGATACTTTTCAAATAGTTTGAACACATTCAGCATCGTTTGCTTTGCAACTACTAAAATAGTTTCATCTCTACCGAAACATTACTTACACTAGTAAATTCTTCACGGAAACAAGTTAGTGTTAAGTCTCACCTTGATGATGGTGTGCATAGCCTCAGCTTCTAAGTTTTCACGCTTTACTTCCATTATATACGCTTCATGCTCTGATTTCGCCAACTCCGCTTTCACTTCTTCAAGCTGACTAAGCAACACTTCTTCCTCCATCTTTTGAGAATCCAAACTGATATGTTCCTCAGCAAATGAAGCGCATGAAGACCGGTTGCTTGTACTAGCCACCCGAAATGAATTACTAGCATAGTACTGGTCACTTTTGATAATTGAGCTACAAAAGGATTGTGAGTCTTTTGACAAAGCTAAGTCAGCTTCTCTTTCAACATCTATATTCTGAGACCAGTCTTTCATCCCCCTTTCGTTATCACGGGATGAGTTAAAGCGAATGCGTTCACCATGGGGCAAGGATTCAGTCTTCTCCCATCTCAACGATTTTGATCTTAAGCTTCTTCCTGTAACGATATCTGATTGACAAATGACTGCGTCCAAGTGAGAGCCTTCAAAGGCTTCTCTTGTCCATATATTTTTTCCTTTGTGAACAAACCATATCTCGCAGTACGGAGGAGCTTTTTTTGCTGTATAGCTCGCTTTGCTAGAACCCTTTTTCACTTTCATCCAGCTGCAGTGCAGATTGAGAGTCACTTTATAATATGAGTAGCCTCAAGATTACTTGATCACAAAAGAAGGCAACAATCCTATCTCAAAGTAATTCTAAGCTCAAAGAAACAACTTACTTCTCAGGAACAGCTCCCATAACAAGCTTTCTTATGCAATGCTTGCTAATCAGATCCACAAGCCCAATCGGCACTTGCTCAGCTTCAGTGGTTACTATGCTTGGTTTCACCTAAGTAGAATAAAACACTAGTTTGGATTGATCAAAACAGTAAACCGACATTCACAGGCTGAAACTACCAAAACAAATAGTCTTAAGACCTTCATATGCAATAGTTATTAGAATTTTTTACTAGATGGATTGAACATCAATATTTATAGATGTGAAAAGAACACTTTTGTAACTAAAACCAGTTTTGATGAGTATGTGCCTATGTGGTAATCAAGGATGGTCAGGAGCAGCAAAACATTAGGTATGTATTTGGAACTGCATATTTGCAAATTGAAGTTACAGCCATGGAAAATTTCAAGCTGAGGCTACAATACCTTTCTTCCATGGAAAAGGCTCAAATAAGTATCCAACAGCTTCCTTGTCTTTTCCCACTCTTCTTTCCTGTATGCAGCCACTACTCTTGCATCTGCCTGAGCTGCTGGTAGTTTCCCCACTGCAGCATTAAACAAATCTGTCACCATTCACAAAAATGGAGATGATGCAATTCTCTGAATCAATTTCAGAGTTCAACATCCGCACATAATTTCTCTCACAACACAAAATTAAGCATCAATTGAAGCAATTCCGAGTTCACCAGGTTGAAATTAGTGAACCAGATCAAACAATTGAACTCACAGAGGGTAGGAATGTAAGGAGAGGGTTGATGGACGTGAACAAGGCACACCGGGCAATTCCCGAACTTTTGAAACGTCCACCGGAGCATAGCGATGACCTTCTCCATCGATCCTCCGACCGACACATACACCGAATCATCGGCACCTGCCTCTTCCGCCACCTCCTCTAGCCGAGAATGCGAACTCGAGCTCGACTCGCATTGACTCGTCCGATCCAACGCTTCGACATAGCTGCGCGAGGAAGAAGATAACCGGGGACACTGGTCAACGATTGTCCTAGGCGGATACGAGGGAGTCATGAGCTCCATTTCCGACGGGTAACTGCCGTCGCCGGTCGCTTCTCCAGGAGCTGGAATCCCTTTCTGGGGAGAGAGGAGAGAGGAGAGAGATTGTGTATTTTTAGAAACCGAGTTGGTTTTGACATAAACGGAATCGGTTTTGTGGAAAGATTTCCGTTGCACAATTTATTTCTTCCAATTTCAAAGTCGTCTTTGTCGGTTTTGTTTTTTATATAAAAAAAAATCAAAACGATAAATAAAAATAGGGCTGTTATATGAACAGCTCGAGCTCGGCTCGGAATCGGCTCGAAAAAGCTCGACTCGAGCTCGCTCACTTATTTAAACAAGCCGAGCTTAAACAAAATTTAAAACTCGGTTAAAAGCTCGACTCGTTCGAATAAAGCTCGAATTCTATGATATTTCTAAAATTTCCTTTAAGTTAACATGTTATAACCAAGTAGAACTACTTAAGGCTCGAAAAAAGCTCGGCTTGAGCTCGTTCATTTCCTATACAAGCCGAGCTTGAACAAAATAAAAAGCTCGTTTAAAAATTAGGCTCGGCTCGGCTCGAGCTCGTTTAACAAACGAACAAGCTTGAACATGTCAAGCTCGGCTCGTTCGGCTCGAATAACACCCCTAAATAAAAAGGTTAGTTTGAGTTCGAGAAGCCGATAAACCTTATGATACAAAGAAAATCAAAATTAAAAAAGTTGAGGGGAATAAGTTGCACGAGTCATATGACAAAAACGGGTTTATGGTGATCAAACTAAAAAGAAAACCCTAGGTTAACAAAAATTACAAAAGTATAAACACCTTTGTTTAACTAAAATTTTAAGTTTTTAAATAATATAAATTTAAAATAAAATATTGTGTAGATTATACAAATCAAAAACTCAATATATAAATATATATTGTGTTAAGTTTGTAATTTCCTTATAAATTTATTATAATTAATTTACACAATTTATAAATTATTTTTATTTTAAAATTATATTATTTTAAATATCTTATAATTTTTTCAATCAAACACTTTACAAGAAGCGGTGGAAATCCAAACACACCTAATAATTGTATTATTAAAAAAATGCTACTCCACATTAATCTTCTTTTGGATTAGCGTAGTGTTATATGATAAAATTTGAGAAGAGTGTTTTTTTACAAATAATTAACATTGATTATCGGATTTCTACTAATCAAATTTCTGGGTGGGATGAGGTAAATGATCATAGTGACTTAACCGACAATGAGGGATGTGATCGATCAATGCTCAATGGGCACAAGGAATTCCCTTCATTTGAGAAGTTGCTCTCACACACGGTCGCTAACGAGACTTGATCTTTGGTTTTTTGCCCAACCACCACCCATGTAACCAATTGAGCTAAGTTTATGCGGACACCAATAACCTCTTTCCTTTAGTGGAAAGAGTGAGATACTTCTTTATATCTCACTACTATTAGGTCAAGAGTTCAAATTTTATAAGTGACATTTGCGTTGGGTGGATACTCATGCCTTAACATATGAATTGTGTCTATCTTGTGGTTTGTCGTTTGGTTTATCCGACTCAAGTGATTTACATGCTAGTGATATAGCTCGGCTGGTGAGAATTAATCAATAACCTTTGAACCTCCACGTCATTAAAAAAAAAGGAAAATTAAGGATGATGGTAGGTGATGATTAGAACAATTATCACTTGATGATTAGATACAAGGTTATTAGGATCGGGATTCTAGGATCGAATCACAATAGGGTCTGTGGATCGGATCGTAAGATACTCGAAAAATAATAAAATAATAAAATAAAAATATATATAACAAAGTTGCTTAATTTAGAGTTCTAGAATAAGGGGAAAAAATGTTAGTTACACAATATATTTTGATTTTAAGGCATAAAAAGCTACATTTACGACTTTAGACAATGTCATATTGGTTAAAAGACTCGAAAACAATTGTCTCTAAGCTATTTTTTCACGTTTCTTACATGATTGTGTACATTTAAACACCCTAAAATCAACCAAGGAAACAAAAAAAAAATGTTTAAAAAATACATATTGTTAATAAAAATAGGATCTTTAGGATCGTGTGGGATCGTAAGATCCTATCGATCTATTAAGATTCTAAAGATCACATTGTAGATCCTACACAAAAAAAGATTATATGCATAGATCCGGATCAGGCCCCTAGGTAGGATCGTATGATCTTAAGATTCTAAAGATCCGGATCAGAATTCTAATAACAATGATTAGATATTTTCCCCGGATACAGTATACGGAGTATTAATATCGGATTATGACGCAATTAATATTACAGGAACGGTGTAGAATTCAATGGCTGATTCTGACCGGAAAGAAGGGAGTAACAAGTCAACTGGAGAACAATGTGGCTGCCTCGTATGCATATCATTCATCATCTCATTGTTGGGAGATGGAGACCGATATGAGATATGATATTAATATGGTGATATGACGATAAAAAAAAAACGCAAATTTCGCGAGGTACCCTGAGGTATTGCAATTTTCGTGAGGTATACAACTTTTTTACATATTTCGCGTGGTACTCCTGAAATTTTGAATTTTTTCGACTCGTGCCCTTCTCGGTTAATTTTAACAGATTTTGTGGGATTCCGTTAGTTTTCAATAAAAAAAAAATAAAATGAAACAAAGAATGACAGAAAGAGAAAGAGAAAGAATCGAAGAGGGAAGAGACTTGAGAGAAAGGAAGCCAAAGATCGAAGATCTGGGCCACGCGGTTGTTGCGGCGGCGGCTCTAGGGCCCAACGCCACCACCACAGGAGATTTGGACTCGTACAGCGACAACGGCGACTCGAGAGAGAGGAAGATGAAGGTCGAAGTTCTGGACTCGTACAACGGTCCGAGGAAGGCGGCGGCGGCTCCGGTCTTGGCGGCGAAGGACTCGAGAGAAATGAACCCAAAGGTCGAAGATCTGGCCACCGCGGTTGCTGCAGCGGCGGCTCTGGCGCCCAACGCCACCACCACAGGAGATCTGGACTCGTACAACGGCAGCAGCGACTCGAGTGAAAGGAAGCTAAAGGTCGAAGTTCTGGACTCGTACAACGGTCCGAGGACGGCGGCGACGACTCCGGTACTGGCGGCGAAGGAGCCTGGGTGATTGACGACGACGGCGACGAAGGGGGACATGGTCTCGTCTTCGTTTGGGAAACCTTTGCCCTTCAATCTGACCTCCCTCCGGTGGAAGAGCCGGATCTCAGCGCCGATGATTACTAGACGAGCTGTGTTAATGTCCTTGGAAAGGCCGGATCTCCGTCCTCACCCTCAAACCGCCGACGGCCACCTTCACCCACCGCACCACCTTTTCACCTCTAGATCTAGAAACCCTAGATCTGGAAATTTGAGACTTTGTGGCTCGATTTTGGCATGGAGATGGACGAAATTGAGAACTCTAGCCAATAATCGACGATACCCTTGCTCAATTTGGTCGTTGTGATTGAATTTTGAGATGGGATTTGAGATTTGAGGCTTTTCCGTTGGTTCTGGCTTTTGTTCTTAGTAGAACAAACGAGATTTGGGGTTTTGGGGTTGGTCTCTCTCTTCTCTTCGTTAATTAATTTTTTTTTTTTTGAAAACTAACGGAATTCCACCAAATCTGTTAAAATTAACCGGGAAGGGCACGAGGCGAAAAAATTCAAAACCTCAGGGGTACCACGCGAAATATGCAAAAGAGTTGTATACCTCGCGAAAATTGCAATACCTCATAGGTACCTCGCGAAATTTCCGGGAAAAAAAAAACAAAGAAATATAGGATGAGGGAGTTTGCAAAATGTCCAAAAAAAAATATGTCTTAATTGGTGAAATATCTTTACTTTTGGACAAATTAGTGAATTGTTCATCCCTTTCTCAAGTCTAGTTTTTTTTTTTATTATTGTTTTTATTGTTTTTTTTTTAACATTTTGTCGTGCAATTACAACATTATGTTGTGCATGAAATATAACCGTAAGTTGTGCAAATATGACACAAGTCTAGTTACGTTGTTTTTTTTTAAAAAAAAATTGTCGTGCAAATATAACATTATGTTGTGCTTGTGCAAATATAACTGTATGTTGTGCAAATATAACTTTATGTTGTGCAAATATAAAAATAAAAATACATATTAAAATATAGATAGTTTTTTTAATTCTCATATTTATAGGGTGATTTTTGTAATTTAACAAAAAGTATTTCTCCTACCTTCTCTGTAAACCCCTTAACACAAAGGCCCTTGAGGAGATCTCGGATCTCATAGAGGAAGGGGATCTCTGGCGATGTTGCCGCCGCTCCGTTTGCCGCCACCGTCGTCTTGAACCCTCTCGCTCTCCGGCGCTCGTGCCTCTCCTCCCCTCAATCCTCAGTTTCATCTCGAGGAGACCCCGCGCGAACTCCGGCGACTAGAGGAGGAGCAGCGACGGCGACAAGGAGGAGATGAGGAAGATGAACGGATCGAGTTGCAATCGACGAGCAACACGATTCACATTCAGATCGCAATCAATTCACAGATCCTCCACCCCACTTTGTCGATCGCTCAGCACAACGAAGAGGGGTTCGAGATTCCTTCGAATCTCCAGATCTCGCTCCATCTCACCTTCAATCGAAGTCTTAACCCCCAAAATTGATCCCAAATCGACCCCCTGAATCACTTAATTCACACCTTTGAAGTTTCGTCTGATCTGGTTGATTTCTGTATCTACTCCAATGGCAGGAGCATCTCGTCACCTCCGGAGCCTCCAAGTGAATGATTTCGAGATCTGAAGCTGGATATATGAAGCCTGAGACATGGATCGATTTCTAGATCTCGGATATAGAATCGGAGGTGGCACCAGATCTCGGTGGATCTGGTGGTCAAGAGGAAGAGTCGGGGAGGAAGAGCGATCCGAGGAGCGATATGAGCGGGGGAGGAAGACGATCAATTATGAACAAGAGAGAGAAATCGGGCACAAACGGGAATGGGGATTAGGTTATTTAATTGGGTGGACAGTTTAATTTGTCCCAAAAGTGGGACAATTAACTAATTAAGCCAAAAATAGTGTTTGTGGCACAAATTTTTCGGGGCGGATATTTTCACCGCTAATTTTTACTATTTCCACCGCTAATCACCGCAAAGGTTGACGCCTTGACGGTGGCCTTAATCCGGTTTTCCTAAGCCCACTGCATATACATGCGGTGGAGGCGTTGACCGTATACTAACCCACCGTCAAGTACGACGGTACGTGAGGCTGAGCAGAACGGGGTCCGTTGTGCCAACGTATGCGGGTGGGTTTTGGGCAATTGAAAACCGTTGGCGGTGAGTTTTAAAATTTTCAAAAAATTCACCGCATGTGTATACGGTGGGTTTTGGACCGTTATGTCGACGGTTTAAACCCACTGTACACATGCGGTGGGTTATGGCGACGGTTTTGGACCGTTATGGCGACGGTCCGATCCAGTCCGGACACCACCCCCAAATATGTGTCATCCAAGGCCCACCGTCAACTTATGCGTTGGGGTTGAAACGGAACGGGGTAGACCACCGTTCAGTACAGCGGCGGGCTTGTATACTCCTCATCCCACCGCAAAATCTGGCGGTGGCCACCGTCAACCTATGCGATGGCCTCGTTGACTGTCATTAAATCCACCGTCAACCTATGCAGTGATTAGCGGTGGAAATAGTAAAGATTAGCGGTGAAGGTATAATCACCCCAAATTTTCTCATATAGGAATATAGGATACTATATTTCGGAGATAGGATAATATAATTTATATATTATATTTATACTTATATATTATTGTATATATTTAAATATAAGTAGTAGATGTATATTATCAAAAGATGATCTTTTAATTTTATATTATATAGTTATAAATGAAACAAATATAAGATTTTTAGCTTTTGGAAGAAGAGTGTTTCAACAACTACTCACCAAAACTTTTCGGGCTTTATGATTTTCTATTTACAAGTTTCCATCGACCAGCTACCAAATATCATAATACTAGCTTATTAATATATATTTAACACAAATAATTCTATCAGCTTGAGCTATCCCGTTATCTAATATTTTACCAAACGGAGCCTAGTCTATTAAATTTATACAATAACCTGTTCATGAAAAAACAAGTAAAAGCATAATCAAGTTAAAGTTCAAACACATATCTCTCAGGAAAAATACAAGAAGTAGCTAGCCATACGATAACAACGGGAAGTAAATGAATGAGAACCTTGATGGAAAGTAAAGGAATAAAAATTGGTGAATCTGACTTTTTTTTTTGTTTTTTGTTTTTTTGTTCTATGAATATTGAATAGGCTATTAAAACTAGGTACGTTGACGGTTGAGCCACCGCGTGAATAGAGTACGAAACAAGTCGATATGTATCCAAGATGTACCCGACCATGGGTGTGTATGTGCCAAAAAAAAAAGTTAAAAAATTGTTAAAATATGGGTGTTTAAAAAAAACAAAAAAAAACTGGCGCTAAAACTCCTCCGATGGCTAAACCACCACCAATACGGTAACGCTAAAACTCCTCCGGGAGATTCTAACTCTCCTTCGGGAGCCCCTAATCCTCCTCCGGGAGCCCTAACAATCCCGGCTTCGACAGCCTCACCCCGGCTCCGGCCGCCTCGGACCCTATGTGGCGCCACCAAGCCTCTGGTTCAAAGTGTTTCACTTATGTTGGACGTGAAGTTGACAACCCTAATCTGAATACCCATCGTTGGGTTTGAACGAACCAAAATCAGGATGGGGCTTTGGTTGATTTTCGGTTCGTTTTCCCAATTTCATCATCCTCCTTGCCCAATTTGTTCATCTAGATCGATCTGTATCCCAATCCCCATGTTCGCTTGTGCTCATGGCTCTCGGGCCGCTGCGCACTCGCCCTCTCTGCAACCAAACCTGGGGTTGTAGGAGAGCTTCCTCTCTCTCCTCGCTTCTCCAGCTTACAACGCCGGCGGTGGCGCCTCTGACCTCCGGTGCTCTGGCTTGGTGCGCAGGCCACTGCCTCCCTTCGCTTCTTGTTTGCGTGCTCGGTCGACTTGGGTATTCGGCGCTGTTGGTGTTTCTCGGTGTCCGTCCTCTAAGGTTGTCCTTGACGGGACCTCCTTCTCCTCGGTCGAGCACTCTGTCTGGCAGCGGCGGTTGTCGTACTGCCGTCCTTGTTTCCATCCTACGTGGTCAGTATCTAGCTGCTACGGTGCTTCCGCTTCCATTAGCCCTCGGGCTTGGGTGGCCCGTAGTTGGGCTTTTGTGTTGTTTCTTTGGGCCCAAGGTTAATCCTTGGCTCCAAAGCAGCCCTACAAAATGCATATTATAAGGAAAAAAAAAGGTATACATAATATACAAATCTCGAAAGGGTCTTTTGGTGCGTCGTATGAGGGTGGTTTTCGGCATCGAGTCTGGTTGTTCGTGGCGTTCTTCGTTTGCGTTAGAGCTCTGGCGTCCGGTGTCGGGTCTGGCTGGGGTCGAGGCAATGTATATCGAGGCGACTCCGCGTTACGGAAATTTCCTTGGAGGACCGTCTTCACTGTCCACAGGGACTACTGTTTGTACCGCTGGCCAGCGGTATCATTGTTTGGTGGTGCTTGGCATCGGCTCTTAGTCTACGTTGTCTCCAGCATGGTCGGGCTTGGTTCGCTTGTTTCAACTACACTTGTGTGCCTTCCTCCGTTTGTACTGCACCTTTTTTTTTCAGTTTCTAATTCTATGATGTATTTTTCTGGTTCTATGTAGTATGTTTAGACGGCTAGACGTCTGCCGACTTTTTCGGCCTCTCGAGGTTCCGGGTTTGTCCGGCCTCGAATTATTTCCTAATAAAAAAAAAAAAACAGTGTTGGATGCTTAAAAAAAATATGTTTGTTGTTTAAAAAAAGTGTTAAAAAAAAGCTACATCAAGCTACTTTTTTGTGTTTATTTGGTCTTTTTAGTTTATTTTGTTTGAAATTACTATAATACCCCTAATAATAACCAAATAAATTCCACTTTTTCTACAAATAAACACTTTTATGCCCCATACGGAGTTTATATTATTCCATAATCTTTCAACATTTATTTTACCTAATTTTTCAATTTTAACTGTTTTTTTAATTCTAGTCACTTTTTTAACTCCGTCTCATATGCACCCCATGTATCTTATCATAATCAATACAGGTAGTGACGTACGGACCCATAAATTTTTCTAGGGAGAACTAAATATTATTCTGGGATTTTTTTTTCATGTATATATGAAAAATAACTTTAAAAAAATTATGTTAGAAAAAACCCTAAATTTGTGATATAAATTGTCATTTTCAGTCGAAAAGTTAAAAAAATTGTGATGTACATGCATACATTAAAAAGAATGTTTTTGTTTAAATATATTGAAGAAAACCTTTAATTTGTTATTCAATTAAATATATTTTTTGAATAGGTAAGAATTCGGCTGGTGGTGAGCCTAGCTAGCCGATTCCATCCTTTTAGATGAGATCAAGGAGACCTAGGTTAGTAACCATTGCAATCCCGCAAGCAAAGCGACTAAGATGTGCAACCTTATTTGCAACTCTGTTATCTTCACGGGGAACATGATATTTTTTTAATCAATGAATGATTGTGCAATCAATTCAATTGTATGTCTCCCTCTATGTCTATTTTTGTTGCAAGTGTTTTATAATTATTCGCAAATCTCCCTCTATGTCTATTTTTCTGATTTATAGTATTCATGCCTTTTCTAAGCCTTCTTTCAGCACAAAAGCCTCGGCCAAAAGAGGGGTTTGTTTACCCGCATTCTTGTATCATATATTGATGGGATTACCATTTTTAATTAAATATTTTTAATAGAAGAAAACTTAGAGAAACAAATATTATAAAAAAAAAGGAGATAAAAAGATTTGAACCAGTAACCTATACCTAAGAAATACACCTCCTTACCAAGTAATCTAAATAAGTGAGACAGTGATAAGATAGAAAAACGACTATTGATAAGATTATTTCAATTAAATTATTCATTGGTCCTTTTTATTTTTACAAAATAATTAAGAATTGGATCGAGACTAAAAAACCCAAAGAACATGAAAAAAAAGCCATTAATCAAAACCTCAAGAAGAAAAAACAAACCAATCGAAGTATAAGAAAAAAGGTTTTGATTTACAATTAATCATTATAATCACGCCTCTTGTATGAACGTACCAAATCAGCCGATTTGCCGTAATACCAAAATTCAAGTATATGATGGAAGAAATTGAATCCAATCAAGAATGATTACTAATGAAATTAAATTAACTTACTGCAAATGCATGATTGAATTGATTGCAATTGAAATTAAATTAACTTGTTCAAACACAATAACAAAGTTTGTATTTACGTTGCTATAACGAGAACGATAACAGACGAAAAAAGATACAGAGATTTAACGTGGTTCGGTAACAGTGTGACACCAACGTCCACGGGCAGAGAAATAAGGATCTTTATTATGGAGGCAAACAAGAAACTAGGTTAAAATGGTTAGGTTTCATGAGTATATATATATTGCCTCATGAAACCCTAGTCAGACAATGAGCCTAAATCCAAAACAAATAATAAGCCCAATTTAAGACATATTAACAAATCTCCACCTTGACTTGAATCCTCTCAGATGTACCAACCGCATTGCAGCGCCAGACGTACCAGATGTAATGCCATGCCAGATGTACCAGATGCGCTTCAATGCCGGATGTACCATAATTTCCTCTCAGAAACAGATGCACCATGACAAGTGCCGGACATTTATCTGCCTCAGATTTGTCCTCACAGAAGGACTAAGATTGCCCCGCAGGGCAGCTCAACAGTTGGTGATATTAAACAAGTCCAAACCGGGTTGGAACTTGCTCTCCGGAAATGGCTTGGTGAACATATCAACATGATTATCAGATATTCCCACCTTCTTCACTCTGATTCTCTTCTCAGCTTGCTAGTGTACTGTCTCACCTCCAGAAACAACAGCCTTGTAGTTGGATGGAACACCATCCTCCCCCTCCTCGGCCACGTGCAAAGCATATCCCACCAGATCTTTAGACCTGTATCTCGCAGCCCCCCTGATGTCAACCCTTATTGGTTGATCTAGAGCAATACTCCGATGTACAACTCCACATGTTCCTGTGTCTAGTGGTATATTCTTTGTCTCACCAGTATATGACTCAGTAGTACCCGTCTGTGATGATTGGTCAGTGACCAACTCAGATGCATGAGTCTCTTCTGGAGTAAAGTTCAACTCCACCTCCTCAGCAATAGTCTCTCTAACCTTGATTGAGACAGCATCTGCATCACATGTGACTGCTGAACCTTGTAGGGCATACAAAGTTTCCTTTCCCTGCTTGACTCCTTGCAAGACCACATTAGAGCCCTTAAACACGCGCAACTTTCCACCATAACCCTTGTCGTCTAACACAATTAGGGATATCAGATTCTTCGTCATAGATGGCACATGTTTGACTTCCTCCAATGTGCGAAACTTTCCATCGTTTGTCCGAAGCCTGACTGAGCCGATCCCAACAACCTTGCAGATGACATTATTTTCCATAGAAATATTGCCCTTGTTTACACATCTATATGTTGTAAACAACTCTCTTCAAGGACATACATGACATGACACACCTGAATCAAGAAACCACACATCATCATCTGTGCGATTACCTGCTAGTAAAACAATATCTTCCTCATAAGTATTTCCACCATGAACTACTACTGCAGATCCAGATTTCTGCTCCTGTTGCCTCTTCTTAGGACAGTCATTCTTCCAATGACCTTTCTCCTTACAATAGTTATAGACGTCCTCTAGTTTAAGGCCTGATTTGCGACCTTGCTTCTTGCCCCTTCTACCATCAGAATTGCCTCCGCTTGCCACAAGCCCGGAAGCCTGATTGTCTGTAGCCGACGTGGTTGCCTTCAGACGCAACTCTCTGCTGTGAAGCAACGATCTAACCTTTTCCAGCGTTATGGTATCCTTCCCATCAACGAATGACTGAACGAAGTTCTCGTATGTGGGGGTTAAGGATACCAGCAGAATTAGGGCATCATCTTCGTCCTCCACCTTAACATCAATATTACGCAATTCAAGTAATAGCGTGTTAAGTTGATCAAGATGATCTCTGAGTTGTGTACCTTTCTGCATACGCAGCCCGAACAACCGTTGTTTCAGAAGCAACTTGTTCGTTAGAGACTTTGTCATGTACAAACTCTCCAACTTCAGCCACAACTTGCTTGCGGTTTCCTGATCAGCAACTTCTGTTATGACATCATCTGCGAGACACAACATAATCGTCGAATGAGCCTTCTCCTCCAGAAGGCCGTACTGAGCGGTGGTTGTATCTGCCCCCTTCTTGTCGGTGGTTAACGGTGCCCATAAACCTTGTTGCTTCAGCAAAGCCCGCATCTTTATCTGCCACAGAATGAAATAATTTCTTCCAGTAAACTTGTCAATCTTCAACACAGAACCAGACATCATTTTCGGCGGAATCAACAACCAAAGCTCTGATACCAGTTTGTTATAACGAGAATGAAAATAGCGAAGAACAACACAGATATTTACGTGGTTCAGCAACGGTGTGTTGCCGGCCTACGTCCACGGGCAAAGAACCAATTTTGTATTAGAGGAGACGAAAACAGATTAGGGTTACAAGGGGTCGGCGTTTCATGAGTATATGAAGAGACTCATGAAACCTTAAACAGACAATGGACTGAAAGCCCAAAATAGATAGACGATAGGCCCGTTTACAATAAACATCGCATACCGTAAAGGCGGGGTGGCGCTGCCCCCCCCTGCCAGGGGCGCGTCACCCCCTGGACCCCCGACTCGCTGACCGGTCCGCGAGACCGCCCCGGACACCCCGATGCGTCGCTAGTCAACGATGATTCAAGGCACATTAACAAATCGCCTTTGTTGGGACAATTGTGAATCCCACATTGGAAGTGGGGTGATTTTGAATCTAACATATAGGTAGAAGGGTTACTCCACCTAATGCCAATTGGTTTTGGGATGATGCCCCGGTCCGGCTTATATGTTGGGTTTTTTGATCGGGCCCAAAAAGACTTTCTCCCAATAAACTGGTATCATAGTCGGGGGACTCCACATCTGTATCGATGACGGGTCGGTCGAACCCGTTGCGTGGGGGTCTCAATTCCAACTGGGGGTGATTCTGAACCTAACATATAAGTAGAAGAGTTACTCCACCTAATGCCAATTGATTTTGAGATGTGCCCCGGTCCGGCTTATATGTTGGGCTTTTTGGTCGGGCCCAACAAGACTTTTTCCCAACATACGGCAACATAAATTTGTATCAGCAGTCATGCCGCTACCTTCCTCCTCTCCTATTACAACTTCACATCCAAAACTCTAAGTTGTACGTTATCGCCTCCAAGGGCTCCACGTGTTGTAACTTGTAAGCAGTGGCGAAGCTAGCCCGTAACATAGGGGTGGGCGGGATTTAGGCTAAAAAATAAATAATAATGAAATGAGTTTTGCTAAACTTTAAATAAATTTAATTGTGAAGGGTTATGTAATAAAATTTCAAAGATTTATCCATATTATTAGAAGTGAATAAAATTTATAATTAGTTAAAAAAATTCAAGGAAACCCCTAATGAATGAATAAAATAGAATTCAAACAATACTAATTGAAATTAATTATTCTCAATTTAAAAATATATTTGAACTTATATATAAAAAGATAGTTAAAAATAAGTGAAGAAAATGTTAGAAGTGGGAATTGAACCTTGGGCTCTAGATAAAGAGGAAAAAATTCCCCATTTATACTTTACCAATTAGGCAAGGTAAACTTTATGATCTATTTTCACATCTAAATTAATTTAGACATTTTTATTTTTTATTTTTTTTTACAGTTACCTTTCATATTTTTTTCCGGGATTGGGGTGGGCTCGCGCTCATACGAGCCCACCCCTAAATCCGCCAGTGCTTGTAAGCATTATTGGGCTCCAAGTGTTGTAAGCATTATTGGTCCCAAAAACGTAGTTGAATAGAATAAATTCAATCCTTTGTGAACCCATCAAAATCTAATTAAAAAATCAAATAAAGATTGGGACACTCATCGATTATCGTTACAAGTTATCGAATCGATCTATTCGTTTCGATGCCTAAATTGAATCACAAAGACCGGCATGACTCACTTTTGAGGAGATTATAGAAAGGGAGAAGGAAGACTCAAAATGGTGAAATTTTATTATTGAAGGAGTAGATGAGTTTAATTCGGAGGGCGAAGAGTACGAGGGTGGAGGCGTTTTCTTGTCTTCTGATTGTTTGACGAGGGTGGAGGCATGTTCTTGTCTTCTGATTGTTTGATTGGGACCTAGGTGTAAATTAAATATAATTATCTTGTCAATAGTCATTCTGACGTCTTGTCGGTACTTTATGAATCCGGATTATCTTTATAAGTTTTTTCTAACTCTTTTATCCTTAAAATTAGCAAAAATGATTAAAAAAAAAACACGCATAACTCCCCCCTCAAATTTTCTTCTAAACTAGTCTTACTAACCGCGATCTTCGCGGCTTTTTCATAATGTTTATTTATATAAAATAAAATTTTCACAATATTTCTGAAAACAACTTTAAAATTGCTAAAATCCTCATACGTTATCATATTTGTTGTATATTAATCACGGATACTTTTTTAAAATTTATGGATGATTGAAGAAATATGGATAATTTTTGTTAACTCTATCATATTTTATTCTAGATTATGATCCCGTAAGAATTTTACAAATCTATATAAGATATGAAGTTAATTAATCACCATTTTTTCCATAAGAATAATCACCATTTTTCCCGTAAGAATCTTATACATATTATATTCAATCTTTTTTATTATTATAATGGATGCATATATTATATTCTATTGAAAATTTCGGCATTAGTGTAGTGTATGAATTAAATAATTTATTAAAAACCGATTAATAGCAGGATTACATGATCCTACATAAAACTCATCTTTAAACCTAAAATCAATCCTTTAATTAAATTGTTGGGAAATTTATTAATCGCTTGTATGATTGTATTGATTAAATATTAAATAATATAAAATATTTTTTTTCAGAAAGGCAATGAAGTAAGACTTCAACAATTACATATTTTTTCTAGATAAAATATTCATAAAATAACTTAAGGTAAAATGATAAGATTTGTAAGATATGGGATTGAATATTTAGAATTAAAATTAATTAGGTTGACACATGTATAAATAGATGGAGTTATCATCTAATGTGGCTTAAATTTATTGGATCGTCATTAATTGACGTGGCGAAAAACTCGACCCAAATTAAACCAGAGAATGACACGTAAACGAATCGCACCAGAACCCGCCACATAGGATTTTCACGCCTCTGTTTTAGTATTATATATATTGATTGATATTGATATTGATATTGAATTGATTGATTGATTGATATTGATTGATGATTGGAATTTCAGCCATCTCAAGCCCCCGTAAGACCCACCAATATATCGAGTTCTTAAATATGATACTACCTCCGTTCCATAATACATGGGTTTTTAGTTTTTGACACGCTTTTTAAGGAGTGAAAAACTATATGAAATATTATTTTTTAAATTAATTTTTTTATATAATTTGATACTTATTATTATCAAATGATATAAAAAATTTGATTAAAAAAATAATATTTCATAGAGTTTTTCGCTCCTTAAAAAACGTGTCAAAAAGGAAAAGCTTATGTATTTTGGGACGGAGGGAGTATCAATCAATCATTTTTAAAAAGTAATTTTTTTTAAATATAGTCTCGATAAAACCATATATATACCTTAAAAATAAATATCGAGTCGGACAAGCTTAAAAAGTACAAAAACCATGAAAAAAATATAAAGTAAAACAATGAAACTACGATTATTGAAACGATTTTTGGAATTTTACCCTTTAATATTTACCTTATTGGTGTAATTAATTTTTGGCCAAAATGCATAAAACCACCATTTATTCACCCTTATTTTCAATTAACCGCCCCTTATTCAAAAAAATTCACTTAATCGTCCCTTATAACAAATTGTTTACAAGTAACCACCCATCCTCCCATTTTTCTTTAAATGAAACTTCTATTAAATTCAACTTGAAAGTAAAAGACAAAAATGCCCCCAAATTTGATTTTTTTAGTTTTTATTTATTATTATTTATACAAAATTACCATTAATGTATTCAAGTTGTGCCCACCTCTACTAGTAGGTCGGATCTAGTCATACCTCTTTCGGTCATCGACTCTTTGTTTTCAACCTTCTCTGTCAATGCTCGATAGTAGACCTATCAAAACACGATCCGACCTGGTCGACCCGACCTGAACGCCCCAAAAATTTCGGGTCAATAGCCGGAAATTTTGACCTGGAAATTTTTTTCGACCCGAACCCGATAACCCGGTAATTTTCCGGGTCATCTGGGTTTAGATCCGATGACCCGATTTACCCAGTAATTTTGACCCAATTGACCCGATTAACCGGATTGATTTATAATTATATATGATTAATTTTTTTATGGAGATTCCAATTTATTACATTTTATAATTACAATCACTTGATCTTTCATTTTCAAATCAACTTTTATATTTATTTGTATTGTATAACTCCCTCCGATCGATAATATTTGATTTTTGATTTTTCATCACATTTTTAAGAAGATATAAAACTCTAAAAAACATTAAAACAATTCTATGCTTAATATTAATTGCATGAAATTATTTATTTTTTAAAAATTATTTAATTATTTAAATATTTGATATTTTATATATTTTTAAATTTTATTAAAAATTACGAGAAATAATAAAAATCAAATATTTTAGATCAGATATAGTATATAATTACAAGCGCTATAACTTAAGAACCACATCTTTAATTTTAGGATTTTAAAATTATTGCCAAATTACCAAACCGTGATTTTTTTTTAATTTAAAAAATAGAAATTGATAAACCGGAAATCGACTCGATTTGACCCGAAATCGGGTAAACCCCGAGTTCAAGTCAACCCGGGACTCGTTTTACCCGAAACCCAAAATGACCCGATCCGAACCCGACCTGAATGACCCGATTGATAAGTCTACTTCATAGGGATCTAGGTGGAGGTTGTTCGTGTTTCGCCTTGAATGTGTTTATGCCTACCTTTGATTTATTTCACAAGACTATAAAAATAGGAAAACAATAGTAGTGTACTAAAAACACATTTAGGGGCATTTTAGACTTTAACTTTCAAGTTAAATTATGGAAGTTTAAGGGAAAATGGGAGGATGGGTGGTTACTTGTAAACAATTTGTTATAAGGGGTGGTTAAGTGAAAGTTTTTGAATAAGGGGTGTGGTTAATTGGAAACAATAGTAAATAAAGGGTGGTTTTATGCATTTTGACCTTTAGTTTTTTTTAATGGTAAACCCCTTTAAAATCTTTCATAAACATGTTTTCTTAATAAGCCCATCTATATATAATGACTCTACCAAACCGACGAGCTCTTATCCAGAATTATTTATTAGATCTCTTCGACTTAATCCTTTGGATTGCTCCCTATTAACAAAGAAGTCATCCTTAATTATCCCCCAAAATCTTTATTATTATTTTTTTAAATATGGCTTTCTATGAAAGATTCCCAAATAGCAACAGATTACATTATTTTATTTTATTTTATTTCCAATCTGAAGATTGCATGATTTGCATATGTACAGTTTAGCGAATCGTTATCAATATGTATTGATATACATATTGATAACGATTCGCTAAACTGCACATATGCAAATCATGTCATCTTCAGATTGGAAATAAAATAAAATAATATAATGCAATCTGTTTTTTTTGGAATCTTCCACAGAAAGCCATATTTTTTTATAAAAAAAAAAGTAATAAAGATTTTTTATAAATATATTTATACTGATAGGTATAGTATAGAGATTAAGATAGATATCCTGAGAAGATTTTGTTTTATCGCACCACATTTTCCCTCCGTTTTCATATTAATTTGGCGCCAAATCAGATCACAATAAGGCGGTGAACTCCCAACGATATTTTATATATATTCTGATATAAACAGGCTAATTTTCTGATCGAGCAACAGCCAAAAACTGAAAAACCGAATCTTTTTTCATCCGATCAATCAATCCATATGGATCTCAAATCCCTAAACGGAGAATCACAGTTTCCGGAAGAATTAAGGAACGCTAATTCCGTTTCTTGTGATCCGCGCGGCGGCATCGTGGCGCCGGCGACGCCTCCCTCGGGCCGCCACGGGGACTGCGACGAGGACGACGGATACACGACGCCGACGTCGGAGGAGCACAGGATCCCCGCGGTTCTGCAATGCCCGCCGGCGCCGAAGAGAATTTACCGCCGGTCGCGTTTGAGCAAGCACTTCGTCAGGAGAATCAGGTGCCGGAATTTGAATCTCTGGATAATCTGGTGCCCGTTGCCGGTGGAGGGGTCGAGAATTGCGCGCGATCGCTGAGCCCTACATATCCTGAAGCTTGCATCGTACAGAATTAGGCCACTCGTTAATTTAATAATATATTTTCTTTTTTTTTTTCTTTATTTTTTTTTTTCGGATAGAGAACTCTTAACACAGAGATTTGTTCAGTGATGGGGAAATTCTTGAAGTGAAAGCGCAGATTTTTTTCCCAATTTAGATATTGTCCCCCAACCTTGTCATATTGGGCTTTTGTCCACGTAAATTTTTTTGGACAAAATTGCCCTCCCATATATAAAGATTTTTGCTGGAAACCGCTCTCTCTCTCCTCACTCTTTTTGTCTCTTGGCTCCTATCGTACGATTCGCTCTCTTTTCTCCATCCTCTCCCAAGCGAATTTTGCGGTTGAAACCGGCGATTCTTCTTCGATTCTGCTCCAATGTCAGAGAACAAAGTCGCCGACGACCTCGAGGGACCTGCTGTTGGTGCAATCGAGCATAAACATTCAAGCGATCCTTCAAATGGCGGTGTGTTATCTGTGTTTTTAATTTTGTACTTGTTTTGAAGTTGAAACTGACATTTCTTTTCAATTTTTGTCGATTTTTAGAGAACAAGGACTCCGATGAGAGGGAAGGAGTTGATGTTGCCGCGGTTGACAGCAAAACTGGAAGTGATTCCGCATATGACGGTTTGTATTCTGTGTTTATGTCGTTTATGCATGTTTGTCGTTTTCCCCCCCTTATTACTGTGTTTGATATCGAATGTATCTGATTTGCAGTGAAGAAAAGCTCTTCTGAGAAGGTTCCTTGAATTGAAGGTAGCAATTCATCCGATCCTTCAAGCAGAGGTGTGTCGTTTTTGTTCTAAAGTTTTGTATTTATGCTTTGTTGTGTTTTGGTATGAAATGTATACATGCACGTGGTACTTTGTCCTTGATTTTAGCATAAATGCATATTTCAGCATAATATGTAAAAGACCTATTTCAGCAGTTGTCTCTATTCATGCTGAAACGATTGTTATGTATTCTTTGTCTGTGTTTTTTAGATGTTAATGCCTCTGCAAGTGATCTTCAAGAATATAAATGTCAATTCGATGTGAGTATATTTTTGTTTTCCATACCTTACCCCCCTTTGTGTGTGTTTTTATGTTTATTCATGCGTATGAATGTGTGTTTTTAACAGAGATTGCAGTATTGCATTCCTGTAAAGGATAGATTTTGTGCAAAATCCAATGTTTACTGCGCCTCAGATGTCTGTAATGTTATAGAGGAACATCTGTCCAAATTTGATTTTGAGTTGCTGAAGAGAAGCCGCTTTGGATGGGTTTTTGTTCAAAGAGATAAGATGAAACTAAATTTTCAGTTGATTCATCAAATGATGCTACGTTTGATTAAGAGTGATAAGCTGCATGAATTGTGGTTCAAGGTTGATGGTCTAGTTGCTCGTTTCTCTCTGGTAGAGCTTCATGCAATTACAGGGCTTCCTGTCATTGATACTAAAGTTAAACCGCCTGCGAAATTTGCATGGTCTCATTTTCTGGGGGGGAAGCAGTCAAAGTGTACCTATGATGAGTTGTTGGAGGCATTTAAAACATGTAGAAAATCGTCTACAAAGAAGCTTCAGATGGCAAAGTTGTTGATTATCGAGAAGATGTTATTGTTCAAGTGGTCTAAAAGTGTTAAGAAAGATCATGCTGCTCTTGTATGCAATCCAGCGAAATGTGAACTGTATCCATGGGGGAGGTTGTCTTATTCTTTGGTTGTGAAGTATTTAAAGAAGGTTCTGGTTTGTGATCGATCTGATCCGAGACCATCATATGAATTGTTTGGATATATTTATGCTTTTCAGGTAATTTAACTTCATGCATATATGTTTCAGCATCTGTTTGTTTCAGCATTTATGTGTTCAGCAATATTTGTGTTTCAGCATTTGTATGTTTCAGCATCTGCTTGTTTGGTTATATTTGTAGGCTTGGATACTGGAGGCTTTCCCGGTGATTTCTGATAAGTTTCTTTGCGATTTCAAAGTTCGTGTGGGTGATCCATATTCTCTTCGGTGGGAGTGTAAGTTACGACATACTTACATTGAAGCTCAAGAGTTGTTTGATGGCGATGTGGTATTATTCTTGTCTCGGATCTATCTTCATACAATCTTCTTTTTTTTATTAATTTCATTTTTATAATTTCAGTTGTCTTATTCTGTGTTAATATTGTTGGTTGTTTAGGCACCCATGTTCCCAACCTTTGGGGAGTTTGCAAGGTCCCCAGGAATGGTATTTGAAGATGAAGTTGCTCACCCCATTCTTGATCACATGACTGAACCTGTATTTTCCCAACCCGAGGCAGATAAGTTGTATGATTGTTGGAGACTTAGGACAAGAGCATACTGGAGACGGTTCAACTGCTATGCAGATGGTGATTTATCATTGGATATACCTTCTGCTGAAACCCAAGGCGAAGAACAACAAGAAGTAAATGAAGAGTCAGGTGGCAATAAAAGTGGAGGTGCTGTAGGTTCGAAGAAGCGAAAGGCTGCGAGTAAAGCGCCGCCATTGGTGAAGAAACAGAAGATTGAAACAAGAAAATCTACGCCAACGCGGAGAGGTCGGTCTGCTGGTTTAGTTTCAACAAAACAAGTTGATGAAATTGGTTCTACTAGAAAAAAGAAGACAAGGGGTAAGAAAATGTCAGCTGCAAAGAAACCACCAACTGTTGAAGATGCAATTGCGAAACCTAGGTTTGTATTTCGTAAGAGAGGTAAATCTATTTCTGAAGATTCCAGTGATTTGTTCATGCCAATTGAAGTTGCATGTCCATCCTTTCATCGAGTTGCTGAAACTGCATTGAGGCCGGCCATCGAAGCTGCACCTGCAAAGGAATCCTTATTATTTAAGGATGGGAACGATGATGCTAATGATAGAGTAGCAGAGGGTCCCCAGGGAGGTGTGGCTCAAGGAGGGGACGATGCAATGAATGTTGAAACTGATGACTACATAAACAATGAAGGCACTGAGAACGTTGCCAGAGATGATCACTTGAAAGGAGCGGGGAAGAATGTGGGTGGTGCTCAGACTGATGATTTCAGCAAACAAGGGGGACATCCTGGCTGGTTGGAAGAAATACAGATGAGGTTAGATAAGCTTGAAGAGTTGCCTCAAAGAGTCTCTGATTTATCTGCGAGGGTGGAGATGCTTGAGGAACGTTTGTCAGGATGTTTAAAGTTGGTGAATGTTGTTGATAATCTGCTGAAGAAGGTAGATTCCTTAGAAAATAAGTTAACAATGCAAAAGTCAATGCAGTTTAAGACCCAGTCATCCAATGTTGCAACTTGTGATCCATCAATTTCAAAGGCTGTGAATGAGGTGTTGGATGAAATTCGGGAAGAGGTACTTACTGAGATTCTAGGTCAACCAATTGGTACAAATGTTTCAGCATCTGTGAATGAGATCATACCTGTTACCCTTGTTGAAGGGAAGAAGTCATTAGACTCATCTTCAGGGCATGTATATGCTGTTGACTTAGGGCGTGACTCTGATTTTGAGTTGAAGGGTGGGGAACAGTGCTTAGACGATGGAGTTTCTGTTGGGTCGAGGAAGGTGGTTGGTGGTCCTGAAGTCAAGGCTGTTGGAACTGAAGTTGCTGAAACAAAGGTTGCTGAAAGTATGGTTGCTGAAACGAAGGTTGCTGAAACCAAGGTTAATGCAACAGAAAATGCTGAACCCAAAGCTGATGGAATAGAAGATGTTAAAATGGTTGATGCTGAAGCTACATCACCTCATGGGCAACTAGACAAAGATGCTGAAATGGGTGATGCTGAAGCAACAAAAGACGCTGCAAGCAAAGATGCTGCTGGTGACTTAATGACCCCACCCCCTGGAAAAACAATACATTTAAGTGATGGTGAAAGTGACGATGAAGACTTGTTGAAGAAGCCATGCAATCAGTGGGATACAATTTCCAAAGATCCTAGATGTGTTGAAGAAATTGAAAACTTCAGGCGTTCAAAGCGTCTTCCAAAAGCAAGTAGTTTTCTGGTGAGCCCGTTTGTTGCTGAAAAGTTAAGGATCCCGAAGCATGTTGAAAAAAAATCATTGCTCAACAAGGTTGAAGATGACTTCATGTATCAATGTGTTAAAAGCTCAAGGTATGTCCATCTTAAATTTTCATGTGTGTTTTCGAGTGCTCTAGCAATATATATATATATATATATATATATATATATATATATATATATATATATATATATATATATATATATATATATATATATATATATATATATATATATATATATTTCGAGTGCTCGGACCCGATTTTTAAATCTTGTAATAATATGTGCAGGGATTTTTCAGTACTTTTAATGGGATCCAGAAAAGAGAAGTCATTTTTTAAGAACATTGTTAGGAAGGATGGTTGGCTTGATATAGATGTAAGTATGCTGAAACTGTTTTTCTTTTCAGCATCTTTTCGAGTAAATGTAACTATGTATGTATTTCTGTTTATATGAATTTCAGCACCTTACACTGTTTACTGTTTCAGCACCTTGAAGCTGGACTGGTTCACATGAGGAAGAGAGTCAGTGAAGATCCTAGCAGATTTGAAGGCATTGTCGTGATGGATCCTATTTTTCATCAGAAATATCTTCCAGAATGCACGTCATCTTACGAAGAAACAACACCTGTTGAACAATTCACTGCTAGCTACTTCCTGGGCTTATATCCTAGTGATTATCCCAAGAGATGGGAGTCTGCAAAAATGGTCTACACCCCTTTCAACATAAACAACGAGCACTGGATTGCATTGGAGATAAATCTTGCTGAAAAGGTTATAAATGCATATGACTTCAACCACTACCTTGTGTCTGCTGAAAAGCTTGTTGATCATCTGCGCGGTATGGCTGAGTGGTTGCCAATTCACTTGGATAAGGCTGGTGTGATCCCAAATTTTCAACCGTCTACATTCCACATTAACAAGGTCCCCGATCTAGTGCACGATACAACGGGGTATGGAAACCTACATTTACAATGTTTTAAAGTCTTTTAGAAGCATTATGCTGTTGTGCTTGTTATCAATATGTTTTGTTTCATTTTTTGCAGCGCATCCTGTGGGGTCTTTGTACTGAAAGCAATCGAGGCGCTGGTGTTTGGGGGAGATGTCAGGAAGTTTACCAATGAAAGAATCTTTCGATACCAAGAACTTATGGTCTCAGACTTGATTCAAGAGAAATGGAGCTTTAAATTCTAGTTAATAGCATGTTGTGTGTAACACCGTCTATCAGATTTAGGGATTTCAAGACATTCTAACGTAGCTATGGTTTAGATGTATTTCCGTGGGATATTCTGGACAACTGTTGGTATTTTGTATCATTTTGGATGCGTTTTCAGTGGCACTCTTTGAAGCCACTGGAATTGACATTTTATCTAATGTTTTAACGTAGCATTGTTTTCTGCTAGTTTGTTCCAGCAAGGATTTCAGCAAAATACTTCACCATATCTGTGTTGCTGAAACAGTTTATAAGTCAACCAAAAATCAAAATCATCATTATTTTTCTGTATCTATCCGGTGTTGAGCTTATTAAATAGACATTTAGTTAATGGTATAATGCAAATTTTTTAGTTTTCCTGTTTCAGCATGTTCTTTCAACAAGTTATGTTTTCAAGTCGACACCAACATACAATGTTAAGTTGCCATATGTTAGAGAAACACAGAAATATAATCTCCAAATAGGGTACTTATTGCGTCTGTCAAGGTGCCATAGTTGTTCAAGTTATGTTTTCAACATTTTTCCGCCAGGACATTTGTTTTCAGCACATTTTTCATGCTGAAACAGAGATGATTGCCTAGAACAAAGCTTAAGCATAGCAATAAATGGTAAACATAATGAACTAAAAACAATATGATATAGCAAAGCAATGACACAGAGTACAACTGATTAAAAAAAACACAAAGCATCTCGTAATATTCATATCAAATTGCTGAAACAGTGTAAAACTGAACTACAAATTAAAATCAGCACATTTTTTCTGTAGCCAGCTTCATTGGTGTTGATCTTTTGAATTCTTCCAGTGCTCCCTTTGAAGCCACTCCTTACTGTATTTTGCTCTTCTCACAAACTCTCCCTTGGAAAGTTTCCTTTTCTGAGGAGGTCGACCACATCTCTTCTTTACATTGGGGGGGTAACACTTAATCTGTTTAATATACTCAGGAAGGTTTATTTCATCATCAGGGAGGACTGGATATATGGTTTCAGCATGTGCTAAAATTCAAGCTTCATTTGTGTAGAAACCAGCAACAAAATCTGCAACATCAAGCCTTTTAGACACTATCGCCGACAGAGCATGTATGCATGGGATTTTTTGAATGTCAAACATCCTACAGGTGCATTGTTTTGCTGAAAGATCAACAACAGTCCGCGTACCTTCTCCAGTAACCTCAAATACAGACTCACCCAAGTGCTTTACAGTGTATGCACCGACATCCTTTTGCAATTCCTGGATCATTTTCATTATTGCAGGGGCGACTCTCTGTGTATTCAGTGCTGCAGACTTTCTTCTATCTTGAGACCACTCTGTGAACTTATCTCTAAAAAACTCCAACAGTGCAACAATGGGCAAATTTTTTTTACCACTCAAAACAGAGTTTAAGCTTTCAGCGTTGTTGGATGTCATCATGTTATACCTATTACCCTTTGCATGCGCTCTTGCCCACCTCTTTAGCCCCGCGGATATCAAATATGTTGCTAGGCTTGGGCATTCTTCTTTTATACGGTCAAATTGGTGTGCAAAATCACCAATAGTGTAGGTTTCAGCAGCCTACTGGAACATGTCTGCAAGATGCCTTTTCTTGAAAGTTGTTTGGATGTTCCGCTTCAAATGCCACATGCATACGCAATGGGTAGCATTAGGGTATATCTTTTTGATGGCCTTAGAAATGCTGGAATGCCTATCAGAAACAAACACCAAATCATCTGTAGGTTGTATAACTTTACTGAGTTGCTGGAAAAACCACTCCCAAGATGCATTATTTTCTATGTCAACAATCCCAATAGCAAGCGGGTATAATTTCATATTTGCATCTTGGGTAACTGCTCCAAGCAATGTACCCTTATATTCCCCTGTTAAGAATGTGCCATCTACTACAACAACCTACAAATAAGACGGGAACAATTTAAATACTGAAATCACTATAATTTTGCTAAATTATAAATGATTATGTACATATACATACCTTTTTTAAGATGGGAAATGCTCTAATGGATTGTCCATAAGACAGGAATAAGTATTTGAACCTTTCATCACTGTCTGTTTTAATGAGAGCTACTGTTCCTGGATTTTTCTCCATAAGAATGTGACAATATGACGGCAAGGCAGCAAAATTTGATTCCGGCGACCCTTTTTCCCTCACTTGAGCTATTCGTGCTGACTTCCATGCCTTCCAATAAGTAATTGAGATCTTGTGGTCTGTTCTCATCTTATCAATAATTTTTTTTGGGGTGTATCCACTGTTGAAAACACAGAAATCAGTAACAATAAAGATAGTGCTGAAATGAAAGCTGAAACTAAAATGCTGAAACTAACTGCTGAAACAGTATACACCTTGACTGTATGAGGCATGTAATAACATTGGATGGTGCATGCCTGGAGTGTCTTGTTCTTGTATCCCATGTGCATGTGTGTATATCTCTATACATTATCACCACATGACAAATAGCTGAAATTCTCTTTGTATGCAATTTCCAACCACAATTTCTGTCTATACATGCTGCTCTATAATATTTTGGTGTTGATTTTTTTAACCTCAAATCCAAATATGTATGTCATAGACATAATGTATAGAACATCCTTTACTGCCTGTCTAGATTCAAATGTTTTTCCAACATACATAACCCTTGGGCATTGAGTGACATGGTTGACAATACTATCCGTGATAGAGCTTCCAGCACCCCTTTCATCAACTGTGTTCCCTTTTCTATTCATCATTTCATAGCGCTCATTCCAATACCCATCATTAGAGTTATCTGAAAATGATTCACTATTTTCAGCATTAGAGGAATATGAAAATCTGTCAGCATCCATATCGTCTTGTGGCACATCCTGATTCTCATCAAAAATAGAGACATTTTCTATTACATCCAAATTGGTGCTATATCTCTCATCAGTTTCAGGAAGCTCAACAGTTTCAGCAGTAAATTGAAACTCATGGCCAACAATATCCAATGGCAAGGTGTTTGTGACACACAACTCTACAGAAAAGTTCACTCCATCCAGCTTACTCAACAACAAGAATTATTTTAAATCAGCATCAGAATCTACCTTAAGTGGTGCTATCAATGTCTTGAAGGGGTGCAAATGGCTGAATTCCAATTCAACTGATTCATCAACATTGAATCTGCTGCAAACCTTGTCCCTCAAGGTTAATAAAGTGATTGTATCCTCTAGCACAAAAGCCTTTGAAGTAGTGTTTCCATCGAAAAGTAATCCTGTTTCAGCAACTCTCCACTTTCCCCCATACACAACAGTTACAATGTTTGATGACATTTTCTACCCCTGCAATTGATTGTTTGACATTATTAAAGTACTTGAAATATAATTGGAATGCATTTCCGCAAAAACGAACATATACCTGCAGAAACACTAAAGAACAGAGCTGTTGGAAACAACTAAAAAACAGATAACTGCAATCCACATGAGATCAATATTCCACAGTTTCAGCAATCGAAAACGATAGTTTCATTCCATATGGTGATGTTATATAGAAAATCGAAACATATACTTGCAAAAACACTTTTAGTAGCAATTAAAAAAACAGGAATTCTGTTAGTTTCAGCAGATCTCGTAGAAATTTTGCGCCCTCACAACAGATCACAGCAGAAAGTATTGAACTATAATAAATTGATAGAAAGTATTGATCTATAAGAGATCACAAAAAAAACAATATAAACGATCATAACAGATCTGTTGGAACGTTACTTGTAGCAGAAAAATCGAAAATCCGTGTTTCAGCAAACCGAAAATCTGTTAGTTTCGATCATATCAGACCAGATCTGTAATCAATTATTAGCATAATCAAAATTTCGAAGAACATTGCTGAAGAATAGTCCAAAATTACAAGAAAAAACGAGCGACAACGCTTACCTTCTGCTGTGATCGCTTACTTTGTCGATATGCTTACGTAGTAGAAGCAATTCAGCAATTTACAGCAGCAATTCAACGTTACTTTGTCGATCGATGAATTTACAGCAGCTAGGATGAAGAGGAGAATGCGTGTGTGGCAAGGTTTTCCGTGTGTTTCGGTTTCAGCATGAGGAAAATTTCG
This sequence comes from Persicaria tinctoria, assembly GCA_037127255.1. Classification (NCBI taxonomy): domain Eukaryota; kingdom Viridiplantae; phylum Streptophyta; class Magnoliopsida; order Caryophyllales; family Polygonaceae; genus Persicaria; species Persicaria tinctoria. The sequence continues at coordinate 6,121,131 of JBANSL010000020.1, forward strand.
GTAGACAAATCACAAATATGGAGAGGGTGGGAGACAGATTCCTAATATAGCCTAATTTCGTGGCCTATATGGAAATTGCCTCTTGGATTAATTAGTTGAAATTCTCAAATTTTATTTTTGGTTGTTTGTTGTTGCTGCGAGTCATTTTCTCTATTGGGTTCTCCAGAGGAATACCTGGTAAGGTAGTTGAAACAAACTAGGTGATAACGAATGACTGGATTAGAGATCGATAAAGTTCGAGGTGAATGGCTCTTGAAATACAATTTTAAAAGCTAACTAAATTAAATTTTTATTTTTAAATAATTTTTAAAACTCTAAAATATTAAAACCGAAAGTTCAAAAAAGTTAAAATATATGTTATTTGACTATTTTTATACGTTTTTTAATGTGTTAAAAACTATTTAAAATAATTTTTTTTAATAATTTCAAACTTATTATTTAATAAGCTTGAAATGATTAAAAAATTAATAAAAATATCAATATTTTATATAATTTTTAACTCTATAAAAATATGCTAAAAAGTGAAACGACGTGTATTTTAGCATCGAGGAAAAGGCTACACATACACTTGGTGTATGTATACACCATTTTTTTTTTCTTAAAAATTTATTTTTCTAGGGCTCACCATTTAAAATTTAGGGTATCATTAGTGGTTATTGAAATTTGTAGGGTTTATTCTTTATAATATGAGTATAATAGAGTTTTATAGAAAATTTTTAGGGTTAATTTTTAAAATTTTAAAAGTAGTGGATAAATTTTATAAATTTTTACACATGACAAAAAGATACACCAACATACACCAAGTGTATGCGTATCATCCTCCTAGGATCGAGGTATTACCGTGTTGCAAAAAGGAGACTAGTTAGCTTGTATTGGTTCATTTGTTGGTTGCCCCATTTCACTGCTACAATGCTACCTGTCAATTATTATTATTTTCATTAGGTAAGATTTCGGATAGGACGAGATTATCCGATAATATCTTTTCGAATGAGGTCCTGAAGATCAAGATCGTTGAAAATCTCTCGCACTATGACAAAGCGGATAAGGTGAGTGATACCTGTTTCTAAACAGGATTTGGTTTTGTTATTTAAAATAAATAAATAAATAAATAAATAAATACAGGATTTGGTTTACCAATCCAACCAATTAATCGGTTGGATGAGTTAGATGGTGGGCTACAATCGGCCCATTCCCTGATTGGACCCCCACAAATCTCAATCAAAACCGACTTCAACAATGACCTTACAAAGTCCAAGAAACAAAAGAAAATGAATGATGGATTGAGTTTAGAGCTCTCAAAACACAACCCGACCCGACCGATCGAAATTTTTTGGGTCAAGACTCGGAAATTTTGACCCGAAAATTTTGTTCGACTCGAACCCGAAAACCTGGAAATTTTTCGGGTAATCTGGGTTTCGACCCGGTGACCCGACTGACCCGGTAATTTTGACCCGATTTACCTGGTGACCCGGTTGATTTATAATTAAATATAATTTTTTTTTATATATTTAATTAAAATTTATCGCAAAATTATCAAATTATGATTTTTTTAATTTAAAAAAGAAAAAATTGACAAACCCGAAATCGACCCGAACCCGCCCGAAACCCGGTCAAACCCGGGTTCTAGTCAACCCGAAAAACCCGGAACCCGTTTTACCTGAGACCCGGAGTGACCCGACCCGAACCCGACCGGAGTGACCCGTTTGACAGGGAGTTACTTAAATTAGTTCATCATCAACTAAACCATTTCCATGATTACTACTTGAGCAATGTTAAGCTTCATATATTAACATGTGAATTCCTCATTTTAGTATAATGTTTGTTAATGGTAATACATAAATATCAAAACTAAAGTAGTGTGGGGTAAACTCATCAAGGTAAAATCTCTCTCTCTCTCACACACACACACATTTTGAAAATATTTGAGTCTTTTTCCCTCCTTTTTTTTAAGCCAAACTAACATTATTATTAAATAAGCTATAGAAAGTCTATAGGAAAATCACAAACAAAAGTGTTGTTTGTCACTCTCACTAGAACAAACCCTAGCCAGAGCAACTCTATTATTAACATTCCGATTAATAAAAGATGACATATATAAAAAAAACCCTCAGAGTTCATATAAGGGAAATCAAATCATCAATAGTAAAACTTAAGGCCTCACTCCACTCACATTCCTATTTTTCAATTTTATTTTTTCTTTAATGGTAAGGGAAAGATTTCCATTAGTAGAGGTCAAGGTTCAAATCTCACTCCTTACAATTTGTGAGAATTTGGGTGGCTCAAGCCTTGGTTGACTTTGGTGAGCTTGTTTGATGACTTGTCCCTCGACTTTTTCGCTTTAAGTGTTTTGTAGGCTAGTGCTTGGGTCCGTGGAGGATTATTCTACAACCGCAGAACGTCTACTTTATAAAAAAAAAAAATCTCACATGCCTATGTTGAAAATTTGAAACCATCAAGAAGTGGTAATATAATGAATACTCCGTAGTATGCTTCAAAGTCTCTAACACCATTCAAGGAAAAAAGGGTGTGAAAAAAGCAAACACAAGCTAAAAAAGGTGGAGACTTTTTGTTGTTGCAGAGAGAGAAATAACAACATCCTCCCACTCTCATCACAAATCACAATGATGATGAAGAAAAGCCATAAATTGGTGGTGAAGGGGGTTGCTTCTTCCCTGAAGTTCCTCTCTCTTAATCTCATATGGGTAAAGGGTGTGATTCAATGGCCCTCCCTCCCTCCCTCACTGTAGTTTTCATGTGATTCTTGGGACCCCTCTGCACCCTTTGCCCTTCAATGTTGGGCCTCTTCCATTAATGAGATCTCACTGGCCTTGCTTTTCTCATCAGGCCTGACCCTGTTTGCTCAAAGCATAAATCTCATACTGACCCCACACATGGCCCACATTGGTAAATTACTAGTGTCTTCATCTACAAGATCCCACATTTCAACACATTAGATTGAGCCTATGATTAACCTAATTGTGCACCTTTAAAATATTAACCTACTTGAGCTTGTCATTAACCTGTTTCTACCCCTTTTGGGTGTAGATAATCACAAAAAAATAACCACCTATCACAGAGATTATTAACCCATACCCAAGCTCATGAGAAAGACCAAAATTTTAAGTTCTAGATTCATCTTCTGTTGTATAAATTTAAGTCATTATCCATTTTATAATGCTAATTTTACGTTATGTTATGTTATGTTATTTATTTATTTAATAGAGAGATTCGTATTCTAAACAATGCGTATTGATAATATTCTTCGATTTCATCTATAACAAATTAACAATAGATGAAAACAATAGATGAAAAGTAAGGCAATTGAACAAATATCATTAAAAGCTAGCAGCAACAACCATCCTATAATCCTCAATGGAACCTCAACAACCCTGCACTTAGAGGGAACTTTTGCAGTTCAATTTGATTAATTTGGTCCAATTGACCTATCAAAATAAGTTACAACTACAAAACCAACAATTTCAATTCCAAGCAAAGGAAAACTTGCCAATTTGGTACCCACCCACTAGTCACAAATAAAATATAAAAATAAAGGACCCATCTTTACCACTTTTAATTGCAGATTTTACTGCATAGTTAAGTATCAACCCTAGCTAGCAAGGCATCACTTTCTCTCTCTCACACACACACTGTGACAGCTTTCCTAAACCCTCAGCATTTGCAATTGCATTTGCTTGCTCTCACATTTTTGTTTGCTTGCTGAATTATTCTGTTTCCTCTTTCCATGATAAGACCATTTGCTCATTGGTTTGGCCTGCTTTTTGACCCTTCCCCCTCTCTTTAACTCCCTCCCTCCCCCTCTCTCCTCCTTTTAAAGAGCTCTTTCATGGTTTTGTTTCTGTAGGTGTTTTGATGACAGTGAGGTGTAACACCAAGCAACATAAAGGAAATTGACAGCTCTTAAGGGATCCCTGAGGTGACCTCCTTAATATATTTGCACACTTTGCTTTGTTTGTTCCACACACCCACAAAGAACAAGTACTTGTGGAGCTATTAATTTGCTACAATGGCTCGGCAGGTATTTGTTAATTTCCAACATGGGTTTTCTGCTAAAGCGAAAAAAAAATCATGCCTTTTTTTTTATTCTGTGGTTGGGTTTTCAAGATTTTGTAGGTACTGTTTTGCTTCTTGTTTGGATTGGGTGATTGAATTGAATGTTGATTTGCAGGAAGAGGGGTGGCCTCTGGGTTTGCAGCCACTGAATTTCAGAGTTGGATTGGGAGGAAGAGCTAGGGATTACTTTGGGTCCATTTCTTTCAACACCATGCTTACTGGCTCCTCCACTCCCTCTACAGATTCATCCTCAGATTTAGACACTGAGGTGAGTGTCAGTTGGTATAAAAGAATGTGTAAATGTAGAATGTTTTGATGCTGACAGTATCCCTAGTTCCCACATTTTTAAATCCCCCCTCTTTTAGGTGAAGGCTATAAGATGACCTAGAATCTAAAGAATCACAATGTAGGTGATATATATGGAAAAAAAAAATGTTTTGGGTTCTTCAGCCAGTAAATTGCTGAATTCTTAGTAAGTTTATTCTCTGATTAATCTTGTTTGTTCCCTCAAAACACATCAAACCTTCTGATTTGGTAAACTTGTTTTGTGGTACAGTATTCCTAATTGAGTGATTTCCATAACCTGCTAACACTAGACGAATATTTGCGAAATTTAACCTTTTTGTGTGTCAATTTTCCATTGTTAAGAGGACACATTTTCATCTGTGACGTGTTCATTTTGTCGTGTCAGGGTTATTTTTGCGGAGATAAATGGAATAGTAAGTAGCAATGTATCTATTTTTTTCCAGTCCACAGGGTCATTTTTCCATGACAGAAGCATCACACTAGGAAGCCTGATAGGAGTTTCAAGTATCCTGGAACTCTCAAGGAGATCAATCAGAGGAAGAAGGCCGGAGCCCTTAAAACCGAAGAAACCCTGCAAGTCCAGGACTTGGCTCTTCTCTTTGTGTTCAAGGCACAGCACTGATGTAAGGAACCCGACTAACCCTCCATCTCTCGGCCACTTCCTCGCTGTCGAAAGAAGAGCTTCTACAACTGGCAACACGTATGGAAGAACCCGAAGCCCCAATGCCTATCAACTCCCTGATGAGATCTCGATGGAGCAGCACAATTCAGCTTCGAATTCATTGTTTGTCAATGGACAAATTGCTCCTCCTCCTCGTCTTCAATCAGGATCAAGGCCAGCCGAAGAGGCTGAAAGGAGTTACAGCAGAGGCTTGGATCAAGGTCTCCCAGTACTGCTTTCGTGCGTGTGTGGCCAAGCTGCTGCCCACTGAGGTGAGCAATTGTTGGTTTGTTGGTTGTCATTGCATCAATGTGGCTTTGTGTTCTTGTCTTTGACTGAATTCTTTGTTTTTCAGATTCAATCAGAAATGAGAAAAGAGTGATTTTCTTTGTTGTTCCTTACAGAACTATTGCTTGTATCATCAATTCCAATTGACATAATGAAGCATGGCTCACCATGGCAGTGTCATCAGTCATGCTCCAGTTCAATGATTAAACTGAATTGCTTTTGATGGAACAATTTTTGTCCTTCCTGTAGTACAAGTGTACAAACTACATCTACACATGCTCTGATTGAGTAGGCTCTTATGATATGGCATGATCTCATGTGTATCTGCACCACAGTTATATTCAAGTGCACCCATAAGGGGTTTTCGTATGCCTGCGTCGTCGTAAGAACATAGGTAGACTTGTTTCACATAAATACATTAATGCCAACAGCAATCAAGAACAGTCATATAAGCACAAAAAATTACAAAGAATTTGTTCTTTCACCCCTTCTAGTAATAGGCTCTCTAAAACCCTCCTAATGCAATTTCATTCTCAAGCAAAGGAATATCACACCAAACCAACCAAAGGTAGAACAAAGGAGGACAACACTGACCTTTCCTAGATCTGCACACAGGCACTCGTCGGTGAACCAATTATTATTCCTAAACAAAATCTACAATGCAGATCAAGCTTTTTATGTATACTATTCAGACCTGATTTCAGAGTATTGGCTTTCTCTTTTTGGAGGGTTCAGGGCAATGCTTCAAATCGCCTCATCGAACCCTCCTACCCGTAATTAGGAGTCAAATTTATCAATCAAATCGTCGGCAACATGGATCCTTCCCGAGCCACGGCCACCAATCTTGCTGAAAGAGCCAAGCCTCTCCGAGAGGGCCTTAAAGCTGCTGCTTCCGCACTCGGTGAACCTCCTTGACTTCTTCAACTTCGAGGAGCTCAGGTCAACATCGTTGACATCATTGTCCGCATGAGTTTTTGCAACCACTAAGCGGGCGATGCTGCTTCTGCAAAATGGGCAGACAGGAGCTTTTAGGATGGCTGTTGTAGGGTTCGGCTTGTTGTGGCAGCAGAGGGATAGGGTGCAGTGTGCGCACATCTGGTGACCACAGTCCTGGACTTCGATTGTGCACATTTGATCAAAGCATATGGAGCATAGCTCATTCTCACCAATCTGTGTCAAAGAGGCAAAATTCTCAGTCACCACCGGAGACATAAAGGCAATTGCCAAAACTAGCTAGATCAGAAATTATCTTGCAAATCACCCTAAAAGTAGATACACTCAAATCAGATTCTCCGCCCTTCAATAATGTAGGCATTCTCAAATGTATGGCTATGGAAAATGGTAGACATTCAACAACCAACTACCTCAGATGTAGCAACATCAGACCCTGATTCAGAGTGTGATGGGGATGCAATGGAGTCTGCTTTTCCCTTCAAGATGAATTTCTCCCTCTCCTTGTTGGCCTCCATCAGAGCCTGCTCTAGTAGAAGCTTTGCCTCAGGGTTAAGTTCATTGATGAACTTCAATGGAGACGGCCAGACAATAGGCTCAGCTGATGAAGGGTTTAATATGGCTGCACATGCCCCGTGCTTGTGCTTCAAAGCAACCATAAAAGGTATTCGCCTGCATAAAGCCAAAACTATAATAACCACACTACATTCACAGGTCCTTTCTTATAACAACTGCAATTCTACCACGGAGGCGTTGACAGCCTGGTGATATTAATCGCAATAAATATGATATTAGTTTTTTTTATAAAGATTCAATAGACAAAGAGAAGAACACACAAATGCGTAAATATATTTCTAATTTCTCGCATCCTTTATCATAACTCCGCAAAAGGATGAAGGAGAGTTGAACTTACCCAGAAGCATCCCTAACCAGGCGATCTGCGCCCCAAGCAAGCAACTTGCGAACACAATCTAGAGACCCACCTCTCGCAGCCAAATGAAGTGGAGTGCTCCCTGGATAGCTGCTGATACAAGGAAAACTATTAAATTCATGTAACAAATTTGAGATCAAAACCAAAGGCAAGTGCAATGACAGATCTGTATTATTATTACCAATAGGTTCCGGTTGAAGCCGACGCTAGAGCACCGTTATCTAACAAGATTTGAACACAATCAGGCCGCCTCCTACGAGAAGCCAAATGCAAAGGGGTTGCCCCCTTGTCATCTCGAACATTTACAAATCGAGCGAATCCCCTACAATCAATCACAATAACTTGCTATCAATTAACTTATAACTGGGAAAACACAATAACAATGAGAGCAGGAGAAAGGCTTACCAAGAAGAAGCAACATGAGATGATTTGGCTGTAGAGAGTATGGTTTCAAGGCACTCTGAATGACCATAGTGTGCTGCATAGTGCAAGCATGTTCTTCCATTTTTGGAATCAAACATCAAAATCTGATAACAACAAATTAGGTTATATACCAAATTAGTACCTCAATCCCAACAACCAAATTGATCCTTCAATTACTTGATTCTACAGCAATTGGCACAGTGAAAAGTAAAACAGCTCCAAGATTTGATTCATATTTTCCTTATCACTTTAATTGATTCATCTGACATTTCCCAATATAGAAGTAAAAGGAAGGATAAAAACAGGCGTACAGAAAAGATAAAGGAGAGTCATCTTACATTGGCCCCTGAATGAATGAGCTTTTGCACGCATGACAATTTACCATGCATTGCAGCCAACATAAGAGGGGTCTGAAAAATCGTTGGCAAAATCAAACCCTGGAAAAATCAAGATCAAATAAGCAACTCACAAAATCATTTTTCTAGCATGTCACTGGACCTGTTTGTGGCGATCGAACACATCGGGATTGAGGGATCGATCCAAAAGCCAAGAAAGTACCTAAAATTCCGTAATAAAAAAATCGATTAAATCACATATCGGAGGACTGGAGGAGGTACAAACATGAAATTTGGGAGAAACTCACGTCGATCTGGCCACTGGCGGCGGCTAAGTGAAGCAAAGATTGCCGATCGTAGAGAGTGATCTGGCGCAAGAGAGATGAATCTTCATCCAGTTGATTCTTTAAGGTCTCCAAATCCCCCGATTTAACAGCTCTGAAAACGTCGTTCGTTTCCGGCCGGCGGCCCGTGCAGCTCAGCCCCTGTCCCATCGCTATTGATCGCTCTCCTTCCTGGAGCGATCAGTGATCCGGTAAAGTAGCGGCGCCGGAGCAGGAACGGCGCGCCACCGGTAGAGGAAGTGAGGGAGGGGTGCGTACTGCGTGGTGGTGGAGGTGACGAATGGAAAGGCAAAACGGGAGAGCTTCGGGTTTTAAGTAAGGGGGTGTCTGAAAACGAAAAAGAGAATCAGAGGTTGGAGCTGCCCGTGGAGATACTGAAATAAGCGGGCAGCTGACCGAGTCATGGGAGAAGATGGAAATGAATCGAGAATTCCACCTGATCCGTCACCCTTCCCTAGGCGAAGGTGAATTTTTATTTTTATTATTGAAAATGTAAAAAATCGTTTGGTTAGACCTAGGATGTGCAAGTGCAACCTTATCGGTCTCTATCTATTTCTTGAATCGGTAAATAGATAGATGAGCAGTGGCGTAATTACTTGGGGGCCAGAGATGGCCCTGACCCCCACAATCTTTTTTTTAACGTATAGGTAGTATAGGTAATTATATATTTAGTATTATTTATATTGGTAATTATATGTGATATTAGTAGTAAAAGAGTAAAATAATAAATAATTTAGTTGTTAAAGGATAACCACTTTAATTTAGAGATTAGAAATTCAAACCTTAATACCTTTTGTTTAGTCAAAATTTTGTATCTGTGATTTTTTTTAAAGAAATTGCATATTTAAATTATAAATTTATTGCTTTTTTTTATATAAATTTTTTAAAAAAATTGTGCTTGAAAAACAAAAATAAAAAAATTGGCCCCCTCATTGTCGGGAGTCTAGTTCCGCCACTGTAGATGAGTGGATAAACCCCAAGCATACAAAAGATATAAGACCAAACTATGAATCTTATATAAATACGGGACTCGTATAAGTCAACTATCCCTCTATGCACCTCCAAAATATCTATTTCATTCTCATGACAAATGAGAAATTTTTCTTCTCAAGAAGAATTTTATCATTCATTTAATGGAAAGGGCAGTTACCTTGTTGTTTTAAATTTTGGACAATTATAATGAAGCCACCTTTAATGATTATGTCGTGGATATTTAGTTGTCTTGCCTCTATTAGTCATTCCCTTTAAGGCAAGGGTCTCTGTCATGACAATAGTCTATTTACCAAATACTTTGTTTCCAAGATTGATTGGGTTACCGCTCCCTTCCCAAATAATATGCCTTCCGCTACTAATGCCCTTCGGAGATAGTGGAGATAGTGCTGCATCAAAGTTCAATTTCATGAATCCCTGAATGGAGTGATCAAACAATAAAAAAAAAAAAAAAAAAAAAAGTACTCTCCGATCATAAATATAAATATAGTACAATGTTTAACAAGTTACATGGATTTTAAGAAAACACATACACCGTGTAAGATAAAATTTCACTAAAACTAGAAACTCACCATACGAGTATATTTAGTGAAATTTTCACCTTTGAAAATCATATTGAAAGAAAGTAGTTATGAAATATTCTTTAATTATAAAGTTAGGTATGTATCAAGTCCGGTAAAATTGTCACGGTTGTGGGGAGTCGGAAGTGGGCCTAGTGGGAACCCATTGTTCTACTCTTGACTACCTTGGAGTTTCATCAGCTGACCCAGTCAGATTTTTTGGGGTATAAGTTAAAAAAATTTCCCATTTCTTTTTCTATTTAAAATAAAAAAATTCCATAGGGAAGAATGGGAAGATCACATGTAAATGATTTAAGTGTGTAACTGTAAGGGCACGAGAGGCCATACTTTTGACTAAATTTGGACCTCGATAAATTTTGATTGAATTAAAAATTGTATAAAATATTATTTTTTTAATAAATTGTATTTATAATTTAATAAAATTTTAGACAGTTTTTAGCTTTTTACAAAGCGTGTTAAAAATTCAATCGTATTAGTTTCTAGACTCTACCGTCCTCTCGACATTCGTTATCTATTCCTAGTGCTTATCGATTTTCATATTGGAGGGCTTATTGTTATTGTGATAGGTTGAGGGTAAGTCTTTCCTCTTTTTTTTTTTTGGTTTCTTTGTTGCATCATGACAGTTAATCTGTCTACTGTTTTTGGTCTCTCGATTTACCAGACATGGTGATGACTGGTTGATCGAATCGCTACACAATAAACACACAAGAGATTGGTTATATTATTTGTAGCCTAGCTAAGAAAAAAATGTGTGCACATCAATACATCACTATGGTTAGATTCATTAAAGTAATACTCCCATTATATCCGTATAATTGGACTTTTGACCACTATTTAATGTAAACACTACTAATGATAGAAATTTCTAATTTTGTTAATTTATCTCATTAACTATATTTGATTTCCAAGATACTCTATTAATACTCTAACTTCCCATATTCTTTTTTTTTTCATTGATCTATTTTTTTCACATTATTTATTTGCTAAAATTTATCTATTCTTCTATGAAATAACGGTGGGTCATCCGGCGTGGGGGGGCAACGCACGTCAAGCGCAAACGCGCTAACCAAGCCGAGCACACAAGCCGAGTAGGGTTCCATCCTAAAACCAATTGGTGTTAGGTGGGGTACCACACCGGCTTATATGCAAGGCTTGGATTCAATTTTTAATCAATGTGGGACACTCCCACAACTCATATTCTCCACACACCCCCCTCAAGTGCAACTATCTGACCACGCATTATTTGTCAATTGCACTTGACGAATCAATGTCTTAAGGCCGACTAGCAAATTAGACCAGGAATCCAAATCACACCGCACCATGTCAAACCTCAGCACTGATACCATATGAACTGGAAACACCAGTTTGAAGCTCAATCGAGAGAGAAAATGGAGGCAAACACCAGTTTGAAGCTCAATCGAGAGAGAAAATGGAGGCAAAAGGTGAGCTATTAGAGTTGGGATTCATTCCCTTTCACTTGTCTGTTACAAAAGAGGTTAAGGCCTTATATAGGCCTTCACACCTAACTGCCAAACCTATCCTGACCATACACGTGTCCCTCATCCACCTAGCTACTACTCTCATTGAACCACCCTTATCTTAGCTATTTGGCTTGGCTAATCTGAGCTTAGCTAAGCTGGTCCATATCTTCTTTTCATTTTTAACTAAGTTGGCCAAAAGGTTAATTATTCGAATTCGGAGGTAGTACTTAGTTGGGGTCATATATAACTTTAAATATCATCAATTGTATTTTTTGAATATGCAATACCTCACGTCTCTTGAACACCTGTGACATAACTAGGATATAGAATTAAATAAACAAGTTTTAATATTGGTGTCTTGATAAATATACAAGTGTACATTACAAGAACTGTATATTTGTCGTATTAAATAACTGTCATTTTTTGTATGAAATTTAAATTAATTTATTGTGTGTCATATGGGACGCTTAATGAATTAATTCATTCTATGAAATATTGAGAAGTACCCGTAGAAAAAAAAATATTGAGATGAATTTCAGCCTTTAATATCATGCAATGGACAAAACCTTCTTGCATTTTTTATAACGTATTATACACAAATTGGGGCATATTATTTGTTTCTTCTAATTTCGCAAAAAATGACATTTTATTATTATTATTTAGTTCGATCGGTACAACATATAAGAAGTCGTAACATTTTATTTTCTAGCAGACTAATTGGGTATTGGTACAGCAAATGAAATGGGATATGAATTGTTAAAGTCGACTGGGTCCGGTTGGCTAAGACAAGCTAGAGGAAGGTCGTGTGTACGGGTTCATATACGAGAGACTTGAACAACACATAAACCCAACGGCGGATCCAAGGGTGGGCGACACCGGGCGGTCGCCCACCCCGATCTGGGAAAAAATACAAAAATATATGGGTTATGTAAAAAAATTAAAGGGTAAGATACAAATATCTTTAGTGGCTTAGTGGTTAAGCTCACCCCATTTTAAATAGAATCCAATCAATCATTGTTCAAATCCGACTAGACACATATTTTCATTTATTTTTTCCTCAATCCATTTTTCATTATTTTAAAATTCTTACGGAGTATAATTTATTTGGTATTTTATAATTAAATATTAATAAATTTTCTTACAAATATAAGATATTCTCTTCATATATATTTTTAAAAAAAATTATTTCTAATAAACATAATATAAAAATTATCCATAAAAATTTGTGCCCACCCCGAAAAAAAATTCTAGATCTGCCCCTGCCAACAGGGTTCCATCTCAAAACCAATTGGCAATGAAAGGAGTAACCCTTCAACTTTATATGTTGTTCAAACATTTTCTATATTACCGATGTGGGGTAACCACATTCCAAATATTCCATGCATATATGAGAAGAATTTGGGCTGGTAGACCCAATTACTAACTTAATTAAGCAAATGTCCACCGAGCAATTCAAATTAAGCAAATATTCATCGGACAAGGACTTCTCGTTCTTCTCTCTCCTCTCCCTCTTCATTTGTTATTATCTCCCTCGTCTTCCCCTCTCTCCCCTTTTCTTATGTTTAATTTTCTCCTCCTCTCCGACAACGTTTGCGGAGACGATAACCTATTCGGCTCATTTAACCACCCTATTTCAAGGAGACCAAGTTATTGCTTTTATGAGGCTTTGGTGAAGGCAGCTTAGTCGGCATGGGGGACTTGTTTGATCAGTTTGAGTTTGAGAGGGATGATTTCATCTTATTACCTTATGACAGGGGAAAGAATTGCTCCTAATGCTCAAGTTTATCAAGTTTATGGAGGTGCAAAGTGATGTGACTATGACATTTGTTTTATATCCGGGTGGTAATCGCTTGTTTAGAGGGTACTGTTATTATTTTGTGATCAAGTGGCAGATGGGCTTGGTTCGTGTGTGCATTATGAGTTGCTACAAAAATATTACAAGATGATGAATTGACATTTTCCAGTTGACCATGTCACCACCACATTTTGCCAAATTTTTTGCATGATTGAGTGTTGAATTGCAGATGAAAGCTATGGGCTTGATTTTGTCTTGTACATTTCATTTCCATTTATATTGTATAAACTTTTAGGACAAAGTTTTATAAGGGGACGGTAATGTTATGTATGGAATAGTAGCTATATTGGGAGTACATGTTGAGTTAGGAGAATAGATGCTAAACTAATTTTGTGTTAAGTTTGTTAGGCTTGGTTATTACGCCTAATAGGATTGGTACATAGCAGTATAAATACCTGGCTTCAGTTAGTTGTTTGTGTAACTTTTTGGACAATTTTCCCTTATAATGAAATCAGAAAACTCCCACAAATACTCTCTCCTTCTCACTACCTCCATTGAATGGCGGGGTAAGGTGAGCTACTGTTTTCTGTTCTCTGAGTTCAATTGCTTCTTCAATTGGTGGAAACAAGGATCGGATTACAGCTCCGATTCTTAATAAGCTAGGGTATTAGGACAAGGGTATTATGTATAAATACCCTTAATATTGTATTAGGAGGGCATCCAAGGAATAATCATATACTTTACTCTCTCTTGTTCTCTTCCTCTAAACGTCTTCTTCTCCTCTCAGTCTAAACTCTCAACTCTATCTCTTATCTTCTTCCTTTTCCTTTCCCAAATTCTATCCAAATTCAACATCAATTGCCCTAGGACATGACAAGTGGTGGTTACTAAGACATGACAAAAACTAATGATGTGGAGGTATATTAGTGGTCCACGTGTAGATGTATAAGAGAGTGAGGGATGTAGATTTATTTAGAGGGTGACAAGTGGAACGAAGCTTTTTGGTGAAGCCACGTAGACGAGAGATGCTTCTGATTTTATAATAGTAATAGATTACTTTTTCATTTTTTTTCAAATTTCGATCATCTAATTTATCTGTTGCCTTCTAATATTAAAATCTCACCATGCATATTCATGAAAGCTAAATTTGGGAGCGTACTAAAACTTAATAATTTGCGAAAAAACTCTCTTTTGGAACTCTCTCTTTTCGGAGGTCGGAACCCCTCTTTGGAGGTTGTGAAACCCTCTTCGGAGGCCCAAATCCCCTCTTCGGAGGTTGTGAACCCCTCGTCGGAGGTCGGAAACCCTCTTCGGCGGTGGTTGGATAATCGTTGTTGCAACAATTTTTCTTCCCCTGGCCACCACCTTTCGTCCAATCCCTTCCGCCGGCGTTCTGTTTTAGCGTGAAGTTTGAAGCCCCCATCGCAAACCTCTTATTCTTCATCAATCGGCTCTATTTTTTGGGGCTTTTGCCGAACCATGGACAAGGATTTCCGTTCCTTTGTCGATTTCAACCGATTTGTTTTGTGTGGCTTTGAATTTTGGATCTAGGGTTCGATTGGGCTTGTCTCCGCCCTCTCGTTCTTCTCTGGCCTCCTTTGTCTCTCGCTGGGTTGGGGCCTCGTATCCTTCTTCCTCCTGGCCTGGGTTCGGCGTCGGAGATGGCGTCCTCACCCTCTCGCAGCTGTCTTTCCCTCGGCCTGGGGTGGAATTGGTCCGGCAGGTGCGGCTCGCTCTTACCTCTCCGTTTTCTCCAATCTCCCTCTCCATCCACACCGCCACCACGACACCACCAAACTGTCATTGCCAGCGCCCGAAAATAGTACTTATTGTCCTCCTCTTCCGATGCCCGGTTTGCGAAGTTTGCTAGGCGGTACTGGTTTTCAGGTCGGAGAGCTTGTTCCTCATCGCCTTCGCTGCGCCCCTGTGCTTTCGCGTTCTCCTGCCTCGCCCTGCCCCTTTGGGCCTCCTTGGGCCCGAAGGCTACCCAATTGTGTGGGGTGCAGGCCCGGGTTTTGTATGGGGAAATTTTTTAGAAAACATGAAAAACTACTCTTTATGTTTTCTATTAATCCGGTATATATTAAAAAGAAAACTTGAAAAATTACTCTATGGGTTATGTTTACGTATAAATAATTACTTCCGGATTCTTCCCGCGCTCTTCGTCCTCCTTGCGGCTGTGCTTCATTTCCTCGTGTTGGTTTGGTTTCCGTCTGTTGGTTCGTGGTTAGTTTCAGTTGAGGAGCAGTTCTACGGCCCTGGTTGATCGACGTGATCGTGTTGGTGGTATCTGTGGTCTCCGAAGATCCCTCATCCAGGTGGGGGAACGTCGTGTGATCCACACTTTCCCATGAGTCGCCTTTGCCTTACGAGGATTTCTGCTTTTCGTCTTTCCGGGGGCGAGACATCGTGTCAACTGATGTTGTCTCATGCGCTCGCTATCCACTTCTCCACGCCGATCTTCCTTCCTCTCGATGTTGTGTCCGCTGGTTTGCTTAGGGTTTGGGGTTTTTCCGGGTTTACTTTGGGTGTTATTTTGATGTATTTTGTGTTTGTATTTCTTTCAGATCTTCGTCCCGAATTTTTTCCTTATCAATATATATATATATATATATATATATTTCAGGTGCAAAGGTCACCAAAAGTGAGAAGGAAAGAAGTGATTTGATTGGTGCATATGGTATTAAAATAATTAAAAAAATCAGTCCAGTGCGCTGCACAATGCGTGCCAAATTTCTGAATTTTTGAGGCACAACTCTCGCCCACTCACATCTCATCAGGTGTGGTCCACGCGCCTGACACAATTAATTAAAAAAAATAATTAATCAATGCAATGTGTACGCGTTCGGCTACTAATTAATTAGCAATATACAACACTAATTAATAAGAAAAAGTGACGTATACCTATAGAAATTTTAATATGGACTTTAAAAATAATTTTTTGGTATTTTCGCTTGTTAAAAAAATTTAAAAATTATAAGTTTGGGTGTAATTTAATTTTATCTACACATAGATACCCACTTTGTATATGTTCTGTTGAAAAAAAATTTGACAAGAAGTGGTTCACCAATTTTATTCACAGTGGTTCAACAATTTTTTTCACAGTGGTTCAACCGTTTTATTTGTAGTGATTCATATGGTTCACAAGTTATAAAGAAGTGGTTCATGAACCTATAAAAAAGTGGTTCATTAAGTTATAAAGAAGGGATTCATGAAGCTATAAAGAAGTAGTTCATCAAGTTATCAAGAAGTGATTCATCAAGCTATAAAGAAGTGGTTCATGGGTATATAAGAAGTGGTTCATCAAGTTATCAAGAAATGTTTCATCAAGCTATAAAGAAGTTATGAAGAAGTGGTTAATCAAGTTATCCAGAAGTGGTTCATCAAGCTATAAAGAAGTGGTTCATGAAGCTATAAATAAGTGGTTCGTCAAGTTATCAAGAAGTGGTTCATCAAGCTATAAAGAAGTGGTTCATGGGTCTATAAGATGTGGTTCATGAGCATATTCGGTCACTGAACCACACTCTATTCGGTCACTGAACCACACTTTATTCGACCACTGAACCACTCTCTATTCGGTCACTGAACCACACTCTATTCGACCATTGAACCACTCTCTATTCGGTCACTGAACCACACTTTATTCGGTCACTGGACCACTCTCTATTTAGTCACTAAACCACACTCTATTCGGTCACTGAACAACTCTCTATTCGGTCATTGAACCACACTCATTCGGCCACTGAACCACACTATATTCGGTCACTAAACCACTCTCTATTCGGTCACTGAACCACACTCTATTCGGTTACTGAACCCCACTCTATTCGGTTACTGAACCACACTCTATTCGGTCACTGAACCACACTCAGTGAACCAATCTTAACCATTAATAATGAACCAATTATTGGAGTGATTGACAAATCCTGTGAACCACACCCAGTGAACCAAATCCTGTGAACCACATCCAGTGAGCCAATCTTAACCATTATTAATGAACCAATTATAGAGTGATTGACAAATCCAATGAACCACGCTCAGTGAACCAATCTTAACCAAATCATGTTAACCTATTAAACTACACACTACTACTCTCTATAACACATTGACTTAATCATTTTTAAGAATGCATTCAAATACTGAAATCATACTCTGCTTTTTCTGCTTTTTCCAAAATAGGTTCTGAATGATACATAAAATCAAACTGATTTCCTCCATCTTTTAGATAATCAAGGAATTTCATTGATTTCCCACCCATGGAACTACTGTAAGACATGATATCCAATGTCCAATTACAAAGGAAGCAAACACTGTCCATTTAAACTTAATCAATTTAAGCTAACTCCTCCAACCCTCACCGGCCATGAAGTGAAAGGATTCAGTGCCCTTATGTTTGATAAACATCGATCCATATGGTTTCAAACTTATCAATCCAATGTGTACAGGTCGAAGCAAATGTTCACACTGAACTTCCTAATTAATCACCTTTGCTCCAGAGTATCGCCAGAAATTTGCTTCCCGGACGATCGATTCCAGAGAGAGAGACTATGGAGCGACAGCCCCGACGAGGTTGAATTCGCTGGCAAAAATGGAGTCTGGTAGCGCTCGACCATGGAGCCATCGGTGAGCGCTCGACCATGGAGCCATCGATGAGCGCTCGACCATGGAGTCATCAATTTTGTACATACAGAGATAGATAATTTTAATCTTTGATGTCAAAATCTTATCCTCCCTCCTCGGTGATCGCTCACCATGGAGCCATCGATTCGGATTTCAGATCCGATTTCAAATCTACAACTTTTTTACTTTCCTTCCACTTCCGATTATCCTCCGAAGTTGGCTCCAATTTCAAACAAGCGTTCACCGTCATCATCTCGGCGGCGATGATGGCGTTACAGGTGAAGACGGTGGGGCGAGTGCGGGAGAACATGGCCTGGCGGGAGAGGGTGTAGCCTGAGTCGAGGTCGCCGGCGCGGATGAGAGACTGGACTCGGTTGTGGTCCTTGTGGAGGTTGAGATGGAGAAGGAGATGGAGACAACCATGGATCAAACGAAGAGGAGATGGAGGTTGAAGATAGCGTGAGCAGTATGTGAGGAAAGGAGAGGGGATTAAAAGCGCGTGAGGGTTTTTTTCTTTGGTTAAAAATCAGATCGGTCTCCACCAATAGAAACGCTTCTTTCCTTTTCACCTGTGTATATTATTCTCACTTGAACCCTACCCTATATATATATATATATATATATATATATATATATATATATATATATATATATATATATATATATATATATATATATATATATATATATATATATATATTAAAATCTCACCCATAACTCAAATATTTCTCGTTCTGCACTGCCCATCCATCCATGACCCATGAGGCTAGAAAAAAATCACTTTTGACATTTTCGATCTGTTGATTGAGTTGGCTGTGTGAATTGAAAGCGATTTTAATACTCCGTATTATATTAAAAATAAGAATATGATCGATATAAATTATATTAAATGGGAAGATATTTTTCAAAATATAAATCTCCCCATCATAAAACGATAGAAAAAGGCGTTGGATTTTTGCAATGGTGGCACCGGTCACCATCGTTGATAGACTTTGGGCCTTTGGCTTCGTTTGAAAATGTTGCGTGTCATATATATATATATCATATATGTGTGGTTCTTTTGTAATGCATTATATACATACAATACACTTATACACGTATCAATGCATCATAACACTCACTTAATTAAACAAATTAAATGACCACGGCTGCTGATTAATTAATTATTAAATCAATCTAGGAGGGATAGTGAAGTTTGTTGAATTCATGATGGAGCGTTTGGCCGTGTTTATGTGTGTACATACGTTAGATATTTAATATTTAATCTGGTGAGATTTCATTATAAAATTAATTCATAATAAGATCGAAGATGTTAGGAATAGATATTTTATAAGATAAATACAAATATGGAATGTATTGCAACCTTATGTTGAATGTTAATCAAATCTTATCTTCTCTCTTTCTCCTTCCTCTGTATTTTATCATCTTCTTCTTCTTCCTTTGACCTCTATCTCTCCCTTCTTTCTCAATCCTCCATGAAAGTTTAGACTTTCGCATATTCGGTCTACGTGTCATAACAGAAGAGTAATCCATCAATAGAGTCTTTCATTGTTGACACTTTCGATTCTCATATCTCAACAAGGAAAATTGGCTTGATAGATGATATAAATTGTTAAGTGGTGAAAATTCAAATTTGCCTATAAATTAAATAATAATCTTTTTAATATATTACAAATATGTTTTCCTACATATATAGTAATGGATAAATAATATATATTAAAAATAATTTTGGAGAATATTTTCTAAATCAAAATTCTTTAAGCTATATTATAAGGAAAAATATCTGATAATATTTATATAATAAATAGTGGTAAATCAAATATAATGCAAGACAATGAAAATGATATCCTTTTTTGTATTGGGGTCATAATTTGGATGCTAGTTGTGTGGAATAAGGACCAACGAAAATGTAAGAGTTAAGAGCCACCAATAATTTGTCAATTACCACTTGGCAAAGCAACTTATACAATTGGCTTTCCTTTTATAGCGTTACGTTTGGCTTACCTACCAAACACCTTTCTTTAATTAATTTCATGAAAACTTAATGCATTTTCAATATATATATATATATACACACACACTTGCTTTTGTATAAGCTTCTGATTTTCTTTTTCTGGGGTGCAAGTGTAACTGTGTAAGTATGGACAAATCAAAGAAGAGCTAAAACTAGCAACCAAAACTCATGATGTTAATTGGACGTCAAATTACTAATTAAGATAGTGTACTTTGTGGGGTTTCAAGATTTAAACTGAAAACCTATAAAAAAAAGTAGGGGAAAAAGGGGATTCTCGTGTACTCACTTAGTTTTTTTTTTCCAAATACAAAGTAAAGTTATAGGTGGTGTCAAACCCTACTTATTCACAATGGCATCCTTTCGGACGAGGAAAAAAGAAAATTCGGATGAGATGTAATCACATCATGGTCCGTAGTATGCCTGAGCTGAGGTGTATCGCCTTGTCTGCCACTTAATTGATCTTGCGAAAGATTTGAGTGCAAGTCGCCGTCTCAAAACACCAAAGGAGATGCAGAATGTCCCCATTAAGCTTGCCCTAAGGGCATCAACATTAGTGAGCCTTCGGGCCCTTAAACTATATCACGTCGGATTAAAAAAAAAGAAAAATAAAAAAAGGCTAAAGGCCCGGGACAAAGTCCCTTATATACGGGCCTGGAAAAGGCGTGAGAATTCATGCAGCGTACAGGAAATCCTCCTGGGTTGGGAAATTTTGTTGCACAAGGTGCCATGTGGACGAATGGATGGGCGCCATGTGGCATGCTTTATATATATTTTTTTAAAATCGATTTATCTCTATTTTATGAAATTTAAAAAATTAATAAAAATTATTTTTGAACTTATTTTAATTTTCTCTACCTATAGACACTCATATTGCATATGTTTAGAAAGAAAAAAAAAATCAATTAAATAATACCCATTTATTAAATGTTGAAAAAAAAAAAAAAGTGTCAACCTTGCATTTTTGTAATACCCATTTTGTATAGTAATAACAATAATAATAATAATAATAATAATAATAATAATAATAATAATAATTAAGTAATTGAAAAGGGTAAATAGTAAAACGTAAGTTAAGGGTTCGGGTTCGGGCTCACGAATGGGGGTACAAGTAATTAAAAATTGAAATGGGGCCCTTAAGCTGATGTGGCAGAGAAAAAGTAAGTCAAGAGTCCGGATGTTAAGGGCCTCGGGTCTCACCGTTGTTCATGCTCTAAGGAGCCTAGAGAATTTAGGGAGTCCAAAATTTTCCTAATTAATTAGAGTTAAGATTCCAAAGCAAAAACTACTCCATATTTTATATATATATATATATATATATATATATATATATATATATATATATATATATATATATACACACTATTTAGTCTACGTTGTTCCTAACTTTTTTTATTTAGGCTCATTTGTTTGACAAGAGATGCTTGATTGCCGCTTTTCGTATTGCACCGTTTTTTTATTTTTCGTTGTATGTTTGACGATTCATCGTCTGCCTACTTGTCGGTCTCTCGAAAAATCCGATTTATCTGACTCTCGAATTATTTCCTAATAAAAAAGAAGTAGTAATATTGGAAGGTGGGAAAGAGCTAGAACGGTTGCGTTTTGATCCCTTGCAGTTGCACGTTATTTTTGATAAGTAGTTAGGGCGTTTTATTCAATTTGGAAAATTGAGGATTGTTGAAGCAATTGTTCATGGTTGGCTAACCATCTTTGTCGTTATATTTGCTATTCAGGTTTTAATGTTGATTAAGCCATTCAAATCGATCACTAGTGGTTCTTGAATCGCAATTCACTATAGGCTCTAATTATTTTGTGATACCGGCCAGCCCAAATTTAGAACAAAAGCCATTAGATCGATTTTGCCATTTTGGGAGGACCACCGACGAAACTTCCCAACTAATATAAGCTTAATTATCTATTTATTTGAAAGGACCCATTAGAGAGAGGTTCATGAAAACAATAGCTATACTGGCTACTGCAATAGTTGATCCAAGTCGGACCTGAGATTTCATAGGCTTGAGGCGAAATATGAAAATGGGACCCTATTTTAAATAATGATTAATTTAGCTTTTACAGGCTCTTTTATATAATTTTAAATTGTTACAACCTGTGTATAGAGTAGGGCTGTTATTTGAGCCGAATAAGCTGAGTATTGTTGGTTCATATTCAGTTCATTTAGAATATGAACGAGTTCGAGCCGAATCTAAATTTTGACTCGAGCTTAACAATGTGCTCATACTCGGCTCGTTTAGGAAATGAACAAGTTCGAGTCGAACTTGTTGCAGTTCTACTTGCTTATTATGCAATAATTTAAAGGAAATTTTAGAAATTCCATAAAATTCAAGCTATTTGTGCTTGATTCGAACAAACCGAACTTAAAAATGTGATCATACTCGGCTCGTTTAGAAAATGAACAAGTTCAAGTCGAGTTTTTATCGAGCGAGTACGAGTCGAATTCGACTTACTCGCGTTCACATAACACCCCTACTAAGTATAGTGACTCGAAACATTTTGCTAGGGTCATTAGGCCCCGATGAGAGTGGTAATTTAGATTTGTACTATTTCATCATAATCTAGACTTAAGAGGTCGAATGTGTGTAACTTGCATTTGTTCCAATGGGCTTTCATAATTGGGCCAAATTAATAAAAAATTCTACAAACATATACTGTATGCCCAATTACGGCCCAAGCGATATCGCTGAAACCCAAAACTGCCCTCGGGTCAGCGAGGGAGTAAAACCCTAAACCCTCATCACAGCCTCCACCTCCATTATAAGGTTTCACTTCACTATTTCCCGCACTTAAACCCATTTCTCCCCATTTTGCTCCTCCCAAAACCCTAAAATTTCCACCGCCCCAAAATCTCCAATGGCGGACGTCGAAATTTCTCGATCGGACAAGAAGAAGAAGAAGAGCAAGTCCATACAGGAAGAATCCGCCGCCCCCCCCGCCACCGCCACCGCACCACACACCACCGCCGACGCCGCCGCACAAGACACCACCGGCTACGGAGATTACCTCATCAAGCCCCAGAGCTTCACCCCGTCAATCGACACCTCCCAGTGGCCGATCCTCCTCAAGAACTACGACAAGCTCAACGTCCGCACCGGCCACTACACGCCGATCCCCTCCGGCTTCTCCCCTCTGAAGCGGCCGCTCGCCGAGTACCTCAAGTACGGTGTCCTGAACTTAGATAAGCCCTCTAATCCCTCCTCTCATGAAGTTGTTGCTTGGATTAAACGCATCCTCAGGGTAGAAAAGACCGGCCATAGCGGTACTCTAGATCCTAAGGTCACCGGAAACCTAATTGTTTGCATAGACAGAGCCACTAGGTTAGTTAAATCCCAGCAAGGTGCCGGGAAGGAGTATGTCTGTGTCGCTAGGTTACACTCCGCCGTGCCTGATATCGCCAAGGTGGCGAGGGCGCTCGAAACCCTCACCGGCGCGGTCTTCCAGCGCCCGCCGTTGATCTCT
Organism: Persicaria tinctoria; assembly: GCA_037127255.1. Classification (NCBI taxonomy): domain Eukaryota; kingdom Viridiplantae; phylum Streptophyta; class Magnoliopsida; order Caryophyllales; family Polygonaceae; genus Persicaria; species Persicaria tinctoria. The sequence continues at coordinate 6,144,393 of JBANSL010000020.1, forward strand.
GCGGTCAAGAGGCAGCTTAGGATTAGGACTATCTATGAAAGCAAGCTGCTTGAGTACGATGCCGAGCGGCATCTGGTTGTGTTCTGGATTAGCTGTGAGGCCGGGACTTATGTCAGGACAATGTGTGTGCATTTGGGGCTTTTGCTGGGTGTGGGAGCGCATATGCAGGAGCTTAGGAGGGTTCGGTCTGGGATTAGTGGCGAGAAGGATAACATGGTGACGATGCACGATGTGTTGGATGCACAGTGGACTCTCGATAACAAGAGGGATGAGTCATATTTGAGGAGGGTGGTGATGCCTTTGGAGGTGTTGCTGACCAGCTATAAGAGGCTTGTTGTGAAGGACTCTGCGGTGAATGCTATCTGTTACGGTGCTAAGTTTATGATCCCTGGGCTGCTTAGGTTTGAGAATGACATTGATGTCGGGGAGGAGGTCGTGCTGATGACTACTAAGGGGGAGGCAATTGCGTTGGGGATTGCAGAGATGACTACTGCTGTCATGGCTACTTGTGATCACGGGGTTGTTGCGAAGATTAAGAGGGTGATTATGGATAGGGATACTTACCCCAGGAAGTGGGGGTTGGGGCCTAGGGCTTCGATGAAGAAGAAGCTGATTTCAGAGGGGAAGTTGGATAAGCATGGGAAGCCGAATGAGAGCACCCCGGCGGAGTGGGGGAGGAATGTTGTCCTTCCTACCGGTGGGGATTCTATGATTGCGAAGCTCGCAGCAGCTGCCGATCCAGTGAAGGTGGAGAGTGAGGTCATTGTTAAGGAAGATGTAAAGGAGGAGAAAAAGAAGCGCAAGTTGGAGGAACTGGAGAGTAGCCCTGCTGTTGATGCAAAGAAGGCGAAAGTTGAAGATGAGGTGAAGGCTGAGTCCGAGAAGAAGGAGAAGAAGAAGAAAAAGAAGGATAAGGAGGAAGAAGTCGAAGCTGCGACTCCTGATGTAGAGAAATCCAAGAAGAAGAAGAAGGATAAGAGCAAGGATGAAGCCAAAACATCAGACGATGAGAAATCCGAGAAGAAAAAGAAGAAGAAGAGCAAGGGTGTTGAGAACGATGAATCCCCAGCGGTTGATGACACAAGCCGCAGTGAGAAGAAGAAGAAGAAGGATAAGAAGAAGAGTAAAGACACTGAAGACGAGTAGAAGAAATACAACCAAGGCCTTCCTCAGATTGTATCGCTAGCTCTGTGAGACTAAAACTTTATGAACTTCTCTTGGCAATTTTGTTATCTTTTGATAGCTTAGTTTTATTTCGATTATGCTTCTTGCAGGGGTTTACATTATCATCTTCAGCAATGCATGTTATCTTCTATAAACTACCCCAAGTTTTCCTTGATTCTGGTTTCCTCTGTTTTCTTATTCAGCTTATATGACTTTTTTGATCCTTGATGATGTAAGAGGTGCATAGTTTGCTTGATTAGGTATTCGGGATCCTTGCACAGTCGATTCTTAGTTACGGGGATGCATGGTTTCTGTTATATGGAAATATCCCTTGCATGAAAGGTTTCTGTTCTGACCTTTAATGGTGTCTTTATGTGGAATCAATTTACATTTACATTACTCCGTATGTCTTAACTTGGCCTTCCCTTAACCTATTGAAGTTAATTTGAGTAAGCCGATTGAGAAAGATGAAATCATCATAGATGACTCCACAATGTGTTGGTTCAATTGATAAGGACGGGATGGCTCACTTTTGTTAGGTCTACGGTACATTTCAAGGTATTGATCCTTATCGACTCGTAATCAATGAAATCATTAACGTTTTTTTTGTGGTATAGAAAGAGGTTGCGGGTGACATAATGAAATTTCTAGATACATAAACCGGATTGCTATTAGCACCGTTAATTTATCCGTCCGTTTATCGCTATTTACACGGTAGATTGACTAGATTCCATGGATCCGGAAACCGTGGCAGTGGACAGGGATCAAAGCTTCAATTGTCGCCTTCTCCTTCCTTGAATTGGTAAATAAAGAGCGGTTATTTCGGGGTTCGAACCGGGGACCTATGACTATTATCCACAAGTCCTTTCCGGTGAGCCATTTCGGAATGGTTGTCGCCTTCTCCTTCCCCTTTCACAAAACCTACCTCCATTGATGCTGTCGACCTGCCGAAGTTGCAGCGAGTATGTTTGACAATCGCTGGTTTCCGGCGTTGAAAATGGGTATCATTTTGCAAGGGGTGAGGATGAGAAGGCAACGGGTATCGTATTGCAAGGGGTGAGAGGATGAGAAGACTTTTGCAAATCTGAAAATGGTAATTAAAGTGGCAGAAATAAGTGTCGCTGGGGTTCGAACAAGACAGTAGCTTTGAAATTAGACTCCATCAAACGCAATTAGTTTTTTCCTAGCCTTTGAATTTTTATGGTTTTGAATGAGATAAACATAAGATTTTTAAGAACCTTATAGAATGTCATAGAAAACTCACCATCAATCTTTACATCCTCCAGATGATCCAAGAAACCCCACGAAACTCCCAGAAATCCCTCCATTTTCCCCTATAAATTCAAATCCCCACCCCTCCCATTCTCCACAAGTAGAACGAATCAAATCCCTCAAAGCCAATCATCAATCACTCGATCGATACCCAATCCATCAACCAAATCTTCAACAATGTCGATCATCCCAAGCATCTTCGGAGGCCGGAGGACCAACGTCCTGGACCCCTTCTCCCTGGACCTATGGGACCCCTTCGACGGCCTCCTCCCGAGCTCTGAAGCGTCGCGCGAGACGTCCCAGCTTGCGAGCACGAGGATCGACTGGAAGGAGACTCCGGAGGCCCACGTGTTCAAGGCGGATGTCCCGGGGCTGAAGAAGGAGGAGGTGAAGGTGGAGGTGGAGGTGGAGGAGGGGCGGATCCTCCAGATAAGCGGCGAGCGCAGCAAGGAGCACGAGGAGAAGACTGACAAGTGGCACCGCGTAGAGAGGAGCTCCGGGAAGTTCCTCAGGCGGTTCAGGCTGCCGGAGAACGCCAAGGTGGAGGAGGTCAAGGCTACCATGGAGAATGGGGTTCTCACTGTCACCGTTCCTAAGGCGGAGGAGAAGAAGCCTCAAGTTAAGAGCATTGACATCTCCGGCTAATTAAAACTGCAATTCAAGTTCAGTTCCATGGATTTCATTTGGCCTCTTTAAGGATCATGATCCATCACTTGCTCAGCTTTGAATTATCTTGTGTGTTCTTGTCTTATGGTGTGTTGTTTTGAGTTTTGTTGTGAGAGATTAATATTTGTGTGCTTTTTTTTTTGTTTAAAATCAAGAGAAGAAGAAATATGTATGTGAGAAATTTATAATAAAAAAAAATTCTGTTTTGCTTTCAAAGTTGCGATCTTACATTTGCGATTTTTTTTACCAATAAAAGATTCGAAATATCCGACACAACAATGTTGGGTAAATTAAGAAGTCAAAATAAACGACAGATGGATTAAACGGATTAAACGTCGTGATACTAGCAAGCTACCCAATTCGCAATGAAATGCCGTTATAATGGGACGAGCCTAGGACATATTCGAATCTTATAAAGCCATAGAATTCTCTAGTCACTCATGAAAATAAGTATGGAGATTGTTGAGAATTCAACATGTATAAAGACCCTAGCTTAAGAGTGTTCTAGAAAGTTCTAGCCATGCTTACTTTAGTCTAGAATCTACATCCTTCTTTGTACATGGGGCTTGTCTAGAAATTGTGAGCCACCTCCTTTCATTTGTACACATCTAAAATATGAAAGTAATCAAAAGCCATCTTTCTTGTAAGTTTGAATCACTTTTCGATTTCTTTTGTTTTCCTTTTTTTGAGAGTTTAGGCTTGACTTAATCACTTGATCAAATAAAAAGTCTAAGGGCCGCATGATAGCAATATGAAGATCGCTAGGTCGTGTCACTAAAACATAGAGGATGGTTGATAAAACCTGATTGATATTGTCACAATGATATAAATTTGCTATGGCGGATACACACTCATTCTATTTGCATTGTACAAAGAAACTTCCACATTGAGAAGAAAAAATGTATGTGATGTGAGGTGTTACTTGCATAAAAATCATGAAGGATATATAATGATTTGCTTTCAAGTTGCAATCTATTCAACAAGTACTTACTAGTTACTATCTAGTTAATGTGACTTGCATCATATCTTTGTTCCAATCACATTTCCATCTTGCATAGCTGGTGAAAATTCGAAAACAGTTATTCCCAATCATAGCGGAATCAACAATCGACATCCTCATGAACAATTGCACAATGTTGTGAAGTTGTAACCAAACTTCTTCATAGGAAGCATAAGTTGTAATCAAGCAAACTATACTCCTTGAAAACTACCCTTGCTGATTGATTTCCAAAAATTGGCCTTGAAATTATTAATTAGATGGTTAATATATATTGTAGTTTTGCATAGAGTGAACAAAAATGGTAATAAATGAGGTATAATAGCATATATTTATTAATCTTCTTAGAAACTGTACAAACTGCTAAAGTGACATGTTTCATTAACGAGTGAGTATAAGTTTGGTGATGTTGCATCTCAAAACTAATTGTTGTTCGTTTTTTCAATGTATATTCAACAGAAGACATTCAAGAATGACCTTTTTGTGGATCACATGGAATTCTTGATAACGTCCTCTCAAGGTTGAGAAGAAGGTATCACAGTGGATCTGACGTTGAAGATGTGATATTTGCTAGTTTCGTACTTATTATATTTAACTATTTATGTTTTGAGATATTTTTATACACATTTTATTTTCTAGGATTTTGTAAGTTTTTCAAATATGACATTTTCTTAATTGGTCATGAATAATCGGAAATTTTGGGCTTTAAGTGAGCTAAGAGGTAGACGACCCAAGTCCAATCCTTCCTTCCAAAGGGTCGACCTCATCCTCCCCTCTCAAGCTTATCTCTTCATCCGATATTTATCTAGTAAACATTATTGTTATTATTTTTTAAGATATGTGATAAGGTCAAATCTCTTCCTTTTGGATAGAGGCTAAGGCCAAATCTCCTGATTAATCACCTAGTTTGGCCGGCCCTATAGCCTATATAGGCCTCATTTGGTTCAATCGAAAATTAGTTTAGAGTTGCAAATCATCATTCACTACTCTCGCTCTCCCCTCTCAAAGTTGTTGTGTTTTGCGCGTAATATCAAAACTGAAGTGGTGCAGATCAGATCGGATCTAGAGTTTATTATGTGAAAGAATCAAATGTTTTGAGTCAACCACATTCATTCGCATCAGAAAATCACCTATGCAACAAAAATACTTGTTGGGGTAACTTCACATGTATCCCGGTCGAATAGTATGAAACAACTATACCTTTCTCTCTCCTTTCCGTCAGCTCAAATCAAACGAGGTATAGAAGACAACTCGCAATCTGGGCTCCTAATTCGGCCCACTAGAAAGCGGGCCCCGCAAAACATGTGCGTGGGCCCAAATTTGACCAGCCCAAAACAGGCTAATGTAGAAAAAAATTGCACATAAATAGGTAGGGCTATCACTTCTAGACTTGTAGCTGAATAGGGTTGTTAATGTCGAGCCCTCCCCAGCCACAAAATTTTTTGTACATACTGTACATGATACATGTGAAAGGTACAATGTTTTATCACGACATTTTCATAACTCATAAGGATAAGTCCTGGTTCCTATCTATTCCATTTAATAGTTTTAAACATTGAATTTTATATATTTTGGGGGCTTCAGTTTATCGTTTGGTGATAAAGCTCAAACGGAAGAAATTATTCTGGAATGGCTCAATAGAAAAGGATTGGGTAGTACTCAAAAGTTTTCATTCGAAATCCGGATAACCACTAAGTTCAAGAAGGAACAAATGAGAACATTTAGTATTTAGATTATAATTCATTAACCATGGTGTTACCAATAACCCATTTTCAATCATATTTCATACAAAATTTGTTTACTTTATTTTCATATCAATTACCATTTTAAACATGTGGATAATATAAAAATTTCCCTTCATCCCCTAAACATACAAAAAAAAATCATTATCTCATTCAATTTACTTAATTTATTCGTGTCCCCTGATGTTTTGGGTTATGCTCGTTTGTTCCACTGGCAGCTTGGTTGCCATTTTTTTTTTGTATTGCACCGTTTTTATTTACGTTGTATGTTTGACGGTTCGTCGTCTGCCGACTTTGTCGGCTTCTCGATGAGTCAAGTTTGTCTGATTCTCAAATTATTACTTCCTCCGTTCGGCAAAACTTGTCATTTTAGAGTGTGATTTTTGTTCAAAAAAACTTATCATTATAGGTATTTTGCCATTCACTTTACAAAAATGCTCTTGATGTGATTGATGGTTTGTTAGTTGTAGTTTTCGATAAAGTAAAAAAGAAGGATAATAATTAGGGGTAAATTAATACATTTGTTAATTGTCTTAAAACTTGTGAAAAAAGCTAAAGTTTTGCCGAACGGAGGGAGTATCTAATAAAAAAAAACTTAATTTATTTGAACCAAATTGTACATAATAGTAGCTATCTCAACTTCTAATCCATTGCATTATATATAATGAATGGATTCTCCATTAATGAAATTTCAAACTTTGAACGGATATTGTTGGACCTGTAGTTATTGTTAAAGCAAAATGAATTGAATTGAGGGAAAAACAAAGAGAGTAAAGAGACAAGAGATCGAGTTGAGACGCAATAAAGTTCACATGCAGCATACATTGCAAATTGGCAAAATGCATAACTGTATATATTTCTGAATTTCATCTCCCCGAGGCTGCATAAATCAACACTGCTATCTGCAATTATTTTTATCTCATTCATGTTTTTGCTCATATATACTTTTTACAAAAAAGAAACACTTACAAGTATAATATATATAAATTGGTGGACTATTTCTTATATTACTAATTGATTTTAGGATAAAATCCGATCGAAGCTTATGGTCACACGTGTGACCCACATTAAAGGCTAGTTATTGGGTGTTTAAAATTTTGGAAGGAAGGAAATAGAGAGTAGAGAGAGATGGAAGAGCGGCATTCAGTTTGGCATCCGACAAATCAACCCCGTCATTTCAAAGCGTCGCATCCCCCTCGATCTCTCTTTGATTCAGGGAGGGAGGGGTGAATGAGCATGTGCCGTTAAACGCGCTACCCGCTCCTGCCGTTGGTGTTGGGCCCCTCCGACGACTCCGTCTGCCCCACTTGCTCCATCAGGTAGATAAATCCCGTCCCGTCCCATCCCGATCTCGTTCTTTTTTAGGAATATATATGTATATATACACACACACAAGAATCGATTTTCTTGGATAATTATTGTGCGGAACAGATTAATCGTGAACCACATGGATATTTGGACAGAAAGTGTTTCAAATGGTGAAACGTCTCTCGGCTTTGTTTTCATTTTTTTGTTTTTCTCTTTCTCATCATCTATATCGAGCATGTTTGGTTGGAGTGAAATTATGATATTTTAATGAGTGAGAAATAAAAGAAAAAAAAACTTGTTTACATAAATAAATTAAAAAGATTTGATTAGAAACTACGAAAAAATAGTCATACAATTTGTGAGAAATGAAAGGAAAATCAATTCCGTCAAAATGGTGGAATTTAATGGGAAAATCTAACCTAGAGTGTCAACCATGGACGACATTACACTCTCCAAAATATTTTTCATGTCATTTTCCTCTTAAAAACCAAACACAAGAATTTTTTTTATTTTTTTAGATTCTCACATCTCCTCTCCCTTTTCCATCATTTTTGTCATTTTTCATCTTTTCGATCTCTTCCTTTCCTTTCTACTCTACTCGTTACTAATTTGTCAAACACACCGAAAATTGTTATACCGGTTCATTCTTATTTCTACGAAGTCGGGGGCCTATTTAGTTTTCCCCTTGTAATTTTCATTAAAGAATTAAATTCCCGGAAAGTCCAATTAATAGGAATTGTGAAAATGTGTTTGATGATTTTTTACTTTAGATGATTAAAAGGGGAATTGGAAATTTCCAAATACAAAATGAGGCAAGTTGAACTTACCTAGGGGACAAGGTAAGTGAACTTCCTCCATTTTGGGGGAATTTAACTTCTCAGAAAGTTAAATTCATGCGGTTTTTAATTTCAAAAATACCAACCAAACACATGACTTTCTCCTACTTCCTGAAAAGTTCTACTTCCTGAATTTTTGGATTGCCAACCAAACGAGCTATACCCCAAATTATTACTCTATTTTTTTCACATTTTTAAAAACTACAATGACTATTTTTCTAATCATTATGAGCCCCTTTTTTAGTCTCTTACATAAAGACTTTTAGTTTGAGCTCTTCCATTTTATTTTTATTTTATTTTTAACTTTTTTTGCTTATGTAATCATATTGTCCAAAGACTCACCAATAAACATACTCTTATAAACACAATTTTAAAAAGCGAACACTAAAATATTTAAAATAATTTATCAATTTCAACTGCCCCATCCGCTCCCCTTTTATTAACGGGTCAATGGGGGGCACCCGCATACGCATCCTGGATGTGCGGAACCCGCATATGGCGTACACATCCAGGATGCGCACAGATTGGCATGCCCGCGGAAAAATTCCGCGTGTTGTCACACGTGGGAAGTGAAAGATTTAAAAAAAACGTAAATAATAAATAAAATAAAATAATTTAGTTCATGAAAAAAATAGTATATAAAATAAATAAATAAATAATTTTATTGAAGAATGAATGAAAAAATAGTATAATTAATACATGGATAAATATATATATATATATATATATATATATATATATATATATATAAATATATATATATAAATATATTAAAAAAAATAAAAACGTAAATAATAAATAAAATAAAATAATTTAGTTATATAAAATAAATAAATAATAAATAAACAAAATAGAAATAATTTGATTATATACATAAATAAATCAAGAATTAATGAAAAAAATAGTATAACTAATACATGGATAAATATATATATATAAATATTTAAAAATAAATAAAAACGTAAATAATAAATAAAATAAAATAATTTAGTTATATAAAATAAATAAACAAAATACATAATAAATAAATAAATAAATAAATTTATTATATAAATAAATAAATCAAGAACTAATGAAAAAAATAGTATAATTAATACATGGATAAATATATATATAAATATATAATAAACAAATAACTATTTAATAAATTAATTAAAATATAAATATAAATATATATAATCAATACATATATAAAAAAAATAAAAAATAAATGAATAGTTAATAAAAAAAAATTCATAATTACTTATTATAAAAATTATATATAGATACATAAAATAAAAATAATTTGTTTATATAAATAAATAAATGAATAATTAATAAAAAAATATTTAATAAATATTGCATATAAAAATCTATTTATATAATTACTATAATTACTATATATATATGTATATATAAATAATATAATCACAAACATAGATAAATAAATTAAATTTTTTCATTGATAAATTAATTATTATTAAATTATATTAATTTAAAATCTTTAGTAATATTCTTTTAATATAAATATCAATTAAATATAATAAAATAAATAAACATATATAAATTAAAAAATCAAATAAATCATGAAATTAGGTAATAATAAAAAAATAATGAAAATTAAAGTACCGAAATCAGCAAAAAATTGGAGACTTGACTACTCTACAAAGTACCGAATTTGAAGAAGATTAGAACTCGAAAAGCCATCGCGTACCGTCGTAAAGCTATCGGAAATTTAAGTTACTAGTTTTAGGGAAAAATAATACAATTTCATATAATTTATAAAAAAAAATTAATATATATATAAAATGATTTATTTATTCTATTTCTTTTAATAGAATAGTATTTAAAAAATATTACTAAAGATTGAAAAATAATACAATTTAATATTATTTAAGTTGTAAGAAAGTACACAAATAGGATGTGTGTGAACTTTATGCGCATTTAGGATGTGCACAGACTGACTGCGCATTCAGGATGTGTAGGGTTTAGGGTTTAGGATCGATCAATTAGTACATAATATATTTTCCGATGTACGTCCCAACCACCCCGTTTCCGAGGTATACAGACCCAAGTCGATTAACTCAAACCAACATGACTATATATTATGAGCATTGAGGATTCTGTTGATTATTAATAAAAGAAGATTTGAAGCTCGAATGCAATCGCGTACCATTATGGACCATTAGTTGTGGACTAAACACTAACTGAAGAACATAAACCTCCCCACCGAAATCGGCAAAAAATTGGAGACTTGACTACTCTACAAAGTACCGAATTTGAAGAATATTAGAACTCGAAGAGCCATCGCGTACCGTCGTAAAGCTATCGGAAATTTAAGTTATAGTTTTAGGGAAAAATAATACAATTTCATATAATTTATAAAAAAAAATTAATATATATATAAATGATTTATTTATTCTATTTCATTTAAGAGAATTGTATTTAAAAAATATTACTAAAGATTGTAAAATAATACAATTTAATATTATTTAAGTTGTAAGAGAATACACAACTAGGAAAATAATACATAAATTTTAATATTATTTAAGATTGTAAAATAATGCAATTTAATATTATTTAAGTTGTAAAAGATTGTAAAAATTAATATATATAAAAATGATTTATTTATTCTATTTCATGTAAGAAAATAATACAATTTATAAAAAAAATAAAAATTCAATGTAATAAATAAATAAATAATTTATTTATTATTTTTTACCAATTTATTAATTATACATAAATTTTTGTATATTATATATATATATATATATATATATATATATATATATATTAACTATTCATTTTTTTTTACTATTTTTATTTATGTATTAATTATTTATATTTTTATTTACATAAATAACCAATAAAATTTAATTTAATTTTCATTATTTTTTTGTTATTACCTAATTTCAAGATTTAATTGATTTTTTAATTCATATATTTTTATTTGTTTTATTATATTTAATTGAGTTTTATATTACAAGAATATTACTAAAGATTTTAAATTAATATAATTTAATAATAATTAATTTATCAATGAATAAATTTAATTTATTTATCTATGTTTGTGATTATATTATTTATATATACATATATATATTACTTATAGTAATTATATAAATAGATTTTTTAATTCAATATTTATTAAATTTTTTATTAATTATTCATGTATTTATTTATATAAACAAATGATTTTTATTTTATGTATCTATATATAATTTTTATAATAGGTAATTATGAAATATATTATTTTTATTAATTATTCATTTATTTTTTATTGTTTTTATATATGTATTGATTATATATATTTTTTATTTTTATTAATTTATTAAATAGTTATTTGTTTATTATATATTTATCCATGTATTAATTATACTATTTTTTTCTTTAATTCTTGATTTATTTATGTATATAATCAAATTATTTTTATTATTGTTTATTTATTATGTATTTTTTTTATTTTATATAACTAAATTATTTTAATTTATTTATTATTTATGCTTTTTTTAAAAAAAAATCCTTTACTTCCCACGTGTGGCAACACGCAAAATTTGTCCGCGGACATGCTAATCTGTGCGTATTCTGGATGTGTACGCGGGTGCCGTACATCCAGGATGCGTATGCAGTTGCCCAACTCACCGCCCTTTATTAAACATAGCCATAATATCATCCCCACCTCATCAGCTTGCATCTTTGCGGAATCTTCACTCCTGTGCTACGTGTATGCTCCCAATCAACTTTTACACACAAAGTCAACCTGATCGAAATTTCCTATTGAAAATCCAAACTTATGTAATTAATTAATTTCCAGAGATAAAGTAAGGAGGTGATATATTCCTTTCATATGATAATTGATATGATATGTTGCATTGCCAGGGATGCATTTGAACGCACCAACCAAATAATGTAATGTGTTTGTACTCCCTACGTATTATTTTCCACAAGTTATTAATTACTGGGTTTAATTAATAAGCTAGCCCTAATCAAATTGAAAATTTTAGCTTAGCTGTACTCAACCCAGATTATGTTCTCACATGTACCCTAAATCATACGTATGTGATCTGTCCCATGAATCCTTGATTTACTCTTAATTAATCAACATCCCCATCATGTCATAATTTGATTTTTTCTAGGGGCATTTACCATATAGGATACGAAATTGAGCTATATTAGGAATCCGTCTCCCACCCTCTTCATATTTGGGATTTGTCCACCAAAATTTTCATCATGCTGAAAATTTTGTTTTCAGCAAAAAAAAAAATTCCACGAAATTTAGTTTTTTTTTCTTTCCCCGCGTTGCAGAAACTGCTGAAACCGAAGTTGCTGAAATTGATTTCTTTTTTTCCACGTTTCTTGGGTTGCTGAAACACCTGTTCCCCCCTCTGTTTCAACAGTTTTTTTTCTTTTTGCATTACTATTTTTTTTTTCACGTTGCCGAAACCGGAGTTGCTGAAATACCGATTTCAACAACGTTATTGATGCTAAACCCACGTTTTCATCAATGTTGTTGATGTTGAAACCCCGATTTCAGCAACGTTGTTGATGCTGAAATTGTTGCTGAAATCGTGTTACGGGATATAAAATTTAGCCTATGCGGGATTCGAACCCACGTATTTGCGCATAGCACATCGCTCTACCATTGAGCTAAGAGGCTTTTAAAGGAGATTTATAGCAAGTTCAACAACAACAATTTCAGCTAATTCTAGTTTTAAAGCAAGTTCAGCAACAACAATTTCAGCAAAAAGAAGGACCAAACTAAGAGTTCTCACCAAAAGAGTAAAAATAAGCTATCTAAAAGTTTCAGCAAGGCAAAAAAAATGCTGAAATTGCATAAACAACATTTGATATCCGACTTTGACCCCAACAATGAATTAATTTCAGCATTTCAGATCACAAAAAAATGCTGAAATGTTGAAATATATGTTTGTCTGTAATATATTGCAGCTCATACAATTTTATAAGAATTAATTTCAACATTTCAGCACAAGAAAAAGTTTCAGCAAGACAAAAAAAATTGCTGAAATTACCAATATTTAAACTTTCAACAAAGCACATCAGGGCATCAGAACGGAAGATAAAGGTCAAATTGCTGAAATTGCTGAGATGCCTCAATCTATATGTCATTGCTATGAATTTAAAAGCACATCAGGACGGAAGATAAAGGTCAAAGTATTACTTTGAATATCTCTTGTCAGATGCAGCTCACATTACCAATTTCCCAATTATCATTATACAGATACGGTAATAAAACACGGATGTTATCCAAAATCCAACCACATTCGATTGCGAGGAACACTGTAAATCAAATTATAAAGATGGAAATCTCACCAGAAGCGCGGAAAAGTAGATCAAATTGTGAGCAAGAAAGGGGGGGGGGGGGGAACGACTTACTTGTCAGGGGGCTTGAAGATTTCAGTCGAAGCTGCGCCTCCTCCCACCTCTGGATATCAGCCTTAGCGCCGTCGTAGCCCCGCCGCTAGATAACCTCCGGAGCCACATACGTCGGAGCGCCGCAGATAGTGTAGAGAAGGACGTCGTTTTGAAGCTGATCCCTGGAACGAGGCCGTTGTTGAAGATCCAGCCAGATCTGGACCGATCGCAACAACCGGCGGCGACGACGGCGAGGAGAGAGATAGCGGTAAAGCGATCGATCGATCGATTCACAAAGGGAGCGGCGACCGACATCACCAATGGAGATCGTTGCACTCTACAGCAACCAAGCGATCGATCGATCGATTCACAGAGGGCCGATCGAAAGAGAAAGGGAGAGGGCCGATCTAGATCCAGTGGAGGGAGAGGGCCGATGGAAAGAGAAGGGGGATAGGGGATATGCAAGTTTCTCAGATCTGCAAGTTTCACAGAGGGCCGATGGAAAGAGAAGCGTTGTTGAAACCCTAGAAATCTCTCAGATTTAGTTAAGATTTCAGGGGCAATTTTGTCCAAAAAATTAGAGGTGGACAAAAACCTAATTTGCCGGACTTGAGAGACACTCCCTCAATAAGGCCCAAAAAAAAGGCCCGTTGGGCAAATTTTCTCTTTTTTCTATCTTAACTGTACACCGCAATTTTGTTGATCATCTCTAACCCAGTCCCCAGATATATGTATAATTGTATATAGATAGATAGATGCGGAGTATCTTTTAAAATACCATTAACACTATTGAAAACATTGGAAAACATAATATTCTTAAATAATACAGTACTTGGTTATGATTTTTAGTCAATATAAACGATAGATTCTACTTACCAAAATAACACGAACATGAACTTGAAATAAAAGCGTACACTAATTTTAACCTAACTCGACCCAGTGGCGAAGCCAGTCCGTAACATAGGGGTAGACGAGATTTATGCTAAAAATTAAATAATAATAAAACGAGTTTTGCTAAACTTTAAATAAATTTAATTGTGAAGGGTTATGTAAAAAAATTTCAAAGATTTATCCATATTATTAGAAGTGAATAAAATTTATAATTAGCTAAAAAAAAAAAATTCAAGGAAACCCCTAATGAATGACTAAAATAGAATTCAAACAATACTAATTGAAATTAATTATTCTCAATTTAAAAAGATATTTGAACTTATATATAAAAAGATAGTTAGAAATAAGTGAAGAAAATGTTAAAAGTGGGAATTGAACCTTGGGCTCTAGATAAAGAAGAAAAAGTTCCCCATTTATACTTGGGAAAACTAATTAAAATACCCCCACCTTTGGGGGTATGGTAAAATATATCCTCAACTTTCAAATGTAATAAAAATATCACGACCTTTGCGGGTAGTGGTAATATATTACCACTAGTTTTTTCACGAGTCAAAAATGCTGACAAGGCAGCCTACGCGGATTTTTTACAAGAGTTTTCTTGAACAGTGTACTTAGGAAAAAAATCAAGAGTTGGACCGGGTTCATACCCAACTCGTTTTTCTCTCTCATATCTTCTTCCATGGACCGTGGTCGCCTCTTGAATTGTCTTCCATGTAGCCCATGATTCCTCTTCAATGTCAGTCTTCCTCCCTTGTGCTCGACTATCTTAAGATGTCTCACATCTTCTTCCCCTTTGATTCGTTCACGGATTTGGGTGGGTAAGTTTTTTTTTCCCTCTTCGTTGTTGTTGTTGTTGGTTTATTTTTGTTGTCAGTTTTGTGTTAGGAATAGTCGTGTTGTGTTAATTTGAGACAATTTTGACCAAATTAGTTGTTTGGTTGAATCAATTTTGTTTTTCGGGTTTAATTTGTTATCATTTTTTTTCTCTAAGGAAACCGATCAAAAAACCCAATTTTAGTGCTAATTTGTAAAAAAAAAGCTTCTACGTATGTTGTCTTGTAAAAAAAAATCCACGTAGGATGTCTTGTCAACATTTTTGACCCGTGAGAAAACACAGGGTAATATATTACCACCACCCTCAAAGGTCGGGATATTTTTATTACATTTGAAAGTTGAGGATATATTTTTACCATACCCCCAAAGGTGGGATATTTTAATTAGTTTTCCTTTTATACTTTACCAACTAGCCAAGGTAAATTTTATGATTCATTTTCACATCTAAATTAATTTAGATATTTTTATTTTTTATATAGTTAACATTTCGTATTTTTTTCCGGGATTGGGGTGGGCTCGCGCTCATACGAGCCCACCCCTAAATCCGCCAGTGACTCGACCCGAAACTAACCTGACCCGATTATAATCCGATCAAATATTAACTCAATTCGAATCATATTCAACCCATACTCATTCAGACCCATATCCAAATATACCTAAATCGAGTGATCCAATTACCATCTCTAATTTTTTGAGTTGATAAATACACCACAATTTTAACTTATACATCGCTAAACTCCGTAATATTGTAAGATGCACTAAAAATTTAAGGGAAAAAAAAGGTTTAATTTGCAGAATTCCCATCCATATTAAAAAAAAAAGGAAATTTCATGAGGTACCCTTGGAGTATTGCAATTTTCGCGAGGTATACAACTCTTTTGCATATTTTGCGCGGTGCCCCTGTGGTTTTCATTTTTTTTGCCTCGTACCCTTTCCGGTTAAAACTAACAGTATTTTTCATTCTCTGTTAGTTTGCAATTAAAAAAAAAAAAAACAACAACGCTGCTCTGAGCGGACGAGAGAGGCAAGAGAGAGCAAGACGCAAAGGATGAGCCCCTTCCACTGCGCCCCGGCCTGCGCACACCATCTCCTATTTCTTCCTTAATGGTCAATTTATTTTTCTTTGTAAGGAGTCCAGGAGAGCCAACACACTGATACCCCATTTATTCCTCTTTCCTCTCATTCAACATTGCCAACTGCTCTCTCCTTTAATCTATTTTCAACAGCACCAGTTTTTTTTAACAATCTAGTCGGTGATGGAGTATTTTCACTTTTCACTTTTAGCTGCTGCGTATTACGTACTGGCAATTGAGAAATTGAAATTTCGAATTCCAAATCCATCAATTTTAACCTAAACCCTAAATTTCACATCACAATAAACCCCCAATTGCTTCAATTTCAACCTAAATCCAAAATTTCTATAATTAATTAACAAACAATCGGTAATAACTGAAATCTCCATGGAAACACTTATCGATGAAGAAGAAGAAAATTTAAACGGGTAAAAAAGTTTAGTACAGTTCGTCGACGGCCTTCTCACGAGGACCTTCCATGGCTTGAGTGGATGGAGGTTCCATCTCTCTCTCTCTCCTTATATGTGAGAAGTTTACAAAATCTCCTGTTTGAGCAGCGCTGGTCTGTTCTTCTTCGCGTCTCGCTCGCTCATCCGCTCAGAGCAGCGCTGTTTTTTTTTTTTTTGGCAAACTAACGGCGAATAAAAAGGACTGTTAATTTTAACCGGAAAGGACACGAGACGAAAAAAATGAAAACCACAGGAGTACCACGCGAAATATGCAAAAGAGTTGTATACCTCGCGAAAATTACAATACCCCAGGGGTACCTCGCGAAATTTCCGTAAAAAAAAAAAAAACTGTCAGAGCCCACAAGTTGCGGATTGCCATGGGAGGGTGCTATTCTCTCTTTTTATCCAAAATTTTGAAGTCTTTGATTGCGTAGTATCATGGTTATTAGGATCCCGATTCGGATCTTACGATCCTACGATTTTAGGTACGATTTTGATCCGGATCGGACATATAGACTCCTTCGTGTTATGATCTACCTAGGATCTTTGGGATCGGTAGGATCTACCGATCCTAGAAAAAATATCCGATCATAGCAAAAATCATATTTGTGCAATTGTGTTTGTTTTGTTTGGATATTGGGCCTTCTGAATACGATGAACCTTTTTATTTTTTATTTTTTTTGGCAGCCCATCTCCTTAGAAATTGAAGGCGGAAAAGTGAAGACGTTAAATTGAAACCCTAAGCCATTTGTTTCGTTACTCAACTCGACAAATCCACGTCTGAGTGCCTGAAATTGTTCATGATGTGGTTAATTGTGATGATGACATTTGAAACTAGAGATGTCATTGGATATTTGGATGTGTGATTTATCTCTTGTATATTTGTCATATATTAAGACATTATCCTTCTCTCTATTTGTCACGATTTGAGACATTATTCTTGACAAATTATGAATGTTAATTGTTAAGTGCTTATTATTGGACTATTTTAGTTACTTAATTTGTTTAATGGAGGAAAAACTTTGTTTTATTTTAAAATTAAGGTATGTGTTTGAGATGATTTATTTTTATTTTATTTTTAATTTTTGTCTAGAATCTTACGATCTTACGATCCGATCCTACGTCATTGTCTCGATCCCACACTAGGATCCCGATCCTAAAAACAATGCGTAGTATGATCCGTAACAAGTTGTAAATATTTGCGGTGTATTTAGTAAAAATTAGCTATGTATTTAGCAAATGCAAATGTTTTCTATGGGTTATAAGTTATAACAGAAAATATAATAATAATGATGATAATGATAATAATAATAATATAATAATAATAATTTATCTCATATCCTTCTACCTAAAAATGTAACAATAACAATAAAAAATACTAAAAAAAAAGGGCTAGCAGAGGGAGAGGAGCCAGCTAAAAAGTGTGGAGGCGTGATTCTCTTCTGTCTTCCGTCCCCCTCACTGCGACGAACCAACGACGACTTCTCTCTCTCTCCTCTCCCGTCTCTTTCCAATCTCCTCTCCCCGACTCTAAACCGCTTCAAAAGATTAATTGATTTTGATCTTCGTTCGTTTCTGTGATGGAGGACGATAAAGGCCAGCTTCTCAACGAGCTCATCGACTCCGTTAACCTCATCTCTTCCATTTCCGACTACCGCTGCTGCGTCAAGAAGCAGTTCTGCAATTTAGCCCGGAGGCTCAAGCTATTGGCCCCTATGTTCGAGGAAATCAGGGACAGCAAGGAGCCTCTCACCGAAGATGCTCTCAAATCCCTCTCCGTCTTTGGTGAAGCACTCGATTCCGCCAAGGATTTCCTCAGATTCGGCAGGGAGGGGAGCAAGATTTACCTGGTTTGCTTCAATTCACTGGCTTTTTTTCTACTTTGTCATGATTAATTTCGATTTTTATTTATTTCTCGTTTGCTGGTTAATTTTGATTTTTGACGGGAGTTTGGTAGCAATTGTTATTGGTGAACTCAAAGATTGGGCGGCTGATTTGCCTTATTTGAGCTCATCTGAGTGGAAATTAGTTTTTCCCTTTTGCTTCTCCATGGCAATTGCTGTAATTAGTGATACAGGAAAGGAATTTGGCCTGTTTTTAAAGGGAGTGAAATGCCTAAATGGAAATATAGCTATCTGAGATATGCATAGTTAATCATCTCATTTAATGACTTAATCAGCTCTCAATAAATCTTTTTTACTCTTTTTTTTCTCTTCCAAATAGGGGAAAGGAGGATCATTTCTCTGAATTTGGATTTAAGGAGCTTCAAAGCAAATCTGGAGAACAAGGATTGGGTTTTTATTTGTCCACAAGCTTCTGATGAATAGATTATTGGGAGAAACTGGGGTCTAATGTGGAAATGAAATTAAATCTAATCCCACGTCTATAATGATAATACCATGTGGAGATGAAATTGAATCTAATGTGGAAATGAATTAAGTCCATCCTTTATCAAGGTTGCAGCAGTGTATCTGTCTGGTTTAGATCACATCCATTTCTTTTGATTGTGCATTTTTAGCTTTTCTGCCTCTTCTTTTGTTCTTTTGCTCGGTTACCCCTACCCGCACAGCAATTTTGTGGATGGTATTGTGCATTGTTTTATTATTGTTTTTTTCTTTCTCGACTCATTTTGAAGGTTACATTTTGACCCTTGTAGGTTTTGGAGAGAGATCAGATAATGAATAGGTTCAATGAGGTTACTGCAAGTTTAGAGCAGGCTCTTGATGGAATAGACTATGAGAAACTTGATATCTCCGATGAAGTTAGAGAACAGGTACTCGTCTCAAATTATTCCATTCTTAATATGTTCAGAAGGTATATGATTTATTATGCAATGAGAGCTTCAGTATACTTTGTAAACGCTTTGGAGAAAATTTAGTTAAATTAGAAGAAATTCATGCCGTCATTGCATCAAACATTTAATGAAAGGCAACTTCTTGACTTCAGGTTGAGCTTGTTCTTACTCAGTTTCGAAGAGCCAAAGGCAGGATTGATGCACCCGATGTGGAGCTTCATGAAGATTTGTCATCTATGTATACCAATAGTAATGAGACTGATGTTGACCCAGCTGTGCTGAAGAGAGTGGTTGAAAGGCTCCAATTAATGGGAATTGATGACCTCACACAAGAATCTCTCGCATTGCATGAGATGGTTAGTTCGACTGGTGGTGATCCCGATGAGAGCATAGAGAAAATGTCTATGCTACTAAAGAAACTCAAGGAATATGTTCAAACGGAAATTCCCTCTTTTGACTCTTCTGCAAGAGAAAGGAGTAATCCATCAAGTTGTAGTAGTCAAGTGTGTACCGATGGGAGTAAAAAAACAGTGATTATCCCTGATGATTTCCGATGTCCAATATCACTAGAGTTGATGAAGGATCCTGTCATTGTTTCAACTGGGCAGGTGCGTATGGATGTATTTATGTGAAACCTATTTTTTGTCATAAAGGCTCATTTACAGCATTACTATATAATGGAATACTCTTTAGATTGATTTGTGAAAAAAACGTTTCTTGTTAATATGATAGCCAAACTTTAAATTTAGCTTCACTTTTTATCATTTGCACCATGTAATTTTGCAAGTTGTTGCAAGTCCAAGAATGATTCCATCTGACATTTTTCTAGTTAGGAGTCAGTTATTGCGGGATATGCTGGGTTGTTGTTGTTCTAGTCAGTTATTGAAACTGGATGTGAGCTATGAAATTCCTTTGTTATATATTGTCACCTTTCTCATAAAGCATGCTGAAGTGCTGAACTACAATCTGGACATTGCGGATGCAAAATTCAAATATGATTTTACAGTGTTATATTAATGTGCTTATTTAATTGAACACCTTTGGTTTTTGCTCTCCTGCAGACCTATGAACGTTCCTGCATTGAAAAATGGCTTGCAGCAGGTCACAGTACATGCCCAAAGACGCAACAAACACTGACTAGCAGCACCCTCACCCCTAATTATGTATTGCGCAGTCTCATAGCTCAATGGTGTGAAGCAAATGGTCTTGAGCCCCCTAAAAGACCGAGCAGCTCTCACCCTGGAAAAACTACATCTGCGTGCTCTCCTGCTGAACGCACCAAGATAGAAGCTCTTCTAGCAAAGCTGACATCTTGCAACCCAGAAGACCAACGCTCTGCTGCAGGGGAGATCCGTCTGCTTGCAAAGCGCAATGCAGATAACCGTGTAGCAATAGCAGAAGCCGGAGCCATTCCCCTTCTCATTAGTCTCCTATCAACCCCTGATTCTCGTACGCAAGAGCACGCAGTCACCGCCTTGTTGAACCTCTCCATTTGCGAAGAAAACAAGGGATCCATCGTTTCCTTCGGGGCAGTGCCCGGCATAGTCCATGTGCTGAAGAAGGGGAGTATGGAAGCCAGGGAGAATGCAGCAGCCACCCTCTTCAGCTTATCAGTGGTTGACGAAAACAAAGTTACCATCGGCAACTTGGGAGCTATACCGCCTCTCGTGATGCTACTGAACGAAGGCACACAGAGGGGAAAGAAGGACGCTGCAACTGCTCTGTTCAACCTGTGCATCTTCCAAGGAAACAAGGGGAAAGCTGTGAGGGCCGGTGTCATCCCGATACTGATGTGGCTTCTCACTGAGCAAGGAGGAGGGATGGTGGATGAGGCCCTGGCCGTTCTCGCTATACTGGCCAGCCATCAAGAAGGAAAGGCAGCCATTGCAAGTGCAGATGCTTTACCAGTATTGGTAGAAGTTATCGGGAATGGCTCACCGAGGAACAAAGAGAACGCTGCAGCAGTCTTGTTGCACCTTTGCAGCGGAGACCATCACAACATGGTGGCAGCTCAGCAGCTTGGCGTGATGGACCCACTCTCAGAGATGGCCCAGAGTGGCACGGAAAGAGGTAAAAGGAAGGCTTTACAGCTACTCGACCGAATGAACAGGTACTTTGAGCAGCAAAAGCAGGCCCAGGCTCAGGCTCAGGCTCAGACGCAAGACGAGGGTGTATCACAGATACAAGGACCAACGCCATCACCAACGTCACCTCCCTCGACAGCTGCGACTACTGATAGCTAAGCATAATTTTCTTTCCCTTTCCCTTTTTTTCGTAATGTTTTTGTGGTGTTTGTTCTTGGTAGTTCCTCCAAAGCATTTAGGGGCTTTGCTTTGCTTGTGTGATAGGGAAGGTGGAAGATCACCAACCCTGTCATGTGAAGCTATCCATTGTTTTTGCGAAATTCGGAAACAAGAAAGGGTAGGGGGGAATACTTTGATGATCCTTCAGAAAGAAATCTGTCAAGTAAAGAAACATAGATGAAGGGGATTGTATTGAGAGACTAATCATATGACATACTTGACCAACAAATCTGTAAAATTCGCGCAGTCGTTATGCTGTGTTTTGTTTCATTCATGGTAGTTGGCTTAAGGAAGGCTTGTGACCATTTGTTTCGACTGTGCTTTACTTGTACTGACTCCATGGCTATACCTTCGTCGTCTTCTTGCTTGTTCTCCCTTGTTTTGCTCCATCAGGAGAATAGATTACGATCATAGTTTGCCACCGAACTCAAGAAACCTCGGTAATGTCGAATGTAGGTTACGAGGTGAGGTTCGTTTTGTCGCCTGCTAGACATGAACGTAAGGACATCCTGGACCAGTGGTTGCTTATTGCACCGCATAGCGTTCTCTACTAGTACTAAGTACTAACACTGTCATACATTTTATCTGGTTGGGACTTCTCGATTTTCATCACTGAAAAATGCGAAATTGCCTATGCAAAGGTTTCATATTTAATTTGCGCCCATTCATTGTTTGGGCTTTTTGTTTTGTGCCAAGCCCAAAAGGATAAAGCAAAGCCCAAAGTTGTATATTTAACATTTATGCCAAATTACATCAAACCACCCTTAAATATATCATTTTGCAAAAAAAATCATCTAGGAAATTACCCTTTAAAAGCTAGATGTTTGTAAAAGACCACTCATCTCACATTTTACAATAAGTTTGACAATTCTCAAGTGTTTCCTCGTTAATTTAGTTGGTTCGAAGTTTTCTTAGATGTTCTTTACTCACCTCTCGATCATCTCCTCCAATGAAAAATGAAAGTTGTTGAAGGGTTATCCTCTTTTACCTTTCAAATATATATTAAAAGTATAAATGCAAAATGATAATTTCATACATTTAACAACAATTTTAACAGAAAAATGTGAGATGACTAATCTTTTGCAAGCATCTTTGCCTAACTGATGTATTTAGGCTTTCTAGAATTTGACCTTACATTTATGCACATTCTTTCATTTGGAGATAGCTGCACTATTTACTCAAAGAAAGTTGGAAAAATCCGAACTTTAGGGTAAATTTGATAACAAGATACTCAAATGATACTGATTACTTATCCTATTAGATTTGAACCCTCAATATCTCATATTCTATATGTAGAGATATATAATTTTGTAGTATATCTTTAGAAGGAACAAGTTTTTTGTACAAGCTGATTTATTTTATGTTTCTGTAAAACCCAAAAGATTATGACATTTGCAAATTTTGTTAAGGGGGTATATCTAAGAGACTAAGACCTATTTTGTATTAATATCTTATATCATATATCAATATCGGTATCAATATATTGATATTAATTAGATATTATCTGGATATCAAGTACATTTTTTTTCAAATCTGTATATCAAATATATAGGTTAAAAAAAAGGAAAAAATATTGATATATATCTACTAATCATATTAGATATCAACCTTCAATATCCGACATCTAGGTATCGATATTAAATGAAGTGAAAGTAACTACTATAGTATATGCAGTCATATAGGTTGTTCATCTGAAATCATCATCTTCTGGCACAGGTAAAGGCGGGAAAAAAAGGCTGGAAAAATAACAGCTTCTTTCTGGGTTATTGTGAAAGTTAAAATCTCAGATTCTTTGTCCTGCTTTTTAGAGTCCCACCCAGTCACCCCCACATACCCACCCACCCACCCACACCCCCTTAACACAACCTCGTTAATTATTGTGTGATTATGGTTATGATTTAAGGGAATATTTTTTGGAATTCCCAAACATTTCAAGTAATAACAATGACTCAATGAGAGAGGCTCAATATGAGCATGCAACAATATCAACTATAATGATGTATTGATGTTTATGATCATAATATATAATACTTCCTCGGTTAATCATAATATAACTTGTATTATGTATATATTCTAATATTTTTTTATACTTTTTTTTTTTAATAAAAATACACATATACACTTATAGAAGTTCTAAGATGTACTACAAAGGAGCATCCACATTGGCTTTGAAGCAATTGCAAGATATTTTTTACTTAACAAAGGACTAATGTTACAATAACAACATTCCAATTTATTATCACACAATTAAGCAGGGTCTAAGAGTCAGGATTGTACGCACTCCACTATGAATTAGTTGACAAACAAACAAAGGTAAAGAGAAGCCGACAAAGCAGAAATAAAGGGAAAAACAAACTATTAGGCCAGAAAATGGAAACCCTAGACATATACGCATACGTAAACTAAACATCGTTCACCCAAATGCAATATCGCTATAGTGATCCCGATCCATTATCATATCTTCTATAAAAAACAAGAGTATAAGGTCTCGATAAATAACTTCCAATTCTATCCAACTCTTCATAGATCTGCCTCTACTACGCCTTCGCAAACCTATAAATAAACATCTTATAAGTGTCTTATATATAATCAAACCACCTAAATCCTAAGCAAAGACTAGTCATCATTATTCATTCCATCCCCTCAATGGGCCAATCCAATTTAGCTAGGGCTAAAGCTAAAATGATGAGTGTGATAAGGTCCCCACATGAGGTAGAACAAGAGGACACTAATAATTAGGAAAGGGGGTTCCTTTTTTGACCTAATTGAAATATGCAACTAGATGAGGATATATCATATATGAATGGTATCATCATTCCATATCATCTAATCCATAACTGAATTTAAGAAAGCAAGAAATCCAGACAAAGAGGGGGAGGAGTTTTTTGCATGGTTTTGAGTGGAGTTTTGGCGTTTTCCAACCATATCAGTAGATTCAGTACACACACCTCCTTTTAATCTCTAATCTTACACTACTTTTTCTTCACCCACTCCTTCAACTTTCACCGTTGAAACTAAGCAAACAACCCACTCCACAGTTGGACTGCTATCACTACCAAATTCATGCAAACTTGCAGCCAAGAAAATTGGGATTGCTGAAGGATCCCCGTCGTCTCTTTCTATATACCTTGTTCGTCATGGATTCGTACTTGGCTATTCTTTCTCGTAGACTACCTAAAACTATGATTTATTGGGTAGTCTTGATATGATCGATCGGAATGGTTCAGTCAATCAGTATTGTGTCTTGTTCTGTATTTAGTATACGATGATTGATTGATTTTTTGGTTGTTTCTTTGCAAACTTGGATCTTGTTGTTAGCACTCGAAACTCGAGATTTAAAGCGTGATCTCTAAATGAAACTCTAGCCTATAAAGTATACTTCAAGTAGTAGATTCGCGAGTTATTATATATAAAGTTAAAGACTTGTAAATCAAGATATCTTGATCATATATATGTAACTCCCGGTTATAGTCCAATTTCATCGTCTTATACATAGATCAAAATTGCATGCTTTTTCATCTTGAATATTGTTAATTTCCGACATTTGAAGCACAATACGCCCTACCCTTAATTCTCGACGTCTCTAACAATACAATGTGCAAACCGGTATTGATATTAACTGTACATGCGTAGTAAGTTCAAGATTCTTCTTCAAAAATAAAAGTTAGGGTATCACATTCCCTTACACATCGTTCAACATGTGATATGATAACTTTTCATCACATTTCCAAGAGGGTTTGTGAATTTTTAAGGGTTAAATGACTCAAAGAAGCTAAGATTAAAGGAAGAACTTGAAGGGTTAGATCGATATTAAACACACATTGTTTGAACACGAAGAAAATATAGCCACAAGATACAAATTAACATCCATCCGATCATCAAAATTACAACAAAAGAAAAAAAGAAGAGGAAGAAAGAAAGAAAGAAAACACTTCTTGATTGTCTATGTAGTTACCTGTATAAAAAAAGTTCAATTCTTCATCACCCAAAGCCTTTAAGCTAGCTCGATCAAAAGAGACGATAATTAAAGAGAGGGAAAGAACCTTTGATCCAAACTGACTCGAATTTCAGATGTTTTTCACATGGTATCAGAGCCAAATCAACCGATCACCTTAGAATAGTATGAGTAGAAGGCGAAGAAGAACAAATACCGGAGAGATCCGACCACATCCCCCCAGTTGCTCCTGTAGTACTCATAGTACCACCATTACTCCAAAACTGCTGGTGGTGCTGACCCACCCCCACGCTCTCCATCTTCACTCCTGCTTGCTGCAGCTGATGATTCTGCACCCCCATACCCTTCCCATACGACGCCGTTTCCATCCCTTCCATGCTCTGAAACGGGTACATCGACGATGTTGCAGCCACAGACCCGAACCCCGCCACCAAGTTCGGCAGCTGCTGCTGTGCCTGGCCCTGCTGATGAACTTCGTCTTCTCCATAACCACCTGTTTTGTTGCTCGTTAGGTTTTCCAATATCTTGCTGAATTCAAATTGATTAATTAATTATTATTTAATAATTTTATTTTATTTAAAAAAATCTTACCAAGATTTGAACCGGAATTATTAGGTCCTCCCATTCCTAGGGCACTGAAATTGAGCCCCAAATTCCCCATCCCAAGCTGCGTCAGGTTCTGCAAAGAAGCCAGGAAGGAGAACGGTGGCGCTGGGGCGGGGCCCACCGCCTGCAAGAGGTGATTGCCGCCGCTGAAGTCGGCTGAGGGGCCGACGGAGGCCGATGGGGGAGTATGACGTGGCAGCTCGCCTTTGGAGGGGGACTTGGGGGCCGCCCTACCGGACTTCTTGCGCTTATTGCGGCGGCAACCACCGCCGACGGGGACGCTGCGGAGGGAGCCGCCGCGGGTCCAGTAGCGGCGGCAGGTCTTGCAGAAGTGGCGCGGCTGGGAGAGGCTGTAGTTGTTGAAGTAGCAGAATTTGGTGTTTGTGGACTCGCATCTAGGGCACTTGAGCGGGCCCTCCGGCACCGGGATCTTCGCCTGCCGAGCTCTATCCGCCATAGACGAGCCCGGCCGGATCGATGACGTCGGTGCCGTGGTGGACCCGCCCATAAGTATCGCCCCACCGCCAGCTTGCTGAGCTGGCGGTGGCGGCAACACTTGTGGGCTTTGGAATTCATGGTGCTGGGGATTTGGGTGTTGCTGCAAAAGGGGATTAAAGATTCATCAAAAACACAACAAAAAATAACACAATACATAAGACATGAAAATCAAACCAAGTAATCAACTTTATACATATATATAAAAGGAATTGGAATAATAATCTTTTGATGGATTGTTTCAAAAAAAAGTGAGGAATATATAATTTTTGGAGGGTAATTAAACAAGTGATAAGGCATACCTGTTGCCAATTGGGAGGATCTAAATAGAGAGGAAGTGATGAGAAAACCATGGCTAAATTAAACCTTGAGTGATCCTTTATATTTCACTCCTTTGCCCCTTTTTTCCTATCAATCTTGTTAATTTTTTCTTTTTTTCTCCTTTTTTTTCACCCCCCTTTTTGCTTCTTTTGTAAAGGTTGATGGGCTCTTGGCAAATATGGTGGAGAATATCAGATTGATTGGAGAAGACAAGAAGAGGAGAGAGAGAGATGAAGGTTAAGAGAGGTAGCTAGAGAGACCAGAGAAAGGAAGAGGGAGATAAAGAAAGCTAGTTGGAGAGAAGATGGAGAGGGCTTTTTCTTTTTAGCTAGGGTCTGGTATTTTCATCTCATTCTTTCTTTATATGCTTCTTTTTATAAATCCTTTTTATTTTTTATTTTTTAATATGTTAGTTTTTTTTTTTGGGTTTAGTGGGGCTAATTATTTAATAAATTTAAAAAGGCATGTAGAGTATACTTAACCTATAAGCTTGCTTAATGTATATATGTGGGGATAGTTGTGAGAGTGTCAATCTACTAATGGTATTTTTGGAAACTTTCTTATGTTAGAGAAATTTGAGTTTTTTAGAGTTTTTTTTTTAAAGATTATTCATTTTATTATCTATAATCTATAATAATAAAAAAAAGGAGTTAGGAGACAAAATTAAGAGATTTTCTTAAATTTATAACATTTTTTAAATCTTTAATGCGAACTTTTTCGTTAAAAAAATCTTCAAAATAGAAAAGTGGTTAAAGTGAGAGTAAAAATATTTTAGAAAACTAACTTAACTTAGGTAAAATGGTATGTGTGATAGCATGAGTGTCAATTTACTAATTAATGACATTTTCAAAGTGAGATTTTCTCAAATTTATAACATTTTCTAAATTCAAAAATTCTTTTCATTAAATAAATATTTAAAATAGATAAGTTGTTTGAGCTGGATCAAAATTAATTTAGAAAATACAATTTTTATTATTTCATTTTGAAGAAATTTTTAAAAAAGCTGGTTGAAGATGTCCTAATTCAGAGAGAGAGAGAGAGAGCTTAAAAAAAGGAGAGTGGGTGTGGTGGACATGCATAGTTGTGTCCTCTCAATCGTCAATCTCATGCATGCATGGAATGGAGGAGACTGGAGAGCTAAACAAGGACACCTTCTTCTCCATATGCTATGTCTCCAACTCCAATTTATATATATTAAAGTGGCCTATTAAGCTATATTATTGAACTTCAGAAATGGTACGGTTATAATTACATAGAACTTGCATGATTTTAAAAAAAAAACTATAACTTACCGAAATAAGTATAGACTTCTGATTAGTGGTGGCCGCAAGACCCTCTGAAAGGTGGGGAGACATTTTTAGTGCGTACCGAGATATTGATCTTGAACAAAATCATTTACCTAAGCTACGACTTTCATCTTAGCAGTGGATTGTAGAAAAGTAGACTAGCTTATATTTGTTTGGTTGCTATGACACCCGTTTCTCGCCATTCATTGAAAATTTAAGATCGTTAACTTATCAAAATCTAATCATCCTAAATATAAGGCTTTTGCATATTAGGATTGTAAACTCATCCACTTTGTAATGTTTTTTTGTTCTCAAAAGACATTATAGAGATTGCGATTTGAATATGTAGGGTAAGAAAACACAAATACTGGATAAAGCTTCATAAATTCAATTTACAAACCCCAAATTCAATTCATAAATTTCATTCTTAAAATCACATATACATAATAATTAAAACACAAAATTTATTTCCAAAATCACATAAGTTTATAGCTAGATTTGTATATAATAAGGAGGTCAGAAAGTGGGAATATAATTAAATTCGAAAGTAGAAATAGAGAAGCTATTTTTTTTTAAAGGGAGGTGAATTTTTAAAAAAACAAAAAAGAAGAGGGGGCTGGTAGAAATTGAACTCCAACCTTTCTTCTAATTTTATTTTCCTTCTGTCCCATTTACCAATGGAGCTAAGCGAAATTAACTAATTCAATATTCATCCTACTTTTACTTGTTACAACAATACTATATATATAAATATAGTTTTTTCTCCATACTTTAGGGGGTGCGTGGGTCGAAGGGTGTGGCGGCCGCCTACGCACGTCACACCCTGGGGTTGCCCCTGCTTCTGATAATACTTAATCGGTTCATCTAACTTATTTCTGAATATAAGTTAAGAATTGAATCAGAAAATTGTTTCCCTGAATACATATGAATAAATCCTATAAATCTATTTTAAAAATGATTAAACTGATTGAGTGTATCTAAGAAAAGTATTTTCCAAACTGAATGTATCTATGATAGAATGGGCGGATCGTTGCATGTGATACTCAAAAGCTAAGTGCGGTTCTTCATCTGCTTTTCAAGCAGATGCCTTTGCTCTATGGTTGAATTGCTTGAGGCTAAGCGATTGAGAGTTGGAAGAATTGAAGTTGAAGGAGACTCGTTGATGAACATTAATGCACTTAATGGTGTTTGGAAAAACTCTTGGAAGATCGAGATGTTTCGTCCGGATTCACTAATGCTTGTTGCTCCAGTCCTTTGAGATGGGATAATGCTCTCATATATTCAGAGAAGCTAACATGGTGGTAGATCATGTGGCAAAGTTCATACACTTTCTTCATATGCATTGGTACAGGCTTTAGATTTAGAGATTGACTCTCTCATCCGAAATGATGCACTTGAGTGATGGTAATTTAAATTATTCCAACATCACCCAAATCTTTTTAAGTTATAGATTATGACTATATACCCCGGATATATGAAGGTATAGCCCGGATATATGAAGGTATATAAAGTCTCCTTTTTAAGTAATAGATTGTGACTATATACACCCCGGATATATGAAGGTATATAGCCCGACAACCGCATATGAGGAGTAGATCGAGGACAAAATAATATAGCCCGGATCTTGTAGGTATATACTCTGGGCGTCCCACACTCCCACTAAGCGTGTGTTTAACAACATCTTTTTTGGGAGGTTTTGGAGGTTAAAAAAACCTGCAACTTGTTGTGTTTGGCAAGAGATTTGCCATGTAAGGTGGAGGAGAAGGTGGAGCTTTTGAGAGGTTAAATTTGGCTAAAAAAAATAGCTTGGGACCCCAAGCTTTGGGGGTTTATTTTTCCTGTATTTTTTTTTTGCCCTTTGAATTCAACCAGAGGTGAATCGAGAGAGAGAGGCCACTTTCGCAACAACCCCGACTTTCGCAACAACTCCGGCGTCGAGAGAGAGCGGTGAAAGGCTTCGACGTCGGCATCAGCGTCAGATGTAAGGAGGAGGCAGCCCCACTTTCGCAGCAACCTTGACAACCGAATAGAAAGAGAGCAGGGTTGTGAGAGCTCGGTTTCAGGCTTCCAATGGCGGTCGCGAGAACTGAAAGAAAGAGAGGAAGGGATATAAAACTCCACCGTTCACATCTTCAACCCCACAATCTCCAACATAATCTCCACTTACTACTAAACACGCGCTAAATCATTTTTGAAAAAATAAATAAATACGCAAATAGTCAGGATATTTTAAATTTTGGTATGGGATATAAAACTCCCCACCCCCCCTCCTTTTACTCCAACCTTTCCGAAGCCCGGATGAGAATTCGTTCAGATTCGGCTATAAATTAACTCAAAAACTTTCAGGCTAAAATCCTCTTTTTGTACTAGTGATCCTACCAATACAAAAAGAATCAACTCGTACCAACCGAACCAATTAAATTAGTAACCAATTAAATTAATTTATTATCAATATAATTGGTTTAGTATACCGAATCAAGTTTCTCAAATTGATACGGTAATGATAATCAGGAATGAAATGTTAGTATTACCATTAGTCCATTACCAATCGATTTAAAATTGGTTATTAATGGTAATATCAACTAATTCAATTATATATTTATATTATTATATATAACGGTTTTGTTAGAGATGCTCTTTTACGTCCATATTAGAAAAAACCATAAAAATTAGGGGCATTTACCCATATATGTCCACATTTTTGGTCTTTTTTTTCCAAAGTATCCACCAATTTATCCATATTAACTAAAATCCACCACCTTCCTTCCCCGCCCTTGCTGACATGGTTATCGCTGACAAGTTAATAATTGCTTACATAGTTATTGATAACACGTTTACTGATTATGATCTCAGAATCACCATAATTAAATTTATTCTACAAAACTTAATAATTGTTATTTAAGCTTCATTATACTATATACTTAAGAGTTTAGATAAGGATAATTCATTAATTCTCTATCGGTACCTTTTGTAATCTGATTTGAGTGTGGAACTCTAAAAGTGATTTTAGGATATTTGGTTTTAGAATTGAATCCCCTCTTTCCTATCTTGTATTCTTGATAGAAAAGGTGACTGAAAGAGGTGATCGAAATTGGAATTTAACCATCGTCGTTTTTTTTTTTTTTTTTTTTTTTACAGTAGGCGAAAATTAGGTGAGTCTTACTAAAAGTAAGGCGCCACCATGATCATCCGACCGGATGATGGTACAGAGATCCCTAAGATTAGGGAGATTACAAAGAGTACAATTGTCTCTAGATCTAGCTATGAAGTCCGCTGCCTTGTTAGCTTCTCTGTAGCAGTGTCTAAACTCAATGTTGTCAAAGCTAGCACTAAGATTCTTGATCAGTTCCACTTCCCTTGATATTTCTCATCTGCCATGATATTTATCATTAATCGTCTTGATCACTTCCAGGCAATCTCCTTCCACTATGACTCTTCTTAAGCCTCTTGATATGGCTAAGTTTATACCTGCACAAACTGCGTCAACTTCTGTTTGGATAGCAGATGTAGCTGCCGTTTCCAATTGAAGGATATCAATCACTGAACCATAATGGTCCCTAATAATGACCCCCACATGGCATTCGCCCGTGGGTTTTAGCGAGCCATCCACGTTAATTTTGTAGATAGCCCTAGGTGATTTAGTCCATTTAGAGTTTCTTTTCCTTTTAGCCCTATGGTTGGCTTGAGGAGAGGATAGTTTATTTGCAGTTTGCCAGTCCGCAGGGTCAGACAAAATTCGGGTTGCTAAATGGTGAGATGTGCCTGGTTTCTTGTTTCTGAAAATCAAGTCATTTCTTGATTCCCGGATTTTTTGCCATATAAAACGGAGTTCTTCAATGTCCTTCTTGTTTTGATTTATAGTTAGGAGGTCTTTGATGTTGTTACAGTGGTTAGGTGTTAGCGGCTTGTTTTTACCTACAAGTTGCCCGTAAGAGGCAATGATAGCCCTCGTGAACGGACATGAGAGAAAGAGGTGGTCAATGTCTTCATTATTGTTATTACAGAAACAACAGTTTGAGGGGACCCTATTGAAGTATGTATTTAATCTATTTTTTGTGACAAGGCTGTCAGTGATTATTTTCCAAAGGAGGTTCTTAACTCTAGGGGGGGAGGTTTAGTTTCCAAATCCATTTGTAATCGTCCGTATGGTTGTTGCTATTAGTTGTCATTTGTCTCACCGATCTAGTTGTAAATTGACCGTTGGAGTTGTATTTCCAGATTAACTTGTCAGGGGTATTCCAAAGTGGGACTCTGAATTTTATAATTTTTAAGACAATGTTGTTGGGGACGGTCTCATGTAATAGAGGGATATTCCACTGTTTGTTAGTACTAAGAAGATGGGTTACCTTAAGATCGGGATCAAAGTGCTGTTGGAAGTTCGTTAAATTTTGATCTGGTACCCAAGGGTCTTTCCAAACATTTATAGATTCACCGTTTCCTATTAGCCATAGTAGTCCCTGGGAGAATTTCTCTCGGAGGTTAAGAAGTCTCCCAAATTGCCAAGAAGTATTCTGCGGGGATTTTTCCATTAATCCTTCGTGCTGAAGATATTTTTCTTTTATGAATTTTACCCAAATGTTATCTGGTTCATGAATGATTTTTCATAAGAGTTTCATTTGGAGACTTATGTTCATTTCTTCAACCAGTTTCAGCCCAAGACCACCTTGTTTTTTTGGTTTACAGATCTTTTTCCAGCTAATCAAGGGGGTGTACTTTTCTGAATGTAGTTTGTTCCAAAAGAAATTCTTCTGTACTTGGTCAATTTGGTTTAAAATTCCATTATATTTTCACCAACCATGGTTAATAAGTTTTCTCTAATTTTTATTCCCTTTCGTTTTCTAAAGCTCCCTCTCTTCGAACTTCCGTTTATGTATTGGTTTTGTCGTCTTGTTGGTTTGGAGTAGAAAAAATGAGTTGCCGAACTTGCAAGTGGCGAATCCTACTAGAAGATTAACTTGGTTTAATCCTCCCAAATTTTGATTTGTTCATTAGGATTATTTTTTTACTTTTATTTATGATTTAAAAAGACTTTATTTTCAAGCATTAACTTTTTTTTTTGTTAAGCTCGGTTGGATCCAGTGAGGATCAGAGGTCGTGTGCGATACGACAGACACGAACAACATACAAACTCAACAACATTTCATCTCAAAATCAATTGACAATGACAAAGGTAGTCCGTCAATCTTATGTAATGGTTCATATGTCAATATTTTCAATATGAAATAACATCATATTCCAACATTTTTTGGCCATTACTACTACGGAAGAGATTTTGATATATGTAATCTCCAAAATTGGCCACCTTGTAACATAAGATGTTGATAAGGAACAGTGGCGGTTGCAAGATTTCGCCTTTTATTATGTATGTATTATAAGAAGTAAATAAAAATAGATATTAAAAGAAAATTATACATTGTGGTTTAAATATAATTTTTTAATTCAAAATTTATTAGAAATTGCTTTATATGTGTGTAGCATGAAGATTTTTTTTTAAATATTGAAAGAAAATTATAAAATTTTATTGAAATATGTCATTTTTGTTATTTTTAAAAAAAATTGGTTGAGGCAAAATACTGATAATCTTTATAATTTACTCTTCCAATCAAATTTAATTTCTTCATGTTTCAGTCTTAGACTCTTAATGCATGTTACATCATAACTATTATTGTTAAAAAAAACATTACGTACATGATGAACTGAAATATATTATACAGTACTCGTCCATTAATAAAACATGTTAATTTATAAATTTACACATTTTGTAAAAAATATATATATTTATATCATTATTCTATCTTTTCACTTTATTAAAATATACAAATAATATCTCTAATCACTTTATTAAAAGTATTTTTTTTCTTAATAATTAGATTTTCTCTCTAAAATAATATATTTTCATTAACTAAAGGAATATTATTTAAGATATCATAGCGATAATTCGGTGGATGCAATCTCCATATTTAAAAAATAGGATAGTGTAAATTGCTTTATCACTAGCTTAAAGCTGCAAATTCATATTTTATAATCGAGCTTATATTTAAATCCCTACGCCTTTAGCTGCAAATATCAAATTATATATATAAACATATATACTGTTTTTTTTTTGGTCAAATAACATTCTTACCATATTGAAAAAGAAAACGCGTTTGTGGGCTTTAGGACAACGTTGCAAATTCTGTCAATTAACTTATTTATTATATGTATATTTTTTCAATTGGTTTTATACTACTATAATTTATCATTAAGAATATGACAGATATCAAACTTTCAGATAACAATTTTTCTGACACTCTATTGGGGCCTAGTAGGGATGGTTGGTTCTCGACTAACTCGGTCACATCTATCATCCCGTTGCACGATGGGGACCCTCGTTTCAATTGTCATTGGCTCTGGAAACTGGACATTCCTCATAAGATTAAACATTTCCTTTGGAAAATCGCTCGTGATGGTCTGCCGACGTCCAATCGCCTACAACGCTCTCATGTGGCGGTTCCGTCGGGTTGTTGTTTCTGTGGCAGTTCAACTGAGTCTACCTTCCACCTTCTGCTACAATATATGCCCCATGACCTTCGCCCTTCTTGCGGATCTCTGGTTCTTTAGGAAGAATGTTACAAATAAACTTGCCTTCGCTTGGTGGAGTCTCTAGTTCTTTAGGAACCAGTTGGTATTTCAACACACCACGTCGACTTCTTGTCAGGCAATTGCGCTCTTCTGTAACACTAGCAAGAGTACTTGGGTGGATCGCTTGGATAAAATAGATGACACTCACACTATAACATCAAACGTATCCTCAAGGGGCTATAACAACGGAACTACTGTCTCCGGGAATTCCAGAATCCACTCTTAGGCATGGGAAAAGCCTCCACCGGGACATCACAAGCTAAACTTTAACGGCTCTCACTGCCTGTCGGGGGCGGGTTCGTACGACTTTGTCATTCGCGACCACCTAGGGAAATTATACTCGCTCGAATCAGTCACTTGTAATAAGACATCGGCGGTTTACGTTGAAGCATTAGGCCTTCATATGGGTGTTGTCAGGGCTAGATCTCTGGGCATTCAAAATCTCTTAATAGAGGGAGACTGTTTGGTCGTCATAAAGGCTCTCCTAGGGGTCGTGCCCTTAGAATATCGGGCTACTGATGGCTGATACAACTATAAATCTTAAATTTATTTCTAATGTTGCTATTCATCATATTTTCAGGGATTCTAATGCGGTTGCTGACAGGATTTCGCGTCTGGCTTACTGCATCCCTGCCGATGATAGCTTTGCTACTGATCCAGAACTTCGTGTTCTCGTCCGCTCGGACGCTCTAGGAAAGAAGCCTGCTCGGCGGCGGCTTTCCTAACTCTTATCTTGCTTCCAAAAAAAATAAAATTATATGGATAAAATCATTTTTTTTAATTACTAAGAGAATCAATCAGTCAATCACGATAAAATGTAACATAATTAATCAAACGTTCTTTCTATCCTAGGGCGATTCTAATGGAGAAATATATCCTACAAAAAATAAACGATCCATGTTAAAATCCTTAATTTACAACAAATCAACGATTAATTATATATATATTAATGGATTTTTTTTAAAAATATTTCTACAATTAACAAATGACTTTTTAAACATTTTCTGACTCCTAAATCCGTCCAACTTACTAACATTCATGCGTGCAGATAATTGAGTACTAATATATATCGCTGGCTAATTAATATATATAAGTGTAAAAATCTTCTATTTTATAAGCCAGCTAGCTAGCTTTAAAATTTTCCCCACACCAGAAAAAATGAAAAAAGAAAGTGATCAGAGAGTGAGTTTTGGGGCGTATGGTCACTGAGGAAAATTCCATTGTCTATTTAGTGGAGTTGGGACCAATTAATATATGGTCCTTAGTTGACATGATGATTAATTATCTTGAGAAATAAAATTTAAATCAGTCAAACCAAAATTTAGAAATTAAAACGTGATAAGGAAGCCCTTAATTTGTTCATTTTTTTAATATATCGGTAAGAAATTTGAAATATAGGACAAAATCATTGTTAGTAAATTAAGAGGGCGAGTGATTGTAAGACGGAGTGAGACCATATGGTACAACAAAAAAGCTGAAGGAGATAACAAAATGAAAAAATCCCTGGAAACTTGGACAAATAGCATCATGTTCGACGTCGTGGAAGGCCTGAAACACGTAAGTGAATAGTGAGAACATAGGATAGCATAGGGTTAACGCGACGTCTCACCGCCGGAAGATAGGGAGTAGAAACTACGGTAAGGGAAGAGACGACTCATGAAGAAGTATGGATCACACGACATTTTCCTCACCTAGATAAGAGATCTAATAGGAGACTATAAAATCCTTGATTCAGAGATCAAGAATCTTGTTGACAGCTTCCATGGAAGTAGAAATGAGAGAACGGAAGAGATGAACTGAGAAACCGAAAGTAACAAACTTTTGTTTCTAATTTCTTGATTTCCTTCAACTGAGTTACAACATTTATACAGCTTACATTTTACATTTTGAGCAATTTACCAAACTACCCTTATGTACTCTATATTCCCCCCTCAAACTGAGCTTGTAGAACAAACAAGCCCAGTTTGGAACATAGAATGGAATGCTGATCAACCCCTAAAGGTTTGGTAAATACATCAGCGAGTTGTAAGCCTGTACGAATGTAAGTAGGAACAAGGAAACCATCCTGGACTTTTTCTCGGACATAATGACAGTCCAATCGGAGATGCTTAGTCCGTTCATGGAAGACCGGATTTTCGGCCATCTGAATTGCCGACTTGCTATCACAATGGAGGACAATTGGCTTGGGAATGAAGCAGCTAAAATCCTCCAAGATTGAATCAAGCCAGACAAGCTCACTTGCTGTTTTGGAAAGACTCCGATACTCGGCCTCGGCAGAGCTTTTAGAGATAGTGCTCTGCTTCTTCGTCTTCCATGATATGAGAGCTTTACCCAGAAAAATGCAAAACCCAGTAAGAGATCTCCCGGTGTATAGGCAGTTACCCCAATCAGAGTCACAAAAGGCATCAAGGGCAATGGGATTGTTTGTGGGGTAAAACAGACCAAGGTTGAATGTGCCTTTCAAATAGCGAACAACATGAGTTGCAGCTTGCCAATGAGGGAGACAGGGATCACTCATGAATTGGCTTAAGTGCTGGACGGCATAGGAGAGATTTGGACGGGTCAGGTTTAGGTACAATAGGCGACCCACCAAGCGTCTATACTTTAACGGATAATCCAAGGGAAGCCCTTCATTGATGGAGAGTTTGAGACCTCGGGGCAAAGGAAAATCACTCACCTTGCAATCCTCCATTTGAGTGTCCTGAATGATATCCAGAACATATTTTCGCTGATTAAGTAAAGTGTCATGACCTGTTCTAGACACCTCAAGCCCCAGAAAGTACCGAACCTCTCCAAGGTCTTTAATGGTGAACTGAGAATGCAAATCCTGTTTAAGAGACTCAATCTCAGCTTGATTGTCTCCAGTGATCAACAGGTCGTCCACATAAACTAGCACAGCTATGAGTCCATCAGGAATCAATTTGATGAAAAGGGAGTAGTCATAACAAGATTTCACAAATTCCTTGCTAACCAGGAACTTTGAAAGTTCAATATTCCATTGCCTTGAAGCCTGTTTAAAGCCATAAAGCGACCTTTTAAGTCGACAAACCTGACCTGGTTCAGCCTTAGTGAAGCCATCAGGAATCTTCATAAAAACTTCTTCATCAATAAAGCCATGTAGAAAGGCGTTATTGATGTCTAGTTGATGAATTGGCCATCTCTTAGTCGTAGCAAGAGCAAGCAAAACCCGAACAATAGTGAACTTAGCCACTGGGGAAAAGGTGTGTTTAAAATCCTTGCCCTTGATCTGGTTATACCCTTTTGCAACAAGCCGAGCTTTAAACCTTTCCACGCTGCCATCTGATCTGAATTTGATCTTGTATACCCACCTACAACCAATAGCTGTTTTGCCAGGAGGAAAATGGGTAAGTGACCATGTGTCATTGGCTTCCAATGCAGTGATTTCTTTCTGCATTGCTTCTACCCACATGGGATCAGATTTAGCTTGAGTGTAAGAGAGAGGTTCCTTTAAAGATAGAACTTGGTATAAGGACACAACATAATCCTCTGGATAAAAGGCATGATCATTAACACTTGTGACCATAAAGGAATTTGATAAAGAAGTGGAGTTAGTAGGACAAACAAAATCCTGGAGGTATTTGGGAGGATTAATGTGTCTGTCAGACCTTCTAAGTGAAACAGGTGGTGGATAAACTTGGTTGATTTGTGGAGGTAGCTGGTTGGTGGATGAAGAGGAGCTAGAAGTTGTAGGTGTAGGTGATGTGGAGGCTATGGGTGGAGCTTGATTTGTAGAAAGGTTAGGAATAGATATATGTAGTGAATTGGGAGAGGACAAAGAATCTGGGACCACATTCACGGGTGTAGGTAGGGAGACTTGCTCAGGAAGGTGTGCAGGGTTGACCAAGGGAAGGTAATCAGTAGAGGGATCAGGTGTGACAGAAGATGGTGTAGAAGCAAAGGGGAAAATGGACTCATAGAACAACACATCTCGGCTTATAATCACCTTTTTTGTATTGAGATCAAAGAGCTTATAAGCTTTCTGACCCCTTGGATAGCCAATAAAGACACAGCGTCTGGCTTTGGGAGCCAACTTGTCCTTGCTCGGGCCTCTGATAAAAGCATAGCACAAGCACCCCGAGACCTTCAAGTTCAGGTAGTTAGGGGTTCTCCCATACAACTTTTCATATGGAGAAGACCATTTAAGAATTGCTGTTGGCATGAGGTTGATCAAATGTGAAGCTGCTAGAACGCAATCTCCCCAGAAAGCAATAGGCAAGCTAGCTCTCAATCTAATAGCTATGGCTGTCTCAAGAAGATGGCGATGTTTACGTTCTACTCGACCATTTTGTTGTGGCACATATGGGGTAGAAGTCTGATGCACAATTCCTTTGTTAGCAAAAAATTCCTTGCACCCAAAAAACTATGTGCCATTGTCACTCCTGACAATCTTAACTCTGGCATCAAACTGTTTCTCAACCAAAGTGACAAAATCACACACTATTTTGCTGACCTGTAACTTGTTAGGCAGCAGATATAACCAAACACCCCTACTGAAATCATCTACCAAGGTCACAAAATACTTGGCTCCATTATAACCAGGAGTTTTGTAGGGTCCCCAAAGGTCAAAATGTAACAACTCAAATTTCTTACAAGCAGTACCCAAATTGTTATCAAAAGGAAGAGAATGAATCTTGGCAAGCACACAGGCTTCACAAACTAAAGAATCATCAATCTTCAATCTGTTGCCAGTAACATGCTTCAATCTAGAAAAGGCAATATGACCTAGTCTGTCATACATCAACTGAGCTTGACTAGACTTATTACAACTAGGATTTTTATTAAGAGAAGTACTAACTGTATTGCTGCAACTTTCGGTATGAGAAAGCAAGTCCAAATGTGCCCGGTATAGCTGTCCTGGAATCCTCTTAGCACTGAGCAATATGTGACCACTTTCAGGGTCCTGAAACAAACAACCAGATTTCTTAAAACTCACATCAACCCCTGTATGATCAATGAGCTTTCCAACTGACAGCAGCTTAGCTTTAAATTCAGGAACGAAGAACACATCTTGCAATCTCAGACCTGAAGCTAATACAATGTCTCCTATCTCCTGAACTTTCTTTATGGTACCATCAGGCAGACAGATACTAACTGGCTTATTGAGTTTTCGTTTTGAACTCAAAAAATAATCATTAAATGTCATATGATCAGATGCTCCAGAATCAATGATCCAAGACAAATTATAATCATTGCAGTCTCTAAAGGTATTCATAGCAGAAAGAATACCTGCGCTGTTTGTAGAAATCATTGGAGCTTTCCCTTTCATTGCTCGTAGAACCTCTTGATAAATGGTATTTGCCATGGCCATGTCCAATTGTGGTTCCTCTATCACCAGGCCATCATCTAGAGAAGAATCAAACATTCCTGACACAGCAGCTGCAGACTTCATGGTTTTCTTCCCTTTAGGATCCTTGAACCAGTCCGGATATCCTATAATTTTGAAGCAACCATCCACTGTGTGACCTTTCATCCCACAATGACTACAAACCTTGTTTGCCTTGTCTTTTTTGAATGTCTTCTTCGATCCAGATGAGTTGTTTACAGCAAAGGCATTGCTCTCCTGAGAACTCACACTTGTATTCTCTCCTCCTGCAGTTTCCACCTTGTAAACTAGATAATATGGTTTGTTCACAGTCGACATGTTATCCATGGCTAGGATCTGATTTCTAACACTGTCATAGGTGTCGTTGAGCTCCATGAGGAACTGAAGAAGCTTGTTCTTGTTTTCAACTTCGGTGATCCTCTTGATCACTCCACAAGAACATTTACTGATCACACCACATGTGCACTTCTGGACTCCTTCAAGACTCAGGATCTTGTCCCATAATTTCTTCAGTTTGTTGAAGTATTTCGCCACTGACATTGATCCTTGTACAAGAATGGACAAAGACTTCTTCAATTGATATGAGAGTGGACCATTCGATTGAGCATACCTCTCCAGCAATTCATCCCAAAGTAGCTTCGCCGATTCTGCATACATGAATCCCTCTGATATCTCAGCAGACATGGAGTTTAGAATCCAGCATCGGACCATATAGTCGCACCTATTCCACCTCGGCAAGTCCTTCGGCGACACTTCTTCCTCCGGCGCACTCCCGTCGATCATTGCGACCTTGAATTTGGCTCCCAACGCCATTTTCACTCCTCTGCTCCAGCTCAGAAAATTAGATCCAGTGAAGACGCATGCGTTGAGCTTAGCTCCAGGATGATCTGAATTTGACAAACCTAGCGGATCATTCAGACTGTTGTTTGCGAAATTGTTCCCGATTTCTCCGAGCCCTGGATTTCTCACTTCTCCAGCGTTTTCCATATTCCCGGTCTTCCTACGAATGCTGTCTGATTGAGGATCTTCTGACCGTGCGCTCTGATACCATATAAAATCCTTGATTCAGAGATCAAGAATCTTGTGGACAGCTTCCATGGAAGTAGAAATGAGAGAACGGGAGAGATGAACTGAGAAACCGAAAGTAACAAACTTTTGTTTCTAATTTCTTGATTTCCTTCAACTGAGTTACAGCATTTATACAGCTTACATTTTACATTTTGAGCAATTTACCAAACTACCCGTATGTACTATATAGAGACCCCGAATATTACCACAATCTTATTGATCAACAAGGCCACATACTTATTTGTTCAATTCATGAAAGTTTGCTACTCTTGGTTTTTTTTTTTATATATATTTTTTTTAAATTACAAAAAGTGTATGAAATACTAATTTTTTTTTATTAATCCATATTTATCAATAATTAAAAATTAATACTGTAAAATATTGATATATCATTAAAAAAAATATTAAATAATAATTAAAACAAAAGGAAAGGAGTGCATTTTGATTCAACGACCCCTCTTTTACGTCTAAATTATATAGATTTCTCGAATTCGAGAATTAAAAATAGAGCACTTTTAAAACTTACCGAAAACGTTTAGTTAATTAGAGGATAAATATATCTTTTGAACATAAGAAGATGGATCTATAAGTCAATTAATTGAATTAAGGAAATTTAATTAATAATTAATTAAGATTTAGATAAAGAAAAACATATATAGAACTAATTAATGATTCTTTTATTTTGCTGGTCTTGTTGATCGATGGAGTGGAATTCTTACCTATGGTCAACAAAAAATTGGATTGAAATTGGGGACATTTATTAGGATGGTCATATTTGAGATCTTTATTAATAAATTGTCCACCAATATTTCCAAATTAACAAAAAGTCTACCTCCTTTCTCTTGCCCTGTGCCCCCACGTGCGTCCCCTGTGCCCCCTCCTGTTTCAGCAGTTTTTTTTTAAGTGTCAACACTTTGACACTGGAGTTGCTTTTTTTATCGTGTCAGCACTTTGGCATCGAAGTTGCTGAAATAGGAGGGTTTTTTTTCCGTGTCATCTCTATCCCCGCATATCCGAACCAAGCTCCCTTCGATCTTGCTCCCTGGATCTAGACTCCACTCTCCATCTCGATCTTTCATCTCCTTTCGATATGATCCCGATCTAGATCCAGTGGAGGGAGAGGGTCGATCGACAAGAGAAAGGGGAACTGCAACGGATGGGGGCAGGGACGGAGCCAAAACTTTATCGGGGGGGGGGGGGGTAAAGTTTTGTCATGTACAATTTGTTGATTCACTCTTTGGTAGATTTTTTCTATAGTTTAGGGAACCAAAAAACTATGATATTTTAGATTAAGACAACATTTTTTAGTTAAAAAAATGTCGGTGTTTTATTTTAAAATCGTGTCATTATATTAGTTGTTATATATTTTTTTCTTTAAACGAAAAAAATGATGTCGTTTTAGCCTTTTGATCTATAACAACATTTTTTCCGTCTAAAAATATGTTGTTTGAAACCTAAAAAGTCAATATGTAACTTGTTGTTCTCTTAACATGCAATAACGTGTAACAAAATATACAAACTTTTAACTTGCATAATTTCTTATATAATTATTGAATTTAGTAATACAACCTCTACCAATCACAAGTTGGTGTAGTGGTTATGGGGCTACATCCCATGCCTCGAGGTTCGAAGTTCGAATCCCCGTGAAAACATGGAGACGCTTGTGAGTGGGAGGGTCAACCCCTTAATGGGCCTACAGTAACCCGACCCAGATGTAGAGTGGGCTAGCTCACTTGAACTGGTAAGGAAAAAAAAAAAAGTAATACAACCTCTTGTTTCGAAGCTTTTGGGTTGAATTATATTACCAAAATATCAAATTACGTAAAATATAAAAATATCGTGATTTATTAAAAGACATTTGAAACAATTAATTAGTCTGTGTTTAACTTTCAAATGTTCATAACTTTTTACTCGGTTATCGAATTGACGAGTAGAACAAATACAGGTAATTCGTCTGATGAAAAGAGTGGAGAATGCTCCTCCTTGCCCCCCTAAATCAGTCTATGGAGGGGGGCACAGGGCAACGAGATGTCTTCCATAGAAGAAGGGCAGGGACATTTTGCAAAATAAAATAAGTATGTGAACACTCTTTCAATAAGAACGGAATAAACGGTCTGTATAGCAAATTAATTCTTGAAATTGGGGGAAAAGAAATAGTTTTTTAATGGAAAAATGAGTGAAGAACAATATTAATTGAAATTATAATCAGTGAATCATTCATCCAACGTATACATGTTTGATTTTTGACCAAAAAGTGTGTGTTTAATTCAATTGAACAAAAAAAGCAAACTGTTACTCGATACGGCATATATTCCACTCCAAATATATGCGGAAAAAAAAGACTCCATAGACTTTGAGTCAAAACGATGCGTTTAAGCTATATGTAAAGATGGAAAAAAAGACAGTAAGGGTTTGGGTTGGCCCGTTTTGCTGGTGGTTGAGTGGGAGAGGAATCTAATTCCCCTTCGGCTATGGCTGCTTTAAAATTCCACAGATAAAGACTACTTTAGTCATCAGTGTTTCCTTTGGCTTTCTTCATTTTCATGCAATTTTTTTAAAAATAATAATAATATTTAAAAAAAAAAAAAAGGGTATATTACATCAATCCATTCACTAAATATCAAGTTTTTCACTTAACCAACCATTAAATTAAAAATCACACAAAATCACCCATTAAACACAATTTGTTAACAAATCACCAACCATGACATAATTCTGTTAAGATTTGTTAACAAATCACCAAACAAAACCACCCTTTTTTTAGGGACTGAACATCCATAGTTGGGTTTGTACCAGTCCGGATCCCCTATTACACCAAGTGTTACACTTAATTATTTTGGGTATAAATTGACATTAAAAAAAATTAAAATTTATATTTATATTCTATACACTTATATTAACATATTTATAAAATTTTATTACGAAAAATTATTATTTAAAATTATAG
Organism: Persicaria tinctoria; assembly: GCA_037127255.1. NCBI lineage: Eukaryota > Viridiplantae > Streptophyta > Magnoliopsida > Caryophyllales > Polygonaceae > Persicaria > Persicaria tinctoria. Next base: position 6,188,717 of record JBANSL010000020.1, read on the forward strand.
ATAATTAAAAGATTGATTATTTTTGAAAATATTTTTTATATTTTTTTAAAACGTATATTTTAATAATAAAAGTTTATAGACATGTTAATATAAGTGTATAGAGTATAAATATAATTTTTTTAAAAATTTAATGTGAATTAATACTCGAAATAATAAAGTGTAACACCGAGTGTAACACATAAAGTGTTATATGAGATCTTAATTGGGTTTGTACATATTGCAGATTCAAAGTCTTATTGGTGTATTAATTATGATGGTGAGATAAAGAAACACTTTTTATTTTCGGTTAATTACAAATCTGGGGTGTTTCAACAACTATAAATGAAAAGAAAATTTGATTAAAAGTGGGGTTAAATAAATTATTTTTATTGATATTTTGACGGATGTTTTTGCTTCGGTGGTGATTTGTTTACCAAATCGTATTTAATGGGTAGTGTCGTATAATTTCAAATTTAACGTGTAGTTAAAATGTTCAATAAAAAAATCAATATATAGGGGTGGTTTTATGTAATTTAGAAGAAAGAAAGCAAAAGCCAAAAAAACCTGTTGAAATATAGTTGGAAAGTTAGGATGAGTCTCCCACCGTACCCTTAACTTGCACCAGCTTTTACTGATGTTCATGTTTCCCCTTTTGTTCACCCATCATCCATTCACCGGTCCATAACCACCACCGTACCCACCCCCCAGCCAGCCTATTTGCGCGCCGGTGGGTCATTACTCGCAACAGTCTAGTATGACACATAAAGGAAGCTTAGGCCTCGTTTGGTATGAATGTGAGAATCGGAATGGGATTGGAAATCGGAATCGGAATCAAAAATGAGAATGAGTCATTCCTCAAGGATGTTGTTTGGTATAACATGGGAATAAGAAATTCAACACCAAAACCTAAAAATAAATATAAAAAAATGAAGAGGGAGCTCGAGGGTTGTAGGCCGTCACGATGTTGAACTGGATTGAGGGAGGGTGGGGCAACGCCGATCTAGCAGAACAAGGAGGAAGGTCGGTCTGGGTGGCGTCGGCGGCGATGGCACCATCCCAGGTAGTCGGCGCACCAGAGAGAGAGAGAGAGGCAGACTACAAACGGGGCAGCGGCGACATCGGTCGAAATCCCAGATCTGGGCGATGGGGGTGAAACCGGCGGCGACTACAGACGGTGGCAGCAGCGGCGACAATCCCAGGTGGTCGAAGAGAGAGAAGCGGACTACGACGGCGAGGATGGGTGCGAAAATCCCAGATCTGGGCAATGGGGGTGACACCGGTGTCGACGGACGATGGCGGTGGAAACCGGTGGTGGTGGCGGAAGCGGCGGAAGCCGATGGTAGTGGCCGCAGCGGCGCAGACAATCGGAGGAAGATGGATGCACTGTTGAGGAGGTTGGGGAATTGGGAATGGGCTCATCCCCCACCTACACCTGAGGAATGAAAATGGCCTAAAACTGGGGATGAGGGGATTGCCCGGTAATCAATTTCATCCCGGATTTTGTCGTACCAAACACCAAATTCGTAATTACTCATTCTGATTCCCAGTTTTTGAACCCAGTAATCGATACCAAACAGGGTCTTACAGTTGTCGTTTGAGCTACATGTTTTGCATGAAACTTAAGAGATGGATTAATTTGTAAGGACAAGATGTTATATGAGCTGAACAGTTCGAGCTCGGTTCGAATAAAGCTCGACTCGAGCTCGTTCACTTACCTAAACAAGTCGAGTCTGAACATGATTTTAAGCTCGGTTGAAAGTTCGATCGGCTCATTTGATTTAGGCTCGAATAGCTCGAATTCTATGGAATTTCTAAAATTTTCGTTAAGTGTTAATATATTATGACCAAGTAAAACTATTTAAAGCTCTGCTCGAGCTCGTTCATTTACTAAAACAAGCCGAGCTTGAACAAAAAAAGAAAGCTCGTTTAAAAATTGGGTTCGGCTCGGCTCATCTCGAGCTCGTTTAATAAATGAAAAAACTTGAACATGACAAGCTCGGCTCGTTCGGGTCGAATAACACCCATAGGGATAGAGGATAAGAATGAAAAAGATAGACAGCTAGCTGGATGGCCTGCGCATGTGCGGGGTCACGTGCAGTACTGCTTACGTGGCACAACCTACGTCCTCCTGCATGTGTACGTACGTGTGTATGTGCATGGACAATTTAATTAATTACACTCAATTAATTAATTAAGCTTTAATTAATGCTAGTTTGCGCATTAACTTCAGATCATTTTTTTTTTTTTGATAAGGAAAGAATTCGGGTGGGCTGACCCTACCCGGCAGCATCCTTGCGGATGAGGTCAAGGAGACCTGGATCGTTTTTAATATCGACTCCTCGGGCAGAGTGGCTAAGGTGTGCAACCTTATCCGCCACTCTATTGCCCATGCGAGGAACATGGAAGAAATCTACTTCTTCCATAGTCGATAGCAGGACTTGAACATCCGACAATATTAGTTCGATCTCCCAGGGGCATTTGGATTTCCTATTTAAGTGATCGATGATAATCTTGCTGTCGCCTTCAATCTGGATCTTTCCTATATGTAGTTCCCGCACCTGTTGGATCCCTAATTTAAGAGCTAAGACTTCTGCTTTGAGTGGATTTTGCTTGCCCAGGCGTTGGTGGTGTACCGAAATCGGGTGACCAACCCAGTCCCTAATAATGGCACCTGCTGAGCTTTCGCCGTTAGAAAGTGTTGAACCATCGAAGTTTAATTTGAAAGTGTCCAGTGGAGGTTTCCGCTAGGAAATTGTTTTTTGATTCTTACTCGGTTTTTTGACAAGGTACTGTCGAAGCGGGCGAAAGTCTTCCTCAAATTCAGCCTCAACAACCGATGTCTTATTCCAGTTATCTATATGGGATTTGATCAGTCGTATGGCTATTTCTTTTTGCGGGATTGCAGCATGTTGAAACAGATGTTTGTTCCTGACACACCATGTCGTCCACCACGAGAAAGCGAGGTTGGTCAGAGCGGAAGAAGGAAGGCTCTTCCCAAGGGTAGATAGGATGGGCTTAATATCCCGGGACTGTGCAATCAAGCAGGCAATTTGTTGTCGGTCTTGAGGCTGTAGCTGGTATATCGCTTGGATGAAGGAACACTCCAGAAACAGATGGACCTCGTCCTCAGGTGCCGCATTACACATAGAGCAGGTAGGTGGGACCGAAGCACCCCTGTTGGACATTCTGGAAGCGGTTGGGAGGCCATCCTGAGCGATCCTCCAAAGAAAGTTTTTAACTTTCGGAGGTGTGTTAATCTTCCAAATCCAGGCATTGCGGTCTGGAAGTGGAGCCGACTGAGCTGTAATCAATTTATATGCACTGGCAGTAGTAAACCAGCCTTCCCTGTCCGGCCACCAGTATAAGCGGTCTTGCATAGTCGAGGAAGGTAGGGGGATATCTTGGATCTCATGCACTATATCAATTGGGAGAGCCTCTTGAAGCTTTTCTGTCCACCACTTACCCCCCATAATATAATCACTAACAGTTTCGTCTTGATTGTAACTTTGAGGGCATTCTTCCCTGTCGGATAGAGGTGAGGTTGAGATCCTTAATAGCTCGCCCATCTCCAACTGACCAAATAAGCCCCTCTTTAAACTTATCGATTAGAGCAGACAACTTGGACCACTGCCAAGAGCTAGATCCTTTGTTTTTGTAATCAAAAATACTAACAGAACGCAAGTATTTATGTCTAATCACTGACACCCATACATTACCCGGTTCGGCCAGAATTTTCCACAGTAGCTTCATTTGGAGAGCGACGTTCATGTCGCTAGATTTTCGAATTCCCAACCCCCCATACTGCTTCGGTTTACAGATCATGTCCCAGCTAATCAGCGGTCGGTACTGGAGATCTTTATTCCAGAAGAAAGAGCGATTTATATGGTCGAGTTCTTTGTGCACAGCCACGGGGAGCATAAAATTTTGCATAGCATATAACAGCTTAGAAGACAGGTTGGAGTTGATCAAAGTGGCACGACCTTGTTGGGAGAGGGCATTAGCCCTCCATTTTGTCAATTGTTGTTTCGATTTACAGATGATCTCTTCGAACGTGCTTTAAGTAACTCTTCCATTGATAATGGGACAACCTAAATACTTTTCTATTGAATTTTCATTAGGGATATCGAGGCAGGTGCGTATTTCGAGGAACCTGTGGTTCGGGATACCTTTCGTAGCTTGGAAACTAGACTTATGATAGTTGACCTTTTGGTCCGATACTTTGCAGTATGAATCAACAATTGCCTTCACTATGCGCCCTGCATCCAAACTCCCTTTTGAGAAAATTATTATATCATCGGCAAAAGAAAGGAACGGAATCCGAGGATCGTTATGTCCAATCGGGAACCCAATTTGTGATTTGTCTAGGCGAGCTTCAGCAGCCAGTTTCCGTGCCAGAATCTCAGCCCCTAAAATAAAGAGGAAAGGAGATAGCGGATCCCCTTGGCGAAGACCCCGAGATGGATAAATCAGATCCGTAGGGCCATTGTTGACTAATACCGAGAAAGAAACCGACGTAATACATTCCATTATCCAGGAGATGAATGTGTCATGAAAGCCAAACCTTTGAAGCACCTTTTGAATAAATTTCCAGTCGACTCTATCGTATGCTTTTTCCATATCCAATTTTATTGCTAGCCATCCTTCCCGACCCCTCCGATTTTTGTAGGAGTGGAAGATTTCATGAGCTATCAGAACGTTATCTTGAATAGCCCTGTCTGATACAAAGGCCCCCTGAAGAGGATGAATAAGTTTACCAATGACCTTTTTCATTCTGTCAGTTAAGATTTTGGAGATAATTTTGTATACATTGGAACATAAACCGATAGAGCGGTAGTGCCTGGTGGCCGTGGGATCGTCTCTTTTAGGAAGGAGGGAGATAAAGGTATGGTTTATTTGTTTAAGCATTTTTCCGGAACGGAAAAACCCTTTGACCGCACAGGTTACAGATTTACCTATGATATCCCAATATTTTTTATAGAATTCAGCAGTGAAGCCATCCGGACCCGGGGATTTATTCCTCCCTAAGTTAAAAGCCGCAGATTTAATTTCCGTGTTGGATGGGAGTTTTGTAAGGAAGTTGTTTTCCTCTGACGAGATGGAAGGCTGAATTAGGTCTAGCAACTCGCCGAGGAGCCTGTCGTCTATTGGTTCTTTCTTAAATCTCTTCTCGAAATCCTTTTTGATCTCATTCCTAACATTCTCTTCGCCCACAACAACCGTGCCAGTGGAAGAGACGATGTTGCGAATCTGTTTCCTGTGCCTACAGCCTGTCGCCACTCGGTGAAAATATGCGGTGTTAGAATCTGATAGTTTGAGGTGTTTGGTTTTAGCTCTTTGGCTCCAAAACGATTTTTGAAATATTAGGAGCTTCTCTTTTTTGGTGATCAGGCGCTTTTCCTTGCTTAGATTAGTTTGTGAAACTATCCCGGAACCCGAGGATTGAATATGTAGCAGCTCCGACTCCACCTCTTTTAATTGCCTGAATATGTTCCCAAAACTCGTTTTATTCCATTCTTTTGCCTTTTTTTCAGGATTTTTTGTTTGAACATTAATTGGAACATAGCAGAGCCAGGGCAAGTAGCCCTCCAGGATTGTTTAACTACGTTACGAAAATCTTTCCGAAGTAACCAAGCATTTTCGAATTTAAAAGGTGGGGCTTTGAAACTAGGATTAACTTCAAAGGAGATGGAAATTGGACAATGGTCCGAGGTGGAGAAGGCGCCATTGTATGTGATCAGGTTATGAAAGGCTTCGATGACCGGTTGATGTACAAGCACCCGGTCAAGCTTTTCACGGATGTTAAAATTCTCCTCCAGGTTTTTCCTCCATGTGTAAGGGTTGCCAAAGGTGGGAAGGTCTAGTAGTGAGCATTCGTTTTTGAACGAGATAAGTCGGGAAAACCTGGATGTCCGAAGGGATGCACCGCCAAGCTTATCAGCACTGCAGAGGATCTCATTAAGATCTCCCAGAACAATGCACGGAATAGTTGCGTCGTTGATAATTGTTTTTAATAGTTCCCAAAAAGGAACTTTCTCACTTGGTGTGGGTGGTGCATAGACAAATAGGGCTAAGATTGGAAACCCAGCAAGCAGGCTATCCAATCTTAGGCCGATAATACGTGGACAGTGGATAACAATGGAGATATTGAAATCTAGTAGCTGGTGAGATTTCCATAGGACTCCTATTCCACCAGATCGCCCGATAGCCGGTGACCAAGCCCCTTCATCAAAACCTATATTTCTCCACATTTTGTCGTCCGGAATATTTTCCGTCTTAGTTTCCGCTAGTGCCATGATTTGTATATGTTCATTTTTACACATTAAGTCAATTTCCGTCCAGAAAGTTCTTTTCCCTATCCCCCTACAATTCCAAAAGCACATCTTCATATATGATTGTCGACGGTAAAAGGACTAGGATACGGAGTCCTTAAACCAAGCTGTTTTTGATGTATTGTTGTGGTGGGATCCTCATCGGGTATTTGATAATCTAGGAATCTGGTGCTTGTCGGATGGATTGGACCAAGCCAAGAGGCCTTTTTTATCAACCATAGCCAACAAGCCAATTCGACAATCCAATACAGGTATTTCACCAAAGTGCTAGCAAAGCTAATAAGCAAAATCAGCACCAACTGAGCATAAACAAATTTATAATTAGGCATTTCAGCCCATCCAACAGACAGGAAAGAATGTCTTGCAGAAGACAGAAGAGGGCCCGAAATTCGGGATTTGAGTAGTGAAGGAGCACAAACCACCTTCACCGTTTTGATCAGACACCAAGAGACGGTGTTAGTTTTAATCACCCATAGGCAACAAATCAATTTGACAATCAAATAATGGTATTGCACCAAAGTGCTAACAAAGCAAAATCAGCCAAGACTGAGCGTAGACAAATTTGTAATTAAGCTTTTCGTCCCAACCATTTTTGTAGCTAGAAGGAGAGACACCTTTGATCATACAAATAAGCGTTCTACTTATAGAACCACCAAAAAAAGAGAACAAGGGAGTTGATATCCTGGAAAATTGATCATACTTAGTGTTATCTATTGCAAGCCCACAGAGTACGACTTGACTTTGGGGTTCATAGGCTCTACCTGAGTAACAGGGATCAATCAGTTCAATCCAGCGCAAGCTGGGTTTGTGGTGCATCAATGGCTGGCTCCAACAGAAGAGCCTGCACACAAAATAAACTGGGCAATAGAAGGCGGAAGACTGCCTTTGTGCACCTGCAGCTACCGAGGGGTAGGACTCGTTCTTCCATCCAAAGCAAACCAGACAGGGTAAATTACCATTGTTGAATCCCAACTAATCCATCAACACCAAGGAACCAACAAGCCAAGAAGTAAGCATGTAGAACTCCACCTTCCATCCAAAGCCAAACGGACTGGAGAGATTATCACAAATAATAAGATTTTTACCAATGTATTTGATAATAAGTTGTATGAACTCAGTTTTCAAACCCTTTGCAGGGGATTTTTGTTGAAAATAAACAAGATTCATGGCACCCATCCAATAGGATCGAGTTCTTAGAAATGACACAGACATCTTCGAACAACAGTAGCATACAAGCCTAATTTTAGGGTGACAAACAAGTTGCCATCTCTCATCCGGGAGCGAGCTCCCTTCCAAGTGATTTGCCTCGTTAAGAGGATTTGTGCCCTTTCGGGATGGATTTGCCTCGCTAGGAGGATTTGTACCCTGGAGTGAAGAGGCATATGCCTCTAACACCAGATTTTTCAGCCACCAATGGGTGGTGATTAGCAAAGACATTAGAATGCAGTTAAATAAACTCAGGAAAGGGATTTTATAGAACGACCTGAGCAAAAGCAATAGCGCCACCCAAGTGGAGTTGGGAGTGCAATTCCATACCAGAGCAGCACTGGAGGAACCGGAATGGAGACCCTCCACCCACGCGAAACCATCGGACAGAGGGAGAACGCCACCCGAGCCCATCACATCAACAACCGAACGGAAGACCAACACAACGCCTACCACAGCCCCATAGAGCAGCACCTTAGTAACTCCCCCTCCAGGACCAAGCGGAGCGCCGCCGCCGACACGCCCCCACTGCTCACCCAACAGCTTAATGCCGCACCACCCCCCCTTCCGGCGAGCCGGTTTTTTCCTCTTTCTAAAATTTCGCCCCACCTTCTCGAGCCTTCGACGACCGATTCCAATACTAACCGAGCTTCGACCACCGAACTCACCGTCCAAGCATAGCATCCGGAGAGAGTGAGTTGGAAGAGAAATTGGTGGTTTTCGGGGCGTGAGAACGCCGAGATTGGGGCTCGATTCGACATCGAGGTGGGTTTTGAGGCTTGAGACCGGCCGAGGCTCGCCGGAGATCTCAAAGACTATGGATTGGAGGTTTTGCGGGAAGAGGATGGGGGCGCGTGAACGAAGTGTTCAGCGCGCTCATTTTTCACATTTATTAACTTCAGATCATGATCCTCCATTAAAGGTGACGTTTTTGTTTTTGTTTTTTGGGTCAAAAAATTCTTAACTTTTTTAATGCAGCTGGGAAAAATATGGTAGGCTATAAAAAAAATGTATATAACTTCTAATATAATATTTTTCATTTATCAATTAAATGATGAGCAATTCTGCAATTTAATCAAATTAATGAGATTTTTAAAAAATCTTAAAGAATGAATAATGTTTCTTCTAGCTAGAATTTCTCACTTATTGTAAAAAGACCCTCTCATATTTATTTACTTATTTTAAAATAATGGTGATATTATTTTTAAATAAGTAAATAGGGCCTAATCCTATATAAAAATGCATGATATTTTTGTGCTTTTTTTTTGGTAAATGTAAGATATAAATAAACATGACATGTGATATACAATGCGACGGAATCTCTCCTCCACACACTTGAACATTTTATTTGATATATTCACCAACACTCTCTTCGAGGCAATAAGCTAAAAAAATATGAATCTGCTACTAGGAAATAAAGTTCAATCTATAAAAAAAATTCTCATGCAAATCTAAGACAACAAGTTAAAAACTTGAGAAACATATCGTTATTTTGAAAATTTATCCTAAGAAACAGGCCATTCTTTTTAAAATTTATCCAAACGAAGTACATACTATACTAAACAAATATCTTAAAGTTGTACAATTTGTTATGTATGTGAATACGGACATGAAATCAGAAATAAAAATTTAGGTGGGCTAGATAGACTAAAAATTTCTCATACGCATAATTTTTATTAACGAAATCCTTAATTTAATAAACAAATGAATAATTTTTATTATTTTTTTATTATTTTTTTACCTATTATTTTATTTTTATAAAAATGGGACGGGTCCGTGCCTGTGTGAATAGCATGTCAATCTTATCTTATGTAAGTGAATAGCCATGTCGAAGCATTTGTTTTCTCCCATAATTGGATTCGTGCAAGTCGAGGTTATGAAGAAATTGAGGTAGATGAAATACAAACATTAAGAGAGTTGGAACAAATAAAAAAAGGTATTTCTTTTTCGGGTATATTTCCTTGGTGGTCCCTAACCTATAAGGGTTAGCCACTATAAGTCCCTAACCTTTTTATATTAGAGTATTAATTTTAGTCTCTAACCTTTTATATATTGCTACGGTTTGGTCCTTCCATCCAACTAAATGCCAACCTTTTATTAAATGTACATTTTCTAATTGCCTTTTCTAAATGAAAAACTATTTTAGTTATTGGGCCTCTTTATTAACTATTTTTATTTGTTATTTTAATACAAACCCTTGTATATATTAGAGTATAATTTATGATATTTTAAGATTTTCCACATATATATTCAAAATTTTATTTGTAAATTATAACTTCACATAATAAATGAGTTTTTAATGAGAAAATACTATGACACACATCTATATGTATTGATACACAATTAAAGAGTTAAAATATATGACTTAAAATCTAATATGAAGAAGTCCTATGTTAAATTTATTTGGGCTTTTTTTATTATCTTATTTAAAGGAATATATTTATTTTACATATTTTATGTGCTACATGTTTTTTGAAAGATTGCTAAATGTAATAAGTACTCTTCGTATCAAAATAGTGGATGCTTAACTTGTTGACATATTTTTTAATAAGTTAAAAACTACACATAAAATATATTTTTAATAATTAGTAAGTCGGAAAAAATCAAATATTTTAAGATTAGGGTAATATTGAACGCCCCCCCCCCCCTAAAATTCATTGGACGACCCTGCTTGTAACCCTAATCCTTCTCTAATCTCTCTCGGATTTATTTAGAAAATTAAATAATTTTATCGTTTAGTTTAACAAGAAAATAGACGAGAGTACCAAATAGTAACAATATGTAAAAGGTTAGGGACTAAAATTAACACTTAAACAGATTAGGGACTGATAGTGGCTAACTCTTAAAGGTTAGGGACAACCAAATGAATTTACCCTTATTTTTCCCACCTGATTACCTTTAATTTAGGGCTTATAGTAACATCAATATGCACATTAACTTTAATAAGCTGGTTTAATTTCTTGGCATTTGTTTATGCTTGAAATTATCTTACTATCCATTTATTTCTATATGGTCTCTAACGATAGTGTTTTCAATCTAACTGATTTGTATCCTCTTCATTTTGTCTAATTTCTGATGTGTTTAATGTGCATACAATAATATTCCTTCTTCAATTCAGAAATTTCAGAAACTGGTTTGTAAATTGAAAACAAGTATTTCACTTCTGTAACAATCTACTCCCATGGGCCAAAAAGCCCAAATACATATACCAGTAAAGGAAAGTTAGAAATGTACATTCTGAAAGCCCATGGGCCTAATTTACCACATACCGTTTCTAAAGAGCCAAAAAGCCCAAATACATAAACAAGTATCCTTTTACGAAGCCCAACAAAATTAGCTTTGCATCGTTTGCTGGTGGTTTCTCATTTTTGGCAGCTGATTTTGGGGAATGTCCAAAGTGTGATGTTCTGGCCTTTTTGCTTACCAAATTATGTCATTTTAATTTCAATAGCATGAAGTAATTTTTGTGATCAACAAAAATATGCGATTATACTCGCATTTATGACATTACTCAAAATGATACTCCACTTATTAATAATAAGTAATCCGTATAATATTATTTTAAAAAATTAATATTTTATACGATTATTAGTTTTTTTAGAAACGCGTCAAAAAATCAAACGACTTATATTTTAAAACGAATAAAGTAAATTACAGCGCTCTTAATCATTTGGGTTGATTCAAATCCATCAAAACTCAATTTAGTTTAACCTTTTAAGATGATTGATTTGAATAAAAACTACCTAAATTTGAAATGATCTAAACCCGATCCCTAGCTAATCTCAAAATTCCCAAAGTTGATTCTTTTGAGGATTGAAAGTTTAATCTACTTTACCTAAAGCCTTGACAAATTAGACCCTTTCAAAAATATTGTTTCTCGGTGGTGCTTTTTTTTTTTTTTTCTTTCTTCTTATTGGGTTTGATTTAATACAGCTGTTTTAAGTAGTGCACTAACCACTAACCACTACATACCATGAGATTTTAGGGATTTTTTTTTCTAAGCGGCTATTTAGGGACCAAATTTTAAGTCATAAAACACAAAAAATACAATATTAAATAAGTGTTCACATTTTTCAATTATACCTGCCTTATTTTTTTCCCTTTCTCCCCCAAATTAAACCAAGCTGAAAGGATCGATCGATCGAATCTCTTCGCTTCTTCCGATCACTCCATCTTTTGGTCTCCGATTCTGTCGACGAGCTTTCATCTTCAATTTGTTTTTCTAGCTTGAATCGGTGTATTGCTCTATTTCCCCCAAATTTCACGCCCTTCCGTCCCCATTAGCAGATCAGTCATCCGTTTCCGCCATTGAAGACTCCTTCAAGCTCTCCTCCGAGCATCCATGGCTGCCTCCCGCTCCGAGCTTCCATCGCTACCTCCGAGCTCCCCTCCATGGCTGCCTCGTTGCCTCCTCGAGCTCCTGCCCTGTTCGCCCTTCCTCGGATTTTCTGCCATCGAAGGCTCCTCGGATCTGGGATTTCACCGTCGTTCCGCTCAGATCTGGATCTGAGTTGAGGTCATTGGGTGAAATTACTCCTCTTCTGGCCGATTTCACCTTCTTTGCTCGAGCCTCCACCGCCATGGTCACCGTTGCTTCCGCCTCAGGGAGTCCGCCGACTGCCATGACGAAACGTCACCGATCTGAGCAGATGCCATGGGAGTCCGGGAGTTCGAGAGAGAGAGAGCGACGCCGATCTCAGATCTGAGCCGATGGAGTTGCCTCTCCGGCGGTGTCGGGTCCGGCAGGCAGAGGCACGAGCTTCAATTTTACCGACTTTGATTTTCAAATCAAAGTCCTATGGCATCGTGGAGTTGCTTCATTTTTTGGTGTTGCTTCATTTTAAATTCAATTTTACCGACTTGCCAAAACACCGATGGAGTTGCTTCATTTTTTGTTATGCTTTACCTGCTCTTCCAGTAATGATAGAAAGTGTGTTTGTTTACTTATTTGTTTTTGGTGATAATGATGGGCTAAGCCCTTTATTAAAATGCAAATCAGTTCAAGCTGCCAACGTGGGATGTTGGGTGCAATAATACAACTTGGGGTGTGTGTTTGTTTACTTATGTCTCAATTTCATTGTCCAAAAAATGGTATTGGGTTTCATGGGTTTAATTCTAACATTTGGATCTTGTATAAAGGCCTACTGCCTAACTAATTTGGGCATATGATATCTCAATTTTGAATTGTGTTTGTTTACTAATATCTCTCTTATGATTTTTTTTAATATATCGCTTAAATATATCTCTCTTATGATTCTATAAGGTCGTGTATACATAGACGTTGTAACAAAAATAAAAATAGAGTTATAGACATTGTCACCACTATAAAAATAGGGTCATAGACACTGTAATCAAAATAAAACCCTAGGACGAGGGAAGTATAAACCTTATAGGGGCTAATGAGAAACCAAAATACATGTGGTGACAGTTCTCCTATAACATATGAATGGTTAATAGGGTCATAGATGTTGTAAGCAAAATAAAAATAGGGCATTAGACACTGTAACCACTATAAAAACATGGTCAAATACACTGTAGTCAAAAGGAAAACCCTATTGACGATGTAACCAAAATAAAAACAACTTTATAGACATTGTCTCCACTATGAAAAAAGGTTCATAGACACTGTAATCAAAAGAAAATCCTAGGAAAAGGGAAGCACAAACCCTATAGGGGCTAATGAGAAACCAAAATACATGTGGTGACAGTTGTTCTCTAATTTCTAATTTCTAGTTTTTTAGATTTTTTAAAGTAGTGTCACCGCAAAAAAAAAAAAAATGTAACTACTATTGTAACCACTATAAAAAAAATAAAGTCATAGATACTGCCACCACTATAAAAACATAGTCATAGACACTGTAATCAAAGGGAAATCATATCATAAAGGAAGCACAAACCCTATAGGGGCTAATGAAAAGCCAAAATAAATGTGACGACAGTTCTCCTCTAATACATGAATGGGTAAGAGTGTCATAGATACTGTAATCAAAATAAAAAGTGTCATAGCCACTGTCACCACTATAAAAATAAAGTCATAGACACTGTAATCAAAAGAAAAACTCTATAGACGCTTTAACCAAAATAAAAACAGCTTTATAGACATTGTCACCACTATGAAAAAAGGTTCATAGACACTGTAATCAAAGGAAAACCCTAGGAAAAGGGAAGCACAAACCCTGTGGGGGCTAATGAGAAGCCAATATTCATGTGGTGACAGCTCTCCTCTAATATATGAATGGGTAAGAGAGCCATAGACGCTGTAATCAAAATCAAAACAGAATCGTAGACACTGTAACCAAAGGAAAACCCTAGGACGAGGGAGCACAAACTCTATAGAGGCTAATAAGAAGCCAAAATATAAGTGGTGACAGTTCTTCTATAATATATGAATGGGTAAGAGCCTAAGAGAGTCATAGACGATGTAACCAAAATAAATTCAATGTCATAGACACTGTCACCACCATGAAAAAGGGTCATAGACACTGTAATCAAAGGAAAACCTTAGGAAATGGGAAGCACAAACCCTATAGGGGCTAATGAGAAGTCAAAATACATGTGATGACAGTTCTTCTCTAATTTCTACTTTATAGTTTTCTAGATTTTTTTAAAGTAGTGTCACCACAATTAAAAAAAATTAAAAATGTAACTACTTTTGTCACCATAATAAAAATAAAGTCATAGACACTGTCACCACTATAAAAACATGGTCATAGACACTGTAATCAAAGGGAAATCTTATCATAAAGGAAGAACAAACCCTATAGGGACTAATGAGAAGCCAAAATAAATGTGATGACAGTTCTCCTCTAATACATGAATGGGTATAAGAGGGTCATTGACACTGTAATCAAAATAAAAACAGTGTCATAGCCACTGTCACCACTATAAAAACAAAGTTATAGACACTGTAATCAAAAGGAAAACCTTATAGACGTTTTAACCAAAATAAAAACAGTTTTATAGACACTGTCACCGCTATGAAAAAATAATCATAGACACTGTAATCAAAGGAAAACCCTAGGAAAAGGGAAGTACAAACCCCATAGGGGCTAATGAGAAGCCAAAATACATGTGGTGACAGTTCTTCTCTAATGTCTAATTTCTAGTTTTTTAGATTTTTTTAAAGTAGTGTCACCGCAAAAAAATAAAAATGTAACTACTATTGTAACCACTATAAAAAAAAATAAAGTCATAGATATTGTCACAACTATAAAAACATGGTCATAGACACTGTAATCAAAGGGAAATCTTATCATAAAAGAAGAACAAGGCCTATAAGAACTAATGAGAAGCTAAAATAAATGTGATGTTAGTTCTCCTCTAATACATGAATGGGTAAGAGGGTCATATACACTGTAATCAAAATAAAAATAGTGTCATAGCCACTGTCACCACTATAAAAACAAAGCCATAGACATTGTAATCAAAAGGAAAACCCTACAGACGCTGTAACAAAAATAAAAACAGCTTTATAGACACTGTCACCACTATGAAAAAATGTTCATTGACATTGTAATAAAAGAAAAACCCTAAGAAAAAGGAAGCATAAACCCTAAAAGGGCTAATGAGAAGCCAAAAGGGCATGTGATAAAATGTTAAGTACAGTACGTCATTAAGAGATGATTGTTGTCACCAAATGGAAAACCCTAGGAACAAGGTAAGCACATACCTTAAAGAGGCTAATGAGAAGCCAAAAGAAATTAGGTGAACAGTTCTCCTTCAATATATGAATGGGTAAGAGAGTCATAACCACTGTCGCCACTATAAAAACCGGGTCATAGACACTGTCACCACTATGAAAAAAAGGTCTTAGACACTGTAATCAAAGGAAAACCCTATAGTGTTATAACCAAAACAAAAACAGGGTCATAGACACCGTCACCACTATGAATAAAGGGTTAAAGACACTGTAATCAAAGAAAAACCCTACGACAAGGGAGGCACAAACCCTATAGAGGCTAATGAGAAGCCAAAATACATGTGATGACAGTTCTTTTCTAATAAATGAATGGGTAAGGGGATCATAGACGCTGTAATCAAAATATAAACAGGGTCATAGACACTCTCACCACTATAAAAATAAGGTCATAAACATTGTCACCAAAATAAAAATGAGGTCATAGACACTGTCACCAATATAAAATAGGGTCATAGACACTGTTACCAAAAGAAAAAAAAATTGGTCACTTCATCTCAAAATCCATGCCATTACGTATTTGCACAAAATTTCATCTCAAAATCCGCCAATTTCTATCAACATATGGTAGGTCGTTACTTGTTAAACATAAATAAAACATTAAGAATGTAAGCTATGGAGGACCTCTTGGTGACAACAAAATCAAGTGCAATTTCATTGCAAATCAAATGAGTATCAATTAGTTAATATTCCATGAAAATTAGATTGTAGGCCATGTTGGGCCGTAGTTCATATTTTTTGGTTTGACTTGCCTCTACACATAATTTGTTCACAAAGAGGGCTGATTTTGAAAAGCTTTTGTTTACAACTAAGAAACAATCTTTTAGATGTTTGGTGACACTGTAACATGTCCGTCGAGCGCCTTCGTTTGAGACTTTTGATCAATTTGGGCACACAATGATGAGATTGAGAAGATTAATGTCATTCCACTATTTCAAACACAGGAAGATCAACTCACTGATTACACAATTTTAATGGTGTAATCAACCGTGAATGTGCACACTGAGATAACTGATTACACAATTTCAATGTGCACACTGTAATCAATAGCAGCAAAACCCAACCCAAAGTGAAATCACTAGTGAAAGCACATCTCTGCAGAAATTGAGTATCACATCTGCATCTGCTTCCTTTGCCTCCAAAGGATCACATCTGCAACGTCAGAAATTGAGGATCACATCGGAAACTGAAATCACTAGTTACGCACCAAGTCACTGATTCCTTTGCCCACACAGGATCACTGATATTCAGCGCGACGTCGGTCAGGAACAAGCACGCGACGACGTCTAGGGAATCCATGGTGCTCCAAGGTTATAGATCTGAACCAAGAAGGGCGGGGGAGGGCGGTTGGTGGAGGAAGACAGCACCGGCGTAGGTTGTCGAAGCAACCGAAGTCGAAGTTGTTGGTGCCGGACAAAAACCGAAGTCACTGGTGCCAGATTCCAAAAACGAAATCGAAGGTTAGGGTAGCGGATTCGACGGCGAGGCCGGAGCCGAACTAGTAGAAGGGCAGGCCGACGAGGACGGAGAAAGAGAGGCTGGTGGCGAGCAATCTGGAGGGGAGGAGGAGGTGATCGGCAGCGGCAGAGGCGCAGGAGGAGGAGAAATCCACCGGTGATGGAGAAGGCCGGAGAAAGAGAAATGGAGAAGAGACGGAGAGAGACGGTAGAAATTTGGGAACAGGAAATTAATCGAGAGAGGGGTATAGGCAAGGGTAAAAGGGGTATTATGAAAATATTTTGGCCATTTACTAGCAAAGAAGAGCCTTTAAGAAGAGATTTTAAGGAAGTGGGCAACTTCAATTCAAATTTCAAATACTACTTCTATTCAAACAAAAACAAATTAAAGTACATAGTTTTATCTTGTCACATTGGATATGTAATAAATCAGTATAATTTCTTGTCACAAAACTTTGCAAATGTATTATACTAAGGTGCCAATTCACCCGTTACAACATTGATTGGTAATTGAACCTTATATGTGTACTAAAATTTGAAAATATATATTTTTTATATAAAAAATGGTACATTAATCAATTACAAGATCGATCATTATTTTATTTATATATACACTCTCTAAGTTAATTAAAACATGTTATTTTAAAATTTTACATATTTTTAATAAAATAAATAAAAATATACTTATATCTTTAATCATTATTCTACCTTTTCACTTTGTTAAAAATTACAATTAATATATTGTTGAGAATATGATGCGAGATATTCCACATGGAAAACATAGTAAATTCAAGCCTTGTATATAACTATATAAGTTGGTAAATTCAAGCCTTGTGTACTCGACTCGGTTAGCGTATGTGCGTTTGGGAGTGTGACCCCCCCTCGTATGACGCACCGTAATATGACATATATTTCTCTAATTATTACAATATCGATCGAATTCGGAAAGTGAACATAAAAATACATAAAATAGAGATCAAAATATCTACAATGACATATCTTCTTAAACAAAATTAATACTCTAAAGTGATATGTTTCATCAAACGGATAAAATATGTAATTAAAAAAAGGTGTTACAGTTAACACGGTGAAAATCTCGCACAATACATAGCGTCGGTTACAGTTTCAAAAAACGTAGGAAATTATCTAAACAAAACTAATAAAATGATTTTTTTAATAAAAAAATAGAGAAACCTCCCTCTACCAAAGCTTCCAAAACCATGGATTTATTTTTTAATCTTTGTATCTTACCCTCTCTCACAGTTTGTGAAACCGTAGCCACACTAGTTTCTAACAGTTTTCAAAACCTTGATAATGGATATACTCACGATTATTAAAATCGTAGCAGTCATCGTGTATTTGACGATATTTTAATCGTGGATGTGGATAAAACAAATCGATTAAAGGAAAATTGAATCAAGAGTGTAGACTGTGTAGTCGAACGTTTAGTGTTTAATCCGACTCAAGTCGAATCCGAATGAGCGCTAACATGCATCATTGGAGGAGGGCCCTTCAAAAAGTGGAGGCTATTTTGCACGTGAACCGCACGTGATGGCCCGCCCAAGGGGGTATGTGGGCCCAGTGGGGCCCGTACTAATTCATCGCCTTCTGCGACCAAATTTCACAGAATTTAAAATATGAAATGATGTGACCAAGATAGTCATTATAACAAGTTTTATTTATGGTAGCGAACCGGGCCCATCTGCCGGTTTGGTTTGGACCGGTTTTTGAAATGCAAGTCATTTCCTCTGTCTCTTCCTCACATGCTTTCATGTTCTCTCTTATTTCCCTCCCACTACCACTTGCCTCACCTCCTTCCTAAATTTCCCAAATAATAATCATTGAGATCTCAAAAAGAACTCTTATTTTGATGTGTGTTGTTTAACTCAATGCATAAATTTTCCAAATTAATCAACATTAATAAGTGATTGTTGATTTAAAAAGTAATGTTATGATATAGTGCCTTTTTATTAAGTTATTTTTTATACGAGTCTATTTCTTGATAACAGATTTATAAGCTAATATTCTCCGTTGATTTTAGCTTATTTTACAAGTTTTAAGAAAATTAACAAGTATACTATTATATTATTATTTATTGTTGAGAATATAAATTGAAGTTGTGGAACAGATCCCACGTTGATTAAAAAGTAAATCCAAGTCTTGTATATAAGCCGGTGAGCTACCCCACCTAACACCAATTCGTTTTAGAATGGAATCCTACTCAGCTTGTGTGCTCGACTTAGTTGGTGCGCGTATTGCGCTTTAGCGTGCGTGACCCCCCCACATCGTATATGACCCATCGTTATTTAACATTTATTACACTACTTTTTACTTTCTTTGAAAACTACAAGTATCAATCTACTAATCATTATAAATACATTTTCGTAAATTATAGACCAAAATACCTATACTGACATGTTTTCTTGAACAAAACTAACCTTCTAAAATGACATGTTTTAATGAACGGAGAGAGTATTAGAGATATGTTAACATAAATTATTATATTATGTTTAGGTTAGATTATCATATAGATTAGATTTGATTAGACATATTTTTTTTTCTTCTCATAATTGGTTTTATTATTTCTATCATGTATAATTATAGTCCTATAGTATACTCATTTATAATAAGAGTTTAATTATGAGTTATTCCAATTAGATCCCATTAGGAATACAAGTTCAGAATATCACACATCAAAAAGAAAGATTAATTCTTTGAGAGTCTTCCTTCTTTACAGAGAAGAAACAGATATAGGATTAGGTCGACTGATTCCCAAAATGCCTTTCTCAATGATACCTCGTCGGTGTCTCGAGTCTCGGCCACTCAACCAAAGAAAGACGATGGAGAATCGACCCAAAAGGGCTACCGAAAGATTATAATTCTTCCGTTGTTTTCTCTCTATGTAGACTCATACATAATACTTTTGTATTAATGTTAAATACGACTATGTTAGTACTTGTTAAGAGATGTGAATGAGAACAAAAAGAGTCTAACATCAAAAGTTGAACATAACTCGCCTTAGTATATAAGTCGGTGGAATACTTCTTAACATCAATTGGTTTTAGAATGGAACCCACCCAGTTTGTATGCTAAACTACTATCGTATGTGCGTCTGTGCACACGATCCCCAGTCATTGGTCTGAGTCAGTCTTTTGATATGGTATTAGAGCGGTTAGCCTAACGGCTAGTAATATCAAATAAGTCTATTGGTCCGAGTCGAACTTTTGATATGGTATCAGAGCGGTTAGCCTAAGACAAGTAATATCAAATAAGCCTAAATTTAATATCACTTTGATATTTAGGGGATACCAAATATTAGATATTGGGGACTGATATTCGATATCAAACCAAACGGGCCTTGATAGTAATATCAAATAAGCCTATTGGTCCGAGTCGAACTTTTAATATGGTATCAGAGCGGTTAGTCTAAAACTAGTAATATCAAATAAGCATAAATTTAATATCCCTTTGATATTTAGGAGATACCAAACATTAGATATCGGAGACTGATATTCGATATCAAACCAAACAGGCCCTGAATTTCTATTGTCTAATCAACCATGTAAATATGGAGTACTTGATTAGAAGTGGTTGAAGGGTTGTAGTACGTAGTAGATGGAGAGGTCGATCGAGATAGGGAGGTCATTAATTCAATACTTTTTGAAATGGTCCCTTCCCAACAAACTTAATTAATTAAGTTATTTAAAGGTTTGTCAGTTTATCCATGAACAATAAAACGTTTTTCTAGTTAATTTTATTGTTGAGAGAATGAAAGATGTAAATAGATCAAAAAATTCTCACATTGATAATATAAACAAGGAAACTTCAGTATATAAGCTAGTGGGATACTCCTCTTATTGCCAATTGATTTTAGGATGGAACCCCACTCGGCTTATGTGCTAGGCTATTAGCGCATGAGCGCATGTGTGCACACGACCCCCGATCTCGAGTCCCAACTGACTTCAGTATGGTATCAGAGCACAGGCCCGGCCATGGGGGAGGGCAAGGTGGGCGACTGCCCTGGGCCTCCGATTTTACGGGGCCTCATTTTTTACTAATTTTAGTATATATAATAAAATATTTTTAAATTTAACACAAGTGTCTGTTGGCGTGGTGGTTGTCAAATTGATACGAGGCATGCATGTTTTCTTAAAGTCACGGGTTCGAATCCCAGATTTAGCACAACTCTCGACATTCTAACCTTTTTCTCTATTGGTTAGGCCACCCCAGCTATTTCTCTTCATTTATTATATAACTAATTTCGAGGCCTCAATAAATTTCATCAATCATAGAGTATTAAATTATTAATCCAAATTTAAATACAGCTAATCTTTTAGTTTCGTTTTATAATAAAGACTAGGGTTTTGTATTTTAAAACAAATGACACAAATTTAAACGTGCAGTATATAAAATTTTATAGAGCAAAATATTGATAAATATAGCTTGCGTACGTAATCTGTACTATGGTTTAAAACATTTTGTATAAAATTTTTAATATAAAATTTACCGGTGATTTTATTAAAAATTCTTATTTTAAAGAGTTTTCTATAATTTTTCTTAAATATCAACAAAAATAATCTAAATTTTTTTAACATACTCATCCTTAAGATATAAAAAATTTTCAAAAATTACATATAAAATTTATAATTTATAAAATTATGACCCGGGCCTCCAAAATTGATTGGACGGCCCTGTTAGAGCGGAAAAGTCAAACAACCCTACTCTCGATTCTAGGCTAGCTAGCTAAAAAGAGAATGAGATGTTAGACCCGATGTCCAAGTGTCAACTAGAGGCGAAAAACGACCCGAGTTGCACTTGCGGGGACGTGTTAAGAGAATAAAAGATGTAAAGAGTTCAAAAGAGTCTCACATCGATAATATATTCAAATAAGTCTCAGTATATAAACTAGTGGAATACTTCTCCTATTGCTAATTGGTTTTAGGATGAAACCCCGCTCGACTTATGTGCTAGTCTATTATAGCATGGGTGCACGTGTGCACACGACCCCCGATCTCGAGTCCTAATGGACTTCAATATTTATTTTTTCATTATAACCTTCCATCTCTTTGTGGTAATGGGTCACCTAAGAGATATAATGTCCAATCGATGAAAGTTGATGCATGTGGAAAGTCCCAAACTATATAAATTTGGTAGCAAAATAACATTGGTAAAAGCTTGAATAATAACCCTAAATATATGTAGGTTAGGTACCTAAGAGGTCATATCCATGCTCTCTAGCTAAAACTAATGTCACTCCACCAATGATACGTTGTTTTGGATCTTAGCTTAAGCTTTGTTCGTGGGGTGTTCTCCCCAAATATATTACGAAAAAGATGTAACACCTCTTATAAAACACTCATATTTGAATGGAAAGCAACAACACCTTAACAATATACTGTATTATATATATCAGAAAGGTATAGTTCATTTAATTTCTCTTGTAAGATCAATTTTCCTCTTAATTAACCCTTTTTTTTTCCATGAGATATCTCTAGGATTTAAGGTATTTTGAATTATTAGAGTTAGATATGTAAAAAGTGAAATAATAAAAATGATTTGTACGCTAGTGTTGAACTAGATTTGGTCGGGTACATGGTTAAGATGTTGTGGGTGTAGTCCAGGGTCGATGCTTTATTTGATATGAATCTTTTTCAATTAGGCTTCTTAACTTATGTCTAATTAAGGGCATAGGTTAGAAAGATTGGTCTTTTATTATAAAATTTTAAAAATCTTATTTTAAAAATGTTCGGTTATTACTAAAACCCATACATTAGACCATCTCTCATGGTAAGTTAAAAATTGAGTTTTGCCTTAATTTTGCTCCCATCCTATGTCAAAATCCAATTTAGCCTTTTTGTTTTTGGCCTATTTCCAAAAGAAAAGTCAATTTTGGCTTCCTCTTTTGGAAGGTCAAATGCTATTTATTTATTTATTTTTAATTGTTTAATATTTATATAAATCTATATATAATACCATTATAATCTATATATTATATAATTATGATTTTTAATTAAAAATAAAAGTTGTAGTAATTGTAAAGATATTCAAGAGTTCTTCAATATAACTATAATATTTGACACATTTGAATTATAATTGCATAACTAATATTTTAAGAAACTGTTATGATCCTAAGGGATCTTTGTGATATTGAAGAATGAAATAGAGATTAAAGGGAGATTAGGTGAGTATGGAATCAACCGAGAGAAAGGAGAAAGGAGTAGATGGAGAGAGACGGAAGATTACAGCATAGAGAGAGAATTAAGAGAAAGATAGAGATTAGGGTAAAGAGTAAACATTTTGATTATTTCCTTTCAATTACAATGTATAAGGGTATATTTATACCCTAAACTTTCCTAATCTAATACAATACCTAATATATGGGATCATAACATAAAATGAAGTTAGTATTTTTTTTATCATAGATTCATCAAAATTATAATCAAAAATAAATTTTAAGTTGCTTAAAGTACTAACGAAGAAAAAACATGTATCAAATTAAACTAGCTACCAACTACCGAATCATAATCGATAACATGCATCTAATATTCTGGTAGATCTGCATTACTCTCTTCATAACCATTTCCTATTCCGAAACCACCACTTAGATCATCTTCATGCACATACTTTTCATTGCTCGTTCGAAAGTTATCATAGTCATATATAAGTTACCATAAATGGTAATGTGATCGACCAGGAACTTCACCTATTTGTCTTGATTGAACATCATCTTCTTCATTGTTGATATGTTCGCCATGAGTGATTGTTACTGGCATACATATGAAATAACACATTTTGATCCTGATCAAATGAATCAAAGATAAATATTAGAAATATCAATAGATTCATTTGAAGAGTGAGATGATGATGATATTTAAGATGAATTCATCATGAGATATAAAATCTCATGATTACATTAGTATTTATATGAAGTTTAGTATGCATGTCAAAATTGACCTACGGGGAAACAACAAAATCATATACATAAAATATTATCTTTTGGTAGTCTGTTTTTCCTAGCTATTTTGCCATTTTAACTTATGGGGGAAGAATGGAAGATGTCTTTATAGGATTAAAAATGGCAAAATAATGCATTAGAAAAGGCAATTTTTACAGGATTTTTAAAAAAAATTACTACTATGTTGTTTTCCCTTTTCTACTGTTGCAGGGGCCGGACACCATTCTCATTCCAAATGGTTGTTTGGAGTCTAGCTGTAACGTACCTCTTATTACCATTCCTTTTCAAATTTCTACTGTTCCTATAATCTATTTTGAATTTTCATTGTACTCCATAATTATTTATTTTTAAACTTAATCAATACTCCGTATTATGCACGTTGGGTGTGTTTAAATTTACTCCGTAATTGAGATGTGTTTTTTTAAAGATGTGTTTAATTATAATGTAATTATTTTATCTTAATTTATATAATTATAATTAAAGTAAAATACTTACATTATAAGTAATATGAGATCCAGCATTAATCAGTGATGAAAAAATAAATAATCGGGGGTGAATTAAAAATAAATGTCTACTTCTCGAACCCCGTTACAATAAAGGGTGTGTATGGAGCAGTATAATTTAAATAATCATAGAATTTATTTGATTTTTTTTTTCATGCCTTAAATTTTATAATATTTTAATCTATTTCATACCTTTTATCAATTTTTTTTTGTCGGTTTATCAATCCACCTCAAGGCCAAACACATATCCGTAGCTGTTTTTTGGAGTAGGTGAAGGGAGTTTAAGGGGTAAGAATTTTTTTATGTGGATCATTTCATGGTGTTTAGTTGAGGGTAAAAGAGGTGGAAGGAGAGAGGTGGAGGAGTGGATATGATGAAGTTTTCATCTCAGAGAGAGAGAGGGATGAAAAGGGTGGAGGTGAGAATTTGCAGAACGGATTCACTGTCACAAAAAATCTTATAAAATTGCACCACAAACACTTTTATAGTCTTTTTCACTTCTTCTTTTTTGTCAAGATGGTCTTTTTCACTTTAATTGGAGATAAAATGGTCATTTTCTCAAATAATCTCTATTAATCTATCACCTAAACATTTACGAAGTAAACAATAGTTGAGATAAGTTGCATGAGTCAAAGTTTTGTTGATTTAGTCATATGTAGAAGAGATATTCGAGTGCATCAATGTGTAAATGTAACAATTTATAGATTGATAAAATACAACGAAACAAAAGGAGATTAAAGAAAAGTTTGAAAGAGATGATTATACAAGACTTTACCCTTATAAACATTAATACAAAGTAAGAATATGGTTAGGAATAGAATAAAGTAGAGGATCAGGGTTGCATTCTACCTCGTAGAATCCTCCCATTTTTTGCCTACTAAAAAAAATAAAAAATAAAGTAGAGGATCATCATTCATTCTCCCTCCGTTCGGAAATATAAGTCAATTGATTTTTTGACACGCTTTTTAAGGAATTAAAAACTATATAAAATAATAATTTTTTAATTAATTTTTTTTACATAACTATATACGTACTTATTAGTAATATATATAAGACTGTAAAAAAATTAATAAAAAAATATTAATTTATGTAGTTTTTAACTCTTAAAAAAACGTATCAAAAAATTAATAAACTTATATATTCTCAAACGGATGTGTCAAAAAATTAATAAACTTATATTTTTGAACGAACGTAGCATTAAAGAGTGTCAAGTTATATCTCAAGGAAAATTGACACAGACGTTATCATTTCGCCACTCCTGTTCCCATTCCCACATTATTTCTGTGCTTGTGCCACTCAAAAACACTTTAGCGACGGGAGCAGAAATTGTTGTCATAACTAAACATTTACGGGATTATTTGCACTCTCCATTCCAAAAGACAGGTCTAATTTCCCTGGACGGGCTTTCCAGCTACTACTACCTACACTTGCAGTCTTGTACAAATTCAATTCAATTCAGTTTCTAAGTTACCGTCATCAATCAACCCAAGTGAGCTGATAATCGATTGAAATCATCTCAAATTTACCAACCCCAACAACCCCCGATTACGCTCTTCAGTCTTGAATTCAATACCTGTTCCCCTGATTGCGATGATACCAAGGCCGTATCTATACCAGAAAATTCTCTAATTCAATTACAGGGGTACGGAGTAAAAATTAAAATTAACACTGAACCGGAAACTAAGCCGGTGAGATCTGATCGACGCCGACCGGTTTCGATGTGGGAGATGAACTCAGTGGGAGTACCTGTGAACAGCTCGAATGGTGATTATTGCTGTTCTTCCCAACCACTACCCTAATCAAAGACGCTTCCTTTCCTTCACCTTCTTCGAAAGCTCCGCCTTTGTTCACCTTCTCGGCCTCCTCGAGCAATCTCCGGTACAGCTTCTCCTCCGCGTCCCGCAAGAACTTGAACGACGGCGGCGGGGAAGTTCTTAGCCTGTTGATTTCCGCCTCCAAGCCGGACGACTCAAACAGAGGGTTGAACTTGAAGCCGTGGGGGCTGTACCGTTCCAGATTGCTTAAAGTTGAGTCCTTTGTAGTGGCCGTCAATGGCGGAGAAGGCATCGGGCTTATGAACAGGTCGCTCAAGCTCCGAGTTCTTGAACCTTTCCTGCTGGCTTTGGATCTCCCATCTTCAGACTCCAGATCCTCTTTCGTTTCCTCTTTGATTGTGAACAAAAACCTGTTGTGGATCCTCATCAGCTCCGCCTCCACCATCGCGTCTTGTTCGCCTCCCATGGTGCGGAGGAGGAACTCCTTGCTCGAACCGAGCTCGATGTCCAGGGTTTCGGCGTTCCCCGGCGCGGATTCGCGGCGGCCGGCGGTGGTGGGTGCGGGAATTGGGGGCTTGTTCCAGCAGAAGAGGTAGAAGAGCTCCTTTGCATGGGAGGCCGCGTAGTCGTCTTCAACGGGTGGGGTGGTGACTCGGAGCTTCTTCCACCATAGCAGGTAGTAGAGCTCTGCAATAAGGGCTAATAACAGGCAACCGAACACCAGGCTGAGAACAATGCCTAATCCGCTTGCGAATATCATAATTTCTTTTCAGAGATGAAATGCAGAAGCAGGAATTGAGTCGGGAATTGGATTGAGGCTCTGAAATTACTGATTCCTAGGGATTCTTTTTCCCATTTTCGAAAAAAGATTCAAACTTGGTCCTTTTTTTTTTTGACAAACCAAAACAAGCACTCAATTCGCAGAGAAGTGAGAAAGAGGAATTCAATCCCTGAAATGGGCAATTCGTTCAGCCCAAAGAATTCAAGCAGAGCACAGGAGGAGGAAACAGAGAGAGATTTGGGGGCGATTTTGAAGAGTGAGGGGAGAGGGTGAGTGTTTGAAGTTTTGGGGAAAAAAGGGAAGGAGGGAGATTGTGTAAAGAAAGGGGGCAGCTCACATGGGATTTTGGTAAGGCGTGTGAGTCATCCAATGCCATAAAAGATACAGTAAAACTTTATATGAACTACCTTGCAAGAAATGAAGGAAGGATCATTTGGCTTAAGATTAAGCAAGTGAATATAAAAGGAAATAAATTTTACATGAAATTTTATAGTTTGGTGAAGTTTTGTGAGTGAAACAGGAAATGATAATAATTTTTGTAATAATTAAATGCCCTATTTTTATTTTGTATTAATTTTTACAATATATTAAGTTTAAGGGAGACTATGAGGGCAGACCAAGCCTTACAGTTCTATGTGTGCGTTGTTCTTTCGATTGATCGATTCGTTTGTCTTATTGGTTTGTGGTAAATAATGTAGGATGACTTTTCCTTTTGCAATTTTCTTCATGTCATTTACTTGTGTAATTTCCTTTTTCTCATTTGCTTTTATATTTGATTCTGATTTTGAATGATGATTAGTCCATCTACCAGTTTGTTCGGTCTTTCAGTTTCTCTAGGCTTTTCTAGATTGTCAAATTTCTTTCATGATAATGTCCTAATAATTAAAAACTAAAATACCTATATTTTCGATATATGAGACATTTGTCCTTTCACATTTCAACACTTATAATATACTAATAATTATAAACTAAAATACCTATAATAATACCTTTTTCTAAACAAAAAATAACCATTTAATTTATTTTATTTTTATTCGAAAATAACCATTTAAACTAAAACAGCATATTTTGTATAAACGAAAAGAGTATGTATGTGAAATATCCGACGGGCCGTTAACAGGGGGCAAACACGTGTCGGGTTACATTGATTTATTATTATTATTTTTGCGGTTATAAGGTCGGGATCCACCAACTTAACACAAAAGCTTAAGCTATTGCGTAGAGCTTCACCCTTCTTTATAACCCATCATTTTTACTCTTTTATAATCAATGTGGGAGGGACACTCCCATACCAAACCTCTCAACACGCCCCCCTCAAGTGCGACTCGCACTTGACAACTAACCCATGCCGGATCTAGCCGAACCCGGCTCTGATACCATGTGAAATATCCGACGGGCCGTTAACGGGGGGCAAACACGTGTCGGGTTACATTGATTTATTATTATTATTTTTGCGGTTATAAGGTCGGGATCCACCAACTTAACACAAAAGCTTAAGCTATTGTGTAGAGCTTCACCCTTCTTTATAACCCATCATTTTTACTCTTTTATAATCAATGTGGGAGGGACACTCCCATACCAAACCTCTCAACAATGTATAACTGATTTTTCATTGATAAGCAAAGAATTTGAGTGACAATTAGGTGCTAATCCTATGTCATTAGAGGTCATCCCATCAAATGAGGTCAAAAAGACCTATATAATTTTTATAAAGGATTCCATCAACTAAATAAGTAAGGTGTATAATCCCATCAAATGAGGTCATTAGAGGGGGATTTGAAGACTTGTTGTGAAAGGCAATTGTCTCGCAATCGTGAATGGGATCAAGGGCTCTTGGTTGTCACTATGGGAAATCGAAATACTTATTTCGGATGCTCTCCTCTTGCTCAGCTCTTTTGAGATCGACGGTCTCCGTCTCCCACATCTTTAGGGAGGCCAACTGGGCAGCCGATCGTCTTGCTCACTTGGCTGTAGATTCCGTTTCTTCCTCGTGGAGTTCCGACCTTGAGTTTCCAGACTCTCGTTCGGAAGATGCTCTTAATTAGTTGTACAATCATGGTTAGCACACCTCAAATTTTCACATTCTAACAAAAAAAAAACCATTTTTTAAAATTATTTTATATGGTTTACATTGCAATCTATTGATTTTTTTTTTCGATGAATAACTAGTTGATTAGATGATTGTGTTGCATATTATAATTCATATCAAGAAATTTAATGGTTAATGAATGTTAAAAAATAAAAATATGCAATCGCTTGTGAAGCCCGATAAAAACTGAATTTTTAATTTGATATCGGTACATTTAAAGCGATCAAGGGGGTGATGATCACTAATCACTGCACACCTTTTAAAAGAGTGGCGATGGGGGGCGGTGATTGCATCAGCCACGCGCGGCGGGGGAGTGGGTGGCAGATGGCCTCCTTCTCCGGTGAAGACGACGACAATATATCCGGCTTTTACGACATTATACAACTACTGTTACTTGGGTGGGTCCCACAGAGAATAACACCAGCGACAATGATTTCTTTCTTGTTTGATTATATGGCTTTAGTCTAGTTTAAACATAATTAACTAATTTAATTAGTTCAATCTGATTAGATTATTAGTCGAATTAAATATATAAACTACCCCGTAAAAATTAATCCTAAGATAATGACATGTGATTTGGAATCTCACCTATTAACAGTGTATTTTTTTTGTTTAGTTTAAACACCGTCCAATTGATGAAACCACACCCAAAGTTAAATTTCTTCCATGACAAATTGACGACCATGTGGACAAATCATGCAATCACAAGTTGTTGGTTTTTTTTTTATTCTATTTTTTTTATCAGATTAATTAATTAATTTTTATAGTGTATATAAATATGAGTGAAAATTTTGAATTATTTAGAGCTGTTGGTTAGACAATATACAATCATATAACATGTTAACTCGGTACTTGCATTTATACATGTACTCGAGTGTTTGTTGGACAATATAGTTACCATTATAATGTCAATTTGATCCGGAGTACTTATTCTTTGAGTTCTCCGAGATTAGACGTGCTTCCTGAGCAAGCTTGACTAATCAAACACGGGCTAGTTCATAAATATGTGGGCTTCAATTATCAAGGAATAGAATAGAGACTTTACAAATAAAGCCCGAAGATCGACATGCTACGGGAAACAAAGGATGAAATACAATCGATTTTTCCTACATGCATAGATAGTGATCTAAGCCGAAGAACGGAAGCTTGGACCGGAGCCATATGATGTGGACTTTTATTTGAACGAAGTGAAAAAAATGCGATCTCTGTTGTCTAATAGAACAAAGACTAATACCTTAAATAAGTAAGAATAAGATAAGATGAGGAAGAAGTGAAGTTTTGAAGTTCCTACATCGGCCCAGTTTGGAAATATTTGTTGTTTTAGGAGGTAAAATATGATCAACAATATTTGATGTTTTAGAAGGAATAATTATACTCTTTTTTACCTTTACACTAATAACAATATAATTTGTACTTTTTTTGTTTAACCAATCACATTTGTGCATAATAAATGTGACGGGAGAGTAAAAATTATTTGATGAGGGTATTTAAAAGCTGAAGTGACATTTCTTAATATGTGTAAATATCTCTAAAATATCAAATACTAGTTTTATTACCCGCGATCTTCGCGGTTTTTTTATATGACTTTTGTTATGTATGTACAAATTGTGTAAGATCATAAAAATTATAAAAATATTATTTTTTGACATTTTAGACACACACACATATATATGAATACTTAATGGTAAAATTTAATCTATAAGTCGGATTAAGGACATTTAATTTCAAATTTGTATGATGCAATTTCATTATTCTTTTCCTAATTTTTTCCTTAAAACAAAATTATTTTATCGCTAAACAAAGCAATATGTATAATGGATCTAATATTTGTATAAATTTGGTTTATACATAATTGGTATATGAGTAATATTTGCATAAATCTGGTTTATAAATTAATTGTTCGTTAGAGATAAACACTTATTGATTTGATTTTTTTTTTGTTTAATGTGATTGTTTAAAGATAAAAAAAATTATTTTGTATGTGAGCAAAATTTGCATAAATTTGATTTATAAAATATTTTTTTGTTAAAGATAAACACTTATTGATATGAATTATTTCTATTGATTAATGTGATTTTTTAATAATTTAATAGAATATATATAAACTGGTTCTCTCTCTCTCTCTCTCTATATATATATATATATAAAAATATATATATCATAATAAAATATCATATATTTATTTTTTGGTCGAAGTCAAATGTGATTAGATAAAATTTTACCCCAAAAGAAGTAAAAGATTAAATTAATAGTTACTGATTTAAATTTCACATAATAGTTACTGATTATTTAACTGATTTAAATAATTAGTTAAGTAGGACGAATAGATGCCACCTCAATAAAATAGATGAGGTTGTTGTATGACGTGATTTAAATATATTGGATCATCATTAATTGACCTGTCAAAAAACCCGAGTCAGATTGCACCAGAGTACAACACGTAAGCGAATTCGACCAGAGCTCGCCACATAGGATTTTCACATCTCAGTTTTAGTATTATATTGATTAATTGATATTGATTAATGGTGTATTAGATCATTCGAATATAAGTTATATAAACTCATTTTTTCAAATATATTAAAATTAAAAGATCTTCATAATGATATTTTTTACTATGATTAAACTATGAGGTTAATATCTATATTAAAAATGAGTATAAATTTAGTATAATAGTTTAATCGAGATAAACTAACCTCTTTGTAAAAAAGGGGTCATAATCTTCTGAAAGTAAAAAGCTACTATTTCATTTTTTAAACACGGTCAAAATTCAAAATACATAATCTATCATGATAAGGAGTATATATTAATGATATTGTAAAAGAAAATCTCTCTAAAATCATGATATATTTTTTTTAAAATCAAACCGGAAATCTTCCTAATACATAATACTTTTTTTCCTCTAATTAATAATATATGAGTTAATATTTCTATTACAAATGAATATATATTTGATGATAAGATTTTATTGTTCAAATGATAAAAATTAATTATAACTATTAGTTAAGATAAACACCTAGTATGACATATAGATAAATAGATCAAGTAGTCGTATGACATGTCTTAAATTTATTGGTCATTCATTAATTGACGTGTCGAAAAAATTTGGTCAGAATGCACCAGAAAATGATATGTAAGCGAATCGCATCAGAGCCCGCCACGTATGATTTCCACGCCTCTGTTTTAGTATTATATAATATTGATTCCAATCGGCGTGAGTATTATATTTTCGTTATTACTCTACCTTTTCACAAATTATAGTGAATTTTTTAAAAATGGATGTAAAAAACGTAAAAAAAGACAAGTATTTTGAAAAAGATCTCGAAGGTACAGCGATAAGTATTGAAATGCAAAGGAATATTTTGGTATGTAAAATAAGAGGAAACATAACCTAAACTAATTTGCCACCTAACTACCTAACTTTTTGAATTAACAAGTACCTTGAAATTTTGCTATTTTTACCTGTGTTCAGTCCAATTATTGAGTATGTGGGTGAACTACTTGTGTAACTACTCTAGATCGAAATCAGATTGTTTTAAAAAAAGGGAATTTCAAAATTAAGCTATAAATAGATCGCATAACTTCAAAAGCTAATGGGCTCAAAAGGCTTCATTTCAGTTTGGTAACTTGTGGGCCAACTTTTTGGGCCTGGCTATTCAACTAAAAGACTGTTTCCCGGACCCGAATTCAGCACAACCAGGCCCAGCAGCATAAAAGACGATCCCCCAAACCTAGACTCTAACACCCTGTTTGGAAGATGGGATTTGATGGAATTTTTAGGAAGGGAAGTGAGGGGAAAATGAAATTGATGTTTGGGTAGACAATCAAGAGTAAGGGAAGGGATTACAAAGGTAGGTAACTGCTCAATTTGATGGGATTTCACACCCTATCAAAACGGTGGAATTTGACGGAAAAGTGAAATCCTTCCCCTTCTCTCCCCTTCCTTTCTCTTTCCCAATTTCCCACCCTTTCCTTTCCCTAAAAAACTCATGTGCCAAACACACTGTAAGAGCAACCCCAACATATTCTCCGGTTTTGTCCAAAAACCCATTGCATTCTTCAAAATAGATCATTTCTTAAATTTAGTAAAAACAAACTCTATATTTTGGGGATAAACTCTAAGTTGTTCGAATTTAGCCCCAACAAATTTAGAATATATGATTTTTCATTCTAGAGAATTTTTGTAGGGAAGTTGTTGGACATGTTCTAACCACCCAAACCCTAACTCCAACCAATGAGCTCAACCACAAGGGTTAAGATGCTATCTGACAACCTCTCTTTGACTCTTCTTGAGGCAACCTATGGACATCGCGAGGACTGAACTCTATCGTGCATTTTCAAACTAGGGCATTTGAGTTTCTCCTCCGCACATACCTAAAAACCAATCTAGTCTCGATTCCTTCAACTTATCTATAATGCACACTAGTCCATCTCACCTTGTTGTTGATAATTTCATTCCTAGTCTTGTGAAACCTCGTATGCTTGTGCATCCATCATAGCAACTCTAAGTCTCTAACACTGAACCCTGTATAACATGGTTTGATATCCACCTTATAAAATTTGGCCTTGAGTTATATGAGTACTTTCCCGTAGCACAATACACATGAAGACTAATGAAGTAGTGCGCTGATCACCCACTTTTCCCAACACATCTGAATATGGTGTTGAATATCTTTGTCTAAACCTCTCTCTCCGCAAGATGTCAAACCCTAGGTAGTTGAAACCCTCTTTCCTTCATAAGATATCGTTGTATGGTTTTTTAAACAATAGATTTACTTTTTAAATGAAGAGTTGTAGGGTTGATGTATAAAACCATTATTAAAATTAGGGTTGCGCAAAAATTGAATCGGATCGAAATCGGACCAGGACCAGAACTGAAATTACGGTCTTGAGAGCGTGCGAGCGGTGGCTATTGGCGAGACCATGGGACTGAGTGAGGGCCGACTCTTTGTGAGTATGCAAGTGTGAACTTGAGATTTCACTTTAGTATTGAAAACGCTCTGTTTAATATCAAATTGCACCAGGTCTTTATAGTTTCCGGTCCGTCGGTTTTGGAACGAACCGAAAATGCTCTGTTTAATATCAAATTGCACCATCAGCTAGCTTTTCAAAGTTTTGTATTTTGATATCATATAGTTTTAAATGAAATAAATGTAAGATTTTATTTTATTTAGCTTTTGGAATCGGAGTTGTTTAACATCTACACTCTCAAGATTTTCTCTCTATATCCCTCCACCTTGGTCAGATCTTTCGATTTGACTGGACCAGCAACGTTGGGTGCAATTTCCGGCTCTCTATTCAGTGGTGGCTTCGTCGCCATCATTGCCCTCGCAATTCCCTGGATCTGCAGGGCTTCCTCAATATCCAGTACAGTTTCCGGATGAAGTTGCAGTCTCGGGCGCCCTGTTGTTCGAGTTGACCGTGAAAGTGTTCGTGATTCTCGAAGATCTCTCATCTAGATAGGGGGAACGTCGTTGATCCACATTTCCCCAGGAGATGTCCTTTCCGCTAATGGGTTTCTGCCTCTGTCTCCCCGGCGTCGAGACGTCGTGTATGTCCTTCAGCTTTCCGCTTTCCCATGTTCTCGGCATTCACAGCCTTCACCCGGTGTTCTACGTCTGCCTTTCCGCTGGCCTTCTTCGCTATGATCTTTTTATTCGGGTTTTTTTTGTTGTTTTATGCTCTTTTGGTTGTATCATGACGGTTAGCTCGTCTGCCGTTTTTTGGCCTCTTGTTGTCCCAGACTTCGGTTGATGTCTGTGGCTTCGAATTATTTTCGGTTCAAAAAAAAAAAAAACTACACTCAAGATTTTAGGAACTTTTGGTTTTCTATTCACAAGTTTTCATCTACCCTAACCAGGTTTGCCAAACATCATTTTAACTTTTTAACATATACTCCCTCCGTTCAACAAAACTTGTCGTTTACTATTCACGCACGCTTTTTTAGAATGATAAAAACTATATAAAATATTCATTTTAAAAAAAATTTTTTTAACAAGTTTGTACTTATTAATAATAACTACGAAATTGTTAAAAAAAATTATTTAAAAAGTCGATATTTAATACTCCCTCCGTTCGGTATTAAATGATGTTTTAGGAGTAAAAATTTGATCGGAATTATTTGATGTTTTGGGATTAAAAAATTATAATTTCAAACACCCTTTTTTTGGCTCCAAGAAGTTAAAGAGTTGGCTTCATTTTTTTTTTTAAAAATCATCAATTGTAAATTTAAATGCACCTATTAATTGTACCCACTTGGACAAAAAAAATGAATTTTTATTAATCTTATTAGGTTCCTTAATTTGCGCGTAAAAGTGTAAAACATCGTTTAATACCGAACGGAGGGAGTATAGTTTTTAGCTCCTAAAAAAACGTGCATGAATAGTAAAACGTCAAGTTTTGTTGAACGGAGGGAGTACTATTTAATATAAATAATCATCAACTTCAGCTACACTATAAGTTTCAACTAACCTGTCCGCTACTCTTATACCAACAAACACAACATTTGTGATGTATTTGATTGTCATACATACATTATGCAACAAGAATGGGGAACACAGCTCTTGAGAGCTTGCATTAAAGAAGACGGCATTGTTTTTCCACCGCTAAAACACCATGTTTTGAGTCATTCACGCATTCCAAATCAAACAAGGCGGAAAATTCTGAAACAAAAGCCCCTCAATCATAAACCATTTATCATCAGCAGCAATTCAGCACACCAGAAATCAGTATCACCACAATTGTGTTGCCCAACAACCACCACCACCACCACCTATTATATCCCGCAATTAGGCGGGGTCTAGGGTCAGAATGTACGCACTATTTCCTCAAACTAGTTTAGAGAATGTTTCTGATAGACCCGAAAATGATAGTATTGAATAATACGCCCTAGCTCATTAGATGGAAGAAAAGTTTGTATTTCGGCTTTCAATGATTTCCCAACAAGGAACCCCAAACTATACTCTTTTCAGGGCACGACTTAATTAACAATGTTAGTAGATCATCAGGTTGAAGCTTCTCCTCCAGATTTATCCCTGCTGTCTCAAATGTTTGCTTTACAAACACAATAAAAGTGGGTGCAACATGTCAGATCATTAGTTCGTATCAACTGCACTATTATATAGCTCCTTGGCAATGAAAGAGAGGATGAATCGGTATACAATACCTTGTTCAACCACAGCATATAGGCAGTTGCATAAGTCGACTGTGCTTGGACATCATCAAAGCCATTCTCTAGAGTGTTCAAGCAATGCTGAAGAAGATCTATCTCGTTGTCCAAAAACACTATAAGATGATTTAATGTGTTGCTTGTATCAGAGCTTGACTGACCACCATGATGGTCAGATAAAAAGTGTTTTACCCAACAAACAGACAGGTAGCGACGGTGAAGCCATAAAGCCTGATGAAGAAAACACCATATAAATTAGCATTGCAATCCACTTGAGGTAAAGTGTGACACTGACATCCACAAATGAGTAGTAATTAATTGTACATCCAAGATGCTGTCCCGAATATATTACTTATAAAGTTCAACATGATGTGTTAATTGATAAACCTACTTCAAGGTAGATTGCTAGAGTTTCAATTAGTCTTCTTTCAAGAAACAGAGTGCACTAGCCATAAGCAATTCTTTTGTTTCTATCTAAACAAACCATCCCTCAACCCTGAGCCAGGTTCATTTTTACATGAAAAACCTTGATCAGGTTTGCTTTATCTTTTGGCAAGCTGTACAACCAAGTGTTTTCATAACACCAGAAACTCAATAGACGTATTGGTTTGTCCAATGTATAATATGCAATAATAATATTGTTTTACTTTCAACTAACATTGCAGGCAGACGTAGTTTCAATGTGAAAAAATATCAGTTGTGCATTGCAATTTGCAACATGAAGCCAAAAACTGATGCAAAAGTAGAATCAAACAATGTCATTAGTTCTTGTACCTCTCGCCCGATATAACGCCTTATCAAAGTCTCATTCCAGTCCAGCTCCTCCTGTGACACCATTTATAGGAAATAACAGATAGAATGGGATCAAAAGACCATGAAGACAAGGAGCTTAACACTTTAGAATAGTAAACTTCAACTAGGAGGTCACTCAAAGCAGTGCCCCAAACATATCACTTGAGGATCCGTTAGAATAACAAAATAAAAATAATCTTTATGGGGAAGTATCACTGGATTACTTGTAGCACAACTCATCTCTACATAATGAAGACATAATTGGTAAGTTATTCCCCTATATCAGGATCCAAGAGGACAGGGGTATGCAATAAGCACCTCAGTGAATAACTTGAAACGTGGATGGACGAAAAGTGTGGCAAGAAACACTAGATTGCTAAATCAAGGTTTCTTTAATTAATAAAAAAAGTTGTTTTGTAAGTTAAGGCAGCATTCTTGACAAGTGAAATGGTAAAGGGGTTCAGGATGATAGCACTGTTGCAGCAGTTTCTGATATGAGTTAAGATGAGAAATCAACACAAGATGTCACACAAAAACTGATTACTCAAATTTAAGAATAAAAGCAATACCAAAAATACTGAGAGAAACCAAGGCAACCCAAGGAATAAACTAAGCCACCAGCAAAGCCAAGCTCTCTGGCCACCAGAAAAACCTGCACTCACTGGCCAAGAATGTAGCTGCCTTTACAAAATATTTCCGAATACCCAGAAAAGAACTCTAATGCCTTATTAATAACATACTAATGCTCAGTTCAATCACAGCCCAAACAATTGGCTGTTACATCTCATATGATCCCCTTATCTGAAACAATCAACCTTTCCCACATTCAAATCCAATTGAATTCTTGGTCTAATGATTTCAGTATTTCACAGAAAGAACAAAAAGATGAAACATACACAAACGCAGAAACAAGCAGCAGAAGAACCATAACTGGAAATGTTTATAGTTACAACTAGCACAATCTGAAGACTGGGAGAGGAGGTCAAAGAAATTACCTTCCATAGATTGTAAGGAAACGTATCATGGTTAGAGTAGCCCACCAAATCCTGTTCATGCCTAGAGTCATCTAATATCCTAAGCATTAGTCTCTGCAAACCGGCAAATAAATAAAACTAATACTCCGTAAGATATATCAGATGTACAATGTTGTTAAAATCCCGATTTGATCCTATCCAACAATCCTACGATCCAAGATCTTTTTTTACGATTCTAACAATCCTATAAAATGTCTATTATAAGAAATCTCTAAGATTTACACTTTAAATCTAATAAATTTTCGATATATTTAGTTAGTCTATATTATATTTAGTTTATTTTTAAAATTTCACAATCTTTATGGGTATTTTTTTATGATTTAACATAATATTTATTGATCCGATCCAGGATCCCAATTTTAACAACATTTCATGTACATATTTCTTATACTCCCTCAGTCTCATAATAAATGTCATTTTAGACATCTAAACTTGTCCCGAAATATATGACATTTTAGGCATTAATCATTTTCATCAGACTTTAAAATGCAAATTTCAAAACATAATGTACCATTTCAATGCAATTATTGTACTTTTTCTGTCTTGTAAAATTAAAAAGAAGCCTTCTTACTCTGCGATAGTGAAAGCAAATATTATCAGCAACATGTAGGCCAGCCCATTTTCTGGATTTATTCAACTGATTAAGAACCTGCAGGACAAGGTGGTCTATAAAGAAAAGCAAATCATAGAGAAAATTTATCATATTACACTGGCAAGCAGATATCATTAGCATTCTCAAAGTGTTCCATCATCATAACTTTCAGCCAACGCTGTTATTCATGTTTTGATTAATAAAAAACGGCCACCATATAAGGGTATGTAAGACAGAGTATAGATACAACTTTGGGACGAAGTGGAAAAGTTTGGAGTTATTGTTTGAACAGTTAGTTGGTAAGATAAATATAAGATGAATAAAGATCAGAACTCGTCGTTCTATGGATGAAGCTGAATAAAGAAAGAGCGAGTTTTGAATTCTCAATGCCACCCATATAACAAAAAGCCTCTTATTAATTTCTTTGCAGTGTCTTGAGCAACTTAGATCCGATAAGTAACCACCAAATCTCAATAAGAGTGGCTCCTTCCTTGACAAAGAGTTATCACAAACGCCATGCTAAATTGCCTAACTGCATCCCAAAATGCCAACAAACATGCTCATTTTTTGCTCCTCATTATGTTCTCAAAATCAGGAAAAGCAAAATCGACCTCCTTCCTTCAAATCTACCTCATTATGTCACTCCTCCCTTTCTTCTTCATCTTCAACGACTATTTAAACAAGCAATATAGGGAATGCCAAAATAATTTTTTTTATATATAAAAAAGTACTCCATCCGTTTTGAAAAACATGTCACTTTACTATTCATGCATGCTTTTTAATGAGCAAAAAATTATATATTTTATAACGTGCATGAATAGTAAATAATATGCTTTTTAGAACAGATGTAGTATTAAACAATAAACCGTAGATTAGCATCTCACCTGCTGTGTGGACATGTAAGAAACAAGCCAACTTCGGTGATTCCAAGCCCGGTAGTTCATTTTTGACACCTATAAAGAATGTGAATATCCGGTTAGTTTCGGCATGGATGCTGAACAGAGAAGAACTGCAACTGTCTAATATCAAATAACATCAATAGCCATCAGCCGAATGGGTATTCATATATGGACAGTAAAACAAATCCCCACAATACACTCACTCTATCCAGAAGAAATCTAACAAGACCAGGAAATGGTGAACACTGAACACTATCCAAGAAGGGGGTACTAGATAAACAATAAAATCAAATTTCAAAATAAAAACAACACTCCCACATAGCAGACCACTGCCAACACTTGGACATCCAAAAAAAAAAAAGGAACACCCATTGAACCAATTTAATGATTGCGAATGAATAGTCAATAAACCTTAATGATTTAACAAGATGCAATTCCTGAACTGAAACTAAACCTCTGCTATTTTCTCTACAAGATCAGACTCCTTTTCCACTATCTCATGGAGGTCTGCATGATTCCCAGCCATGAGCTTGATAATCCATCTCCTACAGCACAGTCATAAAAGAGATCACAGGTTTAAACTCGTGAACATATGATGACTTATTAATGCATATATATTGTGTGTGTGTGATAACTATTAATGCATATATTGACGGATACTAAGAAAGTAATTATTGCACCGTGTGCGTTATCTGGATCCATAACATAACAATAACTGGAGAATCATTGAAAATAGGATCAAAGGTCTTACCTGTAACTCCAAGCATGTTCAGTTTTGGGGGCATAAGAGAGAACCAAAGCAGACAAAAGGAGTTCATCCATCAAGATTGCAGGACATGGCTTCTTTGAAATAATATGCTTCTTGTATGACAGAGAAGCAAAAAGTATATGTCTTCAATATTTAAATAGTTTTCCGGAGAAACTTTTGTTTCTCACAAAAGATCTTTATTCCTCTCAAAATTGAAACAAAATTTTCAAGGACTAAAACAATTACCAATAAGGAATCTACTCTAACTCCACCTTTAATAGCATCAATAACGCAAATCTGGCATTAAATTGATGCCTTATACCTACAATGAGGTTATACATGGCTTAAACAAACTTCTTCCATGTGTTATCCTAAGCTACCAACATATCACGGCTGCTTATGGGAGAATGAAAAATAAGATATACAAATTATGCTATGCATAAGAGAAGATACATAGCTCATGTAACGAATATCATCCATTTTCCAAAACACATGAAATAAAAAAAAAAGGAGTAAAACAACCAACCTCATGTTCCATGCAGTGCCAAAATCACCACTTAGCAACAAAACAGCCTTGCTGAGCCTCAAGAGTTGGCTTTCATTTTCAGAGAAGCTAGAGCTTCCAGAAAATTGTTCAATACCAATGTCTACTTCTACTGAAACCAAGGAACCAGATGCTTTGTACTTTTCACGCAGCAACATAAATTTACTCTTTGCTCCATTGTACAGCGGAAGAAGATACTGCGTCGATATGCCAAGCTTATGATCTCTACTCCAGAAAAGTTGGTTTTTGTTTACCAAAACATCTGTTTCTGCATTAGCATCTGACTCTATGCTCAGCAATGAAATTTGAGATGGGTGGATAAATCCTAATTCATCGCTGGATGTATAAAAATAAACATAAAAAATAATGATGTCTGCAAAGAATGTTTATTGACAAATGACCCCTATATTTATTTCTTGGCCACTCCTAAAATACCATTGATAAATAGTAAAAGTGCTGAAATTTATTAACAATATCTTATATAATCAACCGAGATTATTTAGAATGACTTACATACAAGGATCACATTCTAATATGGCCAAAAATTCATCCAATAGCGCAAAAGACTCTTCCTCTGAACAAGATAGCTCCCCTTTCATTTCCCTTGATCTGTTAGAATGAAAATTAGTAACTTTCCAACATTTTCATGCACTAATTAACTGCTAATTGAAAAATTGGCGAAGAATGATTAAATTAGAAATCAATTGTTGTCTAATGAAATCCACAAGAATCC
The DNA here is from genome assembly GCA_037127255.1 of Persicaria tinctoria. Lineage (NCBI taxonomy): Eukaryota > Viridiplantae > Streptophyta > Magnoliopsida > Caryophyllales > Polygonaceae > Persicaria > Persicaria tinctoria. The sequence goes on from JBANSL010000020.1 coordinate 6,229,994, forward strand.
AAACATCCCTTGTCAGTTATCTTTTAGGAGTTCGATCTCAATATAGGGGAAATGGAGCCCTTAACTACCAACTCAGTTTGGGGGAAATGGAGAGGCAGAATATTGGGAATGAATTGCATTTGTTAAATCCCCTATCTCTGCAAGTGAGCTACACCCAATTGACGCGAATTCAGTCAAAACTGAACTCCACTGATTGAAGAATGATGAAAAAAAATAAAAATCAACAACTGTCATTTGCTAGGGGTTGATCAAGCTGGAAACACGAGTATATGCTATCCTTCCAAAATTTTCAAAGAAAAAATATTTGGGAAACAATAAAGAAAAAATATTTTGGCTTTGGTACTTTGTTATCGATTGAACCATAGGGGTCAAGGTTGAGGACAGAGACACATGCCTAAAACCCATGCTCAATGCCAGTTTCTCCACTTCTATCTCATGTTGTGGGTACGTGTATGAGTGCATCAGCACAACAGCTATGCAGCTAATACCTTTATCTAGTAAATGTTTCAATAAGAGCCTCAAAAATCCCTCATTCAAGGGCTTCACAACTCTTATAAGCTCACCTGAGACTCCTCTAACGATGGATCCAGCACCCTGAACCTCTTCTTCTTTATTGAGAATGAGTTCAACTCTCTCTTCAACTTCTATAACCCCCCCTCCCCACCACCATACAGCAAGGTCAAAAAATGTTTAGCCGAGCCTGATTCCCTCTTAAGGACTAGCAGAGAGCACACGAAGAAGACATATTTCGCTTGAGGGCTTGAGTGTATGAAAAATCGTGTTCAATGAATGTCCTTGTCTTCTCTTCTTCCTTTTCTATATAGAGAACAGATCGGCGCCTCCAAAGATGAATCTTTCTCTTCAATGGCTAGGCTTGATCATGGCAATCTTCGAGATCTTCTATTCTTGGAAACTTGGACGCCATGATCTTCCAATTTGAATTCTCTCAATTTTGAACGCTTAAGGAATGATATATAATTCAAATAGCTTCCTGAAATTTTAGTGAATATATAATAATATATTGGAAGCATATAATAACATATTATAATATTCGAGCATAATAATATAGAAAACAGGTTTTGTGTTTCATCAACACTGCTAAAACTTCAAGACCTTTGACATAAACAGACTGTCAAAGCTTTTGAAACTTATTCCGATTTTCATCAAGGGAGTGGAGTTATCACGTGACATAGTATATTGATGTATTTCAGCATGACTAGTTGCCTGATATTTTGCATGGTTGCTCTTATGAAAAGATGTATGTGCTATATGTATGGAACTTCCATGATTATTGCCTTCCCATTGATTAGGTCCATGATAGTGTGATCAACCCTCGTTGTATGATTAATATATGAGATGATTACTCTAGCATGCCAAATTAATTTAATTAGACCTTGTTGACTGTGTATATGTTTAATGTGCAATTCTAGTATCATGTAGGACATGTCTCCCGATTATAGGCCCTCGTATTATCACGTGTCGTCTGTGTCTTACTCTGAGAATATGGATGTATATGATGCGATAGGTATATCTTAGTGTGCTTGTCTTGACCTCATGATATTATGACCTGTTTATGTGTGTACCTAAATGAATGATAAGTTGTGTACATGATACCCTTGATGTTGCTAGGACTAGCATCACGCATGCCTCACATGTCCCCTGTCAATTCGTACATTAATATTCTTAGTCTGTCAAGCATGATTAGTGCATGAGATGATTAGTTTTAGCCTGTTTTGCGTGCATGTAAAGTTGATTATGTGAACATGTTATGGATGCGTAAGACGCTATTCCTTTTAATAAGTACATTCTAGTGTGGAATGACATGATTGAGATATTTTGTGATTGTTGTGTGTTTGTTTGCCGCACATGTAACCTCATAGAATACCCTAAGGGCATTGTTGTAACTCTCGGGTCCGCGTCTCGTCTTGAGTCTCGTCATCTCTAGTCCTAGTCTATGTTTGAATCCTTAAGGAAGTCGTGTTGTCCTCCCTTTCTCTCCCCTATCTCTGTAACTTCTAACCCCTCGTGATTCCCCTTGATGGGCATCGACAAAGAAGAGAAAACGAGCGATCGAATGGCATCAGAGTGGCGCAACGGAAGCGTGGTGGGTCCATGACCCATAGACCACGGGATAGACGTCGCCGATGGTATACAAAGGGCGGGCACATTTCGAAGATGGTAGATGCGTATGCGGTTCTCTTAGATGACTCAAGGAAGGACGTTCTTCAAACCGCGGATCTTCTATATTAGTCGGAATTGATGTTGTGCGATAGGTCTAGAGCTGACATAATTGGAAGTGTGATGACTGATGTGTTGAATTGGAAGTGAATGATTGCCTGAATAACTTGTGGTTGCGATGATGTGTCTTGATGCTTGAGTGTACTAACTTGCTAGTGAATTCCTATATGAGCTCACTCAGATTCGAAAAGAGATCTCCCTGCTTGTAGCCATGTGCATACTAGGTGCTTGCATTCATAATAAAGCATGCCATGTAGTATCCTTCTAGGATTGCACTCATGATTGAGCATTCGTTTACTCATTTCTTTTGTAAATAGAACGGCCGTTATCTGTGAAGTAACTAGAGTCATTGCTAGGGTTATAGGACGACCTAGTCTCATCGGGTTCCGTCCTGAGTCAATCGAGTCATGAACTTCCTTATATTATGAGATGCCTGCGGGCTTTATTGTGGAGCGGGTTGGGCATGCGTGCCGCCCGATTATGATGGAATGCATTCACGAGCTGGCCAGTCTCCGCCCTATCGGAAGGGGGTGGAGGTAGGAGAGGGATATACCACTTGGTATTCGGTGCTAAGGCCTTATTATATTTATGCACTTGATCTTAGGACCATGCTAGTGTGTTAATATTCCGCCTTGCATCTAGAAGAATCTTTATTAGGACTAGCGTGTGCATGTGTCTGCTTGTTTGGGATTACATTGCGTAGGGCTTCGATCTGACACCGCCCCGCATACATTTTTTTTAGGTTTGTTTTGCAGCATGTTTGTTCCTTGCTTCTGTAACGTGGGAAATCTCTTGGGCGATTGCAAAGAAATGGTCTAACCTTAGATTTCGATAAATACGCTTATTGATTTCGTTTTGACCCGGCTCTGCCGTGACACCCTCTTGTATTACACCTTGATTCTACTATTTGCATGACTGTTGGTTTTCCACGCTTAGACTTATGACAGGTACAGGGGACTTCCCCGGGGATTCCAATGATCCCTTCGAATTTTGGGTATGAAATCCCACTTGAAAACGTTAGAGTAGAATTTCAAACCTTCAACCTGTACTCGGGGCGCAAGATCCTAACGAGGGGTTTCATCCCTCGAAATGTAACCCGGGAATCATAATCCCGGGCCGTTACATTAGATACTCTGTATTAGATATTAGATAGATAATGGATGTTTTCGTTGTCTGCAAAAAATAAAATAAAAAGAGGAATAATTGTAATGTCCAATAACAGAAAGATCATGGGTAAAATACACGCATAAATTAAATATTTAACGTATCTCTCTTTTGAACTTTCATATTATTATTCTTTATGAACGCCTTACCTTTATTATTTTTCATTGTAGGCAATATGATCTATTTCGGTTGAAAAAAAATTGATATGGCATTGGATGGGATGTGTTTATAGGCGTCTGATTTAAGAAACTGCTTGATTACAATGATTAATTGGATTTGATTAGTTAGTTAATTAGATAGGCCATACAAATCATCTGCAATAAAATCTCGCCCGTTAGATATGTTGTTATTAATTGGATATCGCCCATCATGCTGTTATTAATTGGATTTCATTTGCAATAAAATCTTGGGGCAGTTACTATACAGGCCATCTTTTTTGCCTATATTAGGAAATTGTCCCCCACCCTCTCCATATTAGCAAAATGTCCACCAATTTTCTGACACTGCTGAAACGAATTTGTTGAAATTGTGCCCCAGTTTTTTTTGTTTTTTTTTTTCGCGAAACTGCTGAAACCCCTGTGTCACCCTCTGTTTCAACAAATTTTTTTTTGCTTTTTTTCGCGTTTCCAGAGTTGCTGAAACTCTTGTGCCACCCTCTGTTTCAGCAGTTTTTTTTCTTTTCGCGTTATTGTTTTTTTTTCATGTTGCCGAAATCGGAGTTGCTGAAACCCCGATTTTAGCACTGTTGTTGATGCCGAAATCCCGATTTCAGCACTGTTGTTGATGCTGAAACCCCGTTTCATAAACGTTGTTGTTGCTGAAACCATGTTACTGGATATAAAATTTAGCCTATGCGGGATTCGAACCCACGTATTTGCGCATAGCACATCGCTCTACCATTGAGCTAAGAGGCTTTTAAAGGAGATTTAAAGCAAGGGACATCAAAATTCATTGCAGTCCGCATTTCAGCAATTGCAGAAATTGCCAATATCCAAACCCAAACCATGTAAAAATCAAGATAATCCATTATTTTTGTGCAATTTGATAACAATTCAAAAATAAAATATTATAAGATGCTGAAATTATAAGATGCTGAAATAAGCAATTAGCATGGAGTAAATAAACAATTATGAATCAATTAGCACAAATTTGCAATTCATTTCAGCAAAATAAAGCACGCATTCATATTTGGATCCTTGATTCCGATTTTCCACCGGAATTCAGCAAAATAAAGCACGCATTCATATTTCAGCAAAATAAAGCACGCATTTCAGAAAAATAATCGATGCCAACACACACATCATTAGATCAGTAAAATTTCACATACGGATGGAGGAGGATTCCGTCGTATAGGCATATACCTGCTGAAATCGGGGTTTATTCAATCATTTGATCAATCATTTTCGAGAAAAGTGTTGAAATCGACAGAAATGGTTGAAGAGTGCTGAAATCGAATCCTCTCGTCCTTAGAACTGATGGAGCGGAGGCGGCGGAATCGTGGAGGAGCGGAGGCGGCGGAATCGTGGAGGATTGATGTGTGACAATCAATCACAACCAGATATGGGCGTCACTCACCTTCTTCCGGCAAGATCTGTTTTGGTCTTCTGCCTCCCTTTCCCATGCGGCTGTTCCTCATGACTCATGGAAACATGACGTCAAGGCCACCTGAGCTCCAGCCAGAGCCACCATTCATAGGGGACGAAAACTGGATTTGCAGAGTGGGGTCTCACACCCTCAGATCCGGACCCGTTTCATCCTCAAACAACCTGGATCTAACGATTTGATGAAGAAACGAATGTCCAAAGCGATCGGCTCTCAGATCCGGGCGGGCCACGTCGCCATTTCACTAGATCTGAACTGAAGGCGCGGTTTCGAGTGAGTATGTGAAGGTTCAAACACACCTGAAGTGAGTAGCGCTCTTGTCGGAAGAAGGTGAGTGACGGCGGCTGAAGATGACGGCGATCTGATGGCACCGAATTCGCAGGCCAGATCGTCTTCCTCCGCGATCGGCGATCGTTGCTCCCATGGATGAGCAAGAGTGCGAGAGCACGAAGGAGAGGCAGGCTCAGTGGCCGGCGGAGCGAGGATCGGGGGCTTCCTCCGCTCCTCTCATCGGGATCTAGGTTGAAGGATGTCAAGTTCGAGAGCGAAGAGGCCATGGGAGCCCTGGGAGAAGCGGCGGCCAGATCTCTAAAGAGAGAGCGGTGTACAACATATTAGGTTATATATGGAAGGGCAATTTTGTCCATAAAATTTTTGGTGGACAAAACCCAAATTTGCCGAACTTGGGAGACATTCACTAAATTAGGGAGAAAATTTTATGTAGCTTGTTAATTAATTAATTAAATAGATTAAAAATATTTGTAATCCGATATGCTTGGATTTGGATAAATCTCAATTTGTTATTAGTTGTTACTCCATATCTTTTAAGATAACAACTAAGATAAATCAAGTTTGTTATTTAGTGACTGCTGATGAGAAAATCATTTAAGATAAATCAAGTTTGTTTAGATTTTATTTAGATTTGAAAATCCTATTTTAACATAAATCAAGTTTGTTTAGATTAATCAATTAAAATCATTAAAAAAAGCTACATTAAAGGAGAAGCCGCCACATGTCGTAGGCGGCTTCTCCTTTAGTATTATAACTAGTGTAATACCCGCGCCTTAAAGACGCGGGATTTGTTTAAAATATTATTCGATTATATATTTGATTCGGACGTCATTCTATATATCTGTATACTTATTTACAAAGAAAAAAAATGCATAACATAATTGTTTTGAATTTATAAATTAGTTGAAAAGAGATACAATATAATTAATAAACTCAAACATACCACATAATATAGTTTGAAATACATACATAATTATTATCACTCTACACAACTAAAAGAAAAAACATAATTAGTTAACATATAATGATAATTAAAACGATTCATTCAAAATTTAATTTTAACATTATAAAAATAATTAAACTGATTCAATTATAATTCACCTTCAACATAATAAAAAAATATTAACCTTTAAAAAAAATTTAAACTATGTAATTATCACCGATTCATTTATAATTTACTTTTAACATTATAAAAAAATATTTGTTTCCATAATAAGCTGAAAGGTAGAACCAAATACTTTTTTAGGTGGATCAAACATTCGACAAATGCTAGTTGAGCCCAATATATTAGGATTTATGAACTAATAGTTTTACCGGATGGATATTTATACAATTATGTTTTATAACTTAATATTCTTTTAATCACAATTTAAGTGAGTCTTGTCATATGTCTTACACGCACATGCTTTCTTAATAATCACAAATTATAAATTTGGATCAAATTTGATCGATTTATATTATACTATTTTAAATTCTATTGTGGTGAAAACACATCAAAATGTAAGAGACTCTAGTCTTAATACACTTTCATCATACTTATAATTAATTAAAAAAAAAATATAAAAATGTTAAGCTTAAAATACTAATTAATTTGAATAAATTACGTACTTAGTGTTATATGAGATAAGTACGTAATTTATTTTAACAATATATAAGTAGATAATTTATTTATTGATTTAAAATAATTTTCAAGACACTCACTAACAATAAATTATTGTTTGGTAGTGTTTGGAAAATTATTATTTTTAGAAAAATAAATATTTAACAGCCATTTATATTGAAAATAAAAATCATGTATCAAATAACCATTAAATAAGAAGATTCTATTTTTCGTAAATATATATATGATTATATCGTAAACATTAAATTTTAGGGGAAACGAAGTTATATATATTGGATGGAAATGAAGTCATATACATTGAATTTTATTAGAGCGATGACTCAATTTGAAGTTTTATGGAAAATTCACCATGTGGATCTCAAACATCTGCAAACATGTAAGGGCAAATGAAATTCAATTAAAAAAGTAAAAATTTGTTTGTTAGAAAAATACGGTAACAATGCCAAAACAAACATGTAAAACAAAATATATTAATTGAAAAATAATTAATTAAGCATTAATTAATTTAAATTTAAATTGAAGGTGGGTCCAGGTTTAATATGAAATCACCACGTAAGCCTACAGTGAAGGAGAGTGTGCCACGTGGCTTGAGAAACATTTGCTTTAGTATTATATTAGATATTAGATATTAGATATTAGATATTGATGGCAAACTGCACAATAAGCCCATCTCTAATGACTTACCCAAAATTTCTTTAATATGGGAAAACAAAATAAATATTTTTCAATTTTTTCTTGAAACGAAAGCGGACGAAATCGTTCTAGCCAAGGGCCTATGGACGAGATCAGCAAGTTCAGAGTCGTCAGGAATAGACGGACCTGAGAAGGCATGACCGAGGCGCGTCAGGCAGTCTGCCACCCGGTTGGCTTCCGTGTAAATGTGACAGTGAAACAACGCAAAGAGATAGATAGATCAAAAGTAATCATTTCAACTTCCCCAAGGGAAGATTCTAATCCTTTAAGACAATTTATAATAGTGAGATTGTCCCCTTCAATATATGAAAATATGATTTATAAGGTGCAAATATGAGGCCGCTTGTATTCCCTTCCAGAGTGCGTAACCTTCCGCACCAATGACTGAGCTCAGGGGTGAAACGCCAGCCTCTGAACTGAATGGATTGCCCATATGGCCGCGGATGATAAATTCGAAGCTACCAAAGTTTGATGCTGATAGAGCCCCGTCGAAATTGATCTTGTAGCAATTAGATGGTGGTTTAAACCATTTGGTTTTTGGTCATTTTTTTTGTGCGGTCAATTGTTGTAAATTGTAATGTCTTTGTCCATCAATTTGGCCATGGTCCATAATAAAAATTTGAAAAATGTGATGAAAAGTTTATTAAATAAAAAATACTTGAAATTTTCTAAAACCTCTATAATATATCTCCGAGAAAACCCATCCCCACATACCATCAAATTAAAGAGACTACAAAGTTGCAAAAATGTAGCCAAACAATGTCTTTAAGTTAATCTGTTAATTAAAGTGAGACCCAAAATTTTCCTGGTTATAAACATGACCCCACTAATCGCCCAATTAAACAGTAGCTAGCTTTGATAATTAATTTAATTTAGCTCAAATTTGTATGCCAAAAGGAAACATAAGTTGACATGAGAGCTACTTTGATGTGATTCATCCACAGGCCCACTGTACCTTTGTCTCCTCTTTGGTACTTAATTAATACTCCCTCCGATCCAAAAAGGATGTCGTTTGACTTTTTGGCACGTATTTTAAGGAGTTAAAAACTATATAAAATATTAATTTTTTAAAAATTACTCCCTCCGTTCAACAAAACTTGACGTTTTACTATTCATGCACGCTTTTTTAGGAGCTAAAAACTATATAAAATATCGACTTTTTAAATAATTTTTTTAACAATTTCGTAGTTATTATTAATAAGTACAAACTTGTTAAAAAAGATTTTTAAAAAAATGAATATTTTATATAGTTTTTATCATTCTAAAAAAGCGTGCGTGAATAGTAAACGACAAGTTTTGTTGAACGGAGGGAGTATTTTTTTACAACTTAATATTTGTTGGTAATAAGTATTAGATTATAAAATAATAATAATAAAAAAGTTAATATATTATATAGTTTTTAGCTCCTTAAAATACGTGTTAAAAAGTCAAACGACAATTTTTTTGGATCGGAGGTAGTACTCCGTAGTACATATTCCTAACCCTAATTAGCCGCCCTAACCCTTGAATTGTTCTTATCCCCTCTTCTCCACCTTTAATTAATTAGCCCTCCATAATCACATTGGTAATTATATATACATGCATGATACTCCGTATTATGAAACATTCCAAAAATGCATGATTCAAAATATTAACATATTAATTGAATCTTTTGATTCATTACTTGCTCGATCATAAACACAATGTAGTAATTGATTAAATGGATCATTGAGTGGGCCAAAACTATGAAATACTGACCTTACAAATCCAATTGCCCAACATCCCAAGTGTAGACGAAAACAGTGGAGATCCCTGCTACACATGTATACCGTACCCCTCCCTACATCACAAAAATATTTTAATATTTATTTTAATTTAAAAAAACTATAAAATTATATTTATATTACTAATATCTATTTTTATTTATATATAAAATTTTATTTTGAAAAATCATGTTTTAAAATTTATAATAAATTATATTTTTGTTAAATATTAAAAATTTATAAATATATAAAAATTTAAAAATTTAAAAATAAAAAATATATAATAAAAATATTAAAAATTTATAATAAAAGTTATATAAAATATATATTAGTAATATAAATATAATTTTTATATTTATATTACAAATAAAAAGTTAAATATTAAAAATTTATAATAAAAGTTAAATATTAAAAATTTATAATAAATTATATAAAATTTATAATAAATTATATAAAATATATAATAAATTTTATTTTTAAACAATAAAAATTTATAAATATATAAAAATATATGTTAGTAATATAAATATAATTTTTAATTTTTTTAAAGATAAAATAAATGTTAAAATATTTTTATGATGTAGGGAGGAGAATATAATGTGGAGTATCCACACTGGGATGCACACTACGAAAACTCAATAGAGATCTTCTACAACATTTACTACTCCACTCCCTACATCAAATAATTAATTAGCTTAAATATTTATAATAATAAAAAAATTATATTTATATTAAAAATGAAAAATCATATATATTTGTATAATTTTTTCTAGAAAAAATATATTTTAAAAAATATTAAAATTATTATCATCGAATAATTATCTTTTCAATTTTAATATTTTTTACAATACATTTTTTCATGAAAAAATCACACAAATATATATAATTAGCTATTTATAATATAAATGTAATTTTTTGAATTTTTTATATTAAATTTTTAACCTAAATATTTTTATGTTGGAGAGGGTGGAGTATAAAAGTGGAGTAGGTGATGTTTGCTGACGAAAACTGATACTACAAATCCAATTGGCCAAGTGTGAATGCTCCATGTATTCTCCGTGATAAACAAATATATTTAAACTTCTTTTTAAAATAAAATTATGAGAAATTTTGCGCTGAAGGCGTAAATTTTAAGTCAAATTAATTAATTGTCTCCCAACTCTTCCAAATTAACTAAAAATCCACGACCTAAATCTTGGCCCTCCCCTCCCCTAAACCTCGCTCATCAGTTCTCTCTCTCGCCTTCTTCCTCAGCCGGCTCCCTCGCTTGGATCGATCTCTCTTCTTCTTCCTCGGATCTTCCTCGTCTTCAACGGATCTAGAGCGTCGTTGATCTTCCTCGTCACCATCTTTGCCGCCCTGATGGTGCAGCAGTGCGGCCGCCTTCAACAGATGAAGAAATTGGTGGAGAAGCACCGCCGACGGCCGCACTTCAGCAGATCTTCCTCGTCATCATCTTCACCGGATCGAGCACTGCCGATCTTCGGATCTGTTGCTGCCGCGCGCTGAGAGAGACGGTGAACTTGGGCGCACTTCAGCAGATTCATCGCTAGCCGCATCAATGGGGTAAGAAAGTTGTTCTCCAGATCCGAAAATCCTAGATCTATTCTCTCCTACTTCCTCTTCCATAGATCTAAGGTTCTCTTCGCTTAGATCCGTGGTTCCTCTCGCAGATCTTCATGATTTTGAAGAGATTTGTTTACAACAACTCCTCCGATCTCACTCTACATCTGCAACTAGTCAAGAAGATGGATTGCTCAAGGCTTCAATTTGTGCTATTGACGGCCCTCCTTGCCACCGCCTGCACCGCCCAGTCCCCAATCGCCTCCCCTCCGACCTCCACCGCCACTCCTCCCACCTCCACCGCTCCCCGTCCTACATCTACCAATGTTTTGGTCTCTCTTTGCTTGAATTTTTGCTGAAAATGAACAGATCGGTTTTTCTGGTTAAGTGCTGAAAATGAACAGATCGGTTTTTCTGGTAGTTGACCTAAATAATGTTTTGGTCTCTCTTTGCTTGAATTTTTGCTGGTGATAGGAAATTGGATCTGAAATGGTTTAGGTTTGTGATGCCAGTTATCAGAATATGTTTTACATAGTTTAGGTTTGGATATTGGGAATTTCAGCAACTATTGAAAATACGGGCTGTAGTTTCAGCAACTGTTGTGTAACGGCTCGGATTTTCAAATCCTAATTTTTCGGGGGAAAAAAAAATTAAAAATGAATTTAAATCGAATTAAAAGCTCGTTTAGCGGATTCCGACCGGAATATAATATTTGACGAGCGATTTCCGTCCTGTTACCTCGCGAATTTAAAATAATTATCGGATGTCGATATTCTTTTCGAAAAAAAAATCTAATTGATCGAGAAAGCGGGATTCGAGAAAACTAACATTCGAAAACTAATTTCGAGTTTCGAAATTCACGTATTCAGGATTATTTTTACCGGGTATTTGATTTAGCTGGTGCCGCATTTAATACATGTCCAATCCCCCACTTGTTCGCGTCGCATCAGCCCCTCCCCTACTTCCCTGCAACCTACAACAAGCTACTCACGCTCTCTTCTTCTGTACGCCACCTCCCATCACTTCACCATCCCCGACTCCCTCTTCTTCACTCCTTCACGCCATCACCACCGTTATCACCTGCTCCCTCGTTCACCATATCATATCAGCGCCATCTCCACTCCATCTCTCCCTCTTTTATTTCCTCCTTCCTGCTCCCTTCCATCTTCATCGACATCACCAGCTCATTATCACCATCGTTCCATCACCGTTGCCGCACCCTCGAACCACCGCCGATCACCACCTCTAGCCACCGTTCCATTGTTGTCGGACCACCACCAGCGCCGCCAGCATCCGCCAAGGCGCCACCAGCAGCCCCTGAGCCACCAGCGCCGTCGACGAGCCACCGAACAGCCTCCTTGCTCTGTTCCGCGAAGCCTTGTTCCGGTAAGCCATTCTCCTTCGTTTCCGATCGAAATGGCTTTCGATCTTCACCAACACACTCACCCACATCCGATACAGGTCCGATGAGCCATCGCGAACCGCCGACGACGCACAACTCTCCGATCGATAGCTTCGAAGTCGCGAAAAATCCATTTCGGTGAGCTCCGAATTTATCCTCGTTTCGATTCGTTTTTTTAGCCTTTTTCGGTGCTTAGGCTAGTCGGGAGTGAGCGTGGGCTGAGTGCAGGACGTTTGGGTGGGCTCGAGACCTCCGACGAGAGGCGAGGCCGAGGAGCGCAGCAAGCTCCGGTCGCCGGCAAGACCACGAGCGAGGAAGCCATGGCGGTGCGGGAGTTCTCATTTGAAATTGGAGGTTGGGGATGACTCGTGGGCCCCACCTCTTTGTTGCATTATTTAATTGTTTTGATGATAAACCGGTTTGGGATTTAATTAGATGGGTTGAGTTTGGTTCGGTTCAGGTTATCCGTTTATTATTTAACTAATTAGCGGAATTTAAAGTATTATATATATACAATATTATTTGGGGATTAAGGTATAAAATATTATTTTTGGAGATTTTATAAAAGGTTGAAAAGTGATTTAATAAATAAATCGAAAAAGGGATTTAGCGAGTATTTTCAAGGGTCGGAACTCTTAACTGTTTACTTCGGATTTGAAACGGTTCTGAAACTAACTTGGGAATAAGACTTATTCGATGACTAATAGCATGACTTGTGGTGAATTATTATATGAGATTAAATGTTGGATAATTATGACGATCTAGTAGGATTTTATATCACACAAATTATGTCTTATGATTTTGATGAACCGTTGAGGTATATGCGGAAATGATGTATATGAACATGTGGAATTGGTTGATTAATGATTTATGGAAAACGATGTGGTCTTGAGGAGCGGATGATGCGATTAAATGACTTTCATAATATGTTACTTGTTCTAATGATTGAGGTGTGCTTGAGTGCTTAATAGTTGGATGTAGACTTATGTATATTCCATTATATACTAGGTGATACTATGTGATTGTGAATATTGTGTGCTGGATTCTCCTGTTGCCGATCTGCTAGTCAGGTAAGTACCTCCGGGGCTTACTCAGTAACCAGTACCTCCTGCCTGATGTGTCATATAGTATGTAGGTGTTTCATATGCACAAGAGCATGCCATGTAGTATCATGCTTAGGAATCGCACTTACGAATGAGCACTCTTATTCTGTATGCGTTTGAATACAGAACGGCCGTTATCTGTGAGTCCTAGAGTCCTTGCTAGGGTCATAGGGCAGCCCAGCTTCATCGGGTGTTGTCCTCCTCGAGTCATTTATATATATCACGAGATACGAGATAGGCATAAGATATGATATGATGATGAGATATGATATGATGATGAGATTTGATATGATTATAGCATCGAACTGGCCAGTCTCCACCTTGCCTGGAAGAGGGGTGGTGGTAAAAGAGGGATATACCGCTTGGTATTCTTTGTTAAGGCCTTCCTCAATATTCTGCACATATGAATTAGGAGCATGATAGTGTGGTTTTATTTCAGTACTGCATGAAGGCATCCTTTATTTTAGGTATAGGCGTATTATATGTCCTCAGCGCGGTCAGAGGACTCGCGGACGGACTCTTGGCCTGACTTGGTGGTATAGTTTCAGGTACCCGATACACTACTTGATTTTGTGCTGTTATGACGGGGTCTATTCATACGGCGGAGAGTGAGTGTTCGAAAACTGACTTCACCAGATTCATGCTTTTGGGATTTCTCCTTACTTATACTCCGTTTTGACCCGGCTCTGCCGTGGCACTGGTTGTATCATTTTCTGAACTTATGCCCTTTGCATGATGAATGATTTTCCGCATTGTAGACTTGGGACAGGTACAAGGGGTTTACCCCGGGGTCTCCAACGGACCTTCCGGATTTGGGTGCGAAATCCCACTTTAAACTACAAATCTTTGGTTTCAAACCTTCAACCTGTAATCGGGACGCAAGATCCCAACGAGGGGTTTCATCCCTCAAAACGTAACTCGGGAATCATAATCACGGGCCGTTACATGTTGAAATGTGAACTGCAATGTGAAATATGCCACTACTATTAAGATTGTGATTATAAACTTGAAAATGTGAAATTAATTGAAAATGTGATAGAGAAGGGAACCGAGGAGAAGACTTGAAAATGTGAAATTAATTGTGAATTACAGTTTTTATGCTGAAATTAATTGAAAATGTGAAATTATGCTGAAATGCTTAAATTAATTCTTATGAAATTGTATGAGCTACTATATTGGAAATGATATTACAGTTTTTCTCTTCACTGCTTAAATTTTTGTATTGACTGGTTGAAATGAATACCAATTTTTGTATTGACTTGTTGAAATGACTTGCTGAAATTGCGCGAAATTGTTGTTGTAATTTTAGTTGTCTAATGTTTTACATGGTTTGAGTTTTATATTCCGTAACACGGTTTCAGCAACTCCGATTTCAACACCTCCGGGGTCGAAGTGATGACGCGGAAAAAAAAAGGAAAAAAAAACAATCCAGTTTCAGCAACTCGGTTTCAGGCTGAAACCATGTTGCTGAAACTTTCAGCAACTCCGGTGTTGAAGTGGTGACGCGAAAAAAGAAAAAGAAAAAAAAACAACTACGGTTTCAGCAACAATTCAGCATCTAAGACAGGGGTTTCAGCATCTACAACGTTGCTGAAACCGGGGTTTCAACATCAACAACCCCGATTTCAGCAACCCTGATTTTAGCAACGCGAAAAAACCCCCACTGAAACAAGGGTTGCTGAAACCGAATATGCTGACACTAACTCCGATTTCAGCAAATTCGGTGTCGAAGTGATGACACGAAAAAGAAAAAAAAAAGCAACTCCATTTCAGCAACGCGGGGAAAAAAAGTTAGTTAAAACAAGAGTTGCTGAGACCGAATGTGCTGAAACAGGGAAAAAAAAAGTTAAAACAAGAGTTGTTTAAACCGAATGTGCTGGAACCCCTGTTTAAGCAACGTGGTAAAAAAAACTGAAACAGGGTTGCTGAAACCGAATGTGTTGAAATAGGAGTTTCAACAACTCCGTTTCAGCAACGCGAAAAAAAAACTGAAATAGTGGTTGCTGAAACCGCATGTGCTGAAGCAGGCGTTTCAGCAACTCTGGAAACGCGAAAAAAAAACGAAAAAAAAAACTAATGAGGCGGGAGGAGGGGGGGACATAGGCACACAGGGGGCGATGGACTTTTTGCTAATTTGGAGCACTTGAGAGCCATTTTCCTAATAAAGGCAAAAAATTAGGACATGGAGGTAATCACCCCTAAAATTATTTGATTATTTATATTTTATACATTTATATTGATATATTTATAAAATTTTATAATAATAATTCATATTTTAGTAAAATAGAAAAGTTATTTTTTTAAAATAATTGATCTTTGAATAAATTTGCGATACATGACATTTTTTTTGCCCTTATTCGAGGAGTGTCCCTGTGCTTTTTTAATTAGCTTTATGTCTACCGGCTCTTTTAATTTTAATCCGCCTCTGTTCTGAACAGCTCCCAAACCCTTTTTCAACAGTGTGGATTTTCTACTCCTCTCCCTACGCCACTCCATACATCACCAAATTAATTTAACATATATTTAATTTAAAAAAAAAATTAAAAATTATATTTATATTCCTAACATCTTTTTTTATATATCTATAAAATTTAATTTTGAAAAATCATGTTTTAAAATTTTTAATAATTATATTTTGTAAAATATTGCCTTTTTAATTTTTAAAAATTTTAAAACATGATTTTTCAAAATTAAATTTTATAAATATATAAAAATAGATGTTAGGAATATAAATATAATTTTAAAAATTTTCTTAAGATTAAATTAATGTTGAAATAAATTAATGTTGTAGTGGAGTAGGGAAAGTGGAGCAGAAGATCTCCTTTGCTTTTTCAAAGTTGTCCTCCCTCCTCCTCTCCCCCACCACAGATCCACTATCTGAGCCAATGTTTTCGAACTCCCGTTCCACTTGCGGTTCATCGTCTCCGATAAGGATGTCGCCGCTGATATCTGAGCCGATACCGTCGAGATCTACTCCATTTGTGTCGGTTCTACCTCCCATCGTCCTCGAGTTCATAGTTGGTTGTCGCAAGTTCCTCTAACGACGATTTGGTGGTGACTTTGCCTAAGGACGGCGCCGATGACAGAGCATGGAGAAATCCGGAGGCGGCGCCTCCATCGGCCGAGTCCGAATCCGCTCCTCACCTCCCTCAAGAACAGAGATTGAAGCCGAAGCGGCGGCGTTGGTGGTCCGATGATGAGCCAGAGACATGGACGCAGGAGAGTGAGGAGGAGACTCAAGCGGTTCAGATCCGGCGGAATCTCCCTGAAGAGGCGATTGAAGTAGAGATCGAGGTTGTGGCCGCCGCCAGAGAAGGAGATGTCATCGAGGAGGAGCTTGGAGATGCGGTTGTGGGAGTAGGGGTCGGCCCAAATTTTCAGCAAAGAGACGGCGATGGAGTTGATGCAAATTTGTACTAATTAGAAAAAGATTATATTATGAGACTTTATATTGTTCATGTTGATGCAAACTAATTGTTTATGAGACTTTATATATATTGTTCAACAAAAAAAAAAAGAAAAAGATTATATTTTGCTTACTAATAATTAAGCAAAATATAAAATTAAGAAAATTTAAAGTCTCATAAACAATTAGTTTGTTTTCAAGCAACTTCGGCGTCAGCAACTTCGGCGTCAACAACGTCGACATAAGCAATTTCGGCATCAGCAGTATCGCCGCCAACAACTTTGGTGTCAGCAACTTCGGCGTTAGCAATGTGGGCATCAGCAACGTCGACGCCAGCAACTCCGGCGTCAACAACTCCGGTTTCAGCAACTTGATCCGGTGTTAGCAACATGGTGGACATTTAACTAATATGGATAGATTGTTGGACAAAACACTAATAAATGTGGAAAATATGGATATTCTAGTAAACCCCCCTTGATTTTTTAGTTATTAAAAGTACAGTTTTTCATGATATTACACGTATAGAATATAAACATAACTTTTGTTTTTTCAAAAAAATTAGTCCTAATTTATTCTCAGAATGATTAAATGATACATCGAATTTATCGAATGATCCACCCTGTATTTGAATTATCACGTATATGAATCTACACACAACTCTTCATTTCTTGGACCTACCAGTCCAAATGTTCGAGCCAGTAGCGGCCCCCCTAATGTTCGAGCCAGTAGCGGCCGCAGGGGTGCGTGGGGGGCGGCCGCCCCATCCTCCGGCTGAAAATGTCCGACGTTCGTACATTCCGCCCTCGATCGATTATCGGTTCTTCATGGTTACGCAATTCGGTGAAAATCCCGCTATGAGAAAGACCAAAAAAGCTTGATCGAGACCAGCCTAAGTCGATCCCAACACTTCCGAACCGATCTTTATTTCGTTGTCCTTTGGCCTTTATTTATAAGGAGAGTCTCCTCCTTGCTTACCCATTCTTTGTTGATGTGGGACAATGGAGATGTGGAGTCATGGCTTTGCAAGCTTCTTGCTTGCTTAGTTTACGATCGATGTGGGAGAGCTTTTAGTATAATTTAGGAGGCTTTTACTACTTGCCTTGTGTATAATCTCACTTGTATATTATACCATTTATAGTATTTATATAAAAATCCCAATACTTTACTTCTATCTCGGGGGTTTATTTATATAGCGGGAAACTCTGTTTGATTGTCTATCTTGATCGTTTAATCTCCTTTTGGTTGAATTACTTTATTAAATAGTTAGCCCTAAATTCATGGCATCGTCATAACTTCTCGGACCTCAATCATGTTTCAGCTGATTGGGGTTCGACAAAACGATGCTTTAACTTATATTCTGTCTTATCTATGATATGGAAATATCATTAAAACAAGACATTAGCTTATAGTTTTCTTTGTTTGCTATCTGGATTTGTCGTATACTTATGTTGTCATGATGCTATAGCCTTGAATTGCCTGATGATCGTGATCGTGTTGTTTATTGTGAGCTCTAGCATGCTAGAATGAGCTATGCGAGCTATTTTCGAGTTCTGTCAGCGTGCTAAGGCGAGTAACACGAGTTACTATGAGTCGAGCTCTAGCGTGCTGAATGAGTCACGCGAGCTAATCTGATCTAAGCTCAAGCAGACTCGACAAGCCATGCGAGCTATTTCGTGTTCTGTCATGCCCAGTAGGGCACTAGAACATACTTGACTCGAACTCCAGCGTGCTAAGATGAGCAACGCGAGTTACTTTAAGTCGAGCTCGAGCGTGCTGAACGAGCCACGCGAGCTAATCTAATCTAAGCTCAAGCAGGCTCGACAAGCCGTGCGAGCTATTTTGAGTTCTATCGTGCACAACGAGGCACGAGAACTAACTTGACTCGAACTCCAACGTGCAAAGATGAGAAACGCGAGTTACTTTGAGTGGAGCTCGAGCGTGCTGAACGAGCCACACGAGCTAATCTAATCTAAGCTCAAGCAGGCTCGACAAGCCATGCGAGCTATTTCGAGTTCTATCGTGCCCAACGAGGCACGAGAACTAACTTGACTCGAACTCCAACGTGCTAAGATGAGCAACGCGAGTTACTTTGAGCCGAGATCGAGCGTGTTGAACGAGCCACACGAGCTAATCTAATCTAAGCTCAAGCAGGCTCGACAAGCCATGCGAGCTATTTCGAGTTCTATCGTGCCCAACGAGGCACGAGAACAAACTTGACTCGAACCCCAGCGTGCTAAGATGAACAACGTGAGTTACTTTGAGTCGAGCTCGAGCGTGTTGAACGAGCCACGCAAGCTAATCTAATCTAAGCTCAAGCAGGCTCGATAAGCCATGCGAGCTATTTCGAGTTCTATCGTGCCCAACGAGACACGAGAACTAACTTGACTCGAACTCCAGCGTGCTAAGATGAGCAACGCGAGTTACTTTGAGTCGAGCTCGAGCGTGCTGAACGAGCCACGCGAGCTAATCTAATCTAAGCTCAAGCAGACTCGACAAGCCATGCGAGCTATTTCGAGTTCTATCATGCCCAACGAGACACGAGAACTAACTTGACTCGAACTCCAACGTGCTAAGATGAGCAACGGGAGTTACTTTGAGTCGAGCTCGAGCGTGCTGAACGAGCCACGCGAGCTAATCTAATCTAAGCTCAAGCAGGCTCGACAAGCCATGCGAGCTATTTCGAGTTCTATCGTTCCCAACGAGACACGAGAACTAACTTGACTCGAACTCCACCGTGTTAAGATGAGCAACGCGAGTTACTTTGAGTCGAGCTCGAGCGTGCTGAACGAGCCACGCGAGCTAATGCATATGTGTATGATGTAAGTATGCATGTGTGAATGATGTCTTAAGTGTCGATTCTGACTGCTCAAGTCTTTCGAGGGTCGATTCCGACTGCTCGAAAGTGTGTTTTTATTCTCCGTAGAGGCTTGTTTGCAACTCCGTGCTCGAAAGGCACACGAGTGATAAATTTATTCTCCGTGGAGGTTTGCTTGCAACTTCGTGCTCGAAAGTCACACGAATGCTAAATTTATTCTCCTTGGAGGCTTGCTTGCAACTCCGTGCTCGAAAGGCACGCGAATGCTAAATTTATTCTCCTTAGAGGCTTGCTTCGTACGAGGTCGATTCCAACCGTCGTAGTATAAATATAGAGTGTCGATCCCGACTACTCAATTTAGCATTTGAAATGTCAAGTGTCGAATCCGACTTCTTGAGTACGTGAATTTAAAGTAGAGGCGTCGATTCTGATAGCCCATGTTTCATCGTCATAATCTGAAGTGCGTGAAATCATGGGATGAAATTTAACAGACTACCTCTTGAGGTGTGTTTGTGAGATGTAAACCCCTAAAGTAAATAGGGGTTTTGGGATGCAAAACTTCTTTCGCGAGTTGGTCTTGTGGGCAGCCGATGTCATTGATTTTGGTTTGTCTTCCATCTTGGAGAATGCATATCTCGGAGACATTAATTACAATAGACACCTACAACCTTCCTTTGCGTAAAGTATGCCCTTAAATTCCTATTTTGCATCTTTTTCTAACCCTTGATCGATGATTAGTGATGATAGTAATACAAATTTGAATATGTATATATAAGCTATGCCTTACCCAACTTAAACTACGTGATCTCGAAGCCCGTCTACCACCTCACGAGCTGGACAAAGAGCCTTAGTGATAGGCTGACGACTTGAATTCGATTCTTTCGATCGCGAAGAAGAAACCTTTGATGAACCTGAGATGGACTTATCGCGATCCAAATCTGCTAGGGACCTCCCAGATCAACTCATACGGCTTCCTCGCGAGTGGTACTTGGCAAGCAAACAGATGCACACATTTCTTCATCACGTGTGTTCCTTGCGAGCAGCGAGTGGATTCTGTCTCAACCGAGGAGTCCCGTACGAATGTGCCGACGCTGGTGAGATCGCTTGCGATAGTTAGCTACTTTGCTTGTGAATGTCTGCGATCTTGGCGAGGCGAAGGCTGCCAACAACGTCGTTGTTCCAACAAGGGCTTTCAAGGTTTCGCGATTTTGATAGTTTGTCTCACAGATGAGTCCCGCACTACGACTGAGCACACGAGGAATCGATCTTTCACGAAGATGCCAACAATCTTGAGCACAAGTGATCGTACTCCATAAGATCTTACAACCGCCAGTTTACTCCTCCATGAACAAACTGTTGGATTGAACCACACTTGACCACAATCACAAGACTCAATTGGCAAGCACAAACACTTAAATCTGTGTTCTACCAAATCGACAATTCCTGGTTTTAGATGAGAGAACAAATTGAGGCTAATAACTTCTCCAATTGATGCAATGAAACTTACACAATTTAGACTACATTCACACAAGAAAACCGACTCCATAACTGCTAGACTAAGTCCACTACTTCCACTAACTTAGCTAGAAACAACTGCTGAAAACTGACACTTGCAAACCTTACTCGATATCGACTACAGCAGGCAGGCTTCCTCGAAATCGAGTATGACAGATAACTAACAAAACAGAATTTTAAACCTATAAACACTTAAGCTTGAATCACACTAGTTTAGGCAATACTTTTAACACCACCCCTTGATTCAAGCTTTCTTAAACCAATTCTCTCCATGAAGAACTAATGCTTTGCTATACTCAAAGCCTTTGTCATCAAATCTGCATTCTGGTCATTTGTGCCACAGAATCTCAGCACAATCTCTTCCTTTGCAACCAACACTCTGATGAAGTGATGTTGGACTTTAATGTGCTTAGTCTTTGCATGGAATGCAAGATTCTTTGTCATGGCAATTGCAGATTTGTTGTCACACCATAGCTCAGTTGCTCCACTTTGCTTGCATCCTAGATCAACAAGCAACTTCTTCAACCACAAGGCTTGCTTGGCTGTTGCTCCTGGAGCTACATTCTCGACCTCAGAAGAAGACAAGGCAATTGTCTCTTGCTTCTTTGAGCTCCAAGTAACAGCTCCTATACCAAAGCTGAATACTGATCCTGAGGTGCTCTTGATGTCATCCAAGCACCCTGCCCAATCACTGTCAGTGAAGCCCTGAAGCTTGAACTCTTCCTTCCTTCCATACCAAATGCCATAATCTAGAGTCCCTGCAATGTACTTAAGAACTTTTCTGGCTGTACCCATATGCTGCTTTGTTGGACTGTGCATAAACCTTGACACCACACTCACACAATAGGTGATATCAGGCCTTGTATGTGCCAGATAGTTCAAACATCCCACAAGACTTCTATACAACCTCTCATCAGCAAGCCCGGTTCCATCATCTCTATGCAGCTTCTCATTCACATTCATGGGTGTGTATGCTATATCACACCCCTTCATATGGAACTTCTTCAGAAGATCCTTGGCATACTTCTCCTGGCACAAATAGATCCCATCCTTCTTTTGATCTATTTCCAAGCCAAGAAAATACTTCAACTCATTCAAATCTGTCATCTCAAATTCCTCCATCATGTATTTCTTAAACTCACTCAGCATTCTCTGTGATGAGCTAAAGTAGATGATATCATCCACATAAAGACACACCACTATGAACTCCTTCTTCCCTCTTCCTTTCACATACAAGGTGGGTTCATTTTCACTTCTGCTAAACCCATTCTTCTCAAAGAAGGAGTCAATCCTGTTGTACCAAGGTCTTGGAGCTTGTTTCAATCCATACAAAGCTTTCTTGAGCCTCAACACCTTCCTTTCTTCACCAGCTTTCACAAAGCCAATAGGCTGTTCCACATAAACTTCTTCTTGAAGTTCTCCATTCAAAAATGCAGACTTTACATCTAATTGGTAAATCTTCAACCTCCATTGAGAAGCTAGAGCCAACACCACTCTTACTGTCTCAATCCTCACCACTGGCGAGAAGGTTTTTTCAAAGTCAATTCCTTCTTGCTGTGCATAACCTTTCGCAACCAACCTTGCCTTATGCTTTGCAACACTTCCATCTATATTGAACTTGGTTCGGAACACCTATTTCAAGCCAATTACATTCTTTTTTTTGCTGGCAACTCAACCAAGCTCCATGTTTCATTCTTTTGGATGGCATTCATCCACTTGCTCTCACCCTTAGCTTCCTCAAAGCTTTCTGGATCAACTGCTGCAAGAGCAAACCCACAGCTAGCATAGATGCTGCAAGTGACCTGAACCTTCATGGAGGAGTCTCACTTGATGAGCTTGAAGAAGAGGACTGTTGACTGTTGCTAGATGAGCTAGACTGGTGTGCTGGTGACCTTGGAGCATTCACATTTTGATCATCATCACCATCATCCTCAAACATATTCTCCTCACCAGTCTCTGCACTTGAGCTCTCAATGTGCACCACATCTCTAACTCCTTGATATCCTGATGGCTTCTCCCAGTCCCAACTCACTTCTTCATTAAAAACCACATTTATGCTCACTATGGTTTTCTTACTCACCGGATTATACAACTTATAGGCTTTTGACTGCACTGCATAACCAATGAAAATGCACTTCTCAACTTTGTCATCCAGCTTTGATCTCAAAGTCACCATTGCATAGGCCACACACCCAAACACTTTTAGATGACCAACAGATCTCTTCTTTTCTCTCCACACCTCAAAAGGTGTTTTGTTCTCAACAACTTTTGTTGGAGAGATGTTGAGAATGTACACTGCTGTAGCCACTGCCTCACACCAGAACTGATTTGGGACCCTCCTTGCCTTTAGCATACACCTTGCCATCTCAACCACAGTTCCGTTCTTCCTTTCAGCCACCCCATTTTGCTCTGGTGTATAGGGTGCTGTAAGCTCTCTTCTTATGCCATTTTCTTCACACCATGACATAAATTCAAAGGACATGAACTCACCTCCTCTATCAGTCCTTAAGGCCTTCACCATCTTGCCTAATTGTTTTTCTGTGAGAGCTTTAAACCTCTTGAAGCACTCAAATGCTTCAGACTTCAACTTCAAAAAATAAATCTAACTGATTCTACTGAAATAATCAGTTATGAGAAAGAAATATTTGCTTCCTCCTAGTGAATCTGTTTGCATAGGCCCACAAAGATCTGCATGGACCAACTCTAAACATTCACTAGCTCTCCAAGCTTCACCAGTTGGAAAAGGTCCCTTCAATTGATTTCCATACACACATCCTTCACACAAATCTAACTCATCTACCTTTGGTATACCCTGAACCATTGATCTTGTACTGAGCATCTTCAAACTTTGAATGTTTAGATGCCCATACCTATGATGCCACAATCTGGACTCATCACTCCCTTTTACTGTAATTGCTCTATTCACACCTCTTGCTAAGTCAAGAGGAAACATTCTGTTCTTTGTCATGCTCACCTTCACAACAATCTCACCTGTTCTCTTCTCCCTGATGACACAGGCATCTTCATCAAACAACAATGAGTAGCCCATTTCTTGGAGCTGACCCACACTCAATAGATTGTGAGCAAGTCCAGGCACAAACTGAACATTTTGCAAGGATTTCTCTCCTCCTTGCTCACTCTTAATCACGATGGTACCTCTCCCTTCAACTTTCAACACCTTATTGTCTCTCAGCTTGACACTCCCTTTCTTAGATTCATCAAGCTTTCTAAACATTCCTCTTGAACTTGACATATGGTTTGAACAACCACTGTCTAGATACCACATGCCGCTTGCAGTGTCTGTAAATGAAGACAAGGTCATGAACAATCTCTCTTCTTGTTCATTCTTTTCTGTATAATTCACTCCTTTTTGCTCATTCTCCTGTTTCTCCCAACAGAAAGCTTCTTTGTGCCCGAATTTCTAGCAATAGTAGCACCTGATGCCACTCTTCTGTTGCCTTGAATCATTGCCTTGATTCCTGTTGGAATCTTTCCAATGCTCCTTCCCTTGATCACCTCCATTTCCTCTTCTTGAGCCATTGTACTGACCTCTACCATAGCCTCTTCCTCCTCTACCTCTTTGACCACCTCTATAGTTGCCTCTTCCTCTGTGACCACCTCTAAAGCCAACCCTACTTGAAGAACCCTCATTCTTGCTTTTCTGGTTTTCATCCTTCACCTGGAAGACCTTCTCTTCCTTATGCTCACTTGTCATGCTTATTCTTTCTTCATGAGCTTGTAAGGAGCTTGACGATTCTTCAAATCTTTACACAGACAGATCCTTTGATTCTTCAATAGTTGCAACTATATGGTCATATCTCTTTGTAAGGCTTCTCAGAACCTTACTTACAATGGTTTCACTGCTCACAGTCTCTCCATATGTTCTCATATGGTTGACAATTCCAGATACTCGAGACAAGAACACTTGGACAGTTTCTTTCTCTTGCATAACTAGACTCTCAAACTCCTTCCTCAAGGTCTGCAACTTCACTCTGATCACTCTTCCATCTCCCATGTATTCTTGCTTCAAAACTTCCCAAGCATCATGAGCCGTTGTGGAGGCTGCTATCCTCGGAAAGACCTCATCATCTAGGGCACTTTGAATCATAAATAATGCCTTAGAATCTTTCTTCCTTTTTTTCTCTCAAAGCCTGATCTGGTTTAGGAGGATTTGCATCATCAAATCCTTGATCTACGAGGTTCCAAACCTCTTGTGATTTGAACAAAGTGGTCATCTTCAAACTCCAAAAAGGGTAGTTCACTCCTTTGAAGATTGGCAATTAAGGATTGTCAACCCCTCCACTTCCATTGCTCTGCGTCTTGTTGAACAATGAATTCTCGAATGTGTTTCCTTGTGTTTATCTCTCACACCTCTCAATTCCCAGAACTTGAACCCAGTGAGATCTTTAATCTCAGCTCTGATACCAAATGTTAGAATGAACCACACTTGACCGCAATCACAAGACTCAAATGGCAAACACAAACACTTGAATCTGTGTTCTACCAAATCGACAACTTCTAGTTTTGGAAAAGAGAAAGGATTGAGGCTAATAACTTCTCCAATAGATTGATAGAAACAAACACAAACTGGACTATATACATGCACGAAAACTGACTTCATAACTGCTAGACTAAGTCCACTACTCCACTAACTTAGCTAGAATAAACTGCTAGAAACTGACCCTTACAAACCTTACTCGAAATCGACTACATCACACAGGCTTTCTCGAAATCGAGTATGACGGATAACTAACAAAACAGAATTTTAAACCTATGAACACTAAGCTTGAATCACACAAGTTTAGGCAACACTTTTAACACCAGTGACCCTTCGCGACTTGTTGAATGTCCTTTTATAAGGGGAAGCTCGCGAACACCTTTCTTATGATTATTACTCAGTTGTTGTTTCTGATGCTAAACGGGATTACCTGCTGTTTGTTCTCATCGCAGTAGTTTGTATATATATATATATATATATATATATATATATATATATAGAGAGAGAGAGAGAGAGAGAGAGAGAGAGAGAGAGAGAGAGAGAGAGAGGGGGGGGGGGGTAATGGTTCAAATGAAAATGGCCCTTAAAATGGAAAAAGCTCTTATAATGAAAATAGGTTAATTTAGCCCGGATTCTTTACGCGTTTACGAGTAATACCCGTTTCTCACTTGCCAGAACATCGTCCGGGATCCCTCCTTGCTCCCATGGCAGTCCTTCTCTCTCAATCTCTCATCTCTCTCCTCCCTCATCGGCATCCTCCTGTCGCTCCTCGTCGCCCCTCACCGTCTTTAGTTTTGGCTCACCCTCGTTCACTTCCTCTCTCGCCCTCACTCGCCACCTCCACTTTTTGAACCCTAAGTCTTTCTTTCTCAGCACTACCGTCTCTCTGCTCTCCTCTCTTTACGCTTCTTCAGCCGAGAACTATTAGCAGTAAATGAAGGTCGAAGCTCGTCGTTTGTTGCAAAAGCCCCTTGGATATGAGATTCGAACAATCCCTTGCTCGTCATCTGTTGGAGGTAAGTCCCAATTAATGTGATGTTGTGATCTTTGTAGAAGGTTATATTGTTTGCATCATAAAAGTTAGGGTTATCTTGTGTAAATAGGCTTATCATGGACACGTGTATGGCTGAGACTGTATACCGCCTCTTTGGTGGTTGAAGTTTGTTACATAAATAAAGATGTGTGTGTGCTCTTCTGGGCAACACAGCAAACTGGAGTTTCCAGCTCCAAGAACTCAATCTCTTTCTCCTTGTCCCAATCTCACATTCAATTCAATCTACATGGTATCAGAGCGCATCCGGTGAGATTGAGTGATTTTCCGGCCATGGCAAATGATCGGCGATTCTCCTACGCAGATGTGCAAAATCCATTGTTCCTGCATCCATCAGATGGACCAAGCTCGATCGTCGTGTCCGAGAAGATCATAGGCGTCGGGAATTACAGATCCTGGAGGAGAAGTATGGAGATCAACCTCTCGACAAAACGCAAACTTGGATTCGTTACAGGAACTGTGCTCAGATCTGACGATGATGCTCAGAAGGCAGATCAATGGGATACCTGCAACAATCTGGTAATTGCGTAGATTATGAACTGTGTTTCTGATTCTATTGCGAAATCGGTGTTGTATATTTCTTCTGTGAGAGAAATTTGGATGCAATTAGAAAAATGATTTTCGATGAGCAATGGATCAAGAAAATACAGGTTAAATCGAGAAATTTACTCGATGAAGCAAGCAGGTGCTGCAATCAATGAGTATTATACTCGTATGCGATCGGTCTGGGAAGAACTTGATGCAATGGATACATTGCCTCACCTGACTGGAGTTACAGCACAGGTTGTTGAATATCTGAAGAAAGTAGATCAGCTAAAGCAAGAACAACGTCTGTTTCAGTTCTTGAATGGTTTGGATGAGTCGTATGGGGCTCAGAGGAGCCAGGTGTTGCTGATGACGCCTTTACCAAGTGTTGAGGAAGCTTGTGCTATGATTCAACAGGAAGAAATGCAACGTGAAGTGTTGGATACTGCGAGCAATGCAGGTAACACAGGAGACATGTCATCTATGTACAGCAAATCTGAAGAAAAATGCAAGATATGTGGGAATAAATGGCATCCCAAAGATAAGTGTTGGGCAGTCATTGGATATCCTAGCTGGCATTCTAAATCCAAGAAGTTTCCACAGAAGCAAGGCCAACCTAGCAATGATAAGAAGAACACCAAAGGGAAGTCCAACTCTGAGTCCAACACCAAGACTACAGCTAAAGTCTTGGTTAAAGAGGATGGCACTGGGAATGTTTACTTCACTCAACATCAATTTGTAGAGCTGCTGAGGAGTCTTCCATAGGTTCCCAAGGATGACAATATGGATGAGAATGATGATGATCTTGAGGGTGACTTTTCAAGTAATGCTTTCTGCTCTAATGTTCATACTAGGAAAAATGAGTGGATCCTGGACACTGGGGCAACTGATCATATGACCCCAGTGTACAAGGACATTTCAGATCCTCAATTGCATTTGCCTAATACCAATATTCACATGCCAAATGGTAATACCTCTGAGATCTCACATCATGGTGATCATACTCTTCAAAATGACCTGAAACTGCACAATGTCCTATATGTTCTATTATTTCAATTTCGGTTACTTTCCATTTCCAAGCTTGTTAGACAGAACAAGTGTTTTGTAACCTTTTATCCAAATTTTTGCCTTATACAGGACTGTGCCAGTAGGAAACTTTTGGGGATTGGTAAGGAGAGTGGTGGTCTCTATTATCTGTTAAACAAAGGAATGAATTATGTGAGTCCTTCTTATCTGGACAAGGTGGTTGCCTCTTGTGTAAAACCATGTATTCCATATTCTCTAGCTTCAAACAGCTTTACTTTACCTGGTGCTTTTCAGATTTGGCACATGAGATTGGGGCATGCCCCTCATGTAAAACTCAAACATGTATCATGTGTTCCTGTACCATCAATAAATGAGTCCTCTTTGATATGTCCATTATCCAAACAAACCAAATTGCCATTTCCTCTTAAGGAATCTAGTACTGTGGCCATCTTTGATATTGTTCATATAGACATATGGGGGCCATATAATACTCCCACTCATCAAAATTATCGTTTCTTCTTGACTGTTGTGGATGATTTCAGTCGAGCCACTTGGGTGTTTCTATTACACTCTAAAGCTCAATCATTCACTATGATCAAACGTTTTCATCAGTTTGTTTCTACTCAATTTAAGAGTAAAATCAAGGTCTTAAGATCAGATAATGCTCTTGAATTTTCGAGTCATGAGTGCAATCAATTTTATCTTGATCATGGCATTGTGCATAGGGATGGAAATGGGGCGGGGACTCCCCGATCCCCGCGGGGAATCCCCGCTGCGGGGACGGGGATGGGGAAATTAAATGGGGATGGGGATGGGGGCTAAAGTGATTCCCCGCGCGGGGACGGGGATGGGGACGGGGATAGTAGTCCCCAACCCGATCCCCGCCCCGCCCCGCCCCCGTTGGGGAACCCCACGGAGATCCCCGATAGGGAGTATGAAATCTTCGTTTTTATTTACATCTTACCTAATTTTAAATATTTTTATTTTTATTTTTAAACTTTTACCTTATAATTTACATTTATGAGATATTATATGTAATATTTATATCATATATTTTTTACATAACTTTAATAATATCTTATAGTTTTTTATTAAATGAGGGAAACCATAAGTTTTAAATGGGGAACCCGATGGGGAAACCCGCGGGGAATGCAAACGGAGAAAATTACGCGGGGACGGGGATTCCTCGATGGGAACGGGGACTCGACGGGGATGGGGACGGGGGGCATTTTTGATCCCCGAACAGGGACGGGGACGGGGACGGGGGGGGGGGGGACTTTTTGCAAACGGTGACGGGGAGGGTACTCCCCGCCCCGAACCTGCCCCGTTGCCATCCCTAATTGTGCCCCAAACTTCTTGTGTAGACAGGCCTCAACAGAATGGGGTGGTTGAACGTAAACACAGACACATCTTGGAGATTGCCAGAGCCCTTCGTTTTCAAGCCCATCTACCTAAAAGGTTTTGGGGAGACTGTGTTCTCACTACAGTTTACCTCATTAACCGATTACCAACACCTGTTCTGGCCAATAAAACTACCTTTCAGATGTTGTTTGACAAACCTCCTACCTATCTTCATTTGAAGGTGTTTGGTTGCCTAGCCTTTGCCTATAATCCTTCCAGAATTCATGACAAATTTCAACCTAGAGGTGTACCTTGTTTGTTTCTAGGGTATCCTCAAACACAAAAAGGTTATAAATTGTACAATCTTACAACACAGACTATGTTTGTGTCAAGAGATGTGCAGTTTTTTGAACACATTTTCCCATGTAAAGTTGAGTTTAAACAACAAATAGCTACATCTTCCTTATTCTTCCCATCCACAATGCCATGGTCGGATGATTTGGTTGATGCTTTTCCCAGTCCTTCAAACACAAGTCCTTAAACACAACTCACTCAATCTGCTCAAACACAATCTGTCCAACCAGAGAGTCATACACAAGTCAGAAAATCAAGCAGAACTTCTAGACCTCCTACATGGTTAACAGATTATGTGACTGCCACTGTCCGGACTGATCCTCAAGAGGTAACTACTTATCCCATAGCCAACTTTGTCTCTTATGATCACCTGAATTCAGATAACCAAAAATACATCTTAGCCCTTAACTCAGTTTCAGACCCTTCTCATTTTTCTCAAACAATTGTGGATCCGAAATGGTGTGATGCTATAAATTTGGAGCTTCGTGCTTTAGAAAAGAACAAAACTTGGGTTTGGACTGATCTACCAAAACGGAAGAGAGCAATTAGTTGTCGGTGGATTTATAAGACAAAATTTTTGGCTGATGGTTCAATTGATAAGTATAAGGCTAGGTTGGTGATACAAGGATGTAGGCAGAAAAGAGGTGTGGATTTTGATGAGACTTTTGCGCCTGTAGTAAAGATGACAACTGTTCGTACTCTCCTTGTTGTGGCAGCTGCAAGAAAATGGAACATAGGACAGATGGATGTGTCCAATGCTTTCTTGCATGGTGACCTTCACAAAGAGGTGTACATGAGGCTCCCTCAAGGTTACTCAGGTGAAGGGGAGAATGTGAGTGACACAGTAGCCTCATCTAAGGTTTGCAGGTTGATTAAAAGCCTATATGGCTTAAAACAGGCGCCAAGACAGTGGTTTGCCAAATTGTCTTCAACTTTATTAGGCAATGGGTTCAGACAATGTCGTGCAGATTACTCATTGTTTCTCAAGCAATCTAAAGGTGTGTTTACTGCTATTTTGGTTTATGTAGACGACATGATTGTTGTTAGTAGTGATATGTCTGCTTTGTCCAAAGTTAAAGACATGCTTAGCAACAATTTCTACATCAAGGATTTGGGAGAATTGAAATATTTCTTGGGTATTTAAGTTCTAAGATCAGCTAAGGGCATATTTCTTTCTCAAAGGAAGTATGTTCTGGATCTGTTGAAAGAGGCCAATCTGTTGGATTGTAAACCTCTAAGGCTTCCCTTGGATCCCAATGTCAAATTGAGCATTGATATGGGTGTGCTCTTGGACAAACCAAATGATTACAAGAGGCTTATTGGAAAATTGATATATCTGACTATCACAAGGCCAGATCTCAGTTTCACAGTGCAGCTTCTAAGTCAATTTATGTCCAAGCCCACTGATGTTCACATGAATGCATCCATTAGAGTTCTTCGATTTCTGAAAGGATCTCCAGATCAGGGTATCTTGTTATCTTCAAACTCTGATCTCAAGCTGAGGTTGTTTAGTGATTCAGATTGGGCTAGTTGTCCATTTAGTCGTCGATCAACCTCGGGTTTCTGTGTGTTGCTGGGTGCTTCTCTTATATCTTGGAAGGCCAAAAAGCAACAGGTGGTAGCACGTTCATCTGCTGAAGCAGAATACAGAGCTATGGCTCTTGCTTGCACTGAATTGAAGTGGTTGTTGTATCTTTTTAGAGATCTTCGATGCAAGCGATCTCTTCCTCAGTGTTGTTTTGTGACAATCAGGCAGCGCTGTACATAGCTCAAAACCCGGTCTTTCATGAAAGGACAAAACATATCGAGGTAGATTGTCACTTCATCCGAGATATGATTCAAGCCAAGACAATCATCACTGCTTATGTTCCAACTAAGTGTCAGCTTGCGGATTTGTTCACCAAACTAACATCTATAGATACACTTCAGAGGTTTCTTTCCAAGCTGGGTGTTCTGAATGTTTTTCACACTCCAGCTTGAAGGGGAGTGTAGAAGGTTATATTGTTTGCATCATAGAAGTTAGGGTCATCTTGTATAAATAGGCTTATCATGGACACATGTATGGATGAGACTGTACCCCGCCTCTTTGGTGGTTGAAGTTTGTTACATAAATAAAGATGTGTGTGTGCTCTTCTGGGCAACACATCAAACTGGAGTTTCCAGCTCCAAAAACTCAATCTCTTTCTCCTTGTTCCAATCTCACATTCAATTCAATCTACAATCTTTGATGGTACAGTCAAGAATTTAGCTAAATTGGTTAGGTTTTTGATTGAATTGATGGAAATTAGATTAGCTAAGAGTCTCTAGTTGGGCTGATTTAAGAAGAAATTCTTTTGATTGTCGGAGAAACGTTGGTGCACACAAGGTGTTTGTGAAAATTTTCTCTCCGCCTTCGATTTCGTAGGCCTGCTTGATATATATTGGTATGAGCATGTTTGTATCTCCCTTGCTTCCTTGTTGAATTTGTCAATTTCATGTCTCTATGTTTATAAGATTGATGAAGTTTAATACTTTGATGCTGAAAATTTTGGATAGGGTTGTTCTGAATCGAGTTTGTGCTTTATATACCAATATCAATTGCTTTTCTCGCTCTCGCCTCTACTTTTTTGTTGCTTTATTTCCAAGATCAAGTTAACTTTGCAGCAACTGCTATTGTTGTTCAATTCTCCATAGAAGCCCATCTGCTATTGTTGTTTATAAATTTATAAATCAAAATGGGGTCTGCTTCTTATTAGAATTGATGCATTTACAACAACAAAAATTCGGTGTCTCCTTCATGGTCGGTTATAGTTCTGAAATGGAGTGATCTAGATAATCATTTCATCTACAGGTTAGTATCATTGGATCTTATTCAACCTTAGACCCAGTATGAATTCATGCCTTTTCACTATGATTGGATGATTCGTTTTAGTTACAAGGTTGAAAAGTGGGCTTTGTTTTTTCATTTTAATCTCCTGGTGTATTCTCTCATTTGAATAAATGTGTCTGTAGGGTTTCAAATCATTTGTTTGGACAGCTATTTCCTACATGCTCAAGGATGTGCTCATGTGCGCATCCCAATTTGTCATCTCAGTAGCATTTGTCCCTTGGAGTGTAAAACCATTATACGAGTATGTTTCTCTTGGTGCTTTGTTATGGTTAACCATTCATACTTGCTGGCCTCTAAGCTGCTAAATGAACATCCTTCGATTATACTACCTCCGTCCTAAAATACATGGGTTTTTAGCCTTTTGCACACGTTTTAATAAAACACTTTACTTCTAAAAAAAACATCATCATTGCACTAACTTTTTTCATAAATTTTATTATTTTTTAACATTCACTATACATTTTAACCAATCAAATTATTTTAAAAAGTAAAAAACACACAAATCAATACAAATCATTACAATTTTCTACCTAGAAAACATAAAAGCCCATCTATTGTTGGACAAAAATTTACGTCTAAAAACCCATGTATTATTGGACGGATGGAGTATTTAGGTCTCAAACCTCTGGTAGCCCAGACGTCGATCGCTTACTCTCACTCCAATTACTCTCAGGCCGCCGCAAAGATCGACGTCTCCTATTACTCGAAGGAAGAGGGACGGAGAGATGGAGAGAGAGAGAACGAGACTGAACAGAGAGAGGGACGGAGATAGACGATGCCCTAACACATATCAGAGAGAGAGAGAGGAGTGCTGGATGAACCCATTTTTCTTTCAAACCAGTCCGGTTCATTTTTTTTTAAAGCCAGACCCGCGCTCAGTTTTTCCCTTAATTAGCTCATTTTCACTTTAAGCATAATTTTCATTTTAAGTCTCATTTTCATTTTAACCACGCCCTATATATATATATATATATATATATATATATATATATATATATATATATATATATATAGAGAGAGAGAGAGAGAGAGAGAGAGAGAGAGAGAGAGAGTAGATCATATGAGAACACTCCTTATGGTGAAACAATGGAGGAGAGAATGAGCAGATAACATTGAGAAGAAAGTGAGATGCCCACCCTCGATTCCATTGTTTCAAAAGGTATTGTAGCTATTGTCCTATTTTTTTAATTTTTCTTTTTTTTAAAAAAGAAAATGAAAAATAAATTTATGACATGGCATAACTTATTAGTTTGGTGACGTGACAAAAATTTATGCCATGTATGTTTTCCGGCGTCCACGTGGCGTATTTGGTCGAAAAGTTCACCGGAATACACATATGTATTATTTTCGGTTAATATGACGATAGTTCGTATATGAAACGGTCAATTTCAAAGTTCGTATTATTTTTGGCCAAAAATTGATACTTAATATTATTTTTGTCCATTTTTCCCATTGGTTCAGCAATTTTCTTCACAGTGGTTCAACAATTTTTTTTAACAGTGGTTCACCAATTTTATTCACAGTGGTTCAACAATTTTATTCACAGTGGTTCAACAATTTTATTCACAGTGGTTCAGCAATTTTTTTTTCACAACGGTTCAACAATTTTTTTCACAGTGGTTCATCAATTTTATTCACAGTGATTCATCCATTTTATTTGTAGTGATTCACAGGGTTCACAAGTTATAAAGAAGTGGTTCATGAACCTAAAAAATTTCACATTTTTATAATTTAATTTTTTTTAAAATGATATTAAATATATTAAAATAAAATGTTTCATGAACCACTACTCTTTATTTGATGAACCATTAGAATTTATTTCATGAACCACTAATATTTAATAATTATAAAATTTTCATTCTTCTTTTACTTTCTTTTAATGTTTATTTTTAATTAATTAATTAATTATCTTTTAAAATAAAATGGTTCACTGAACCAATCTCTATTTAGTCACTGAACCTCTCTTTATTTAGTCACTGAACCTCTCTCTATTTAGTCAATGAACCACTGAACCAATCTCTATTTAATCAGTGAACTAGTCTCTATTTAATCACTGAACCAACCTCTGTTTAGTCACTGAACCAACCTCTATTTAGTCACTGAACCAAACCTAGTGAACCACACCCAGTGAACCAAACCCAGTGAACCACACCTTGTGAACCAAACCCAGTGAACCACACCCAGTGAACCAAACTCAGTGAACCAAATCTAGTGAACCACACCCAGTGAACCACTTAGTATTAAAACCCTGAACCACTATAAATTTGCATATATCTCCCGACATATTTTACTTCCAAACTTCTTTGTCTCAATTATATGAATCATTACAGTGAAGAGTTTAATTTGGATATAGAGAACAAGCAGTGAAAGATGGATATCAATGAACTAATTACATAAAGCAATAACGGAAATATCATTCATCCAATCCAAAGCTACCATACAGTTTCTCAAAACATCTATATGGAATTTCATCACGATAACCTATCTTACTCCAATTCCAAATCGTCCTCTTCCTCTGCCTAGGTCATCTTCGACTCCGTCGCAAGCCTCTTAACCATCTTCGTCTGCCTCCTCCTCCTCATCTACTGCCACCGCCACATCCGATCCGCCGGTAAAACCAAGGACCTGGAGGATCGAACCTCGATCGCGATCGAAAGCGTGTTGTTCAACCCCTCCCCCTGCAGTGCTTTATGCCCGAGCTCAACGCCGCCACCAACAAAGTAGGCAAGCTGACTCGATAATATACATCGGCGACGGCGGGTTCAGCAGGTTCGACGGAGGACCGGACGAGGCCAAAATCAGCCATGGCGTGATGGAGGACTAGACGAGTTCAAAATCAGAAACTCTCCCCGACTTGAGGCAAGCAACCAAAAGCGAAGTCGTTGGTGCCGGATTCCAACAACCGAAGTCGAGGATCGAGAAGAGAGGAGGCGCAACTCGCAAGGCTTTTTTATTCCAACAATCAGAGCCATTGGAGGAAGAAGGGGTGATGTAGATCTAATTAGAAAAGCGTGTGAGTGTTTTTTTTATTTATTAAAAATTAGACCAGTTTTCACCAATCAGATTGCTTCTTTCCTTCTCATCGGACCGGATACTTCTCACTTGAACCCTCCCCATATATATATATATATGGTTGGGTTCGGGTACACACAACTCCAAAAGTGAGAAGGAAAGAAGCAATTTGATTGGTCCAAGAATGAATATGATTGGTCCACATCAATTAAAAATTTCGAAAAAAAGTTGACATACTCAAGAATGAATATGATTGGTCCACGTCAATTAAAAATTCCGGAAAAAAGTTGACACGCTGGCACTCAAATTGTCCATTCTCACGCGTGGTCGCCAGTCCCACTCACACACAGAGAGGGAGCTCTCGGCGCGTGACCACCACACGCCCCTATTAACCCCTTCATAAAAAACCACCTTCCGTGTGTCTCTAACCAGATTCAAACCCCTGTTCACTTGTTATAATTCAAACAGCTATTGCCACTGCACCATGAGAGTTTCCTTGTCATAATAAGCAATATATAATATATATTAAGATAAATTAACCTGTAATTAACCAACAAATAATTTAACGCCCCTTAATTTCATTCCTTTCTTACAATCAACGACCATAAAAATTACACATCAATAATTAAAATGTTCCCACCGTAATTTATTAATTATTGTTGAACCACACCCGGTGAACAAAATCTAATGAACCATACCTAGTGAACCACACCAAGTGAACCAAATTCAGTGAACCGAATCCAGTGAATCACACCTAGTGACTGAACCGACATCTATTTAGTCACTGAACCAACCTCTATTTAGTCACCGAACCAACATCTATTAAGTCACTGAACCAACCCCTATTTAGTTACTAAACCAACCTCTATTTAGTCACCGAACCAACATCTATTTAGTCACTGAACCAACCTCTATTAAGTCACTGAACCAACCTCTATTAAGTCACTGAACCGGCCAACCTCTATTTAGTCATCGAACCAACATCTATTTAGTCACTGAACCAACCTCGATTAAGTCACTGAACCAACCTATTTACTTAATGAACCAACCTCTATTTAGTCACTGAACCAACCTATTTACTCTTTGAACCCACCTCTATTTAGTCATTGAACCAACCTATTTACTCACTGAACCAACCTTTATTTAGTCAATGAACCAATCTCTATTTAGTCACCGGACCAACCTCTATTTAGTCACTGAACCAACCTCTATTAAGTCACTGAACCAACCTATTTACTCACTGAACCATATTTGGTATTAAAACTCTGAACCACTTGGTATTAAAACCCCGAACCACTTAGTTTAAAATCCTGAATCACTTGATATAAAAACCAGATTCAGGTATAAAACCCTGAATCACTTAGTATTAAAACCCCGAACCACTTAACATTTATTTCAATTAAACATAGCCAAAAAAAAAGGAGAAGAAATGTCATGTGGTAGAATTCGATAGTTAGACCATTGTACATCATCACCAAAAGGTCATAATAGTCGTAATAACGAATTAAGTCTCGAAAACACCCAAAAAAAACTAGTTAAGTCTCGATCCTAGCAAAAAAAATAATAAAAAAAAATAAAAACTCTTGATCGATCACCTATGCAGCACCTTGGAGATGGAGGCGTACAAATCAATTGATTTGGAGAAATTCTTTCCTTTGAACTATTAATCCTCCCCCAAATACTTTGGACCACAAACAGACATCACGATCCCGATCCCAAATAGCTTCTTGCTCTTATTTCTCTTCAAATCCTTCTTCATCGTTTGAATTTCGCTCTCTTCTAGTTTCAATTTGCACTCGACGATCTCCGCCAACATCCGTTCAATCCTTGCCAATTCGCACTCGTACGCCTTCAGTAGCAAGCTATCCACGCCCCCAACGCCGATGATCACCGGCGTCAGCCCGCTCCCCCACGCCACCGCCCTCAATATCTCCGCTAACACCGACCGGAACTTCTCCTTATCGATCGATCTGCTCTCCAAGCCCAGCGTCATCCTCCGTCTTCATTGAGAGAGATCAAAAGACAAAGCGAGTGTGAGAAAGTCAGGATGCGGTGTGCTTGAGGACAGGAGGAAGAAGCTTCGTTTGATTTAAGAAATTAGAGAAGCGCGTGAGCGTGTTTTTTTCTCTTTAAAATCTAGATCTATTTCCACCAATTAAATTGCTTCTTTTCTTCTTACCGGATTAATTTCTTCTCACTTATATATATATATATATATATATATATATATATATATATATATATATATATATATATATATATATATATGGGATGGTTCAAGTGTAATCAAGGCTTATTGTGTAACATATAAACACATCTGGGCCGTTGATTGGATGAAATAGATGGCTGGGATTAAAAGACAATTTTAGCCTTTTTTTAATTAAAAATCAGTAGGACCCATGTTTTTTCATGCCCACT
Source organism: Persicaria tinctoria (assembly GCA_037127255.1). Taxonomy (NCBI): domain Eukaryota; kingdom Viridiplantae; phylum Streptophyta; class Magnoliopsida; order Caryophyllales; family Polygonaceae; genus Persicaria; species Persicaria tinctoria. Next base: position 6,268,243 of record JBANSL010000020.1, read on the forward strand.
TGCTGAATTGGGGGCGTGTGTGATGCACTCTCTTGAAATTATTCGATGGTATATCTGAATTATTAGATCGCATCGACGGATTATGCAATAGTATTGATGGATTATTCTAATAGGCTACCACCTTGAAAACGTCATGAACTTTTAACTAATAATTATTCGATGATATCGTTTGATTATTTTGTGGTATCGCTTGATTATTTGATGGTATAGCTTAATTAATCGACGGTGTTACAATATTAATCGATTACTTATCTCATTTTAACAAATAACTAAATATTATTCGATGGTATCGCTGGATTATTAGATGGTATCACATGATTATTCGATAGTATAGATGCATTTTTCATTCATATAACTGCCAACCTTTAAAAAAAAAACTCATCTCCTTAAACACAAAATCGGTTCATACACGTGAATAATTCGGTTCATATACTTGAATAATTCAGCTTTTCTCCCGAATACCTCTAAGATTGAATAATGAACAATGAAATTGAAATTCTTCAACCTATTATCGCCGCCTTCGACTCCTTTCGCAATCGTCGGTCACCTTCTCAAATTGCAATCGCCAGCCACCTTCGCAATTTCCCTGCAGCAAATCACCTTCAACCACCTTCGCAAATCCCGCAGCAAATCACCTTCAGATACACATCCTCTTCCCCTGTTTCCCTACAAATCAACGATTTCACAATTTCAATAATTGATCCGCTAAAGAAACTCCATGAATTCCATCAATCAATTGATCCTCGTCAATCAACGGATCCTAATTGGTTCAAACTCAGATCTAGAAGAAAGGACCAGATTTGAGGAGAACGAAAGCATATCTTCAAAAATCGGAGGACTCTAAACTACAATCATTGCAATAACTTCGAGATTGGGAAGGATTTGAAGAGAGGAACCCAGATCTGGGCGTCAAACCGCCGCTGCCGTCATGGGATACTCCGACCGCCGCCGCCGCCATGGGCATCGAATAATCCGTTCGCCGCTTCCGCCATAAGAGCCAGAAGAAGGAGTCGCCTCTGACCGCCGCCTTCGCACTCACATCCGACCACCGCTGCCGCCATGGGAGCCAGAAGGAGGATTCGCCATCGCCATCGGGGAGGTCCATCACCAACATAATCTTCGATGCCACCGCCTCCTTCGCAGTCGCTGCACCTTTGCAATCGATGCCGCCTTCGCAATGGATGTGCCCTCGCCGCCTTCACAATCGTCGCCCGCCTACGCCGCACCTCACGTCTCCGGCTTCGCTTTGCTCCGATCGATCCCACTCCTAATTCTCTCTCCTCCTTGGTTGATAAAACGTAATATGTGGGAGGGGGAGGTAGGGTTGTGGGGGATTTTATTCAAGCGCGTGCGTTTGAGAGTGAGATTGAGTTTTTTTTAATTTTAATTTACAATTAATCTAAAATCCCAAATAATCTCAGCCTTCCATTTGTCCTAAATCAACGGCTCAGATGTGTACACATGTTACACAATAAGCCTTGATTACATATATATATATATATATATATATATATATATATATATATATATATATATATATATATATATATATATTCTTAGCTTATATTATGATTTAGATAACATACTACTGGAATATAGCGATAGATTGGATTCTAAAGAATAAATACCAACAGTAGTTTAGCACTTTACCATTCCATTCCTAACTTTTTTTATTTCTTTAGTAAAAAAACTACCAATTATAAATCATGGAACCTAATTAAGGTATAACAGGCGGATACTTAGCCTTAATCGATCACCTAAGTGAATGGTTCCCACAGACGGCGTCGCCGTCTATGAAGATGTCCGACGTTCGTACGGTCCGCCCTTGATCGATTATCGGCTCTTTATGGTTCGGTGCACGCAATTCGGTGCAAATCCCGTTCTGAGAAAGACCAAAAAGCTTGATCGAGACCAGCCTAAGCCGATCCCAACACTTCCGAACCGATCTTTATTACGTTGTCCTTTGGCCTTTATTTATAAGGAGAGTCTCCTCCTTGCTTACCCATTCTTTGTTGATGTGGGACAATGGAGATGTGGAGTCATGGCTTTGCAAGCTTCTTGCTTGCTTAGTTTACAATCGATGTGGGAGAGCTTTTAGTATAATTTAGGAGGCTTTTACTACTTGCCTTTCTTGTGTATAATCTCACTTGTATACTTATACCATATATAGTATTTATATATAAATCCCAATACTTTACTTCTATCTCGGGGTTTTATTTATATAGCGGGAAACCCCTGTTTGATTGTCTATCTTGATCGTTTAATCTCCTTTTGGTAGAATTATTGTGTTAAATAGTTAGCCCTAAATTCATGGCATCATCACTGGCGACGGAACTTCGGAGCATTTTTTTTTTAAAAAAAAAATGTAATTCACTACAACAAAACTGGTTATTTGCGAGGAATATTTTCCTCACAGAAAATGAAGATTTCGTCGCTACAAGTGTTCGGCGAGGAAATTTACTCCTACAAAGTATTAACGAGGAAAAAATAATTTCCTTGCGGAGGCCATTTAACGATGGGAATAATGTGTCGCTATTGTAATTTAGCAACAATTATTTTCCTCGCCAAAAGTCATACAATTTCGTTGCCAAATAAGTTCAAGGATTAGAAAATGGTCGTTGAATGTATTTGTCGATAAAATAAATTTCCTCGCTAATGTTTTTATTTCCTCGTTATTGATGAACATATCTCATTTTAGCGAGAAAACTTGTTCAGGCAAAATACACGGATCAAAGTGGAAATTATAGTTTCGTCGTTATAAATGTTTATTGATGGCAAGGAAATATGGTAGGTCCTACAAAGGAGCGAGTAAATGCATATTATAATTCAAAAATAATAATAATAAAGTATTTAAAAAATGTTACCATTTGATCATAAATAACAAAATATATATTACACATTTACCGATCGACCTAATGATTGGATTAATGTAATCTACATTCCAAACTAAAAATGAGCTAAAGTGTTTAGCAATTATTTGCACCTGTCTATTAGAAACTAAACTTCATTCTAATGCATTGAGCATGACATTTTGAGCTTGTATAGTACGTTGTTGAGTCTCGTCGAGCTCCTCATCCAAGCCTTTGTTCTTCTCAGTCGAGCTCCTCATCCAAGCCTTTATTCTTCTCAATCATTTAATGTAATCTAGACTAAGAAGTGTTAGTTGGTGTAGATCGACGTTCGACATCATAACTATAGCCCGATTTTGCTCCAAAGACATGTTTGCAGATTTAGTAAACAGTCATAGTGCGAGTTTGATCCATCTTCTTGGGTTGTCTCTGTACACGTCATCACCATATTTCATATTGCAAGAATATAAAGGCATTAGAAAACAACCACCAACAAGAATATTGCAGTAAAAAACTAACAGAAATCAACAAGAATATTGCAGTAAAAAGCTAACATAAATCAGCAAGAATATTACATACAAATGGATCTCATTTCAAAGGTTTTGAGGTTTCTTTGTTTTTATAGCCAACTTCAAACAGAATCAATTCATATGCTCTTGTTGATACATTGTACAAAATCCTTTAATACAAATAGTAATCAATGACATACCCGGTTTTGTTTGGCTCCCAAATCCCAGCCTTCTTAAACCGTTCAATTACACCTAGCACCTCACCTGTAAGTGCAACCTATAGCATTAAACAAAATGTTTTGGTAAGGCATACATAAAACATTACTCATTCTAATAAGGACACAACAACCACAAAATAGTCGGATATGGTAGGGCATGAATTTTCATATCTTTTTTTTCACTTACAACTCTCTTAGTTGCTCTAACAAGTTAAATAAGAGTGATCGGCACCAAAGCATTCAGAAAATGGATCTCACATCCAAAAATATATAGTAGATATAAAAGTCAGTATAATAAACTTATAATACAACACCAGAGTTATATTATCTGGCATCTCATTTAAGATCCATAAATGCGATCAATTCAATAACAAAGGTCAATAAATCGACCACCCCTAGTAACTACATCTAGAAAATTCCAATCAAGCAAGGCAAACTCAGGAACAAGCAATGCCACAAACATCACCATAGCTAAGCCACAACGACAAAACCAAAAACACCAACAAAAACTGGAAGCAAGCTAGTAATAGAGCATGTGCAACTATCAACGAATTGCCCTCGACGTAGTTTATAACATTTTCAGCAGAGAGGACAATTCTAAATCCACTTCTAAATCTTCATAAAACATAATTTATCCGCCAATGATCGACAATCACAAGCAATTTCAAGTTACAACCTTTCCAATTCCAATTGAGCGAAATCAACATCCGGGAAGCAACATCGATCGCACGACCATAACATTACATAAGGAAAAAAAACAACAACACAAATTGTAGTAATCAGGCAAGCAAAGTAATCCATTGTTCAATCAGTTCGGCGTCAATTAAGCACAAATTCAGCCCAACACTACCAAATGGAATCATCACTCATCATCTGAGACACAAAAAAGTCACAAATTCAGCATTATTAGATGTTTAATTCAACGCTAAAAATCGAAGTATTGGAGAGACGAACCTGCACTTACCCGAGGCATGATCGGGTTGGAAGTCGAAACTCTCGAAGGGTGAATTGAATAAAATCCCGATCAAGAAGCAAGGATCTCGCAAGGGGTAAAGGATGCTGGTGATGGCGACACGGAGAAGGTCGGTGGTGTGAAACAGAGAAAGAGATCAAGAGACGGAGGAACCGCAACCATCCGGGAGAAGCAATGGTGACGGTGGAGAGTGAGACTGTGGCGGTCGAAGGAGATGACCATGGTCGATCGTTAGGGTTCCGGTGGTGGCTTCGAATGGACGGTTGTGAAGAGGCGGAGAGGAAACGAAGGGGGTGGCGACTTGGCAAGGTGATGATTTAGGGTTTGGGGATGGCGCGACGAGCGAGAGAGATGGTGGATGCGCCGACTGCCGAGGATGGAGGAGAAGGGAGGCGCTCGGACTGGTATAGAGGGCAAAGAAGAAGAAGAAATGTAACCTACGTCTGCCTTGGGATTTTTTTTACTTTGTTGATTAATATATTTATTAATAAACTTTTTCCTTGAAAAATATATTTATGAAGAAATTAAAATCTTTGTGACTAAAAAATTTGGCAAATAACTTAAAGTTTTCTCGCTAATGAATTTTAATAATTTTATCTATTTTCACCTAACTTATTAGGGACGAAAATGGAATTTCATCCTTAATTAATATAATTAGCGACAAATTTTTTCGTCGATAAAGATATACTTTTAGTGATAAATTCCAATATTTGTCGCCAAAAAATTTGGTGGGTTTTAAATAATTCACATCAAAGATATAACGACAAAATTTAAAATTCCTCGATGATTATACTTTTAGTGAGGAAAATATTCCTCAATAAGAGTTTCAAATTCGTCGCTATTTTCCTTATCTTTTAGGCGACCACATTATGATAATAATTAGCGATGAATAAAAAAATTTGTCGTTGAATATCACTTTTAGCGGGGAATATAAGTTTCTAACTAAAGTTCATGCATCCTTTTACGTGGATTGGATATGTTTGTCGTTAAAGGTCACATTTACCGAGGAAATATAATTCGTCGCTAAAATTTTGGTCGCTAATAAACATTTCTGTTGTAGTGTAAAAAAGAACACAAAACTTGTCTAGCTTAGTTGGTAAAATGAGAGAAGGAAATTAATGGAATTGTGGTGGCGCAGAAACATAACCGGGTAGATTCCAGAGATTAATGGAATTTAAAGATGCATGCTCCTTGGTGGAGATCCCTTCGTTCGGTAACCCATTCACATGGAGAAAGAAGCACTTTGGCTCAGATAACATACTGGAAAAACTTGACAGGGTGCTAGTCCATCATGAAATAATTGATATGTTTCCCGATCTAGCAACTAAAAATGGAGCATTTTCAAACTCGGACCATTGCCCTATTTCAATTAACATCTCCAAAAACACTACCTTCAAACTACCCCCATTTAAATTCAAAAATATCTGGCTACAGAGAAAAGATTTTCGAAATATTGTCAAACAAGCGTGGAGAGCTTCATGTGCAGGCTCAGCCATGTTCCAAATCACACACAAATAAAAAATCCTCAAACAAAAAGCTAAAATATGGAACAAGAAAACATTTGGAAACATTTTTCGCCAGCTCCAAGACGTTGATGAGGCCCTAATCGAACTACAATCAAGCCAACAATCTAATCAAAACCCGGATTTATACACAAAAGAACAGAACCTCTTATCAAAAAGAGAAAATTTACTCCTCTTTCATAAAACTTATTGGAGTCAAAGAGCTAAATCAAAACACTTAAAATTAGTAGATACCAACTCTTCCTATTTCCATAGGGTAGCCACGGGAAGAAGAAATCGGAAGATAATTAGAACAATTACCTCAGCAAAAGGAACCCAAATAATAGGTGATGAAAATATTAAAAAGGAAATTCAAAGAGACTTTGAAAAAAGATTTAGTCGGGAACAAACTTATTCGACCCCCCAATTAGATGAATATCTTCTAGTGATTAACCCGGCTATTACAGACGATGAAAACAAATTACTTATTCAACAACCAACAAATAGAGAAATCAAAAAAGCAGTCTTCTCAATGGGTAACAACAAATCTCCGGGTCCGGATGGTATGACGGCGGAGTTCTATAAAAAATATTGGGACATTGTTGGCTCCGATATCATCAGGGCTACAAAAGCTTTCTTCCACTCTGGCAACCTATTAAAATAGATCAATCACACTTTTATATCCCTAATACCGAAAAATGATAATCCCTCCATGACTACACATTATAGACCGATTAGCCTATGTTCCACGTTATACAAGATTATTTATAAAATAATAACTGAACGGCTGAAAATAATTATAGGAAAGCTTATCCATCCACTTCAAGGAGCCTTTGTATCCGATAGAGCAATATAAGACAACATCCTAATAGCACATGAAATCTTTCACTCCTTCCGTACTAGAAAGGGTTCTAAGGGGTGGACTGCAATAAAACTCGACATGGAGAAAGCATATGACAGAGTAGACTGACAATTTACGAAATCAGTGCTCCAGAGATTTGGCTTCCACCAAAAATTTGTAGACATCATTATGGAATGTGTGAGTACAGTTTCTTTCTCGGTATTAGTAAACAATGGACCAACAGACCTGTTCAAACCAACGAGGGGTTTGAGACAAGGGGACCCCCTCTCCCCTTTTCTCTTCCTCCTCAGTGCAGAAGTCCTAGCTCGAAAACTATTGGCGGAGGCAGAATCTAATCACAAAAGCGTCGGTTTTAGATTCGGCCACTCGCGACCCTGCATCCCTTTCCTGGCCTTTGCGGACGATATAATAATATTCTCCAAAGGAAGTAATGCAGCCTGTACAAAAGTTAAAGAAATAATTGAAGACTACTGCAAATATTCTGGGCAAAAAGTAAAGGGAAAATGGCAGAAAACCACCCCTTAAATATGGCTCTTTGCAGAAAACCACCCCTTAAAATTGAAATTGCATAAAACCACCCCTTTAACCTGTTTTGTCTATAAATTGCCACCCACAACATTTTTTCTGTTAGCTTGCTGTTAAAAACGATGAAAAGTCATTTTTATCCCTCCCTTTTAATGTTATTTTAACGAGAAAAAAATTGATGAATTGAAATAAATTAATAAAATATATTTATTCATCATGTTTAATGAGAGAAAAAGGTATGTTATTCTATTAAAATAACGTTAAAATGGATGGATAAATAGATTTTATTAATTTATTTCAATTCTTACATTTTTCTCTCATTAAAATAACATTAAAAGGGTGGGGTAAAAATGACTTTTCACCGTTTTTAACAGCAAGATAACGGAAAAAATGTTGTGGGTGGTGATTTACAGACAAAACGGGTTTAAGGGGTGGTTTTTTGCAATTTCAATATTAAGGGGTGGTTTTCTGCAAAGAGCCATATTTAAGGGGTGGTTTTCTGCCCTTTTCCCAAAAGTAAACTACCATAAATCGTCCTTTCAAACCACACCAGGAATTATTAGATCAAGAGCAAGAGACCTAGAAGGAATTCTTAATATACCCCTAGAGCGGATTTTGGAAAAGTACTTGGGTTGCCCAATCATAAATGGGAGGGTTACCAATGAAAAATTTCGAGAAATTATATGCAAATCAAAAGATCAACTAAGCAAATGGCGTGCAAATGCCCTATCACAACAAGGCAGAGCAACCCTAATAATATCTAACCTGTCATCAAAACCTTTATATTCGATGCAGAGCTTTATGCTCCCAGTGACGGTCCATAAACAACTAGACCAAATCAACAGAACTTTCTTCTGGAACAAAGACGCACAACATAGTCCACTCATCAGTTGGGAGAAAATTTGTAAGTCAAAAGCGGCAGGAGGACTAGGACTACGGAAAACAAGAGACATGAATGAAGCACTCCAACTAAAACTTCTATGGAAAATACTGGCGGAACTAGAAAATAATTGGGTCAAAATTATACAGTACAAATATTTAAAAGAAGACCACATCCTTTCCTACTCTAGAAAAGGCAATGCATCTTGGCAATGGTCAAAACTAAGCTCACTGGTTCCGAAGTTTAAATCAGGGCTCATCTAGCTGGTGGGGGATGGGAAACCAATCAAGTTTTGGAAAGACAATTGGGTAACAACGACACCTCTTATCGATAGAGTAGACTCTCATCATAATATAAATCTAAATGAATCTGTTAGCGAATTCATCATAGGAAAACAATGGTGGAGGGAGAAGCTACTATCCGTTCTCCCACTCCCTTTAGCCGAAGAAATTATGAAAATCCCTCTGCCGATCACCTCCTTTGAAGACAGATTGTATTGGTGGCCCGCTAAAAAGGGGTGGTTCACCACTACAAGTGCCTATAACCTAATCACATCCAAAACACAAAGAACACCAGACGAATTTTTATGGATTTGAAAAATTGACGCAACCCCAAAGGTCAAATTTTTTATATGGAAGATAAAACAAAAAGGCCTTGCCATGGCCAGCCGCTTATCTCAAAAGGGGGTTGCGGTGCCAAATACATGTATCTTCTGCAATCAGTATGAGGAAGATGATATCCACCTGTTCATAGAATGCCCTATCAACAATTTCCCAGAGACCTAGCTCAACGAGTTGAGTCTCTCCTCTCGGAGAATAGAGAAATGAATAAAATTCTACAAATCTTAAGCTCCTCCCTTCCGATGGACAGGAAACAATATATAACAATCAGATGGTGGACTATTTGGTTTATCAGAAACCAAACTATTTTCAGAAATGCCAACACCCCCTCCGCTGAGGGGATTAAGAAAATGATAGGAGAGAATATTGAAAATTGGAAAAGAGCTAGTAGTTGGAACACACCTGACATAGAAGATCTACTAAAACAGAAAGGGGAAAATGGTCTCGCTAAAAACGACAAAAAAGCCTACCGCTGGAAGAAACCCCCGATGGGCAAATACAAATTAAATTTTGACGGATCATTTATATCAAACTCAAATAGCTCAATTGGATACATCATTAGAGACCGGCAGGGAAATCCTATTAGCTTTGGAGGTAACACCATTGGCGGACAATCCCCTCTCATGGCGGAAGCCCGTGCACTACGACTAGGCAGTGGCGGATGCTCTTGTATGGATGGGGATGCTCAAGCATCCCCCCCAAAAAAATTAGTGTTAATTTCCTAATATTTTACGTCAAGCATCCCCAACCCGGGAAAAAAATTACAAAAGAATTTTTTTTTTACCTTTAAACATTCTCGGAATGATAAAAAAAATTACCTTCAAGTATCCTCGGAATGTCGGTCCAGGATCCGCCCCTGCGACTAAGGGTAAAAAAGGTCAAGGAACTAAAGATTAAGGATCTAATAATAGAAGGAGTCTTAAAAATTATCACGGATTACCTAAATAAAAAGGCTGGGTGTCCCTGGGAAATAGAAATGATTATGTCCGATATCCAAGCTCTTCTCAAAGGAGTAAAGAACGTCAATGCATCCCATATTCCCCGCATTGGTAACCGGGTAGCGAATAAGGTTGTACACCTTTGCAGCTTTGCTACTCTACCAAAGGGTCAGAGTTATACCATCATTCAGGTCTTCTGGACCTTATTCGGCAGGATGCGTTCGGATAGGGATTCCCGTCCGAATCGTTCTGTAGGATGCTTTCGGATCGGGCTTTCCATCCGAATTTTTACCTAATCAAAAAAAATGAGGGAATGAAATTTAAGTTACCAAGAAATCATGGATTCAAATTTCATTCCTCTCCCTTTTGGCACTATTTTTTATTCCTACCAAAATTTTCTACTTTAAATGTCATATTTAAATCAAATTATATATTTTTCTTTTAATATTTTCATAAGATAATTCATTATGTTACACATATATTTTTAAAAAATCTTCAAATTTTTATTCATATGAATTTGTTTTTTTACTATTAATGTCATATTTAAACAACAATTTATGAGATTTTTTGTCATACTTATCAAATCCTATCAATTGTTTTTCATTTACCAATGACAAATTCGTTAAAAAATTTATAATTTTCTTTCAATATAAAAAAAATCTTAATCAAGTACACACATATATAAATTATGAAATTATTGTATAAATTTTTGTAATAAAATATCATATTTATATACCATAATTTATGGTTTTCTTTGAATATATTTTAAAAAAATTATTTATTATATATACCGAGAAAAAAAAATTCCCAACGAAAAATTCCGCCCCCTCCGGGAATTCCTGCGGCCGCCACTGGTTCGAGCAACTATAGTTAAATTATTTTTAGGAAAATATATGTTTTACAAAAAATAAAACATGTATGTTTTTGTTAGACATGTCTAACCAAAATATATATGTTTTATTTTTTTAAAACATATATTTTAATAATTAAAGTTTATAGACATGTTAATATAAGTTTATAGAATATAAATATAATTTTTAAAAAATTTTATTGTGAATTTATTCCCTAGATAATTAAATGTAACACTGAGTGTAACAAAAAGTGTTATAGGGAATCTAAATTGAGAAATGAGTGATCGATGAAGACTATATATCCTTAAATAAAGACAAAATTTAACAACATATATGAGTGTTTGGGGTAAAATTTCGTGTTTGATTAAAAGTTATCGTATGAGCTCATGAAATTATTTTTGTGGAAGCTTTCATGTGATACGCGATACATTAAACATGAGTACCAATTAGTTAACAATAATTACAAACAAGTGCGCGCGAAAGGTGTTACGTATTCAATCAATCATTTTAGCGTACAACAAGCTCGTAAATTAAAGTATACAATAGTCGAGCATATAATAATAATAAAAAAAAATAGTTAGAGTGCGAGAGCACAAATCCCGTCATTCGGGTGGTGAGTTTCTTGAAATCCAATGCTAAGCTCAAGTTGCTCATTCAATCTGCAAAAATAAGACATAGTCAAATTAGTAAGTTTTGGTTAAGGAGATCCACAGAGTTAATTGAAAGTTGGCCCAAAAAGAGCCGTAAGGCCGGCCCAAAACAACCTCCAAAATTTGGACGGGGGGCTGGATCTAACAAACTACCAAAGTCAATGAAAGCAACTAAGACCCTGTTTGGTATCAATAAAATTGGGAATGGGAATGGTAATGGGAATGAGTGATTACCACTTTTGATGTTTGGTAGAGCAAAATCCGGAATTAAATCCATTCCCGTTAATCATTTCATCCCCCATTTTAGAGTGATTTTCATCCCCACAAAAAAGCAAGGGAATGAGGCATTCCCAGTTTCCCTCAGATCCAACCCCTGACTCCATGTGCTGTTCCCCAAAAGAAGACCTCCATCTGTGTTTGCGCGGCTCCACCGTCCTCCCGTCGCCTCGCCTCGCCGTCGCCGGTCTGTCGTCGCCATCCAGAACTCTATCTGTCGCCGACCGTCGCCATCGCCGTCCAAAACTCCTTCCGCCGCAACCGTCCAGATCTGCCCCGTTGCCGTTGCCGTTGTCCAGATCTACCCCATTGCCTACCCCTACCGTCTCTCTCCCTCCCATGACAGATTTAATCCCTCCCTCCCACCACCGTAGATCTATACAGTGTTTTTTTTTTTTTTTTTAATTTTAATGCTATTTTTTTGTTTTAAATGTTTAACTGTTGATTAAGGTAAAAATTATTTGATTTGTGATTGAGTCGGAGAGGTTTTTTTTTTTTTTTTTTCCAATTTTGGTATAGTTTACTCCGTCATTCTGAGAGCATACCAAACAACATGTCTCGGTAATGGTTTATTTCCAATTTTGATTCCCATTTCGATTACCACAGTCATACCAAACGGGGCCTAAATAGATAAAGGAATAGATGAATTAAAAAATAAAAGTCTATCCATATCTAAACAAAAAGGAAATCTGCAACAAAGCAGGTAAGTATTAGCTATAAAACAAAAGGGCTATCGATAGCTAAAGGCAGAAAATCAGTAGTAAAAAGGATAGAAGATCATCCAGAAAAGATAACGGGTTATTCTTAAAGGAAAAAACAAAGATATTTTCCTAACTAGGGATCTATCCTATTCTGTGCATTCTCCCTGTAAAAGAGGCTAAAACTAGGGTTGAAGAAAAAAAAAAAACTCAAGGCTGAAAAGAAAGAAAGCCTGCACAAGAAGGCTAAAAAAAAACACAGCAGCACACGTAAGATAGAAAAGAAAGAAGCAGCAGCACAAAGAGAAGGAAACGCATTCAAGGTAGCGTTCTTCGCATCGTCATCTATGTGGTCCCAAAACCCACCCTTGAGATGTCTACGGATTTCTCTCGTGGTCTGGTTTTGGGACCGTCGATCAACCCCAAATCGGGGCAAATTGCTGCACCAAATCGATCTCCGAGACCCACTCCTGAGATGTCTACGGATTTCTCTTGTGGTCTGGTTTCGGGGTCGCCGATCAACCTCAAATAGGGCCGAGCTGCTGCACAAATCGATCTCCGGAACCGCACCCCTGAGATGTCTACAGATTTCTCATGTGGTCTGGTTTCGGGGTCGCCGATCAACCTCAAATAGGGCCGAACTGCTGCACAAATCGATCTCCGAAACCCCACCCCTGAGATGTCTACGGATTTCTCTTGTGGTCTGGGTTTCGGGATCAACAAATCACAATAAAGTAGGGGGAAACGCTGTTCCCCAGACAAACCCACGACTCACAAACAGTCTCAAACAGTCAAAGAAGAATTCAAAGACAACAGATTTTCTACTACATAAGTTGAATCTGTTCAAATCAAATCAAAAGAGCCTAATCGCCGCACAAATACGATCCTCAATACCCCACCCCTGAGATGTCTATGGATTTCTCTTGTGGTCTGGGTTTTGGGATCAACAAATAGCCCTAAAAGAGGGCGAAACGCTGCTGGATTTTTCCTAAACTAAACGACGAATTCGGACAATTCAAGCAAACCCAAAGAAAACAACTTCACTGCAGTCATGACTTTGCTAAGGCAAAGGAATTGAAAGCAAAGAAAGATCACAGATTTTCTGGAGGAAAGGGAACAACAGAAAGAGAACGGAATCTCTGGACAAATCAAATCAGTCCAGAGAAACTAGGTTGCTGTAAAAAGAAAGAAAACAAAAAAAACAAAAAAAAAACAAAACAAGCAGGACCTTCTTTCTCTTGGTTCTCTCCAACAAAGCACATCAAGGGCAGCCCTAAAAATCATCAAAAGGGGGCAAAATAATTGCTTTAAACTGTAATCTGAATCAAACAAGTAAAAAATCCTCAGTTGCTACCAAATTGCAACTAACCTTGATAGCCTTAAACTACACTATCTACATCAAAATCACTCAAGGAACCACTAGAGGAAATTCTACTGAGAATTTACTTAAAGAAAAGAAAGCAGTCCCAAGTTGAGGCATCAAATGATATTCTACAAGGAGCAGATGCATCCCAAATAAAATTCAGCAGTTGTAAACATATATCTACGTTTCTCTTTTGACAGCCTTCAAACAAAGAAAATCCCGAGTAAAAAAACCGACAAACTCGACCCAAATCGGATTAAATAACAGGGCGAGTCGCAAAGGGAAGGGTGAAAACAAAACCCGTGTTTGCAAAAGCTCTTTCGTCCTCAGCTGCTGGACGCTCCGCGCTCTTCTTGTTCTCTTTCAAATGTCGAAACCGAAAAGGCCCCAAATCGCACAAATTACAACCCTAAAATCACGAATTGGGGAAAATGAGTCTAGTGTTAAAATCAAACACCAAATTGAAAGGGATTCGACATAGAATCTGAAATCTAGGTCAAGAATCATCTAAGAATTGGATTGAACTCTAAATTTAGGGTGAAATTCGAATAAAAGAAAAACCCTAGAACATACCCATTCCGAAGTACTTGGGATCGGAAAGCCTAATTCATGTCCCGTGGTAGAACTGGACTCACGCTGTCTTCATCTGTTTCGAGTGCCCAAAGCCAACACTTCGAGCTTTCAAGGTGGCGTGTGAATGAGACCTCGGACAGCGCCGTAATGGTGCTCGTCTATCGCCAAAAGAAAGAGACGAGAGCTGCAAAAGAGGCAAAGAAAAAAATACGTAGCTGTTGATGGGCAGATGGTGGGCCTGTTTCATTTGTTGATCAATTGGACATTTGGACTAGGGTTAACAAAGGAAGGAATTAAGCTACCGTTAAAAAATAAAAATAGATAAACAAAGCAAAAAAGGCTGGCAATTATACATATTATTATACATGCTTCGGCATTTGTTAAAAAATGTTTAATTGCGAAACTTACCCACTAAAATATAAGAATTATAGTTGGCATAAACTAGAAGTTGAGTTTAACACTCGTAAAATTTCATCATCAATTTATTCTAGTGGGTCGGTTAAATTAAATTAATTTGGTTCTTAAAAGAACTACGGGTGATTTGATCCCGTTCCAAACGGGTACATAGGACATCCGACATAAAGCTCAAGCTCGTCGGGTTCAATCACCAAAACCCAAAAAATAAATCAATTCAAATACTCGGAATTACGTAAGGCTTGATTCTCTTCCAAGAGATACGTAGGCAACCCGTTAAAATTCGGGTGCAGCCTAAATCACCAAAACTACTTAAGTCTTGGTGTCGATACGACTTCGAATCAAGATGATAACCAAAAGGGGTCGAACTCAAATTCTAAAAAAATTAAATAAAATATGTTTTACAATTATTCGCGCATTTTTGTTCAACATATTTTTGGCACGTCCGGTGGGACCCTTTTTGCCTTCTCATCTCTTAGTTGTGTTGATACTAATGTTTGCCCATTTCTTCTTGTTATCCAGGAAATGGCACCAAGAGTTATGATCAACATCAACGAACTGCCAGCAACTTTTCTCGTAGAGGGCGGTCGCTGGGTGAGAAGGAGGTCATTCAAGATTCAATTTGATGTGACCAGGGAATCCAACATGGCTGAAATCCCAACTAACAACAGCTTTGAGCGGCGAGTGACAAGGTCTATGTCTAAGGCCGAGTCATATGCTAGAGTGACCACCCAATCTTCGAATCCAGAAACGGTTCAAGAAGAAAAGCAAAATTCCCCATTATATGGGGACTCTATTTCTCTATTTCAAGAGGAGGATTTTCCGCTTGTTGTAAGCGAGGGTGGGTCATCCAATGCCTCTGAAGAAGAAGTTGAAAGCATGCCAGTTCTAGTGACCGGGGCAACAAGCACTGAAGAGCAGCTCCAGGAATTACAAAAGAAGCTAGAGGAAAGGGATGCTCAAATTAAATTGCTCATGGACCAACTCCAACAACGAAATTCGGAGAACAGGGAAGAGCAAAATTCGGAGAATAGGCAAGAGATTCCCAAGACGGGAGAAAGCAGTGCTTCTATCTCTCTTTAGGAAATAAAAGAGTGGATCGCACAGGGGATTCGAGAGTTCAAGATTTCTCAAAGTCCGCCTGTGATCAGTTACAGAAAGCCCTATCCTGCAGAGTTCGACGCAATCCCATTTCCTCCGAACTACCAAAGGCCGAATTTTGATAAATTTGACGGCCTCAATGGGTCCCCTCGTGAACATTTGGCTCACTTTTACTCGGCATGTGGAGAAACTGCCTTGAGTGATCAGCTACTGATAAGACAATTTGTCCAATCACTACGAGGATCCGCGTTCACATGGTATACTCAGCTTCAACCTGAGTATATCCATACATGGGACGAGCTGCAAAGGGAGTTCCTAGCTCAGTTCGTGAGCTCGAAAGCCAAGGTGTCCATCATAGATCTGGCTAATACACAGCAAAGACCGAATGAGTCCGCAAATGACTTTATCGCAAGGTCGAGAAGTTTGAGACTTCAATGTTCAGAAAAATTGAGCGAAGAGGCATGCGTGCAGATGTGTGTCAACAACCTACTCCCAGAGCATGCTATACATGTCGGTAGCACAGAACCCCGTGCTTTTGATACATTAGTTTCAAAGGCCTGCAACGTTGAGCGTCAACTAGCTCGACCCAAGCCCGCAACAAGCCGACCTCAAATCAATGAGACGAGGAAGGATGACAACAAAAAGTCTCAAAAAAGAGGAGAATCCATGGCTACGTTCATCAAGCCTCGTGGAAAATCCGCTGGAAATAATCCTAAAGCGCAGGAAAAGGGGCAAGTGAAAGAGCCCATTAAAAGATTGTCTCTCGAATAGAGAAAGCAGAAGAAGTATCCCTTTGACGATGAAGATATAAGAGAGATATTCAATGAGCTCATGACGGAGAATATGTTGTCACTCCCCGAGCCAAAGAGGCCAAACGAGGCTAACAGAACGGGTGATCCAAAGTATTTCCCTTATCATCGAATTGTTAGTCACCCTCTCGAAGACTGCTATGTGTTCAAGGACATCGTGGAAAGGATGATCAACAAGGGAGAAATTGAAATCGAAGGTGCAAGCTCAAAAGGCCAAGCAGCCTCGTCAAACCCCATCTCTATAGTAGAAGAGGTTGAGGTTGTTCCTTCACTAGATGACATCCCTACAGTGTCATTACCCCCGAAGGCAGTCCCAGTACAATTTCAGGTGCATGACAAAGTACGCACTGTTTGGGCCTATCCTGACATGCCAAGGGAAGAACCAGACTGCCTGACTATGTATGAGGTCCTAATGCAGTCAAACATTGAAGAATCATTTTCACAAGACGAAGACGTTGGGGATGGTTCTAAGTGGCAGGTTTGTTTAAGCCGAAAGAAGTCTCATCTAAAGAGTACCCAGCATACTAGACCTACGGGCTTTAGAATGATCGGTAGAAAGCACGAGAAGAAAAATAAGAAAAAGAAAAACAAGAACAAAAACAAGAAGAACAAGAAATCAGAAGATGATTCTGATGAAGAGTATATCCAGCCTATACGCCAGATCTTTACTCTAAAGGACTTTATTCCGAAAGAGCTCCTGGAAAATGATTTTTCTGAAGAGGAGTTATTTTGTGAAGAAGAAATTGTTCAATGTTGCATGGCCACATGGTCCGAAAAAGATGAGGAAGAAGAGTTAGAGGCTGATGAAGTTACTCTTCGTTCGGGAAAAAAAATTGCTACCTCCTAAGCCCAAGGAAAAAGGGAAAGGGAGGGGGCCACTTGTCAATGAGAGTCCAAATGCTACAAATTTTGAGGAGGCGGTTGAAAAAGAGAATCCTGCATTGGGTCAGAAAGACCAGGAAGCTGGGGCATCCGCCCAAAAAGATGTCGTGCCACGGAGGCCTGTGTTGCTTCGTAAAGCTTCTTTTAAGGAGCAAGTGAAGTACGACGTGATCGGCCATTTAAAGCGCATTCCTGCACGCTTAAGTGTATATGACGCATTACAAATGTCGACCGATTTAAGAAAGGCCTTGATTCAAGCCCTCATGGATCCAGAAGATTACAAAGACCAAGTGGATCGAGTTGAGGTTGATGAAGTGACTTTACCCACTCCATCTCAATGTGCTTCATGCATGGCATCCATAACGTTCTCCGACGGAGACCTCCAATTAGGAAGCACCGATCATAATAGACCCTTATATGTCACAGGTACGATTGGAGATGCAAAAATCAACAGAATCCTGCTGGATTGTGGGTCTGCGGTGAATCTATTACCTTTACGGGTCCTGGAAGCAATGGGATTGACCGTTGATCATCTGTTGCCCACATTGCTCACCATTCAACGTTTCAACCAGGTGGGACAAAAAGCTTTGGGCGACCTTGCCTTGAAAGTGGTTCTGGATGATCTCTACAAGGATGCTCTTTTCCACGCCATCGACGCTGGAACCTCCTATAACGCTTTGCTAGGGAGGCCATGGCTCCATGCCAGCAAGTCGATTGCTTCTACACTTCATCAGTGCTTGAAGTACACCGATGAAAACGGAAATGAAAGGACTATCCATGGCGATAGTGATCCTTTTCAAGGTGAAAGCGTTAATTACGCAGACGCCAAATTCTACAAGACTGTTCACTCTAACTCCAATCCACGTGTGGAAGCAAAAGAGGAGGGTAAAAGTGTCAGTCCTCAAAAGGGAGCAATGGCCCAAGAAGAGTCCCCGTCACCCAAGGTCTCTCTTGTTCGAAGAAAGGAAGAGCCAGAGACACGTCCTAAGGTGTTATTCAAATACACACCCAAGGAAAAGAGACAACCCGGCCATAAGCCATTGAGTGCAGTAGAGAAGGCTATGCACTCTCTAATGACAAGCTACACTTGTCCTCTCCGTAAAACCGACCAATCTATTCCAAAGAAGAAGTTGGTCATTCAAAGGCATTTCGGAGATAAAGGAAATGGAAATGTAAGGGTGGTGTTCAAGGGTGAGTCTTCTAAGGCACCAGTCGAGCAAGCCTCTTCAAAGCATCATAAGGCCATCAAAGTTAAGGCGACGAGACCTCTATTGAAAAGCAAAGCTTCGCGGAAATCCCTCAATGAGATCTCGATGGATGATATACAAATCTCTCAAGAGGGGGAGTTATTGTCTGCTAAAGTCTTGGAGCCTATGACTCTACCAAGCCAAGAGCAAAATATGTTCTCTCAAGACGCAACAAATGCACCTCGCGTCTCGGTTTTCGAAAGGCTTGAGACAAGTGCTCCAAGAGCTTCTGTGTTCGAGAGGCTTGGAAGAGTTAATGTGCCTAAACACAAAAGGGCCAACACCAAGAAGACCAGAAAGTGGAAGCTGAAGAATAAGAAGCCAGAAACCTCCACTTACAAAGATGAGGATCCCATGGATGCTCAAACAGAAGAAGTAAATATGGTGTTGACCTATACGAGAAGTGAGCCAAGTGAAGATCCTCAGGATTTTCTTAATGTGGTCCAATGACGGAGGTAAAACCTATCGTTGAATACCGCCAAAGAAAACTCAAACCTATAGCAAGTGTAGCGATAAGCAAGAGGTCGATCCACAGGGAAAATTATAACTCAAGTATGACTTAAGTGTCAATCAAAGTAACCAAAGAGGGGGGTTTGAATGTGAAAGTTTCGCCTTTTATCAAAGCAAAGTAAAGAAAGCAAAACAAACGAATTTGGTTTTTAAACAATTAGGAGAAGCAATTCTACCTACAATTTTCCACTTTATTGGATTGAAGCGATCCTTGTAACTTCTTCTCGTCCTATTAAGTTCCCTATGAATGTCCTTGTCCCGACCTAATATAGTTACTAGTCCAACCAGTCCTAGCAACCCTTATCAATCGAACAGTCCCTAAAGAAGGATTTAACCCAATTGATAGCTTTAAGTTCAGAGATTAGCCAAGGTATTTGCAGTCCCTAAAAAAGGATTTAACAACACATTCAACTTCCTACTCATTCAATTAGTTCAACCAGTCCTAAAGGAACAAGTTTGCCACTTAGGTTAAGGTTCACAACCAGGAATCTACAAAACCTTAGCGATTGAATTGATCTAACAAGCTGGCCAGACAAGATAGAACAAAACAATAAACAATCAAGCACAAAGAAGTTGAAACATTCAAATATAGGAAACAAGGAACGAGAATTAGAAACTCACAATCAATCCGAATAAAGCTTCAAATTGCAGGCAGAATAGATGAGTTTAGTTCCTCATGGAAGACATCGCTCAAAATCTCTAAATTGTCTAATGGAAGAATAGAATCGAAGTTGTCCCCTAAAAATTAACTAAAAGTCGGCCTAAAAACACCCACGTCGGCCATGAAACAAAATAAGACATCTAGGGGTTTTTTTTAATCAAAACGCTGTGGATCACTGACGACCGATGCTGCGGGCGCAGCATAGGTGCTGCGCCCGCCGCAAGCTGTTACTTCACACCCCGCTGCAGCGGGCCTTGCTGCGGCCGCGACATCCTTGCTGCGCCCGCGGCAGGGTGTTTCGCCGTAGCTTCTTGGCTTCCTTTGCGGCCTTTTTCCTCTTGTCTTGCATCTTTCCTTCCTTGTTCCTTCCCATGTTTCTTGTGTTCCTCTTCGAGATATTGCATCTCCCAAATGTGTTCCGATTCAATCTGCGAGATAAACACAAATTTGCGCAGAATCCGAACTCTTTCGAAATAATCACAAGATGCAATTTAGTAACAAAGTATGAAAGAAATGCAACCTAACTAAACTAAATATGTCTATAATGCCTATCTAAAATATGCATTATCAAATTCCCCCACATTTAACCTTTGCTTGTCCTCAAGCAATGATAGAATGAACATGAATCAATATATCCCACAGGAAATACCTTCAAGTTTCAACATTATCAAAAAGCAACATCATAGTAGGTGAAAACATAAACCAAGCAAACAAACGTCATAGCATGTATTATAGTGATCAAAGCTTAGAAGTAGACATTATCCAACCTCACCAGAAATATGTGTTTCACTCATGTGTTTGGGCTTTTAGATACAACTCTCAACTCAAACCAATCATGCACTAAGCTCATAGACATTGACCACCATATCACCAATTCTCTACCGAAATGTCATTACTTGCGGGACACAATAAAGAAAATAAAATGCAACACTTTTTTTTTTCTTTTTCTTTGGTTTTCTTTTCTCTTTTTTTTTTCTTTTTCTTGTCTTGGTGTTTTCCTTACGCGAAGCGCAAACATGGGTGTCATGAATGGCCCCGGTCTATCAACACCTCAACTTACTAAAATGAAGTCCACTTGAACATCTTTTGACGCAAGTTGCAAACATGGGTGTCATGAATGAACCTGGTTACTCAATGATCAAGCTTTCTTTCCCAGTGGATAGTTTTCAACACCTTTTTGCGCGAATCATACCCATGGGTGTCATGCGTAGACCCGGTTACTAAGTGCATCAACCATTGCCACCTTATTCACTAAATATGTACAAATTCAAACAAAAGACTCAAAATATAACATAAACTCTGCAAGCAACAAACCATGTGCATTGGTCCTTAAAAATAGATACTGCAGTCAATGCCAAGAGGTAGCAACACTAGGCGAGTAATTCACACAATTGAGCAAAAGAATTCAAATAAGGCCAACCATTCTCACAGGGTCATGTTTTTAGGACTTCAATCATACTTTAGCTCAATCATACATGCTCAATTATATTTGCTAGCTCATGTTCCACAAAAATCAAATAAAGACAATAATCAAAACATCCAGAACTCCATGGGATTTTTATGAATCATGCTTGAAATTTAAAATAGAGGACAAACTAAGCCAGATGGGTATTTGAATAACACATATGTATGCAATGCATGCTCTATTTTTGGATTTTCGAAATATTTTTTTTTTAATTTCCGAAAATGCAGAAAAATTAAATAATTAAAAGACAAAAATTAAACTTAACAGAATTGAAATAAACTAATTATTACAGAACTTAACATATTGTGCAAAAATTAAACATGGTCCTAGAAATGACAGAATTGACATAATTTACATATAAATCCCCTCACCCACACTTAAAATTTTCAGTGTCCTCACTGAAACAGTACAGACAACCAAAATAAACATAAACAAACAGGGTGAAGGAGGTAGAACTAACCACTCACCGAGGCGGCGGCTGGTATGGCGGCGACTGGTACGGCGGTATGTGAGGGTATTGCTGGCGGAAGTAGTAAGTCTGCTCTCTCCGCATCTCCTCCAAATGGTAGCTCGTCTCACTCCGCATCTCCTCCAAATGGTAGCTCGTCTTGCTCCGCATCGCTTCCACGTTGTAGTCCGTCTCCCGCACAGTGCGACCGATGTCGTTGAGGGTGAACTCAAAGGCATCCTGGCGTAAGGACATACGGTGGAGCTCAGTGCTCAAATAGTCCCGCAAGGGGTCATCCCCAGCAGAAGAGAAGCGAGGCCCTGAAGAAGGGCCAGCAGCGTGCTGCGCATCCCCCATATGATAGTCCGTCTGTGCCGGGGCAGTCTCCTCAGCATCGTCCTCATCATCCTCATCATTATCCTCTGCCTGCGCCTGGTCAGTTGCGATGGAGGTCAAGCTACGGTTGACAAACTACAAGAGATCAACTTGGGGACTACAGAAGACCCTAAGCTCGTATTCGTTAGTGCTTTGCTAACGGAAGAAGAAAGACGATCATACGAGCATCTTCTCAACGAATATAAAGATGTGTTTGCTTGGGGATATCAAGACATGCCTGCTTTGGATCCTAAGGTGGCTATGCACAAGCTATCTGTCTCCGAAGAGGAAAAGCCAGTAAAGCAAGCTCAACGTCGTTTTCGGCCCGAGCTGACAGTGCAGATTAAAGCTGAAGTCAACAAGCTCATCGAGGCTGGATTCATTCGTGAGGTCCAATACCCAATATGGTTGGCCAACATTGTCCCCGTCAAGAAGAAGAACGGCCAGCTACGTATTTGTGTGAATTTTCGGGACTTAAATGAAGCATGTCCCAAAGATGAATTCCCTCTTCCGATAACCGAGTTATTGGTTGATTCCACCACGGGTTTTCAGGCCTTATCCTTCATGGATGGTTTCTCAGGGTATAATCAGATTAAGATGCATCCCGAAGACGAAGAGTTAACGGCTTTCCGGACACCTCTAGGCACGTATTGCTATACGGTAATGCCTTTTGGTCTGAAAAATGCGGGAGCAATCTATCAAAGAGCCATGACGGTGATCTTTCATGATCTGCTTCACAACACCATTGAGTGCTATGTGGATGACCTAGTGGTGAAAACGAAGAAAAGAGAGGACCATTTGGATGATCTCAAGAGAATCTTCGAGAGGTTGCGAAAACACCAATTGAAGATGAATCCCCTCAAATGTGCCTTTGGTGTAACTTCAGGCAAGTTTCTTGGCTTAATTGTTCAAGGACGGGGCATAGAAATCGACCCCGACAAAATCAAGGCAATCGTGCAAATGCCAGCCCCGAGGAATCTCCGTGAGTTGCGAGGTCTACAGGGCAAACTTGCCTACATCCGGCGTTTCATTTCAAATTTGAAGGGGAGGTGTCAGCCCTTTCTGAGGTTGATGAAGAAAGATGTTCCGTTCATATGGGACCAAGCCTGTCAGAATGCTCTCGAAAACATCAAGAAATACTTGACTGACCCGCCAATCCTCATGGCACCAGTTCAGGGAAAACCCTTAGTCTTGTACACCGCAAGTCTTGAGCGGTCGTTAGGGGCAATGTTAGCACAAAATAATGATGAAGGGAAGGAAAATGCCTTGTACTACATCAGCCGAACGATGGTTGGGGCAAAACTAAATTATCCTGCTATGGAGAAGATATGTCTGGCGTTGATCTTTGCTATCCAAAAGCTACGGCATTATCTCTTGTCTCATCAAATCACATTAATCTCCAGAGCTTATCTTTGCGATACATTTTGTCCAAGACGGTGTTGTCAGGAAGACTAGCTAAATGGGCTATGCTTCTGGCTCCCTTTGACATCAAGTTTGTGTCTCAAAAGGCGGTTAAGGGGCAAGTCATAGCTGATTTCTTAGCCGCCCATCCTACTCCCGATAACGAGGAGTTAGTGGATGATTTGCCAGATGAAGAAGTCTTCATGACAGAAGAAAAATCTTGGCAGTTATACTTTGATGGCGCTGCAAAGAGAAGAGGGGCCGGAGTAGGCATAGTATTCATCACCCCAACCGAGGGAATAGTACCTTATTCATTTTCTCTTTTAGAAAACTGCACAAAAAACGTGGCAGAATATGAAGCACTCATCATTGGCCTAGAGATAGCTCTTGAGATGAATGCCGATCCGATAAAGGTGTTTGGTGACTCTCAGTTAGTAATCAGGCAGCTGAATGGCCAGTATGAAGTCAAAAACACAAATTTGCTTCTTTTGCATCAAAGAGCCAGGCATCTCATGCACCAGTTCCGTTAGATAGAAGTCGTGCATATATCAAGATCCGAGAATGACCAAGCAGATGCATTGGCTAAATTGGCCGCGTCACTGACATTGCCAAGTGAAAGAGAAATCGAGATTACAATCAGGGAGCGACATTTGCTTATGTCAGCTTTGGAGCGAGCCGAGCCCAACAAAAAGGTGGATGTCGTTTCCGTATATGAAGTTGAGGAAGAAACAGATTGGCGACAACCGCTCATTGAGTATCTTCGTCATGGAGTCCTTCCCGATGATGCTAAAAAGAGAGTGGATGTTAAAAGACGAGTGTCAAGGTTCCTACTTAAGAATGACACTTTGTATCGAAGGACATTCGATGGAATGTTATTAAGATGCTTGTCAAATGAAGAGGCAAAATATATCCTCGCAGAAACCCACGCTGGGGTATGCGGAGCGCATCAAGCCGGTCCAAAGTTAGCTAATCAAATCAAACGACTGGGCTATTATTGGACAACAATGGTGAAGGATGCCATGGATTTTTCTAAAGCTTGCCATGCTTGTCAAATTCACAGCGACTGCATACACCAGCCTCCTCAAATGTTGCACCCGACGACTTTGTCCTGGTCTCGACGTTGTAGGGTGTATAAAGCCCTCGTCCTCTCGAGGACACCAGTATATTCTGGCTGCTACAGATTACTTCTCAAAATGGGCAGAAGCCATACCATTGAAGGAAGTGGGAGCTAAAGAAGTCTCTAACTTCATAAGGACTCACTTGATCTATCGATATGGAGTTCCTTCAAAAATCATCTCAGACAACGCTCTCTACTTCAAAAATCAGATGCTGGTGAAGTTGAGCAAGAAGTTTGGGTTTCAGCATAGCTTCTCATCGAGCTATAACCCGTCATCAAATGGTCAAGCTGAGGCATTTAATAAAGTGCTATGCAAGATCCTAAAGAAGATGGTGTCAAAATCCAAAAGAGATTGGCATGAACGGCTACCAGAGGCACTATGGGCTTATCGGACAAAACACGCACATCGACTGGTTGTATGCCTTACAACCTGGTCTTTGGGTCTGAAGCTGTTTTACCCTTAGAAATTCAGTTGCCATCTCTCAGAGTTGCAGTTCAGCTCACCGACCCGGAAGAGAATGTCAAGATTCGTCTGGCCGAGCTCGAAGCATTGGATGAGCACCGGCTAGCAACACAACAAAAACTTGAAATCTACCAAGCCCAAGTGGCTGGGGCATTCAATAAAAGGGTCAAATTTCACTCATTCGTTGTTTGTGACCTGGTCCTTACCATTAGGCGACCAATTGTGATCAACCGAAATTCCCAAGGAAAGTTTGAAGCAAAATGGGAAGGTCCTTATGTGGTGACCAAAGTTTTCCCTAAAGGGGCATATGAACTCTCAAATGCCGAAGGTGAAGTGGTATACTCCTGCGTGAATGGAAAATTCGTGAAGAAATATTTCACGTGAAGCCTCAAGAATGAAAGTGTCCAAAACTACGGTATGACTTGATCTCCAACAAGGAGTACGTAGGACGTTTGACAACCTAAATACGTCAAATTCAGTCGCAAAAAATAAAAATAAAAAAATAAAAAAACTGGGTTCGCAAATGATAGTCGAATCGTTGAATTGCCCTAATTGTAAGTTATGGATAAGGGAAAGGGTATCATTATATCATTGAATTGCCCTAATTGTATGCAGCAACAAACGCATTTTAAATGTGTGCATATACATGGCCATGACAAGATCGATCACATTAACGAATCGGCAAAATTAAAGGTTGCAAATGTGAGATGTAGATGTGTCAATACTCGATCGATCAATTAATAAACAATTCAATGGAGTTGTGGTGTACGTCATGCCATGCATTGTAATGAATTGCGTTTGGGAGTGAGATCCATTAAGGTGTACGTATATTTGGAGAATAAAATTTGGTGGTAATTACAAGTTTTTGTTTTGTTTTTTTTATATATAAAGTCATATTTTGGGTGGTGTCAGAGTCGTTTTATTGGACCACCACCCAAGTGCTCTTCCGTCTTGGTGGTGTCAAACTCAATATTTTGATACAAGAAAAATATTTTGGACGAGAGCATCAAGCTCAGAGCTGTGGTGATGCCAAGAAGCGAAGTCGACTTGCACCGTGGTCGGGGCGAAATCGCTTCTAAGGTATTAGGTTCGGATATATACCACGCCACAACTCTGAGCTTGATGCTCTCGTCTAAAATATAGAGCACCCTATGATAATCATCAAAGGGGGGCTCCTCAAGCTAATCAACAAGGTGAGGATCAATACAAGCTCATTCTAGAAACCCTCAAAGCTCAAACGGAGAAGATGAATGCACAAGAGAAGATGATGGACCAAATGACTCAAGCAATTGGAGAATTACAAGCAAAGGACTCGGGCAAGCTACCACCATAAGTGGTGGTCAACCCAAGGGAGAACGTGAGCGCCATCACCCTAAGGAGCGGTAAGGAACTGTTTGTCGCACCTAGGGGTGAGAAAGAAGCCTTAGAAGAGATCATGGAAGAAGGCTACGAAGAAAACAAAGAAGAGACAAGTTTTGTGCAAATTCCGCTGACAGCGAAACCAGACTCGCTGGCAGCGAATGGGGTGAATGCATCTGCTGAACCAGGTACGATCCCAGTCGCTGACAGCGGAACTCGACTCACTCCTAGCGAACTTGACTCGCCACCAGCGAAAAACGATTCGCTGACAGCGGATTCTGCCCAGACAACCAACGTTGGTGAGTCCGGACACGACGTTGCCGATTCCAAACCTCTTCTTGACGATTTTAAGCCGGTGGCACCCTTTCCGGAGGCTTTGAGGAATCCAAGGAGGCCGGAGAGCGACACCGAACTCTTCGAAACATTCGCCAAGTGTGAGGTAAACATCCCCCTACTCAACCTAGTTAAAACTATTCCTCGTTATGCAAAGTTTTTGAAGGAATTATGCACGGTCAAGAGGAATCAAAAGTTGAAGGGGAAACAAAAAGTTCAAGTAAGTGAACATGTCTCCGCTATGTTAGAAAGGCGTATGCCCGAAAAGTGTAGCGATCCGGGTATGTTTACTATTCCTTGCACAATTGGAGATGCTAAATTTAATCATGCTTTGCTAGATTTATGAGAATCCATTAATGTTATCTCATACTCCCTCTATAAATCGCTTGATCTTGGTGCTTTGCAAGAAACAAGAGTTGTGATCCTATTGGCAAATCGTTCTCAAATCTATCCTAGGGGGTTTGTAGAAGATGTTTTAGTTATGGTGGACAAGCTAATCTTTCCCGCAGATTTATTTGTTTTGGACATGGAGCATGGAGTAGCGGAGGCGCCTATCCTCTTGGGTAGATGATAGCACGCATTTAGGTGGTCATATTAGGTTGCATTTAGCTTAGTTATCATGCATATCATGCATGGTTTAAGTACAATTTGCATATTTGCTCTCTATGTTGGTGGAGTCGGAATCTACACACTTTTATTGATTATTTCAGGCAACTGTGGATCCGAGGATGAGACATGGGTTGATAACGCATTGGATGAGGAAGTATAGTTGATCGAAGAAACTTACACGAAGATCTAAAGAGGTCCTGAGAAGAAGAAGCGAACCTAAACGAAGAACAAGTCTGCAGAAGTTGTCGCCTGACATGCTTAATTTGTTTTGCACTTTCTGGAGGCCTCGGTTGTCCGATTGACTATTATGACCATGCGTTGGAAAGCTCATTTAGAGAGCTACAACTTTCCTCTTGACAACAAGAGAAAATTCGATACCGATTTTCCGTTAAAGACCAATGCAGCGGCCGCAGCATATATGACGCGGCCGCCGCCAGTGAGGATGCAGTGGGGTTGGATATGTCGCGGCAGCAACACGGGTTGTCAGCGACGCCGTTTTGACTGTAAAAACCATAGTTTATGTTGTTTGCTCTTGTGGCCGACTTGGATCTTTTATAAGGCCAATTTTAGTTATTTTTCTAGGACTTCTATGCTATTCCACGTTCTATCAGACAATTGGAGAGAGAGAGCGATGTTCGCCATGGGCGGCTAAACTCTCTTCGTTCTACTTGCAATTTGAAGCTTTATTTGGATTGATTGTGAGTTTCCGAATCTTGTTCATAAATTCCTTGATTGAATGCTTCAACTTCTTTGTGCTTAATTGTTTATTGTTTTGTTCTATCTTGTCTGGCCAACTAGTTAGGTCAATTCAATTGCTAGGGTTTTGTAGATTCCTGATTGCGAACCTTAATCCAAGTAGCAAACTTATCCCTTTAGGGCTGATTGTACTAATTGGATGGGTAGGAAGTTGGATGTGTTGTTAAATCCCTCTTTAGGGACTGCAAATACCTTGGTTAATCTCTGAACTTAAAGCTATTAATTGGGTTAAATCCTTCTTTAGGGACTGTTCGATTGATAAGGGTTTCTAGGACTGATTGGACTAGTAACTATATTAGGTCGGGACAAGGGCATTGATAGGAAAACTAAAAAGACAAGAGGAAGTTACAATATCAATTCAACCAAATAAAGTGGATAGTTGTAGGTAGATCGATCTTTTCTAAATTGTTTTGCATCAATCTGTTTATAGTTTATTTGCTTTCTTTACTTCGCTTTGATAAAAGGCGAAACTTTCACACACAAAACCCCCCCAAATTGGTTACTTTGATTGACACGTGAATTACACTTGAGTTATAACTTTTCCTGTGGGATCGACCTCTTGCTTATTGCTATACTAGTTGTAAGTTTGAGTTTACTTTGACGGATCAATGACAGGTTTCCCCTCCGTCAAATTTGGCGCCGTTGCCGGGGAATCAAGTTTATTTCTTTGTTTTGTGTATTTATTGATTTTTGTGCATATATCTAACCCGTTGTGAGCCTATATTACGGTTCACGACACCCTTGCTACTAACCTTTCAAGATGTTGATATTAGCGCAGTTTGAAGGTGAGAACTTTCACCAATACTTCACTAGATTGCATGAGTATGTTGACGACCTTGGTTCATGGGGTTATCAATTCAGCATCCGAGATATGATTATTTGCATAATTGATGGGATGACTGTTGAGACGCGAGCGCTTGCTGAGTACATGAGTAACGGAGGCCTGAAACGGTTAGGAAGATTGTCGGGGTTGTGGAATTTTTTCTGTTATATGGATTACCATATTTCACAAGAAGTCTTGCTAGCTACGTCTTCTCCGCTGATGGAGGACTCTATCACACACCTGGAGGATCCATTTCACACTCTTACTCAAGTGGTGCAGCAGTTAGAGGAAGGAAAAATGAGCAGAATCGGAAAATTGGAGGAACAAATGAGCCGCTGTAAAAACTTGGACGAGCAGATGAACCAACTCATTCAAATATTATGTGAAAAGGTGAGAAAGAAAGGAGCTTCGAAAAAGAAGGGGAGGAATTGGTTGCAGACAACGATAGTGTCTTCGACGATGGAGGAGAGAGTCTAGTGCTTTCTGAAACGTCCATTCTAGTGCTTCGACGATGTGTCTCCTACTCCATCTGAAACGTCCATTCTGAGCTCGCCCATTGATGAACCAGGTCTAGAGCCATCTGCAGAGGCTCTAGAGGTAAAACAAAGGTAAACTTTTGCAATTTGGAAGGTAATGGTGATTATGTCGATCCTTTTGATTGCTATTTTGAGAAGCCACCAGCGGAACTGTGCTGGTGGTATCATAATCCTTCTGCAGAGAGTCATGTTAGACTCTTTGATAGATTGAAAGGGTTCTTGAGTTCCATATTTTATGCTTTCAATTTATTGTGCTATGATGTTCTTTGTAAGATGTGTGCACAGGAATATGATAGGTTACTGAGGGCTTTGACGATGTCTGATAGCTAAGATCTTGAGATTGAGAATAAGTCAGGCCAATGACATCAAAGAAAGGCGCTTCTTGGGAGGCAACCCGAGGTAATTTTTCTAATTTAGTTATTTCAATTCCTAGTTAGCTAGTTTTCTTTTCAATAAATTGGGTTTCCCATTAGGCATTAGATAGTTATTTTTGGTTTGGGATAGACTAAGCTTTTAGGAAAGGCCACCGAAATCCTCAGATCTGACATATAGAGACTCATCCACCACATTGTGAGTATTTCATTCATCTCTTTCTATATGTTTTTATGTTTTTGTTGTCTTTTATGTTTAATTGAGGACAATGAAAGGTTTAAGTGTGGGGGAGGGATTGCATTGCATATAGATAGAGTTTGCATATCATGTTTATTTATGTTTTCATATTTATTTTTATACATATATCACATTTTGAAAAAAAAATCCAAAAATATCATGCATTGCATTTAGGTGTTATTAAAGATACCCATCTTGGTTTAGTTTGTCCTCTAATTTATTTTTATGATCTTATTGCATAAATCCCATGAATTGATTGAATTGCTTGAAAATGATTTTTGGAGCAGGATTTGAGAATATAATTGAGCAAGTATGGTTCATAGTTGAGGTTTAATTTAAATCTAGCAAAAACATAACCCTTTGTGAATTTGTTTTGGCCTTATAGGGACTTTACATATTATTCCCTTTCGCTTTTATTGTGTGATTATACTCTTCATATGCTTGTTTTTCATGACCGTATTGCACATGTTTGTTGCTTGTGAATTTCAAATGATTGAGGCATGTTTTCTTTAGCCATATTATACCTTATCTACCCTTTGCACTATTCTTTGCTTGAAGCCCATCTGAGCCTTAAAGCCTTTTTTTTTTTTGATAGCTCCACAAAAATATATCATAGCCAATGATCAGCCTAACCCTATCCGGGAATTAGGAGGGGAATTGGTGAAAAATCTTTATGTTGGAGTTGCTTTGAGTGGAGATGATGTGTGTATGGTTGTGCATTGCGAGAGGCATAGCCAAAATAAGGTAACCCTTCTTGCATAATAGAGATGAAATATTACTAGGGGCCTAAGGAGGATAAAATTCACTTAGATGTAAAAGTCTATAGTAAGCTTGGACCTAAGGAGGATAAAATTCACTTAGGGGAAAAAGTAAACATAAAAGAAAAGAAAAGAAGTCATCATCCAAATGGAAAAATTGCATGATTTGTATGGTTATTGAAATCGAAGAGTGTTTATTGATGTGTGTTGGAGTTTATGTTATTGGAATGGTTTGCGAAGTATGGAAG
This sequence comes from Persicaria tinctoria, assembly GCA_037127255.1. Taxonomy (NCBI): domain Eukaryota; kingdom Viridiplantae; phylum Streptophyta; class Magnoliopsida; order Caryophyllales; family Polygonaceae; genus Persicaria; species Persicaria tinctoria. Next base: position 6,299,454 of record JBANSL010000020.1, read on the forward strand.
TTTTGGTGTTGTTCTGGTTCATTGTTGTTCCTTTTCCCCTGATTTTTAGCACCACAAGCCTAAATATTTCCCATGTCTTATGTTCCTACCAAAGCCCCATTACAACCATATAAAAGTCCTCATGATGTTGTTTGCAAGTGATAACTTTCACGGTGTATAGAGCATTTTGGATTGAGTTGAGAGTTGGACTTTAAAGCCTAAACACATGAGACTTTGAGTGAAATGCATTATCCCGGTGAGGTTGGATTAAATTTGCCTGTACTATTGGATCGCTCATATATTTGCTATGATGTTTGTTCCCTTATTCATGGCTCCTACTACGTGATGTTGCTTTTCTAAATTATAGCATGAAGATCTTATTTGTGGGATGATTAATTCTATATTTGTTTTACATTGCTTAAGGACAAACAAAAACTTAAGTGTGGGGGAGTTTGATAGCACGCATTTAGGTGGTCATATTAGGTTGCATTTAGCTTAGTTATGATGCATATCATGCATGAGTTAAGTACAATTTGCATATTTGCTCTCTATGTTGGTGGAGTCGGAATCTACACACTTTTATTGATTATTTCAGGCAACTGTGGATCCGAGGATAAGACATGGGTTGATAACGCATTGGATGAGGAAGTATAGTTAATCGAAGAAGCTTACATGAAGATCTAAAGAGGTCATGAGAAGAAGAAGCGAACCTAAACGAAGAACAAGTATGCAGAAGTTGTCCCTAGACATGCTGAACTTTTTTTGCACTTTCTGGAGGTTTCGGTTGTCCGATTGACTATTATGACCATGCGTTGGAAAGCTCTTTCAGAGAGCTACAACTTTCCTCTTGACAACAAGAGAAAAGTCGATACCGATTTTCCGTGAAAGACCAATGCAGCGGCCGCAGCATCTATGCCGCGACCGCCGCCAGTGAGGATGCAGCGGGTTTGGATATGCCGCGGCCGCAGCACGGGTTGTCAACGGCGCCGTTTTGACTTTAAAAACCCTAGTTTATGTTGTTTGCTCTTGTGGTCGACTTGGATCTTTTATAAGGCCAATTTTAGTTATTTTTCTAGGACTTCTATGCTATTCCACGTTCTATCAGACAATTGGAGAGAGAGCGATGTTCGCCATGGGCGGCTAAACTCTCTTCGTTCTACTTGAAATTTGAAGCTTTATTTGGATTGATTGTGAGTTTCTGAATCTTGTTCCTAAATTCCTTGATTGAATGCTTCAACTTCTTTGTGCTTGATTGTTTATTGTTTTGTTCTATCTTGTCTGGCCAACTAGTTAGATCAATTCAATTGCTAGGGTTTTATAGATTCCTTATTGCGAACCTTAACCCAAGTAGCAAACTTATCCCTTTAGGGCTAATTGAACTAATTGGATGGGTAGGAAGTTGGATGTGTTGTTAAATCCCTCTTTAGGGACTGCAAATACCTTGGTTAATCTCTGAACTTAAAGCTATCAATTGGGTTAAATCCTTCTTTAGGGACTGTTCGATTGATAAGGGTTTCTAGGATTGATTGGACTAGTAACTATATTAGGTCGGGACAAGGGCATTGATAGGAAAACTAAAAAGACAAGAGGAAGTTACAATATCAATTCAACCAAATAAAGTGGATAGTTGTAGGTAGATCGATCTTTTCTAAATTGTTTTGCATCAATCTGTTTATAGTTTATTTGCTTTCTTTACTTCACTTTGATAAAAGGCGGAACTTTCACACACAAAAACCCCCAAAATTGGTTACTTTGATTGACACGTGAATTAAACTTGAGTTATAACTTTCCCTGTGGGATCGACCTCTTGCTTATTGCTATACTAGTTGTAAGTTTGAGTTTACTTTGACAGATCAACGACAGATTTCCCCTCCGTCAGTAGACCCTTCCTAAGGACCGCCCGAACAAAGATTGATGTCTATGCCGGTTCACTCACTATGGAGTTTGATGGAGAAAAGGTAGAGTATTGCATATTTGATGCAATGAAGCATCATAATGATGAACACTCTCTATTTGCTATTGATACTATTGAACCTTGTGTAGAAGATGTTTTTGAGCTTAATGAGAAAGATGAATTGCAAGTAGCTTTAGAAACCCCTCTAGATGAGCTTTCAATGGAATACTCTATTTCACCTTACTTGCATGAAGTTTTGGGAGCATTAGAGGCACAACATACTCACCAAAGAAATGATGCCTTAACACTAACCCTCCCAAGCGAGAGGCCTTCTATTGTGCAGGCACCCGTGATAGAGCTTAAACCATTGCCGGATCACCTCAAGTATGCCTTCTTGGGTGATGGAGATACCTTGCCGGTCATCATATCAAATAAGCTCACTCTTGAGCAAGAGGAGAGGTTGGTAGAGGTGCTTAAGGAACACAAGACGGCCCTTGGATGGACAATTGCGGACATCAAAGGAATAAGCCCAACTATGTGCATGCATCGCATACTCTTGGAGAAAGGAGCCAAACCATCAAGACAACCCCAAAGGAGACTCAACCCATCAATGATGGATGTGGTCAAGAAGGAAGTTCTAAAGCTAATACAAGCCGGTATGATCTATCTTATCTCTGATAGTAAATGGGTTAGTCTTACGCAGGTGGTTCCAAAGAAAGGAGGCATCACGATTGTAGAGAACAAGGAAGGAGAGCTAGTGCCCATGCGAGTCCAAACCGGATGGAGAGTTTGCATCGACTATCGCAAATTGAACGCGGAGACTCGCAAGGACCACTTTCCTCTCCCATTTATTGACCAAATGGTGGAGCGCCTCGCCGGAAGAGCTTACTATAGTTTCTTGGATGGCTACTCGGGCTACTTTCAAATTGCCATCGCACCGGAGGACCAAGAGAAAACAACATTCCCATGTCCTTTTGGCACTTTTGCATATCGCCGAATGCCTTTTGGACTATGCAATGCTCCGGGTACATTCCAAAGGTGTATGGTAAGTATTTTCTCCGAGTATATTGAAAAGTTTATTGAAGTTTTTATGGATGATTTTACCGTTCATGGCGATGACTTCAACTCTTGCTTAGACCATTTAGCATTGGTTTTAAAAAGATGTGTTGAAATAAATTTGGTTTTGAATTCCGAAAAACGTCACTTTATGGTTGAGCAAGGGATTGTTTTAGGTCACATCGATCGTCTCCCGAAAGGGAATTGAGGTTGACAAGGCAAAGATTGACATCATTCAATCTTTGCCTTGCCCTACTAATGTGCGCGAAGTTGGTCATGCAGGATTTTATCGCCGATTCATCAAGGATTTCTCCAAGATCGCCGCACCTCTTTGTGAACTCCTCAAGAATGACACCACATTTGAGTTTGATGAGAAGTGTAAGGAGGCTTTCCACGAGTTGAGAAGTCGTCTTGTCACCGCACCAATCATTCAAGCCCCAATGTGGACCCTCCCATTCGAGCTAATGTGTGATGCTAGCGACTACGCCGTCGGAGCGGTTCCTGGACAAAGGATTGACAAAGCCTCACACGTCATCTACTATGCTTCAATGATGCTAAATGGAGCCCAACGAAACTACACAACCATGGAGAAGGAGTTATTAGCCGTGGTGTTCGCCTTGGACAAGTTCCGCGCATACTTGCTGGGAGCAAAGGTAATAATTTACTCCGATCATGCAGCCCTTAGGTACCTCATGAAGAAAAAGGATGTCAAACCAAGGCTTATTCGGTGGATCTTGCTTTTGAGCGAGTTCGACATCGAAATCAAAGACAAGAAGGGAGCGGAAAACTATGTGGCCGATCACCTTAGCCGTATTGTGCACCCGAATAGTGTGGGGGAGAAGCTACAAGCACTTGGAGAATTTCCGAACGAAACTCTACACTACAGGGGTTTGTCCTTCGATCTTTAGTAGGTGTTCGTCGGGGCAGGAATCATCGATAGGCGTGGCATCTTGAGATTCGTCTAGTATGTCTTTAGGGAGCCTAAAAGAAACTTGCATTAACTATATTCAAAGTCTTTACAATCCCTGCACTCACACTTTCGTAGAATGCCAAAATCCTAAAACCTTTGAAATCCTAAACTATGTGTGGAAATAACTTCTCTAGAATTGAATGAATGAAAAACTAGCCACATGGGCTTTATTTATAGACCTTAATCCTTGCTAGCCAAGGTAAGGAAACTCTATCTTCTATCTAAGGATATAAATCTAATAGGAAATAAATAAATCTAAATTGGTAAAACAAGATAAATCCTAAAGGGTAATTAAATGTTCCACCCTTAGAATAAATAAAAAGATAAAATATCTCTCAAGTCTTCATGTACAAGGAATCCTCCACTCGAAATATCTTCTCACTCGGAATCTGGATAGAGCTCGAAATCGACCTGGACTCGACGCTGGAAATTGGTCGATATCGAGCAAAGTAGGTCGATATTGAGTAGTTTGCTCGGCTTCTCTTCAGCTCACTCGATCTCAGCTCTGGTGGGAAATATCAAGCAGTAATTGGTCGATATCGAGTTAAGAGGATGATATCGAGTTAAGAGGTCGATATCGAGTGACTTTCTTCTGTCGTTGTGCTGCTGGTCCATATCGAGTCGTCCCGAGATTTTCGACCAGAATCCGGTCAATATCGACCAGTATGGGTCGAAATTAGACCTGTCAAAACGTGACCCGACCCGACCCGACCCGTAAAACGTGGGTTTTGGCGAAAATATTTCAACCCGAAACCCGAAGCAACCCGAACCCGTTCAACCCGCAAATTTCTGGGTCGGGTTGGGTCGACCCGTGGGTTACCCGTTGGGTCAAGCTTTAAGATAATCAAAACATAAATAAATTACAATTCAACCTAATATTGAAATTTATTACTAATAATAATTAGGATTGAATATTATATTTTTCATCATCAACTTTACTTTATAATTTAACATTACAATTTTTTATGTATATAAAATTACATATTACTATTGTAGCGACATTAATTGTTTTTTTTCAATAATATAACTATTATTAGGATAATATAACAATTTTAGATTTATGAACTATGTAAATAGTCATTAAAAATACTCCATCTATTTGCTTTTAAATGTTGTTTACTATTCATGTATGGTTTTAAGGATGATAATAATTATATAAAATATCCATTTATATATTATATATAATTTCATACTTCAAAAACTAAAAAGAATGAAATTTTAACAAGTAATAAATTTTTATTGATATTTTACATAATTTTATCATTTTAAAATAACGTATATAAATAGTAAATGACATTTAAAAAATTATGGATAAGTAGCGCTCTTGACCCGTTGGGTCGACCCGAACCCATTAAATATGGGTCTGGGTTGAGCATTTCACGACTCGTAACCCGAAATGACCCGACCCGGAATGGACCCGAACCCGAGACGACCCGACCCAAACCCGACCCGCCGACCTGTTTGACAGGTCTAGTCGAAATCGACCACTACTCAGTGTCTCGTTCTGTGCTCAGCTTCGCTTGATGTCAGGTGCTCTTCCGTCGATTTTCGAGCTCCTTCAGTAGACATCAAGTGCTCTTCCAGTCCTTCTTGGTTTTGCTCTGATTTAGCTCCGAATTCTGCAATATTAAACAGAAACTCGTGTAGACCTCTATTTCTCGTAAATAAACATAAACTACACAAATTTGCTATATTTTTATCCCAGAATGCATGAAATGATAGAATAAGGAGCTGAAATAAGTATAAAAACATGGCATAAATCATGGACATCAAATCACCTCATACTTAAGCTTGCTTGTCCCCAGGCGATAACTTGGATGGTCATTTAGGGAAAACCTGCAAAAACTCTCAACATAATGGATTCATTGTTATATTACCCTACACTCAATCGCCATCCTTGAAAAGGTACTTGATGCCTACAAATCTGTGCCTGTGAATGAAAAGCAATTTCTGCACACAAAAAGAGGTTATACAAAACAAGTTTTTATGTGACAAAGCAACAATAATTAAGAGGATTTTATTTAAGCTCAAAAAGGAGTTGATACGTAAAAGGCTAAAGGTAGGCAATTTTTGGCCATATGGTGTTAAATCCGGGGAAATGGTTTATTTCCAAACTTTCTTTACCACATTCCTTCTTCATAAGATTCCTCACCTTTCACAATGCTTTTATCAATCATAATGTTTTTACCTCTTTAACATCAACACTGCCTTCTCACGATGTTGTGGTCTTCTTAATTATTTTACTTGTCTTCTTAAAATGATCCATATATAGAATTCCTTTAATTTATCCTTTAACTAAACCTTTGTGTTATGCATCTCAATTTACAATAGTTTAATACCCTATTCTTGAATAAACATACATTAGGCATAAGAGTGTACAAGAAATCTTAGTTTCTAAACTTCTTGTAGGATTCAATACAAATGTCTCTTAATCAAGTGGTTGTATTGCATCCTGTATTGGTTGTTGTTTTAATGTCAAGATTCAAGAAGTCCTATTGGTGTGGCTGCCACTGATCGTGCTGAAGTGGCTGATTTCATCACCTTGTTACCTCTTCATGAGTGCCTGTTGTTGCAACTTAACATTTAGAATTAGTATAGAAAATCCAAATTACAGAACAATAACTCATCAAAATTTATTTAGGAATTTTATCATGCAGGCCAAACAAAGTAACTAATTATTATTTGTTGATTGTCATAACACAGAGAATTGGAGTCACATTTCAAAAATTGAAAAAGAAAATATTGGTGGAGTCTCATTCTAGAGAATTGGAGGCACAACAAAAGGAATTTGCAAGTCAAAAAATTCCGAATGATCAAAGAAACCACTCTTTTTCCGTATATGCACTTTCGTCTTTTTGAATATATATTCCAAATATGTCCGGAACAAAATCAGGCAAAACATAATAAACACAACGAACACATAGACAACTCTAGGTCACAAAAAAATTGCCACAAGTCTCAAATTTCACTCAAAAACTAGATGAAAAGAAGATACAGTAAATTAAACGCCCTTTTATATATATATAGAAGTATATCAGTTCGCAATCTAAATTATCGGTAGAAAGAATAACTATGAAACTTGAAGGCTACAAAGCTAAAGATACAGTGTTATTTTTACTCTTGATTTTTTTTATAAGCTAATTCTGATTGATTTCTTAAAATAATACAATATGAGAAAATGGTATGACAGAGCAGTCAGTATAACTTAGCTCTATAATGATTGACATTGAAGCATGGTATATGTTTTTACACAAAAATTATTGTTTTAGTTTTAAAAGTAAAGCTTTTACTAATGTTATGGGATTTTATGTTTAGATATAATCAACCAGTTTACAGACATGAGCAGATTAATTTTTGTCATTGCTCTACTTTTAGTTGACATCAGATGTCAATACCAGCCAGTTTTTAGACTTCTATTCCTATATAATTTTAATTGAAATTAAGTAATATCCTTAGAAATCTAAATATTCAAATGTATATGTTATTTAAGAAGGTCAAACCGAAAATTTATAATTTCAAAGTTAGCATGTTAAGGTTTACCTTAAGCTTTAAAACAAAGAAGTTAAGGCTTGGTAAGTTCCATTTACAGAATGCATCAAGTCCTCGAATTTGGATTTTGGTTTAAACATACCCTAAACTATTCTTTAGCAATCTGAATATAAATGTTATGCTATAAAATTAAGCTCAATGGTTAGGGTACTATAACCTAATTTACATCCGACAACCTTTTATAGCCAAAATTTAAGAAATTGAAGGCAAAATTCAAAAAGTTTAAAGTATATCTCTGATTGATTTAGGGTAAAGCCGAAATGATAGAAGACGGAAAAATGCGATGGTGGTAACTCTTAAAGAAATAAGTCGACAGGATGAGGGTAATAATACAAGCAATCAAGCCTCTTTAGTGAAGAATTCGACAAGCGATTATGCATAGGGTTCAGCAGCAAGTGTGAAATCATGCAATTTACTGGTTCAAATAGTCAAAACGAAAATTATCGACCAATTTCAGAATTCAGATATACAAATTCGAGTTATACCTGACTCCGAGAATCCGAGTTGCTTCATGCCTTGTCACCATCGGTTAAAACCGTCCTCATAAAGTCTGTACATACTCGGTCTCACTTTGAACGCCTGTCAAGGTTTAATTCAAGCACGAATTCAATTCGATGAAATTATCCAAAAACCTAAATTCGTCGAAAGGAAGGGCTTAAAATCCTAAACCAGGCACATCGGGTGAATTGAAAACAACAATAATAAAAGCAAGTGAAATTTAAAGGCTCACCGTTCTAGATGAATCCACTCAAAGTTGTTGTAGACAGACCCCCATTGGAGGAATAGGGCTGAATCGAGGAGCGCACCACTCCCAATCGCCACAAACCCTAGAACACTGTGGGCTCTTTCCACTTCCTCTTCGTTATCTTCGGGCGATTGTTTTAAAATCAAACAAGATTAGGAAAGAGGAAGAAAAGTAAGCACCATCTTAGGAGAGATCGGAGACGGGGCAAACGAAAAAGGAGATAGGGAGAACCAGAGAAAGGGGAAGGAAAGGGGAAACTGAGAGACGACGATTTTGGAACAAGACTACAGGAGGAAGCGATGAAGCCTGAAGCGGAAAAAAAGAGTGGCAAAGTTGTAATTTTAAGAGAACAGTGCTAAAGTTAAGGGCAAAACGGTAACTCAGCTTTGTGGCAATCCTTCCCTTTTATATATACTAGGTATAGTAGCCGCGTTGCGCGCGGGATTGTCATGTTATTGTGGTATGTATGTATGAGTGCATATCAAGTTACATAATATGCGTTTAAAGAGAGACTATAAGGAAAGCAAGATGGACAATGAATCATACCTAAACTTCATTGTGTATGAGCACATTGCTCGATTAACACGTATTAATCTTATAAACTACATAGTATTAGGTAAGAATCTGTCAAGGAAAAAATTCTCGTTTTATTAATTATTTCTCACATTTATATGGTTGATTACATGTCAAGAAATTTCTTCATATTGCACTTCACTTCACTCCAACGACCTCTAGAACTCCTACAATAACAAGCTTTTCATTAATAAGACATTTCATGCCCATTAGGTTCTTTTGTCATTGCAGTTTTGTATCCTCAATAACACCCATCTGCTCATTATTTTTTAGTCTAGCATTGGACGACAATTCACCCCCTAGCTTTTCTTTTGAAGAATTTTCTCTAGTGTTATGACTGATAGCAAGATTCTCATTACCAACATCCGCGTATTGACCTTTTGATACATCAATTCCATCCACAACCATGTTTTTGCCTTCAATCTTCAACTTTGTCAATTGTAAAGCTAAACAATCATAAAATCAAGCAAATTAGACTAAAATAAAACACTGTTAAATGCACTTTGAATTTCTGTCATAAAAAAACAGTTGAGAGCTTTGAATTTCTGTCATAAGAAAACAGTTGAGAGCTTAAAGAAATGCATATTACCACTCCCCATCAAACTTATCAAATAAAGCTACTGCCAAAAAGGTGCAATTTCAACCTAGTTTTCCAAGTATTCAGCATACAGTCATCAAAAACCCAAAACCAAAATTGAAAGATAAACAGGTTCGGATTCTGTCTTAAGCTAGCAAGTTTGACAAACCCACTCATCCTCTTGGTTGTGCAATCTAGCAAGCTTGTTGGTAATAACCACGACAAGTTGCGCATCACGTTAACCAATCTTCTTTCTCTTACAGGTTGAGACATTGCAAAAGAAAAATAGGCATTCTCAAACAGTGACAAGAATAAGTGCAGGGTTATTAATTATCTGTCTTTTGATGCATGCCATGAAGCATAATGTATAGATTCAAATATAGCAATCAAACAACAAGTTTACTGGTGGTTTTGCAGCAGCATGCAATAATAGTTTTTAGCATTCTTCAATGCATTAGAATCATTTCAGTTCAGCTTCTCTATAAAATAACACAGTTCAGCTTTTTTAAGCACCTTAATAGAAGAGCCATCCAAGTCCGTTTCTTGTCTTAAAATGACGATTTAGAGACTCCTTAGCACTTGGAGTGGCCCTTGCTGAAGTTATATGTAACAAAGAATTGCTGCCACTTGGTGAGCCACTCTCTTTTCCAGAACTCCTCTCAATTATATGTAACAAAGAATCAGCTATAATCTGCATAAGTCAATCATGAACTTGAGTAGCCAGAACAGGAGCTGCATGTATATCAGGGTCTGAATTTGAAAAGAATGGAGCGGCTTGGCTCAAGGGAATTCCTTGAGATCCCCTCTCACCAAATTGAATCAGAAAACCAAGGTGTTCAAATCTCTCCATTGGCAAGATCTGAAATAATCCAACCATGTGTTCATATGCTAATATCATCAAGGACTTACATAACAAACTTAAACAAGATGGAAAATATTAGAGTAAAGCACGCAAGATGCTATGGAGCTCAAGTTCCTTTCTCAAACAGATATTACGTGAAACAATCAGTCCCAGTTTTCCCTTTTGAAAACAAAAAGTCTTTCAATATCACTAATATAACGTTAAGAACAACCACACACACCAAAAAAGAAGAAGGAAAGGAACTTCAAATCGATTTAAACAGTCTATTTTCATTGAATCGATATATCGAACACGATGAAAAGTTCGACAAGTCTTGTGAATGAGATTCTTACTTTCGACTCAAAAGGCTCATTTCAACACCGTCATATATATAGCATTGTGGATGCCAGATCCTTCTGCACATCAGTTAGCCTTCCGGGATCCAAATTCTAAGGCTTCACAAGAGCTCGTCTAAATGATGAAATGGCTTCCTCGCAGAGTCTTGATTGTTTCCACTGTTGAGGGAGCAGCTCCAGTGCCTTGTGGAACATCTCTTTCATTTTCCCATCTTGACCAATAAACAACATCAAATCGCATACAACGCAAATGCAAAAGCTCAGCATACAACACAAATGCAACAGCTCAGATGTGATGAAACCATCGGAAACATTATTTAAAAAAACACAACATCATAAAAATAGACAAAACAAATAGCCATTATCCTTTAGCTATGCTTCAAATGCACTATCCTTTCTGACTGAATTTGACATCATATAAACAATTAATTGGGCAAAATCTACGACAGCAAACAAATAAAAAAGCAGAACAGACCTCTAACATCTTATAATTTTCAAATAAACTTATATATTTATGATAGCATGTAAATACATGCATATGTACATCACTGTTAGTTTGTGATAGCATGTAAATACATACATATGTACATTATTGTTGGTTTTCAAACTATTCACCACATCTTATTTAAAACATTTTCTCTCTTTATTGAACCTATCGGAGGATATGACTTCGGAGTATTCGAGCTGCTGATATCTGGTGTCTTTGGTTAGGTTTTGATTTGAGTTGTGTCATTGTGCCTTTGTTTAAGTCCATGCTTCTTCTATGCGCCTTACCTTTCCTATTTTCTATTTTCTGCTGTCTCTGCCCCCTTCTCTATGCCCTATTACTATGTGGTTCTATTGCACTCTCGTTCTGGGTCTATCGGAAACACTCTCTCGACTTGGTCGGGGTATGAGTGCGTACATCCTGGCCCCCCAGACCCCGCTGTTCAGCGGGATAAACTGGGTTGCTGTTGTTGTTGTTGTTATGTATTATTGAACCCAATTTATATTTCATGTCGGGAAAATAAAAGTGAGCTAGAGGAGAAAGTGGGCGATCAAGGCCCAAATTAGCAAGATCATACGTAATTGACTGAAGCCCCAAATAAGTTTTCAGCTTAAAGTACCTTTTCAAATGTAACTTATCAAAATCAGCACTATTGGATATTCTAATAAGATAGCTTTTAGCTTCATCTATGAACCTAGCACTTGTACCTAATTTCTATGAGTGTTTTCTTTACCTTACCCAAAATTTTAAGAAAGTATAACATTACATGATTTATGATCACCGGGGAAACCATGTCAATTGATGAGTAGCATGAAATGTATGTTGACCTTAGTTTAAAACGAATCATGTAAATAACCAACAAGGTTGAAACCAAGGTGGCTGAATCAAGCAAAGTATGTATGTCATATTCTATCACTATGACCAAGCTGCAGTAGGGTCTAACTGCTAAAAAGATAGTAATGTATCAAACATTATGGAGTATGGACGGACTTGATTTAGCTTTGAAAATTGCCATATTACTCATTAGTAAAAATAATATGTAAACACATGAACAAATCCACCCAGAAAACGAATATGATACATTGAGTGAGGACATCCAAGAAAGTAGTCAAACATTAAAAAACGCAGCAGTCCACACAATTTATTAGAACTGAACTCCAGACCTCTCCTTCCACATTGCCTTTGCAAGTGAAAGGCACGAATCCAACCGAGGGATTCAATCCCCTTGAGAAGGAGATATAAAGAAATTGAAAAGATCAGGCTGAAACAAAAAAGAAACATCAATCAACAATTTAAGGCAAGCATTGTCAGAGTGATATGTTTCTAGGATAAAATGAGGACATAAATAAGATGATCCCTCCTTTCTAGCTAGAAAGGCGATAGTCTTAGTACTAATTTAGCCTTTAGGTTGTATCTTGCTACTTAAATATCAGATTGTTCATGCCACTTTGATCATATGCATCATGATCCATAAAATAAAACAAATTAAAAGGGAAAACATACAAAATCCACTCAAATTAGGCATCTCACACGGGGATCTTAGTAATTCCCATTTCCATAAATCCAAAGAAAATAATAAAACCATTAGTTTCCTGTAATTTCCTTTGTCGGAGCCATATAAATCCTCTATGACTTTTGCATAAAGGGATGCAAATGCTTTATCATTGAACCAAAGTAACATATCGATCAAAATCTTAATCAATAACCCAAAATATGATCAAAATAACATAGGGATCACACCTATTACCTTGATAACTACATGAAGGCTAATAATTCCAGCTGTAACAATTTATAATCAAAATAAAATTCAACCAATATTCGCATCCAATTGAAAGAAGAAATGGAATATGTACCAGAACGTATCGGAATTTCCCCCACGGTGGCTCCTCAGAGGGATCAATTTTCTTAATCTAATACCCTGAGAGATTAAAATAGAAGCTAAGAAACATAACCTTTTCCTTCCCCTAAACCTTTTAGGCAAAACTGTTTAGCCATTGAAAATGGTTGTCTTTTTCAATTTTACATGAAAAGAGGGACAACAAAAACACATCACCTTCAAAGAAGAAGGAAATATTCTCAGCATTGGCGAAAAAGTACTTGGCTTTCGCGTGAGTCTGGAAAGAGATAAATTGAAGAAAAGTTAATTTTACGTAATCAAGAAAGAATCAGTAGAGGCGAAAATAGGAGAAGGAGAGGATCAAACATGGTCCTTGGTCGAGAAAATAAGAGAGGTAGCACAATCGAAGCCGTCGAGCAACTCATCCATCCTCTTCCTCATGGATTCCACCTCTTCGGCGCTAGCAAACGATTCCAGAACCAGAAAACCTAATCGAAGCATACGAAATTACACAATAAACAATAGCACCAGGGAAGTGACAGAGATAGAAATCGGAGCCGGAATTAGAGAGAACGAAGCAATTACGATGAATACCTTGAGAGTGAAAGGATTGAAGCAGTTTAGGGGTGAGACTGCCGACGATATATAGGGATTTCAGTCGTTTTCCCATTTCAGACGATCGACACAGCCTCTGGCTGGAAGAGGTTTGAATTAGGAGTGAAATTGGAGTTTCGAGGCAATAAAAGGATTTGCGGGGATGGGCATACCAAGATTTGATCGAGAGAGATGAACCCGGAATTGGAGATGCATTCGGCAAGATTCGTTGATCAAGAAAGGAGGCGGATGTGAAGGGGAGAGAGAAAGGAGCCGGTGGGTTTTTGTGTAAACCTAGAACTCCAAAAGAAAAAGTAAAAAAAAAAGGATAATGGGAAATGAAATATCCAAAACAGCCCTACACAAGAAGAGAAAAAAGAAACGGAGCAAAAAACTATCTTCTCTCTAGTTTTCTAGAGAGAGGGAGCCTGTAACCTCCGACTTCGGCTGGCCCAATCCGGCTTCGGCCGCCTCAATCCGACTTCGGTCGTCTTATCTCGGCTCAGGCCATCCTCGATCAGGGTTGCTACCCCTCTCGCAGCCTCAAACCCCCTACACCAGCAGTCCATTTTCGACTTCAGATTCACTTTCCCGGTTTTGGAGTGTTCTCCGCCGCCGGCTTTTGTGATTTCGAGTCGAGGATTTCACTGCCACCATGGCTGCTCCATCCACCTCTAGCCATGGCCGTTCACCGCCACCACCATCCTCCGGTGGTCTTTATCGACTACAAGCCTCCTTCGGGAGTCTCTAACCACCCTCTAGGGTTTCAACAATTAAAGTTCCTGATTTGGGGCTTTCGCTATCCTCGTTTCGATCCCCTGATTTGGGGCTTTTTCGAGTCGATCGGTTTTTTCGGTGGGTGGCCGAGTGGTCTTGCTGACCGGTGGTTGGCAAGCCGCTTCTCGCTTCACCTTTGCAACCCTCTTCGAACCCTCCTGCCTTGTCCGTCTCCTCTGGCAGGTCTGTTTGGCCAACATCGCATCCTGGGTGGTGGGTGTCGGACTGTCGGGTCTGTGTCCTGGCTCCGCTTCCCTCCCCTTGCCAGTGCTCGGTGGTTTGTGTAAAGGCCGGGAAATTTTAGAATATTTAATTATCAAAATAGTGATTTATAATCATTTCGATTTCTAAAGATTTGAAAGGTTTGGAATTTTCGTCCTTGAGCTATTGGTTTTATTCTAAATATTTCAAAACGAGTTCCGGCATTACTTAATTGGAAATTTAAAATATGTTTTATCCCGCTTGTTTATGCGAAAATTGAAGATAATATTTAGAGTTCCTTATCAAGTTCGGAATTGAAAATTTGAAAATCACTTTAAGTCAGTCGGGATAAGGTTAAGAAAACAGTTTCATAATTTATTTTCCGAGTATTTGAGATTTGTGGATTGAGACAACATTATTTTCTTTTCTTTTTTTTCTCTCCTTTATCCCTCTCTCGGTCTGTTGAGTAGCCTGACATCTCCCATTCTTGGCTAGACCCCATCTCCAATTTCAACTCTTCAGGCCTGTTTCCCCCTCCAATTTTGGCAAGATGTCAATCCATCACCACACCTCTTTTCTTACTCCAAGTCAGCTAACCCTTACCATTCAAAACAACCCAATTCTGGATCTGTGCTCTTCTGAAATCCAAGTCCCTTTCACCCCAAACACTTCTCCCACCTCCCATTTTCACTTTCAAACACAAAGGAAAAGTTTTCCCCTTCTACTGGTTTCCCATCGCCAAGCCACCAGTACCATCAGACCGTATCTCTTCCCTCCCCCTCCTTTCTTGTCCGTCGAGCAGCAACTCCCCGGATCCCCGACGACGCCGCGAGAGACATCATCGCCGCCGAGGCCTACTCTTCCCCTTCATTGCCTCGGTTCATCCTCTAAAACTCGGTAATCCCTTCGATTCTGCCTCCTCCATTCCGAATCCATGTTCAATCATTCACTCACTCCTCCTCCGCTCCCAGAAGCACAGGGAAGCACCACCGACGCCGCCACTGGAGCCCAGGCGCAGCATCTCCCTCCCCTGTTCGTGCGCAAGGTCGCTCTTCTCCTTCCGTTTCGCTTTCGCTCGAAATTGTATAATCATGAACCTCTGTTCATCCCTTCCCTCTCTTAGGCATCGATCGAAGCTCCTTTCCTGTTGGCGGCAGCCGGATTCTCAGTCGGATTCCTCCTCGGGGTCGGAAAACCGCGCCTCGGTAAACTCTCTCTCTCTCTCTTCTCTTTCACTCGCGTTTGAAGCTTAATGGGTCCAGGGTGGTCGGAATAGGTTTTCAGATCTGTTGGGCGAGGTTTTGGTCGGAGACGAGTCGCCGGCGAGCCTGGCTTTCTTTTTCTTTCTCCCGTCTTTCCGCCGGTAAGATGCCTGTTCGTCATTTGGGGAAGGAGACGGGTTCGGTTTTAATTTCTTTCCTTGGGTCCGGTTCATCCATTTTCTTTTATTTCCCGGTTCGGTTTGGTTCATTTTAAGAAAATTAGATTTGAACATGGGTTGGGCTTTGGATCTGGGCTGGATCCGAGCTTCTTCCGAGTTTGGGCCTAATCCTCTCTTCTGGGCTGCTGTTGTTGTTATTCTATTTATATGTGGGTTTTTATGTTACTAGATGTTATATAATTCCGTTATAGGCTTTTATTTAAGGTTAAATTATTTCTTAAATGTTATTAATATTATGATTTGGTGATTTTATAAATCCTGAATATTTTATTATATTATAAAATGGTTTAAAAGAGACATTATTGGAATATGTATTTAGTGTTGTCCTGATTTGTGATTTTAGAAGTTTGAAATGAATTACGAGTTTTGATTTATAAATATGGTTTGTGAAATTAGAATTATCTTGGTGATTAGATGTCAGAATTTATTTATATAATGATTTAAAAATAAACGTGTCGGAATCGTTTTAATAATATGACTTTGGGAATTTTATTAAGGATTTAAATGATTAATGTCGGAATTTGGCCAAGTATGATTTGAGAAATTATTTTGAATATGAGTTGATTTAACTCGATATTTAAGAGTTTGAAGAACTTTGGGAAATAAGTTTGGAAATATTGCTGATAAGATTTATCGATGGGTTTGACGGGAGACGAAATGATTTTGGTTGATGTTGATCATATCGGAAAGGTTTTGGAAAATGGTTTTACTATCAGTTGGTTTTAAGCATGTTGAGAACGTGGAGTCCGTGTGTATGACTGATGGATCGGTAGCTTATGAAAATGGCTTGATGATAGGTGTGTACTGCTTTTGGATTGCTTTGGACTTGCATTTGGGCCCTTGCTTGCGTTATTTTGTTGTTCTGCATCTTCAGGTAAGTTCCCTAGGAGGCTTACTCAGGTTGGACATTCATGCCTGTTGTTGCATTTTATGTTAGGTGTTGCATATGCATAAAAGCATGCCATGTAGTATCCTGTTTAGGTTGCACTAATTGAATAAGCATCTGCTTACTTTATGCGTTTGAAACAGAACGGCCGTTATCTGTGATAGTCCTAGAGTCTTTGCTAGGGTCATAGGGTAGCCCAGCCTCATCGGGTACCCTGAGTCAATCGAGTCATGAACTTCCTTATATTATGAGATGCCTGCGGGCTTTATTGTGGAGCGGGTTAGGCATGCGTGTCGCCCGATTATGATGGAATGCATTCACGAGCTGGCCAGTCTCCGCCCTATCGGAAGGGGGTGGAGGTAGGAGAGGGATATGCCACTTGGCATTGTCTTGGGCCCTTTACAGTAATTTTACACATTATTGTAACTAGGAGCATGCTAGTGTGTTTGACTTTTGTACTACATTAGAGCATCTTTATTAGGTATAGCACATACTATGTGGCCTCAGCGAGGACTGCCGGTCCCGCATGAGTGGCTCGATCTGACTCCTTTCCCCGTTCTTCTTTCAAAGGTATTTTCTGTAGAGTTTGAATGCTCGATGTTTATATGGCGGGGTTCCCTTTTGGCGAATCGAAGAATCTGGCTAATACCCTAACTTAGTAAAATGGTAATTATTCACTCGTGATTTGGTTTTGACCCGGCTCTGTCGTGGCACTTGTGTCTTTATTTTGCTTCTGCTTTACTTCTGTTGAAATGGATTCCGCGACATAGTCTTAGGACAGGTTAAGGGTACCCAACGGCCCTTCGAGGTGTTTTGGGTTTGAAATCCCTCTTTTTACTAATCTTAAAACGAGTATGAAACCTCGACCCGTACCTGGATTGCAAGATCCGTACAAGGGGTTTCATCCCTTGAAACGTAACCCGGAAATCATAATTCTGGGCCGTTACAGTTTGTGGCTTTCTGTTTTTCAGAATTTTTTGCCCACGCCTTTCTGAGCAAATTAAAAAAAAAAAAAGTAAAAAATCCAAGGGTGCGGGATTTTTGGGATTTTCCTGATTTCTTGTCATCTTTTTCAAGCTTGCAAGGCAAGCTTGGGATCCACCTCCACTGGCTCTTTGGCTGCTCTGGTGTTCTACCTGTCGGGCTGACCTTTGGGCCCAAGTTTTTATCTTCGGCCGAGGGCAGCCCGAAATAAGCCCACATATATAAAAAAAAAAAAAGAAGAAGAAGTTCTTATTGGGTTCTTTTTTATATACTATATACATAATCTTATGAATAAGTTGCACACAAATTTTCGTTGGATGCTTGAATTTCTTTTATTGATCTGTTTTTGTTCGTTCGTTTGGCGTTGGGTCGTTGCTTTGGTGTGGTGGCGTTTAGTTTCGAGGTGGGTTGCAGTATCGGGCTGCCAGTATGATCGAGATGATCGTGGTTGTGTTCGTGGTCTTCGAAGATCCTTCATCTAGGTGGGGGCAACGTCGGCGATCCACACTTCCTCTGGTTTTGCCCTTTCCGATAGTGGGTTACTGTTCTCCGCCATCTCGGCGTCGAGTCGCCGTGAGAGTCATCGCACTCCCCCGTGTTCTCGGCATTCGTGGCCCGCCTTGGATCTCTCTCGTCTTTTCTGCTGGCGGACGACTCTTTTGGGTTGTTTAGGCTTTTTCTTTCATCTGTGTTTATTTGTGTCTGTAGTATGTTGTTTGTTGACGGCTAGTCCGTCTGCCGATTCGTCGGCCTCTCGAGTATCAGGTTTGTCTGAGCTCGAATTTTTTCCTAATAAAAAAAAAAAAAGAGAAAAAAGAAAAGAAGAGAAGGACAATAGGTAATTATACTTTGTGAACAGTAAAGGTAGAGTTATGCTTCGGGCCTGATATTTGCACGACCAAATTTTCGCCATCGGCACGGTGCCGGTGCCGAGCTCCCCACTCGGCAGTAGTTGTTGCCGGTGCCGGACTCCCGGGTCGGCAGAGGGCAGAGAATCTGCAGCTTTTGCAGGCATGCCTTGTCACCTCACCTGACGCCCCGTCAAATCATGTCGCCTCACTGACGCCGATGCCGAGCTCCGAATCCGGTAGGGTCAAATCACCGTCAAGTCTACAAAGCTGCAGGGAATCTGCAGCTTTACGTCCAATCCCTTGCGGTGCCGTTGGCGAGCTCCCGGATCGGCAATGGTGGTGGCGACTTATTATAAAATGAGGGAGCCCCGCCCTCACTTTGTGCACTACACACACACCACTCACCCACCTCTTACCCCGCATATCTTCTAGGGAGCTTGTTGGAGCGTTCGGTAGCCCGGAATCCCTTCTAAGGAGAAATGCCGAAGTTGATTGGCTTGTTAGAGCGGTTTAGGCGAGGTTCGCGATCCTCTTCACCTCTTACCCCGCCGAGCGATGATCGTGAGCCTTCACCACAACCCCCGCCGAATGATCCTATAGCGCAAGCCTCCGCCGAGGTAAGTAGAGATTTTATGTTAATTTTATGTTATTATTGGTCAACATCTAAATGAAATAAAGATAAAATGTAGGGTATAGTCGAGAGTCGAGATTTTATGGATTTTTTAATGAAATTATAAAAGGAAATTAGATATGGAATTTTGATAAAATTAGATATGGAATTTAGATAAAATTAGATATGGAATTTTTAATTCATGAAAATGAGATATAGAATTTTTATTTCATTAAAAATAGATATGGAATTAATAATGCATGAAAATTAGATATAGATATATTCATGCATGAAAATTAGATATGGAATTCTTAATGCATGAAAATTACATATGGAATTTTTATTGAATGAAAATGTAGATAGGGAATTTGTAATGCAATTATGAAAGTAGATAATGTAGATTTATGTGGAATGTAGACAAAATCATTATTTACAAGGAATTTATGTTAACATAATGTAGTGGATAAATATGATTTATGGGCAAATATAAAATTAGATAATGTAGATTTACGTGCAATTAGGAAATTAGATAATGTAGATTTATGTGGAATTTATGAATTACAAAAAAATAGATATGGAATTTATGGAAATTAGATAAATATGTATAACATAGTGAATAAAAAATATACGTTTAAATGGAAATTGGTAAAGATATGGAATTTAGATATGGAATTTATGTTAACATAATGGATATGGATTTTTATAATGTAGATGATGAGGCGGGCTGTAACCTAGTGGGAACGGGTAAGGCCAACGACCTCTCTGAGGCGAGGTGATAGGCCTATAGAGTCGGCGAGAGCCAGCACATCGGCAATAAGACAACCATCAATCGAGCGACCTCTGCAGGAGCCCGCTAGGGCAAGCACATCGTTTCTTGGCCGTGACGACGAGGATTTTTTGGAAGATTATACCGTCGACGAGGTCGACACTTCACAAGTGCCAGAGACCCCGTACGTACCCGAAATCCCCCAGACCCCCCTTTATACGCCCGTCGACGAGGTCGACACCGGCTTCATGCAGAATTCGAATGCGTGGGAACCAGAAATCCACCAGACCCCCCCCCTTTATACGACCGTGGAGGGATTTGGACAGTGGCCAATCTGGGCGGGAATGACTCAGCAGCCCATCCGTGACGAGGGGGCATCCTCATCAAACCCAGCTGCTGGTACATCGGCACGAGAGTCTAACACCTTCGGGGTGAGTGACACGTTTGGGGGTATATCCAGTACAGACCCCGCGCATAACCCCAACTGCCGTCCTGGGATGTTGGACGATTTGAACAGTAGGGATGTCGACGACGGCCGCCCCAAGTTTGTTGAGCCACTTCGACACTACAGGACTCACAGGTGTCGCTGCCTGTGGTTAAGTGAGGTGGGTGTTCATGTATGAACGATTTGGTCACATTTACGGATATATTATGTGCAACTGTGGTATCCGGTGGTATCTGTGCAGCTGATAATCTTATTATATGTCTTGCAGGCGGTGGAGATGACAGTTAAGAGCATCAGGCGTGGAGAACGATGGCAGACAGTGCACAGCTGGCCTCGTTTACCTGGGCAGTGGCACCGATGGTATGTGGCGAGACATAGTGGGTTACATCAATTGGATGACATCGGGATGGATACAGTGGACCACTGTCTAATCCAAGCTTTTCTCTACCGTTGGCATCCAGAGACCAACAGCTTCCATCTCCCATGGGGGGAGATGACAATTACCTTGCACGATGTGTACAAGTTGTTTGGTCTTGCAATCGACGGACGCGCACTGGTCCCTAACAGTACAAACCCTCTACGACAGTAGTGGATGATAGAAAAATTAGGCTTTGGCGTCCAGGACTTTGTACGAAGTGGGAATGCTTTTTACCACAACAGCCTAGATTTCCACATGGGGCAACTAGTTAACAACCCACAGATACCCCCTGGTGTCATCGCAACCGGATATTGACAGGCCTAAGGTCGTTATGCCTAATCAAAGTAAATTCCTAAGATGCAAACTATAACAAGTATAGTAGGTAAGTTAGGGTCGAACCCACAGGAAAACAGAATCAATTGTAAGAGCAAGTATTATTACCCAAAAGTAACCAATTCAAGGGGGAGTTTTGTGTGTAGGCGATAATGACAGAACAAGTTGCAATAAGAGGTTGCGAATATATGATGGAAAAGTATCACACCAGGTAATTATCCGCACAACAATTGAGATGGTTCATCATCGCATTCTATGAGTCTCAAGTTCTAATGTCCAGTAATTGTTCTCAATTCAGATCGTGTAATAGCTTTTAGTCCTACCAGTCCTAAAAGCACTTATCACCAAATTACAAGGGAAAACCTTCACCGAACAATAAAGCGATAGCATTCAAACATGAATTATAATGAGACACAAGCGATTCTAACAACCCGTTAAAATAGCCTGTAATCGAATCTCCTTCACAATCTACCACAAGCAACCTGCGTATGATGATTGTGTTTGCTACAATGAATCTACAACCCCAAACCTGGGATTGGAAACCCTAGCAATATGACTAGTATCGATAAACCTAGGTGATCAATCCAGATTAACCAATAATAAGCAATCAAGCAATAAGCTCAGGAGATCGAAACAATTAACAAAGGACGAACAAGAGTAGAATACTCACAACCAAATCAATCGAAGGCTTCAAAGAACCAAGTGCAACAACGGAGAGTTAGTTCTCCATAGGGTTTTTGAGATGAAGAAAAAGAAACTACGTCTCTGGAAAATAACCTAATAATCTCTAAAAACTTCCGTTCGGAAATAATATATATCCTACTTAAAGGGTTTTTAAAATCCCGTAAAAATATAATATTAAAACTAATAAGATCGGGAAAAATCGGATAAGAATCCGTCTCCAGGGACTGACGCGGGCGCGTCAGTAGCAGCGCGGGCGCGCCAGTGTTTCGTCTTGCTACTTCCATCTGGTGCATCGACGCGGGCACGTCCTCCTAGCAGCGTGGGCGCGCCAGTAGCAGCGCGGCCGCGCCAAGGTCACCAGCTTCCAGCTGCTTCCGAACTTCTTCACTTCAACTCTTCTGTAACTTGCATGAACCTATGATTTCTTCAACTTCTTCAACAGGTTCCGAATCACCAAGTTCATACAAATATCTCTCACAATGACATGTAAATGATGACAAAAACTACTAAATGCGCTATAGAATATATCGCATGTCAGATATCTGTTGGAGGTTCTTGGCTGCTTGGTTCTAAACGACCGAACCACGACATCCATACCCATACTTGCTTTGGATTTCGTGACTGATCACCGAATCACATCAGAGTATGCTTGGGGTGTGGGAGTCCTGGCTTATCTGTATCGGCAGCTGGGGATCTCGTCGAGACAGCGGATGGCTAACTTGGGGGGTTGTACTGCTCTTCTGCAGGTAAGTACGTTGAGGAAGCGCAGGGTGGAGAGGTGCCTTTGGCGCCTACTCAGGTTCGGGCATCTCAGTTTTTCCAATTTATGCCAGACACTTGATGAGTGGCATGGAACTGTCAGGTTCCTTGAGCCTAGTTGTTGTATCTGTATTGTCTTTCTTGGTAGTTGTAGTTGTGGTATGGACATTGCAACTTAAGAAAACCTTGTATGTTTTGAGGATTGCTAAATCTTTAATATTGCATGAGATTACAAATTGCATAGCTGCATCAATTCAAATACATTAAGTACGATCTGAGAAAATAATATCATCACAACTATTGGGCCGCCTTTCAACTTGACGGTAATTCATGTATTGTTGAATGCGCTCGTTGTATAGGGTATCCCAGCCATTCACACTCGGGTGGTGGAAATGAGACCATTCAGGTACAGTAGGAGGAAGTTGTGACCCTTGCTTCAGCCACACGGGGCTCCAATGGACTCTTGCTAGCCAGGCAACTGTAATAACCTCAGTTGGTGGAGTTTGGTTCGACCCATTCGCGACAATAGGAAAGCAGGTGTGAGGATTGTCGACACTTAGGACAACAACGACCTTGTTGTACAAGGTTGCTACAACAAGTGGGACCATAGGTGCCTCCATCCAGTTTTGATGACGATGTAAACAAGGAGCAGGGTCTTGCAGATCAACATTCTCGATGAGATCGTCAATAGAGTGTAATAGGGTTGCTGGTTGGTACATCCACCGATTCCCTCGAAGCTCTTGAGCGACCTCTCTTCTGACTCGCATGTACTGGTCTTCTCCATACCCAAGAACAACCGCTAAGGCACGATAACCACAATGACCATCAGCAGAAACCGAGCTACTTCTATCAACAAAGTTGAGCATGAAGTCATGGATGTGACTAGTCAACAATACCGAAGGATCTACCTCCCGATCTGTCTGCCGACCTCTACCTCTTGATCGACCTCTACCACGCGCCCGAGCGGCACCCTCTCGTCTCCCGTGCTCAAAGCCATATGGGTCACGCTGCAATGATCGTCTCCCTGTGGGACGACCCTTTCGATGGATTCCCGTTGGTTCTCTCATGGTAGACAACCCATGGTTGTTCATGTTGAAGTATGCCTCGCCCATCAAATCCTGTTGATCAGGCGTGAGGTTGTTGCCATCAATATCCCTTCGAAGGCTGACAAATTCCTGACTTTTTGGAGTCGCGTCATCGTTGCCACCACTGGATTCTTCGGGAGGAATTATTGGATCCCACATTACTTGCTTCTAGAAGGGATGAACTTGCGAGGGCCTAATAGGTTGTCGGTTTGCGATCGCCTCTAAGAACTCATGTACACATGGAACACCGTAAGCGTCCCTCCAATGGCGATCCCTGCAGACAGTTAGACACCATCATGACTAGCCGGAAGTGCCTTCGCCTTGTTGTAGTTGGCCAGCAGAAGATCGAAGCACTCATCAGTCACCAACATCAATAGTGGGGCGAATATTGGTTCACTCATGACACACCATTTGATTGTCAACCGTGACTTCTCAAGGAACCCTCTGAGTTGGTTTACTTGTTCATTGACCAAGTTGTCAATGCATTCTGTTACGTCAACGAACCCACCAACAGCCGTCCCTAGCATGGACTTTAATTTTACATGCGCTGACTCTGCACTATCTCATAAAAAATATATTAGTTTGACTTATATAGGATACTTTAATATTATAATAATTACAACTGTATACAATTCAATGTCACTTACTTATTCGTAGTTCGCAGCCCAAGATGTAGGAACTTATCAACCCATGCACGAACTATTGCCTCCTTGAATTCTGTGAGCCAGGTGTCTTCAAGGTACTTCATAAGACCCCATCGCGCCTCCCATTTCGACTTCATCGCTTGTAGACGAACTTCATAACTTTCTTCAGTCTTTGACTCAAATAAGACCTTACATTCATTGTAAAAGGCGGTTCTCTTGTCGCTCGATTTCGTGATCTTACCCTTCATTTCAATGTTGCACATAATATGATAAGAGCACAACATATGATTTACCGTGGGAAACTCCTCCCGAAGAGCCTTGATAAGACCCAACTCTCTGTCTGTAAGAATTACTTTTGGGAGTCGTTGACCGCACAAATGGCGTAGTCGTCGTAGTACCCTACTATAGTGATCTGCGCTCTCGCCTGCCATGAATACGAACGCAATTGCAAATGTGTTCTTCGTGCTAGTAATCCCAACGATATCTAGAAACGGCATTTCGTACCTACCACATGAACATGAATTAGTCAAACAAATTGCTACAACGTATGACAGATATAAAAGTAGTCGACATTAATGTGATTCCTCTTACTCGTTCGTCTTGTAGGTAGAGTCCATCACGATAACATACGGAAACAACATCAGAAGATGTCGGGAGTTCGGATGTGACAAAAACACACCATTAACCTCGTCTACTCCTGCTTTAGAGGAATTTCGTGTGGCGATAAAGTATCATTTTTGTTTGAGTTTGTGAAGCGCTTGAGGCAGGTCCCTCCGTCCTTCTGCAGCGGTTCTCCGCAACTGGGCTTGTGCATTGTACACTTGACGAATTTCTGTCACGCAGTCATGATCATCATACTTCATCCCGCGCAGCATATCCCCCGGTTTTATCTCAATCACTGTATCACGACGAACCTGCCGATGTTGATCTGGGGTTAATCTACAGGCATAGGGATGTCCTAACATCACATCGTTTAGCTTGTGGTTATGCACACCGCATATAACCTTCATGATCCAATTGTCAGCATCATTTTGACGACCCTCCAGCTCAAACAAGCATCCGAGCTTCGTTGTTCCCCCTCGCCTACTCACTGCGGGAGAAAAATCTAAGTCGACATCTGGAATATCTCTACCCCCTCCGTACTTATCACACACTAGACGAAAGGTACCCAATCCACTCATTTTGTTCTTCCATGACCGAGTGATCACAAGTATCATGTTCTTAATCTTCCCTACGTATCTAGCCCATGCCTTCATGTTTACTTGATCAGCCCAATAACCATCGACTGTAAACATCGAACCATATTTTGTACCCACATCTAGAGGTTGGTTTTGTTCCTGCATAATGTCACTTATGTACTAAGAACTTTTTCCTACACAATCTCACTATATGAAATTTTACAAAATATTATCAAAAACGCTATATTATATGATGGTTTCGTATTCCAAACTATGTTTTATTATGTTTCGATTCAATCAACATATTCATTCAAACATTATTATATAAAGGTTCCCTCTATATAAACGTTCCGCTATATATAAACGGTCCGCTGTAACAATATTATATAAAGGTTCCGCTATAATATGATTCTATTCAAACATAATTATATAAAGGTTCTGCTATATATAAATGGTCCGCTGTAACAATATTAACTTACCTCGAGATTCTTCACGAGCTCCTCTGGATCATTATAGCTAAAAATGTCGAACGGTAAACCGCCTCCGCCATCTTCTTCCGGTAATGCCATTTCCTCCGATGAAAGAATACGGATTTTGAATCTATATTATTGTAGTTTAACTCGGACATCGCTTCTTTATACAGGCTTTCGAACTTACCTCGGGCATTGGATGCCGATTTGGGAGCTCGACACCTCCATGGAATCTGCCGAATGGGGAGCTCGGCATCGGCAGAAGATGTTGCCGACTTAGGAGCTCTCCACCAGCACCGTGCCGATGGCGATATGCCGCCATGCAGATAACAAAAAAGGTTATGCTTTTATATAGTAATGACTAGTTGCTATTCGCGTGCGAAGCACACGAATTGTTAATTCTTGTTCATCAATGTGTTAGCAGCAGTTGATCCTCATGTTGTAAAAAAATATACTATCGTTAACCTTTATAGTTGATAAATCTTTTCTGCTTGTTGAGTCAAGAGAAAGCGAGATGCCATGATGAGAATCATTCCTCTCTTATCTTGCTACAACCTACAACCTATTAATCTTTGTACTCTTCACATGAAAATACTTGCAACCTTTTGATTCTCTTTCTTCTAAAATTATTCATTCATGGCGTCGATGAATAGTGCAAGAAGTTTGTTGAGATTGACGTTGCTAGAGCTTCTCATAAGATGACTTTGTTGTTGATCCTGAGGCAAATACCAAATAAAGGTAAGGAATGGCCAACTCTTGTCACCTAGGAGGACTGCTTATTTTCCTTAGTAATGCATTTCAGTGCATATCGTTTTTGGAGTATTTCAGAATAGTATGATATACTTTTTTATATCAAGGGAAATATAGAAAATTAGAAATGGATGGTATATGCAGTGCATATTCTTCTCAAATCTAAGGAAGTCAGCATCTTTTTTTATTATTATTATTTTTTTATCCAAAAGGAGGTTAGAATCTGCCACCTAGCAACATAAAATAATTAACACTATTGACACACTTCCTATTTTTGAGAGAAATTAACGGTTTTCTAAATACACCGCTAATTTTTACTGGAACCACCGCTAATCTTCGCAACCCCCTGCGGACCGAGCTCCGCAACCCCTTGCGAATCTCCCCGGACATCGTACCAAACACGCCCTAAAAGTCCATCGACAAAATGTCCGCAAGACGTTGCGGAGAGAGGTCCGCATTAGGATGCGGAGTTCCCTAACCTATATGTTAAAAAAAAAAATCTCAAAAGTTCCGCAGGGAGGTGCGTACCTTTTTTTTTTTCCCTCCTTGGATTTGCTCCTTGGAAGGAGAATCAGACACAGAGTCGCAACCGGGTGCCGACTTAACTCCGCAAGGAGTTGCGGAGTTAAGTCGGCTTAAAGGCCGTTTAGCACAACGCCAAAAGTATTCCGCAACAGGATGCGGACTTAACTCCGCAAGGAGTTGCGGAGATTAGCAGTGGTTCCATTAAAAATTAGCGATGTATTTATCAATCTCCTAAATTAAATCCTGAATTTCCAGGAGGAGGAAACCAAAACAGATTAATTTAATTAAAATTCAGTTATAAGGGTCATTTTAAATTTTATATAAAACTTGGAAAACCTAATGAGGAGTATGTAATTTTATTCCAACTAAAAAAACCCCATGAAATAACAAAAACAGAGTTAATTTAACATGACAATTGAACAAACACCTTAAAGCTTAAAGACATCCTTTACCTGAGTTACCTCTAACAAGTCAGAGCAGTGTGAGTGTGTCTTTGCAGTTCAAACCACTGGAAGTAAAAGCCTCCCCCTTCTCTAGATTCAACACCTTCACAACGCCATTGTCAATGAGCATGAGTATCTTGGTTAATTTGTTGACAACAAACTAATTGTTGACGGGGTTTTATTTTTTATAGTGACTCTAAATTTTATTTTATTTCGTAGTGATTCACGATACAATAAAAAAATATTTAATGAATTTGGTGATAACAAATTCATTAATTTTTTTTTGGTAATGGTAACAATGTAACATGACTTTAATAAAATGAATTTGATAACTAATCCACATTGAGAGGTATGTTGGGGAGATGGTTAAGCAAATCTTTTTAAAGATTGAATATTTGTTATAGGAAAATTGTTAACCACTGTATAAGGGTACTGGCTCTTTAAGATTGAACAAGATACAGGAAACAGAGAAGAAGCATAAACCCACCACACAGATTAAAAAAAATGAATATATCATATAAAATCAATCAGTGGTGTAACGGCCCGGGATTATGATTCTCGAGTTACGTTTCGAGGGATGAAACCCCTCGTTGGGATCTTGCGCCCCGAGTACAGGTTGAAGGTTTGAAATCGAAGATGCGCAGTTTAAAGTGGGATTTTGCACCCAAACCCGGAAGGTCCGTTGGAGACCCCGGGGTAAACCCCTGTACCTGTCCTAAGTCTACAATGCGTGAAAACCTTTATCATGCAAAGGACGAAAGTTCTTAAAACGATACAACCAGTGCCACGGCAGAGTCGGGTCAAAACGAAGTATAATAGGAAGAAATCCAAAAAGCATGAATTTGGTGAAGTCAGGGTTCATACACTCACTCTCCGCCATATGAATGGACCCCGTCATATCAGCACAAAATCAAGTAGTAGATCGGGTACCTGAAACTATACCACCAAGTCAGGCCAAGAGTCCGCCCGCGGGTCCTCTGACCGCGCTGAGGACATATAATACGCCTATACCTAGAATAAAGGATGCCTTCATGCAGTACTGAAATAAAACCACACTATCATGCTCCTAATTCATATGTGCAGAATATTGAGGAAGACCTTAACAAAGAATACCAAGCGGTATATCCCTCTTTTACCACCACCCCTCTTCCAGACAAGGTAGAGACTGGCCAGTTCGATGCTATAATCATATCAAATCTCATCATCATATCATATCTCATCATCATATCATATCTCATGCCCATCTCGTATCTCGTGATATATATAAATGACTCGAGGAGGACAACACCCGATGAAGCTGGGCGGCCCTATGACCCTAGCAAGGACTCTAGGACTCACAGATAACGGCCGTTCTGTATTCAAACGCATACAGAATAAGGATGCTCATTTGTAAATGCAATTCCTAAGCATGATACTACATGACATGCTCTTATGCATATGCAACACCTACATACTATATGACACATCAGGCAGGAGGTACTGGTTACTGAGTAAGCCCCGAAGGTACTTACCTCGCTAGAAGATCAGCAAAAGAAGAATCCAGCACACAGTAGTCACGATCAAAGAATATCACCTAATCACATAACGAGAATATACTAAGTATACTTCTATAGCCTTTCTGAACACATATATTACTCACTCAAATTAGCAGATAGATAAGTCAGCTTGCATCAATCATACTTTCAATTTATCACGATCAACCATCTCTGATCTCATACCATTCATCATAACTTGTCAACTTATCAGTTTAAAAAAAATATACTCCCTATATATATCATACTTATACTTTCCATATATATCATCATCATAAATATCGAACATTTAATCTCTTGTGAAAATCACCACTGTAAAGACCGGGAAATTTTAGAATATTAAATTATTAAAATAGTGATTTATAATCATTCCGATTTCTAAGATTCAGGAGAATTGAAATATCTGTCCGTGAGCTATTGGTTTATTCTAAATATTTCAAAACGAGTTCCGGGATTATTTAGTTGAAAATTCAAATTTTGTTCTATCCCGCTCCCATATGCGAAAACTAAAAATAATAATTGGAGTTCATTATTAAACTCGGATTTGGAAATTTGAAAATCGTTTTAAGTTGGGTCGGATAAGGTCGAGCGAGTGGATTTCGGGATTTAACTCCGGGTAATTCAATTTTGATACTTGGGAGACCACTAGAATAGTTTTCTTCTTCCCTTATACTTCCGAAATTCTGTGAAAAGGGGTCAACAACTGCTCCTCCCTCCTTGGCGTTTCCTCTACACTCCCTCCCGTTCACTGCCCATTTTGAGCTCAGCATCAGCCCTCTCGTTCACCCTCATCACCTACCTGCTCTCCTATTTTTGGCAAAGAGTCAAATTTCAACCCTTGCAGACCCGCCACGCCAAGCAGCATCTCTTCCCCCTCTGTTGATTTCAGAAATCAGCCTTACCCCCTTTTTAATTGAATCGGAGTTGAATCCTAGCACCCCCATCTCTCTGATTTTCACCTTTCCCCCACACCCCTCTCCTCTCTTTTCCCCTTCTGTTGGTCCGAGACACCGCCATCTCTCCCTCTTCCATTTCGGCCGAGCGCAGCTCCCGAGCCACACCAGCACCCCAAGCACGCACCTCGTCCTCTGTTTTGGAAGCCCTCGAGCACCACTGAGCGCTGGCTGATCCCCGTCGGGCGCCACTGAGCCCAGCGCCGCCTCCCACGCCCAGCCGAGCCATTCCTCCTTCTCCTCGTCCCAGTTTCCGATCAAAGAAAGGCCACCCCGGTGATCGATCCACTTCCGACGAGCCCAAACTGGCTTCCGACGAGCGCTCCCCGGCAAGTTCGATAACCCCCGGTGTGTATTGTGGTTGGATTGCTTTTGGACTTGCATTTGGGCCTTGATTGCGTTATTTGCTGTTCTGCATTCTCAGGTAAGTTCCTTAGGGGGCTTACTCAGGTTGGACATTCATGCCTATTGTTGCATTTTATGTTAGGTGTTGCATATGCATAAAAGCATCTCATGTAGTATCCTGTTTAGGTTGCACTAATTGAATGAGCATCTGCTTACTTTATGCGTTTGAAACAGAACGGCCGTTATCTGTGATAGTCCTAGAGTCTTTGCTAGGGTCATAGGGTAGCCCAGCCTCATCGGGTACCCTGAGTCAATCGAGTCATGAACTTCCTTATATTATGAGATGCCTGCGGGCTTTATTGTGGAGCGGGTTAGGCATGCGTGCCGCCCGATTATGATGGAATGCATTCACGAGCTGGCCAGTCTCCGCCCTATCGGAAGGGGGTGGAGGTAGGAGAGGGATATGCCATTTGGCATTGTCTTGGGCCCTTTACAGTATTTCTGCACATTATTATGACTAGGAGCATGCTAGTGTGTTTGACTTTCGTACTGCATTATAGCATCTTTATTAGGTATAGCACATACTATGTGGCCTCAGCGAGGACTGCCGGTCCCGTATGAGTGGCTCGATCTGACTCCTTTCCCCGTTCTTTTTTTAAGGTATTTTCTGCAGATCTTGTTTGCTCCTTGCTTCTATGACGAGGTTCCCTTTTGGCGAAACCAAGAATCTGGCTAATATCTTAACCTAGTAAAATGGTAATTACCCACTCATGTTTTGGTTTTGACCCGGCTCTGCCGTGGCGCTTTGTATCTTAATTTTGCTTCCGTCTTGCTTCCGTTTGAAATGAATTTCGTGAGTTAGTCCCTAGGACAGGTTAAGGGTACCTAACGGCCCTACGATATTTTCAGGGTTCGAAATCCCTCTTTATTACTGACCATAAAAATGAGTTTGAAACCTCGACCCGTACCTGGATTGCAAGATCCGAACAAGGGGTTTCATCCCTTGAAACGTAACTCGGAAATCATAATTTCGGGCCGTTACAAAGATGGTATCAGAGCTGAGGTTGTGCAATTCGGGTACACAAGGGTCGAGTGTATGTTTTGAAAATCGCCCACAAATTTCAAGGACTTTTGAAAAGGATTTGAAGGGGCAAAATGAACTTAAAATGCCTAACCTAAATCGGACTAAGTAACGAACTTGACTTGTTATAAAAGAGGAAAACCGACCAAACGGGGATGCGAATGGGTAGTAAAGGCGCTAGACAACCCCTATTGGGTGTAGTTGGGAACGGTAGGCAAAATATCAGCTTGTTCTTTACAGATGGGTTAGGAGTCTCCAAGGAGATCACTATCAGTGTTATTAACTGATTCTGAGCTGAATGTTTGCTATGTTAGAGATCTGATTAGGATGCCTTAACTATTAAATGTGTCTTGACTGATCTGTGCACACGGGATAGTGGGAGTACCCTTTGTTTCTGTATGGTCAACCCAGTTACGTCTAATAGCCCGTCCCACTATGCTAAACCCTCGGGAATCTTATCGAGTCTTTCTCCCGAATGTCAGTATCTTTCACGGGAATCGGGTTGGTTATCAATATATTGTGTCGGAATCATGTGTATATGAAGGTTGTTTGAGTGAGTATTGTAAGGTAGTTCTTGATGTCATTTTGAGTCAAGCAAGGTGTTTTTGGGGATGTGGTTTTTTTGATTCTTATGACAATCAATTAGTGTTTTCTTACCACAAAGAGTCGTACCAAAGTCCCACGGGAAAGAGGGGTGATGAGCCATTTGGGGAAGGTCAATGGTCGCCCTTAGGGATCTCTCTGAATTGTGACTCTCTCTGAATTGCATGATATAATTATGTAATCTTTGGCATGTACCCTGCGAATGACCATTGGTAAAAAGCTACTCATGTTGTTGCATCTATGATTGGTTACATTGCTTAGGTCTTGTGTTATGTCTTGGCCTATCGATCGTAGGATTGAATGGAAGTGTGAGTTGCATGAAATGAATCTGCATGATTTTACTCTACTAGGTTTATGATAGTGTGATCAATTCCCCTTTGTATGAATGTTGATAGATGATCATCTTAGCTTATTGGATAATGACGTGTCAATGCCTATTATCCCTTTTGTGGCAAGAATCAATAGCATGCTCGTTTGTTATGTATACATCAGGTTAATCATTGTTGCTTACTCTGCAATTTATACTGTTGTGTGATACTTGCACTGAATTGGGATTATGTTGGTGTAAATGAGTCTTGATAAATGCATGTTTTATCCCAGTATGTGTTGGTTTGAACTCATGTTCCCGTGTTCCAGCTATATTGCCCTGTTGCTTAAACTCATAGTATACATCGTAAAACCTTCCTCATGCTTCTATATTGTTGGAATGTGATTGAATTGATTTCTTACATGACGTCATGATTAGTTGCATGCATGTATCGTATGGTATGTTGAACCTTTAGTATCATGTAAGATCCTTGGTGGTGACTCGTTTGAATTGTATATTGCCTGCATTATTGTTGATTTTCTCTTGAGCTAGGACCCTGATAGTGTGGTTCTCCCTTCTTTCTCTCCTCTTAAAATGTTTTACGCATGATTAAATTTATGTTGAATTCGATGATCTACTTGTTTTCCGTGATGGTTAGTTCTAGCATGCTTACTTGTTATCGCTCGGTAGTGTTCCCTACTACTCTATGATATCCTCTCGTGCTCGCATAGATGTATGACTTGGCACCTCGCATGATCACACACCACACTATATCATAATTTTGCATACGCATGATGCATGAATGTTAGAATGAATTTAGTCGAGTTACCTTGATTGTGTGCATGTTCGATATGTGCTATTAGTGTCATGTAGGGCTTATGATTTTCAATGTAACTCGCTAAATGATCACGTGTTGTACTTGTTCTATGATATGACAACTATTGTACCATATATGTGCTCTATGGTAGTTCGTTACTAGCATAATTATAATATGTCGCCCATGATGCCCTTCTTGTTACCTTTGACAATGTCTCATGTTTCGTGAATATTATGTGAACCCCTTTTAATGACTCATGACCCTGCTGGTATCACATGATGTGTCGTTAGTATCATGTAAGACTATGCCTTCTAAATGCATCTCGTCGTATGACTACATGCCATCCTTGACACATCACATTATCATTGTTGCCATAGGTGATAATTACTATGTTGTTCCTATGTGTTCTCGTACAACGCTTAATTTGGTTATACCTCGTCATGCTATCTTTTACCTCACTTTTTCGTGCTTGTACATTCTTTCATATACGTGATACTTGCTACCTTCATTAAATCCCGCATGACTTCGAATCATACATGATTATGGGTGGTTTCGCATAGCTTGCTTGAAGTTTCTAGACATATCTGCTCCCATAGAATAATAGACTACTAGCTCATCACACAGGCATCTGTGTAGGATTCAATTGTGTCTATTGGAATGAATACGTATGTTGTTCTCCATGAGATAGGTACATGTTAGTGTGGGTTAGTATGATTGATATGCTCCATGATGAATTCGTGTTGCTTGTCGCAATTGTCACCTAATAGACTTCCATAAGGGCATCGCTGCTATTCTCGGGTCAGAGTCTTGTCTCTAGTCTGGTCGCCTTTAGCATTTGTCCGTGTTTGTCTCCAAGAGGAAAATTCGGTTGTCCGTCCCTGTCACTCCCCTATCACTGCTAATTTGAGCTTATACGCGATACATTGGACGAGTGACCGCATGAAAGAAGGAGCAGAAAGTTATATAGTGATAGAGCAGCGCAACGGAAGCGTGGGCCCATAACCCACGGGTCTCAGGATCAATGATATTGGCAAAAAGGGCACACATCAAGAAATACGGTTACTGAGTACGATATGACTTACAAGCAGGAGTGTTCTCCGTTCGAATTTCTAACCCTTTTGAATTTGTTGATGATATGACACTGAACTGGCGATGGGACTTACGTGTTGATGTGCTGACTTGGTGATGACTGTTGCCTGATTGTCTGTTGTCTATGATGATATAATTTGATGCTTTATAATTCTAATGTGCCATGATGTCTTGATGTGTTGATACTCTGAGATGTTAAGCATGATCTAAATTTCTTGCCTATAAAATGTGTAATGCAAATGCTGAGAACCTGAATTGTTTACCTGATAAGGTTATAATGAAACTTGCTAGCTCGACTTGATTATGTGCATATATGATGATTTGTAATAATGATTGAGCATGATGGTAAATTGAGATTTATCAACGCAGTTGCAATATTTAATGCTGAAATAATGATGCTATTGATATAAATGCTAGTTGATATGATGTGGTCCTTATGTGTAATAATGTCCATGATTGCTTCTTCTTTTGAACTTGTGGGTGAGGGTTCTCTTGTGGGGTGGTTGATGAGTGGTAAAAGACTTCTAGGCGGTTAGGATAATCGATGGTATTAGGAGGTGAGTCGCGAGAGAGGGATGTTGGCTTAGGTAAGACCGAGTGAGCTTTGGGATTTATGGGGGACAATGCTAGTGATTCTGATGAGTTTTTAGGTGATGCTTGTGATGCTCCGGGTGGTGCGAGGAGTGTAAGGGAGGGCTCGTGAGTATTGAGGACATGGTGTTAGAGGGTGCTTGGGTGTGAAGTCAGAGATAGGAGTTGGGTTCTTAGAGGTGGATGGTGTGGTAGTGCTTGACGGAAGGATGGGCGAGATTTGAGCATCGAGATGAATTGGGATTTGTTTGGAGAATTTTTTTCTGAGTTGACGTTGGCGAGTCGAGAAGAGGATTAGTCTTGGCTTGAGAGTGGAGATGGACGAGTGGGAATTGTATTTTATTTTGACTGATATGACGTGAGAATTTTCTTGATTATGTGATCTATTTATATTTGCTGCCATGATGTTAGATAGCAACTATGATGAAACTGATACAGAATGATATTACATGTTGTTATGCAATATTGAAATCTAGTTGGTAGTGACAAATGTTATCATGATATATTGCTGCTCTGCTATGTTGTTTTAGGAGCATGTTAGGATGTGTTGTGATATAATATACGAGATAATGATGTGTTATTATGCGAAAGTGTGATGTTATGTTATGGGGTGAAAGCATGATGTTATATTATGTGGTAGTAAACATGATGTTGTATTATATGTTTAGCAAGCATGCGTATGGATATGTTACATCACGAATATGGCTTTCAAAATGAATATGATTTATATATATGAGATAATGATGTCTGATTACTAAATGATCGCTACATGGCGTTGTGATGAGTTAAGATGATGTATGGTGAGTATGCTGACATTCGATGATTGATATGCTCCTTGACCTCCCCTTTTGCTGAATCTTAATGGAATGATTTTGTTGTGTTGATGTGACCTTGTGGCACTGTGTTGGCATATGTTAGAGACTTGTCATATGATGTACTGATTGGAGATTAGTTGGTTATTTGGTTATGCATTTCTTATGGCTTGTGAAGCTTGCTTGAATTGAGACTGATAACTTGTTTTGATTCTGGAAACTAGGAAGAGAATATGGGATTAGCCCTTAGAGGTGGATGATTCCACCTCCGAGCTTTTGAATTTGATTGATTGTTATGCGGGAAACTGATTTGGTTTTGGAGGATTTTGACGAAATTTCGATTGAAACGATTTTACTTGTTTTGGGGTAAAGTTTCTTGGTTAAACATCTTATTTGAAGATTTTGAGCGGTTTAAAAAGGAGTTACTTGAAAATTTAAAGAATAAACGTTACCGAGAATTTCAACGATTTTGAGGCCAATCTTTTCCAATTGCGGGATCCCTTTTTGAGAATTTTCACACCCAGGCTTATATTATAACGCCTCACGAAGTGGATACAA
Organism: Persicaria tinctoria; assembly: GCA_037127255.1. NCBI lineage: Eukaryota > Viridiplantae > Streptophyta > Magnoliopsida > Caryophyllales > Polygonaceae > Persicaria > Persicaria tinctoria. Next base: position 6,335,850 of record JBANSL010000020.1, read on the forward strand.
GCATTTTATAGGGGCGCATATAGAATGCTTGCTAAGACCCAGTAGAGACGCTATGATTGTTTTTTTTTTGTTTTTTTTTCTTCGAGTTATGATGTGACCGAAAGGTCGGGGTAAGGGTGTGATAGGGGCCCATATTGCATACTTGCTCCGACCAATTGGGAATATTATGATCACGTCAAGGGTATTGAAGGGATCTCATACGGGCCCTATGAGATGCTTACAGAATTAATGGCATGATCCTTGGACTCACCAATTTAAAACTTCATCCCCATGTTTTAGAGTGATTTTAGTCTCGGGGACGAGACTTGTTTTTAGAGGTGGATAATGTAAAGACCGGGAAATTTTAGAATATTAAATTATTAAAATAGTGATTTATAATCATTCCGATTTCTAAGATTCAGGAGAATTGAAATATCTGTCCGTGAGCTATTGGTTTATTCTAAATATTTCAAAACGAGTTCCGGGATTATTTAGTTGAAAATTCAAATTTTGTTCTATCCCGCTCCCATATGCGAAAACTAAAAATAATAATTGGAGTTCATTATTAAACTCGGATTTGGAAATTTGAAAATCGTTTTAAGTTGGGTCGGATAAGGTCGAGCGAGTGGATTTCGGGATTTAACTCCGGGTAATTCAATTTTGATACTTGGGAGACCACTAGAATAGTTTTCTTCTTCCCTTATACTTCCGAAATTCTGTGAAAAGGGGTCAACAACTGCTCCTCCCTCCTTGGCGTTTCCTCTGCACTCCCTCCCGTTCAGTGCCCATTTTGAGCTCAGCATCAGCCCTCTCGTTCACCCTCATCACCTACCTGCTCTCCTATTTTTGGCAAAGAGTCAAAGTCCAACCCTTGCAGACCCGCCACGCCAAGCAGCATCTCTTCCCCCTCTGTTGATTTCAGAAATCAGCCTTACCCCCTTTTTAATTGAATCGGAGTTGAATCCTAGCACCCCCATCTCTCTGATTTTCACCTTTCCCCCACACCCCTCTCCTCTCTTTTCCCCTTCTGTTGGTCCGAGACACCGCCATCTCTCCCTCTTCCATTTCGGCCGAGCGCAGCTCCCGAGCCACACCAGCACCCCAAGCACGCACCTCGTCCTCTGTTTTGGAAGCCCTCGAGCACCACTGAGCGCTGGCTGATCCCCGTCGGGCGCAACTAAGCCCAGCGCCGCCTCCCACGCCCAGCCGAGCCATTCCTCCTTCTCCTCGTCCCAGTTTCCGATCCAAGCAAGGCCACCCCGGTGATCGATCCACTTCCGACGAGCGCTCCCCGGCAAGTTCGATAACCCCCGGTGTGTATTGCGGTTGGATTGCTTTTGGACTTGCATTTGGGCCTTGATTGCGTTATTTGCTGTTCTGCATTCTCAGGTAAGTTCCCTAGGGGGCTTACTCAGGTTGGACATTCATGCCTGTTGTTTCATTTTATGTTAGGTGTTGCATATGCATAAAAGCATGTCACGTAGTATCCTGTTTAGGTTGCACTAATTGAATGAGCATATGCTTACTTTATGCGTTTGAAACAGAACGGCCGTTATCTGTGATAGTCCTAGAGTCTTTGCTAGGGTCATAGGGTAGCCCAGCCTCATCGGGTACCCTGAGTCAATCGAGTCATGAACTTCCTTATATTATGAGATGCCTGCGGGCTTTATTGTAGAGCGGGTTAGGCATGCATGCCACCCGATTATGATGGAATGCATTCACGAGCTGGCCAGTCTCCGCCCTATCGGAAGTGGGTGGAGGTAGGAGAGGGATATGTCATTTGGCATTGTCTTGGGCCCTTTACAGTATTTCTGCACATTATTATGACTAGGAGCATGCTAGTGTGTTTGGCTTTCGTACTGCATTAGAGCATCTTTATTAGGTATAGCACATACTATGTGGCCTCAGCGAGGACTGCTGGTCCCATATGAGTGGCTCGATCTGACTCTTTTCCCCGTTCTTTTTTTAAGGTATTTTCTGCAGATCTTGTTTGCTCCTTGCTTCTATGACGAGGTTCCCTTTTGGCGAAACCAAGAATCTGGCTAATATCTTAACCTAGTAAAATGGTAATTACCCACTCATGTTTTGGTTTTGACCCGGCTCTGCCGTGGCGCTTTGTATCTTAATTTTGCTTCCGTCTTGCTTCCGTTTGAAATGAATTTCGTGAGTTAGTCCCTAGGACAGGTTAAGGGTACCCAACGGCCCTACGATATTTTCAGGGTTCGAAATCCCTCTTTATTACTGACCATAAAAATGAGTTTGAAACCTCGACCCGTACCTGGATTGCAAGATCCGAACAAGGGGTTTCATCCCTTGAAATGTAACTCGGAAATCATAATTTCGGGCCGTTACAACCACAATACCACGCTATTAGTCATCGTCTTATTCCCAAGTTAGCTTCAAAATCGTTTCAAATCCGAATTAAACAGTTAAGAGTTCTGACCCCCTTGAAAATACTCGCTAAATTCCCTTTTTAATTTATTTATTAAATCACTTTTTAACCTTTTATAAAATCTCTAAAAAAAATAATATTTTTATACTTTAATCCCCAAATAATATTAATTATTTAAACCAAAAATTCAAATGATCAAAACGCCCGCCAAAACGCAACTAAACCCACACGGACAAACAGTGCCGCGGCCGCGGCAAATTGCGGCGCCCGCAGCAGATGCGGCGCCCGCAGCAGATGCGGCGCCCGCAGCAAGTCGTCTTCTTCCTCTGCGTCGGACTGGTTCAGCCCTTCTTGGTGGAGCTTGGCTCTCCTTCCATTTCCGACCCCTCTCAACCTCACAGACCCTCAATCCCAACCACCAAAGACACACGCACACGGATTGAAGCTAAAGGAAAGAATGAACGAGGCTCACCGAGGTGTTCGCGGACGTCGGAGGCTCGATTCGGTGCGTCGGAGAGGGAGGAACCTCAGATTCGACCTAGGAGAGTAAAGGAAGGTTAAAGGAGGGTTCTTTAATGGGATTTCAAATAGAACAAGAGGTCGAAGCTTACCGACCTCGAAAGGGTGGAATCAGGTGAAGAAGCTCGCGAATGGACTTGGCGACGGCTCGAGATGGCTGCTCCAGGCGGCTGGCTGCGTCTTTGGACGTCGGGGAGGGTGTGAAGGTGTCCACCTTGCTGCTGGCTTCAACGAAAATGGAGGATGGAGGTGGCGATGGAGATCGATGGTGGCGCAGCGGGAGTGAAGGTGACGGTGGAGGTTCGGTGATGGCGTCCAGCTGCTGCTGCTGTGCTCTCGAGGAGTGGGAACAGATGTTGTTGCCACAGCTCTTGAGAAAGGAGGAAGCAATGAGGAAGATGGGAAGAGAGTGATGGTGAGGGAGGGCGTGGGTGATGGCGGAAACAGGGGAAGGGAAGGCTGATATAGGCAGGGGGATGGGCTCGGGTTGCAGGACAAGGTAGGGGGAGTGGGTGAGAGGTTGAGTGTGAAATTGGTTAACCAATACCCGGAAATAAATCCCGAATTCGTGAATTTTAAATCCCGAAATTAGTTTCCAAATGTTAGTTTCCCGAATCCCGCTACACGAGTTTTAAAACCGATTTTAATTTCATTTTTAATTCACTTTTTCCGAAAAAAATATTAGGATTTAAAAATCCGAGCCTTTACAAGAGGAAGACATGAAGCTTCAACTCATAACCATATTAAACCTATGATCTCAAGATTTGAGTCATGTTACTTCTTTTAATGATGTCTTGCACATTCTTTTAATGTTTCAGTTACCTTCAGTTCAAAATGTCGGACTGAGGATGCTCATAGTGATCACTGTACAGGCTTGATTATTCTGCATTCCTCCAATTGCACTTGATGAGTTGCATCTACACAGAACAATTGCACTTGATGAGTGCATCGTCTACGTCCTTCTTCCTCCAATTGCACTTGATGAGTTGCATTTACACAGAACAATTGCATTTGATGAGTGCATCATCTCGGTCCTCCTCCCGTAGTTATGGTTGAATCTGGATAGGACCAATCTCCTCATAATTAATACGAATGACAAAATTGACTTGGATTTGGACTTCTAATTACTAAAAATTATAAGAAAGGGACTCAAACTTTGCACAGTTACCATTTTCCTCACATACATAACAACAGAGAGTAATAGATATGATTTTTATAAAATCACATCAACTAATTTTAGATGGAAACATACAGGCAATACTAAATAATCCAGGTTTCTTACGATTTTTCCAACAATTGGCACAAAAATGCAGTGCAAAATGGATCGAAAGAAATAAGTTGCCCAAACAAAAGATGCAAGCGCCACTGCAACCATAAACAGCAACTCCATTCTTCTAGGATTCTTATTAGATTTCAACAATTGACACAAATCTCCATTGCAATATGGATTGAAAAAGAATTAACTATTCAACATAATGTTTTTCGAGAATATTTTTACAGATGCAGTATCTCTATCACAGAGCTAACTACGAAGAGAATTTGACAAGAAAATATGCCTATGATTCAACAGAAATTGTGAAATCATGAAATTTACTAGTTCGAACAGTCAAACAGAAACCATCGACCAATTTCAGAATTCAAATATACAAATCTATACCTAACTTTGAGAATCCGAGCTGCTTTCTGCCTTGAGATCATCGATTGAAAACCACTCTCATAAAAGCCTAGATTCACCGGAAGGAAAAGCTTAAAATCCTAAACCAGGCACATCGGGCAAATTGAAAACGATAATAACAAAATCAAGTGAAATCAAAAGGCTTGCCGTTCTGGATGAATCCGCCCAAAGCTGTTGTGCATTGTGGAAACACTCCATCGCGGGGAAGTTAGGGCTTCTGGTTGGATGAGCTCTACCAGGAGATATGATGTTGAAGCTCTCAAACTCCGACCACTTCCAATCAACGGAAACCCTAAAACACCCTGGGCTCTTGTTACTTCCTCTTCCTTGTAATCGGACGATAGTATTAGAATCGAACAAGATTCGGAAGGAGGAAGAAAAATTTTCTCTGAGAGTGGGACGATCGAAGACAGAGCAAACAAAAAGGGAGAGAGGAGGAACCAGAGAGAGGGAGAGGAGAAAGAGGCGGTGGAGATGAGATAATCTTCATATCTTGTTCCCTAATTTTGTGTTCTTCATTTTTCGGTTGTAGGGTTTTGTGAGATCGTTTTTCGGTTGTAGGGTTTTGTGAGATCATTTGGTCGAAAAGCCCATCTTCCTCATAACCCTTTCCAGAAATGGCCACTCGACACGGTCGTAGGCCTTGCTCATATCTGTCTTGAGTGAAAGTCAGCCTCTCCGTCCCGTTCTTAGGCCCTTGAGATAATGAAATACCTCGAGCGCAATGATGACGTTGTCGGAGATGTTCCTTCCTGCAACAAAGGCGCTCTGCTCCGGAGATAGGATGGCTGACAGCAATGGCTTCAGACGATTAGCCATCAATTTAGATATGATTTTGTAAGCAACGTTGCATAAGCTTATCGGCCTGAATTCAGAGGCTCTTCTCGGTTCGACAACTTTGGGAATCAGGGATATGATCGTGTCGTTCGTTGAACCCAGCTCTGCATTCCCACGCCACCAAGATTGAATAAAGCTCACAACATCTCCTCCAACAATATCTCAAAACTTTTGGAAGAAAATGGCATGCATCCCATCCGGACCCGGAGCCTTTGACGGATGCATCTCGTGCACCACTCTCCATATCTCCTCTGCTGTCGGCATCCTGTCAAGATTCGCATTCTGCTCCGCTGAAATCGTTTGGGGGATCCCCACTATTGCCTCCTCCACCTGACTAGTTCCTCCAGCCCTGAACAAGTCGGTGAAGAATTCCACTAGTACCCTCTCCACTACATCATCCCCTTCATGTTTCGCTCCCCCTTCATCTTCCAAATACTGGATGTGGTTCTTCTTCCGCCTTTTATTTGATCGGTGGTGGAAATACGAAGTATTTCTTTCCTCGTCCTTCAACGCATTTTCCTGACTCCGAATGTGCTAGAAGGACTCTTCGTCTCTATGGAGGATATCCAGCCTGCTCGTGATATCCCTTCCTTGCCGAAGCACGTCTCCAGAAGGAGGTAATCTCTGCAGCCGCCCCAATTCTTCCTCCAACTCCCTTATTTGTTTTTTCCTTCCTTTAAACTCTCTTCGTGCCCAGGCTTCCAGTCCGCTTGCACAGTGAGCGATTTTCTCTCTCGGGTTCCCCTGTGTACTCCGCCATTTGTTCTGGACAATGTGCCGGCACTCATCATATTGCATCCACATAGTTTCAAATTTAAATCGTCTTCCTCGCCTCTGGGAAATTCGTGGCTCGGTGTCAAGGATGATAGCGGATTGATCTGAGCAATATCTAGGGAGATTCTTGGCACAGAAAGAAGGAAAGTGCTCACACCATGTTGAATCAGCCTGTTAAACAAAAATTGTTAAAGGAACAATCTCGCATAACACATTTTAATTTGAATTTCTTTATGAAGTTCGACCCTTATTTGTACTTCTTCACAATTTTAAATTATGCGGATATTTTAAAGAACAAGGATTTGGGTATTTTTGGTGATCTGGACTGCACCCGTTGATGAGGGTTGCCTACGTACCTTCATGGGAAGGATCAAGTCCAACGTAGTTCGAAGATATAGAGTTTCTGTGTTTGGGGTTGGTTTGGGTAGACTTTGTGTTTGGTTTGGTATGTAGTAAGGTGTTTGGATTTGATTTGGTTTAGACTTGGTGTCTGATTTGATTTTGGGTATGTGTTTGGGTTTATGTGTTTGTGTTTCAACTCGGTAGAGTATGGAGTTTGATTTGTTTTCTTTGAGGTTTATGATTGGACCCGGATATGGGTTTCCTACGTATCTGTGATGACGGAATCAAATCACTCGTAGTTCCATAAGAACAAATTTGAGATTTAGGGGATTTTTTATTTTTGGTGTGACCAAACTCGATGAGCAGAAGCTTTGCATCGAGTTAGAATGTACACTTTAGATTTGACGGAAATTTGATTTTTGGGACGATTGAACTCAATGAGCAAAAAACTTTGTATTGAATTACAGTTGACACTTTGACTTGGATAAAAGCTTGAGATTTGGTTTGGGACGATTGAACTCGATGAGAATTTGATTTGCTCGAGTTTCCTATGTAGCTCATAAAAGAGCATCAAGTCATGACATAGTTCTTGAATATGGAGTTTCGAAGCAATTTCATTTGATCTTTTATTTTGGAATTTGGGGTTGAACTCGATTGTTGTATGACTTGCAATCGAGTTTCCTACGTAGCTCTTAGAGAGCATCAAACCTACGTAGTTCTTAGAAAGGACAAATTTGAATTTGGTGGAACTTGGGTTTGAATTTTTTTTGGATGTGGCTAAACTCGGCAAGCGAAAGCTTTGTATCGAGTTAGAGTATAAACTTGGGTTTGGATGAAAATTTGATATTTGGAACGAGTAGCGTCGACAATTTTTCAAAATGCGCTCCGACTTAAGTCCAGTGCCCATCTCTGTATGGCGAAGCATCCCTATGTGTTTATGGTTCAACCAACACGAGCCAAAGGAGTATAGAGGTTATTTTGCTTATGACCCCCATCCCGATTTTCGACCATTTCGAATATGCTTGAGCATTCCACAAGCAAGACCCAAGTTACCGGACCCTATCAATGTATTCCCATATCATTTAGAAGGTCATCGGGCGAGTGCCGACACATCAATTCATCGGATAAAGCCCAGGACTTGGTGAGAAAGACTGCAGAAAAATGTGGTCGACAGTCATCTTTTGGGCATTGCCATTGCTGTTACAGAGCCTCGTTTTTGTTGAATTTTATTTGGACACGTTCCTTGCAGTTCTCTCTATTGATCCCGACTCTTTGTATGCTTAGATGCATTCTGAGGTGTTCACGAAAGCATCTCCAACTTGGGTGCTATATATATTTTTTGTTATATATAACATATATATGCTTTTTTGTGGCTTCTTTTGTGTGGTGTTCGAGACTGCCTCGATCGATCTTCGGGGACATTTGTGGGCTTTTGGATGTAGATGATATAGCATAATATTGGGGAATTGAGTCGGGAGCACGCAAAGGTTATCATCGGGTGCTCGAGGGGCTTGCAAAAAGTGCCCTGTTGTGCAGGAATCGTCCAAGTCTGGTCGAGAGGCCAACTTCTGGCATCATCTGCGACCACCAAAAAGCTCCATTTTTGCCGCCGTTTCTTCCGATATACTCCTTGCATAGCCTTCGTTTGGACCCAATATGTCAGATTCCTGGATACACCTCTAACTTTCCGTACCATGGCCTGTAACTTGACTTCCTGAGCGGTTGTTCTCCCTCCGTAAAAGCATGATTTCGGGCCTATTTTTATACTCCCTTTTGTCGGGGGTTCGAGGCCGCTTCGAAGACTCTTTAGAGGAAGTTGTTGGCTTTCGGTGGTAGGTGGCATGGCATAGGCCAAGGAACTCGGATCATGGGCTTGCCGGGTTCATTGTTGAGTAATCTAGAGGCACGGAAAAATGTGTAATTTGACACAAAGTGGGAGTGATCTTGCTGATCGGAGTTTTGCTCCTATCAATTTGAAATTTGGTTTATGTTCTGACCAAGGCTGATTTGGAATTGCCCTGTATTTTGTATCTGGTGTTCAAATGAACATTTTAGGACTTCTGGTTGAAAGTCCTTTGTCTGGGTTCAAGGGAATGACCTCTTTTGCTTACGGGGCCTCGGAGCTTTCTTCCGTACATGGCTCTTGGTTTAAATTAGGTAGTGTTTCCTCTTCTTCTTCATCATTTTGTTTAAACTGTAATTTAGCACCAATTTGAGTGCTTTTGAGTTTTGTTGATTTGTTAAGGATGCTCCCGGGAATGAGATTCTGTTGAAATTAGATCCCACTTCTCCTTGAGCTTGCACCACTCAATTTCATCCCTAATTTCTTTGTCCATGTCGTGGTGAAAAATTTAGGTTTCAAACCAACTACAAAATTGTTTTGACGCTAGGCGAAAATTTTAGCTTTCGAGCCTAGCATCCCAAATTTTGGCATCATTTCATTCCAATGTATATGACCCTGTAGGATCGGTGTAGACGGGTAGTGGCGAAAAATTTAGCTTTCAAACCAACTATAAAATTGTTTTGATGCTAGAGGAAAAATTTAGCTTTCGAACCTAGCGTCTCACCGGTCTTCAAATGGTTATAACCCCGGCGAAATTTCTAGTTTTCAAGCTAGTTTTCAAGCCCGGGGGCCATGTTCCTGCAAATCATATAGAAGAAGAGATGAGCAAGTCTACCTGCTCTCTTTTTTTCACTGGTCTTTGTTTGATTTGATTATTTTGTGTGGGAGTACTTGCTCTCTCTGTTTTTTTTTTCTTTGTTTGTCTCACGGGACCCCTTTTTTTTTTTTTTTTATGTTTGTAAACTCCCCCTCTTTATATAGCCAAGCTACATACTGCTAGTTAGGGCTGTTCAAATTCGGTTTGAACCGAATTTTTGGGCCGAACCGAACCGAAATAACCGGAACCTAACCGAACAGAGATATTTCGGTTTAGGTTTTCGGTTCAAGGAATTTTCATTTTCGGTTTTAGATTCGGTTTGGACTCGGTTCGGTTAAAACCGAAAAAACCGAAATTTGTAATATTCATCAGTGTTTAGAAGATCTCCACTAATCATATAAAGTCACAAACTCTCTTTAATTGGTACTGTTGTCTATGTAAATGTAAGTATGTGACTATGTGAACCCACCGCATGTAGTAGTAAAATTAAGGACTTTTGTGGGAATTTTATTTTGAAACAAGGATGATCATAATAATAATAATAATAATAATAATAATAAATAATAATAATAATAATAACAATAAACGTTAGATTTTATTCAGCGATAATAAACTTGCTATATTTCCTTTAATTATAAGACATAGAATTGGGTTCGGTTCACTTAGGTTATAACCGAACCAAACCTATTAGTTTAGGTTCGATTTTTGGTTTTTTATTTTTTAGAATTTCGGTTTTCGGTTCGGTTCGATTTGACTCGGTTCGAATCGGTTTTGAGCCGATGAACAGCCCTACTGCTAGTCTGCTATATAGCCTATATGTAACTCCCTTTTTTCATTAACCATGATGGTTTGAATAACCATGTAACCTCCCTTTTTATTGGCTTTCAATTCACCGGTTTTTTTTTTGAGACAATTAAGAGGTAACCATCAATGTAATTCATGTCCGGCAATGAAACCTCCCTCTTGGAGTCTTGGGCATTTGTATATTATTTATAAGATTTAATTATGGCCACCCACAATATATAATATGATAACAATACCACACGTTAGCAATGCAGGTTATGACCTTCGTGGCATATCATACATAGCCCAAGACTTGTACGGAATCTTAAACTTTAGTGTAACACTTTGATTACATCATGTAACTTAATTTCATGGCAAACATCAAATTTTTAAGCACTAAATTTCACCCGTCAACACAGCCAAGAAGCGATCAAGTCTCTCACGAATGACAGAGATCTCCTCTCTTCCCCTCTCCCAAGTCAGCTTTATACCACTCCAACCCAGGTCCGTTAGTCCACAGTCATCCACCACACTCCAAAATGCATCCATCTCTGGCTGGGCTCTTGGCACACCCCCTTGCTTCTCATCCTGGAATAAAATCTCATTAAAGTCTCAAAAGAAACATACTGGAAGGTTATTGCTGCTCACGATTTGTCTCATGAGTTTCCAAGTCTCTCATTTCTGCTCTCTGGCGCAGCCCATCCATACACTCCCACTGCTAACCATTTAAACCCATCATTCTCCATAATCTCCGCACTAATGTGCCTCGATGAGAATGACATGATGGCTGCAGTTGTATCCCTCCACCACAGACCCAATCCACCCGAATGCCCCTGGCTGTCTAAACAAAGCCCTTCTGTAAACCCACACTTCCTCATGGTTAGTTCCAAGTCCCTCTTTGTGATCATGATTTCCATTACAAACACGATATTGGGCTCTAACTTCCAGGACCAATCCCGGATTGCGCGAACTGACCGGGGGTTGCCCAACCCCTAGCAGTTCCAGCTTAATATCTTCATTGGCCTTCGCGGACATGGTCATCACCAATGCCCGCTACTTCCCCAGTTTTCGGGACTGGGTGCCCTTCTTCCCCACTTCGTGATTTATTTGGTCCCCTTGTGTTCACGTTTTCATTCCCTTCCACACTTTCCCCCTTCTCCATAGTCTTTTTTTTCCGACCATCGCCTCTGCGAGACAAGGTGTCGTCTCTGCAGGTCACCCCATCCCCTTCTCTTGTGTTACATTCGCTTCCGAGTCCATGTTTATGGGTGCTGCCTGTTTCTGCAGTCCCCCTACATTACCCGGCGTCACCGCTTTCCCCGTCCCATCAGGAATTAGGCCAATCTCCGATGGTGTGACCGTCATTTATGTCTCCATCACATTCTGCTTTGTCTTGCTCTTTTCAGACTCTGATGTCTCTGTCACAGTTTCCACCTCCATTACGTTGGTCGGTCTTTCCAGATCCCTCTGTAGGCATTTCTCCATCAGCTTTCTACTTCGCTCGCGCTCTTCAGCGCTCACCCTTGGTCCTCTTCGAGTCAGTACTGCCCTCAACCATGGACCGAATTGTGTTGAATTTAGACTCTCGTCAGGCCTTTCCCTTGACACCATCTTGTTTTGGCAGAAACGAGCAATATGCCCGATTCGGCCAAAATGGAAACAGAAGGTCGGGAGTCTCTCATATTGGATATCAATCCATTTCCAATTGTCACCTGAGCCAAGTTTTACCCCTCGTAGCAACGGCTTTGACAGGTCTATTTTCACTTTGAATCGCATCTGCCTTTGGAATCCTACCGTATCTGGTTGATTAAATGCCAAGAATTCCCCTATCCAGTCACCCGTTGCTTTCGTCGTTGCCTCCGACTGCTTCCCTACTGGAACGTTCCTCGCCACCACCCAAAAGGGGTAGTGAGTGAACAAAACGTCCACCAACCAGGGGCGGATCCTTTAAAGAACCGGGGGTGGCAGTCGCCCCCCCAATCAAAAATGAAATTTAATATACATATTCCTCTTGTCGATAGCTTCGATTTGATATATTATAAGCTCAAATCCGATAATTGAGTAAAAAGTTATAAACGTTTTAAGACTGAAGCGATATAAATTATTTTTCACATCATTTACCAAATTAATACACTTTTATCATACTCATTATTTGTTAAACTTCGTATCTTAATACTATAATTAAACCCGAAAACTTCAAATATTGATGATTTTTTCGAAAAAAAATTAGAGATCAATTTTTCGCCCCTTCAACTAAACACTTCAGGATCTGCCACTGCCTCCAACCCTTCTGTGCCCTAAATTCAGAACTAGTAATGAATCGTCGAATGTTTAAGGGCAGCCCTCTAGCACCCTATTTTTGTCCTCTGAATTAAAGAATGGGCCTTTAGTGAATTATCCATAAAAATTGGCTAAATTAGAGGAGTATCCATATATTTGAAAATTTTGCAAAAGTGTCCATCCCCCTTGCCCCCCTCCCCCCTCTCGGTGCCCCCAGGCCCCCCCTCGCGCGCCCAGATTTTTTTTTTTTTAAAAAAAAAATTTACATGTCAGCACTTTCAGATATGCATCTATAACCCGATGTTATGCAAATATAATATTATGTTATGCAAGCTTAAAAAACCTTATAGGAAGAATATGCAAATGCATTTGTATTTTAAAATTGCATTAATATATCTTATTTGCACATAAGCACATCGCTCTACCATTTATTGACATAAGAGGCTTTAAAATTGCATTAATGTCAAACCCAATGTTGCTGACACCGACATTCCTAACACCGTTGACACTGACATTGTTGACATTGCTGGCACTGCTGACACTGTCACCACTAACATTGCGAACAACACTAACATTTTTCGTATTAGCGTTGACGTTAATGTCGGCTGACGCTGACATCAGAGATGCTGACACTCATGTTGGATAACGATGATGTCGGCTAACGCCGACATCGGAGATGTTGACGCTGATGTCGACTAATATCGACGTCGAATATGCTTTTTTCCGTGTCAGAAGCAATGATGTTGACATTGTTGATACCGACATCAGAGATGCTGACATTGATGCTAAAATTGCTGACGTCAGACAGCCTAACACCCCTAACGTTGAAATCGGAGATTCTGACACTAATGTTGATGTTGCTGACGTCAACATCGGAGATGTTGACGCTGCTGACGCTGACATGGAAGATGTCGGCTGACGCCGACATCGATGTTGCGAACACTGTTGACGCCGCCATCGAAGATGCTTTTTTTGTGCCAACGCTTCTTTTTTTGTGCTACTATTATGTAGTACATATGCAAACCTCGGATGCTGCTGACAAGTATTAGTTGAGCTCAATATAAGGTGTTGGTTGAATGGCTTCTAATGTAAAATGCAGTGAGATGTTGTGTTAGTAGCTTGTAATGATTATGCACAACCAAAATCTGATTTTGATTTCAGAATGAATTGAATTACTATAAAAATTTGTTACACTGCTGCTGTTTGATATAATGAAGTAAAATTTGTGCCTTCGGCACAAATTTAGATTGAAATTTATGAAGTTACTACTCTTTGTATTGAAACTAAAAATAAATTAGTAGTGATAAGTCTAAAAGAAAGAATAGTTGTGCTACTACTAATTACTACTTATGCAAAAATCTGATGTTGTTGACAAGTGATAGTTGAGCTCGGTCTAATGTGTTGGTTGAATGGCTTCTAATGCTAAAATGCAGTGAGATATTGTGTTAATAGCTTGTAATGATTATGCACAACCAAAATCTGATTTTTGATTTTAGAATGAATTGAATTAATGTAAAAATCTGTTATAGTGCTGACATTTGATGTAATGAATTAAAATTTGTGCCTTCGGCACAAATTTAGATTGAAATTTATGAAGTTACTACTCTTTGTATTGAAACTAAAGAGAAATTAATAGTGATCAGTATAAAAGAAAGAACAGTTGTGCTACTATTATATAATACATATGCAAACCTCGGATGCTGCTGACAAGTATTAGTTGAGCTTAATCTAAGGTGTTGGTTGATTGGCTTCTAATGATAAAATGCAGTGAGATGTTGTGTTAGTATCTTGTAATGATTATGCACAACCAAAATCTGATTTTGATTTTAGAATTAATTGAATTACTGTAAAAATCTGTTACACTGCTGACGTTTGATATAATGAAGTAAAATTTGTGCGTTCGACACAAATTTAGATTGAAATTTATGAAGTTACTACTCTCTGTATTGAAACTAAAGAGAAATTAATAGTGATCAGTACAAAAGAAAGAACAGTTGTGCTACTATTATATAATACATATGCAAACCTCAGATGTTGCTGACAAGTATTAGTTGAGCTCAATCTAAGGTGTTGGTTGAATGGCTTCTAATGCTAAAATGTAGTGAGATGTTGTGTTAGTAGCTTGTAATGATTATGCACAACCAAAATCTGATTTTGATTTTAGAATTAATTTAATTACTGTAAAAATCTGTTACAGTGCTGACGTTTGATATAATGAACTAAATTTGTGCCTTCGGCACAAATTTAGATTGAAATTTATGAAGTTACTACTCTTTGTATTGAAACTAAAAATAAATTAGTAGTGATAAGTCAAAAAGAAAGAATAGTTTTGCTACTACTAATTAATACTTATACAAAAATTTGGTGCTATTGACAAGTGATAGTTAAGCTTGGTCTAATGTGTTGGTTGAATGGCTTCTAATGCTAACACGCAGTGAGATATTATGTTACTAGCTTGTCATGATTATGCACAACCAAAATCCAATTTTGATGTCAGAACGAATTGAATTACTGTAAAAAAATTTTACACTGCTGACGCTTGATAAAATGAAGTAAAATTTGTGCTTTCGGCTCAAATTTAGATGGATATTTATGAAGTTAATACTCTTTGTATTGAAACTAAAGAGAAATTAATAGTGATCAGTATAAAAGAAAGAACAGTTGTGCTACTATTATATAATACCTATGCAAACCTCGGATGCTGCTGACAAGTAATAGTTGAGCTTAATCTAAGGTGTTGGTTGAATGACTTCTAATGATAAAATGCAGTGAGATGTTTTGTTAGTAGCTTGTAATGATTATGTACAACCAAAATCTGATTTGAATTTTAGAATTAATTGAATTACTGTAAAAATCTGTTACGGTGCTGACGTTTGATATAATGAAGTAAAATTTGTGCCTTCGGCACAAATTTAGATTGAAATTTATGAAGTTACTACTATTTTTATTGAAACTAAAAATAAATTAGTAGTCATAAGTCTAAAAGAAAGAATAGTTGTGCTACTACTAATTAATACTTATGCAAAAATCTGGTGTTGTTGACAAGTGATAGTTGAGCTCGGTCTAATGTGTTGGTTGAATGGCTTCTAATGCCAACATGCAGTGAGATATTATGTTACTAGCTTGTAATGATTATGCACAACCAAAATCTGATTTTGATGTCAGAACGAATTGAATTACTATAAAAAAAAATTTACACTGCTGACGTTTGATAGAATGAAGTAAAATTTGTGCCTTCGGCACAAATTTAGATTGATATTTATGAAGTTACTACTCTTTGTATTGAAACTAAAGAGAAATTAATAGTGATCAGTATAAAAGAAAGAACAGTTGTGCTACTATTATATAATACCTATGCAAACCTCGGATGCTGCTGACAAGTATTAGTTGAGCTTAATCTAAGGTGTTGGTTGAATGACTTCTAATGATAAAATGCAGTGAGATGTTTTGTTAGTAGCTTGTAATGATTATGTACAGCCAAAATATGATTTTGATTTTAGAATTACTTGAATTACTGTACAAATCTGTTACAGTGCTGACGTTTGATATAATGAAGTAAAATTTGTGCCTTCGGCACAAATTTAGATTGAAATTTATGAAGTTACTACTATTTTTATTGAAACTAAAAATAAATTAGTAGTGATAAGTCTAAATGAAAGAATAGTTGTGCTACTACTAATTAATACTTATGCAAAAATCTGGTGCTGTTGACAAGTGATAGTTGAGCTCGGTCTAATGTGTTGGTTGAATGGCTTCTAATGCTAACATGCAGTGAGATATTATGTTACTAGCTTGTAATGATTATGCACAACCGAAATCTGATTTTGATGTCAGAACTAATTGAATTACTGTAAAAAAAAATTACACTGCTGACGTTTGATTGAATGAAGTAAAATTTGTGCCTGCGGCACAAATTTAGATTGATATTTATGAAGTTACTAGTCTTTGTATTGAAACTAAAGAGAAATTAATAGTGATCAGTATAAAAGAAAGAACAGTTGTGCTACTATTATATAATACCTATGCAAACCTCGGATGTTGCTGACAAGTATTAGTTGAGCTTAATCTAAGGTGTTGGTTGAATGACTTCTAATGATAAAATGCTGTGAGATGTTTTGTTAGTAGCTTGTAATGATTATGTACAGCCAAAATCTGATTTTGATTTTAGAATTAATTGAATTACTGTACAAATCTGTTACAGTGCTGACGTTTGATATAATGAAGTAAAATTTGTGCCTTCGGCACAAATTTAGATTGAAATTTATGAAGTTACTACTATTTTTATTGAAACTAAAAATAAATTAGTAGTGATAAGTCTAAAAGAAAGAATAGTTGTGCTACTACTAATTAATACTTATGCAAAAATCTGGTGCTGTTGACAAGTGATAGTTGAGCTCGGTCTAATGTGTTGGTTGAATGGCTTCTAATGCTAACATGCAGTGAGATATTATGTTACTAGCTTGTAATGATTATGTACAACCGAAATCTGATTTTGATGTCAGAACTAATTGAATTACTGTAAAAAAAATTTACACTGCTGACGTTTGATAGAATGAAGTAAAATTTGTGCCTGCGGCACAAATTTAGATTGATATTTATGAAGTTACTAGTCTTTGTATTGAAACTAAAGAGAAATTAATAGTGATCAGTATAAAAGAAAGAACAGTTGTGCTACTATTATATAATACCTATGCAAACCTCGGATGTTGCTGACAAGTATTAGTTGAGCTTAATCTAAGGTGTTGGTTGAATGACTTCTAATGATAAAATGCAGTGAGATGTTTTGTTAGTAGCTTGTAATGATTATGTACAGCCAAAATCTGATTTTGATTTTAGAATTAATTGAATTACTGTACAAATCTGTTACAGTGCTGACGTTTGATATAATGAAGTAGAATTTGTGCCTTCGGCACAAATTTAGATTGAAATTTATGAAGTTACTACTCTTTGTATTGAAACTAAAAATAAATTAGTAGTGATAAGTCTAAAAGAAAGAATAGTTGTGCTACTACTAATTAATACTTATGCAAAAATCCGGTGTTGTTGACAAGTGATAGTTGAGCTCGGCCTAATGTGTTGGTTGAATGGCTTCTAATGCTAAAATGCAGTGAGATATTGTGTTAATAGCTTTTAATGATTATGCACAACCAAAATCTGATTTTTGATTTTAGAATGAATTGAATTAATGAAAAAATCTGTTATAGTGCTGACATTTGATGTAATTAAGTAAAATTTGTGCCGAAGGCACAAATTTAGATTGAAATTTATTAAGTTACTACTCTTTGTATTGAAACTAAAAAGAAATTAATAGTGATCAGTATAAAAGAAAGAATAGTTGTGCTAATATTATGTAGTACCTATGCAAACCTCGGATGTTACGGACAAGTATTAATTGATCTCAATACATGGTGTTGGTTGAATGACTTCTAATGTAAAATGCAGTGATATGTTGTGTTAGTAGCTTTTAATGATTATGCACAACCAAAATCCGATTTTGATTTCAGAATGAATTGAATTACTGTAAAAATCTGTTACACTGTTGACGTTTGATATAATGAAGTAAAATTTGTGCCTTTGTTGTTGCAGGAGGATGTTCAAGTATGAAATAAATATGAAATAAAGTTCAGACTGACTTCCCTGTCTCATCAAATAAATACAAGACTTCCTCCCGTTGTAGTAAGAAAATAGTCAGGATCGAATCCACGAGGAAGCACGTCAGCAGTTCTTAGGTAGCTGTAAATTCTCACAGACAGAGCAGCAGAAAAGACAGAAACACAGAAACAACGAAAGAAACAGAAATAAAAGCATAAGCAAAGAACAAAGCAAAACAGGAAAGACAAAGCAAAGCAGAAACTAAAAGCAAAGCAAAGGGCTCGTCGATCTCGACAAACAGCTACTCGAGATCGACCACAGCAGTCGACAACAGAAAATCGGAAATCACAGCAGACAGGCAAACCCGGCAAGGGCAACTCGATCTCGACCAAGTCAACTCGAGATCGACAAGGGCAAGGCAAGACAGAAACTTCAGAAATCGACAACAGAACAGAACTCAACTCGACCTAGACGAAGCGTACTCGAGGTCGAGTACAACCAACTCAAGATCGGCAAGATCTCCTCTGTATCGACAAGAATTGACAGAAAATATAAATTGCAAATTCGAAACTAAAACTCAGATTTTTGACAGAAATAAATCAATATAATAAAAGACTTCCAAGACTAGGGTTTCAACACCGCAACGATAACTATGCAAAGTAACACACAAAGGCATAAAAGATCATGCTTTCCATCAAATAACTTTCGTCATTAACAAATAGGCATATAGAGGCTTTCGCATAAACCCTAATTGTTACTAACCCTTTTTCACATAATTAATCCAAGTTGCATTAAGATCACTTTCGCTTCAATAACACAAACAAGGATCACCTTCAACTCTCGCAAAAGAATCATGCTCATAGGGATAGAAGATGAATCGCACAAAAAGATCTGACCTTTATCGCATCGCCTCACATGGCCACCGTCGGGCTCACCCCAGCCCCAGAAGTGGGTGGACTACTCACGCCTCATTGCAATAACAGACATTGATTGATGAAAAGAACTAAATTGCATTAAAACTAAATTCAAAAGCCTTTACAATCCTGGCAATCAACTTTCGCAGAAAGCCAAAACCCTAAAAACCTTAGAACTCCTAAACTTCTCTGTGGAACTACTTGTCTTTCTCTGAAATTCTGTATATGATCAGATGCCTAATGCTCAGCCCCTAGGGCTTTATTTATAGCCTTCTATTCCTTGCTACTCAAGGATAGAATATCTATATCTATATCTAAAACTATATCTAATTTGCTAAAAGATAAATAAATTGTTTTAAGGAAATAAATCAGCTAAGGAAAAGATAAATCTAACTAAGGTAAGTCTTCATGTCTTGATAGATCAACTTTCCATAGATAGACTTTGATCAACTTTGGATAGATCTTCGGCCATTCTCGGATTCCCTCATGCCCAAGTAAAGCTAAACCGAGTAGGACTCGTCACGACGACGCGTTTCTGGAAACTGGGTCTACTCGACCTCGACCACGGCTCGTCGACCTCGACAAGACTTGTTCGTCGACTGGACCTCCCGGCTAGCTCTGCTCGACAGGCTCGGACTTGGGCTCCTGGTGCTCGTTGATCTCGACTGGGTGGCTTGTCGATCTCGACAAGGGTCTTCCCTTCCGCTTCCGCGAGTTGCCCCTTCCGCTGGAGCGAGTAAGCTTTTTTGTCGGCTTGGTGCATCCCGCTGGCAGCGGGATTTTCCGCGGCAGCGAGACGTCCGCTGCAGCGAGTGGAGTCGCTGGCAGCGAGTGCCTCCATGTCGGCCTCGGCTTGTCGACTAGCTCTTCTTCTCGTCAACTCCGGGCGTGGCGCTGGGCTTCGTCGATCTCGACTAGGGCTTGTCGAGATCGAGTAGACTCCGGAAGTCAGGTTGGTCTGGCTTTCTCGATCAGGCTCTGTCGACCAAGGCTGCTCGGACATGCTCGTCTAAGTCGAGTAAGAGCTACTCGAGATCGAGTAGCCTGGGTTCTCGGTTCGATTCGACTGGTTCCGCTGCTTATTTGACCTTGGACTTCTATAGTGGTTTTCCGAGCTTTTCTAACCTTCTGTAGAATTGCTGTAAAATGCCTCGATTTCTGCGAATTAAACAGAAACTGGTGTAGATTCCATAATTTGGCAAATAAACATAAACTACATAGGTTCTGTACTATCTAAGCCCAAATGAATGCAATGTATGCATAAATCGATATAAAAGTTCCTGTAAAACATGGCAGATTCAGCTCACAACAGCCTTCGGCACAAATTTAGATAGTAATTTATGAAGTTACTACTCTTTGTATTGAAACTAAAAATAAATTAGTAGTGATAAGTCTAAAAGAAAGAATAGTTGTGCTACTACTAATTAATACTTATGCAAAAATCTGGTGTTGTTGACAAGTGATAGTTGAGCTCGGTCTAATGTGTTGGTTGAATGGCTTCTAATGATAAAATGTAGTGAGATATTGTGTTACTAGCTTGTAATGATTATGCACAACCAAACTCTGATTTTTTATTTTAGAATGAATTGATTTAATGTAAAAATCTGTTATAGTGCTGACATTTGATGTAATTAAGTAAAATTTGTGCCTTCGACACAATTTTAGATTGAAATTTATGAAGTTACTACTCTTCGTATTGAAACTAAAAAGAAATTAATAGTGATCAGTATAAAAGAAAGACCAGTTGTGCTACTATTATGTAGTACCTATGCAAACCTCGGATGCTGCTGACAAGTATTAGTTGAGCTCAATCTAATGTGTTGTTTGAATGTCTTCTAATGTAAAATGCAGTGAGATGTTGTGTTAGTAGCTTGTAATGAATATGCACAACCAAAATCTGATTTTTGATTTTAGAATGAATTCAATTAATGTAAAAACATGTTGCGGTGCTGACATTTGATGTAATTAAGTCAAATTTGTGACTTCGGCACAAATTTAGATTGAAATTTATGAAGTTACTACTTTTTGTATTGAAACTAAAAAGAAATTGATAGTGATCAGTATAAAAGAAAGAACAGTTGTGCTACTATTATGTAGTACTTATGCAAACCTCGGATGCTATTGACAAGTATTAGTTGAGCTCAATATAATGTGTTGGTTGAATGGCTTCTAATGTAAAATGCAGTGAGATGTTGTGTTAATAGCTTTTAATGATTATGCACACCCAAATTGTGATTTTGATTTTAGAATGATTTGAATTAATGTAAAAATCCGTTACACTGTTGACATTTGATGTAATGAAGTATGATATGCAAATATAAATTCACGATATGCAAATATAAGTTGATGATATGCAAATATAAATTGAAGATATGCGAATATAAGTTGATTATATGCAAATATAACTTGATGATATGCAAATATAAAAATAAGTTGGGGAAATACAAATTGATGTTGTGAAAAAGTATGATATGCAATTATAAATTGATGATATGCAAATTTAAGATTAAAATATGCAAATATAAATTGATGATATGCAAATGTAAAAGTATAATATGCAATTATAAATTACTAGAAAATTTTGTAAATTACTAGAATTATTATAAATTTTAGCCTATGCGGGATTCGAACCCACGTATTTATAAGCACATCACTCTACCATTGAGCTAAAAGGCTTTTAATTATATTATAACATAGCATTCAAATAAACAAATAAGAGTTATGTTCGCGCCACAACCAAAAAAGGAGAAAAAAAAAGTAGGAACTCCTAATAAACAATACAAATTTGTATACACATTTGCACAAAAAGAGGTCATGTTAGCACACAATTAGAAATAAAAAAACATATACATCAACTTGAATTACACAAAAAGAGACCATGTCAGCACACAATTAGAAATATAGAAAAAAAAACATACACATCAATATAAAACATAGCATAACTAGCAAGAGAATTCATACTTCATAGGGAGAATGGGATAAATATAGCATAAATAGCAAAACAGATCACAAAACCTTCCTATGTTCTCAGATAACAAAAAAAAAGAAAAAGGAAAAAAGAGAAAATTAATTAAAAAAAAGTGAAAAATAAGAAGTTTATGTTGTGCAAATATAAGTTACTGTTATGCAAATAAAACTTCATGATATGCACATATAACAATCTGTTATGCAAATTGAAACTCTGACACCGGATGCTTGATATCACTTCTACCGAGACCGCATACTAAGCAAGCATCACTAGTTTCGAATTAAGCTTGCTGACATGATTTTTAATAATTTAAAAACTCATTCATCTAGTGTACAAAACCCATGTCGACATGTTATATTTGCACAAGAGATCATGTCGCACAATTAGAAATAAAAAATAACATATACATCTACTTGAATTGAACAAAAATAGCACATGTCAACACATATTCACTCCGTGTCAGCACATATGTTTCTGAATCTTATATATATGTAGCTGATAATCTTATATTAGAAATGGTCTACTTAATTACACAAAATTAATCTTATATTGGAGATGTCATCATTTCAGAAGATGTCAGCATTTCAAGAAGATGTCAGCATTTCAAGAAGATGTCAACATTTCCAGAAGATGTCAACATTTCCAGAAGCTACAGCAACCACAAGATGATACAACAGCATAACCTTAAAACCCTAAACTCTCTACGACCTAGAACCATAAACTCAAAATCTCAAAGGGGAAAAAGAAATAATTTCAGAATGACAAGAGGGATCCTGCACTTATAGAGACTGATAAAAGCATAAGCTATATTTGCACAAGAGATCATATCAGCACATAATTAGAACAAAAAAAAAAGAACCTATAAATCTACTTGAATTGCACAAAAAGAGACAATGTCAACACACAATTAGAAAATAAGCAATCTGAATTAAAAAAAAAGTTGAAAAATAAGAAGTTTATGTTGTGCAAATATAAATTAGTGTTATGCAAATATAACTTTATGATATGCACATATAACAATCTGTTATGCAAATATAACAATCTGTTATGCAAATTGAAACTGTTGACACCGGATGTCAGCAAGATTGTTATTCCCTCTTAATTTTAAGCAAATAATGTGAAAAATCATATTCCTCCCAGCAATAAGTCTAGTAAAGAGCTATGCAAGTGTAAATCTAAAAAGGATGACTTATCAATCAAGAATATTACGAAAAATGACAAGGAAAAATAAAGAAAACACACTTTAAAGTACTAAATGAATTTTAGACTAATGTCAAATCAAGTTAATTACATATTGCAATTGAGCATGTTATATTTGCACAAAAGATCATGTCAGCACACAATTAGAAATAAAAAAAAGAACCTATAAATCTACTTGAATTGCACAAAAAGAGACAATGTCAACACAAAATTAGAAATAAAAAAGAACTTATACATTCTGGAAAAAAAACATATACATCAACTTGAATTGCACAAAAAGTGACCATGTCAGCACACAATTAGAAATAAAAAAGAAACATGTCAACACACAATTAGAAATAACAAAGAAACATGTCAACACACAATTAAACTTTGTAAAGCTACTAGCTAATATCCCTAGATAAGTCAGAAATCACAAGGCTTTTCAATGTAAATGTACAAACACGTTATTAAATAGGAAAAGTGGAACCAAACCCTAGTTGTTAAGCAATAAAAATAAAATAACAAAATTGTTGATATTGTCAAAAAAAACATAAAAACTCAAATTTAACTCCTGAAATGATCTCCGATGGCCTAAAAAGATCATAGGTCGCCGTGAGTTTGAACCGTGGTGCGATTCCCTATCCGGAAAGGTATCATAATAGAGAATCCGACACCGGATGCTTAATATCACTTCTACCGAGACCGCATACTACGCAAGTATCTCTAGTTTCGAATTGAGCTTACTGACATGATTTTTAATAATTCAAAAAGTCATTCATCTAGTGTACAAAACACATATCAACATGTTATATTTGCACAAGAGATCATGTCACACAATTAGAAATAAAAAATAACCTATACGTCTACTTGAATTGAACAAAAATAGCACATGTCAGCACATATTGAATCTGTGTCAGCACATATGTTTCTGAATCTTATATATATGTAGCTAATAATCTTATATTGGAAATGGTCTACTTAATTACACAAAAATAATCTTATATTGGAGATGTCAGCATTTCAGAAGATGTCGGCATTTTCAAGAAGATGTCATCATTTTCAAGAAGATGTCAACATTTCCAGAAGATGTCAACATTTCCAAAAGATGTCAGCATTTTCAAGAAGATGTCAACATTTCCAGAAGATGTCAACATTTCCAGAAGATGTCAGCTAGATGTTTGCAACACCAGTAAAATCATAAAAAAAAAGAATTTCTAAAGTTTCCAGAAGATGTCAGCATTTAATAAAATTAATTCAAGATTCAGCTATCAACTTAGTTACAATACAGAAGTTTCTTAACTCTAGCATTCTATAGTTCAAGGATTGAAGCCTACCTCCTGCTGAACATCTGATGCGAAAAGTGCAGGAGCCTGTTCATATGCTCCTTCTTTCATCCTCAAATTTACCATACTGAAGTCCAGAAATCTGCCATCTCTAACCCAATTAAAATTCTCAGAGAGGAGTTTGAACAAAGATTTAAATTTCTCTAATATTCTCAGCTATCAACTTAGTTACAATACAGAAGTTTTTTTTTTTTTTTAAGAAAAATCTATTCTAGAATAACAAAAATGGAAAAAAGAAAGCATACCTGGGTTGCCTCCCAATAAGCGCTTGGTTTTTAGTCGTCAGCCTGACTTTCAAAAGGTTATTAGACGTTTGGTAAAATGAGGTGGATCATTTCCACCTTTCCAACTAGATTCCCATCATAATACTTCTTTAAGCGTTGCCCGTTCACCTTAAACTCACCCCACTTTTCATTCCATACCGTTACAGCACCATGAGGGTGAACCTTTCGGATCTCAAATGGGCCACTCCAACGAGATTTCAGCTTGCCTGGAAAAAGCTTCAAGCGAGAATTGTAGAGCAATACTAAGTCACCTTCTTCAAGCTCTTTCGAAACAATGCGCTTATCATGCCACCTCTTGGTCCTTTCTTTGTAGATCCGGGCATTCTCATAAGCGTCTTGTCTCAATTCCTTGGAGTTGAAGCATTCTCTTCTCCCCTGCTGACTTTGCATCAAAGTTCAGTGCCTTGATAGCCCAATATGCCTTATGCTCCAATTCAACCGGAAGATGACAAGATTTGCCATAAACTATGCGATAAGGAGACATGCCTAAAGGAGTCTTGTAGGCAGTCCTATATGCCCACAATGCATCGTCAAGCTTGCTTGCCCAATCCTTTTGACTTCGAGAGACTGTCTTCTCTAAAATACTTTTGATCTCCCTGTTAGATACTTCAACCTGACCACTAGTCTGAGGATGATAGGGAGTAGCTACTCGATGATTGACCTCATACTTCTTCAAAAGTGCTTCAGAACTTCTCTCAATAAAGTGTGAACCACCATCACTAATGAGCACTCGCGGAACTCCAAATCTAGGGAAGATGGTGGACTTCATGAACTTTGCCACAACCTTAGAATCATTGGTAGGCGTGGCTATGGCTTCTACCCACTTAGAAACATAATCCACAGCAACCAAGATATACTTGTAGACGCCAGAGTTGGGAAAGGGGCCCATGAAATCTATTCCCCAAACATCAAAAAGCTCGACCTCTAGAATGGTATTGAGTGGCATTTCATTCCGTCTAGAGATATTTCCTGAGCGTTGACACTCATCACAAGACACCACAAACCTTTGCACATCCTTGAACATGGTGGGCCAAAAGAGTCCTGATTGCATAATCTTTGCGTCTTGAAAGCTTTTGCATGTCCTCCCGTGGGGAGGGTGTGACAATGTCGCATAACACTCTCAACTTCTTCCTCTGGAATACATCTCCTAAAGATTCCATCGCTACCCTGCTTGAAGAGAAGAGGCTCATCCCAATAATAGTGCTTAGCATCATGGAGGAATTTCTTCTTCTGATGGAATGATAGCCCAGGCGGTATTTCCTTGCAAACAAGATAGTTCACAATATCAGAATACCATGGCAGCCCCTTTGTTGAGACGTTCAGAAGTTCCTCATTGACATCAAATATAGCAGAAACAGTGCCTTGAAATAAGCGATCATCTGGGAAAGAGTCATCAATCGGCCTCAAATCATCAACTTCCTCTATTTGCTCCAAAGGAAGTCTAGACAGGTGGTCTGCTACAAAATTCTCCGCTCCTTTCTTATCCTTGATCTCCAAATCAAATTCTTGCAACAAGAGGATCCATCGAATAAGACGTGGTTTGGCATCCTTCTTCTGCAACAAGTAGCGGACTGCAGCATGGTCGGTGTAAACAATCACCTTAGAACCGACGAGGTATGACCGAAACTTCTCAAAAGCATAGACTACTGCAAGCAATTCCTTTTCTGTGGTGGTGTAGTTCATCTGAGCAACATCCAAAGTCTTGCTAGCATAATATATGGCATGAAGCTTTTTATCCTTCCTTTGTCCAAGGACAGCACCAACTGCATAATCGCTCGCGTCACACATGATTTCAAATGGAAGATCCCAATCTGGGGATTGCATGATAGGAGCGGATATCAAAGCTTCTTTCAACCTGCGATAAGACTCAAGACACTCTGGGGAAAAGTTGAAGGGTACATCCTTCACTAAAAGGTTAGTCAATGGCTTAGCAATTTTAGAAAAATCACGAATGAACCTCCTATAAAAGCCAGCATGACCTAAGAACTCCTAATTCCTTTGATAGAGGTTGGAGGTGGCAATTTCTCAATCACTTCAATTTTTGCTTTATCCACTTCTATTCCTCTACTAGAAACTAGGTGACCAAGAACAATACCTTCATTCACCATAAAATGACATTTTTCCCAATTCAAAACCAAATTAGTCTCTTCACACCTTTTTAAAACTCTAGCCAGGTTGGACAAACATGCATCAAAGGAAGAACCATACACAGAAAAATCATCCATAAACACTTCCATAATATCCTCAATCATGTCATAGAATATAGCCATCATGCATCTTTGAAAAGTAGCGGGTGCATTGCACAAACTAAAAGGCATCCTTCTATATGCAAAGGTTCCATAAGGACAAGTAAAGGTTGTCTTTTCTTGGTCATCTGGGTGAATAGGAATTTGCCAGAACCCACTATATCCATCAAGATAGCAAAAGTGTGAATGCTTAGCTAGCCTCTCTAAGACCTGATCAATAAAAGGAAGTGGAAAATGGTCTTTTCTAGTCGCTGTATTCAGTTTCCTATAATCAATGCACATTCTCCAGCCAGTTACAGTCCTAGTAGGAATTAACTCCTCATTTTGGTTTTTAACAACAGTCATACCACCCTTTTTAGGAACCACATGAACAGGACTAACCCACTTACTATC
The DNA here is from genome assembly GCA_037127255.1 of Persicaria tinctoria. Taxonomy (NCBI): domain Eukaryota; kingdom Viridiplantae; phylum Streptophyta; class Magnoliopsida; order Caryophyllales; family Polygonaceae; genus Persicaria; species Persicaria tinctoria. The sequence goes on from JBANSL010000020.1 coordinate 6,363,013, forward strand.
AGAAATAGGGAAAATTATTCCCGCATCTAACAATTTCAGAACCTCCTTTAGCACTACTTCTTTCATGTTGGGATTAAGTCATCTTTGATGCTCTATAGTGGGTTTATGATTATCCTCCATGAAAATTCTATGCATGCACAAAGAAGGTAGAATCCCTTTCAAATCATCAATTGAATACCCTATAGCTTTTCTATGTAATCGAATGACAGATAAAAGTTTTTCAACCTCTATATCCTCAAATTAGCATTGATAATGACAGGGTATGTAGAGTTAGGGCCTAGGAATTCGTACCTTAAAGAAGCGGGAAGTGGTTTCAGATCGAGCACAGGAGGAACAGCAGACGCCGACTCGGATTTTTCTTCAGATTGCCCAAGTATCGACTCGATAGTGTCAGGTATCGACTCGGTAGTTTTAGGTATCGACTCGATAGTTACATTGTATCGAGTCGATTGTTCGTGATTATGAATTCTCCGTTCTTCCGACTCGGTACTTTCTAGGTTCCGACTCGGTACTTTCTGGACTTCGAGTCCTAAGCTTTCCGGGAGGGTCCCTTCGAGCTCGGGTGCCTCAGGTGATGCTTCCAAGTCCTCCACAGCTTCAGCCAGACGTGGTTCATGGTCTCGAGTCATGACACCAGCGGTTAGGCAAGCTTCAAGTGGATCATGTATGATGATCGACATCATATGCTCTTGCACACCCTTGTCTACCTCATCATCCTTGCAATATTCATCCTCAAAAGCAGGGGTTTTCACAGTCCTATTAAAATTATACTCAATCCTCTCATCCCCAACATTAAATGCGAGGATTCCTTGCCGGACAAAAATTGTTGTTCCTGCAGTAGCTAAAAATGGTCTACCAAGTATAATAGACACAGGATAATTAGCATCAATATCAAGAACAACAAAATCAATAGGCACATAGAATTTATCTAATCGAATGGGAATATCCTCCAGGGTGCCTTCCGGGTGAGCAACTGTCCTATCCGCCATCCAGAGTTGCATTTTAGTTGGCTTAAGTTCGCCAAAATCAAGCTTTTTGAAAATCGATAGTGGAAGTACACTAACGCTAGCACCTAAATCACATAAAGCATTATAACGGAAGTCACCAACAGTAATAGGGACACAGAAACTACCTGGATCCTTGAGCTTGGGTGGCATCTTGTTCTGGATCAATGCCGTGCTTTCCTTACCAAGAGTTGCAACTTCACCTTCGTTGAGCTTCCTTTTGTTGGAGAGGATCTCCTTAAGGAATTTCGCATATGATGGCATCTCTTTCAAAGCTTCAGTGAATGGAATGTTCAGATGTAGTTTCTTGAGAACCTCCATAAAATTCTCATATTTCTTTTCCAGCAGGGCTTGATTCCTCTTTTGCGGAAATGGAAGGGGCGGTTTGAATGGCGGTGGTGGCACATATGACGCCTCCTTCTCTGGCTGTTCTGGTGCCTTAACTTCCCCTTGTTGGTGTGATGTTTGCACTTCCTTAGCCTTGGATGTCTCAAGCTTCTGCAGTTCCTCCAGTTGCTTTCCACTTCTTAGGGTCACTGCAGCTATATGACCCTTTGGGTTTTCATTACTCTTTCCTGGCAAGTGACCAGATGGTCTAGGAGTGTTGAGGGTCAGTTGAGCCATTTGGGTTTCAAGCATCTTGAATTGCGCCTCAGTCTTAGCTTCAACTTCACGATTCCTGGCTTCTGTTGCATTTTGATTAGCCAGTACTTGCTTTAACATCTCCTCTACACTGGGTGATGATGTCTCTCGAGCTGGTGCTTGGTTTCCCTGTTGCCTCTGTTGGAATCCGGGGGGTGGATTTTGAGCTCCCTGATTGTTAGCATAGGAGAAGCCTGGATGATCTCTAGCACGGGGGTTATAGTTGTAGTTGTTGTTGTAGCCTTGACCCCTATTGAAATTTCCAGCATAGTTAGCTTCTTCCTCTATCAGGTCACTATTCTGGGAAGGAAACAACTCGCAGGTCGAGATGGTGTGAGTGGTAGCGCCACAACATTGACAAGGTACTGCAGATTTTGAAACTGAAGACGTTGCTGTCCTTGTAGGGATTACGTTTTCAAGCATCTTCTTTATGCTCTTGACTTCAGAGGAGAGAGCATCAAACTTGGCATCCCTATATGTCTCCGTGTTTACCTCAAACAGCCCAGCTTGCCTTTTCGAGTTCAAAGACCCTCTAGATGATGAGTATCTTCCATAATGCTTAGCGGTCTTTTCAAGGAAATTCCAAGCTTTGTCAGCAGTCTTATCCACAAAGGTTCCTCCAGATGAGGAATCAATGAGTACCCTGGTAGCGTCATTAAGACCCTTATAAAAGATCTCTAAAAGGTTGATTTTCGGCTCTCCATGTTGAGGACAATCAAGCAAGAGATCCTTGAACCTTTCCCATGTTTCATAAAGATTCTCTCCACCTTGCATCTCAAAAGAGTGAATTTTGTTCCTCAGCTCAGCAATCTTGCTCGGCGGAAAGAATTTGTCCAAAAACTCAGAAGTAAGCATCTCCCATGTTGTGATAGTGTTGGCGGTGATTGAATTGTACCAATTCTTTGCTCATCCCCGCAAAGAGAATGAGAAACCTCGCAGCATGAGGTCTTCCGCCGTAACATTGTGCATCTTCACCGTGTTCATCAGCTCCTTAAAAGTGGTTAAATGCTGGTGAGGATTCTCATCAGGACCACCTCCAAATTGATTCTGAGCAATCATGTTGATAAGAGCGGGCTTCAGCTCAAAGTTGTTAATGTTAATTGCTGGAAACACAACCCCAGGAGTAGGAACAAATTGTGTGGGGTTCATCCGTTGCCCCAGAGTCTGCGGCGCAACAGCATTGTTAACCAGTTGCTGGTTGTTCAAGTTCTCTCCCATCTTGTGATCCCTGGCTCTTTGTGCAGCAAGCCTTGCGCGAAAAGTCCGTTCAATCTCAAGATCAAACAGTAAGAGATTTCCTGAGCTTTTAGATCTTCGCATAAAAGTCACAGTAGAAACCTGAAACCACAGACAAAAGAAAACAAATCAAAAATAACAAAAAGACTTAGAAAAACCAATTGTTGTTACACAACTGATATTATCAACAGTCCCCGGCAACGGCGCCAAAAACTTGATCGGTCTAAAACCAACACCCCGCAAGCGTACGGTGTCAATTGTAGTAATTGAGTGTCGAATCTCGGGGACTGTGTGAATACCAATTGCAGAACCTCAACTAGTTTACTAAGCCAAATAAGAGAAGTGATTTTTGACGGAATAAAGAAAATAAGAAGAGGAAAAATAACAAATTGCAAGTTTTTGTGAATATATGATGAGAAACATTCCAGAGTCAGGGTTCACTACAACAATGTATCCTCGATAGACTATATATTTTTCATGCCTGAACAAATTGAAAAGAGATATTTGAAGGTAAACTATCTAAATTCATTATCGCTCAGCCTACGCATCTCGCAATAACTATGTCCGATTCAATCAATTACCACTCAGCTTGCGCATGTTGCAGATTAATCAATCAAATTGGACTCATTAAGCATTTAAACCCTAGTGAGCAAATCGATCAAACAATCGCAGGCGTGATCCGCATAATTAATTCAAACCTAGGTTGTCTACGATAGTTTATTATCCTCAAGAGAATTAAATAGATTGCTCATAAACAATTCTCAAGTTCAATCCATTTTTTCCAACAACTTTGTCTACGTATCCAATCTCAATTCGCAGCTGACGCATGTTGAACATCAAAAGGATTCCAATCAATCATAGGATTAATTGGACTAAGCACTCATGGATCGAATCAAACAAACAATATAACTCATTCAGGCAATCATCACGCACATGTCTATCTCAGCATCGTTGGGATCACCCCAACCCCAGAACAAGAAAATTAGCCAGACATTGATTCAGACACAATCAAAGAATTCATGATGAAAGAATATAAAACTAGATTAAAAGAACGTATTCTGAATCCAGCAAAACAAACCTTCAAGGACAAATCTCTGAAAAAGTCTAAAACTCTCAATGTTTTCCACTAGCGTTTTTGACGTGAAAATTGGACGTCCTTATGATCAAACCCTAATTCTCTATATATAGTTCTAACAAAAGATCTGAAAATAATCCTAAAATAATAATAAAATATAATAAAAAGTCGTTTAACAAAATATAAAAGCGAATAAAAAAATCCAACGAACTCTCGCTGAGGACAAGTATCGACTCGATACTTCAGAGTATCGAGTCGATATGTGGCTACTGTAAAGCCATACTTCACTCGAAATGTTCAGGTACCGAGTCGATAGTTTAAAGTATCGACTCGATACGTCGTGGTATCCTTCTCTGCTCGGAATACTGACTCGATATGTGTGGGTTCCGAGTCCGATTCCGCCTTGTTTCTTTGATTTTGACCTTGAAAGCTCTCTTGCCTCGACTCATGCCTCTCGAATGCTCTCTATGGACATGCTCCGACTTCAAGGATCATCCTCGCACATAACTCATTCCTTGCTCCTTTTCCTTGGCTCGTTAAATATCCCAAAATATGCATCGAAACACCTGAAATTTCACACACACCATGTGTAGACCTCTATACTCGAAATGACACATAAATCACATAAAAACACATATAAAGTGACACTTAATAAACATAAAACCTACTCACAAGACACCTAAAATCACATAGAATAGGATGATATCAATTTCTCAACAATAAATTATGCATAATAATTAATAAGCAGCAAAATATTTATCCACGATGCACCCCACAGTCCACTGGAACCTTCACACAACAACCTTATAAAAAGAAAAAAAAATGGAAATGGAAAGGCTTCATTTTAAATATTCTCAAGTTACTAGAAACATCTATTTCAGAAGATGTCATCATGGAAGATGTCAGCACTGAAGATGTCATCATTTACAAGCTTCACAACTACAACAACTACTGCTAGATGGTTGCAACAATGAAGAAGAAACAAAACAACCATTCTAGTGTATATGTGCAAAATAATGCAAGTTCTAGCAGTAACAACAATGGCTTCTTTTACACCTTTTCAATTAAAAACCAAATTCAGATCTAAATATGCAAACTTCATATTCGAGCAAAGGCCTATATTCAGATCCCTAAATTCATATTCGAGCAAATTGCAAGTCCATCGACTTCAGATTCGATCAAATCCCTAAATTCAGATCTAAATATGCAGATTCGAGCACAAAAAGAGAAGATGTCAGCACAAATCCCTAAATTCAGATCTAAATATGCAGATTCGAGAATATGTATCAACACCTCCAATTAGCAGCAAATTCGAGAATTGAAGTAATTGAAGGCACGCAAAATAGCAGCAAGAGCAGCAAATGCAGATGCAATTAACAGCAAAATTCAGCAGATAGCAGCAAGGCACGCAGAATTGAAGGAATTAGCAGCAAATTCAAAGATCTCTAATTTCACTTCTATCGAAACACAAATCGAAAGCAATGACAGCTAGAAATAGAAATCAAGCAAAACAATGACAACAATCGAAATTGCGGGGATGACAGGGATGATTTCTAAAATATCATCCATTCTCGCACCCCCATCCACTTACTCAGTCTCATATATAGGGAGATTGAGGAGAGTGTGCTTACTTCTGTGATATCCGTTCCCTTAGTAGAGTCGATTGTAGGAAGTGGCGGAGGCCAGGGGGCTCGGGGTGGTTAGGGAGATTGAGAAGGCCAGCAGTCCCGTCGTCCCCGCACGGCTCCGACTCCGGCATGGCAGCGACCTGATCGGTGCTCAGCACTCGCAATCCTCAAGGCCACGGCCACGAAGACGAAGAGAACTAGAGAAGGCCAGCAGTCTAGCCCCGTCATCCCCGCAATGTTGCACGGCAAGCAGATTCCGCAAGCAGATCTCGACAAAGAGTGGTGATGGTGGTGAGGGAGGCGGCCGTTGACGGTGGTGAGGGAGGCGTCCGGTGATGGTGGTGAGAGCCGCAACCAGGTCGCCGCTCTACCAGGTCGCCGACATCCGCATCTTCTCCGTCGTCCTCGTTTCAATTCGTTCAGATGCAAATATAGGTCGCCGCTCTACCAGGCCGCTCCTCCTCATCTGTATCCCGTCGATGATGGCTGCGGTGGCCTGAACGATTCGAGAGAGGGAGAATCAACGGAAGAAGGCGGCGACGACGATGAGGCAACGATGGCGAGATCTCTGTATCGCCTCGTCCTTCACCAACTTCAGGCGGAGCGCTCTCTCTCTTTTTCACAAATTGGGGAATCAGATTAGGGATTTTCACAGGAAGGGCAATATCTTCAATTAACAATCCAAAATTAGAAAAGTGGACATTCCACTAATTTTTTCAAAAGCTAGGACAAACCTCAAATTAGGACGAAAATTTGTGCCTTCGGCACAAATTTTCTCATTAAAGAATTGGAACATAAATTGTTTGTCCCCTAGATCTTGAATCAGAGGTTCCTTTTTCATCCTCCAAACCTGTCGGATTGTCCGTCTGAATGTCGGCTTGATAATAGACTGGTGTGTAATGAATTTACCGATGAGACATAACTCAATCTGGACATTGGTAAGAGACGAATCTCCCACTTCCACAACCTCTGCCTCCGCATCAGAGAGTTTTAAGCCCTCCCATGCCTTCCGCAGACCTGCTACATGACCTTCCTCACCGGCGTTTGCCATCCTGCTGGACTTCCGTGCTTTGGGCTTTGATGTTTTGTCCAGAGATTGATGATGCTGCAAATTGCTTTTATGTCCCACAACCACCATTCTCTCCACTATCAGATGCAAGCAGGAACAATAACAGCTTTCATGAGTCATATTATATTGTTGGATTTGATATTGCTCTTCATGCAATGCAGTTTCAGAATGGCAATAGTGATGCTGCCATTTTTTAGTTTCTTAATTCTTTTCGGATAAATCCAACATATTACCCCTTTGAAAGCTGTAATTCTAAGTTGCCAATCATTCAAGGTTTTGTTTACAGGAGTATGGATGGTGTATTCGTACAGAGTATTCAAAAAAAGAAAGAAAATCGTGTAGTGGTGTTGTCGAAGCAACTCTCCCCTTGGTTCTCACATTCAAGGCGTGTGAAGCACGTCCCACCCACCTAGTATCCTTACTTCCTTACTATTATAAAGGTCAATTACATCAATAGTCCTCAAACTTTACCTAACTTTCCTTGTTAGTCCCTAAACTTTCAGTTGTTCTATTAAGATCCCTAAACTATTGAATCAATTGGGTTTGTAGTCCTTCCATCCATGAAACACTAAACTCTCCGTTAAACCTGGAGAAGGCATGTGTTACTACACATGACAACTTACACCATTTATAAGAGGTACCTGAAGCAAAACAAATTAAATAAAAATGGAAAAACTTGGAGAAGGCATGTGTTACTACACATGAAGACTTACACCATTTATAACAGACACAGAATAACAATCATCCACAAAATCCTCAATAGAGAAGCCATTGTAGGCCAAATTTGAGCATGCATGTGCACAAGGGATTCCTGTCAATTTCCATTTTCTACAAGAGCAAGTGTGTGCTGCAACATCAACAACAAACTGGCCTATGTGACAAGTTACCTGGAACTGTGTGCCACCTGAAGACAATGGAAGGCAATACCTTGACTCATCAATTATCTTTTCCAACTTTCTCTTAATTTTTGGGCAAAGCTTACCAGACCACTTACTCATCTGCTCCTTTTTTTTTTGCAATTCTCACCATTATCTTACTTTTAATGATCTCCAGCATAGTCAAGATTGGTTTATCACGTGCTTCTAGAATAAATCTATTGAAGCATTCAAATATGTTGTTTAGTAAGATGTCACACATACTGTCAAAACGAAAATGGGACCTTGACCAATATTCTGCAGGGATTCCTTCCATCCAAGCACCTGCATCTACACTCAACAATTTCAACTCCTCCATCTTTTTTCTGTACTCCCCCATGTATGTGCTAGTGGCTGCACCCCATACTGTATTCTTCAAAGCTTCTCCTGAGTGTTTCTTTTTAAAATTCGAGATCAAGTGCCTAACACAAAACCTATGCTCAGCATTGGGGAAGATTGTTTGAACAACTTGAATTAAACCCTGAAAAAAATAACGAAAGTTATTAACAAAAATTCATAACAACTAGGAAAATAATCATATACTTTTAAATATATTGTTAGCTCCTGTATATTGGGCAAACTTGAGGACAACCCTCTGACCATATGGTCTAGCTGACTGAACAATGATATCCCGACTCCCAGGTTTGGCTAACAATATATTTAAAAGTATATGATTATTTTCCTAGTTGTTATGAATTTTTGTTAATAACTTTCGTTATTTTTTTCAGGGTTTAATTCAAGTTGTTCAAACAATCTTCCCCAATGCTGAGCATAGGTTTTGTGTTAGGCACTTGATCTCGAATTTTAAAAAGAAACACCCAGGAGAAGCTTTGAAGAATACAGTATGGGGTGCAGCCACTAGCACATACATGGGGGAGTACAGAAAAAAGATGGAGGAGTTGAAATTGTTGAGTGTAGATGCATGTGCTTGGATGGAAGGAATCCCTGCAGAATATTGGTCAAGGTCCCATTTTCGTTTTGACAGTATGTGTGACATCTTACTAAACAACATATTTGAATGCTTCAATAGATTTATTCTAGAAGCACGTGATAAACCAATCTTGACTATGCTGGAGATCATTAAAAGTAAGATAATGGTGAGAATTGCAAAAAAAAAAGGAGCAGATGAGTAAGTGCTCTGGTAAGCTTTGCCCAAAAATTAAGAGAAAGTTGGAAAAGATAATTGATGAGTCAAGGTATTGCCTTCCATTGTCTTCGGGTGGAACACAATTCCGGGTAACTTGTCACATAGGCCAGTTTGTTGTTGATGTTGCAGCACACACTTGCTCTTGTAGAAAATGGAAATTGACAGGAATCCCTTGTGCACATGCATGCTCAAATTTGGCCTACAATGGCTTCTCTATTGAGGATTTTGTGGATGATTGTTATTCTGTTTCTGTTTGCAAAGTTGTTTATCAGAATATCATCAACCCAATTCGAGGTATTGATCAGTGAGAAGACTTGCACCATAACCCCATCAAACCCCCAAACACAAATCCACCCAAGCAGGGTAGACCAAAGAAGAAAAGGAGAAGAGAGCAAGATGAAAAAGAATCAGCTGGAAAAATGAGGAGATTTGGATCAAAGATGCATTGCACACAATGTGGTGGGAGTGGGCATAACAAAAGAGGGTGTAAAAAAGGGAGAAGCCAATCAACTCACACATCGCAAGACGCCCAAGTATGTGTAAAAATTTCAATACGAAGTTCAATTAATTCAATTAGATTCTATGCTAATTATTTTTTAATTTCTTTTTTTTTTGTGTTTTAGACTGGTGGAGTAGGAAGCTCAAGAGGGAGAAGGCCATCAACTCACACATCTCAGGAAGCTCATGGGACAGTACATCCACGATTGGAGCAGCTCTAATGGAAAAGGAAAAACAAGAGAAAAAAAGGAGAGTTGAAACTGATTTAGATGAATTAAGAAATGAAAAACAGTGGCATGAATGTATCATTTTTTGTCTTTGCCATGAGAAAATTTGTCATCTAGTTTTAATGTACCCCTTTTGTTTTTTTTTTCATGTGACAGTAGATAAACATGGCATGAGATATTGGCTGTGCACATTGGTCTTTTGTAGTGACAACTTCATCACTTTTGTTTGTTGACATGTTATTGTAAGAAAATTGAATTTATTTACTGAGTTTTTTCATTTTTATTTAATTTGTTTTGCTTCAAGTGCCTCTTATAAATGGTGTAAGTTGTCATGTGTAGTAACACATGCCTTCTCCAGGTTTAATGGAGAGTTTAGTGTTTCATGGATGGAAGGACTACAAACCCAATTGATTCAATAGTTTAGGGATCTTAATAGAACAACTGAAAGTTTAGGGACTAACAAGGAAAGTTAGGTAAAGTTTGAGGACTATTGATGTAATTGACCTTTATAATAGTAAGGAAGTAAGGATACTAGGTGGGTGGGACGTGCTTCACACGCCTTGAATGTGAGAACCAAGGGGAGAGTTGCTTCGACAACACTACTACACGATTTTTTTTTTTTGAATACTCTGTACGAATACACCATCCATACTCTTGTAAACAAAACCTTGAATGATTGGCAACTTAGAATTACAGCTTTCAGAGGGGTAATATGTTGGATTTATCCTAAAAGAATTAAGAAACTAAAAAATGGCAGCATCACTATTGTCATTCTGAAACTGCATTGCATGAAGAGCAATATCAAATCCAGCAATATAATATGACTCATGAAAGCTGTTATTGTTCCTGCTTGCATTTGATAGTGGAGAGAATGGTGGTTGTGGGACATAAAAGCAATTTGCAGCATCATCAATCTCTGGACAAAACATCAAAGCCCAAAGCACGGAAGTCCGACAGGATGGAAAACGCCGGTGAGGAAGGTCATGTAGCAGGTCTGCGGAAGGCATGGGAGGGCTTAAAACTCTCTGATGCGGAGGCAGAGGTTGTGGAAGCGGGAGATTCGTCTCTTACCAACGTCCAGATTGAGTTATGTCTCATCGGTAAATTCATTACACACCAGTCTATTATCAAGCCGACATTCAGATGGACAATCCGACAGGTTTGGAGGATGAAAAAGGAACCTCTGATTCGAGATCTAGGGGACAAACAATTTATGTTCCAATGCTTTCGTCCTAATTTGAGGTTTGTCCTAGCTTTTGAAAAAATTAGTGGAATGTCCACTTTTCTAATTTTGGATTGTTAATTGACGATATTGCCCTTCTTGTGAAAATCCCTAATCTGATTCCCCAATTTGTGAAAAAGAGAGAGAGCGCTCCGCCTGAAGTTGGTGAAGGACGAGGCGATACAGAGATCTCGCCATCGTTGCCTCATCGTCGTCGCCGCCTTCTTCCGTTGATTCTCCCTCTCTCGAATCGTTCAGGCCACCGCAGCCATCATCGACGGGATACAGATGAGGAGGAGCGGCCTGGTAGAGCGGCGACCTATATTTGCATCTGAACGAATTGAAACGAGGACGACGGAGAAGATGCGGATGTCGGCGACCTGGTAGAGCGGCGACCTGGTTGCGGCTCTCACCACCATCACCGGACGCCTCCCTCACCACCGTCAACGGCCGCCTCCCTCACCACCATCACCACTCTTTGTCGAGATCTGCTTGCGGAATCTGCTTGCCGTGCGACATTGCGGGGATGACGGGGCTAGACTGCTGGCCTTCTCTAGTTCTCTTCGTCTTCGTGGCCGTGGCCTTGAGGATTGCGAGTGCTGAGCACCGATCGGGTCGCTGCCACGCCGGAGTCGGAGCCGTGCGGGGACGACGGGACTGCTGGCCTTCTCAATCTCCCTAACCACCCCGAGCCCCCTGGCCTCCGCCACTTCCTACAATCGACTCTACTAAGGGAACGGATATCACAGAAGTAAGCACACTCTCCTCAATCTCCCTATATATGAGACTGAGTAAGTGGATGGGGGTGCGAGAATGGATGATATTTTAGAAATCATCCCCGTCATCCCCGCAATTTCGATTGTTGTCATTGTTTTGCTTGATTTCTGTTTCTTGCTGTCATTGCTTTCGATTTGTGTTTAGATAGAAGTGAAATTAGAGATCTTTGAATTTGCTGCTAATTCCTTCAATTCTGCGTGCCTTGTTGCTATCTGCTGAATTTTACTGTTAATTGCATCTGCATTTGCTGCTCTTGCTGCTATTTTGCGTGCCTTCAATTCCTTCAATTCTCGAATTTGCTGCTAATTGGAGGTGTTGATACATATTCTCGAATCTGCATATTTAGATCTGAATTTAGGGATTTGTGCTGACATCTTCTCTTTTTGTGCTCGAATCTGCATATTTAGATCTGAATTTAGGGATTTGATCGAATCTGAAGTCGATGGACTTGCAATTTGCTCGAATCTGAATTTAGGGATCTGAATATAGGCCTTTGCTCGAATATGAAGTTTGCATATTTAGATTTGAATTTGGTTTTTAATTGAAAAGGTGTAAAAGAAGCCATTGTTGTTACTGCTAGAACTTGCATTATTTTGCATATATACACTAGAATGGTTGTTTTGTTTCTTCTTCATTGTTGCAACCATCTAGCAGTAGTTGTTGTAGTTGTGAAACTTGTAAATGATGACATCTTCAGTGCTGACATCTTCCATGATGACATCTTCAATGCTGACATCTTCTGAAATGGATGTTTCTAGTAACTTGAGAATATTTAAAATGAAGCCTTTCCATTTCCATTTTTTTTTCTTTTTATAAGGTTGTTGTGTGAAGGTTCCAGTGGACTGTGGGGTGCATCGTGGATAAATATTTTGCTGCTTATTAATTATTATGCATAATTTATTGTTGAGAAATGCGAATTGGAGGAGTTGAAATCATGTGTTCTGTAGCATAACTATGGAATATAAGTATATTCTAGTTTTTGGACTGCAAACGTCAAAGAAAAATACTGTGGCTTTAATGTTGACTCTTTAATGTTTGAGTTTGAGTGAGCAATTGGAGTAGTTTGACTACTTGGAGAAAACTTGATAACAAATAGGGAAATGTTTTACGGCTACTTTTAGTCTCATTATTTTAGTTGCTGCTGTTATTGGGATCTTTGAAGAACAAGCTTACTAGGCGAATGCTTGTAAATTTATTTGTTTGCATTTTGAAAAGTTGCTTGCTGTTATTGGATCTGCCGCCTATAACCATATAATCACTTGTGTAAATTCATTTATTGAGGACTAACTTTATCAGAGGATTTGCAGATTATGCTGGAAGGCTCGTAAGGGTAAAGGATAAACATAGACAGTTTGCATATAGCATTGTGAACCGGTATCAGTCACACCTCGCTAAAGATGATGATGCGATCTTGTGATGTTCGAGTAAGAGCTCGACGAGACAAGATCACTGTAGATGAGTCTGTGTAAAGTAAATGCAGCTCAGATTATGACGATTTAAGTGATAATAGATGGAAATTGGAGATCGCGTCTCTATCAAAGGCTCTTCAGCCAGCTTTTGAGTTTTGTAGGAGACGAGCAGTTGCTACTTACAAAGTTTATCGCCACACTTCTTCATTTTCCATCTCATTAAAATTCACGAGCAGCTATACTGCTCAAGGATTTGAATCTGGGCTTACTAGAGATTCTGGCATTATGCTACTAGTGAGGTTTCTAGAATATTTTGTGAAACTATGCACTTCACTTATCAGGTTCATGATAGCTTATCTATTTCTTTATTTTCTTTTGTGTACAAAAACGACTTACATTAGCTCTAAACAAGATTGTTGCTTCTTGTGGGATTCTGCATATATTACAGTTATTATGTCTTTTTCTGTCTGTCGTAGGTGATGTTTTGTGATGATGTCTCCTTTTTTATCTTTGTGCATATTGCATGCCAAATTATATCATGAACTCATCGTGGCCTTTGGAGGCTGGCAGAACCATTCTTATTTCCCTCATACATTCCATGTCATTTATATTTATAGGTTGATAAAAAGAGGACAGAACTGGATTCCAATACAATTGAAAGATTGGAAAGTGTAGATTTTAGAGGTAATGTAGACTTTATACCCCTTTTTATGTTTTTTTCTAGTCACTGTCTTGATTATTTCCTTAATATATCTTAGGAGTTAGTACAAAAGACGCAGCCACTGGCCCTGATAATGATAAAGGAGAAGGAGCTGATAATGCAAGCACTGAAAATGTGGATGACTCAGAGAACTTTTCTGACATTGATGATGCTGAGGTCTGCAGTGAAGTTTATTTGCATATGACTCTGGTCTTATTTGCATCATTTTTTCAGTTGTGCTTTCTGTCACTCTGCATTTGGATGGATCTCTCTTCATTGTTTCATTGTGGAAAAAGACTTAACAGTGGTATGATGTCAAAAGAGAGTGAAAATACTGCATATCAGTCTTGGCAGTTTTTACTTACTATTTTTTGGTGTTTATACTTTTTCTTGGGCTACTTTTCTGATGTGGCTATCTTACTGCTTTGCTGTTGGAGTGTTGTGCAGGTGGATGGCTACTTGCATAATGAAGAGGAAAAAGAGTATAAAAAGGTCATCTGGGAGGAAATGACCTTTTTATAGTCACTAAGCAGTGTCAGAGTGCTCTCCTTAGACTTATAATATCAGAGAAATTTAAATCTTTGTTCAAACTCCTCTCTGAGAATTTTAATGGGGTTAGAGATGGCAAATTTCTGGACTTCAGTATGGTAAATTTGAGGATGAAAGAAGGAGCATATGAACAGGCTCCTGCACTTTTCGCATCAGATGTTTAGCAGGAGGTAGGCTTCAATCCTTGAACTATAGAATGCTAGAGTTAAGAAACTTTTGTATTGTAACTAAGTTGATAGCTGAATCTTGAATTAATTTTATTAAATGCTGACATCTTCTGGAAACTTTAGAAATTCTTTTTTTTTTTATGATTTTACTGGTGTTGCAAACATCTAGCTGACATCTTCTTGAAAATGCTGACATCTTTTGGAAATGTTGACATCTTCTGGAAATGCTGACATCTTCTTGAAAATGCTGACATCTTCTTGAAAATGCCGACATCTTCTGAAATGCTGACATCTCCAATATAAGATTATTTTTGTGTAATTAAGTAGACAATTTCCAATATAAGATTATCAGCTACATATATATAAGATTCAGAAACATATGTGCTGACACAGATTCAATATGTGCTGACATGTGCTATTTTTGTTCAATTCAAGTAGATGTATAGGTTTTTTTTATTTCTAATTGTGTGACATGATCTCTTGTGCAAATATAACATGTTGATATGTGTTTTGTACACTAGATGAATGACTTTTTGAATTATTAAAAATCATGTCAGTAAGCTTAATTCGAAACTAGAGATACTTGCCTAGTATGCGGTCTCGGTAGAAGTGATATTAAGCATCCGGTGTCGGATTCTCTATTATGATACCTTTCCGGATAGGGAATCGCACCACGGTTCAAACTCAAGGCTATGCCGTGACCAATAGCCGTGACCTATGATCTTTTTAGGCCATCGGAGATCATTTCAGGAGTTAAATTTGAGTTTTTATGTTTTTTTCGACAATATCAACAATTTTGTTATTTTATTTTTATTGCTTAACAACTAGGGTTTGGTTCCACTTTTCCTATTTAATAACGTGTTTGTACATTTACATTGAAAAGCCTTGTGATTTCTGACTTATCTAGGGATATTAGCTAGTAGCTTTACAAAGTTTAATTGTGTGTTGACATGTTTCTTTGTTATTTCTAATTGTGTGTTGACATGTTTCTTTTTTATTTCTAATTGTGTGCTGACATGGTCACTTTTTGTGCAATTCAAGTTGATGTATATGTTTTTTTTTCAGAATGTATAAGTTCTTTTTTATTTCTAATTTTGTGTTGACATTGTCTCTTTTTGTGCAATTCAAGTAGATTTATAGGTTCTTTTTTTTATTTCTAATTGTGTGCTGACATGATCTTTTGTGCAAATATAACATGCTCAATTGCAATATGTAATTAACTTGATTTGACATTAGTCTAAAATTCATTTAGTACTTTAAAGTGTGTTTTCTTTATTTTTCCTTGTCATTTTTCGTAATATTCTTGATTGATAAGTCATCCTTTTTAGATTTACACTTGCATAGCTCTTTACTAGACTTATTGGTGGGAGGAATATGATTTTTCACATTATTTGCTTAAAATTAAGAGGGAATAACAATCTTGCTGACATCCGGTGTCAACGGTTTCAATTTGCATAACAGATTGTTATATTTGCATAACATATTGTTATATGTGTATATCATAAAGTTATATTTGCATAACAGTAATTTATATTTGCACAACATAAACTTCTTATTTTTCAACTTTTTTTTTAATTCAGATTGCTTATTTTCTAATTGTGTCTTGACATTGTCTCTTTTTGTGCAATTCAAGTAGATTTATAGGTTCTTTTTTTATTTCTAATTATGTGTTGATATGATCTCTTGTGCAAATATAGCTTATGCTTTTATCAGTCTCTATAAGTGCAGGATCCCTCTTGTCATTCTGAAATTATTTCTTTTTCCCCTTTGAGATTTTGAGTTTATGGTTCTAGGTCGTAGAGAGTTTAGGGTTTTAGGGTTCTGCTGTTGTATCATCTTGTGGTTGCTGTAGCTTCTGGAAATGTTGACATCTTCTTGAAATACTGACATCTTCTTGAAATGCTGACATCTTTTGAAATGATGACATCTCCAATATAAGATTAATTTTGTGTAATTAAGTAGACCATTTCTAATATAAGATTATCAGCTACATATATATAAGATTCAGAAACATATGTGCTGACACGGAGTGAATATGTGTTGACATGTGCTATTTTTGTTCAATTCAAGTAGATGTATATGTTATTGTTTATTTCTAATTGTGTGACATGATATCTTGTGCAAATATAACATGTCGACATGGATTTTGTACACTAGATGAATGAGTTTTTAAATTATTAAAAATCATGTCAGCAAGCTTAATTCGAAACTAGTGATGCTTGCTTAGTATGCGGTCTCGGTAGAAGTGATATCAAGCATCCGGTGTCAGAGTTTCAATTTGCATAACAGATTGTTATATGTGCATATCATGAAGTTTTATTTGCATAACAGTAACTTATATTTGCACAACATAAACTTCTTATTTTTCACTTTTTTTTAATTAATTTTCTCTTTTTTCTTATTTCTTTTTTTTGTTATCTGAGAACATAGGAAGGTTTTGTGATCTGTTTTGCTAGTTATGCTATATTTATCCCATTCTCCCTATGAAGTATGAATTCTCTTGCTAGTTATGCTATGTTTTATATTGATGTGTATGTTTTTTTTTCTATATTTCTAATTGTGTGCTGACAGGGTCTCTTTTTGTTCAATTCAAGTTGATGTATATGTTTTTTTTATTTCTAATTGTGTGCTAACATGACCTCTTTTTGTGCAAATGTGTATACAAATTTGTACCGTTTATTAGGAGTTCCTACTTTTTTTTTTCTCCTTTTTTGGTTGTGGCGCGAACATAACTCTTATTTGTTTATTTGAATGCTATTTTATAATATAATTAAAAGCCTTTTAGCTCAATGGTAGAGTGATGTGCTTATGCGCAAATACGTGGGTTCGAATCCCGCATAGGCTAAAATTTATAATAATTTTAGTAATTTACAAAATTTTCTAGTAATTTATAATTGCATATTATACTTTTACATTTGCATTTCATCAATTTATATTTGCATATTTTAATCTTATATTTGCATATCATCAATTTATAATTGTATATCATACTTTTTCACAACATCAATTTGTATTTCCCCAATTTATTTTTATTTCCCCAACTTATTTTTATATTTGCATATCATCAAGTTATATTTGCATATCATCAACTTATATTTGCATATCGTGAATTTATATTTGCATATCATACTTCATTACATCAAATGTCAACAGTGTAACGGATTTTTACATTAATTCAAATCATTCTAAAATCAAAATCACAGTTTGGGTGTGCATAATCATTAAAAGCTATTAACACAACATCTCACTGCATTTTTACATTAGAAGCCATTCAACCAACACATTATATTGAGCTCAACTAATACTTGTCAATAGCATCCGAGGTTTGCATAAGTACTACATAATAGTAGCACAACTGTTCTTTCTTTTATACGGATCACTATCAATTTCTTTTTAGTTTAATACAAAGAGTAGTAACTTCATAAATTTCAATCTAAATTTGTGCCGAAGTCATAAATTTGACTTAATTACATCAAATGTCAGCACCGTAACATGTTTTTACATTAATTGAATTCATTCTAAAATCAAAAATCAGATTTTGGTTGTGCATATTCATTACAAGCTACTAACACAACATCTCACTGCATTTTACATTAGAAGCCATTCAAACAACATATTAGATTGAGCTCAACTAATACTTGTCAGCAGCATCCGAGGTTTGCATAGGTACTACATAATAGTAGCACAACTGATCTATCTTTTATACTGATCACTATTAATTTCTTTTTAGTTTCAATACGAAGAGTAGTAACTTCATAAAATTCAATCTAAAATTGTGTCGAAGGCACAAATTTTACTTAATTACATCAAATGTCAGCACTATAATAGATTTTTACATTAATTCAATTCATTCTAAAATAAAAAATCAGAGTTTGGTTGTGCATAATCATTACAAGCTAGTAACACAATATCTAACTCCATTTTATCATTAGAAGCCATTCAACCAACACATTAGACCGAGCTCAACTATCCCTTGTCAACAACACCAGATTTTTGCATAAGTATTAATTAGAAGTAGCACAACTATTCTTTCTCTTAGACTTATCACTACTAATTTATTTTTAGTTTCAATACAAAGAGTAGTAACTTCATAAATTACTATCTAAATTTGAGCCGAAGGCACAAATTTTACTTCATTATATCAAACGTCAACAGTGTAAAAGATTTTTACAGTAATTCAATTCATTCTGAAATCAAAATCGGATTTTGGTTGTGCATAATCATTACAAGCTACTAACACAACATCTCACTGCATTTTACATTAGAAGCCATTCAACCAACACCATGTACTGAGATCAATTAATACTTGCCCGTAGCATCCGAGGTTTGCATAGGTAATACATAATATTAGCACAACTATTCTTTCTTTTATACTGATCACTATTAATTTGTTTTTAGTTTCAATACAAAGAGTATTAACTTAATAAATTTCAATCTAAATTTGTGCATTCGGCACAAATTTTACTTAATTACATCAAATGTCAGCACTATAACAGATTTTTTCATTAATTCAATTCATTCTAAAATCAAAAATCAGATTTTGGTTGTGCATAATCATTAAAAGCTATTAAAACAATATCTCACTGCATTTTAGCATTAGAAGCCATTCAATCAACACATTAGGCCGAGCTCAACTATCACTTGTCAACAGCACCAGATTTTTGCATAAGTATTAATTAGTAGTAGCACAACTATTCTTTCTTTTAGACTTGTCACTACTAATTTATTTTTAGTTTCAATACAAAGAGTAGTAACTTCATAAATTTCAATCTAAATTTGTGCCGAAGGCACAAATTTTACTTCATTATATCAAACGTCAGCAGTGTAACAGATTTTTACAGTAATTCAATTCGTTCTGACATCAAAATCAGATTTTGGTTGTGCATAATCATTACAAGCTAGTAAGATAATATCTCACTGCATGTTAGCGTTAGAAGCCATTCAACCAACACATTAGACCGAGCTCAACTATCAATTGTCAACAACACCAGATTTTTGCATAAGTATTAATTAGTAGTAGCACAACTATTCTTTCTTTTAGACTTATCACTACTAATTTATCTTTAGTTTAAATACAAAGAGTAGTAACTTCATAAATTTCAATCTAAATTTGTGCCGAAGGCACAAATTTTACTTCATTATATCAAACGTCAGCACTGTAACAGATTTTTACAGTAATTCAATTAATTCTAAAATCGAAATCACATTTTGGTTGTGCATAATCATTACAAGCTACTAACACAACATCTCACTCATGTTAGCATTAGAAGCCATTCAACCAACACCTTAGATTGAGCTCAACTAATACTTGTCAGCAGCATTCGAGGTTTGCATAGGTATTATATAATAGTAGCACAACTGTTCTTTCTTTTATACTGATCACTATCAATTTCTCTTTAGTTTCAAAACAAAGAGTAGTAACTTCATAAATTTCAATCTAAATTTGTGCCGAAGGCATAAATTTTACTTCATTTTATGAAACGTCAGAAGTGTAACAGATTTTTATAGTAATTCAATTCGTTCTAACATCAAATTCAGATTTTGGTTGTGCATAATCATTACAAGCTAGTAACATAATATCTCACTGCATGTTAGCATTAGAAGCCATTCAACCAACACATTAGACCGAGCTCAACTATCACTTGTCAACAGTATCAGATTTTTGCATAAGTATTAATTAGTAGTAGTACAACTATTTTTTCTTTTATAATTATCACTACTAATTTATTTTTTGTTTCAATAAAAATAGTAGTAACTTCATAAATTTCAATCTAAATTTGTGCCTTACTTCTTTATATCAAACGTCAGCACTGTAACAGATTTTTACAGTAATTCAATTAATTCTAAAATCAAAATCAGATTTTGGTTGTGGATAATCATTACAAGCTACTAACACATCATCTCACAGCATTTTAGCATTAGAAGCCATTCAACCAACACCTTAGATTAAGCTCAACTAATACTTGTCAGCAGCATCCGAGGTTTGAATAGGTATTATATAATAGTAGCACAACTGTTCTTTCTTTTATACTGATCACTATCAATTTCTCTTTAGTTTCAATACAAAGAGTAGTAACTTCAAAATTTCAATCTAAATTTGTGCCGAAGGCACAAATTTTACTTCATTATATCAAACGTTAGCAATGTAACAGATTTTTACAGTAATTCAATTCGTTTTGACATCAAAATCAGATTTTGGTTGTGCATAATCATTACAAGCTAGTAACATAATATCTCACTGCATGTTAGCATTATAAGCCATTCAACCAACACATTAGACCGAGCTCAACTATCATTTGTCAACAGTATGAGATTTTTGCATAAGTATTAATTAGTAGTAGCACAACTATTCTTTCTTTTAGACTTATCACTACTAATTTATTTTTTGTTTCAATAAAAATATTAGTAACTTCATAAATTTCAATCTAAATTTGTGCCTTACTTCTTTATATCAAACGTCAGCACTGTAACAGATTTTTACAGTAATTCAATTAATTCTAAAATCAAAATCAGATTTTGGTTGTGGATAATCATTACAAGCTACTAACACATCATCTCACTCCATTTTAGCATTAGAAGTCATTCAACCAACACCTTAGATTAAGCTCAACTAATACTTGTCAGCAGCATCCGAGGTTTGCATAGGTATTATATAATAGTAGCACAACTGTTGTTTCTTTTATACTGATCACTATCAATTTCTCTTTAGTTTCAATACAAAGAGTAGTAACTTCAAAATTTCAATCTAAATTTGTGCCGAAGGCACAAATTTTACTTCATTATATCAAACGTTAGCAGTGTAACAGATTTTTACAGTAATTCAATTCGTTCTAACATCAAAATCAGATTTTGGTTGTGCATAATCATTGTAAGCTAGTAACATAATATCTCACTTCATGTTAGCATTATAAGCCATTCAACCAACACATTAGACCGAGCTCAACTATCACTTGTCAACAGCACTAGATTTTTGCATAAGTATTAATTAGTAGTAGCACAACTTTTCTTTCTTTTAGACGTATCACTACTAATTTATTTTTAGTTTCAATAAAAATAGTAGTAACTTCATAAATTTCAATCTAAATTTGTGCCGAAGGCACAAATTTTACTTCATTATATCAAACGTCAGCACTGTAACAGATTTGTACAGTAATTCAATTAATTCTAAAATCAAAATCAGATTTTGGTTGTACATAATCATTACAAGCTACTAACAAAACATCTCACTGCATTTTATCATTAGAAGTCATTCAACCAACACCTTAGATTAAGCTCAACTAATACTTGTGAGCAGCATCCGAGGTTTGCATAGGTATTATATAACAGTAGCACAACTGTTCTTTCTTTTATACTGATCACTATTAATTTCTCTTCAGTTTCAATACAAAGAGTAGTAACTTCATAAATATCAATCTAAATTTGTGCCGAAGGCACAAATTTTACTTCATTAAATCAAACGTCAGCAGTGTAAATTTTTTTTGCAGTAATTCAATTCGTTCTAACATCAAAATCAGGTTTTGGTTGTGCATAATCATTACAAGCTAGTAACATAATATCTCACTGCATGTTAGCATTAGAAGCCATTCAACCAACACATTAGACCTAACTCAACTATCACTTGTCAACAGCACCAAATTTTTGCATAAGTATTAATTAGTAGTAGCACAACTATTCTTTCTTTTAGACTTATTACTACTAATTTATTTTTAGTTTCAATACAAAGAGTATTAACTTCATATATTTCAATCTAAATTTGTGCCGAAGGCATAAATTTTACTTCATTATATCAAACGTCAGCACTGTAACAGATTTTTACAGTAATTCAATTAATTCTAAAATCAAAATCAGATTTTGGTTGTGCATAATCATTACAAGCTACTAACACAACATCTCACTGTATTTTAGCATTAGAAGCCATTCAACCAACACCTTAGATTGAGCTCAACTAATACTTGTCAGCAGCATCTGAGGTTTTCATATGTATTATATAATAGTAGGACAACTGTTCTTTCTTTTATACTGATCACTATTAATTTCTCTTTAGTTTCAATACAAAGAGTAGTAACTTTATAAATTTCAATCTAAATTTGTGCCGAAGGCACAAATTTTACTTCATTATATCAAACGTCAGCACTGTAACAGATTTGTACAGTAATTCAATTAATTCTAAAATCGAAATCAGATTTTGGTTGTGCATAATCATTACAAGCTACTAACACAACATCTCACTGCATGTTAGCATTAGAATCCATTCAACCAACACCTTAGATTGAGCTCAACTAATATTTGTCAGCAGCATCCGAGGTTTGAATAGGTATTATATAATAGTAGCACAACTGTTCTTTCTTTTATACTGATCACTATCAATTTCTCTTTAGTTTCAAAACAAAGAGTACTAACTTCATAAATTTCAATCTAAATTTGTGCCGAAGGCACAAATTTTACTTCATTATATCAAACGTCAGAAGTGTAACAGATTTTTATAGTAATTCAATTCGTTCTGACATCAAATTCAGATTTTGGTTGTGCATAATTTTTACAAGCTAGTAACATAATATCTCACTGCATGTTAGCATTATAAGCCATTCAACCAACACATTAGACCGAGCTCAACTATCACTTGTCAACAACACCAGATATTTGCATAAGTATTAATTAGTAGTAGCACAACTATTCTTTCTTTTAGACTTATCACTACTAATTTATCTTTACTTTCAATACAAAGAGTAGTAACTTCATAAATTTCAATCTAAATTTGTGCCGAAGGCACAAATTTTACTTCATTATATCTAACGTCAGCACTGTAACAGTTTTTTACAGTAATTCAATTAATTCTAAAATCGAAATCAGATTTTGGTTATGCATAATCATTACAAGCTACTAACACAACATCTCACTGCATGTTAGCATTAGAAGCCATTCAACCAACACCTTAGATTAAGCTCAACTAATACTTGTCAGCAGCATCCGAGGTTTGCATAGGTATTATATAGTAGTAGCACAACTGTTCTTTCTTTTATACTGATCACTATCAATTTCTCTTTAGTTTCAATACAAAGAGTAGTAACTTCAAAATTTCAATCTAAATTTGTGCCGAAGGTACAAATTTTACTTCATTATATCAAACGTTAGCAGTGTAACAGATTTTTACAGTAATTCAATTCGTTCTGACATCAAAATCAGATTTTGGTTGTGCATAATCATTACAAGCTAATAACATAATATCTCACTGCATGTTAGCATTTGAAGCCATTCAACCAACACATTAGACCGAGCTCAACTATCACTTGTCAACAGTATCAGATTTTTGCATAAGTATTAATTAGTAGTAGCACAACTATTCTTTCTTTTAGACTTATCACTACTAATTTATTTTTTGTTTCAATAAAAATAGTAGTAACTTCAAAAATTTCAATCTAAATTTGTGCCTTACTTCTTTATATCAAACGTCAGCACTGTAACAGATTTTTACAGTAATTCAATTAATTCTAAAATCAAAATCAGATTTTGGTTGTGGATAATCATTACAAGCTACTAACACAACATCTAACTGCATTTTAGCATTAGAAGCCATTCAACCAACACCTTAGATTAAGCTCAACTAATACTTGTCAGCAGCATCCGAGGTTTGCATAGGTATTATATAATAGTAGCACAACTGTTCTTTCTTTTATACTGATCACTATCAATTTCTCTTTAGTTTTAATACAAAGAGTAGTAACTTCAAAATTTCAATCTAAATTTGTGCCGAAGGCACAAATTTTACTTCATTATATCAAACGTTAGCAGTGTAACAGATTTTTACAGTAATTCAATTCGTTCTGACATCAAAATCATATTTTGGTTGTGCATAATCATTACAAGCTAGTAACATAATATCTCACTGCATGTTAACATTAGAAGCCATTCAAACAACACATTAGACCGAGCTCAACTATCACTTGTCAACAACACCAGATTTTTGCATAAGTATTAATTAGTAGTAGCACAACTATTCTTTCTTTTAGACTTATACCTACTAATTTATCTTTAGTTTCAATAAAAATAGTAGTAACTTCATAAGTTTCAATCTAAATTTGTGCCGAAGGCACAAATTTTACTTTATTATATCAAACGTCAGCACTGTAACAGATTTGTACAGTAATTCAATTAATTCTAAAATCAAAATCAGATTTTGGTTGTGCATAATCATTACAAGCTACTAACACAACATCTCACTGCATTTTATCATTAGAAGTCATTCAACCAATACCTTAGATTGAGCTCAACTAATACTTGTCAGCAGCATCCGAGGTTTGCATAGGTATTATATAATAGTAGCACAACTGTTCTTTCTTTTATACTGATCACTATTAATTTCTCTTTATTTTCAATACAAAGAGTAGTAACTTCATAAATATCAATCTAAATTTGTGCCGAAGGCACAAATTTTACTTCATTCTATCAAACGTCAGCAGTGTAAATTTTTTTTTACAGTAATTCAATTCGTTCTGACATCAAAATCAGATTTTGGTTGTGCATAATCATTACAAGCTAGTAACATAATATCTCACTGCATGTTAGCATTAGAAGCCATACAACCAACACATTAGACCGAGCTCAACTATCACTTGTCAACAGCACCAAATTTTTGCATAAGTATTAATTAGTAGTAGCACAACTATTCTTTCTTTTAGACTTATCACTACTAATTTATTTTTAGTTTCAATAAAACTAGTAGTAACTTCATAAATTTCAATCTAAATTTGTGTCGAACGCACAAATTTTACTTCATTATATCAAACGTGAGCACTGTAACAGATTTTTACAGTAATTCAATTAATTCTAAAATCAAAATCAGATTTTGGTTGTACATAATCATTACAAGCTACTAACAAAACATCTCACTGCATTTTATCATTAGAAGTCATTCAAACAACACCTTAGATTAAGCTCAACTAATACTTGTCAGCAGCATCCGAGGTTTGCATAGGTATTATATAATAGTAGCACAACTGTTCTTTCTTTTATACTGATCACTATTAATTTCTGTTTAGTTTCAATACAAAGAGTAGTAACTTCATAAATATCAATCTAAATTTGTGCCGAAGGCACAAATTTTACTTCATTCTATCAAACGTCAGCAGTGTAATTTTTTTTTACAGTAATTCAATTCGTTCTGACTTCAAAATCAGATTTTGGTTGTGGATAATCATTATAAGCTAGTAACATAATATCTCACTGCATGTTAGCATTAGAAGCCATTCAACCAACACATTAGACCGACCTCAACTATCACTTGTCAACAGCACGAGATTTTTGCATAAGTAATAATTAGTAGTAGCACAACTATTCTTTCTTTTAGACTTATCACTACAAATTTATTTTTAGTTTCAATACAAAGAGTAGTAACTTCATAAATTTCAATCTAAATTTGTGCCGAAGGCACACATTTTACTTCATTATATCAAACGTCAGCACTGTAACAGATTTTTACAGTAATTCAATTAATTCTAAAATCAAAATCAGATTTTGGTTGTGCATAATCATTACATGCTACTAACACAACATCTCACTGCATTTTAGAATTAGAAGTCATTCAACCAATACCTTAGATTGAGCTCAACTAATACTTGTCAGCAGCATCCGAGGTTTGCATAGGTATTATATAATAGTAGCACAACTGTTCTTTCTTTTATACTGATCACTATTAATTTCTCTTTAGTTTCAATACAAAGAGTAGTAACTTCATAAATTTCAATCTAAATTTGTGCCGAACGCACAAATTTTACTTCATTATATCAAACGTCAGCACTGTAACAGATTTTTACAGTAATTCAATTAATTCTAAAATTAAAATCAGATTTTGGTTGTGCATAATCATTACAAGCTACTAACACAACATCTCACTGCATTTTATCATTAGAAGCCATTCAACCAACAACTTAGATTAAGCTCAACTAATACTTGTCAGCAGCATCCGAGGTTTGCATATGTATTATATAATAGTAGCACAACTGTTCTTTCTTTTATACTGATCACTATTAATTTCTCTTTAGTTTCAATACAAAGAGTAGTAACTTCATAAATTTCAATCTAAATTTGTGCCGAAGGCACAAATTTTACTTCATTACACCAAATGTCAGCACTATAACAGATTTTTACATTAATTCAATTCATTCTAAAATCAAAAATCAGATTTTGGTTGTGCATAATCATTACAAGCTATTAACACAATATCTCACTGCATTTTAGCATTTGAAGCCATTCAACCAACACATTAGACCGAGCTCAACTATCACTTGTCAACAACATCAGATTTTTGCATAAGTATTAATTAGTAGTAGCACAACAATTCTTTCTTTTAGACTTACCACTACTAATTTATTTTTAGTTTCAATACAAAGAGTAGTAACTTCATAAATTTCAATCTAAATTTGTGCCGAAGGCACAAATTTTACTTCATTATATCAAACGGCAACAGTGTAACAGATTTTTATAGTAATTCAATTCATTCTGAAATCAAAATCAGATTTTGGTTGTGCATAATCATTACAAGCTACTAACACAACATCTCACTGCATTTTACATTAGAAGCCATTCAACCAACACCTTATATTGAGCTCAACTAATACTTGTCAGCAACATCTGAGGTTTGCATATGTACTACATAATAGTAGCACAACTGGTATTTCTTTTATACTGATCACTATTAATTTCTTTTTAGTTTCAATACAAAGAGTAGTAACTTCATAAATCTCAATCTAAATTTGTGTGGAAGGCACAAATTTTACTTCATTATATCAAACGTCAGTAGTGTAACAGATTTTTATAGTAATTCAATTCATTCTGAAATCAGAATCAGATTTTGGTTGTGCATAATCATTACAAGCTACTAACACAACATCTCACTGCATTTTACATTAGAAGCCATTCAACCAACACCTTATATTGAGCTCAACTAATACTTGTCAGCAGCATCCGAGGTGTGCATATGTACTACATAATAGTAGCACAAAAAAAGAAGCGTTGGCACAAAAAAAAGCATCTTATACGGCGGCGTCAACAGTGTTCGCAACATCGATGTCGGCGTCAGCCGACATCTCCGATGTCAGCGTCAGCAGCGTCAACATCTCCGATGTTGACGTCAGCAACATCAACATTAGTGTCAGCATCTCCGATGTCAACGTTAGGGGTGTTAGGTCGTCTGACGTCAGCAATGTTAGCATCAATGTCAGCATCTCCGATGTCGGTATCAACAATGTCAACATCATTGCTTTTGACACGGAAAAAAGCATATTCGACGTCGACATTAGTCGACATCAGCGTCAACATCTCCGATGTCGACGTTAGCCGACATCATCGTTATCCAACATGAGTGTCAGCATCTCCGATGTCAGCGTCAGCCGACATTAACGTCAACGCTAATACGAAAAATGTTAGTGGTGTTCGCAATGTTAGTTGTGACAGTGTCAGCAGTGCCAGCAATGTCAACAATGTCAGTGTCAACGGTGTTAGGAATGTCGGTGTCAGCAACATTGGGTTTGACATTAATGCAATTTTAAAGCCTCTTATGTCAATAAATGGTAGAGCGATGTGCTTATGTGCAAATAAGATATATTAATGCAATTTTAAAATACAAATGCATTTGCATATTCTTCCTATAAGGTTTTTTAAGCTTGCATAACATAATATTATATTTGTATATCTTAATATTATATTTGCATAACATCGGGTTATAGATGCATATCTGAAAGTGCTGACATGTAAATTTTTTTTAAAAAAAAAAAAAAAAATCTAGGAGCGCGAGGGGGGGCCTAGGGGCACCGAGAGGGGGGGCAGGGGGGCAAGGGGGATGGACACTTTTGCAAAATTTTCAAATATATGGATACTCCTCTAATTTGGCCAATTTTTATGGATAATTCACTAAAGGCCCCTTCTTTAATTCAGAGGACAAAAATAGGGTGCTGGAGGGCTGCCCTTAAACATTCGACGATTCATTACTAGTTCTGAATTTAGGGCACAGAAGGGTTGGAGGTAGTGGCAGATCCTGAAGTGTTTAGTTGAAGGGGCGAAAAATTGATCTCTAATTTTTTTTCGAAAAAATCATCAATATTTGAAGTTTTCGGGTTTAATTATAGTATTAAGATACGAAGTTTAACAAATGATGAGTATGATAAAAGTTTATTAATTTGGTAAATGATGTGAAAAATAATTTATATCGCTTCAGTCTTAAAACGTTTATAGCTTTTTACTCAATTATCGGATTTGAGCTTATAATATATCAAATCGAAGCTATCGACAAGAGGAATATGTATATTAAATATCATTTTTTATTGGAGGGGCGACTGCCACCCCCGGTTCTTTAAAGGATCCGCCCCTGGTTGGTGGACGTTTTGTTCACTCACTACCCCTTTTGGGTGGTGGCGAGGAACGTTCCAGTAGGGAAGCAGTCGGAGGCAACGACGAAAGCAACGGGTGACCGGATAGGGGAATTCTTGGCATTTAATCAACCAGATACGGTAGGATTCCAAAGGCAGATGCGATTCAAAGTGAAAATAGACCTGTCAAAGTCGTTGCTACAAGGGGTAAAACTTGGCTCAGGTGACAATTGGAAATGGATTGATATCCAATATGAGAGACTCCCGACCTTCTGTTTCCATTTTGGCCGAATCGGGCATATTGCTCGTTTCTGCCAAAACAAGATGGTGTCAGGGGAAAGGCCTGACGAGAGTCTAAATTCAACACAATTCGGTCCATGGTTGAGGGCAGCACTGACTCCAAGAGGACCAAGGGTGAGCGCTGAAGAGCGCGAACGAAGTAGAAAGCTTGTTGAGAATGTGAAGAGACAAAGAGTCCCACATTGATTATACAAACAAAGAAGCCATAGTATATAAGCTAGTGGGTTACTCCTCCTATAGCCAATTGGTTTTAGGATGGAACCCCGCTCGTCTTATGTGCTAGGCTATTAGCGCAAGGGCGCACGTGTGCACACGACCCCCGATCCCGAGTCCCAACGGACTTCAGTATGGTATCAGAGCGGAAAAGCCAAAACGGCCCGACTCTCGATCCTGGGCTAGCTAAAAAGAGAATGAGATGCTAGACCCGATGTCCAAGTGTCAACTAGAGGCGAAAGACGACCCTAGTTGCACTTGCGGGGGTGTGTTGAGAATGTGAAGAGACAAAGAGTCCACATTGATTATACAAACAAAGAAGCCATAGTATATAAGCTAGTGGGTTACTCCTCCTATAGCCAATTGGTTTTAGGATGGAACCCCGCTCGTCTTATGTGCTAGGCTATTAGTGCGAGGGCGCACGTGTGCACACGACCCCCGATCCCGAGTCCCAACGGACTTCAGTAAAGCTGATGGAGAAATGCCTACAGAGGGATCTGGAAAGACCGACCAACGTAATGGAGGTGGAAACTGTGACAGAGACATCAGAGTCTGAAAAGAGCAAGACAAAGCAGAATGTGATGGAGACATAAATGACGGTCACACCATCGGAGATTGGCCTAATTCCTGATGGGACGGGGAAAGCGGTGACGCCGGGTAATGTAGGGGGACTGCAGAAATAGGCAGCACCCATAAACATGGACTCGGAAGCGAATGTAACACAAGAGAAGGGGATGGGGTGACCTGCAGAGACGACGCCTTGTCTCGCAGAGGCGATGGTCGGAAAAAAAAAGACTATGGAGAAGGGGGAAAGTGTGGAAGGGAATGAAAACGTGAACACAAGGGGACCAAAGAAATCACGAAGTGGGGAAGAAGGGCACCCAGTCCCGAAAACTGGGGAAGTAGCGGGCATTGGTGATGACCATGTCCGCGAAGGCCAATGAAGATATTAAGCTGGAACTGCTAGGGGTTGGGCAACCCCCGGTCAGTTCGCGCAATCCGGGATTGGTCCTGGAAGTTAGAGCCCAATATCGTGTTTGTAATGGAAACCATGATCACAAAGAGGGACTTGGAACTAACCATGAGGAAGTGTGGGTTTACAGAAGGGCTTTGTTTAGACAGCCAGGGGCATTCGGGTGGATTGGGTCTGTGGTGGAGGGATACAACTGCAGCCATCATGTCATTCTCATCGAGGCACATTAGTGCGGAGATTACGGAGAATGATGGGTTTAAATGGTTAGCAGTGGGAGTGTATGGATGGGCTGCCAGAGAGCAGAAAAGAGAGACTTGGGAACTCATGAGACAAACCGTGAGCAGCAATAACCTTCCAGTATGTTTCTTTTGAGACTTTAATGAGATTTTATTCCAGGATGAGAAGCAAGGGGGTGTGCCAAGAGCCCAGCCAGAGATGGATGCATTTTGGAGTGTGGTGGATGACTGTGGACTAACGGACCTGGGTTGGAGTGGTATAAAGCTGACTTGGGAGAGGGGAAGAGAGGAGATCTCTGTCATTCGTGAGAGACTTGATCGCTTCTTGGCTGTGTTGACGGGTGAAATTTAGTGCTTAAAAATTTGATGTTTGCCATGAAATTAAGTTACATGATGTAATCAAAGTGTTACACTAAAGTTTAAGATTCCGTACAAGTCTTGGGCTATGTATGATATGCCTTGAATTGGTAAATAAAGAGCGGTCATTCCGGGGTTCGAACCGGGGACTTATGACTATTATCCACAAGTCCTTTCCGGTGAGCCATTCCGGAATGGTATATGTATGATATGCCACGAAGGTCATAACCTGCATTGCTAACGTGTGGTATTGTTATCATATTATATATTGTGGGTGGCCATAATTAAATCTTATAAATAATATACAAATGCCCAAGACTCCAAGAGGGAGGTTTCATTGCCGGACATGAATTACATTGATGGTTACCTCTTAATTGTCTCAAAAAAAAAACCGGTGAATTGAAAGCCAATAAACAGGGAGGTTACATGGTTATTCAAACCATCATGGTTAATGAAAAAAGGGAGTTACATATAGGCTATATAGCAGACTAGCAGCTGTTTATCGGCTCAAAACCGATTCGAACTGAGCCAAACCGAACCGAACCGAAAACCGAAATTCTAAAAAAATAAAAAATCAAAAATCGAACCTAAACTAATAGGTTTGGTTCGGTTATAACCTAAGTGAACCGAACCCAATTCTATGTCTTATAATTAAAGGAAATATAGCAAGTTTATTATCGCTGAATAAAATCTAACGTTTATTGTTATTATTATTATTATTATTATTATTATTATTATTATTATTATTATTATTATGATCATCCTTGTTTCAAAATAAAATTCCCACAAAAGTCCTTAATTTTACTACTACATGCGGTGGGTTCACATAGTCACATACTTACATTTACATAGACAACAGTACCAATTAAAGAGAGTTTGTGACTTTATATGATTAGTGGAGATCTTCTAAACACGGATGAATATTACAAATTTCGGTTTTTTCGGTTTTAACCGAACCGAGTCCAAACCGAATCTAAAACCGAAAATGAAAATTCCTTGAACCGAAAACCTAAACCGAAACATCTCGGTTCGGTTAGGTTCCGGTTATTTCGGTTCGGTTCGGCCCAAAAATTCGGTTCAAACCGAATTTGAACAGCCCTAACTAGCAGTATGTAGCTTGGCTATATAAAGAGGGGGAGTTTACAAACATAAAAAAAAAAAAAGGGGTCACGTGAGACAAACAAAGAAAAAAAAAACAGAGAGAGCAAGTACTCCCACACAAAATAATCAAATCAAACAAAGACCAGTGAAAAAAAAGAGAGCAGGTAGACTTGCTCATCTCTTCTTCTATATGATTTGCAGGAACATGGCCCCCGGGCTTGAAAACTAGCTTGAAAACTAGAAATTTCGCCGGGGTTATAACCATTTGAAGACCGGTGAGACGCTAGGCTCGAAAGCTAAATTTTTCCTCTAGCATCAAAACAATTTTATAGTTGGTTTGAAAGCTAAATTTTTCGCCACTACCCGTCTACACCGATCCTACAGGGTCATATACATTGGAATGAAATGATGCCAAAATTTGGGATGCTAGGCTCGAAAGCTAAAATTTTCGCCTAGCGTCAAAACAATTTTGTAGTTGGTTTGAAACCTAAATTTTTCACCACGACATGGACAAAGAAATTAGGGATGAAATTGAGTGGTGCAAGCTCAAGGAGAAGTGGGATCTAATTTCAACAGAATCTCATTCCCGGGAGCATCCTTAACAAATCAACAAAACTCAAAAGCACTCAAATTGGTGCTAAATTACAGTTTAAACAAAATGATGAAGAAGAAGAGGAAACACTACCTAATTTAAACCAAGAGCCATGTACGGAAGAAAGCTCCGAGGCCCCGTAAGCAAAAGAGGTCATTCCCTTGAACCCAGACAAAGGACTTTCAACCAGAAGTCCTAAAATGTTCATTTGAACACCAGATACAAAATACAGGGCAATTCCAAATCAGCCTTGGTCAGAACATAAACCAAATTTCAAATTGATAGGAGCAAAACTCCGATCAGCAAGATCACTCCCACTTTGTGTCAAATTACACATTTTTCCGTGCCTCTAGATTACTCAACAATGAACCCGGCAAGCCCATGATCCGAGTTCCTTGGCCTATGCCATGCCACCTACCACCGAAAGCCAACAACTTCCTCTAAAGAGTCTTCGAAGCGGCCTCGAACCCCCGACAAAAGGGAGTATAAAAATAGGCCCGAAATCATGCTTTTACGGAGGGAGAACAACCGCTCAGGAAGTCAAGTTACAGGCCATGGTACGGAAAGTTAGAGGTGTATCCAGGAATCTGACATATTGGGTCCAAACGAAGGCTATGCAAGGAGTATATCGGAAGAAACGGCGGCAAAAATGGAGCTTTTTGGTGGTCGCAGATGATGCCAGAAGTTAGCCTCTCAACCAGACTTGGACGATTCCTGCACAACAGGGCACTTTTTGCAAGCCCCTCGAGCACCCGATGATAACCTTTGCGTGCTCCCGACTCAATTTCCCAATATTATGCTATATCATCTACATCCAAAAGCCCACAAATGTCCCCGAAGATCGATCGAGGCAGTCTCGAACACCACACAAAAGAAGCCACAAAAAAGCATATATATGTTATATATAACAAAAAATATATATAGCACCCAAGTTGGAGATGCTTTCGTGAACACCTCAGAATGCATCTAAGCATACAAAGAGTCGGGATCAATAGAGAGAACTGCAAGGAACGTGTCCAAATAAAATTCAACAAAAATGAGGCTCTGTAACAGCAATGGCAATGCCCAAAAGATGACTGCCGACCACATTTTTCTGCAGTCTTTCTCACCAAGTCCTGGGCTTTATCCGATGAATTGATGTGTCGGCACTCGCCCGATGACCTTCTAAATGATATGGGAATACATTGATAGGGTCCGGTAATTTGGGTCTTGCTTGTGGAATGCTCAAGCATATTCGAAATGGTCGAAAATCGGGATGGGGGTCATAAGCAAAATAACCTCTATACTCCTTTGGCTCGTGTTGGTTGAACCATAAACACATAGGGATGCTTCGCCATACAGAGATGGGCACTGGACTTAAGTCGGAGCACATTTTGAAAAATTGTCAACGCTACTCGTTCCAAATATCAAATTTTCATTCAAACCCAAGTTTATACTCTAACTCGATACAAAGCTTTCGCTTGCCGAGTTTAGCCACATCCAAAAAAAATTCAAACCCAAGTTCCACCAAATTCAAATTTGTCCTTTCCAAGAACTACGTAGGTTTGATGCTCTCTAAAAGCTACGTAGGAAACTCGATTGCAAGTCATACAACAATCGA
Organism: Persicaria tinctoria; assembly: GCA_037127255.1. Classification (NCBI taxonomy): domain Eukaryota; kingdom Viridiplantae; phylum Streptophyta; class Magnoliopsida; order Caryophyllales; family Polygonaceae; genus Persicaria; species Persicaria tinctoria. Next base: position 6,397,009 of record JBANSL010000020.1, read on the forward strand.
GTTCAACCCCAAATTCCAAAATAAAAGATCAAATGAAGTTGCTTCGAAACTCCATATTCAAGAACTATGTCATGACTTGATGCTCTTTTATGAGCTACGTAGGAAACTCGAGCAAATCAAATTCTCATCGAGTTCAATCGTCCCAAACCAAATCTCAAGTTTTTATCCAAGTCAAAGTGTCAACTGTAATTCAATACAAAGTTTTTTGCTCATTGAGTTCAATCGTCCCAAAAATCAAATTTCCGTCAAATCTAAAGTGTCCATTCTAACTCGATGCAAAGCTTCTGCTCGTCGAGTTTGGTCACACCAAAAATAAAAAATCCCCTAAATCTCAAATTTGTTCTTATGGAACTACGAGTGATTTGATTCCGTCATCACATATACGTAGGAAACCCATATCCGGGTCCAATCATAAACCTCAAAGAAAACAAATCAAACTCCATACTCTACCGAGTTGAAACACAAACACATAAACCCAAACACATACCCAAAATCAAATCAGACACCAAGTCTAAACCAAATCAAATCCAAACACCTTACTACATACCAAACCAAACACAAAGTCTACCCAAACCAACCCCAAACACAGAAACTCTATATCTTCGAACTACGTTGGACTTGATCCTTCCCATGAAGGTACGTAGGCAACCCTCATCAACGGGTGCAGTCCAGATCACCAAAAAAACCCAAATCCTTGTTCTTTAAAATATCCGCATAATTTAAAATTGTGAGGAAGTACAAATAAGGGTCGAACTTCATAAAGAAATTCAAATTAAAATGTGTTATGCGAGATTGTTCCTTTAACAATTTTTGTTTAACAGGCTGATTCAACATGGTGTGAGCACTTTCCTTCTTTCTATGCCAATAATCTCCCTAGATATTGCTCAGATCAATCCGCTATCATCCTTGACACCGAGCCACGAATTTCCTAGAGGCGAGGAAGACGATTTAAATTTGAAACTATGTGGATGCAATATGATGAGTGCCGGCACATTGTCCAGAACAAATGGTGGAGTACACAGGGGAACCCGAGAGAGAAAATCGCTCACTGTGCAAGCGGACTGGAAGCCTGGGCACGAAGAGAGTTTAAAGGAAGGAAAAAACAAATAAGGGAGTTGGAGGAAGAATTGGGGCGGCTGGAGAGATTACCTCCTTCTGGAGACGTGCTTCGGCAAGGAAGGGATATCATGAGCAGGCTGGATATCCTCCATAGAGACGAAGAGTCCTTCTAGCACATTCGGAGTCGGGAAAATGCGTTGAAGGACGAGGACAGAAATACTTCGTATTTCCACCGCCGAGCAAATAAAAGGCGGAAGAAGAACCACATCCAGTATTTGGAAGATGAAGGGGGAGCGAAACATGAAGGGGATGATGTAGTGGAGAGGGTACTGGTGGAATTCTTCACCGACTTGTTCAGGGCTGGAGAAACTAGTCAGGTGGAGGAGGCGATAGTGGGGATCCCCCAAATGATTTCAGCGGAGCAGAATGTGAATCTTGACAAGATGCCGACAGCAGAGGAGATATGGAGAGTGGTGCACGAGATGCATCCGTCAAAGGCTCCGGGGCCGGATGGGATGCATGCCATTTTCTTCCAAAAGTTTTGGGATATTGTTGGAGGAGATGTTGTGAGCTTTATTCAATCTTGGTGGCGTGGGAATGCAGAGCTGGGTTCAACGAACGACACGATCATATCCCTGATTCCCAAAGTTGTCGAACCGAGAAGAGCCTCTGAATTCAGGCCGATAAGCTTATGCAACGTTGCTTACAAAATCATATCTAAATTGATGGCTAATCGTCTGAAGCCATTGCTGTCAGCCATCCTATCTCCGGAGGAGAGCGCCTTTGTTGCAAGAAGGAACATCTCCGACAACGTCATCATTGCGCTCGAGGTATTTCATTATCTCAAGGGCCTAAGAACGGGACGGAGAGGCTGACTTTCACTCAAGACAGATATGAGCAAGGCCTACGACCGTGTCGAGTGGCCATTTCTGGAAAGGGTTATGAGGAAGATGGGCTTTTCGACCAAATGATCTCACAAAACCCTACAACCGAAAAACGATCTCACAAAACCCTACAACCGAAAAATGAAGAACACAAAATTAGGGAACAAGATATGAAGATTATCTCATCTCCACCGCCTCTTTCTCCTCTCCCTCTCTCTGGTTCCTCCTCTCTCCCTTTTTGTTTGCTCTGTCTTCGATCGTCCCACTCTCAGAGAAAATTTTTCTTCCTCCTTCCGAATCTTGTTCGATTCTAATACTATCGTCCGATTACAAGGAAGAGGAAGTAACAAGAGCCCAGGGTGTTTTAGGGTTTCCGTTGATTGGAAGTGGTCGGAGTTTGAGAGCTTCAACATCATATCTCCTGGTAGAGCTCATCCAACCAGAAGCCCTAACTTCCCCGCGATGGAGTGTTTCCACAATGCACAACAGCTTTGGGCGGATTCATCCAGAACGGCAAGCCTTTTGATTTCACTTGATTTTGTTATTATCGTTTTCAATTTGCCCGATGTGCCTGGTTTAGGATTTTAAGCTTTTCCTTCCGGTGAATCTAGGCTTTTATGAGAGTGGTTTTCAATCGATGATCTCAAGGCAGAAAGCAGCTCGGATTCTCAAAGTTAGGTATAGATTTGTATATTTGAATTCTGAAATTGGTCGATGGTTTCTGTTTGACTGTTCGAACTAGTAAATTTCATGATTTCACAATTTCTGTTGAATCATAGGCATATTTTCTTGTCAAATTCTCTTCGTAGTTAGCTCTGTGATAGAGATACTGCATCTGTAAAAATATTCTCGAAAAACATTATGTTGAATAGTTAATTCTTTTTCAATCCATATTGCAATGGAGATTTGTGTCAATTGTTGAAATCTAATAAGAATCCTAGAAGAATGGAGTTGCTGTTTATGGTTGCAGTGGCGCTTGCATCTTTTGTTTGGGCAACTTATTTCTTTCGATCCATTTTGCACTGCATTTTTGTGCCAATTGTTGGAAAAATCGTAAGAAACCTGGATTATTTAGTATTGCCTGTATGTTTCCATCTAAAATTAGTTGATGTGATTTTATAAAAATCATATCTATTACTCTCTGTTGTTATGTATGTGAGGAAAATGGTAACTGTGCAAAGTTTGAGTCCCTTTCTTATAATTTTTAGTAATTAGAAGTCCAAATCCAAGTCAATTTTGTCATTCGTATTAATTATGAGGAGATTGGTCCTATCCAGATTCAACCATAACTACGGGAGGAGGACCGAGATGATGCACTCATCAAATGCAATTGTTCTGTGTAAATGCAACTCATCAAGTGCAATTGGAGGAAGAAGGACGTAGACGATGCACTCATCAAGTGCAATTGTTCTGTGTAGATGCAACTCATCAAGTGCAATTGGAGGAATGCAGAATAATCAAGCCTGTACAGTGATCACTATGAGCATCCTCAGTCCGACATTTTGAACTGAAGGTAACTGAAACATTAAAAGAATGTGCAAGACATCATTAAAAGAAGTAACATGACTCAAATCTTGAGATCATAGGTTTAATATGGTTATGAGTTGAAGCTTCATGCCTTCCACTGATTGATTTTATATGATATATTCATTTTTTTTAATCTGTGTGGTGGGTTTATGCTTCTTCTCTGTTTCCTGTATCTTGTTCAATCTTAAAGAGCCAGTACCCTTATACATTGGTTAACAATTTTCCTATAACAAATATTCAATCTTTAAAAAGATTTGCTTAACCATCTCCCCAACATACCTCTCAATGTGGATTAGTTATCAAATTCATTTTATTAAAGTCATGTTACATTGTTACCATTACCAAAAAAAAATTAATGAATTTGTTATCACCAAATTCATTAAATATTTTTTTATTGTATCGTGAATCACTACGAAATAAAATAAAATTTAGAGTCACTATAAAAAAAAAAACCCCGTCAACAATTAGTTTGTTGTCAACAAATTAACCAAGATACTCATGCTCATTGGCAATGGCGTTGTGAAGGTGTTGAATCTAGAGAAGGGGGAGGCTTTTACTTCCAGTGGTTTGAACTGCAAAGACACACTCACACTGCTCTGACTTGTTAGAGGTAACTCAGGTAAAGGATGTCTTTAAGCTTTAAGGTGTTTGTTCAATTGTCATGTTAAATTAACTCTGTTTTTGTTATTTCATGGGGTTTTTTAGTTGGAATAAAATTACATACTCCTCATTAGGTTTTCCAAGTTTTATATAAAATTTAAAATGACCCTTATAACTGAATTTTAATTAAATTAATCTGTTTTGGTTTCCTCCTCCTGGAAATTCAGGATTTAATTTAGGAGATTGATAAATACATCGCTAATTTTTAATGGAACCACTGCTAATCTCCGCAACTCCTTGCGGAGTTAAGTCCGCATCCTGTTGCAGAATACTTTTGGCGTTGTGCTAAACGGCCTTTAAGCCGATTTAACTCCGCAACTCCTTGCGGAGTTAAGTCGGCACCCGGTTGCGACTCTGTGTCTGATTCTCCTTCCAAGGAGCAAATCCAAGGAGGGAAAAAAAAAGAAGGTACGCACCTCCCTACGGAACTTTTGAGATTTTTTTTTTAACATATAGGTTAGGGAACTCCGCATCCTAATGCGGACCTCTCTCCGCAACGTCTTGCGGACGTTTTGTCGATGGACTTTTAGGGCGTGTTTGGCACGATGTCCGGGGAGATTCGCAAGGGGTTGCGGAGCTCGGTCCGCAGGGGGTTGCGAAGATTAGCGGTGGTTCCAGTAAAAATTAGCGGTGTATTTAGAAAACCCGTTAATTTATCTCAAAAATAGGAAGTGTGTCAATAGTGTTAATTATTTTATGTTTCTAGGTGGCAGATTCTAACCTCCTTTTGGATCAAAAAATAATAATAATAAAAAAAGATTCTGACTTCCTTAGATTTGAGAAGAATATGCACTGCATATACCATCCATTTCTAATTTTCTATATTTCCCTTGATATAAAAAAGTATATCATACTATTCTGAAATACTCCAAAAACGATATGCACTGAAATGCATTACTAAGGAAAATAAGCAGTCCTCCTAGGTGACAAGAGTTGGCCATTCCTTACCTTTATTTGGTATTTGCCTCAAGATCAACAACAAAGTCATCTTATGAGAAGCTCTAGCAACATCAATCTCAACAAACTTCTTGCACTATTCATCGACGCCATGAATGAATAATTTTAGAAGAAAGATAATCAGAAGGTTGCAAGTATTTTCATGTGAAGAGTACAAAGATTAATAGGTTGTAGGCTGTAGCAAGACAAGAGAGGAATGATTCTCATCATGGCATCTCGCTTTCTCTTGACTCAACAAGCAGAAAAGATTTATCAACTATAAAGGTTAACGATAGTATATTTTTTTACAACATGAGGATCAACTGCTGCTAACACATTGATGAACAAGAATTAACAATTCGTGTGCTTCGCACGCGAATAGCAACTAGTCATTACTATATAAAAGCATAACCCTTTTTGTTATCTGCATGGCGGCATATCGCCATCGGCACGGTGCTGGTGGCGAGCTCCTAAGTCGGCAACATCTTCTGCCGATGCCGAGCTCCCCATTCGGCAGATTCCATGGAGGTGTCGAGCTCCCAAATCGGCATCCAATGCCCGAGGTAAGTTCGAAAGCCTTTATAAAGAAGCGATGCCCGACTTAAACTACAATAATATAGATTCAAAATCCGTATTCTTACATCGGGGGAAATGGCATTACCGGAAGAAGATGGCGGAAGCGGTTTACCGTTCGACATTTTTAGCTATAGTGATCCAGAGGAGCTCGTGAAGAATCTCGAGGTAAGTTAATAGTGTTACAGCGGACCGTTTATATATAGCGGAACCTTTATATAATTATGTTTGAATAGAATCATATTATAGCGGAACCTTTATATAATATTGTTACAGCGGACCGTTTATATATAGAGGAACATTTATATAAAGGGAACCTTTATATAATAATGTTTGAATGAATATGTTGATTGAATCGAAACATAATAAAACATAGTTTGGAATACGAAACCATCATATAATATACCGTTTTTGATAATATTTTGTAAAATTTCATATAGTGAGATTGTGTGGGAAAAAGTTCTTAGTACATAAGTGACATTATGCAGGAACAAAACCAACCTCTAGATGTGGGTACAAAATATGGTTCGATGTTTACAGTCGATGGTTATTGGGCTGATCAAGTAAACATGAAGGCATGGGCTAGATACGTAGGGAAGATTAAGAACATGATACTTGTGATCACTCGGTCATGGAAGAACAAAATGAGTGGATTGGGTACCTTTCGTCTAGTGTGTGATAAGTACGGAGGGGGTAGAGATATTCCAGATGTCGACTTGGATTTTTCTCCCGCAGTGAGTAGGCGAGGGGGAACGACGAAGCTCGGATGCTTGTTTGAGCTGGAGGGTCGTCAAAATGATGCTGACAATTGGACCATGAAGGTTATATGCGGTGTGCATAACCACAAACTAAACGATGTGATGTTAGGACATCCCTATGCCGATAGATTAACCCCATATCAACATCGGCAGGTTCGTCGTGATATAGTGATTGAGATAAAACCGGGGGATATGCTGCGCGGGATGAAGTATGATGATCATGACTGCGTGATGGAAATTCGTCAAGTGTACAATGCACAAGCCCAGTTGCAGAGAACCGCTGCAGAAGGACGGAGGGACCTGCCTCAAACGCTTCACAAACTCAAACAAAAATGATACTTTATCGCCACACGAAATTCCTCTAAAGCAGGAGTAGACGAGGTTACTGATGTGTTTTTGTCACATCCAAACTCCCGACATCTTCTGATGTTGTTTCCGTATGTTATCGTGATGGACTCGACCTACAAGACGAACGAGTAAGAGGAATCACATTAATGTCGACTACTTTTATATCTGTCATACGTTGTAGCAATTTGTTTGAATAATTCATGTTCATGTGGTAGGTACGAAATGCCGTTGCTAGATATCGTTGGGATTACTAGCACGAAGAACACATTTGCAATTGCGTTCGTATTCATGGCAGACGAGAGCGCTGTTGTTGCAGGAGGATGGTCAAGTATGAAATAAATATAAAATCAAGATCAGACTGACTTCCCTGTCTCAGCAAATAATTACAAGACTTCCTCCCGTTGTAGTAGAAGGTTGTCAGGATCGATCCACGAGAAAGCACGTCAGCGGATCCTAGGTAGCGGTGGAATCTCACGGACGTCGACAACAGGGTCCTCGATCTCGACTAAGGGTAGTCGACAGAAGATCGGACAGTCAAACACAGCGCAGCAGCTAGCACAGGGGCTTGTCGATATCGATGAGAGTCTACTCGATGTCGAGTAGAGTCTTTGTCGACTTCGCTTCGTCTCGTCGAGTACCTGCATAGTTAAGCTACAGCGATGCTAGATCGAAGATCAGTAGTCGAGATCGACCTGGCTTGGTCTAGGTCGACGAGGGCAGAAAGTAAAACGAAATTAAATAAATGCAAAGGCTTTGGGATTTCGAACTTTAAACTTAATGTAAAAGACTTCCAAGATTGGGGTTTGCAACAACGATAACCAAGCATGCATAAGGCGGAACCAACAAATTATCATGTAAATCGCATCAAAGGACTAAGCTTTCGCCTTTTCCAACAATTAGACAACTCTCTCAAGAAACCTTAATTGTCTCTACTGATTTAATGTTTATAATCCAAGTTGTTAACATGGATCTCCATTAGACGGGTAATAAACACATCAACAAGTAGGAAGATGCTCAAAACATGATAAAGGTCGGATCTTTACCTCAAACGTGCATGGCTATCGTCGGGCTCGCCCCAACCCTAGAAGTGGGTGGACTACTCGCGTTTCATCGCAAACTCAGACATTGATTGATGAAAAGAAAACTACTTGCATTGAAATAAACCAAAGTTTACAACCGCCTGAAGCCAATTCCGCTCTCGCTTCACAACTCCAATCGGTCGCTCACTCTCTCTCTCTCTACTTCTCCTACTTACTTCCCCTCCTAGAATTACTTGTCTTTCTCTGAAATTGAATATCTAAAACTGAGCCCCCTGGGCTTTATTTATAGCCTTCTAATCCTTGCTAATCAAAGATAGAATATCTATATCTATATCTAAAACTATATCTAAAATGCTTAAGGATAAATAAAAGCGATAAAAGAATTAAATCTAAATATATCTAAATTGTTTCAAGTGGATAAAACTCTCTTCTTCATGATAGATGTGGATAAATCGGATAGACTTTGCTTCTCCTCGGCTCCAAGGACTCTACATCGAGTAGAACTGCAATCAACGCGTCACGCGGCTTTGGGAAATCCTCGTCGATCTCGACAAGGCGTGGTCGATCTCGACTAGGAAAGTCATCGACTAGGTCGACTTCGTCGTCTCAGCCAGCTGGTGCTCGATGTGGCTCGGACTTGGCTCACGGGTCTCGTCGACCTCGACAAGGGCTTGTCGACATCGAGTTGGCTTCTTCGTCGGCTTCTTCATCGGTTTGATGCATCCCGCTGGCAGCGAAATTTTCCGCGGCAGCGAGACGTCCGCTGCAGCGAGTGGAATCGCTGGCAGTGAGTGTCGTCTGGTCATCATCGTCCTCGTCCTCGGCTTGTCGACTCCGGAGGTACCTCCCGCTGGCAGCGGAAATTTCCGCGGCAGCGAGACGTCCGCTGCAGCGAGTGAAATCGCTGGCAGCGAGTGCCTCCTTGTCGGCCTCGGCTTGTCGACTAGCTTTTCTTCTCGTCAACTCCGGGCGTGGCGCTGAGGTGTCGTCGATCTCGACGAGGGCTTGTCGAGATCGAGTAGGGCTCCGGAGCTGGGTTGGTCTGACTCCTAGTCGACAAGGCCTGTGCTCGGACATGCTCGTCTAGATCGAGTAAGGTCTACTCGAGATCGAGTAGACTGTGCTGTCAGCTTGATTCGCTTGGTTCCGCTGCTTCTTTGACCTTGGACTTCTGTAGTGGTTTTCCGAGCTTTTCTGACCTTCCTTAGAGTTGCTGTAAAACGTCTTGAATTCTGCAAATTTAAACATAAACTGATGTAGATTCCATAATTTGGCAAATAAGCATAAACTACATAGATTCTGTACTAGCTAACCCAAAATGTATGTAAAGTATGCAGAAAACGATATTAAAGTTACTGTAAAATATGGCAAATTCAGCTCACAACAAACACCCCATACTTAAGCTTGCTTGTCCTCAAGCAATACTTTTATTTGTCATTCAGGGGAAGAAATCAAAACTCTCAACATATCAGATTCATTCTTATATAACCCAGCAGTCAATTACCATCCTCGAAAAGGTACTAGTGTCACAAATCCATGCATGTGCAATTATATTAAAGCAACATCTACTCACAAAAGGAGGGTCATGCAAAAACATTCATAAGTGACAAAGCATTGATAATCAAGAAGACTTTAATTTAAGCTCAAATAAGGAGTAGATTTGGTAAAAGGCTAAAAGGTGGGCAATTTCTGGCAATGTGGTGCTAATGATCCGGGGAAATGGAGTATTTCCAAATTGAATTTTCACATTCCTTCTCCATTTGATTCATCACCTTTCATAATGCTTTTCTCAATAATAATGCTTTTACCTCTCTAACCTCAGCACTGCCTTCTCGCGAGTCGCAAACATGGGTGTCATGAATGGCCCCGGATACTTAGTGCTTTGGACTCCTCACAATGTGTCCCATCTCTCCAAACTATTATCTTAGAGAGCAGGGTCAATCTACCTTTATCTCCTGAGGTGATTGGATTTTCTTTCACTCATTAAATTTTCCATATATTTCAAACAATTTCCTTCCAAACTCCAGTAATGATAATAATCACAAACACCATATGATATTCTCCATAATGTAACATCATTCTCAACATAGTCCCCGGATAAGGTAAAGAATGGCAAATATTTAGGTTATGTGGAGCAATAATTGAAATAAGGCGTAATATGGCTTTTGTGATGCATAAGCATAGGTAAGGCTAGGATTTCAAACAATGAGCATTATATGGAAATTTAAAGTCCTCCATCATCTTATCATGCAACATGTCAAAAGCAACTTCAAATTTTACCTCCTTCTATGGTTTTCAAGAAAATAATGCACTTCATCATGACTTCCCTTTACTAGGCAATTTCATGTTATATCTCTAATGAATCCAATTTTGCATCGTCGAGTTCAATATAAGCTTCCATGACATTAATCAGAATTTTCAAATTTTCAATGGGGGTCATTTTTCTTATTTCTGGGAATCATGCATATAAGCACATAAATCAATAATGCATTCCCAAAATAAGCCATGTAGCAATCCAAAGAAAATAATGCACATATAAAGTTAAATATGCATGAAGTAAGCCCTTCCCCCACCCCATACTTAAAATTTACAGTGTCCCCACTGTATAAAATCGAATAAAAACAAGAGTAAAGGAAGGAACTCACAGGATGAAACATCGAGGAAGGCGGATCTGGGTAGGTCGAGTAAAGATAGGCTTGTCGATCTCGAGTACAGGGTAGTCGATCTCGAGGAGCCTCGTCTGCGTCTAGTGGTTTTCTGAAGTCGAGGAGCGTCTGAGCTTGTCGATGTCGAGTACGTCTACTCGAGGTCGAGTAACTTCTGGGCTTCTCCTCCTTGTCGCCGTTGACTTGGCCGTCGTCGATTTTGACTGTTTTTCAGGGACTTCTTATTCCACTCTCCGCGATCCTTTTATGCTTCGCCGACCTAAAAGTGTTAGATTGCACACAAAAACAAGACTATCCACCTAAAACATTCTAAAAGACATAAAACCCTAAAACAAAAACTAAAAACAAAACAAAAAGTTCAAAAGTCCCAAAATCATAAAGTTTTATATACATGCTCTAGATTTTAGAGTCGCTAGGCCGACTTCTCCGTTGCGCTCAAGGACCATTATTGTGGGGCCCGCTCATTCTTGGCCCTTCTCCTGGATCATCTAGGTCCGGCTGGTAGTATGCAAGCTCAGCAGATAGGTTGTTGCTTGCATCATCTCCCCTTGCCTTCTCCCTTTTCCTTCCAGCTCTCAGTTTTCGCAGATTCTCTTGCCATGGCGTCTTATCTCCCCTTAAATCATTTAAAATTTTCTTTGTGGACTGAGGGGGAGTAGGATTCATACCTGAACTTGCCTTTTCGGACCCAAAACAGGAATTTTTGGGCTTGGGGCTAGTCGACATCGATGAAGACTTGTCGACTTCGAGTACAGGGACCCCATACTTAAGCTCCTGGGAAGTTTCTGGCTCTGCAGTGTTTGTTGACCTCGACGAAGGCTTGTCGAAGTCGAGTAGGTCCCTTGTCGAGATCGATTTGGGCTTGTCGATCTCGAGTACAGCGTCAGCACCTTCCCCTGCCGTTTGCTTGGTCCCGTGGTCGCTGATGCTTTTCACCTCCAGCCATGCAATTTCCTCTTTTGCAGGGCCAAAAGAGAAATCCAAAACCTCATCGCCTATGGTGAAGGTGAGCGATCTATTCTTGACACTAATTCTGGCATCTGCAGTAGCTAAGAATGGTCTACCAAGAATAATAGGGCTAGTAGGATCTTCAGCACAGTCAATGATAAGGAAATCAGTTGGAACAAAGAATTTACCAACCTGGACATGGACGTTCTCAACTATACCTGTAGGGATGACTACTGTATTGTTTGCCATGTATAGCTTAGCATCCACAGGTTCTATGCATCCTATCTTTACTTTCCGCCAGATTGATAAAGGCATGATGCTCACACTTGCCCCTAAATCGCATAGAGAATCATATTTATATTGACCAAAACCCACAGTAACAGAAAACTTACCAGGGTCAGGTCTCTTTTCAGGGAAGTGGAGTACTTTGCATTCGCCTGCGATCTCTGAGATGGATCGCTTCTTGCTTAGGATTTCCTTGAGAAATTTGACATATCCAGGCATCTCTTGCAGGGCTTCTGTAAAAGGAATAGAAACATTCAGTTCTTGCAGCATATTAACAAATCTGGTAACTCTACCTTTACTGTTCACAAAGTATAATTACCTATTGTCCTTTTCTTCTTTTCTTTTTTCTCTTTTTTTTTTTTTGATTAGGAAAAAATTCGAGCTCAGACAAACCTGATACTCGAGAGGCCGACGAATCGGCAGACGGACTAGCCGTCAACAAACAACATACTACAGACACAAATAAACACAGATGAAAGAAAAAGCCTAAACAACCCAAAAGAGTCGTCCGCCAGCAGAAAAGACGAGAGAGATCCAAGGCGGGCCACGAATGCCGAGAACACGGGGGAGTGCGATGACTCTCACGGCGACTCGACGCCGAGATGGAGGAGAACAGTAATCCACTATCGGAAAGAGCAAAACCAGAGGAAGTGTGGATCGCCGACGTTGCCCCCACCTAGATGAAGGATCTTCGAAGACCACGAACACAACCACGATCATCTCGATCATACTGGCAGCCCGATACTGCAACCCACCTCGAAACTAAACGCCACCACACCAAAGCAACGACCCAACGCCAAACGAACGAACAAAAACGGATCAATAAAGGAAATTCAAGCATCCAACGAAAATTTGTGTGCAACTTATTCATAAGATTTTGTATATAGTATATAAAAAAGAACCCGATAAGAACTTCTTCTTCTTTTTTTCTTTTTTTTTTATATATGTGGGCTTATTTCGGGCTGCCCCCGGCCGAAGATAAAAACTTGGGCCCAAAGGTCGGCCCGATAGGTAGAACACCAGAGCACGCAAAGAGCCGGTGGATTTGGATCCCAAGCTTGCCTTGCAAGCTTGAAAAAGATGACAAGAAATCAGGAAAATCCCAAAAATCCCGCACCCTTGGATTTTTTTTTTTTTTTAATTTGCTCAGAAAGGCGTGGGCAAAAAATTCTGAAAAACAGAAAGCCACAAACCACCGAGCACTGGCAAGGGGAGGGAAGCGAAGCCAGGACACAGACCCGACAGTCCGACACCCACCACCCAGGATGCGATGTTGGCCGAGCAGACCTGCCAGAGGAGACGGACAAGGCAGGAGGGTTCGAAGAGGGTTGCAAAGGTGAAGCGAGAAGCGGCTTGCCAACCACCGGTCAGCAAGACCAGTCGGCCATCCACCGAAAACACCGATCGACTCGAAAAAGCCCCAAATCAGGGGATCGAAACGAGGATAGCGAAAGCCCTAAATCAGGAACTTTAATTGTTGAAACCCTAGAGGGTGGTTAGAGACTCCCGAAGGAGGCTTGTAGTCGATAGAGACCACCGGAGGATGGTGGTGGCGGTGAACGGCCATGGCTAGAGGTGGATGGAGCAGCCATGGTGGCAGTGAAATCCTCGACTCGAAATCACAAAAGTCGACGGCGGAGAACACTCCAAAACCGGGAAAGTGAATCCGAAGTCGAAAATGGACTGCGAGTGTAGGGGGTTTGAGGCTGCGAGAGGGGTAGCAACCCTGATCGAGGATGGCCTGAGCCGAGATGAGATGACTGAAGTCGGATTGAGGCGGCCGAAGCCGGATTGGGCCAGCCGAAGCCGGAGGTTACAGGTTCCCTCTCTCTAGAAAACTAGAGAGAAGAGAGTTTTTTGCTCCGTTTCTTTTTTCTCTTCTTGTGTAGGGCTGTTTTGGATATTTCATTTCCCATTATCCTTTTTTTTTACTTTTTCTTTTGGAGTTCTAGGTTTACACAAAAACCCACCGGCTCCTCTCTCTCTCCCCTTCACATCCGCCTCCTTTCTTGATCAACAAATCTTGCCGGGTGCATCTCCAATTCCGGGTTCATCTCTCTCGATCAAATCTTGGTATGCCCATCCCCGCAAATCCTTTTATTGCCTCGAAACTCCAATTTCACTCCTAATTCAAACCTCTTCCAGCCAGAGGCTGTGTCGATCGTCTGAAATGGGAAAACGACTGAAATCCCTATTACATCGTCGGCAGTCTCACCCCTGAACTACTTCAATCCTTTCACTCTCAAGGTATTCATCGTAATTGCTTCGTTCTCTCTAATTCCGGCTCTGATTTCTATCTCTGTCACTTCCCTGGTGCTATTGTTTATTGTGTAATTTCGTATGCTTCGATTAGGTTTTCTGGTTCTGGAATCGTTTGCTAGCGCCGAAGAGGTGGAATCCATGAGGAAGAGGATGGATGAGTTGCTCGACGCCTTCGATTGTGCTACCTCTCTTATTTTCTCAACCAAGGACCATGTTTGATCCTCTCCTTCTCCTATTTTCGCCTCTACTGATTCTTTCTTGATTACGTAAAATTAACTTTTCTTCAATTTATCTCTTTCCAGACTCACGCGAAAGCCAAGTACTTTTTCGCCAATGCTGAGAATATTTCCTTCTTCTTTGAAGGTGATGTGTTTTTGCTATCCCTCTTTTCATGTAAAATTGAAAAAGACAACCATTTTTAATGGCTAAACAGTTTTGCCTAAAAGGTTTAGGGGAAGGAAAAGGTTATGTTTCTTAGCTTCTATTTTAATCTCTCAGGGTATTAGATTAAGCAAATTGATCCCTCCGAGGAGCCTCCGTGGGGGAAATTCCGATACGTTCTGGTACATATTCCATTTCTTCTTTCAATTGGATGCGAATATTGGTTGAATTTTATTTTGATTATAAATTGTTACAGCTGGAATTATTAGCCTTCATGTAGTTATCAAGGTAATAGGTGTGATCCCTATGTTATTTTGATCATATTTTGGGTTATTGATTAAGATTTTGATCGATATGTTACTTTGGTTCAATGATAAAGCATTTGCATCCCTTTATGCAAAAGTCATAGAGGATTTATATGGCTCCGACAAAGGAAATTACAGGAAACTGATGGTTTTATTGTTTTCTTTGGATTTATGGAAATGGGAATTACTAAGATCCCCGTGTGAGATGCCTAATTTGAGTGGATTTTGTATTTTTTTCCCTTTTAATTTGTTTTATTTTATGGATCATGATGCATATGATCAAAGTGGCATGAACAATCTGATATTTAAGTAGCAAGATACGACCTAAAGGCTAAATTAGTACTAAGACTATCGCCTTTCTAGCTAGAAAGGAGGGATCATCTTATTTATGTCCTCATTTTATCCTAGAAACATATCACTCTGACAATGCTTGCCTTAAATTGTTGATTGATGTTTCTTTTTTGTTTCAGCCTGATCTTTTCAATTTCTTTATATCTCCTTCTCAAGGGGATTGAATCCCTCGGTTGGATTCGTGCCTTTCACTTGCAAAGGCAATGTGGAAGGAGAGGTCTGGAGTTCAGTTCTAATAAATTGTGTGGACTGCTGCGTTTTTTAATGTTTGACTACTTTCTTGGATGTCCTCACTCAGTGTATCATATTCGTTTTCTGGGTGGATTTGTTTATGTGTTTACATATTATTTTTACTAATGAGTAATATGGCAATTTTCAAAGCTAAATCAAGTCCGTCCATACTCCATAATGTTTGATAGATTACTATCTTTTTAGCAGTTAGACCCTACTGCAGCTTGGTCATAGTGATAGAATATGACATACATACTTTGCTTGATTCAGCCACCTTGGTTTCAACCTTGTTGGTTATTTACATGATTCGTTTTAAACTAAGGTCAACATACATTTCATGCTACTCATCAATTGACATGGTTTCCCCAGTGATCATAAATCATGTAATGTTATACTTTCTTAAAATTTTGGGTAAGGTAAAGAAAACACTCATAGAAATTAGGTACAAGTGCTAGGTTCATAGATGAAGCTAAAAGCTATCTTATTAGAATATCCAATAGTGCTGATTTTGATAAGTTACATTTGAAAAGGTACTTTAAGCTAAAAACTTATTTGGGGCTTCAGTCAATTACGTATGATCTTGCTAATTTGGGCCTTGATCGCCCACTTTCTCCTCTAGCTCACTTTTATTTTCCCGACATGAAATATAAATTGGGTTCAATAATACATAATAACAACAACAACAACAACCCAGTTTATCCCGCTGAACAGCGGGGTCTGGGGGGCCAGGATGTACGCACTCATACCCCGACCAAGTCGAGAGTGTTTCCGATAGACCCAGAACGAGAGTGCAATAGAACCACATAGTAATAGGGCATAAAGAAGGGGGCAGAGACAGCAGAAAATAGAAAATAGGAAAGGTAAGGCACATAGAAGAAGCATGGACTTAAACAAAGGCACAATGACACAACTCAAATCAAAACCTAACCAAAGACACCAGATATCAGCAGCTCGAATACTCCGAAGTCATATCCTCCGATAGGTTCAATAAAGAGAGAAAATGTTGTAAATAAGATGTGGTGAATAGTTTGAAAACAAACAATAATGTACATATATATGTATTTACATGCTATCACAAACTAACAGTGATGTACATATGCATGTATTTACATGCTATCATAAATATATAAGTTTATTTGAAAATTATAAGCTGTTAGAGGTCTGTTCTGCTTTTTTATTTGTTTGCTGTCGTAGATTTTGCCCATTTAATTGTTTATATGATGTCAAATTCAGTCAGAAAGGATAGTGCATTTGAAGCATAGCTAAAGGATAATGGCTATTTGTTTTGTCTATTTTTATGATGTTGTGTTTTTTAAATAATGTTTCCGATGGTTTCATCACATTTGAGCTGTTGCATTTGCGTTGTATGCTGAGCTTTTGCATTTGCGTTGTATGCGACTTGATGTTGTTTATTGGTCAAGATGGGAAAATGCAAGAGATGTTCCACAAGGCACTGGAGCTGCTCCCTCAGCAGTGGAAACAATCAGGACTCTGCGAGGAAGCCATTTCATCGTTTAGACGAGCTCTTGTGAAGCCTTAGAATTTGGATCCCGGAAGGCTAACTGCTGTGCAGAAGGATCTGGCATCCACAATGCTATATATATGACGGTGTTGAAATGAGCCTTTTGAGTCGAAAGTAAGAATCTCATTCACAAGACTTGTCGAACTTTTCATCGTGTTCGATATATCGATTCAATGAAAATAGACTGTTTAAATCGATTTGAAGTTCCTTTCCTTCTTCTTTTTTGGTGTGTGTGGTTGTTCTTAACGTTATATTAGTGATATTGAAAGACTTTTTGTTTTCAAAAGGGAAAACTGGGACTGATTGTTTCACGTAATATCTGTTTGAGAAAGGAACTTGAGCTCCATAGCATCTTGCGTGCTTTACTCTAATATTTTCCATCTTGTTTAAGTTTGTTATGTAAGTCCTTGATGATATTAGCATATGAACACATGGTTGGATTATTTCAGATCTTGCCAATGGAGAGATTTGAACACCTTGGTTTTCTGATTCAATTTGGTGAGAGGGGATCTCAAGGAATTCCCTTGAGCCAAGCCGCTCCATTCTTTTCAAATTCAGACCCTGATATACATGCAGCTCCTGTTCTGGCTACTCAAGTTCATGATTGACTTATGCAGATTATAGCTGATTCTTTGTTACATATAATTGAGAGGAGTTCTGGAAAAGAGAGTGGCTCACCATTTTCTCATATTGTATTATTTTAAGAAATCAATCAGAATTAGCTTATAAAAAAAATCAAGAGTAAAAATAACACTGTATCTTTAGCTTTGTAGCCTTCAAGTTTCATAGTTATTCTTTCTACCGATAATTTAGATTGCGAACTGATATACTTCTATATATATATAAAAGGGCGTTTAATTTACTGTATCTTCTTTTCATCTAGTTTCTGAGTGAAATTTGAGACTTGTGGCAATTTTTTTGTGACCTAGAGTTGTCTATGTGTTCGTTGTGTTTATTATGTTTTGCCTGATTTTGTTCCGGACATATTTGGAATATATATTCAAAAAAGACGAAAGTGCATATACGGAAAAAGAGTGGTTTCTTTGATCATTCGGAATTTTTTGACTTGCAAATTCCTTTTGTTGTGCCTCCAATTCTCTAGAATGAGACTCCACCAATATTTTCTTTTTCAATTTTTGAAATGTGACTCCAATTCTCTGTGTTATGACAATCAACAAATAATAATTAGTTACTTTGTTTGGCCTGCATGATAAAATTCCTAAATGAATTTTGATGAGTTATTGTTCTGTAATTTGGATTTTCTATACTAATTCTAAATGTTAAGTTGCAACAACAGGCACTCATGAAGAGGTAACAAGGTGATGAAATCAGCCACTTCAGCACGATCAGTGGCAGCCACACCAATAGGACTTCTTGAATCTTGACATTAAAACAACAACCAATACAGGATGCAATACAACCACTTGATTAAGAGACATTTGTATTGAATCCTACAAGAAGTTTAGAAACTAAGATTTCTTGTACACTCTTATGCCTAATGTATGTTTATTCAAGAATAGGGTATTAAACTATTGTAAATTGAGATGCATAACACAAAGGTTTAGTTAAAGGATAAATTAAAGGAATTCTATATATGGATCATTTTAAGAAGACAAGTAAAATAATTCAGAAGACCACAACATCGTGAGAAGGCAGTGCTGATGTTAGAGAGGTAAAAACATTATGATTGATAAAAGCATTGTGAAAGGTGAGGAATCTTATGAAGAAGGAATGTGGTAAAGAAAGTTTGGAAATAAACCATTTCCCCGGATTTAACACCATATGGCCAAAAATTACCTACCTTTAGCCTTTTACGTATCAACTCCTTTTTGAGCTTAAATGAAATCCCCTTGATTATTGTTGCTTTGTCACATAAAAACTTGTTTTGTATAACCTCTTTTTGTGTGCAGAAATTGCTTTTCATTCGCAGGCACAGATTTGTTGGCATCAAGTACCTTTTCAAGGATGGCGATTGAGTGTAGGGTAATATAACAATGAATCCATTATGTTGAGAGTTTTTGCAGGTTTTCCCTGAATGACCATCCAAGTTATCGCCTGGGGACAAGCAAGCTTAAGTATGAGGTGATTTGATGTCCATGATTTATGCCATGTTTTTATACTTATTTCAGCTCCTTATTCTATCATTTCATGCATTCTGGGATAAAAATATAGCAAATTTGTGTAGTTTATGTTTGTTTACGAGAAATAGAGGTCTACACGAGTTTCTGTTTAATATTGCAGAATTCGGAGCTAAATCAGAGCAAAACCAAGAAGGACTGGAAGAGCACTTGATGTCTACTGAAGGAGCTCGAAAATCGACGGAAGAGCACCTGACATCAAGCGAAGCTGAGCATAGAACGAGACACTGAGTAGTGGTCGATTTCGACTAGACCTGTCAAACAGGTCGGGCGGGTCGGGTTTGGGTCGGGTCGTCTCGGGTTCGGGTCCATTCCGGGTCGGGTCATTTCGGGTTACGAGTCATGAAATGCTCAACCCAGACCCATATTTAATGGGTTCGGGTCGACCCAACGGGTCAAGAGCGCTACTTATCCATAATTTTTTAAATGTCATTTACTATTTATATACGTTATTTTAAAATGATAAAATTATGTAAAATATCAATAAAAATTTATTACTTGTTAAAATTTCATTCTTTTTAGTTTTTGAAGTATGAAATTATATATAATATATAAATGGATATTTTATATAATTATTATCATCCTTAAAACCATACATGAATAGTAAACAACATTTAAAAGTAAACAGATGGAGTATTTTTAATGACTATTTACATAGTTCCTAAATCTAAAATTGTTATATTATCCTAATAATAGTTATATTATTGAAAAAAAAACAATTAATGTCGCTACAATAGTAATATGTAATTTTATATACATAAAAAATTGTAATGTTAAATTATAAAGTAAAGTTGATGATGAAAAATATAATATTCAATCCTAATTATTATTAGTAATAAATTTCAATATTAGGTTGAACGGGTTCGGGTTGCTTCGGGTTTCGGGTTGAAATATTTTCGTCAAAACCCACGTTTTACGGGTCGGGTCGGGTCGGGTCACGTTTTGACAGGTCTAATTTCGACCCATACTGGTCGATATTGACCGGATTCTGGTCGAAAATCTCGGGACGACTCGATATGGACCAGCAGCACAATGACAGAAGATAGTCACTCGATATCGACCTCTTAACTCGATATCGTCCTCTTAACTCGATATCGACCAATTACTGCTCGATATTTCCCACCAGAGCCGAGATCGAGTGAGCTGAAGAGAAGCCGAGCAAACTACTCAATATCGACCTACTTTGGTCGATATCGACCAATTTCCAGCGTCGAGTCCAGGTCGATTTCGAGCTCTATCCAGATTCCGAGTGAGAAGATATTTCGAGTGGAGGATTCCTTGTACATGAAGACTTGAGAGATATTTTATCTTTTTATTTATTCTAAGGGTGAAACATTTAATTATCCTTTAGGATTTATCTTGTTTTACCAATTTAGATTTATTTATTTCCTATTAGATTTATATCCTTAGATAGAAGATAGAGTTTCCTTACCTTGGCTAGCAAGGATTAAGGTCTATAAATAAAGCCCATGTGGCCAGTTTTTCATTCATTCAATTCTAGAGAAGTTATTTCCACACATAGTTTAGGATTTCAAAGGTTTTAGGATTTTAGCATTCTACGAAAGTGTGAGTGCCGGGATTGTAAAGACTTTGAATATAGTTAATGCAAGTTTCTTTTAGGCTCCCTAAAGACATACTAGACGAATCTCAAGATGCCACGCCTATCGATGATTCCCGCCCCGACGAACACATACTAAAGATCGAAGGACAAACCCCTGCAGTGTAGAGTTTCGTCCGGAAATTCTCCAAGTGCTTGTAGCTTCTCCCCCACACTATTCGGGTGCACAATGCGGCTAAGGTGATCGGCCACATAGTTTTCCGCTCCCTTCTTGTCTTTGATTTCGATGTCGAACTCGCTCAAAAGCATAATTCACCGAATAAGCCTTGGTTTGACATCCTTTTTCTTCATGAGGTACCTAAGGGCTGCATTATCGGAGTAAATTATTACCTTTGCTCCTAGCAAGTATGCGCGGAACTTGTCCAAGGCGAACACCACGGCTAATAACTCATTCTCCATGGTTGTGTAGTTTCGTTGGGCTCCATTTAGCATCATTGAAGCATAGTAGATGACGTGTGAGGCTTTGTCAATCCTTTGTCCAAGAACCGCTCCGACAACGTAGTCGCTAGCATCACACATTAGCACGAATGGGAGGGTCCACACTGGGGCTTGAATGATTGGTGCGGTGACAAGACAACTTCTCAACTCGTGGAAAGCCTCCTTACACTTCTCATCAAACTCAAATGTGGTGTCTTTCTTGAGGAGTTCACAAAGAGGTGCGGCGATCTTGGAGAAATCCTTGATGAATCGGCGATAAAATCCTGCATAACCAACTTCGCGCACATTAGTAGGGCAAGGCAAAGATTGAATGATGTCAATCTTTGCCTTGTCAACCTCAATTCCCTTTCGGGAGACGATCGATGTGACCTAAAACAATCCCTTGCTCAACCATAAAGTGACATTTTTCGGAATTCAAAACCAAATTTGTTTCAACACGTCTTTTTAAAACCAATGCTAAATGGTCTAAGCAAGAGTTGAAGTCATCGCCATGAACGGTAAAATCATCCATAAAAACTTCAATAAACTTTTCAATATACTCGGAGAAAATACTTACCATACACCTTTGGAATGTACCCGGAGCATTGCATAGTCCAAAAGGCATTCGGCGATATGCAAAAGTGCCAAATGACATGTGAATGTTGTTTTCTCTTGGTCCTCTGGTGCGATGGCAATTTGAAAGTAGGCCGAGTAGCCATCCAAGAAACTATAGTAAGCTCTTTCGGCGAGGCGCTCCACCATTTGGTCAATAAATGGGAGAGGAAAGTGGTCCTTGCGAGTCTCCGCGTTCAATTTGCGATAGTCGATGCAAACTCTCCATCCGGTTTGGACTCGCATGGGCACTAGCTCTCCTTCCTTGTTCTCTACGACCGTGATGCCTCCTTTCTTTGGAACCACCTGCGTAAGACTAACCCATTTACTATCAGAGATAAGATAGATCATACCGGCTTGTAGTAGCTTTAGAACTTCCTTCTTGACCACATCCATCATTGATGGGTTGAGTCTCCTTTGGGGTTGTCTTGATGGTTTGGCTCCTTCCTCCAAGAGTATGCGATGCATGCACATAGTTGGGCTTATTCCTTTGATGTCCGCAATTGTCCATCCAAGGGCCGTCTTGTGTTCCTTAAGCACCTCTACCAACCTCTCCTCTTGATCAAGAGTGAGCTTATTTGATATGAT
Source organism: Persicaria tinctoria (assembly GCA_037127255.1). Lineage (NCBI taxonomy): Eukaryota > Viridiplantae > Streptophyta > Magnoliopsida > Caryophyllales > Polygonaceae > Persicaria > Persicaria tinctoria. Next base: position 6,419,118 of record JBANSL010000020.1, read on the forward strand.
GACCGGCAAGGTATCTCCATCACCCAAGAAGGCATACTTGAGGTGATCCGGCAATGGTTTAAGCTCTATTACGGGTGCCTGCACAATAGAAGGTAAAAGCCTCTCGCTTGGGAGGGTTAGTGTTAAGGCATCATTTCTTTGGTGAGTATGTTGTGCCTCTAATGCTCCCAAAACTTCATGCAAGTAAGGTGAAATAAAGTATTCCATTGAAAGCTCATCTAGAGGGGTTTCTAAAGCTACTTGCAATTCATCTTTCTCATTAAGCTCAAAAACATCTTCTACACAAGGTTCAATAGTATCAATAGCAAATAGAGAGTGTTCATCATTATGATACTTCATTGCATCAAATATGCAATACTCTACCTTTTCTCCATCAAACTCCATAGTGAGTGAACCGACATAGACATCAATCTTTGTTCGGGCGGTCCTTAGGAAGGGTCTACTAACGGAGGGTGTTGTTGCAGGAGGATGGTCAAGTATGAAATAAATATGAAATAAAGTTCAGACTGACTTCCCTGTCTCAACAAATAAATACAAGACTTCCTCCTGTTGTAGTAAGAGAATAGTCAGGATCGAATCCACGAGGAAGCACGTCAGCAGTTCTCAGGTACCTGTAAATTCTCACAGACAGAGCAGCAGAAAAGACAGAAACAGAAAGGAAAAAGAAATAAAAGCAGAAAAACAAAAGCAAAGAACAAAGCAAGAAATAAAGCAAAGCAAAAACGGAAAGCAAAGACAAAGGGCTCGTCGATCTCGACAAACTCCTACTCGAGATCGACAAAGCAGTGAACAACAGAAAACAGAAATCACAGCAGACAGGCAAACCCGGCAAGGGCAACTCGATCTCGACAACCTCTACTCGAGATCGACAAGGAACAGTAAAGGCAGAAACTGAAAATCGACGAAAACGGAAGAAAACCTACTCGACCTAGACCAGTCCTACTCGAGTTCGACTAGATGGTACTCGATCTCGACAAAGCTTTCCTCTGTGTCGACTAGAATGCAGAAAATATAAATTTGCAGAATTAAACTAAAATTTAGATTTTTGACAGAAATTAACTCAATATGCTAAAAGACTTCCAAAGCCAGGGTTTCAACACCACAACGATAACCATGCAAAGTAACACATAAAGGCATAAAAGATCATGCTTTCCATCAAATAACTTTCTTCATTAACAAATAGGCATATAGAGGCTCTCGCATAAACCCTAATTGTTACTAACCCTTTTTCACATAATTAATCCAAGTTGTATTAAGATCACTTTCGCTTCAATAATACAAACAAGGATCACCTTCAACTCTCGCAAAAGAATCATGCTCATAGGGATAGAAGATGAATTGCACAAAAAGATCTGACCTTTACCGCATCGCCTCACATGGCCACCGTCGGGCTCACCCCAGCCCCAGAAGTGGGTGGACTACTCACGCCTCATTGCAATAACAGACATTGAATTGAAAGAAACTTGCATTAAAACTAAATTCAAAGCCTTTTACAATCCTGGCAATCAACTTTCGCAGAAAGCCAAAACCCTAAAAAACCTTAAAACTCCTAAACTTCTCTGTGGAACTAACTAATTGTCTCTGAAAATTCAATTAATAAAATTGAGCCCCATGGGCTTTATTTATAGGCTTCTAACCCTTGCTATTCAAGGATAGAATCTTCTATCTATATCTAAAATTATATCTAAATTGCGAAAAGATAAATAAATGCCATAAAGAAATAAATCAACAAGGAAAAGATAAATCTAAATAGGGTAGGTCTTCATGTCTTGATAGATTGCGTCTTCCATAGATAGAACTTGATGGATTTGGATAGAATCTTCCTCCTTCGGCCCCAAGGAATCCCAAGTCTACTCGGACAGGTCTTCGTCGATGCGTTTCTGGACACTGGCCTACTCGACCTCGACAAGGGCTCGTCGACCTCGAGCAGGGTGGATCGTCGACTGGACTTCCTGGCTAGCTCTGCTCGATGTGGCTCAGTCTTGGCTCCTGGTGTTCGTCGACCTCGACAAGGCGTAGTCGACCTCGAGTAGAAAAGTGTTGCCGACTAGGTCTCCTCGGGTAGGTTTACTCGACTGGCTCGGATCTGGATTCAGGCGCTCGTCGATCTCGACCAACTCTTGTCGAGATCGAGTAGAGGTGGGGACGTCTGGTCGAGCAGGCTTCTCCTCGGCATGGACTCGGACTGGCGTTGTGGGGCTCGTCGACCTCGACAAGGGCTTGTCGACATCGAGTTGGGTCTTCCCTTCCGCTTCCGCGAGTTGCCTCTTCCGCTGCCGCGAGTAGGCTTCTTTGTCGACTTGGTGCATTCCGCTGGCAGCGAGTTTTTTCGCGGCAGCGAGCCGTCCGCTGCAGCGAGTGGAATCGCTGGCAGCGAGTGTCGTCTGGTCATCCTCGTCCTTGTCGACTCCGGGTGTGGCGTCTGGGCTTCGTCGATCTCGACTAGGGCTTGTCGAGATCGAGTAGACTTCCGGAGCTGGGTTGTCTGGCTTTCTCGATCAGGCTTGCTCGACCAAGGTTCCGTTGCTTCCTTGACCTTGGACTTCTGTAGTGGTTTTCCGAGCTTTTCCGACCTTTTGTAGAATTGCTGTAAAGTGCCTCGATTTCTGCGAATTAAACAGAAACTGGTGTAGATTCCATAATTTGGCAAATAAACATAAACTACATAGATTCTGTACTATCTTAGCCCAAATGAATGAAATGCATGCAGAAATCGATATAAAAGTTACTGTAAAACATGGCAGATTCAGCTCACAACAAACACCCCATACTTAAGCTTGCTTGTCCTCAAGCAATACTTTTATCTGTCATTCAGGGAAAGAAATAAAAAACTCTCAACATATCAGATTCATTCTTATATAACCCTGCAATCAATTACCATCCTCGAAAAGGTACTAGTGTCACAAATTCATGCATGTGCAAATATGTAAAAGCAACATCTACTCACAAAAGGAGGGTTATGCATAAACAATTTATATGACCAAGCATTGATAATCAAGAAGACTTTAATTTAAGCTCATGAAGGAGTAGACTGGTAAAAGGCTAAAAGGTGGGCAATTTTTGGCAATGTGGTGCTTTTGATCCGGGGAAATGGAATACTTTCCAAATTGAATTTTCACATTCCTTCTTCCATTTGATTCATTACCTTTCATAATGCTTTTCTCAATAATAATGCTTTTACTTCTCTAACCTCAGCACTGCCTTCTCGCGAGTCGCAAACATGGGTGTCATGAATGGCCCCGGATACTTAGTGCTTTGGACTTCTCACAATGTGTCGCACCTCTCCAAACTATTATCTCAGAGAGCAGGGTCAATCTACCTTTATCTCCTGAGATGATTGGATTTTCTTTCACTCATTAAATTTTCCATATATTTTAAACAATTTCCTGCCAAACTCCAATAATGATAAACACAACAACCATATAACAATCTCCATAATGTAACATCATTCTCAACATAATCCCCGGATAAGGTAAAGAATGGCAATATTTTAGAACATGTGGAGCAATAATTGAAATAAGGCGTAATATGGCTTTTGTGATGCATAAGCATAGGTAAGGCTAGGAATTAACAATGAGCATTATATGGAAATATAAAGTCCTCCATCATCTTATCATGCAACATGTCAAAAGCAACTTCAAATTTTTCCTCCTTTTATGGTTTTCACAAAATAATGCATTTCATCATGACTTCCCTTTACTAGGCAATTTCATGCTATATCTCTAATGCATCTAATTTTGCATCGTCGAGTTCAATATAAGCTTCCATGACATTATTTCAAAATTTTCAATTTTCAATTTTCAATTTTCAATGGGGGTCATTTTTCTTAAATTTTTGGAAATCATGCATATAAGCACATAAATAGATAATGCATTCCAAAATAGCCATGTAGCAATTCTAAGAAATAATGCACAAGTAATGTCAAATATGATCAAATATGCATAAAGTAAGCCCTTCCCCCACCCCATACTTAAACATTACAGTGTCCTCACTGTATAAAAAAACAAGGTAAGGGTAAAGAAAGAAACTCACAAGACAGATGTGCAGAGCCTCAAAATTTCGACTAGAGCACCTCCTAGGCCGAGTAAGACTCGGTTCTATCCATGGACCTGAAAAGTAGAAGACATATACCCATAATAGCAAGACTAAAAGTGTTCAAAACCAAAACAAAACAACAAAGTCTCACAAAGTCCTAAAAAGTCTATGTACATGCTCTAGATTTTATAGTCGCTAGGCCGACTTTCCATTTATGCTCAAGGTGGCATCTGCAGGGCCCATGTAGCTTGGGCCTCAAATAAGACTCCATTCTTGTCCATCAGCTGCAATCCTCCAGAATGGATCTTGTTCACCACGAAAGGTCCCATCCGCTTTTTGTTGAATTTGTTAGGAAACCAATGATCCTTTGATTTAGAGACATAGAGCCTGTCTCCAACTTCATATTCTTTAGGCTTATCATTGGATATCCTGCACAATCGCACATACCAAGGCAGACCTCTCCCATGTATAGATAAATCTTTAATGGAAATAGGAGAAGAAAGATCCATACCTTGGCTTACCTTCGCAGAGACGGAATCGGGGACCACTGTGTTTGGTCGATCTCGACTAGGGCTAGTCGATCTCGACGAGACTGCAGGTTCTGGTGGTGGTCTGCTCGAAGATGCGGAAGTCGACAAAGGACAGGGCTTGTCGATCTCGACAAGTCTGGTCGACCTCGAGTAGCCTTCTGCTCCTAGTGTCTGCAGCGTCGATGAGGAAGGATCTCGTGGAGTCGAGTGGTGGTCGATCTCGACAAGGCTTGTCGAGATCGAGGAGCTTGGTCCGTCTGGTGGAGTCTGTGTCGAGGAAGACGGTGCCCGAGGATGCTGAAGTTGGTCGACATCGAGTAGCCTACTCGAGATCGACAAGGGCTTTGGTGCTGGAGTCGTCAGCGTTGAGGAGGGCGAAGTCAGGTTGGCCGAGTGGTGGTCGACCTCGACAAGCTTAGTCGAGATCGACGAGGAGCCTGGTTTGTCCGGTTCGCTGCTCGATGATGCTGGTGCTGGTGGAGGCTCCGTGGTTTGGTCGAGATCGACTAGGGTCCTCGATGTCGAGGAGTCTTGGTCGATCTTGACCCCATACTTAGTCCCTGTCAAGGCATCCGAAAAATAATTAATCCACAACGACTTACCTTGGTCTGTGTCGATTGGATTCTCTGTGTTCTCCTTGAGGATTGCCATGATCTCCTCCACCTGGGCCTCTATGTCCCTCTTTTCCAGCTCCTCAGGGGTCATATTTCTGACCTTGGGTTCCCCGCAGGTGATGTAGCCAGCTGAGATAGATTTGACCTCTTCCATTGGACCTGTATGCCTTTCAGTTTTATTAAAGGAATACTCAATTACCTCATCGCTGATGTTGAAGGTGAGCACTCCTTTCCTTACGCTTATGTTGGCATCCACCGTCGCCAAGAATGGTCTTCCTAAAAGAATTGGACAAGCAGGATCTTCTTGCATATCAACAACTAGAAAATCAGCAGGGACAAAGAATTTACCTACTTGTACTGGCACATTGTCCACCATGCCTGTTGGAATGACCACCGTGTTGTTGGCCATGTATAGTCTAGCATCCACAGGCTCCAGGGCACCTATCTTAATCTTGGACCAAATCGTTAAAGGCATTATACTCACACTAGCTCCAAGATCACATAGGGCATTAATTTTGTATGGACCAAATCCAATAGTTATAGCAAACTTACCTGGATCCGGCCTCTTCTCCAATATGTCTAGATGGCTGCACTCCTCTGTGATTTCATCCATCGATCGCTTTTTGCTCAGAATCTCCTTCAGGAACTTGACATAAGATGGCATTTTATTGAGAGCTTCTGTGAAGGGGATAGTGACGTTGAGTTTCTAAAGCATCTTGATGAAGCGCTGAAATTTCTTTTCTGCCGGGTCCTTTAGAGATTTTGTGGGGAAAGGCAGCTTCTTTTTCTGATTCGGAGCCAGAACAGACGTCGGAGGTGCTGCAGGCTGCTCTATGTCGACCAGGGGCTCCTCGACATCGACTAGGGTCTTGTCGACATCGACCAGGTTGGGCGTAGTCGAGTTGATGTGTGGTGCAGACGAAGATTTTTGCAGATTCTCCTCGAGATCAACGAGGCCTTCGTCGAGATCGACCACAGGTTTGTCGAGGTCGACTTGCTGTTCCTCGTCGTTCTGCTGCTTTCCGACCTCTGGCTCTTGCAGTTGATGGCCGCTTCTGAGTTTTATAGCAGCGATGTGTCCAGTCTTTCCCTTAGGATTTGGTTCTGAAGATCCTGGAAGTGACCCTGACTGTCTGGGGATTCCTGCTGCTAGCTGACCAATCTGTGTATCAATTGATTTCCGCCAGATATCAATTTCCCCAAGCCTAGAATTGACACCTTGCATCTGAGTATAGACAGAGTTGAAGGATTGCCTAGTTTCTGAGTGGTTTCTCCGTATTTCCTCTAGGACTGTCTGTATATCATCCTTTTTCTGTTCCCTTTCCGGATGTCCTGGAGCTCTGTAGGGCGGGGGGTTCCTAGGGACACCTTGGTTCCATTGTGGTTGCTGAAACCTTTGGTCCCCTATGTAGCGATTGGGACCCCCTGCGTAAGCTACCTCCTCGTGGTGTTCTGCCATCCTGACTTGCTCTGTGTGTGGGCACTCAGGAGTGGTGTGCCGCTGTGATCCGCATTCAATGCAAGGCTGGTTGACAGAAAGATATTTTACTTGCTTTATGAGCTTCTTGTTCTGATCTCTGTAGTACTGTTCCCTTACATCCGGATCAATTTCCTTAGGAGGCTCATAGAGTGGCATGGAAGGTGCTGGCCTGGCGTATGGGTTCTCTTCATAGGTTGCAGTAGACCCATACTTGTTGTCGTAGTTGGTGAGCTTCTCTAGCACACCCCATGCGTCACTTGGCGGCATTGTCAGATACTCATAGCGAGTATAGTGGTTGATTCTGTCCTTGGTGACTTGATCAAGAGAGTTGAAGAAGATCTCCTGAATGACGTAGGGTGGTTGTCCATGAGTAGGGCAAGATCGCAGAAGTTCCTTGTAGCGCTCCCATGCCTTTGCCAGCGGTTCCCCTTGCTTCTGTTTGAAGGCGGTGATTTTCTGGCGGAGATGTGCTGTTTTGGCGGGCGGGAAGAATTTGTTCAGAAACTCCTGCTCTACTTGGGCCCATGTTGTCAGTGATCTTGGTTTCAGCCCTTCAAGCCACTTCAGTGCAGGTCCAGCCAGCGACCAGCGGAAAGACTTCATCTTGACATATTCCAGAGTTGTACCTTCAGCAAGAGTACGACACATGTCAGAAAAGTTCGAAATATGTTCAAGAGGACACTCATTAAATCTACCAAAAAAAGCATTATTTTTAAGCTCTATAAGAAATTGAGTGCGAATTTCAAAAGAGTTTTCAGGGATAAGAATCGCCGATTCAGGCACGACGAGGGTTGGATGCATATAATCCTCAGCAGTAGTTGGATATTGGGCAAGCTCAGCTTCTGCTTGCCTTGCGCGCTCAGCTTCTTGTTCCCTCGCTGCCCTTTCATTGGCTATAGTGGTATCCTTTGCGGCTAGCTCCCTTGTAAGCCTGGCAATCAGCTGTTCTTGTGTTTCAGCGGCCGCCATGATCCTTTTGAGTTTAGAGTGGATGTGTAGGTAACGCTCTGGTTCGTCTAAGCTGTCAAACTCGGGTGGTAGACCAGAACGACGCATACACCTGAAAAGTAACTCAAAGTAGACGTGAGATTTAACTACCTAAGGCGCGAATGATTGCTTCCCCGGCAACAGCGCCAATTTGTTGTTGCAGGAGAATGGTCAAGTATGAAATAAATATGAAATAAAGTTCAGACTGACTTCCCTGTCTCAGCAAATAAATACAAGACTTCCTCCCGTTGTAGTAAGAAAATAGTCAGGATCGAATCCACGAGGAAGCACGTCAGCAGTTCTCAGGTAGCTGTAAATTCTCACAGACAGAGCAGCAGAAAAGACAGAAACAGAAAGGAAAGAGAAATAAAAGCAGAAAAACAAAAGCAAAGAACAAAGCAAGAAATAAAGCAAAGCAAAAACGGAAAGCAAAGACAAAGGGCTCGTCGATCTCGACAAACTCCTACTCGAGATCGACAAAGCAGTGAACAACAGAAAACAGAAATCACAGCAGACAGGCAAACCCGGCAAGGGCAACTCGATCTCGACAACCTCTACTCGAGATCGACAAGGAACAGTAAAGGCAGAAACTGAAAATCGACGAAAACGGAAGAAAACCTACTCGACCTAGACCAGTCCTACTCGAGTTCGACTAGATGTTACTCGATCTCGACAAAGCTTTCCTCTGTGTCGACTAGAATGAAGAAAATATAAATTTGCAGAATTAAACTAAAATTTAGATTTTTGACAGAAATTAACTCAATATGCTAAAAGACTTCCAAAGCCAGGGTTTCAACACCACAACGATAACCATGCAAAGTAACACATAAAGGCATAAAAGATCATGCTTTCCATCAAATAACTTTCGTCATTAACAAATAGGCATATAGAGGCTCTCGCATAAACCCTAATTGTTACTAACCCTTTTTCACATAATTAATCCAAGTTGTATTAAGATCACTTTCGCTTCAATAATACAAACAAGGATCACCTTCAACTCTCGCAAAAGAATCATGCTCATAGGGATAGAAGATGAATTGCACAAAAAGATCTGACCTTTACCGCATCGCCTCACATGGCCACAGTCGGGCTCACCCCAGCCCCAGAAGTGGGTGGACTACTCACGCCTCATTGCAATAACAGACATTGAATTGAAAGAAACTTGCATTAAAACTAAATTCAAAGCCTTTTACAATCCTGGCAATCAACTTTCGCAGAAAGCCAAAACCCTAAAAAACCTTAAAACTCCTAAACTTCTCTGTGGAACTAACTAATTGTCTCTGAAAATTCAATTAATAAAACTGAGCCCCATGGCCTTTATTTATAGGCTTCTAACCCTTTCTATTCAAGGATAGAATCTTCTATCTATATCTAAAATTATATCTAAATTGCGAAAAGATAAATAAATGCCATAAAGAAATAAATCAACAAGGAAAAGATAAATCTAAATAGGGTAGGTCTTCATGTCTTGATAGATTGCGTCTTCCATAGATAGAACTTGATGGATTTGGATAGAATCTTCCTCCTTCGGCCCCAAGGAATCCCAATTGTACTCGGACAGGTCTTCGTCGACGCATTTCTGGACACTGGCCTACTCGACCTCGACAAGGGCTCGTCGACCTCGAGTAGGGTGGATCGTCGACTGGACATCCTGGCTAGCTCTGCTCGATGTGGCTCAGTCTTGGCTCCTGGTGTTCGTCGACCTCGACAAGGCGTAGTCGACCTCGAGTAGAAAAGTGTTGCCGACTAGGTCTCCTCGGGTAGGTTTACTCGACTGGCTCGGATCTGGATTCAGGCGCTCGTCGATCTCGACCAACTCTTGTTGAGATCGAGTAGAGGTGGGGACGTCTGGTCGAGCAGGCTTCTCCTCGGCATGGACTCGGACTGGCGTTTTGGGGCTCGTCGACCTCGACAAGGGCTTGTCGACATCGAGTTGGGTCTTCCCTTCCGCTTCCGCGAGTTGCCTCTTCCGCTGCCGCGAGTAGGCTTCTTTGTCGACTTGGTGCATTCCGCTGGCAGCGAGTTTTTCCGCGGCAGCGAGCCGTCCGCTGCAGCGAGTGGAATCGCTGGCAGCGAGTGTCGTCTGGTCATCCTCGTCCTTGTCGACTCCGGGTGTGGCGTCTGGGCTTCGTCGATCTCGACTAGGGCTTGTCGAGATCGAGTAGACTTCCGGAGCTGGGTTGTCTGGCTTTCTCGATCAGGCTTGCTCGACCAAGGTTCCGTTGCTTCCTTGACCTTGGACTTCTGTAGTGGTTTTCCGAGCTTTTCCGACCTTTTGTAGAATTGCTGTAAAGTGCCTCGATTTCTGCGAATTAAACAGAAACTGGTGTAGATTCCATAATTTGGCAAATAAACATAAACTACATAGATTCTGTACTATCTTAGCCCAAATGAATGAAATGCATGCAGAAATCGATATAAAAGTTACTGTAAAACATGGCAGATTCAGCTCACAACAGAGGGGAAATCTGCCGTTGATCCGACAAAGTAAACTCAAACTTACAACTAGTATAGCAATAAGCAAGAGGTCGATCCCACAGGGAAAGTTATAACTCAAGTGTAATTCACGTGTCAATCAAAGTAACCAATTTTGGGGGTTTTTGTGTGTGAAAGTTCCGCCTTTTATCAAAGCGAAGTAAAGAAAGCAAATAAACTATAAACAGATTGATGCAAAATAATTTAGAAAAGATCGATCTACCTACAACTATCCACTTTATTTGGTTGAATTGATATTGTAACTTCCTATTGTCTTTTTAGTTTTCCTATCAATGCCCTTGTCCCGACCTAATATAGTTACTAGTCCAATCAGTCCTAGAAACCCTTATCAATCGAACAGTCCCTAAAGAAGGATTTAATCCAATTGATAGCTTTAAGTTCAGAGATTAACCAAGGTATTTGCAGTCCCTAAAGAGAGATTTAACAACACATCCAACTTCCTACCCATTCAATTAGTTCAATTAGCCCTAAAGGGATAAGTTTGCTACTTGGGTTAAGGTTCGCAATAAGGAATCTATAAAACCCTAGCAATTGAATTGATCTAACTAGTTGGCCAGACAAGATAGAACAAAACAATAAACAATCAAGCACAAAGAAGTTGAAGCATTCAATCAAGGAATTTAGGAACAAGATTCAGAAACTCACAATCAATCCAAATAAAGCTTCAAATTGCAAGTAAAACGAAGAGAGTTTAGCCGCCCATGGCGAACATCGCTCTCTCTCCAATTGTCTGATAGAACGTGGAATAACATAGAAGTCATAGAAAAATAACTAAAATTGGCCTTATAAAAGATCCAAGTCGGCCACAAGAGCAAAGAACATAAACTAGAGTTTTTAAAGTCAAAACGGCGTCGCTGACAACCCGTGCTGCGGCCGCGGCATATCCAAACCCGCTGCATCCTCACTGGCGGCGGCCGCGGCATATATGCTGCGGCCTCTGCATTGGTCTTTCACGGAAAATCGGTATCGAATTTTCTCTTGTTGTCAAGAGGAAAGTTGTAGCTCTTTGAAAGAGTTTTCCAACGCATGGTCATAATAGTCAATCGGACAACCGAAGCCTCCAGAAAGTGCAAAACAAGTTCAACATGTCTAGGGACAACTTCTGCATACTTGTTCTTCGTTTAGATTCGCTTGTTCTTCTCATGACCTCTTTAGATCTTCATGTAAGCTTCTTCGATTAACTATACTTCCTCATCCAATGCGTTATCAACCCATGTCTCATCCTCGGATCCACAGTTGCCCGAAATAATCAATAAAAGTGTGTAGATTCCGACTCCACCAACATAGAGAGGAAATATGCAAATTGTGTACTTAACTCATGCATGATATGCATCATAACTAAGCTCATAACTAAGCTAAATGCAACCTAATATGACCACCTAAATGTGTGCTATCAAACTCCCCCACACTTAAGTTTTTGCTTGTCCTCAAGCAATGAAAAACAAATATAGAATTAATCATCCCACAAATAAGATCTTCATGCTATAATTTAGAAAAGCAACATCACGTAGTAGGAGCCATGAATAAGGGAACAAACATCATAGCAAATATATGAGCGATCCAATAGTACAGGAAAATTTAATCCAACCTCACCGGGATAATGTGTTTCACTCAAAGTCTCATGTGTTTAGGCTTTAAAGTCCAACTCTCAACTCAATCCAAAATGCTCTATACACCGTGAAAGTTATCACTTGCAAACAACATCATGAGGACTTTTATATGGTTGTAATGGGGCTTTGGTAAGAACATAAGATATGGGAAATATTTAGGCTTGTGGTGCTAAAAATCAGGGGAAAAGGAACAACAATGAACTAGAACAACACCAAAACTTCCACTTCGCAAACCATTCCAATAACATAAACTCCAACACACATCAATAAACACTCTTCGATTTCAATAACCATACAAATCATGCAATTTTTCCATTTGGATGATGACTTCTTTTCTTTTCTTTTATGTTTACTTTTTCCCCTAAGTGAATTTTATCCTCCTTAGGTCCAAGCTTACTATAGACTTTTACATCTAAGTGAATTTTATCCTCCTTAGGCCCCTAGTAATAAGTCATCTCTATTATGCAAGAAGGGTTACCTTATTTTGGCTATGCCTCTCGCAATGCACAACCATACACACATCATCTCCACTCAAAGCAACTCCAACATAAAGATTTTTCACCAATTCCCCTCCTAATTCCCGGATAGGGTTAGGCTGATCATTGGCTATGATATATTTCTGTGGAGCTATCAAAAAAAAAAGGCTTCAAGGCTCAGATGGGCTTCAAGCAAAGGATAGTGCAAAGGGTAGATAAGGTATAATATGGCTAAAGAAAACATGCCTCAATCATTTGAAATTCACAAGCAACAAACATGTGCAATACGGTCATGAAAAACAAGCATATGAAGAGTATAATCACACAATAAAAGCGAAAGGGAATAATATGTAAAGTCCCTATAAGGCCAAAACAAATTCACAAAGGGTTATGTTTTTGCTAGATTTCAATTAAACCTCAACTATGAACTATACTTGCTCAATTATATTCTCAAATCCTGCTCCAAAAATCATTTTCAAGCAATTCAATCAATTCATGGGATTTATGCAATAAGATCATAAAAATAAATTAGAGGACAAACTAAACCAAGATGGGTATCTTTAATAACACCTAAATGCAATGCATGATATTTTTGGATTTTTTTTTAAAAATGTGATATATGTATAAAAATAAATATGAAAACATAAATAAACATGATATGCAAACTCTATCTATATGCAATGCAATCCCTCCCCCACACTTAAACCTTTCATTGTCCTCAATGAAACATAAAAGACAACAAAAACATAAAAACATAGAGAAAGAGATGAATGAAATACTCACAATGTGGTGGATGGGTCTCTATATGTCGGATCTGAGGATTTCGGTGGCCTTTCCTAAAAGCTTAGTCTATCCCAAACCAAAAATAAATTTCTAATGCCTAATGGGAAACCCAATTTATTGAAAAGAAAACTAGCTAACTAGGAATTGAAATAACTAAATTAGAAAACTTACCTCGGGTTGCCTCCCGAGAAGCGCCTTTCTTTAATGTCATTGGCCTGACTTATTCTCAATCTCAAGATCTTAGCTATCAGACATCGTCAAAGCCCTCAGTAACCTATCATATTCCTGTGCACACATCTTACAAAGAACATCATAGCACAATAAATTAAAAGCATAAAATGTGGAACTCAAGAACCCTTTCAATCTATCAAAGAGTCTAACATGACTCTCTGCAGAAGGAATATGATACCACCAGCACAGTTCCGCTGGTGGCTTCTCAAAATAGCAATCAAAAGGATCGACATAATCACCATTACCTTTCAAATTGCAAAAGTTTACCTTTGTTACCTCTGGAGCCTCTGCAGATGGCTCTAGACCTGGTTCATCAATGGGCGAGCTCAGAATGGACGTTTCAGATGGAGTAGGAGACACATCACATGTAACCTCATGCGTCGACTCATGAGATTCCAAGTCAGGAAGCACTAGACTCTCTCCTCCATCGTCGAAGACACTATCGTTGTCTGCAACCAATTCCTCCCCTTCTTCTTTGAAGCTCCTTTCTTTCTCACCTTTTTCACATAATATTTGAATGAGTTGGTTCATCTGCTCGTCCAAGTTTTTACAGCGGCTCATTTGTTCCTCCAATTTTCCGATTCGGCTCATTTTTCCTTCCTCTAACTGCTGCACCACTTGAGTAAGAGTGTGAAATGGATCCTCCAGGTGTGTGATAGAGTCCTCCATCAGCGGAGAAGACGTAGCGAGCAAGACTTCTTGTGAAATATGGTAATCCATATAACAGAAAAAATTCCACAACCCCGACAATCCTCCTAACCGTTTCAGGCCTCCGTTACTCATGTACTCAGAAAGCGCTCGCGTCTCAACAGTCATCCCATCAATTATGCAAATAATCATATCTCGGATGCTGAATTGATAACCCCATGAACCAAGGTCGTCAACATACTCATGCAATCTAGTGAAGTATTGGTGAAAGTTCTCACCTTCAAACTGCGCTAATATCAACATCTTGAAAGGTTAGTAGCAAGGGTGTCGTGAACCGTAATATAGGCTCACAACGGGTTAGATATATGCACAAAAATCAATAAATACACAAAACAAAGAAATAAACTTGATTCCCCGGCAACGGCGCCAAATTTGACGGAGGGGAAACCTGTCATTGATCCGTCAAAGTAAACTCAAACTTACAACTAGTATAGCAATAAGCAAGAGGTCGATCCCACAGGGAAAGTTATAACTCAAGTGTAATTCACGTGTCAATCAAAGTAACCAATTTTGGGGGTTTTTGTGTGTGAAAGTTCCGCCTTTTATCAAAGCGAAGTAAAGAAAGCAAATAAACTATAAACAGATTGATGCAAAACAATTTAGAAAAGATCGATCTACCTACAACTATCCACTTTATTTGGTTGAATTGATATTGTAACTTCCTCTTGTCTTTTTAGTTTTCCTATCAATGCCCTTGTCCCGACCTAATATAGTTACTAGTCCAATCAGTCCTAGAAACCCTTATCAATCGAACAGTCCCTAAAGAAGGATTTAACCCAATTGATAGCTTTAAGTTCAGAGATTAACCAAGGTATTTGCAGTCCCTAAAGAGGGATTTAACAACACATCCAACTTCCTACCCATCCAATTAGTACAATTAGCCCTAAAGGGATAAGTTTGCTACTTGGATTAAGGTTCGCAATCAGGAATCTACAAAACCCTAGCAATTGAATTGATCTAACTAGTTGGCCAGACAAGATAGAACAAAATAATAAACAATCAAGCACAAAGAAGTTGAAGCATTCAATCAAGGAATTTATGAACAAGATTCAGAAACTCACAATCAATCCAAATAAAGCTTCAAATTGAAAGTAGAACGAAGAGAGTTTAGCCGCCCATGGCGAACATCGCTCTCTCTCCAATTGTCTGATAGAACGTGGAATAGCATAGAAGTCCTAGAAAAATAACTAAAATTGGCCTTATAAAAGATCCAAGTCGGCCACAAGAGCAAACAACATAAACTATGGTTTTTACAGTCAAAACGGCATCGCTGACAACCCGTGTTGCGGCCGCGACATATCCAACCCCGCTGCATCCTCACTAGCGGCGGCCGCGTCATATATGCTGCGGCCGCTGCATTGGTCTTTCACGGAAAATCGGTATCGAATTTTCTCTTGTTGTCAAGAGGAAAGTTGTAGCTCTCTAAATGAGCTTTCCAACGCATGGTCATAATAGTCAATCGAACAACCGAGGCCTCCAGAAAGTGCAAAACAAGTTCAGCATGTCTGGCGACAACTTCTGCAGACTTGTTCTTCGTTTAGGTTCGCTTCTTCTTCTCAGGACCTCTTTAGATCTTCGTGTAAGTTTCTTCGATCAACTATACTTCCTCATCCAATGCGTTATTAACCCATGTCTCATCCTCGGATCCACAGTTGCCTGAAATAATCAATAAAAATGTGTAGATTCCGACTCCACCAACATAGAGAGCAAATATGCAAATTGTACTTAACCCATGCATGATATGCATCATAACTAAGCTAAATGCAACCTAATATGACCACCTAAATGCGTGCTATCATCTACCCAAGAGGATAGGCGCCTCCTCTACTTCATGCTCCATGTCCAAAACAAATAAATCTGCGGGAAAGATTAGCTTGTCCACCATAACTAAAACATCTTCTACAAACCCCCTGGGATAGATTTGAGAACGATTTGCCAATAGGATCACAACACTTGTTTCTTGCAAAGCACCAAGATCAAGCGATTTATAGAGGGAGTATGAGATAACATTAATGGATTCTCATAAATCTAGCAAAGCATGATTAAATTTAGCATCTCCAATTGTGCAAGAAATAGTAAACATACCCGGATCGCTACACTTTTTGGGCATACGCCTTTCTAACATAGCGGAGACATGTTCACTTACTTGAAATTTTTGTTTCCCCTTCAACTTTTGATTCCTCTTGACCGTGCATAATTCCTTCAAAAACTTTGCATAACGAGGAATAGTTTTAACTAGGTTGAGTAGGGGGATGTTTACCTCACACTTGGCGAATGTTTCGAAGAGTTCGGTGTCGCTCTCCGGCCTCCTTGGATTCCTCAAAGCCTCCGGAAAGGGTGCCACCGGCTTAAAATTGTCAAGAAGAGGTTTGGAATCGGCAGCGTCGTGTCCGGACTCACCAACGTTGGTTGTCTGGGCAGAATCCGCTGTCAGCGAATCGTTTTTCGCTGGTGGCGAGTCAAGTTCGCTAGGAGCGAGTCGAGTTCCGCTGTCAGCGACTGGGATCGTACCTGGTTCAACAGATGCATTCACCCCATTCGTTGCCAGCGAGTCTGGTTTCGCTGTCAGCGGAATTTGCACAAAACTTGTCTCTTCTTTGTTTTCTTCGTAGCCTTCTTCCATGATCTCTTCTAAGGCTTCTTTCTCACCCCTAGGTGCGACCACCACTTATGGTGGTAGCTTGCCCGAGTCCTTTGCTTGTAATTCTCCAATTGCTTGAGCCATTTGGCCCATCATCTTCTCTTGTGCATTCATCTTCTCCGTTTGAGCTTTGAGGGTTTCTAGAATGAGCTTGTATTGATCCTCACCTTGTTGATTAGCTTGAGGAGCCCCCTTTGATGATTATCATAGGGTGCTCTATATTTTAGACGAGAGCATCAAGCTCAGAGTTGTGGCGTGGTATATATCCGAACCTAATACCTTAGAAGCGATTTCGCCCCGACCACGGTGTAAGTCGGCTTCGCTTCTTGGCATCACCACAGCTCTGAGCTTGATGCTCTCGTCCAAAATATTTGTCTTGTATCAAAATATTGAGTTTGACACCACCAAGACGGAAGAGCACTTGGGTGGTGGTCCAATAAAACAACTCTGACACCACCCAAAATATGGTTTTATATATAAAAAAACAATTCATTACAATGCATGGCATGACGTACACCACAACTCCATTGAATTGTTTATTAATTGATCGATCGAGTATTGACACATCTACATCTCACATTTGCAACCTTTAATTTTGCCGATTCGTTAATGTGATCGATCTTGTCATGGCCATGTATATGCACACATTTAAAATGCGTTTGTTGCTGCATACAATTAGGGCAATTCAATGATATAATGATACCCTTTCCCTTATCCATAACTTACAATTAGGGCAATTCAACGATTCGACTATCATTTGCGAACCCAGTTTTTTTATTTTTTTATTTTTATTTTTTGCGACTGAATTTGACGTATTTAGGTTGTCAAACGTCCTACGTACTCCTTGTTGGAGATCAAGTCATACCGTAGTTTTGGACACTTTCATTCTTGAGGCTTCACGTGAAATATTTCTTCACGAATTTTCCATTCACGCAGGAGTATACCACTTCACCTTCGGCATTTGAGAGTCCATATGCCCCTTTAGGGAAAACTTTGGTCACCACATAAGGACCTTCCCATTTTGCTTCAAACTTTCCTTGGGATTTTCGGTTGATCACAATTGGTCGCCTAATGGTAAGGACCAGGTCACAAACAACGAATGAGCGAAATTTGACCCTTTTATTGAATGCCCCAGCCACTTGGGCTTGGTAGATTTCAAGTTTTTGTTGTGTTGCTAGCCGGTGCTCATCCAATGCTTCGAGCTCGGCCAGACGAATCTTGACATTCTCTTCCGGGTCGGTGAGCTGAACTGCAACTATGAGAGATGGCAACTGAATTTCTAAGGGTAAAACAGCTTCAGGCCCAAAAACCAGGTTGTAAGGCATACAACCAGTCGATGTGCGTGTTTTGTCCGATAAGCCCATAGTGCCTCTAGTAGCCGTTCATGCCAATCTCTTTTGGATTTTGACACCATCTTCTTTAGGATCTTGCATAGCACTTTATTAAATGCCTCAGCTTGACCATTTGATGACAGGTTATAGCTCGATGAGAAGCTATGCTGAAACCCAAACTTCTCGCTCAACTTCACCGGCATCTGATTTTTGAAGTAGAGAGCGTTGTCTGAGATGATTTTTGAAGGAACTCCATATCGATAGATCAAGTGAGTCCTTATGAAGTTAGCGACTTCTTTAGCTCCCACTTCCTTCAATGGTATGGCTTCTTCCCATTTTGAGAAGTAATCTGTAGCAGCCAGAATATACTGGTGTCCTCGAGAGGACGAGGGCTTTATACACCCTACAACGTCGAGACCCCATGCATTAAATGGCCAGGACAAAGTCGTCGGGTGCAACATTTGAGGAGGCTGGTGTATGCAGTCGCTATGAATTTGACCAGCGTGGCAAGCTTTAGAAAAATCCATGGCATCCTTCACCATTGTTGTCCAATAATAGCCCAGTCGTTTGATTTGATTAGCTAACTTTGGACCGGCTTGATGCGCTCCGCATACCCCAGCGTGGCTTTCTGCGAGGATATATTTTGCCTCTTCATTTGACAAGCATCCTAATAACATTCCATCGAATGTCCTTTGATACAAAGTGTCATTCTTAAGTAGGAACCTTGACACTCGTCTTTTAACATCCACTCTCTTTTTAGCATCATCGGGAAGGACTCCATGACGAAGATACTCAATGAGCGGTTGTCGCCAATCTGTTTCTTCCTCAACTTCATATACGGAAACGACATCCACCTTTTTGTTGGGCTCGACTCACTCCAAAGCTGACATAAGCAAATGTCGCTCCCTGATTGTAATCTCGATTTCTCTTTCACTTGGCAATGTCAGTGACACGGCCAATTTAGCCAATGCATCTGCTTGGTCATTCTCGGATCTTGATATATGCACGACTTCTATCTAACGGAACTGGTGCATGAGATGCCTGGCTCTTTGATGCAAAAGAAGCAAATTTGTGTTTTTGACTTCATACTGGCCATTCAGCTGCCTGATTACTAACTGAGAGTCACCAAACACCTTTATTGGATTGGCATTCACCTCAAGAGTTATCTCTAGGCCAATGATGAGTGCTTCATATTCTGCCACGTTTTTTGTGCAGTTTTCTAAAAGAGAAAATGAATAAGGTACTATTCCCTCGGTTGGGGTGATGAATACTATGCCTACTCCGGCCCCTCTTCTCTTTGCAGCGCCATCAAAGTATAACTGCCAAGATTTTTCTTCTGTCATGAAGATTTCTTCATCTGGCAAATCATCCACTAACTCCTCGTTATCGGGAGTAGGATGGGCGGCTAAGAAATCAGCTATGACTTGCCCCTTAACCGCCTTTTGAGACACAAACTTGATGTCAAAGGGAGCCAGAAGCATAGCCCATTTAGCTAGTCTTCCTGACAACACCGTCTTGGACAAAATGTATCGCAAAGGATCAGCTCTGGAGATTAATGTGATTTGATGAGACAAGAAATAATGCTATAGCTTTTGGATAGCAAAGATCAACGCCAGACATATCTTCTCCATAGCAGGATAATTTAGTTTTGCCCCGACCATCGTTCGGCTGATGTAGTACAAGGCATTTTCCTTCCCTTCATCATTATTTTGTGCTAACATTGCCCCTAACGACCGCTCAAGACTTGCGGTGTACAAGACTAAGGGTTTTCCCTGAACTGGTGCCATGAGGATTGGCGGGTCAGTCAAGTATTTCTTGATGTTGTCGAGAGCATTCTGACAGGCTTGGTCCCATATGAACGGAACATCTTTCTTCATCAACCTCAGAAAGGGTTGACACCTCCCCTTCAAATTTGAAATGAAACGCCGGATGTAGGCAAGTTTGCCCTGTAGACCTCGCAACTCACGGAGATTCCTCGGGGCTGGCATTTTCACGATTGCCTTGATTTTGTCGGGGTCGATTTCTATGCCCCGTCCTTGAACAATTAAGCCAAGAAACTTGCCTGAAGTTACACCAAAGGCACATTTGAGGGGATTCATCTTCAATTGGTGTTTTCGCAACCTCTCGAAGATTCTCTTGAGATCATCCAAATGGTCCTCTCTTTTCTTCGTTTTCACCACTAGGTCATCCACATAGCACTCAATGGTGTTGTGAAGCAGATCATGAAAGATCACCGTCATGGCTCTTTGATAGGTTGCTCCCGCATTTTTCAGACCAAAAGGCATTACCGTATAGCAATACGTGTCTAGAGGTGTCTGGAAAGTCGTTAACTCTTCGTCTTCGGGATGCATCTTAATCTGATTATACCCTGAGAAACCATCCATGAAGGATAAAGCCTGAAAACCCGTGGTGGATCAACCAATAACTCGGTTATCGGAAAAGGGAATTCATCTTTGGGACATGCTTCATTTAAGTCCCGAAAATCCACACAAATACGTAGCTGGCCGTTCTTCTTCTTGACGGGGACAATGTTTGCCAACCATATTGGGTATTGGACCTCACGAATGAATCCAGCCTCGATGAGCTTGTTGACTTCAGCTTTAATCTGCACTGTCAGCTCGGGCCGAAAACGACGTTGAGCTTGCTTTACTGGCTTTTCCTCTTCGGAGACAGATAGCTTGTGCATAGCCACCTTAGGATCCAAACCAGGCATGTCTTGATATCCCCAAGCAAACACATCTCTATATTCGTTGAGAAGATGCTCGTATGATCGTCTTTCTTCTTCCGTTAGCAAAGCACTAACGAATACGAGCTTAGGGTCTTCTGTAGTCCCCAAGTTGATCTCTTGTAGTTTGTCAACCGTAGCTTGACCTCCATCTTCCATTTCTAGTGGAGCAGGTTGGACCACATTAAGAAAATCCTGAGAATCTTCACTTGGCTCACTTCTCGTATAGGTCAACACCATATTTACTTCTTCTGTTTGAGCATTCATGGGATCCTCATCTTTGTAAATTGAGGTTTCTGGCTTCTTATTCTTCAGCTTCCACTTTCTGGTCTTCTTGGTGTTGGCCCTTTTGTGTTTAGGCACATTAACTCTTCCAAGCCTCTCGAACACAGAAGCTCGTGGAGCACTTGTCTCAAGCCTTTCGAAAACCGAGACTCGAGGTGCATTTGTTGCGTCTTGAGAGAACATATTTTGCTCTTGGCTTGTTAGAGTCATAGGCTCTAAGACTTTAGCAGACAATAACTCCCCCTCTTGAGAGATTTGTAGATCATCCATCGAGATCTCATTGAGGGATTTCCGCGAAGCTTTGCTTTTCAATAGAGGTCTCGTCGCCTTAACTTTGATGGCCTTATGATGCTTTGAAGAGGCTTGCTCGACTGGTGCCTTAGAAGACTCACCCTTGAACACCACCTTTACATTTCCATTTCCTTTATCTCCAAAATGCCTTTGAATGACCAACTTCTTCTTTGGAATAGATTGGTCAATTTTACGGAGAGGACAAGTGTAGCTTGTCATTAGAGAGTGCATAGCCTTCTCTGCTGCACTCAATGGCTTATGGCCGGGTTGTCTCTTATCCTTGGGTGTGTATTTGAATAACACCCTAGGACGTGTCTCTGGCTCTTCCTTTCTTCGAACAAGAGAGACCTTGGGTGACGGGGACTCTTCTTGGGCCATTGCTCCCTTTTGAGGACTGACACTTTTACCCTCCTCTTTTGCTTCCACACGTGGATTGGAGTTAGAGTGAATAGTCTTGTAGAATTTGGCTCTGCGTAATTAACGCTTTCACCTTGAAAAGGATCACTATCGCCACGGATAGTCCTTTCATTTCCGTTTTCATCGGTGTACTTCAAGCACTGATGAAGTGTAGAAGCAATCGACTTGTTGGCATGGAGCCATGGCCTCCCTAGCAAAGCGTTATAGGAGGTTCCAGCGTCGATGGCGTGGAAAAGAGCATCCTTGTAGAGATCATCCAGAACCACTTTCAAGGCAATGTCGCCCAAAGCTTTTTGTCCCACCTGGTTGAAACCTTGAATGGTGAGCAATGTGGGAAACAGATGATCAACGGTCAATCCCATTGCTTCCAAGACCCGTAAAGGTAATAGATTCACCGCAGACCCACAATCCAGCAGGATTCTGTTGATTTTTGCATCTCCAATCGTACCTGTGACATATAAGGGTCTATTGTGATCGGTGCTTCCTAATTGGAGGTCTCCGTCGGAGAACGTTATGGATGCCATGCATGAAGCACATTGAGATGGAGTGGGTAAAGTCACTTCATCAACCTCAACTCGATCCACTTGGTCTTTGTAATCTTCTGGATCCATGAGGGCTTGAATCAAGGCCTTTCTTAAATCGGTCGACATTTGTAATGCGTCATATACACTTAAGCGTGCAGGAATGCGCTTTAAATGGCCGATCACGTCGTACTTCACTTGCTCCTTAAAAGAAGCTTTACGAAGCAACACAGGCCTCCGTGGCACGACATCTTTTTGGGCGGATGCCCCAGCTTCCTGGTCTTTCTGAC
The DNA here is from genome assembly GCA_037127255.1 of Persicaria tinctoria. Classification (NCBI taxonomy): domain Eukaryota; kingdom Viridiplantae; phylum Streptophyta; class Magnoliopsida; order Caryophyllales; family Polygonaceae; genus Persicaria; species Persicaria tinctoria. The sequence continues at coordinate 6,441,569 of JBANSL010000020.1, forward strand.
CCAATGCAGGATTCTCTTTTTCAACCACCTCCTCAAAATTTGTAGCATTTGGACTCTCATTGACAAATGGCCCCCTCCTTTGCCCTTTTTCCTTGGGCTTAGGAGGTAGCAATTTTTTTTCCCGAACGAAGAGTAACTTCATCAGCCTCTAACTCTTCTTCCTCATCTTTTTCGGACCATGTGGCCATGCAACATTGAACAATTTCTTCTTCCCAAAATAACTCCTCTTCAGAAAAATCATTTTCCAGGAGCTCTTTCGGAATAAAGTCCTTCAGAGTAAAGATCTGGCGTATAGGCTGGATATACTCTTCATCAGAATCATCTTCTGATTTCTTGTTCTTCTTGTTTTTGTTCTTGTTTTTCTTTTTCTTATTTTTCTTCTCGGGCTTTCTACCGATCATTCTAAATCCCATAGGTCTAGTATGCTGGGTACTCTTTAGATGAGACTTCTTTTGGCTTAGACAAACCTGCCACTTAGAACCATCCCCAACGTCTTCATCTTGTGAAAATGATTCTTCAATGTTTGACTGCATTAGGACCTCATACATAGTCGGGCAGTCTGGTTCTTCCCTTGGCATGTCAGGATATGCCCAAACAGTGCGTACTTTGTCATGCACCTGAAATTGTACTGGGACTGCCTTCGGGGGTAATGACACTGTAGGGATGTCATCTAGTGAAGGAACAACCTCAACCTCTTCTACTATAGAGATGGGGTTTGACGAGGCTGCTTGGCCTTTTGAGCTTGCACCTTCGATTTCAATTTCTCCCTTGTTGATCATCCTTTCCACGATGTCCTTGAACACATAGCAGTCTTCGAGAGGGTGACTAACAATTCGATGATAAGGGAAATACTTTGGATCACCCGTTCTGTTAGCCTCGTTTGGCCTCTTTGGCTCGGGGAGTGACAACATATTCTCCGTCATGAGCTCATTGAATATCTCTCTTACATCTTCATCGTCAAAGGGATACTTCTTCTGCTTTCTCTATTCGAGAGACAATCTTTTAATGGGCTCTTTCACTTGCCCCTTTTCCTGCGCTTTAGGATTATTTCCAGCGGATTTTCCACGAGGCTTGATGAACGTAGCCATGGATTCTCCTCTTTTTTGAGACTTTTTGTTGTCATCCTTCCTCGTCTCATTGATTTGAGGTCGGCTTGTTGCGGGCTTGGGTCGAGCTAGTTGACGCTCAACGTTGCAGGCCTTTGAAACTAATGTATCAAAAGCACGGGGTTCTGCGCTACCGACATGTATAGCAAGCTCTGGGAGTAGGTTGTTGACACACATCTGCACGAATGCCTCTTCGCTCAATTTTTCTGAACATTGAAGTCTCAAACTTCTCGACCTTGCGATAAAGTCATTTGCGGACTCATTCGGTCTTTGCTGTGTATTAGCCAGATCTATGATGGACACCTTGGCTTTCGAGCTCACGAACTGAGCTAGGAACTCCCTTTGCAGCTCGTCCCATGTATGGATATACTCAGGTTGAAGCTGAGTATACCATGTGAACGCGGATCCTCGTGGTGATTGGACAAATTGTCTTATCAGTAGCTGATCACTCAAGGCAGTTTCTCCACATGCCGAGTAAAAGTGAGCCAAATGTTCACGAGGGGACCCATTGAGGCCGTCAAATTTATCAAAATTCGGCCTTTGGTAGTTCGGAGGAAATGGGATTGCGTCGTACTCCGCAGGATAGGGCTTTCTGTAACCGATCACAGGCGGACTTTGAGAAATCTTGAACTCTCGAATCCCCTGTGCGATCCACTCTTTTATTTCCTAAAGAGAGATAGAAGCACTGCTTTCTCCCGTCTTGGGAATCTCTTGCCTATTCTCCGAATTTTGCTCTTCCCTGTTCTCCGAATTTCGTTGTTGGAGTTGGTCCATGAGCAATTTAATTTGAGCATCCCTTTCCTCTAGCTTCTTTTGTAATTCCTGGAGCTGCTCTTCAATGCTTGTTGCCCCGGTCACTAGAACTGGCATGCTTTCAACTTCTTCTTCAGAGGCATTGGATGACCCACCCTCGCTTACAACAAGCGGAAAATCCTCCTCTTGAAATAGAGAAATAGAGTCCCCATATAATGGGGAATTTTGCTTTTCTTCTTGAATCGTTTCTGGATTCGAAGATTGGGTGGTCACTCTAGCATATGACTCGGCCTTAGACATAGACCTTGTCACTCGCCGCTCAAAGCTGTTGTTAGTTGGGATTTCAGCCATGTTGGATTCCTTGGTCACATCAAATTGAATCTTGAATGACCTCCTTCTCACCCAGCGACCGCCCTCTACGAGAAAAGTTACTGGCAGTTCATTCCCTTATTTTTTTTGATTAGGTAAAAATTCGGATGGAAAGCCCGATCCGAAAGCATCCTACAGAACGATTCGGACGGAAATCCCTATCCGAACGCATCCTGCCGAATGAGGTCTAGAAGACCTGAATGATGGTATAACTCTGACTCCTTGGTAGAGTAGCAAAGCTGCAAAGGTGTACAACCTTATTCGCTACCCGGTTACCAATGCGGGGAATATGGGATGCACTGACGTTCTTTACTCTTTTGAGAAGAGATTGGATATCGGACATAATCATTTCTATTTCCCAGGGATACCCAACCTTTTTATTTAGGTAATCCGTGATAATTTTTAAGTCTCCTTCTATTATTAGATCCTTAATCTTTAGTTCCTTGACCTTTTTTACCCTTAGTCGCAGGGGCGGATCCTGGACCGACATTCCGAGGATACTTGAAGGTAATTTTTTTTATCATTCCGAGAATGTTTAAAGGTAAAAAAAAAATTCTTTTGTAATTTTTTTCCCGGGTTGGGGATGCTTGACGTAAAATATTAGGAAATTAACACTAATTTTTTTTTTGGGGGGGGGGGATGCTTGAGCATCCCCATCCATACAAGAGCATCCGCCACTGCCTAGTCGTAGTGCACGGGCTTCCGCCATGAGAGGGGATTGTCCGCCAATGGTGTTACCTCCAAAGCTAATAGGATTTCCCTGTCGGTCTCTAATGATGTATCCAATTGAGCTATTTGAGTTTGATATAAATGATCCGTCAAAATTTAATTTGTATTTGCCCATCGGGGGTTTCTTCCAGCGGTAGGCTTTTTTGTCATTTTTAGCGAGACCATTTTCCCCTTTCTGTTTTAGTAGATCTTCTATGTCAGGTGTGTTCCAACCACTAGCTCTTTTCCAATTTTCAATATTCTCTCCTATCATTTTCTTAATCCCCTCAGCGGAGGGGGTGTTGGCATTTCTGAAAATAGTTTGGTTTCTGATAAACCAAATAGTCCACCATCTGATTGTTATATATTGTTTCCTGTCCATCGGAAGGGAGGAGCTTAAGATTTGTAGAATTTTATTCATTTCTCTATTCTCCGAGAGGAGAGACTCAACTCGTAGAGCTAAGTCTCTGGGAAATTGTTGATAGGGCATTCTATGAACAGGTGGATATCATCTTCCTCATACTGATTGCAGAAGATACATGTATTTGGCACCGCAACCCCCTTTTGAGATAAGCGGCTGGCCGCGGCAAGGCCTTTTTGTTTTATCTTCCATATAAAAATTTTGACCTTTGGGGTTGCGTCAATTTTCCAAATCCATGAAAATTCGTCTGGTGTTCTTTGTGTTGTGGATGTGATTAGGTTATAGGCACTTGTAGTGGTGAACCACCCCTTTTTAGCGGACCACCAATACAATCTGTCTTCAAAGGAGGTGATCGGCAGAGGGATTTTCATAATTTCTTCGGCTAAAGGGAGTGGGAGAACGGATAGTAGCTTCTCCCTCCACCATTGTTTTCCTATGATGAATTCGCTAACAGAGTCATTTAGATTTATATTATGATGAGAGTCTACTCTATCGATAAGAGGTGTCGTTGTTACCCAATTGTCTTTCCAAAACTTGATTGATTTCCCACCCCCCACCAGCTAGATGAGCCCTGATTTAAACTTCAGAACCAGTGAGCTTAGTTTTGACCATTGCCAAGATGCATTGCCTTTTCTAGAGTAGGAAAGGATGTGGTCTTCTTTTAAATATTTGTACTATATAATTTTGACCCAATTATTTTCTAGTTCCGCCAGTATTTTCCATAGAAGTTTTAGTTGGAGTGCTTCATTCATGTCTCTTGTTTTCCGTAGTCCTAGTCCTCCTGCCGCTTTTGACTTACAAACTTTCTCCCAACTGATGAGTGGACTATGTTGTGTGTCTTTGTTCCAGAAGAAAGTTCTGTTGATTTGGTCTAGTTGTTTATGGACCGTCACTGGGAGCATAACGCTCTGCATCGAATATAAAGGTTTTGATGACAGGTTAGATGTTATTAGGGTTGCTCTGCCTTGTTGTGATAGGGCATTTGCACGCCATTTGCTTAGTTGATCTTTTGATTTGCATATAATTTCTCCAAATTTTTCATTGGTAACTCTCCCATTTATGATTGGGCAACCCAAGTACTTTTCCAAATTCCGCTCTAGGGGTATATTAAGAATTCCTTCTAGGTCTCTTGCTCTTGATCTAATAATTCCTGGTGTGGTTTGAAAGGACGATTTATGGTAGTTTACTTTTGGGAAAATGGCAGAAAACCACCCCTTAAATATGGCTCTTTGCAGAAAACCACCCCTTAATATTGAAATTGCAAAAAACCACCCCTTAAACCCGTTTTGTCTGTAAATCACCACCCACAACATTTTTTCCGCTATCTTGCTGTTAAAAACGGTGAAAAGTCATTTTTACCCCACCCTTTTAATGTTATTTTAATGAGAGAAAAATGTAAGAATTGAAATAAATTAATAAAATCTATTTATCCATCCATTTTAACGTTATTTTAATAGAATAACATACCTTTTTCTCTCATTAAACATGATGAATAAATATATTTTATTAATTTATTTCAATTCATCAATTTTTTTCTCGTTAAAATAACATTAAAAGGGAGGGATAAAAATGACTTTTCATCGTTTTTAACAGCAAGCTAACAGAAAAAATGTTGTGGGTGGCAATTTATAGACAAAACAGGTTAAAGGGGTGGTTTTATGCAATTTCAATTTTAAGGGGTGGTTTTCTGCAAAGAGCCATATTTAAGGGGTGGTTTTCTGCCATTTTCCCTTTACTTTTTGCCCAGAATATTTGCAGTAGTCTTCAATTATTTCTTTAACTTTTGTACAAGCTGCATTACTTCCTTTGGAGAATATTATTATATCGTCCGCAAAGGCCAGGAAAGGGATGCAGGGTCGCGAGTGGCCGAATCTAAAACCGACGCTTTTGAGATTAGATTCTGCCTCCGCCAATAGTTTTCGAGCTAGGACTTCTGCACTGAGGAGGAAGAGAAAAGGGGAGAGGGGGTCCCCTTGTCTCAAACCCCTCGTTGGTTTGAACAGGTCTGTTGGTCCATTGTTTACTAATACCGAGAAAGAAACTGTACTCACACATTCCATAATGATGTCTACAAATTTTTGGTGGAAGCCAAATCTCTGGAGCACTGATTTCGTAAATTGCCAGTCTACTCTGTCATATGCTTTCTCCATGTCGAGTTTTATTGCAGTCCACCCCTTAGAACCCTTTCTAGTACGGAAGGAGTGAAAGATTTCATGTGCTATTAGGATGTTGTCTTGTATTGCTCTATCGGATACAAAGGCTCCTTGAAGTGGATGGATAAGCTTTCCTATAATTATTTTCAGCCGTTCAGTTATTATTTTATAAATAATCTTGTATAACGTGGAACATAGGCTAATCGGTCTATAATGTGTAGTCATGGAGGGATTATCATTTTTCGGTATTAGGGATATAAAAGTGTGATTGATCTGTTTTAATAGGTTGCTAGAGTGGAAGAAAGCTTTTGTAGCCCTGATGATATCGGAGCCAACAATGTCCCAATATTTTTTTATAGAACTCCGCCGTCATACCATCCGGACCCGGAGATTTGTTGTTACCCATTGAGAAGACTGCTTTTTTGATTTCGCTATTTGTTGGTTGTTGAATAAGTAATTTGTTTTCATCGTCTGTAATAGTCGGGTTAATCACTAGAAGATATTCATCTAATTGGGGGGTCGAATAAGTTTGTTCCCGACTAAATCTTTTTTCAAAGTCTCTTTGAATTTCCTTTTTAATATTTTCATCACCTATTATTTGGGTTCCTTTTGCTGAGGTAATTGTTCTAATTATCTTCCGATTTCTTCTTCCCGTGGCTACCCTATGGAAATAGGAAGAGTTGGTATCTGCTAATTTTAAGTGTTTTGATTTAGCTTTTTGATTCCAATAAGTTTTATGAAAGAGGAGTAAATTTTCTCTTTTTGATAAGAGGTTCTGTTCTTTTGTGTATAAATCCGGGTTTTGATTAGATTGTTGGCTTGATTGTAGTTCGATTAGGGCCTCATCAACGTCTTGGAGCTGGCGAAAAATGTTTCCAAATGTTTTCTTGTTCCATATTTTAGCTTTTTGTTTGAGGATTTTTTATTTGTGTGTGACTTGGAACATGGCTGAGCCTGCACATGAAGCTCTCTACGCTTGTTTGACAATATTTCGAAAATCTTTTCTCTGTAGCCAGATATTTTCGAATTTAAATGGGGGTAGTTTGAAGGTAGTGTTTTTGGAGATGTTAATTGAAATAGGCCAATGGTCCGAGTTTGACAATGCTCCATTTTTAGTTGCTAGATCGGGAAACATATCAATTATTTCATGATGGACTAGCACCCTGTCAAGTTTTTCCAGTATGTTATCTGAGCCAAAGTGCTTCTTTCTCCATGTGAATGGGTTACCGAACGAAGGGATCTCCACCAAGGAGCATGCATCTTTAAATTCCATTAATCTCTCGAATCTACCCGGTAATGTTTCTGCGCCACCACAATTCCATTAATTTCCTTCCCTCATTTTACCAACTAAGCTAGACAAGTTTTGTGTTCTTTTTTACACTACAACAGAAATGTTTATTAGCGACCAAAATTTTAGCGACGAATTATATTTCCTCGGTAAATGTGACCTTTAACGACAAACATATCCAATCCACGTTAAAGGATGCATGAACTTTAGTTAGAAACTTATATTCCCCGCTAAAAGTGACATTCAACGACAAATTTTTTTATTCATCGCTAATTATTATCATAATGTGGTCGCCTAAAAGATAAGGAAAATAGCGACGAATTTGAAACTTTTATTGAGGAATATTTTCCTCACTAAAAGTATAATCATCGAGGAATTTTAAATTTTGTCGTTATATCTTTGATGTGAATTATTTAAAACCCACCAAATTTTTTGGCGACAAATATTGGAATTTATCACTAAAAGTATATCTTTATCGACGAAAAAATTTATCGCTAATTATATTAATTAAGGATGAAATTCCATTTTCGTCCCTAATAAGTTGGGTGAAAATAGATAAAATTATTGAAATTCATTAGCGAGAAAACTTTAAGTTATTTGCCAAATTTTTTAGTCACAAAGATTTTAATTTCTTCATAAATATATTTTTCAAGGAAAAAGTTTATTAATAAATATATTAATCAACAAAGTAAAAAAAAATCCCAAGGCAGACGTAGGTTACATTTCTTCTTCTTCTTTGCCCTCTATACCAGTCCGAGCGCCTCCCTTCTCCTCCATCCTCGGCAGTCGGCGCATCCACCATCTCTCTCGCTCGTCACGCCGTCCCCAAACCCTAAATCATCACCTTGCGAAGTCGCCGCCCCCTTCGTTTCCTCTCCGCCTCTTCACAACCGTCCATTCGAAGCCACCGCCGGAACCCTAACGATCGACCATGGTCATCTCCTTCGACCGCCACAGTCTCGCTCTCCACCGTCACCGTTGCTTCTCCCGGATGGTTGCGGTTCCTCCGTCTCTTGATCTCTTTCTCTGTTTCACACCACCGACCTTCTCAGTGTCGCCATCACCAGCATCCTTTACCCCTTGCAAGATCCTTGCGTCTTGATCGGGATTTTATTCAATTCACCCTTCGAGAGTTTCGACTTCCAACCCGATCTTGCCTCGGGTAAGTGCAGGTTCATCTCTCCAATACTTCGATTTTTAGCGTTGAATTAAACATCTAATAATGCTGAATTTGTGACTTTTTTGTGTCTCAGATGATGAGTGATGATTCCATTTGGTAGTGTTGGGCTGAATTTGTGCTTAATTGACGCCGAACTGATTGAACAATGGATTACTTTGCTTGCCTGATTACTACAATTTGTGTTGTTGTTTTTTTCCTTATGTAATGTTATGGTCGTGCGATCGATGTTGCTTCCCGGATGTTGATTTCGCTCAATTGGAATTGGAAAGGTTGTAACTTGAAATTGCTTGTGATTTTCGATCATTGGCGGATAAATTATGTTTTATGAAGATTTAGAAGTGGATTTAGAATTGTCCTCTCTGCTGAAAATGTTATAAACTACGGCGAGGGCAATTCGTTGATAGTTGCACATGCTCTATTACTAGCTTGCTTTCACTTTTTGTTGGTGTTTTTGGTTTTGTCGTTGTGGCTTAGCTATGGTGATGTTTGTGGCATTGCTTGTTCCTGAGTTTGCCTTGCTTGATTGGAAATTTCTAGATGTAGTTACTAGGGGTGGTCGATTTATTGACCTTTGTTATTGAATTGATCGCATTTATGGACCTTAAATGAGATGCCAGATAATATAACTCTGGTGTTGTATTATAAGTTTATTATACTGACTTTTATATCTACTATATATTTTTGGATGTGAGATCCATTTTCTGAATGCTTTGGTGCCGATCACTCTTATTTAACTTGTTAGAGCAACTAAGAGAGTTGTAAGTGAAAAAAATAGATATGAAAATTCATGCCCTACCATATCCGACTATTTTGTGGTTGTTGTGTCCTTATTAGAATGAGTAATGTTTCATGTATGCCTTACCAAAACATTTTGTTTAATGCTATAGGTTGCACTTACAGGTGAGGTGCTAGGTGTAATTGAACGGTTTAAGAAGGCTGGGATTTGGGAGCCAAACAAAACCGGGTATGTCATTGGTTACTGTTTGTATTAAAGGATTTTGTACAATGTATCAACAAGAGCATATGAATTGATTTTGTTTGTAGTTGGCTATAAAAACAAAGAAACCTCAAAACCTTTGAAATGAGATCCATTTGTATGTAATATTCTTGCTGATTTATGTTAGCTTTTTACTGCAATATTCTTGTTGATTTCTGTTAGTTTTTTACTGCAATATTCTTGCTGGTGGTTGTTTTCTAATGCCTTTATATTCTTGCAGTATGAAATATGGTGATGACGTGTACAGAGACAACCCAAGAAGATGGATCAAACTCGCACTATGACTATTTACTAAATCTGCAAACATGTCTTTGGAGCAAAATCGGGCTATAGTTATGATGTCGAACGTCGATCTACACCAACTAACACTTCTTAGTCTAGATTACATTAAATGATTGAGAAGAACAAAGGCTTGGATGAGGAGCTCGACTGAGAAGAACAAAGGCTTGGATGAGGAGCTCGACGAGACTCAACAACGTACTATACAAGCTCAAAATGTCATGCTCAATGCATTAGAATGAAGTTTAGTTTCTAATAGACAGGTGCAAATAATTGCTAAACACTTTAGCTCATTTTTAGTTTGGAATGTAGATTACATTAATCCAATCATTAGGTCGATCGGTAAATGTGTAATATATATTTTGTTATTTATGATCAAATGGTAACATTTTTTAAATACTTTATTATTATTATTTTTGAATTATAATATGCATTTACTCGCTCCTTTGTAGGACCTACCATATTTCCTTGCCATCAATAAACATTTATAACGACGAAACTATAATTTTCACTTTGATCCGTGTATTTTGCCTGAACAAGTTTTCTCGCTAAAATGAGACATGTTCATCAATAACGAGGAAATAAAAACATTAGCGATGAAATTTATTTTATCGACAAATACATTCAACGACCATTTTCTAATCCTTGAACTTATTTGGCAACGAAATTGTATGACTTTTGGCGAGGAAAATAATTGTTGCTAAATTACAATAGCGACACATTATTCCCATCGTTAAATGGCCTCCGCAAGGAAATTATTTTTTCCTCGTTAATACTTTGTAGGAGTAAATTTCCTCGCCGAACACTTGTAGCGACGAAATCTTCATTTTCTGTGAGGAAAATATCCCTCGCAAATAACCAGGTTTCTTGTAGTGAATTACATTTTTTTTTAAAAAAAAATGCTCCGAAGTTCCGTCGCCAGTGACGATGCCATGAATTTAGGGCTAACTATTTAACACAGTAATTCTACCAAAAGGAGATTAAACGATCAAGATAGACAATCAAACAGGGGTTTCCCGCTATATAAATAAACCCCCGAGATAGAAGTAAAGTATTGGGATTTATATATAAATACTATATATGGTATAAGTATACAAGTGAGATTATACACAAGAAAGGCAAGTAGTAAAAGCCTCCTAAATTATACTAAAAGCTCTCCCACATCGATTGTAAACTAAGAAAGCAAGAAGCTTGCAAAGCCATGACTCCACATCTCCATTGTCCCACATCAACAAAGAATGGGTAAGCAAGGAGGAGACTCCCCTTATAAATAAAGGCCAAAGGACAACGTAATAAAGATCGGTTCGGAAGTGTTGGGATCGGCTTAGGCTAGTCTCGATCAAGCTTTTTGGTCTTTCTCAGAGCGGGATTTGCACCGAATTGCGTGCACCGAACCATGAAGAGCCGATAATCGATCAAGGGCGAACCGTACGAACGTCGGACATCTTCATTGACGCCGTCTGTGAATGGTGTTCATTGACGCCGTCTGTGGAAACCATTCACTCTAAGGGGTGATCGATTAAGGTTAAGTATCCGCCTGTTATACCTTAATTAGGTTCCATGATTTATAATTGGTAGTTTTTTTACTAAAGAAATAAAAAAAGTTAGGAATGGAATGGTAAAGTGCTAAACTACTGTTGGTATTTATTCTTTAGAATCCAATCTATCGCTATATTCCAAGAATCCAATCTATCGCTATATTCCAGTAGTATGTTATCTAAATCATAATATAAGCTAGGAATATATATATATATATTATATATCATATGTAATCAAGGTTTATTGTGTAACATGTGAACACATCTGAGCCGTTGATTTAGGACAACCCTACCTCCCCCTCCCACATATTACGGTTTATCAACCAAGGAGGAGAGAGAATTAGGAGTGGGATCGATCGGAGCAAAGCAAAGCCGGAGACGTGAGGTGCGGCGTAGGCGGGCGACGATTGTGAAGGCGGCGAGGGCACATCCATTGCGAAGGCGGCATCGATTGCAAAGGTGCAGCGACTGCGAAGGAGGCGGCGACATCGAAGATTATGTTGGCGATGGACCTCCCCGATGGCGATGGCGAATCCTCCTTCTGGCTCCCATGGCGGCAGCGGTGGTCGGATGTGAGTGCGAAGGCGGCGGTCAGAGGCGACTCCTTCTTCTGGCTCCTATGGCGGAAGCGGCGAACGGATTATTCGATGCCCATGGCGGCAGCGGCGGTCGAAGTATCCCATGACGGCAGCGGCGGTTTGACGCCCAGATCTGGGTTCCTCTCTTCAAATCCTTCCCAATCTCGAAGTTATTGCAATGATTGTAGTTTAGAGTCATCCGATTTTTGAAGGTATGCTTTCGTTCTCCTCAAATCTGGTCCTTTCTTCTAGATCTGAGTTTGAACCAATTAGGATCCGTTGATTGACGAGGATCAATTGATTGATGGAATTCATGGAGTTTCTCTAGCGGATCAATTATTGAAATTGTGAAATCGTTGATTTGTAGGGAAACAGGGGAAGAGGATGTGTATCTGAAGGTGATTTCCTGCGGGATTTGCGAAGGTGGTTGAAGGTGATTTGCTGCAGGGAAATTGCGAAGGTGGCTGGCGATTGCAATTTGCGAAGGTGACCGACGATTGCGAAAGGAGGCGAAGGCGGCGATAATAGGTTGAAGAATTTCAATTTCATTGTTCATTATTCAATCTTAGAGGTATTCGGGAGAAAAGTTGAATTATTCAAGTATATGAACCGAATTATTCACATGTATGAACCGATTTTGTGTTTAAGGAGATGAGTTTTTTTTTAAAGGTTGGCGGTTATATGAATGAAAAATGCATCTATACTATCGAATAATCATGTGATACCATCTAATAATCCAGCGATACCATCGAATAATATTTAGTTATTTGTTAAAATGAGATAAGTAATCGATTAATATTGTAACACCGTCGATTAATTAAGCTACACCATAGAATAATCAAGCGATACCATCAAATAATCAAACGATATCATCGAATAATTATTAGTTAAAAGTTCATGACGTTTTCAAGGTGGTAGCCTATTAGAATAATCCATCAATACTATTGCATAATCCGTCGATGCGATCTAATAATCCAGATATACCATCGAATAATTTCAAGAGAGTGCATCACACACGCCCCCAATTCAGCAAGTGGGCATGAAAAAACATGGGTCCTACTGATTTTTAATTAAAAAAAGGCTAAAATTGTCTTTTAATCCCAGCCATCTATTTCATCCAATCAACGGCCCAGATGTGTTTATATGTTACACAATAAGCCTTGATTACACTTGAACCATCCCCTATATATATATATATATATATATATAAGTGAGAAGAAATTAATCCGGTAAGAAGAAAAGAAGCAATTTAATTGGTGGAAATAGATCTAGATTTTAAAGAGAAAAAAACACGCTCACGCGCTTCTCTAATTTCTTAAATCAAACGAAGCTTCTTCCTCCTGTCCTCAAGCACACCGCATCCTGACTTTCTCACACTCGCTTTGTCTTTTGATCTCTCTCAATGAAGACGGAGGATGACGCTGGGCTTGGAGAGCAGATCGATCGATAAGGAGAAGTTCCGGTCGGTGTTAGCGGAGATATTGAGGGCGGTGGCGTGGGGGAGCGGGCTGACGCCGGTGATCATCGGCGTTGGGGGCGTGGATAGCTTGCTACTGAAGGCGTACGAGTGCGAATTGGCAAGGATTGAACGGATGTTGGCGGAGATCGTCGAGTGCAAATTGAAACTAGAAGAGAGCGAAATTCAAACGATGAAGAAGGATTTGAAGAGAAATAAGAGCAAGAAGCTATTTGGGATCGGGATCGTGATGTCTGTTTGTGGTCCAAAGTATTTGGGGGAGGATTAATAGTTCAAAGGAAAGAATTTCTCCAAATCAATTGATTTGTACGCCTCCATCTCCAAGGTGCTGCATAGGTGATCGATCAAGAGTTTTTATTTTTTTTTATTATTTTTTTTGCTAGGATCGAGACTTAACTAGTTTTTTTTGGGTGTTTTCGAGACTTAATTCGTTATTACGACTATTATGACCTTTTGGTGATGATGTACAATGGTCTAACTATCGAATTCTACCACATGACATTTCTTCTCCTTTTTTTTTTGGCTATGTTTAATTGAAATAAATGTTAAGTGGTTCGGGGTTTTAATACTAAGTGATTCAGGGTTTTATACCTGAATCTGGTTTTTATATCAAGTGATTCAGGATTTTAAACTAAGTGGTTCGGGGTTTTAATACCAAGTGGTTCAGAGTTTTAATACCAAATATGGTTCAGTGAGTAAATAGGTTGGTTCAGTGACTTAATAGAGGTTGGTTCAGTGACTAAATAGAGGTTGGTCCGGTGACTAAATAGAGATTGGTTCATTGACTAAATAAAGGTTGGTTCAGTGAGTAAATAGGTTGGTTCAATGACTAAATAGAGGTGGGTTCAAAGAGTAAATAGGTTGGTTCAGTGACTAAATAGAGGTTGGTTCATTAAGTAAATAGGTTGGTTCAGTGACTTAATCGAGGTTGGTTCAGTGACTAAATAGATGTTGGTTCGATGACTAAATAGAGGTTGGCCGGTTCAGTGACTTAATAGAGGTTGGTTCAGTGACTTAATAGAGGTTGGTTCAGTGACTAAATAGATGTTGGTTCGGTGACTAAATAGAGGTTGGTTTAGTAACTAAATAGGGGTTGGTTCAGTGACTTAATAGATGCTGGTTCGGTGACTAAATAGAGGTTGGTTCAGTGACTAAATAGATGTCGGTTCAGTCACTAGGTTTGATTCACTGGATTCGGTTCACTGAATTTGGTTCACTTGGTGTGGTTCACTAGGTATGGTTCATTAGATTTTGTTCACCGGGTGTGGTTCAACAATAATTAATAAATTACGGTGGGAACATTTTAATTATTGATGTGTAATTTTTACGGGCGTTGATTGTAAGAAAGGAATGAAATTAAGGGGCGTTAAATTATTTGTTGGTTAATTACAGGTTAATTTATCTTAATATATATTATATATTGCTTATTATGACAAGGAAACTCTCATGGTGCAGTGGCAATAGCTGTTTGAATTATAACAAGTGAACAGGGGTTTGAATCTGGTTAGAGACACACGGAAGGTGGTTTTTTATGAAGGGGTTAATAGGGGCGTGTGGTGGTCACGCGCCGAGAGCTCCCTCTCTGTGTGTGAGTGGGACTGGCGACCACGCGTGAGAATGGACAATTTGAGTGCCAGCGTGTCAACTTTTTCCCGGAATTTTTAATTGACGTGGACCAATCATATTCATTCTTGAGTATGTCAACTTTTTTCTGAAATTTTTAATTGACGTGGACCAATCATATTCATTCTTGGACCAATCAAATTGCTTCTTTCCTTCTCACTTTTTGAGTTGTGTGTACCCGAACCCAACCATATATATATATATATATATATATATATATATATATATATATATATATATATATATATATATATATATAGGGGGAGGGTTCAACTGAGAAGTATCCGGTCCGATGAGAAGGAAAGAAGCAATCTGATTGGTGAAAACTGGTCTAATTTTTAATAAAAAAAAACACTCACACGCTTTTCTAATTAGATCTACATCACCCCTTCTTCCTCCAATGGCTCTGATTGTTGGAATAAAAAAGCCTTGCGAGTTGCGCCTCCTCTCTTCTCGATCCTCGACTTCGGTTGTTGGAATCCGGCACCAACGACTTCGCTTTTGGTTGCTTGCCTCAAGTCGGGGAGAGTTTCAGATTTTGAACTCGTCTAGTCCTCCATCACGCCATGGCTGATTTTGGCCTCGTCCGGTCCTCCGTCGAACCTGCTGAACCCGCCGTCGCCGATGTATATTATCGAGTCAGCTTGCCTACTTTGTTGGTGGCGGCGTTGAGCTCGGGCATAAAGCACTGCAGGGGGGAGGGGTTGAACAACGCGCTTTCGATCGCGATCGAGGTTCGATCCTCCAGGTCCTTGGTTTTACCGGCGGATCGGATGTGGCGGTGGCAGTAGATGAGGAGGAGGAGGCAGACGAAGATGGTTAAGAGGCTTGCGACGGAGTCGAAGATGACCTAGGCAGAGGAAGAGGACGATTTGGAATTGGAGTAAGATAGGTTATCGTGATGAAATTCCATATAGATGTTTTGAGAAACTGTATGGTAGCTTTGGATTGGATGAATGATATTTCCGTTATTGCTTTATGTAATTAGTCCATTGATATCCATCTTTCACTTCTTGTTCTCTATATCCAAATTAAACTCTTCACTGTAATGATTCATATAATTGAGACAAAGACGTTTGGAAGTAAAATATGTCGGGAGATATATGCAAATTTATAGTGGTTCAGGGTGTTAATACCAAGTGGTTCAGGGTTTTAATACTAAGTGGTTCACTGGGTGTGGTTCACTAGATTTGGTTCACTGAGTTTGGTTCACTGGGTTTGGTTCACAAGGTGTGGTTCACTGGGTTTGGTTCACTGGGTGTGGTTCACTAGGTTTGGTTCAGTGACTAAATAGAGGTTGGTTCAGTGACTAAACAGAGGTTGGTTCAGTGATTAAATAGAGGCTAGTTCACTGATTAAATAGAGATTGGTTCAGTGGTTCATTGACTAAATAGAGAGAGGTTCAGTGACTAAATAGAGAGAGGTTCAGTGACTAAATAGAGATTGGTTTAGTAAACCATTTTATTTTAAAAGATAATTAATTAATTAATTAAAAATAAACATTAAAAGAAAGTAAAAGAAGAATGAAAATTTTATAATTATTAAATATTAGTGGTTCATGAAATAAATTCTAATGGTTCATCAAATAAAGAGTAGTGGTTCATGAAACATTTTATTTTAATATATTTAATATCATTTTAAAAAAATTAAATTATAAAAATGTGAAATTTTTTAGGTTCATGAACCACTTCTTTATAGCTTCATGAACCACTTCTTTATAACTTCTGAACCCTGTGAATCACTACAAATAAAATGTATGAATCACTGTGAATAAAATTGATGAACCACTGTGAAAAAAATTGTTGAACCATTGTGAAAAAAATTGCTGAACCACTGTGAATAAAATTGTTGAACCACTGTGAATAAAATTGTTGAACCACTATGAATAAAATTGGTGAACCACTGTTAAAAAAAATTGTTGAACCACTGTGAAGAAAATTGCTGAACCAATGGGAAAAATGGACAAAAATAATATTAAGTATCAATTTTTGGCCAAAAATAATACGAACTTTGAAATTGACTGTTTCATATACGAACTATCGTCATATTAACCGAAAATAATACATATGTGTATTCCGGTGAACTTTTCGACCAAATACGCCACGTGGACGCCGGAAAACATACATGACATAAATTTTTGTCACGTCACCAAACTTATTAGTTATGCCATGTCATAAATTTATTTTTCATTTTCTTTTTTAAAAAAAAAAGAAAAATTAAAAAAATAGGACAATAGCTACAGTACCTTTTGAAACAATGGAATCGAGGGTGGGCATCTCACTTTTTTCTCAATGTTATCCGCTCGTTCTCTCCTCCATTGTTTCGAAAGGTACTGTAGCTATTTGCCTATTTGTTTAAATTTTCTTTTTTTTTAAAAAAAAATGAGAAATAAATTTATGACATGACATAACTTAAAAGTTTGGTGACGTGGCAAAAATTTATGACATGTGTGTTTTCCGGCGTCCACGTGGCGTATTTGGTCGGAAAGTTCACCGGAATACACATATGTATTATTTTCGGTTAATAGGGTGATAGTTCATATATGAAATGGTCAATTTCAAAGTTCGTATTAATTTTGGCCAAAAGTTGATACTTGGTATTATTTTTGTCCATTTTTCCGAACCAATGTGAATAAAATTGCAGAACCAATGTGAATAAAATTGCTGAACCACTGAGAATAAAATTGCTGAACCACTTAGAGTAAGAGGGCTGAACCACTAAGTACTTGTGAACCTTATGAATCACTTATTGTTAATTTGTTTTTTCAACAAAACATATACAAAGTGGGTGTCTATGGGTAGATAAAATTAAATTACAACCAAAAATATATTTTCTATTTTTTTTTAATAAGTGAAAATGCCAAAAAATAATTTTTAAAAGTCCATCTCAAGCATTTTTATATGTGTATGTAGCTTTTCTAATTAATTAGCAAGTTGGGTGGATAGGCGCGTGTAATTAATTAGTTTTGTGTTTTATTAGCGCTTGTCCAAGTGAGAGTGATGGTGTTACTAATTAATTTACATGGGTGTTGCTAATTAATTTACATGGGTATTGCTAATTAATTTGGATATGCGCGTGTCATCTGATTTGACATTCACTTTTGGACACTTGGACCAATCAAATTGTTTCTTTCCTTCTCACTTTTAGAGTTGTGTGTACCCGAACCCAACCATATATATATATATATAGGGGGTGGTTCCGGTAAGAACACCCCTTATAGTGAGAACTAGGAACAAATCTGGACCCTTAAATCATTGTAAATAGATAGTTGAGATTAATTTACATTTAATTAATTTGGAAAAATAAAAATATCAAATAAGGAAAGTAAAAGTGAAAGTTGCGCGTGTACCCAGACGGCCAGACCCAATTAACTCTTCAATTAAAGAAAACCAATTAGTACTTACAGAGTAGCTAATTTGTGATTTACCGAATTTTTTTAATTTTGAATTTGATTAGTCAGTTTTTGTTTTGTTTTTGGTTCATTTTTTGCTTTTGTTTTTACTTTTTATCACAAGATAATTGTGATGAAATTAAGTTATTCTTTTAAATTAGAAAGATTACCCGTGTTTAAGGGTATGATTATTCATTTAAATTTGATAGATTATTCGGTTAAATTAGAAAGATTATTCGATACAATCGGAGATTATTCGGTAAAATAGGAGATTATTCGGGTGATTATGATTTATTATTCGTGTATACGAACAATGATTTTTGAGAATTTTTGTGGGCGAGTTTAGACTTTAATTTGAAGATTAAGACCTTAATATTTTATCTTTGTTTCTAACACAATTTTGTGGAAATTATATTATTCGATTAATTTTGAGAGATTATTCGGTTAAATTATAGAGATTATTCATATGTAAGAGAGCGATTATTTATCTATTTATTGATTTTTGAATGTTAAAATAATAATCAATAAACTTGTACATTATTCGGTAAAATCACAAATACTATTCATAGGTAGGCGGAAGTTTGGAACAACAATATTAAAAAAGAAAAAAAGAACAAAATCACAAATTCAGCTTGTTTTCGGAAAAAAAGGAAGAAAGAGAACTTATGATTGTTCTGAAACAAATTGGTAGGAAAAATTTCTTTCATATTCGTGTCAATTATTATTAACATTTTAAAATAAAAAATTTCCATATTAAATTTTTTTTGATGGCCCAAAAAAATTATCTCCATTTTTTTTAATCGTAAAGAATTGTATTTGGAAATTTGGGGTGGTGTATTACACGCGCAGCGGGTTGGGGTGGTAGAATTCCATTGTGGGTCCCAGTCCTTTTTATTTTAAAAAATAAAAAAAATCTTCTTTTAATCTCCACCCTCCATATTACAATAATCAATGGCTTAGATGTGTTCCTAGTTCTCACCATAAGGAGTGTTCTCATATGATCTATTCTCTCTCTCTCTCTCTCTCTCTCTCTCTCTCTCTATATATATATATATATATATATATAGGGCGTGGTTAAAATGAAAATGAGGCTTAAAATGAAAATTATGCTTAAAGTGAAAATGAGCTAATTAAGGGAAAAACTGAGCGCGGGTCTGGGTTTAAAAAAAAATGAACCGGACTGGTTTGAAAGAAAAATGGGTTCATCCAGCACTCCTCTCTCTCTCTCTCTCATATGTGTTAGGGCATCGTCTATCTCCGTCCCTCTCTCTGTTCAGTCTCGTTCTCTCTCTCTCCATCTCTCCGTCCCTCTTCCTTCGAGTAATAGGAGACGTCGATCTTTGCGGCGGCCTGAGAGTAATTGGAGTGAGAGTAAGCGATCGACGTCTGGGCTACCAGAGGTTTGAGAATCGCTAGAGGCCGCCGGTGAGGGAGAGGGCCGATGGTTTCAAATTGCTCCAGTGATTTAAGGTATTTGGGTATAAATTTTGTTAATTCTTGATTTCTATCCCCTCACCGGTCTCCTTTGGTTTCCAATTTGTGGTTTTGTTTGTCCTAGACTCCTAGCTGTTCTTGCTTTCCATAGTTAAGTTTTTGTACAGATATTTAAGTTTCTCTAATGAGAAATTGATAAGAGCTTACTATATGAAATTTGATGTTGGAGAACATCTCTCTGTGTTGTTTGCTGGGATACTGAAAATTATACCTGGAATAAGGTTATTGTCAATTTGGCGTTGGAGAAGTTCTCTCTGTGCACCTGTGCACCAGAGCTGCTTATTATCTTTAATCCATTTGCACAGTCATGACCCCCCTCTTTGTGATTAGTTCAAACTATACATTCACACCTCTTTGCATATAAACCCAATATGTCATACTCTTTGCATAGCTAGTAATTTGTAGGTAAAAGTTGTTGATCTTCTTGCATAACCGATTAGGTTTATGCATTAATTCAAACTATACACTCACACCTCTTTGCATATAAACCCAATATGTCATACTCTTTACATAGCTAGTAATTTGTAGGTAAAAGTTGCTGATCTTCTTGCATAACCGATTAGGTTTATGCATTAATATTGTAGGACTTACACCGTATTCGGTCTAGTAGTAGCTTTAAATCAATGAGCTAGTCAACAATTTTCTTATTCTCAAATTTTCTAATGTAGGTAGGTAACTTGTCAAGTTGAGACGGAGATGTTATGATTTGAGAGTTATGTTTCTTAATGGAAGTGAGGATTGCAGTTGTTGGGCCCTACTTTCTCATAACAGAGTTTTGCTTTTTGAAAGTGATTCTAGATTGCAGTTGTTGATGCAAAGGGGGGTCTCTCCAATTGCATCAGAACTTCAGATATGCTGATATTGGAGAGAACTTTGCCCTGTGATGCTTATGGATTTAGCTATTCTGTCGGCGGTACTCTAAATTCATTTAAGCCTCCTCATTCGAGTCCTAGACCGGCATGTTGTTTTCTATTTCTACAATTAGTCACTGCTATATGCTGGCTCTAGGAGTTAGCTCCTACTCCTAGCACTTCCGATGATGAATTCCCAATCGGTTTTGTTTTATTTGGATTATTTACTAGAATATTGAGCTTAATTAGCATGGTTTTCATGAAACTTATCCCTTGATACTTCACAAGTCTCTCCTTCAACTCATGATGCAGGAAATGGTTAGGGCATCGTCTATCTCCGTCCCTCTCTCTGTTCAGTCTCGTTCTCTCTCTCTCCATCTCTCCGTCCCTCTTCCTTCGAGTAATAGGAGACGTCGATCTTTGCGGCGGCCTGAGAGTAATTGGAGTGAGAGTAAGCGATCGACGTCTGGGCTACCAGAGGTTTGAGAATCGCTAGAGGCCGCCGGTGAGGGAGAGGGCCGATGGTTTCAAATTGCTCCAGTGATTTAAGGTATTTGGGTATAAATTTTGTTAATTCTTGATTTCTATCCCCTCACCGGTCTCCTTTGGTTTCCAATTTGTGGTTTTGTTTGTCCTAGACTCCTAGCTGTTCTTGCTTTCCATAGTTAAGTTTTTGTACAGATATTTAAGTTTCTCTAATGAGAAATTGATAAGAGCTTACTATACGAAATTTGATGTTGGAGAACATCTCTCTGTGTTGTTTGCTGGGATACTGAAAATTATACCTGGAATAAGGTTATTGTCAATTTGGCGTTGGAGAAGTTCTCTCTGTGCACCTGTGCACCAGAGCTGCTTATTGTCTTTAATCCATTTGCACAGTCATGACCCCCCTCTTTGTGATTAGTTCAAACTATACATTCACACCTCTTTGCATATAAACCCAATATGTCATACTCTTTGCATAGCTAGTAATTTGTAGGTAAAAGTTGCTGATCTTCTTGCATAACCGATTAGGTTTATGCATTAATTCAAACTATACACTCACACCTCTTTGCATATAAACCCAATATGTCATACTCTTTACATAGCTAGTAATTTGTAGGTAAAAGTTGCTGATCTTCTTGCATAACCGATTAGGTTTATGCATTAATATTGTAGGACTTACACCATATT
Organism: Persicaria tinctoria; assembly: GCA_037127255.1. Lineage (NCBI taxonomy): Eukaryota > Viridiplantae > Streptophyta > Magnoliopsida > Caryophyllales > Polygonaceae > Persicaria > Persicaria tinctoria. The sequence continues at coordinate 6,462,948 of JBANSL010000020.1, forward strand.
CGGTCTAGTAGTAGCCGTAAATCAATGAGCTAGTCAACAATTTTCTTATTCTCAAATTTTCTAATGTAGGTAGGTAACTTGTCAAGTTGAGACGAAGATGTTATGATTTGAGAGTTATGTTTCTTAATGGAAGTGAGGATTGCAGTTGTTGGGCCCTACTTTCTCATAACAGAGTTTTGCTTTTTGAAAGTGATTCTAGATTGCAGTTGTTGATGCAAAGGGGGGTCTCTCCAATTGCATCAGAACTTCAGATATGCTGATATTGGAGAGAACTTTGCCCTGTGATGCTTATGGATTTAGCTATTCTGTCGGCGGTACTCTAAATTCATTTAAGCCTCCTCATTCGAGTCCTAGACCGGCATGTTGTTTTCTATTTCTACTATTAGTCATTGCTATATGCTGGCTCTAGGAGTTAGCTCCTACTCCTAGCACTTCCGATGATGAATTCCCAATCGGTTTTGTTTTATTTGGATTATTTACTAGAATATTGAGCTTAATTAGCATGGTTTTCATGAAACTTATCCCTTGATACTTCACAAGTCTCTCCTTCAACTCATGATGCAGGAAATGGTTAGGGCATCGTCTATCTCCGTCCCTCTCTCTGTTCAGTCTCGTTCTCTCTCTCTCCATCTCTCCGTCCCTCTTCCTTCGAGTAATAGGAGACGTCGATCTTTGCGGCGGCCTGAGAGTAATTGGAGTGAGAGTAAGCGATCGACGTCTGGGCTACCAGAGGTTTGAGAATCACTAGAGGCCGCCGGTGAGGGAGAGGGCCGATGGTTTCAAATTGCTCCAGTGATTTAAGGTATTTGGGTATAAATTTTGTTAATTCTTGATTTCTATCCCCTCACCGGTCTCCTTTGGTTTCCAATTTGTGGTTTTGTTTGTCCTAGACTCCTAGTTGTTCTTGCTTTCCATAGTTAAGTTTTTGTACAGATATTTAAGTTTCTCTAATGAGAAATTGATAAGAGCTTACTATACGAAATTTGATGTTGGAGAACATCTCTCTGTGTTGTTTGCTGGGATACTGAAAATTATACCTGGAATAAGGTTATTGTCAATTTGGCGTTGGAGAAGTTCTCTCTGTGCACCTGTGCACCAGAGCTGCTTATTGTCTTTAATCCATTTGCACAGTCATGACCCCCCTCTTTGTGATTAGTTCAAACTATACATTCACACCTCTTTGCATATAAACCCAATATGTCATACTCTTTGCATAGCTAGTAATTTGTAGGTAAAAGTTGTTGATCTTCTTGCATAACCGATTAGGTTTATGCATTAATTCAAACTATACACTCACACCTCTTTGCATATAAACCCAATATGTCATACTCTTTACATAGCTAGTAATTTGTAGGTAAAAGTTGCTGATCTTCTTGCATAACCGATTAGGTTTATGCATTAATATTGTAGGACTTACACCGTATTCGGTCTAGTAGTAGCTTTAAATCAATGAGCTAGTCAACAATTTTCTTATTCTCAAATTTTCTAATGTAGGTAGGTAACTTGTCAAGTTGAGACGGAGATGTTATGATTTGAGAGTTATGTTTCTTAATGGAAGTGAGGATTGCAGTTGTTGGGCCCTACTTTCTCATAACAGAGTTTTGCTTTTTGAAAGTGATTCTAGATTGCAGTTGTTGATGCAAAGGGGGGTCTCTCCAATTGCATCAGAACTTCAGATATGCTGATATTGGAGAGAACTTTGCCCTGTGATGCTTATGGATTTAGCTATTCTGTCGGCGGTACTCTAAATTCATTTAAGCCTCCTCATTCGAGTCCTAGACCGGCATGTTGTTTTCTATTTCTACTATTAGTCACTGCTATATGCTGGCTCTAGGAGTTAGCTCCTACTCCTAGCACTTCCGATGATGAATTCCCAATCGGTTTTGTTTTATTTGGATTATTTACTAGAATATTGAGCTTAAGTTGAAACATTCAATATAGAAAATAAGAAACAAGATTCAGAAACTCACAATCAATCCAAATAAACCTTCAAATTGCAAATAGAACGAAGAGAGTTTAGCCGCCCAAGGCGAACATCACTCTCTCTCTCTCTAATTGTCTGATGGAACGTGGAATAGAATAGAAGTTGTGGAAAAATAACTAAAAGTCGGCCTTATAACACCCAAGTCGGCCATGAAACAAAATAAGAATATCTAGGGTTTTAATTAAATGAAACGCTGCGAATTAACGCTGACGACCAATGCTGCGGGCGCAGCATAGATGCTGCGCCCGCCGCACACTGTTTCTTCGTACCCTGTTGCAAATTGATTGGCGGCGGCCGCGTCATGCTTGCTGCGGCCGCAGCCAGAGGCCTTTCACGGAAAATCTGTTTCCAATTTGCTCTTCTTGTCAACATGAAAGTTGTATCTATTTGAAAGAGCTTTCCAACGCATGGTCATAATAGTCAATCGGACAACCGAGGCCTCCAGAAAGTACAAAACAAGTTCAGCGTGTCTGGCGACAACTTCTGCAGACTTGTTCTTCGTTTAGATTCGCTTCTTCTTCTCAGGACCTCTTGAGATCTTCATGTAAGCCTCTCCGATCAACTAGACATTCTCATCTAATGCGTTATCAACTCATGTCTCCTCCTCGGATCCACAGTTATCTGAAATAATCAATAAAAAGCATGTAGATTCCGACTCCACCAACATAGAGAGCAAATATGCAAATTCTACTTAAATCATGCATGATATGCATCTTAACTAAGCTAAATGCAACCTATTATGCCTACCTAAATGCACGCTATCAAACTCCCCCACACTTAAGCTTTTGCTTGTCCTCAAACAATGAAAAACAAATATAGAATTGATCATCCCACAAATAAGATCTTCATTTCATGCTATAGTTTTAGAAAAGCAACATCAAGCAATAGGAGCCATGAATGATAGAACAAATATCCTAGCAATTATATGAGCGATCCAATAGTAAAGGCAAATTTAATCCAACCTCACCGGGATAATCTGTTTCACTCAAGCTCTCATGTGCTTAGTCTTTAAAGTCCAACTCTCAACTCAATCCAAAATGCTCTATACACCGTGAAAGTTATCACTTGCAAACAACATCATGAGGACTTTTATAGGGTTGTAATGGGGCTTTGGTAGGAACATAAGGCATGAGAAATATTTAGGCTTGTGTGCTAAAAATCCGGGAAAAAGGAACAACAACCAACCAGAACAACACCAAAAACTTCCATACTTCACAAACCATTCCAATAACATAAACTCCAATACACATGAATAAGCACTCTTCGATTTCAAAAGCCATACAACTCATGCATTTTTTTTCCATTATGATGACTTCTTTTCTTTTCTTTTATGCTTACTTTTGCCCCTAGGTGAATTTTATCCTCCCTAGGTCCAAGCTTACTAGACTTTTACTCCTAAGTGAATTTTATCCTCCTTAGGCCCCTAGTAATAAGTCATCTCTATTATGCAAGAAGGGTTACCTTATTTCGGCTATGCCTCTCGCAATGCACAACCATACATACATCATATCCACTCAAAGCAACTCCAACATAAAGATTTTTCACCAATTCCCCTCCTAATTCCCGGATAGGGTTAGGCTAATCATTGGTTATGATATATTTTTGTGGAGCTATAAAAAATAATAGGCTTTAAGGCTCGGACGGGCTTCAAGCAAAGGATAATATGTAAGGCAGATAGGGTATGATATGGCTAAAGAAAACATGCCTCAATCATTTGAAATTTACAAGCAATAAACATGTGCAATACAGTATTGAAATAAGAAGCATATGAAAAGTATAATCACACAATAAAAGCAAAAGGGAATAATATTTAAAGTCCCTATAAGGCCAAAATCAAACTCACAAGGGTTATATTTTTTTTTTTTTTGGATTTCAATTAAATCTCAACTATGAACCATAATTGCTCAATTATATTCTCAAATCATGCTCCAAAATCATTTTCAAGCAATTCAATCAAATCATGGGATTTATGCAATGAGATCATAAAAATAAATTAGAGGACAAACTAAACCAAGATGGGTATCTTTAATAACACCTAAATGAAATGCATGATTTTTTTTTAATGTGATATATATGAGTAAAAATAAATATGAAAACATAAATAAACATGATAACATAAGTAAACATGATATGCAAATTCTATTTATATGCAATGCAATCCCTCCCCCACACTTAAACCTTTCATTGTCCTCAATGAAACATAAAAGACAACAAAAAATAAAACCATAGAGGAAGAGATGAATGAAATACTCACAATGTGGTGGAAGAGTAGGATCATGACATCGCTGACAAATAAGTTAGATCTGAGCATTGCGGCGGCCTTTCCTGAAAGCTTAGTCTATCCCAAACCAAAAACAACTATCTAATGCCTAATGAGAAACCTAATTTATTGAAAAGAAAACTTGCTAACTAGGAATTGAAATAACTAAATTAGAAAACTTACCTCGGGTTGCCTCCCGAGAAGCGCCTTTCTTTAATGTCATTGACTTGACTTATTTTCAATCTCAAGATCATAGCTATCAGACATCGTCAAGGCCCTCAGTAGCCTATCATATTCTTGTGCACACATCTTACAAAAGACATCATAGCACAATAAATTGAAAGCATAAAATGTGAAACTCAAGAACCCTTTCAATCTAGCAAAGAGTCTAGCATGACTCTCTCCTGTAGGAATATGATACCACCAACACAGTTCCTCTGGTGGCTTTTCAAAATAGCAATCAAAAGGATCAACATAATCACCATTACCTTCAAAATTGCAAAAGTTTACTTTTATTACCTCCTGAGCCTCAGCTGATGGCTCTAGACCTGGTTCATCAATGGGCGAGCTCATAATGGATGTTGCAGATGGAGTAGGAGACACATCACATGTAACATCATGCGTCGACTCATGAGATTCCAAGTCATGAAGCACTAGACCCTCTTCTCCATCGTCGAAGACACTATCGTTGTCTGCAACCAATTCCTCCTCATTTGGCATGTCATTGTCATGTTGAAACCACATAGGAGGGAATGAACTAAGTGTAATTAATTCGATAGGATCTTCCACTCCTACATCCTTTAAAGCCTCAAGTGGTGGTGGGGTGGGTATCTCAAAATCAAGAGAAGAAGAAGTCGATGGGGGCTCATTAGTAGCAGTGCGGCGGTCGCCGCCCTCCTGCGGCGGTTGCCGCTCCTCATAATTTTCACCATCCGTTACGACTTCAACTCCTTCCTCTAAGCCCCTTTCCTTCTCACCTTTTGCACTTAAAATTTGAATGAGTTTGTTCATCTGATTCTCTAAGTTCTTACTGCTCTCAGCTTACTCTTGCAACACTTGTGTAAGGCTATGGAATGGATCCTCCAGGTATGTGACAGAGTCCTCCATTGGCGGAGGAGACGTTGCGAGCAATTCTTCTTGTGCAACATGGTAATCCATGTAACAGAAGAAATCCCACAACCCCGACAATCCTCCTAACCGCTTCAGGCCTCCGTTACTCATGTACTCAGCAAGCGCTCGCGTCTCAACAGTCATCCCATCAATTATGCAAATAATCATATCTCGGATGCTGAATTGATAACCCCATGAACCAAGGTCGTCAACATACTCATGCAATCTACTGAAGTATTGGTGAAAGTTCTCACCTTCAAACTGCGCTAATCTCAACATCTTGAAAAAGTTAGTAGCAAGGGTGTTGTGAACCGTAAGATAGGTTCACAACAAAGTTAGATATATAAACAAAAATTTATAAATACACAAAAAAAAGAAATAAACTTGATTCCCCGGCAACGACGCCAATTTGATAGAAGGTTTTTAGTCGCGTAAACCGTATCAAAATAAAACTCAAACCTAGAAACTAGTATAGCAAGTAAGTAAGAGGTCGATCCCACAGAGAATCAAGTATTTCTCAGCAATGTGTATTTATCAATTAGTAGAAAGGGGGGTTTTGGTTGATTGAAATAAGAAAGAAAACAAAATAAACTATAAACAGATTGATGCAAAACAATTTAGAGAAGATCGCTCTACCTACAACCATCCACTTTATTTGGTTGAATTGATATTGTAACTTCCTCTTGTCCTTTCAGATTTCCTATGAATGCCTTTGTCCCAACCTAATATAGTTACTAGTCCAACCAGTCCTAGAAACCCTTATCAATCAAACAGTCCCTAAAGAAGGATTTAACCCAATTGATAGCTTTAAGTTCAGAGATTAACCAAGGTATTTGCAGTCCCTAAAGAGGGATTTAACAACACATTCAACTTCCTACTCATTCAATTAGTTCAACCAGCCCTAAAAGAACAAGTTTGCTACTTAGGTTAAGGTTCACAACTAGGAATCTACAAAACCTTAGCAATTGAATTGATTCTAACTAGTTGTGCGGGCTAGATAGAATAAAACAATCAAACATGCAAGCACAAAGAAGTTGAAACATTCAATATAGGAAATAAGAAACAAGATTCAGAAACTCACAATCAATCCAAATAAAGCTTCAAATTGCAAGTAGAACGAAGAGAGTTTAGCCGCCCATGGCGAACATCGCTCTCTCTCTCTCTAATTGTCTGATGGAACGTGGAATAGAATAGAAGTTGTGGAAAAATAACTAAAAGTCGGCCTTATAACACCCAAGTCGGCCATGAAACAAAATAAGAACATCTAGGGTTTTAATTAAATGAAACGCTGCGAATTAACGCTGACGACCAATGCTGCGCCCGCCGCACACTGTTTCTTCGTACCCTGTTGCAAATTGATTGGCGGCGGCCGCGGCATGCTTGCTGCGGCCGCAGCCAGAGGCCTTTCACGGAAAATCTGTTTCCAATTTGCTCTTCTTGTCAACATGAAAGTTGTAGCTCTTTGAAAGAGCTTTCCAACGCATGGTCATAATAGTCAATCGGACAACCGAGGCCTCCAGAAAGTACAAAACAAGTTCAGCATGTCTGGCGACAACTTCTGCAGACTTGTTCTTCGTTTAGATTCGCTTCTTCTTCTCAGGACCTCTTGAGATCTTCATGTAAGCCTCTCCGATCAACTAGACATTCTCATCTAATGCGTTATCAACTCATGTCTCCTCCTCGGATCCACAGTTATCTGAAATAATCAATAAAAAGCATGTGGATTCCGACTCCACCAACATAGAGAGCAAATATGCAAATTCTACTTAAATCATGCATGATATGCATCTTAACTAAGCTAAATGCAACCTATTATGCCTACCTAAATGCACGCTATCAATACTAGATTCAAACAAGCCATGCTAGATCTAGAAGCCTCAATTAATGTTATTTCCTATAACATGTACATGTCTTTGGGTTTGGGTGCTCTGACTGAGACTGGGGTTACAGTGCAACTTGCTGATCGATCACAAATCAGGCCCAGAGGCGTTGTTGAAGATGTTTTGGTTATGGTGGATGATTTGTTTTTCCCTGTTGATTTCTTTGTTTTAGATATGGAGCAGGGAGCCCCTGAAACACCCATTATACTAGGAAGACCATTCTTGAAAACTGCAAAAACGAAAATTGATTGTTGTGAGGGTCTATTGACTATGGAGTTTGATGGAAGAAAGATAGAATTCTCTATCTTTAATCATTCTAAGCTTTCTCCTGAAAATTCTTTAGATATGCCTATTGCTAACAATATTGATCGTAACAATAATTTTCGTGATTTGTTAGAGACACCTAAGGAAAATAGTTTATGGAAATTTGAGCCTCCTAACAAATTGAAACCTTTTGTGATTTCAGGACAACCCCTATGCATAGCTCAAGGAGAGAAGCTGAGGGTCATGGATGACAGCTTGGACATAAAGCTACACCTTTCAAGGGTGCCCGCATTTGTCAATGAGATGACAGGTGTTGGTGACCCTGGTGGAGGAACCTAGGCCAATCAAGGGCCAGTACGTCGAGCTAAAGACTTGAAACAAAGGCGCTTCTCGGGAGGCAACCCGAGGTAAGTTTTTCTTTCTTTTTCCTTTTTCTTTTCCTTCACCCTGATTATATTTGATTTACTTTTGTTGTCTTTATTGTTTCATTGAGGACAATGAAAACTTTAAGTGTGGGGGAGAGGAATTCTATATATATAGATGCATATAGGAGATCATATTTAAGCACTTCTACACCATCTGTATATATAGATGCTGATATGCGATATATTCTATAGCGCATTTAGTAGTTTTTGTCATCATTTACATGTCATTGTGAGGGATATTTGTATGAACTTGGTGATTCGGAACTTATTGAAGAAGTTGAAGAAATCATAGGATCATGCAAGTTATAGAAGAGTTGAAGTGAAGAAATTCGGAAGCAGCTGGAATCTGGTGAGCTGGCGCGGCCGCGCTGCCACTGACGCGCCCGCGCTGCTAGGAGGGAGTACCTGCGTCGATGCCAGAGAGAAGAAGTAGCAAGACACTCACTGACGCGCCCGCGCTGCTACTGGCGCGCCCGCGTCAGTCCCTGGAGGCGGATTCTTATCCGATTTTTTCCTATCTTATTAGTTTTTAATATTATATTTTTACGGGATTTTAAACCCTTTAATTAGGATATATATAGTATTTCCGAACGGAAGTTAGAAAAAATTTTAGGTTATTTTCCAGAGACGTATTTTTCCTCTTGTTCATCTCACAAACCCCATGGAGAACTAACTCTCCTTTGTTGCACTTGGTTCTTTGAAGCCTTCGATTGATTTGGTTGTGAGTATTCTACTCTTGTTCGTCCTTTGTTAATTGTTTCGATCTCCTGAGCTTATTGCTTGATTGCTTATTATTGGTTAATCTGGATTGATCACCTAGGTTTATCGATACTAGTCATATTGCTAGGGTTTCCAATTCCAGGTTTGGGGTTGTAGATTCATTGTAGCAAACACAATCATCATACGCAGGTTGCTTGTGGTAGATTGTGAAGGAGATTCGATTACAGGCTATTTTAACGGGTTGTTAGAATCGCTTGTATCTCATTATAATTCATGTTTGAATTCTATCGCTTTATTATTCGGTGAAGGTTTTCCCTTGTAATTTGGTGATAAGTGCTTTTAGGACTGGTAGGACTAAAAGCTATTACACGATCTGAATTGAGAACAATTACTGGACATTAGAACTTGAGACTCATAGAATGCGATGATGAACCATCTCAATTGTTGTGCGGATAATTACCTGGTCTGATACTTTTCCATCATATATTCGCAACCTCTTATTGCAACTTGTTCGGTCACTATCGTTTACACACAAAACTCCCCCTTGAATTGGTTACTTTTGGGTAATAATACTTGCTCTTACAATTGATTCTGTTTCCCTGTGGGTTCGACCCTAACTTACCTACTATACTTGTTATAGTTTGCACCTTAGGAATTTACTTTGATTTGGCATAACGACCTTAGGCCTGTCAGATGCATATAGGATATCATATTTAAGCACTTCTGCACCATGTTTAATTTATTTCATTTTTTAAAATTAATTTCTTGTTTATTTTCGTAATTAAAAACAAAATCGAAAATTCCAAAAATAAGCATGCATTGCATACATATGTGTTATTCAAATACCCATATGGCTTAGTTTGTCCTCTATTTTAAATTTCAAGCATGATTCATAAAAATCCCATGGAGTTCTGGATGTTTTGATTATTGTCTTTATTTGATTTTTGTGGAACATGAGCTAGCAAATATATTTGAACATGTATGATTGAGCTAAAGTATGATTGAAGTCCTAAAAACATGACCCTGTGAGAATGTTTGGCCTTATTTGAATTCTTTTGCTCAGTTGTGTGAATTACTCTCCTAGTGTTGCTACCTCTTGGCATTGACTGTAGTATCTATTTTTAAAGACAGATGCACATTTTTTATTGCTTGTGAAGTTTATGTTTATATTTTGAGTCTTTTGCTGAATTTGTGAATATTTAGTGAATAAGGTGGCAATGGTTGATGCACTTAGTAACCGGGTCTATGCATGACACCCATGGGTATGATTCGCGCAAAAAGGTGTTGAAAACTATCTACTAGGAGAGAAAACTTGATCATTGAGTAACCAGGTTCATTCATGACAGCCATGTTTGCAACTTGCGTAAAAAGATGTTCAAGTGGACTTCATATTAGTAGGTTGAGATGTTGATAGACCGGGGCCATTCATGACACCCATGTTTGCGCCTCGCGCAAGGAAAGCACCAAGACAAGAAAAAAAAAGAAAAAAAAAAGAGAGTGTCACATTTTATTTAGTTGTCTTTATTGTGTCCCGCAAGTAATGACATTTCGGTAGATATTTGGCGATATGGTGGTCAATGTCTATGAGCTTAGTGCATTTTGGATTGAGTTCAGAGTTGTACCTTAAAGCCTAAACACATGAGTGAAACACATATTTCTGGTGAGGTTGGATGATGTCTACTTCTAAGCTTTGATCACTGAAATACATGCTATGACGTTTGTTTGCTTGGTTTATGTTTTCACCTGCTATGATGTTGCTTTTTGATGAGATTGAAACTTGAAGGGATTTCCTGTGGGATGCATTGATTCATGTTCATTCTATCATTGCTTGAGGACAAGAAAAAGTTAAGTGTGTGGGATTTTGATAGCATGCATTTAGGAAGGCATAATAGGTTGCATTTAGCTTAGTTAAGATGCATTTCATTGATGGATTAAGCACGATTTGCATATTAGTTCTCTATGTTGTCGGAGTCAGAATCTACACGCTTTTATTGATTATTTCAGGTAATGGTGGATCCGAGGAGGAGACATGAGTTGATAACGCATTGGATGAGAATGTATATTTGATCGAAGAAGCTTACATGAAGATCTCAAGAGGTCCTGAGAAGAAGAAGCGAGCCTAAACGAAGAACAAGTCTGCAGAAGTTGTCGCTAGACATGCTGAACTTATTTTGCACTTTCTGGAGGCCTCGGTTGTCCGATTGACTATTATGACCATGCGTTGGAAAGCTCTTTCAGAGAGCTACAACTTTCCTGTTGAGAAGAAGAGCAAATTCGAGACGGATTTTCCGGGAAAGACCGATGCAGCGGCCACCGCCAGTACCGTCGCAGCGGGAGAAGGAAAATTGCATATGCTGCGCCCGCAACATCTGGGCGTCAGCGCTGTGCGCTGCGTTTTAAATAATAAAAACCCTAAATCTTATTTATTGTTTCATGACCGACTTTGGAACATATATAAGACCAATTTTAGTTTATTTTCAGCACTTCTATTGTATTCTTTGATCCATCAGACACTTTAGAGATTTTGAGCGATGTCTTCCATGAGGAACTAAACTCATCTATTCTGCCTGCAATTTGAAGCTTTATTCGGATTGATTGTGAGTTTCTAATTCTCGTTCTTTGTTTCCTATATTTGAATGCTTCAACTTCTTTGTGCTTGATTGTCTGTTGTTTTATTCTATCTAGCCCGCGCAACTAGTTAGAATCAATTCAATTGCTAAGGTTTTGTAGATTCCTGATTGTGAACCTTAACCTAAGTGGCAAACTTGTTCCTTTAGGGCTGATTGAACTAATTGCATGAGTAGGAAGTTGAATGTGTTGTTAAATCCCTCTTTAGGAACTGCAAATACCTTGGCTAATCTCTGAACTTAAAGCTATCAATTGGGTTAAATCCTTCTTTAGGGACTGTTCAATTGATAAGGGTTTCTAGGACTGATTGGACTAGTAACTATATTAGGTCAGGACAAGGGCATTCATAGGAAACTTAATAGGACGAGAAGAAGTTACAAGGATCGTTTCAATCCAATAAAGTGGAAAATTGTAGGTAGAATTGCTTCTCCAAATTGTCTAAAATAAATCCATATACTTTGCTTACTCCGCTTTGATAAAAGGCGGAACTTTCACACACAAAAACCCCCTCTTTGGTTACTTTGATTGACACTTGAATCATACTTGAATTACAAATTTCCCTGTGGATCGACCTCTTGCTTATTGCTATAATAGTTATAGGTTTGAGTTTCTTTGGCGGATCAACGATAGGTTTTCCCTCCGTCAGTGTGATCGGACGAATGAAAGCTCAGTCCATCTCTTTACCGAATGCCACCATACCTTACAACTGATTCACAAAATTGACCCAAACATTGAAAAAGTGATCCGAGAAATTCATACTATAAATAAATCGATCAAAAACCTTTTATGTGAAATTTTTACTAAACTCAACCACGAGCATAAAGGAAGACTTGCGACGACATGGTGGAGCCTATGGACAAGCAGGAATCGGCAAGTATTTGAAAACCTCAATACAACATCCATACATATTATGGAGAATTATACCAAACAACAACTACAGAACTGGGCTATCTCCAAATTAACCTTTGAAGAGGAGTCCACATGCCACAACCAGAAAACTCGGACAGCTCAACCAAGGAGAAGAAGAAATTTAAGATGGAGCAAACCAGATGAGGGATCCTTCAAAATTCGGGTGAAGCTTCTGCAGGTTTCATCATTAGGGACCATAGTGGGACACTCATTGAGTGTGGTGGCTTCAAATGTGGCCACATCTCAGCACTAGTTGCAGAGGCTCTGGCGATCAGAGGAGGCATCGCCAAGGCAAAGGAGCTCCGACTGCCCAACATCATGATTGAAGACGACAGCTTGACCGTTATCAATTGTTTGTGAAGTCTGTGGTGCTGCCTGTGGGAGATCGAGATGCTGATTTCTGACACCCTGCTCCTACTCCAACAATTTTCTAGGGTGCAATTCAGCCATGTCTTCCGGGAGGTGAACTCGACCGCCGACAGGATCGCGTGTCTAGTCCACACAACGCACTCACAGGACCTCCTCGCTGATACTGCTCTGTGCGTTTTCATCCGCAATGATGCCCTTGGATGGTGGTCTAGCAGGGCCTGACCCCATCCAAATCTTTACCTTATAAAAAAAAAAGGTAAAATGATCAAACTAATTGCACAAACACATGCCCACACACTAATTCACACAAAGTTCAGTCTCCCAACAACTGATGAACCTAAAAGCAACAATCTCACAACCTACAAAGAGCAATCACAGAGCCAACAATTGATCGAAGGTAATTCATTTCATACATACATGAGCAATCTGATTTCATCTTCTAAAAAAAAATCAAAATGTCACCGAATTTACGATCGAAGACAGCCCCAAACAACCAAATGTCATCTGTCAAGGGGTTCATAGGCAAAAAGGTTATTTGCTAGAAACCACCCTCTCAGGTAGTCAAAACCATGAGCATCCAAATAGAGACGCAAATTCCTTCTGTAACAAGAAGATTGCACATCTAAAACCAGCTTTGTGGACACCCTTATGTTCCAGTAGCTTGGTAACCAGAGGAGAAGAGATTTGACATGGGATGTTTGCCACACATATGTCAAAGATTACACTTGAGGACATCACCTTGAATAATATAGGAATCACCAAAAATATATATGGAACTTGTAAGCAATACTCAATAGCCAAATCAATCTTACAAGGGGAGTCATAAGCTATTAATCCATAAGCTTCCTCAATTTGACAACTTCCCTCATACCAAATCCCATTGAGCTCAACAGGAACAACTCCATTCTGCAGCATCCATCTATTCGTAGCACCTAATAGTTCAGCTCTCCATGGACATTCCTTCCAACTAATAATGGTTGAATTCCACTAGGATAAAAAAAAATGAATATACTGAGCTTAACCCTTCCAATGGAAGAATTTGATGAAACTTTCCATGAGCAAGAAACATAAGTGATTTTCCAAGACTTAACACTTATGAAAAGTGACAGAATCGGTCCTCCTAGATCAAAAGCAATGGGATGTCAACTGCCCTGCCCTCTACCACATTCAACACTGATTCATCACTCATCCTTCTACTCGACATTTTCACAAACACCTTATATGCATTAGAGATTTTCGAAAATCCCATCAAATTCTTGAAATGTGCCATGAGAGTCAAGACATGAGAGGTTGTTAATCACACAATTGCATAAATTCAACAACGACAACAAAATCAAGCAAGCGAATTTAGAAAAGAGTAAAAACAAGACATGTATTAGCATGAAGCAAGCACAAATCAGTCCAACAACGTGCAGATCTCTATCAATTATAATAGAAGGCGAATGGAATAAGCCAGGGGCGGACCCACATGGGGTCATGTGTGGGCACGTGCCCCCACCCTCGCCCCCATAATTAGGTATATGTAAAAAAAAATTAATTTCAAAACGACGTCGTTTTGATACAAAAACAAAAAACCTAATCTGAACAAAACTAAGGGGAACAAGCAGGACGCCGCTAGTTGAGAACAAGCAGGAATCGGAACGTGGAATTCCCGAACGAAGGGGAAAACACAGTTGATCCCGCAGTCGCCGACTGGTGGCCGTCGTTACCCTCTCCGACCGATGGCCGCAGTCGCCCTCTCTCCTACCAACCACTGAATCCCGCAGTTGATCCCGCAGTCGAGCCGCTTCTCACCCCGGACAGTGCAGCGCGCTCCTCGGCCTCCTCCGCTCTCGAGTCTTCATCTCCAACTCCGACCGGTGGCCGCCGTCGCTCTCTCTCCGACCACTGAATCCCGCAGTCCATCCCGTAGTCGAGCCGCTTCTCGCCCCATCTCTTCTCCGCCCTCAAATATCAAGTAAGTGAAATTAAAATTAGATGTGACTTTGTGAGAATGTGAAATTGAAATTTCGAAATTGAATGTGAATGTGTGATAGATTTTGGATGTGACTTTGTGAGATTGTGATAGATTTCGAAATTGGATGTGACTTTGTGAGATTGTGAAATAGATTTCATTTTAGGTTTGACTTTGTTGAAGATTTGCAATTTCGTTTTACCTCCTTTATCGTCGAGTTAGGAATGAAGAACTACTTTAGTATGTAATTCTAATTAGAAATGAAGAACTCTTTGTACTAGTGAAATCTTTTGGTTTTTATCGCTATTTTGTAGCATTGAACACTTTTTGTATTGTCCGAGACCTGGTTATTGATGTCTCTAAAGTAGCCATGTTTTTATGAACAGTTTAGTTCCATATTCTATACACTTTGCATATTTCGGGTTGGGAATATGTCGAATTTATGTAGTATATGCTTATTTGCCAAAAATAGAGATCTACATAAGTTTCTGTTTAATATTGCAGAATATGGAGCCATTTCGGGAGAAAACCAAGAAGCAAAGACGAAGGCTGAGGTTTACTCGATATCGACTTCATTTCGTCGAGATCGACAAACCATGTCCGGACACACCCTGATCGAGGAGCACCATGTCGAGAAGCCAAAGAACAAAGTTACCCGACTCCATCACACTCCTCGATATCGAGTTGTTTACTCGATATCGACAAGCCTAGAGCACATGTCCGAGCAGTGTCGAAGAGAGGCTACTCGACAGCACCGAGCCAGCCTAGTCGATGAACCAAGTCTACTCGATATCGACGAAATTTGTCGATATCGAGAACCCCAGAATCACACTTCTGAGCATGTCGAAGACCAGCTAACCGACATGCCGAGCCAAGCCGAAGTCGACGACCATTGTCCTCGATATCGAGGAGTTTACTCGATATCGAGTTGAAAGACCCTCAGCCGCGTTACGCGGTTTGAGCAGTCCGACGCAGTTTTGGATTCCTTGAGGCCGAAGGTTGTCCGAGTCTATCAAGATCTATCCGATTCTATCCAAGCTTACCAAGATCCACCCATGGAGGAGAAGATTTATCTACTTGAAGATATTTTAGCCTTTTAGATATAATTTCCTTTTTGGATTTATTTATGTTATTCCATTTGTTTACCCTTAAGCTTTTAGATATAGATGTTTAGATATAGATAGATATTTCTATCCTTGATTAGCAAGGATTAGAATCCTATAAATAAAGCCTTAGGGGGCTGAGTTTTAGAAAGGAGATCACACAGCAATAGGAGAAGTAGAGAGAGAGAGAGAGAGTGAGTGGCCAAGAGGAGTTGGTGAAGCGAGAGCGGAATTGGCTTCCTTTGGTTGTAAGCTCTGTTTTGATTTAATGCAAGTAGTTATTTCCTTTCAATCAATGTCTGAGATTGCAATGAAGCGCGAGTAGTCCACCCACTTTTAGGGTTGGGGCGAGCCCGACGATAGCCCTGCATGCCTGAGGTAAAGATCTGACTTTTATCAGGTTTTGAGCATCTACTACTTGTTATATGTTTATTACCCATTCAATGGAGGTCCATGCTAACAACTTGGATTGTAAACATAAAATCGGTAGATACAATTAGGGTTTCTTGAAAGAGTTGTCTAATTGTTGGAAAAGGCGAAAGTTTAGTCCTTCGATGCAAGTTACATGATTATCTGTTTATTTCTGCCTTATGCATGCTTGGTTATCGTTGTCGCAAACCCCAATCTTGGAAGTCTTTCATACATAGTTTATTTTCGAATCCCACAAGCTTTTGTCTTTATTTTGTTTCGTTTTATTTGCTGCCTTCCTCGATATCGACAACTTCTGGTCGATATCGAGTTACTGATCCCCGATCCAGATCGTCGTAGCTTCTCCTGTGCAGGTGATCAACAAAGGAATCCTCGACATCGACGAATCTACTCGATATCGAGTAAAGGCTAGTCGATATCGACTAAAACCACATGTGTTTGCTACTGCGCTGTTCGACTTGTCCGATCTTCTGTCGACTAACCCTGGTCGAGATCGACA
This sequence comes from Persicaria tinctoria, assembly GCA_037127255.1. NCBI lineage: Eukaryota > Viridiplantae > Streptophyta > Magnoliopsida > Caryophyllales > Polygonaceae > Persicaria > Persicaria tinctoria. The sequence goes on from JBANSL010000020.1 coordinate 6,479,482, forward strand.
ACCTGTGGTCGACTTCTGCTGTGAGATTTTGCCGCTGCCTGAGATCTGCGGACACGCTTCCTCGTGGATCGATCCTGACTTTCTCTTACTACATCGGGAGGGAGTCTTGTAATTATTTGCGTGGGCAGAATCTGGTTTGATTTATTTTATTATTAATTAAACTCGATTTCCTCCTATCAACAGTTATTCTTTGCGTGGGCAGGACGCGGAACGCGGAATTCCCGAACGAAGGGGAAAACACAGTTGATCCCGCAGTCGCCGACCGGTGGCCGCCGTCGCCCTCTCCGACCGGTGACCGCAGTCGCCCTCTCTCCTATCAACCACTGAATCCCGCAGTCAAGCCGCTTCTCACCCCGGACAGTGCAGCGCGCTCCTCGGCCTCCTCCGCTTTCGAGTCTCCATCTCCAACTCCGACCGGTGGCCGCCGTCGCCTTCTCTCCGACCACTGAATCCCGCAGTCCATCCCGCAGTCGAGCCACTTCTCGCCCCATCTCTTCTCCGCCCTCAAATATCAAGTAAGTGAAATTAAAATTAGATGTGACTTTGTGAGAATGTGAAATTGAAATTTCGAAATTGAATGTGAATGTGTGATAGATTTTGGACGTGACTTTGTGAGATTGTGATAGATTTCGAAATTGGATGTGACTTTGTGAGATTGTGAAATAGATTTCGTTTTAGGTTTGACTTTGTTGAAGATTTGCAATTTCGTTTTACCTCCTTTATCGTCGAGTTAGGAATGAAGAACTACTTTAGTATGTAATTCTAATTAGAAATAAAGAACTCTTTGTACTAGTGAAATCTTTTGGTTTTTATCGCTATTTTGTAGCATTGAACACTTTTTGTATTGTCTGAGACCTGATTATTCTTTGTCGTCTGATATCGGTGTGCCCCCACCCTCAAAGAGTTCTGGGTCCGCCACTGGAATCAGCAAAAGGGGAAGAAGGACGGAGATTACCAGTTTGGCAACTAGAAGGAGGGAGTAAACAGAAGCAGAAGAAAGGGCGAGTTGAAGCGTCTCAGCATCAGTCGGCGGTGCCTCAGCCTCAGCGTGTCATCTTCGGCAACGTCTCAGCATGAGGAGGCCCATCCGAGCGTAGCATCGTCTTCAATTGAGCCCAACAGTGGCGTAGGAAGCGAGACGAGGCCGGTAGCAGAAGCAGCGAAAGCGAGGGCGAGGGAGCAGAAGAAGGGGAGCACAGGGTGAGATATCGACGGAAACCGAGAGCGAGAGCAAGAGGGAGGTTCGGGATGAGGTCGACGGCTTGGGGACGATCCGAACGGAGACCATTAGAGGTTGAGAGACGGAGATCTCGCCATGGACGAGGGCACCAGATCCGACGGAAGAAGGAGATCTCCAGCGGCCCCGGCGAATCCGAGAAGGCGGTGCGGCGTACGAAAGGTGGAGCCCAACCGGACGACGGAGGGAGAGCGAGCGACAGAGGAAGAGGAACTCTGGTTGCGAGAGCGGAGATTCAGATCTGACGGTGAGAAGGGAAGGACAATGGAAGGGAAAGAGGCTGACACGGGCCTAATAAATTTTCAAAAGTTGCTAATGCTGCCAATAAATAATGTAAAGGTGTTAATTAATTAATTAAATTAGCAAAGGTGATATTTCACCAAAATTTTTCTAAAGGAAAATGAATTTATTGTATATTTGCACGTCTTAGAAATATAAAAACTCATGTAACAAGTGTATACTATTTTCCGTATACTATTTTCCCCATAAAAAATCCATATTGTGATAAGTTGTAAATAAGTGTACTATTTTCCCCATTAAAAATCCATACTGTGATAAGTTGTAAATAATAGCTTGAAGATCATTGTAAGGAATTTTTTTTGGTTGAGGATAACATCACGTACAACCCGGCTCTCTCGGCCGTCCGAGACCACACCGAGACTCCGAACACAAATAAATGGGGTTCCAACCCAAAACCAATTGGTTTTTAAGTGAAGTAGTGGTCTACTTATATGCTAACTTGGAACCCTCTCAACTTTCGACGTGGGATTCTTTGTTTCAAATTTTTGTATACGATCAAAGATTAAAAAATTTTAACGTTTCTTTGGAACACTCATAGATCAAACCGGATTTTTTACATCCCTCCGGACCCTCCCTACTCCACTATTTTATTTTAACAATTATTTAATTTTAAAAAATTATAAAAATCCACGCATAATACTTATTAAGTTAGAAGCAAAGGGTTGACAAAAATTTGAGTCACGTGTTATCTATTTACCACGTTCTCCCTTGACTCCTTAGACCATCTACCATGGTAAGCCAAAAAATGGGTTTTGGCCTAATTTTGCTCCCACCTTAGGCCAAAACTTATTTTAGCCTTTTTGTTTTTGACCTATTTCCAAAACAAATGCTAAATTTGGCTTCATATTTTGGAAGGCCAAATGTTATTTATTTATTTAATTTTAAGTGTTTAATGTTTATGTAAGTCTATAAATAATACAATTATAAATCTATATATTATATAGTTATGATTTTTAATTAAAAATAAAAGTTGTAGTATTGTAAAGATATTCAAGAGTTATTCAGTATGAATATAATATTTTACATATTTAAATTATCATTACATAAATAATATTTTTTTAAAATGACATTAATCTTTTTTATTATAGATTCATCAAAATGATGATAAAAATAAATATTATGTTACTTAATGTACTAAAAATAGAATCGAGTGACGAAAAATGAGATGTGAATGTTCTAAATTATATTAGTATATATAGGAAATTTAGCCTGCCAAAACTGGCCTACGGTGGGAACCACAAAACCGTATAATAGGTCAAAAGAGAATATTATATAGGCTATTTCCCAAGTCATTATGACCTACGGGGGAAGATGCTCTTATACCAATTTGTTTGCAGGCGCCTTCTCGACGTCGGGACAGATCAGAGTGGCGACGGCTGGAGGCGGCTTAATTGTGTGGTGGGCAGACTAGGGTGGCGATGCGGGAGGTGGTTCAGTCGTTTGGCGACTTGGGTAGAGGCAACTCAATCGACGGCTGGAGGTGGCTGATAGAATGCATTTAGGTAGGCATAATAGGTTGCATTTAGCTTAGTTAAGATGCATTTCATGGATGGATTAAGTACAATTTGCATATTTGCTCTCTATGTTGGTGGAGTCGGAATCTACACGTTTTTATTTATTATCTCAGGAAATCGTGGATCCGATGATGAGACAGGAGTTGTTAACGTATTAGATGAGAATGTCTAGTTGATCGGAGAAGCTTACATGAAAATCTCAAGAGGTCCTGAGAAGAAGAAGCGGACCTAAACGAAGAACAAGTCTGCAGAAGTTGTCGCCAGACATGCTGAACTTGTTTTGCACTTTCTGGAGGCATTGATTGTCCGATTGACTATTATGACCATGCGTTGGAAAGCTCTTTCAGAGAACTACAACTTTCTTGTTGACAAGAAGAGCCAATTCGGGATAGATTTTCAGTGAAAGGCCCCTGGCTGCAGCCGCAGCAACCATGCCGCGGCCGCGGCCAATCAATTTGCAGTGGGGATGGATGAAGCCGCGGCCGCGGCCGCAACACGTGTTTCCAGCGCGACGCCGTTTTAATTAAAAACCCTAGTTTTGTGTTTTCCTTTTGTGTGGCCGCCTAGACTTTTATAAGGCCGAGTTTTATGTTAGTTTACACACTTCTATTCTATTCTTTCGTTCATCAGACACTTTAGAGATTTGAGCGATGTTTTCCATGAGGAACTAAACTCATCTATTCTGCCTGCAATTTGAAGCTTTATTTGGATTGATTGTGAGTTTCTGAATCTTGTTCCTTATTTCCTATATTGAATGCTTCAACTTCTTTGTGCTTAATTGTTTATTGTTTTGTTCTATCTTGTCTGGCCAACTAGTTAGATCAATTTAATTGCTAGAGTTTTGTAGATTCCTGATTGCGAACCTTAACCCAAGTAGCAAACATATCCCTTTAGGGCTGATTGAACTAATTGGATGGGTAGGAAGTTGGATGTGTTGTTAAATCCCTCTTTAGGGACTGCAAATACCTTGGTTAATCTCTGAACTTAAAGCTATCAATTGGGTTAAATTCTTCTTTAGGGACTGTTCGATTGATAAGGATTTCTAGGACTGATGGGACTAGTAACTATATTAGGTCGGGACAAGGGCATTCATAGGAAACCTAAAAGGACAAGAGGAAGTTACAATATCAATTCAACCAAATAAAGTGGATAGTTGTAGGTAGAGCGATCCTCTCTAAATTGTTTTGCATTATTTGTTTTTATTTTATTTTGTTTTCTTTTCAATCTCAATCAACCAAAACCCCCCTTTCTACTAATTGGTAAATACACATTGCTGAGAAATACTTGATTCTCCGTGGGATCGACCTCTTACTTACTTGCTATACTAGTTCTAGTTTGTAGGTTTGAGTTTTATTTTGATACGGTTTACGCGACTAAAAATCGTTCATCAGTGGCTCAATCAACGGAAGAACGCAACTCAGGGGCAAGACGATTGGTGAAGAGACAACAAAGGGATGTGGTGGATTTGAATCAATAATTTTTTTTAGGGTTTAAATGTTTGAATTTGGGGAATTCACAAGTATTTTTTTAGGGACTGAATATTTCAAATTGGGGAGGCCAAGGCTTGACCTTGAGCGCGGGATTGTGTAGGTCATCAATGAAAACAGAGGGCTGGAGGTGAAGCTTAAAGGATTCAATCTATTCGGAGAGACAAGGCCGCGAGAGGAGGTTTTGAAGGGTAGGGGACAGGATTGGAAGGAGATTGATGACAAGTTGGAGGCTCTGAAAAGGGAAGAAGCTGGCAATGGATTTTGATCCTGAGTATTCGTTTTGTGTTGTGTTATCAAGACGCTTCTATTTTCGTTTCAGGTTGTGTTGTTTAGATGCTTCTGTTTTGGGTTGTTTATAATCAAGATGCTTCTGTTTTGGGTTGTGTTATGACTCCATTCTTTTTATTGCCTTCTAATGGAACCAAACCTGCTTCAGATTCGCAGAATGGTGGCTGGTGTGCAGGTGGTTCGAATAGTCAAGCTGATGGTAATAGCTAGGGGAAGCCAAAGTCATTGAGTGGAGGCGCATCTTGGATTAAATAGGGCAATATCATTGCATTTGAGGGTAGTTTATATGCTTTATGCCTATTGTCATGACATATTCTCTTCACATCCTTGTATGTACTGATATGGAGTTGGTATTGATAAGATTAATTCAATATATTTACCGCCATTTTGTAGATTTTGGAGATTGAACTGTTGATGTCTTTTGCGGTATTCTACTAGAAATTCTTAATGGGATTGGGCAATTCTTGACATCTATTTGGGTTCAAGTAACTAGACTTCATGTTTAAATTCAGTTGTCATTGTTTTATATCCTTTTATTGCTATTTGATGGATATTGATACCTAAGATTTGGGTGGGACTATAAAAGAGTAAAGGTAATACGGTTAAGTGACTGATCATACATGTGTTGGGTTCAAGTAACTAGACTTCATGTTTAAATTCTTTATTTTCTTTGTTCCTTCACTCGTTGCCATCTGCGGTTGTGAATCTGCTCATTTAACCGGCTTTGTAGGTTATTAAGGCTGCTTTTGATGTGTTGAATGACGGGATCGTAATTTACCTTCAAAACTTGGAACCTTGGGTTCAGGTCCCTAATTAACAATACGGTTTCTTTCAATTCAGAGGGCTATTTGTTTTTAATATCAAATTAATATGTAGCTGCATTTTTGTTTGCAAATTGCAATTGATCAAGTATACTCAGTTTTTGTTTTTTCTTCTCATCTTTAGATAATACTCCATCCATTAGTTTAGCAGCACAAATTGAACTTTGAATAGAGAAGGTTGGTTTGGGCATTTAAAATATGGTTCCCCTTATATTGCAATGTTAGTGAATCTGTAGAATGTGCTAGGATTTTAAGTACTTAAAAATACATAGTCAATAGTTTTGAGTTTTAGTGCTTTGTTATTATTATAGTTTAAAAAGTTGGTCAGTTTTCAATTCCTGTGTATTTTACTTGTATAGTTGAGATCCTCTTATTGTTGCTTCTATTCAAGATTATTATAATATATTGGGTATTTTTTTCAATGCCTTCTATACAGTAAATGATTAACTGTTAATATATGTTCTTTTATAACTACATTGTTAGGGCATTCTTAACCAAGCAGATACCCTTCAGTTGAGGCCTCTCACCTAGTGGCACCTTCTGCTGGACCAATGCAAACCCCCTTGATCTTTTCCCAACGGTATGTAATGAATCTTTTACTTGTCTTACATGCTTTTGGAGTTAGACCTAATGCAAACCCCCTGGACTTTCATCTGTGTAACTAAGATACATGATATAATTTACTGAATTTGAAAGGATCTGATAGGCATCTAGATCTATTTGGTTTTGAATTTACTACCCTCATCTGTGTAAGCTCTAGATGGTTTACACTATATATATGGTGCCAAAAATATGCTCTTAATGGAGTAAGTACTTCTGAAAACTCTTTGTCACCCTTTGTGATTTCTGATATGGATTTAAGATCTAGACTGTTAATGGTGCATTTCTAAAAATAGCCATGGCCTTAGCTATGTCTCAAAATAGATTATCCGAACAAGGGAATGATAAATCTAAAAGTAAAAGAAGTCAAGATACATGTGAGAGTTTATATATATATATATATATATATATATGTTGTAGCTTTGATTAGGTCTTATACTTGTCACATGGTAGGAGGACTATAGCAGGCTGAGGCCTTTGTGTGCTACAGGGATGCTGTCTGCTGATGTGATCTTGCTCGCCTTTCCCCTTATTAACAAGCCAAGTAATGAAAACATCTCCATGAAGGTAATTATCCCATTTTAACCACCAACTTATTGTAATCACAATTAACCTGAATTTACTTGACCACTCAACTCGCACTCACTTGAAGTGCTTTAATCATGTTTTTTGTTCTTGTAGTGGCTTCCCGATTTAAGGCATTATGCACCAAATGTTCCATTATTCCTTGTTGGGATTAAACTTGGTCAACTCCATTAGTCCTTGTTGTGCCTTTGACTTATGTACTTTATTTTCAAGTGATATCTTTTTATGTCAAGCTTAGAATTCGACTAATGATGTATTATGTTTTGTATTTAGCCATGTTGTCGTCTTGTATTCTACTCTATTGTCATTATTTAATGTATTGGTTATGGTCTTTTGCATGGTTTAATTTTCTGTTTACCAAAATAATGTCACAATGTAGATTAGTAGATGTATTTGATGAAACACGTCGAACTTGAGAGCGAAAAGCGATGTCTACCTTTGTAAATATGTTGACCATTACGATACAAATTGATTTCTAAACCCAGCATATATGAAAATTATATAAAAAAAAACAGATGTGTATATGTAGCAATTACATCGTTAAAAATATATCAAATGATGTTGTAAATAATCAAAACAACATTTTCAAAGAAAAAACTGATGTGAAAATATATAAATAACATTGATTTTAAAATATTCAATATGGTGTATTATATTTATATAAAATAATATCACAAATTACAAATGAAAAAAGAGTATTCACAAAGTGAATAATACATAACTGATGTGTATAGCAATGTAAGACATCAGGTTTATAAAAAATAACGATGCTAATTTGAAAATTTGTATTGCCCTACATACCTCCAAATGACTAAAAATGAAAAATAATAATGGTTTAACATTAGATGAATCTATCAAAAAGTAAGTATATCCATGTATTGAAGTCGTTATTAAAAAGAAAAACGATGTTATAAATTATTAAAGACATCGGTTATAAACCGATGTGGTAAAGTTGGTATTTTTACCGCCTCCCACTAACACGTCGAATTTTTTTTGATTAACATCGGTTTATACCCGATGTCTATGAACAGAATTCTAGTAGTGCATTCAAGGATGATTTGATGCACAAGACAAATAGGAGGAAGGAGGAAACAGAGATTACTTAACCTGCCAGGTTAGTTTCAAATCGATCCTGTAATAAGCTAACTGTCTAGAGAGATATGTGCTGAATTCCTGTGTTTTACAGTTTCAATGACTAGATACAAGAAGACTATTGTGCTTGACAATTTGTTTTTGCTTTGCTGATGTAGTTAGCTAATTTGTTAAAATTGATATATTAGTGATTTGGCATTACATTTGTTCTGCATCTAAACCTTACCTTTTCTCTTGGCTTGGATTATTACTTATTAGATGTGCTGATAATGTTGAGAATGGAGATGCTGATAAGGTTGTGGATGGTGCTGCTATGAATATAGAGAATGGAGGTGCACAAAAGAAGTGAATTGCATTTTTTTTGGTTCGGTTGTGGTTTAGTGGACAACATAATTTGACATTCAAACGCATACCTAAGTTTAGCTAGGAGGGAGCTCAATTGGATTTTCCTCTATACAGAGAATGGAAGTGCTGAATTTTGTGATTGTTATAGACCCAAGGCCTGTCTTGGGTGAGGAATTTTTTTAAGAGTTACTTATTTGCATCATTTATACAATTTTGCTTGAGAGAATTTTATTCGCATTTGAGCTTTTCACATTTGTCGCAATATGATGAGCAATTTGATGAGTATTTTGGAACTCATAATTGTTTTTAAACACCTTAAATATTTCTCTTCTAAATTTTACTGCTTTCCAGTTTTGATGAGCAATTTGATGAAGTTATTTATCCAAAGGGGATGTTGATGCTGTCTCCATTACTAAAGCAGATGTTGACCGGTTAAACCCTGAAATGTTCCTCAATTACACAATTATTGACTTTTATGTCAAGTAAGTTTGTATTGATTAAACTTATTTGATGAAGCTGATTTTAGAATGGAAGATTTTTGTTTTACAGTAGGCTAGATGATCTGATATTAGTCACTTCTTTGATAATTTGATTATCCACAATGACAACGTATTTGAAAAATAAATTTCTTGTTGGGGAAAAGCATAGGTTTCACTTCTTTAATAGCTTTTTCTTCTGTAAACTCGCTGATCTCGATAAGAATCCAGATAGTGTTCTTGATGCAACGACTGCTTTTCTGCGTGTTCGCAAATGGACGAGGAAAGTGAACTTATTTGAGAAGGATTACATCTTCATTCTTGTGAATTACAAGTTAGGAAATGAATATATATGTTTGATTCCAAGCTCCTTATTTGTATGTTTACTTTTGTGTGTATTTGCCAATGGTAGTCGACGCATGTTTATTAATTGTACCTTTTTAATGCAGTCTTCATTAGAGTTTAATAATTGGTTTTCATCCCAGTGATGTAGCTGACTTTTGTCAGAGATTCTCCCTTATCATATCTTGCATATGAAGGTTATCATATCTTTTATCTTTTCCTTGTAGTTAAGATTTGTTAGAGATTGAATTAGTCCAAATCCTCTTCTTGTAATTATTTATACACATGATCAATAAAAGGGATGAATCATCCTCTTCCACAAATCACAACTTCTTACATGGTATCAGCCTAAACACAATCGATCCTCTCATATCGCTCCAATGGCTGCCAATCCCACTTCCCCTGCTCAGATCTTGCTCTCGGCATCCTTTGATGGAACCACCCCTAACTTTCATCTCCCCAACTTCGTCGTCCGTCTTGATCGAAGCAACTACTCCTTATGGAGAAACACGGTTCGGTCCGCCCTTGAGGCGTTTGATCTGGATTCGTTCCTCAATCTGTCAAACCCTCCCTCGACCACCATTCCCTCATCGCCGCTGCCTACTAACTCTAATTCCGAGTCGACGCCGGCATCCTTGACTGTGGTGACTTCTCCCGCTGGTGAGTCACCTAACCCAGCCTATCGCGCGTGGGTTCGCAAAGACCGACTTGTGCTCCTTTGAATTCGATCTACACTCACCACGCCCCTGCTTGGTCATCTCACCAGAGCCACCACTGCTACTTAAGCATGGCAAATTATAGCTTAGATATTTCATGCTCAATTCATGGCTCGTCAGATGCATCTCCGGCATCAACTTCAGACCTTAACCAAAGGATCGATGTCGGTCCTTGATTATGTCGAGAAGAAGAGAGCCATAGCGGATGAACTCGCTGAATGTTTATGCGTCATTCCTGATGCCGATCTAGTCTCCTACATTCTCTTCAGCCTTGGCAGTCAATTTGCCTCCTTTCGAACTGCATTCGCCCTCAATACCACTCCGCTATCGTCTGATGATTTTCTTGGGTTCCTCCTCCAGGAGGAACATCGGCTTGAGGAAGATGCTAAGCTCGGCTTGGGCTTATCTCAGCCCTCGACCAACACTGCTTCTAGGTAAAATGGGAATAACAAATAGTGAAACGGCTAAAAAGAAATAGTTTTAATAGAGGGAAACTTTGAGTAATTGAGGTCCTATTAAAATACACGCGATTTTAAAAATGAGTAAAAATATAAATCATTCATTTTCTACATTTCATTTCACAAGCATGGTGTGAAGTCTATTGTGGGTATGGAAATTGATTTTCAATATTAAATACAATGGGAATAACAAGTACCAAAATTTAAAAAAAAAATCTAAAAAGAATAGTCTATTAGAGAGAAAAATGGAGTAATTGGGCTTCGATTAAAATACATACGACCTTAAAACGAGTAAAAACATAAACCATTCATTTTCTGCAGCCCATTTCACAAGCATGGTGTGAAATCTATTATGGTTATGCAAATTCATTTTCAATATTAAATACAATGGGAAAAAAACCAAAAATATTCGATGCTCAACCTATTATATATTTAAGTCTAACTTTGAGTAATTGAGGTCCTATTAAAATACACGCGATTTTAAAAATGAGTAAAAATATAAATCATTCATTTTCTACATTCCATTTCACAAGCATGGTGTGAAGTCTATTGTGGGTATGGAAATTGATTTTCAATATTAAATACAATGGGAATAACAAGTACCAAAATTTAAAAAAAAATCTAAAAAGAATAGTCTATTAGAGAGAAAAATGGAGTAATTGGGCTTCAATTAAAATACATACGACCTTAAAACGAGTAAAAACATAAACCATTCATTTTCTGCAGCCCATTTCACAAGCATGGTGTGAAATCTATTATGGTTATGCAAATTCATTTTCAATATTAAATACAATGGGAAAAAAACCAAAAATATTCGATGCTCAACCTATTATATATTTAAGTCTAACTTTGAGTAATTGAGGTCCTATTAAAATACACGCGATTTTAAAAATGAGTAAAAATATAAATCATTCATTTTCTACATTCCATTTCACAAGCATGGTGTGAAGTCTATTGTGGGTATGGAAATTGATTTTCAATATTAAATACAATGGGAATAACAAGTACCAAAATTTAAAAAAAAAATCTAAAAAGAATAGTCTATTAGAGAGAAAAATGGAGTAATTGGGCTTCGATTAAAATACATACGACCTTAAAACGAGTAAAAACATAAACCATTCATTTTCTGCAGCCCATTTCACAAGCATGGTGTGAAATCTATTATGGTTATGCAAATTCATTTTCAATATTAAATACAATGGGAAAAAAACCAAAAATATTCGATGCTCAACCTATTATATATTTAAGTCTAACTTTGAGTAATTGAGGTCCTATTAAAATACACGCGATTTTAAAAATGAGTAAAAATATAAATCATTCATTTTCTACATTCCATTTCACAAGCATGGTGTGAAGTCTATTGTGGGTATGGAAATTGATTTTCAATATTAAATACAATGGGAATAACAAGTACCAAAATTTAAAAAAAAAAATCTAAAAAGAATAGTCTATTAGAGAGAAAAATGGAGTAATTGGGCTTCGATTAAAATACATACGACCTTAAAACGAGTAAAAACATAAACCATTCATTTTCTGCAGCCCATTTCACAAGCATGGTGTGAAATCTATTATGGTTATGCAAATTCATTTTCAATATTAAATACAATGGGAAAAAAACCAAAAATATTCGATGCTCAACCTATTATATATTTAAGTCTAGCGTTTTGACAATGATTCCAATATATTTTCGTTGGAAATTTTGTGGGCAAAATATTTAGATAGCAATGCATAAATTGTTTACTCCATTGATGAAATTTGTGAAATTGAAGATTATAAATTATTGATCAAATTTTATCATAAGATATTGGTGTTATTCGATTGAAAATTGAAATAGAATGTTATAAATAGTGATTTGATTAGTTTAATCATTGAAACTAAGTATTTAATCATTGTGATTTGATGAGTTTAATGTTTTACCCTCTTAGAGCATCATTAACCATGATACTCCTCAATATGAGTATCATAACTTGTTTTTTATTATTTTTTTCTCTTTCACCTCACTTTAAGATTTGGTACTCCACAACCATGATATTTAACATGAGTATCTTATTTTACTTTTTTCATATTTTTTTTTTGTCAAAATTAAAAACTTTTTATTTATAGCTTATATATTTTGTTGTAAATATTTTCTAGTTAGCAAATTAATATAGATAGATAAAAAAAAAATTAAATTACAGGGATGTCAATATTAAATTGGGCATTGAAAATGAGAGTACAATAATGGATTTAAGTATTTAACCATAATTAATGGGCATTGAAAACGGATGGTGTGTTTAATTTCATTTTTTATAGTCTCTTTTTCGGTTTTACATTTCCATTTTGCTATATGTTGCTTGAAGAAGACTTGCATAATTAATACTCCTCCAAAAAAAAAAACAGATGGTGTGGTATTTTGTAGAGTTGGCATGGTGGTAACCACCAAAAAATGGTGATTATCACGTACTAACCACAAACTGGTGGTACGCAAATTTTCATACCACGTATCAACCACAAGTTGTGGTTACCGCATATGTGGTAACCACAACTTGTGATTACCATCGGTACATTACTATGATTACTAAGCTGTAATTTTGTTTGTATTTTTTTAAAATCCCTTGGCTACCTTCCTGTATTCATCAAAGTTATCGAACGAAAAAATATGATTATAAAAAATAATATGGTTAGCATCTATTAAAAGTTCAAATAAATAAAGTTCACAACCTAAATTACAAACCAATTCAAACCAACCAAGTTTAAAGTCTTGAAATAAACAAAGTTCAATTGTTCAAACATTCAAAATCTTCCTGCAAGTTCAAAGTTTTCAAACATTCACAATGTTCCTAGTTCCTACTGTTTCTAGTAGAAAACGTAGAAATGATCAATTTAGGTCAAAATCAAAACACAAAGTATAAATTAAAAACTTAAAACTTAAAGGTAATAACAATAAAACATTAGATAAAAAAATTAATATATATACTTGGTAACCATGATATTCAGATTTCATTACCATTACCCTACCACCTTCACGTGGTTACCACCAAGATGGTAACCACCATGTTGGTTACCACAAGTGTGGTTACCAACACAGTCGGTTTGTGATTGATACGTGGTTGGTATGGTAATTTTTGTAACATTTGTCAGCCTTAGTATTTTGGAGGAATTCAATATAAATCGTGAATAAGGTAACTAGAGGGAGAATTAAAAGGTGAATATTTAATATATTAATTAATTATAAAAGAGATGTGAGCCTATCTTTTTTTTTCTAATTGGGTAAATAGGATGGTATTGTGTTAGCCCAAGTATCAAAGGTATGATATTTCATTGTAATAATTATCTTGATTCTCACAAAAATTCTGACATTTATTTTTATTTTCTTTTAAAAAAAATTATATGATACTCAAAATACCACCATTAAAGATGGTCTTAGAGTCTCATGGTTCATATTTAAACATAGAGTACCTTTTTCTAATTAAGGGTCTAGACATTATAAAAAACACACACTAAATATCATTTTTTATTCTTTAGCTACATAGGGTTTACACATTTAAACGTAAGGTCTCTTTATCAAATCGGTTTATAATTTAGACCAATTTAAAATGTGTAACATGATGTGTAATAGATAAAGTATCATCGATGATCCAAACTCAATTATCTTAAGCCAAAAACCATAAGGTTTCTTTTCTTTATCTTCAATTACGACGGATGTTAGGATAAGCGTGAAAGATGCTGATTTACTATTCTTTATCAAATTTAAAGTATCGATTATCTGAAGAAAAGAAATTTTCAAAAACAACATGATAAGAAACATGGGTAACATATATACTAATATGTTACTATGTTAGTAAAAAATTATTGTGTCGAATATTTTGTTTAATAAGTCAAACTCAATCGAAAATATTATTAAAAAAATCGAACAAGGTTCACGAAAAGAAGTAGTTATATTTAAATTTCTAACATCTATTTTTATATGTTTATAAAATTTTATTTTGAAAAAAAATCATATTTTAAAATTTTTAATAATTGTATGTTGTAAATTATTGCCTTTTTAATTTTTAAAATTTGTAAAATATGATTTTTTAAAATAAAATTTTATAAATATATAAAAATAGATGTTAGTAATACAAATACGGAGTATAATTTTTCAAATATTTTTTTAAGATTAATTAAATGTTAAACTAACTTTGTGATGCATGAAAGAGGAAATGTGGAGTAGAAAAATCCTCGCTGTAGGCTCATAGGTCATAGGTACTTTTAATCCAGATGGGATCTGCTAGGGGTGGGCATGGGACGGGACGGGATTTGGGTAATCCCGCGTCCCGTCCCGTGTGTTTTTTGCGGGACGGGATTGATCTTATTTTTTTCAAATCCCGCTGGGTCTTATCTCTCACGGGACGGGATTTGTCCCTCGAAAAAAAATTAAAACACAATCAAAAAAATCAAACAGAAAAACAGTACGTATATGTCTGAAAAATACCAGAAAACAGTACATATATGTGTGACAAATACCAGTACGTATATATGTAAAAAAATATCAAGCATAATTAATTTCATTACAAAAAAAAAACAGTAGTTTTGCACAATAATTCCATATTACAAAAAACAGTAGTGTCTTGCACAAAAAGAAACAGTACTCTTATATATTTTTAATGTTTTATTATTATTTTAAAATTTAAATTTAAATAAATGTTAAGGTATAATATAAATATATTTTCATATATTTTTATTAATTTTAATTAAATATATAAATATATATAATTTTATATATATGCGGGACGGGAAGGGAATAGGGGGTGGGGGGTTTTGTCCCTTTGGGGACGCGTGATCCCACCCGCTTTTAATCTTCTGATCTCAGTGCTCAAGTGCTTTAAACAATTCACATCAATGGACCATCTTTATCTTGTAATAAGGTAAGCCAGAGTCAAATTGAACACGAGATAAAAGCACACAGATTCAGGCATTCAGGTCAAGATGATACGCAGAAGACACAAATCCCCAATTTAGTTTAAAACTGAGAGATCGTGACACCAAATCAAGCAACTCAAGAAGAACCAGCAAACATAAAAATGGGGTTTGATTGTGAAAATCAGCATTGAAAAACCGGGTGGAGCTGTCGAATCCTAGAGAGAGGCAGTGACCCTTGACGGAGAGTAATCTGCCATTGGAAACTAACACCGATTTCTACAGAAGGAAGAGAGGGGTGTGAATCCAAGTGTTGAGCTGTAATTTCTGTTTACCAACAAACTGATACTTGCATACTGCTGACAGATTTCAGATGCAATCACAAACAGATTACAGTAAAAACGAGGGAAGCCAGAGTCAAAATGAACCACGAGACAGAAGTTGAAAATCAAGAGATCATGACACCAAATCAAGTAACACGATAAGAACCAGAAAAACATAGAATCGGGTTGATTTTGAAAATTGGCATTCAAGAACCAGATGTAGCTGTTAAAACACAGAAAGAGAACCTTGACAGGAGTAATCTGCCATTGGAAGAAAATTATACTGCTGACAGATTTCAGAAACTGATGCTGCTGACAGATAAAAGAAACAATCACATTATAGTTAAAACAAAATTATAACGAGTTTCAGTTCACTGCTAGTAGGCAGGATAACATGACCACAGATTGCAATAAACACCCAAAGTCTGCATGGAGAACAGCTTCAAAGTCACAACAGTATAGAAGAAAGGGCAACACAGACATACTAGGAAAGTAGAAAGCAAGCATCCAGTACTGAGCTGGTCCCAGAATCATCAGTACTCCTCACCGTCGTCGTCGTCATCACCCTCAACACCCTCAGCACCAACCTCTTCATAGTCCTTCTCGAGAGCAGCAAGGTCCTCGCGGGCTTCAGAGAACTCTCCTTCCTCCATGCCCTCCCCAACATACCAGTGGACAAAGGCACGCTTAGCATACATCAGATCGAACTTGTGGTCAATGTGAGAGAACACCTCAGCAACACTAGAGGAGTTCGAGATCATGCAAACAGCCCTCTGAACCTTGGCGAGGTCGCCACCAGGAACCACAGTTGGTGGCTGGTAGTTGATGCCACACTTGAACCCAGTTGGGCACCAGTCCACAAACTGGATAGTACGCTTGGTCTTGATTGAAGCAACGGCAGCATTGACATCCTTTGGCACAACATCACCACGGTACATCAAACAGCATGCCATGTACTTCCCATGGCGCGGGTCACATTTAGCCATCATGGGCGAGGGTTCAAAGGCACTGTTGGTGATCTCGGCCACTGACAGCTGCTCGTGGTACGCCTTCTCAGCAGAGATAACAGGGGCATATGATGAAAGCATAAAGTGGATCCTTGGGTATGGAACAAGGTTGGTCTGGAACTCAGTCACATCCACATTAAGCGCTCCATCAAACCTCAAAGAAGCTGTCAACGAGGAGATGACCTGGGAAACCAGACGGTTCAGATTGGTATAAGTTGGGCGTTCAATATCAAGGGAGCACCTACAAATGTCGTAGATGGCCTCATTATCAAGAAGCACGGAGACATCAGTGTGCTCAAGGAGGGAGTGGGTTGACAGAACACTGTTGTAGGGCTCAACAACAGAGGTGGAGACTTGGGGAGAAGGGTAGACAGCGAATCCCAGCTTTGACTTCTTTCCATAATCGACTGAGAGCCTCTCCAAGAGAAGCGACCCCAGCCCAGAACCAGTGCCACCACCAACAGCGTTGAAAACAAGGAACCCCTGAAGACCAGTACAGTTATCAGCTAGCTTCCTGATCCGGTCCAAGCA
Source organism: Persicaria tinctoria (assembly GCA_037127255.1). Taxonomy (NCBI): domain Eukaryota; kingdom Viridiplantae; phylum Streptophyta; class Magnoliopsida; order Caryophyllales; family Polygonaceae; genus Persicaria; species Persicaria tinctoria. Next base: position 6,496,485 of record JBANSL010000020.1, read on the forward strand.
GAGATCAACAATTTCCTTCCCAACTGATATACAATTAAACAGTAACATCAGAACTTTCACGTGTAAGAATTATTAATCATAAAAATATTAACAATTATTAATCATAAAAATATCAACTACAATATCAGAAACTCAGAATTACGTGTAAGAACTTTCACGTGGCCACGAGCGAAGTTGTTTGCTGCATCTTCTTTTCCGCTGATAAGCTGCTCAGGATGGAAGAGCTGTCTGTATGTTCCAGTTCTCACCTCATCAATGACAGTGGGCTCAAGATCTACAAAGATGGCGCGAGGGACATGCTTCCCAGCACCAGTCTCACTGAAGAAAGTGTTGAAAGCATCATCTCCACCTCCAACAGTTTTGTCACTTGGCATTTGGCCATCAGGCTGAAAGGCAACATTGTATATGATTCAGAGAATACAATACATCAAAATTACAGAGTCGTGGAATTTATATCTCATCAAAATTACACTATAATGGAATTTATATCTGATGACTGGGGGCAATCAATAGTCTTGACAAACATCACACTGTGGCTGGTTATCAATCAATGCACACATTCCAATATTCCATGATTATGAATTTAGTTTCAAAACGAAATCAATTTAGCCTAAAAAAATCTCAAGATAAAACTGCTTGACATTGACACAATAGTGGAGGGAATTCACAGTAGCAAAAGTCTTAACATATGTGTATGCCTTCAAACCGAAGAACAGATTACACCTATCAAACAACATGTACATGCCTATCAAAACCATAGATCACTGGAAATGCAGGAAAACTCCCCAAGCGGATCTATTTACGATTCTTATCAGACTGAAAATACCTTCAATAAAAAGATAAAGATCCAAAGGAATAGTGGAAATTTGATTAGGTCAACGTATTTATTCTGACGTGAATTGCAAGGATCTATGAATTCGAAACCACTAACGTAGATCGGAATTGTGCATCAAAATTGAAAGACGCCTAACACCGCAGATCTATGAACAACTACCACCAGACCGAAAAAATGATTCAAGAAACCCTAGATCTGAACTAAATGCAGAAATCGAGTAAATGTGAACGCACCTTTCCCTAATTCGAAACGAATAAACTCGCAAGATGAGCGAAAGCGAGATAGGTTACCTGGATACCGTGCTCGAGACAGTAAAGCTCCCAGCAGGCATTGCCGACCTGGATACCGGCCTGACCAATGTGGATGGTCCAGTGGCGGACCCGGGGGGTCCGGGGGGTCACGTGACCCTCCTTAAAAAATCACTAAAAAGTGTTGGCTCAAATGGCAAAGGACATGGGTGAGCACTTTCGGAGTCAGGAGACGCGGGTTTGACTCACCAAATTTTAATTTTTTACCTTTATTTTTTTTTTAAAAATTTTTTTATAGGTTAAAATTCATAAAAGCCTCCATTTACATTTACAGTAGCCGCCCCTTCCGCCATTTATATTTACAGTAGCCGCCGACTGTGAGAGAGAGGCAAGTCCGAGTCGAACCCTCGACCCACCCAGCAACCCGCTGCCGCACCAACCCTGGCACGGTGACCCCCCCCCCCCCCCTCAAAAGTTTCTGGGTCCGCCACTGTGGATGGAGATGCACTCTCTCATTTTCGCAAAGAAATCGGAAGGAAGCTTTGATTTGGAGGCGGGAGAGAAAATTCAAAATTTGAAGGCGAAGAAAGGAAAGCGTTTATGAAGACGCTCTCCAATTGCAAACCTGAGTTTGCAGACCTCTCACGATGGGGATTTTATAGGGAGGAGAAGAAGATGGTAACCGGTGAAGCCCTAAATGACCTAATCCGGGTTACTTAACCCGAGGTGACCTAACCCGGGTTACTTAATACAAGTGGTTAGACACCTTAAAAATTCGAAACTCACCCTGTTATTTTAAAATTTTGATTTTATTCGAAATAACATGACGGAGTATATCCATTTATTTTCCAATTTACCCTTACTTATTTGGTGCCAATATTATTAGGGTTTAGCATTTGAATTTGTCTTAGGCTATAGAATAGGCGCAAATTAGGTAGTTCAAATATTCTTTAAAAATTGTATCCGGAATTAAAACGACATGTTCTACGTAAATTGTCTGAAAAGATTCTCATCACATAGTTCCCGCGTCAATGGCGCGTAACATATTCATAAAATATTCCAAAATTTCAAAGCATTGTAATGATCATGATTTATTATTGTTTGTATTGATCATAATTTTTTTTTATTAGTAGATGATTGTCTATATCTTACTATATATGTGTCAATATATTCATTTATATATCTTATTGATCGAATATAATAAAAGTGGAAAATAGTAGACATAATTTTATAATAAGAAAGTTGACATCATCTCACCAAGTAATTGATATAAAGACAACAACGATCCTAGGTGATCCTAGGTGCACACACTTATACTAATTGTGACATTGGAAAAAAAAACCCTCAACAGATCAACATCAAAGCACTATAATCAAACTTAAGATATTGTTCATCAAGTACAAGGCACGGCCCCCACATCGAGTCTGATATGGCGGTTTTATATGAGAATAAGACATGAGGAGTTTTTTTTTATTATTATTATGAAAGAATTCGAGGTCAGAACAAGCCTGAACATCGATGGCCGACAAGTCGGTAGACGGAAAACCGTCTAAGAAAAATATAAAAAAAACAATACAAAGATGGTGTCGGATACAAGCAAACACACTCTATACAAGCTAAACTAAAACAACCAGACCGAAAAGGATGAGGACGTAGACCAAAGACGAAAGTCAAGCACTCCCCGGAGGCAGCACCGCAGGCCAGCGGCACATCAGAAGACACCATGTGGGCAGTGAAGACGAACCTCCAAGGAAACAACCTTCCGGAAAAAGGAGACACCTCGATACACACTACCACGGCCCCAGCCTGTCCCGACTCCGACTGCCAGAACCCCATCACGCGGAAAGAAAGTCCAGTCACGCCAAAACATAGAGCAACATATCGCCTGAATTGAAACGCACCAGGAACCCTAGCGGAAAGAAAGCCTAGTCACGCCAAAACATAGAGCAACATCACGCGGAAAGAAAGTCCATTAAGGAGTCTACCAGAGAGATTACTAGACCTCAGAGGTTTCAAGACTATGTTGGTCCATACTCATCACAAAATAATTCTTTCTCTCAATCCTTTTTGGTTGCCTGTTTAACTAAGGTTTATGATGATGATCCTTCTTTCCCACAATCTTTTGCCCTCATGACCTCTACATACGAGCCCTCTCATTACTTTTAGGCATGTCATCATCCCAAGTGGATTGAAGCTATGCAACAGAAGATTCTTACTCTTGAGAACAACAAAATCTGGGAGATCACTGATCTACTTGCAGGGAAGAAAGCCATTGGTAGTAAGTGGGTATACAAGGTTAAATACAAGCCAGATGGCTCTATTGAGAGATTTAAGGTCAGGCTCATAGCCAAAGGCTATAATCAGATAAAGGACAAAGATTATAAACATACCTTCTCTCCTGTTGCTAAGTTCTCTTTTGTGAGGATTGTGATTGTTGTTGCTACTACTAAAGGTTGGCCCTTGCATCAGTTGGATGTCAATAATGCCTTTCTTCATGGGCATTTAGATGAAGAAGTTTACATGACACCTCCTCAAGGCTACAAGCTTCCTATTCATGGCCAAGTCTGCAGACTTAGAAAATCTATCTATGGTCTCAAACAAGCATCCAGACAATGGAATGTTGAATTGTGCAAATTCTTTATTGAGCTTAGTTATGTGCAATCTATGAAGGATTATTCTCTTTTTATTAAGAAGGTGTCTTCTGGCATTGTCATTGCCTTGGTTTATGCTGATGATTTGCTCCTCACTGGAAATGATACTGATGTCATAGATTTCACTAAGAATGCTCTCAATTAGGCTTTCACTATTAAAGGTCTTGGTTTAGCAAGATATTTTCTTGGCTTGGAAATTGAGAGAAATTGCAGTGGTACTTATTTACATCAGAAGAAATATATCTACGATATTCTTCAGGATTGCTTTATGTTGGGATGCAAGGCAGCTATATTTCCTTTGTTTAGAGGCTTAAAGTTATCCATTGATGTGGGTGTTTCCTTACAAGATCCAGAGAAATACAGACGTCTTGTTGGGAGATTATTGTTTCTTAATCTCACAAGACCTGACATATCATATGCATTTCAACATCTCAGTCAATTCGTGTCAAATCCTAAACAACCTCATTATGATGCTGCCCTTCATGTTGTCAGATATCTCAAAGGCACTATTTCCGTTGGCCTTTTCTATCCTGCTTCTTCTCCTATGGAGATCGCTGCCTTATGTGATGCTGATTGGACAACCTGCCAATTCAGTGCTAGATCACTCACTGGGTTCTGTGTCTTTCTTGGACAATCTTTGGTTTCAGGGAAAACTAAGAAGTAGAAAACCGTCTCTAAATCATCAGCTGAAGCTGAATACAAAAGTATGTCCAATACCACCAGTGAACTTGTTTGGGTTGAAGGATTGCTCCAGACTTTACATATTTCCATTCCTCTACCCATTCCATTATACTGTGATAACAAAGTTGCTATACATATAACTGAAAACCCAGATTTTCATGAAAGAACAAAGCATTTGAAAATTAATTGTCATTTTGTGCGTGAAAGATTGCAAGTTGGGTTTGTGCATCCACAATATGTTAAGACAGGGGTTCAAATTGCTGATGGCTTACCTAAACCTCTTAGAGAGAACCATCACCCCTTCCTCTCTTCCAAGTTGGGCTTTATTAACTTCTCTTCATGCCTAACTTGAAGGGGGATACGGAGAATAGTGGTGTTATTATGCAATTTTACTCATTTCCTAGTTGATGATGTAATAAGTGGATGTGCCACACTTTTATCACGTGATGTTTCTCTGTAGGTAGTATATAAGACACTTTTCTAACTTTCCACAATTGTAGGGTTTTGAGGATCTGCACCCACAATGAATGAGGCAGACGTCCTCTCTATTTCCCTTTTGTTGCTTCTTCAATGAAACAGTGAAATCTGTTTCGTCTTCTTCCTTGATTGTGCTCTCTATTGCTCTGTTCATGCAGCTTCAACTGCTATTTTGATCATCACATTGCTCCTCTTCACATGGTATCAGAGCCGAGGTTCGGCTGGGTGCGGTGTGGTTTGAGTTCCTGGTCTAATTGGTTGGCCGACCTTAAGGCATTGAGTCGTCAAGTGCAACTGGCAATAATGCGTGGTCAGGCAGTTGCACTTAAGGGGGATGTTAAGAATATGATAATGTGATATGGGATAGTATCTCACATTGAATATAAAGTGAATCCAAGCCTTCATAAGTGGGTGGGCTACTCCTTCTAACACCAATTGGTTTTAGGATGGAACCCCACTCGGCTTGTGTGCTTGATTTGATTGGCGCGTGTTGAGCTTGGGCGTGCGTTGCCCCCCCCCCCCCCCCCCCCCCCCCCACGTCATATGACCCATCGTTATTTAACAGTTTGGTTCAAACAACATAATTTGCTCACTAATTAACATATGCTAGTACATTTTAATGGCATATGTTAAAGGTCAAGTTTGGTATGACTTGGAATGGAGATTGGGGGGTAGAGCTGGCAAAACCCGACCCGAACCCAAAAACCCGACCCGGTCGACCCAGAACCGACTGTATTGAACACCGACCTAACCCGATCCATTTTGGACCCGAATCCAAATAACTGATAACCGAAACTCACTCAAATCTGAATGAACCGAACTCGATTCAACCGAAACCCGAAATAACCCGAATTTTAAGATACATTCTAGTAAAATTTTCAAAATGAATATTGAAGAAAACTTGAGACAATCCAAACCCAAAATAACCGAAATTCGAGACAAACAAAACCCGAATGACCGAAATCCGATACAACCGAAACCCGAACCCGACTCAACCGAATGACCAAATTATTAGAAATTACCCAAACCCTGACTAACCGAACCTGAACCCGACCGATTGCCACCTCTATTAGGGGGCGGGGAACCAGATATTTTCATTTAGATGTACTCTAAAATCCGCTTGAAACTCATTCTATTTTGTACCATCAGTTCTTGCAAACATTTATGTGTGTCAATCCTAATCAAACATTCGACCCCGTTATAATTTTATATCAATCTCATTACCCATTTAAAAACTTCGTTAAAAAAGCTATTTACCTAAATAACAATTTCTAAACTCCACGATAATATTCCAAATTCACTACCACAAATAATTGAGAAAAAAAAAATGATTAAGTAGGAATGATGAGATGAAATGTCACATTCAAGATTGGTACTTTGTCAATTGTGAGGAAGAAGAAGAGTATCGATCAGTATCACCTACTTTCCCATGATTGCTTGAATTTTGCCTATCATTTGTCAAGCCGACACTGAATCAAACAAAAAATAACAAAAACTAAAGGGGCCGGTAAAGCCCAATTTGAATGCAAATACCTCGGTAATGTTCGCATAAAGGCCCAATTCCAATGCTGGGCTACGAGTGCACATATAACTTATACGTTATTCAGTTTCATTTTTATATCTGCGATGTGAGATAGTCTCAATATGTTTGAGTGCACAAATGTTTCGCACCGATAATCGAAAAAACAAACAAGGAAATGGAAAAATTTAAAGCATTATGTTTGAGTGCACACAGTGGCGGATCCTGAAGCATTTAGTTGAGGGGACGAAAAATTGATCTATAATTTTTTTTCCCAAATCAATATTTGAAGTTTTCGGGTTTAATTATAGTATTAAGTTATGAAGTTTAAGAAATGATGAGTATGATAGAAGTGTAGTAATTTTGTAAATGATGTGAAAAATAATTTATATCGCTTCAGTCTTGAAATATTTATAACTTTTTACTTAGTTATCGGATTTGAGCTTATTATATATCAAATTGAAGCTAACAACGAGAGGAACATGTATATTAAATTTCATTTTTGGTTGGGGGGCGATTATCACCCCCGGTTCTTTAAGGGATCCGCCCCTGAGTGCACAAAGAATACCTTATACTCTTATAACGCTATTCTCGTCAAATCGCGTTGGATGGCCTTCAAACCAAGAGTTATGTACTCATATGTAGAAGAGGCAGAAGCAGGAAAAAAACGAGGGGATGAATTTGATTGTTTTATATTATTTTTTAAAAATATATACTAGATACAATTTTTTGAAAAGAAATAAAGAATATATTGAAAAAAAACATTAAATTTGTTATTTAAATATTTATTTCAAGTTAAAAAAGTTAAGAGGGAAAAAATTCCACAAAATACATATATAAGGATTTTGAACTCTGTAGAACTATATTAGCTATAATATTAGTTGTTCAGTTGTTAAGTTTGTTAGAATGCAGTGACTGTAATAAGCTTTAGTTTGGTAGTCCTCTGTAACAAACTCGGCTATATAAAGCCTTCAAGGCCGGACCTGAGATTTATAATGCCTGAGGCGAATTATAAATGCGGGGCCCTCTACTATATATAGTTAAAAAAAATATTTTTGATGGATCAAATATGTCATTTAATACTAACGTACTAATGTACTATATTGTATAAAAAACTAAATTATCACAGTTTCAAAATCCAAACACACAAGTTACCAGGCACAGATTCAGGAATATTATAATTTTGGGTTGGCTGAATTTGCATATAATTTTTATTTTTTTCTCTATAGATCACTATATCTATTTAATTAAAAAGTATGAATCCATTTTTTTTTATCTATATTTAAATTATCAATAATAGAATTAATTACCTATGCAAGATAATAATTTTTCCTTTAAATTTTTAGGGATTAATCAATTTTTTTTTGTAAATAGAATAAAGATAAAAAAAGAAAATAAACGAATCAGTAAACCAAAAAAATCGGTAGTAAAAATAAATAAAAGAATGAGAAAGAAACGAATTAACCAATTACTTTTTTTTGTGAATAGAATAAAGATTAAAAAAGAAAAGAAACGAATTAGTAAACCAAAAAAAAATGGCACTAAAAATAAAAGAAAAGAAATGAATTAGTAAACCCAAAAAAAATGGCAGTAAAAATAAATAAATAAGATGAATAAATAAAACAATGAGAAAGAAACGAATTAACCAATTATTTTTTTTATAAATAGAATAAAGATTAAAAAAAGAAAAGAAATGAATTAGTAAATAAAAAAAATGGCACTAAAAATAAAATAAAAGAAACGAATTAGTAAACCCAAAAAAAATGGCAGTAAAAATAAAAGAAAAGAAACGAATTAGTAAACACAAAAAAAATGGCAGTAAAAATAAATAATAAATAAGATGGAAACTTTTAAAAAGTGGACTGAGTGGGAATCAAACCCGCGCTCATACATCCGCACACAGCCCCCATAAACTCCCCTTGCCAATTGAGCCAAGCATACATTGTGTCTACTATTATACCTTTATGCTATATATTACATTTTACTAATGGATGGGCCCCTTACACATATTGGGCCTGAGGCGAGCGCCTGTTGGGCCTCGCCTCAGGTCCGGCCCTGAAAGCCTTGAATACTCCCTTGTACAGGTGTGTGACACAATAACAAACTACAGAGTTTCTACCAGCTGTAATCTCTTCTTCCTTCTCTATTTCCTTCCTCGATTTGGTTTTGCCTGATTTGTGAGGAACATCTATGAATTGTAGATCACAATTCATGGATTCAGTTCCTCGATATGGTATCAGAGCGAAAATCCAGCAAGGAGCTGTGATTGAGTTTTGATTTGCTGTTCGCTTTGTGCACTTTCCCTTTTTTTTTTCTTTCAATCTATTGATTTGAGCTTGATGATCGTCCATGGTTGGACGAACATCGGCGTCCGCTGTCATCGTGATTTCTGCAAATTACAAATTGAATTTCCTGTGTGAATTCGTATATGATTGATTGTGCGAGATAGGTTTTGTTTCGCTATTGTATTTCCGTATGCGATTTCTGATAGATTTTGCCTTCAGTACTTGCGATTCAGTTGAATTGTTGATAGATTTGTGTTTTGGCTTGTGATTCAGTTGTATTGTTGATAGATCTGTACTGATTGCTGCGAAAACATGAATGAGCGTGTTGAATCTTCTGACAATGGTGGAAGAGGTATTCCGTTTGATCGGAATGACAGGGTGTTGAGTCCGAGAGTTGATCATGCAGATCCTCTTCATCTGACTAACTCCGACCATCCCGGGATGGTGTTGGTAGCTGTCCAGTTCTCTGGATCGAATTTTCAAAGCTGGAGCAGGGGGATCAAAATGGCCTTGGGAGCCAAAATGAAACTCGATTTCATTAATGGCGTCTGTGTGCCCCCTGAAGAAGGAACAGCGGAGCTGGAACGCTGGATCAGGTGTGATTATATGATCATGTGCTGGATACTGAATTCAATGAAGGCCGAGATAGCGGAGAACTTCATGTACGTGACATCGGCGAAGGAACTGTGGGAAGAAATCTTGGAGAGGTTTGCCGAATCCAATGCACCACTGATCTATCAGTTGCAAAGGGAAATTAGTGACATTAAGCAAGAAAATCTTTCAGTGTCAGCTTACTTCGGCAAACGGAAAAGGGCTTGGGATGAACTTCAAACCCTGCAGGGAACTCCGACCTGCACCTGTGGGGTCATGAAGGCTTGTACCTGCTTGATCTTAAAGAAGATGCTTGAGAGGGAAGACACTGCGAAATTGATGCAGTTTCTGATGGGCTTGTCTGACCAATTTGAGAACATCCGCAACAGCATTCTCGCTATGGATCCTCTTCCGTCCGTCAATAGGGCGTACTAGATGGTAACTCAGGTGGATCGCCAGAAAGAGGTTACTTCCAAGATGAATGGGAACCATGACATTCTAGCTGCTGGAAGGTTCAACAATTCTAAGTTCGAAAAGGGTCAGCCATCATACACCAAGAGGGATTTTAAAAAGATGAAGATGGATAGACAATGTACTTATTGCAAGGAGAGAGGACATTTGAAGGAGACGTGCTTCAAACTGGTGGGAATTCCTGACTGGTATAAGGAATTAAAGACACAAGGAGCACCCAAGTCCAATGGTGGGAATGGGAAGTTCGTTGCCAATGTGGAAGAAAAACAGGTTCACAGTGACCATCCCCTTGTCATGGATGTTGAATCCCACACTGCTGGTGGGGATAAGACAACTCCAGATGAACACATGATCAATTCTTTCATTGCTGAAGCAATGAGGAAGGTCCGAGGCAAGGCTGTGGATGATGGGCAGGCCAGTGGTCCTCTTGGTGTTGTGAACTACGCAGGTAAAATGAATGTTTATACTGATATTGCACACGGATCTGATATTGAGTGTAAGTGGATTGTGGATTCGGGAGCCACTGACCACATTACATTCAACAAGGACTTGTTTATTGAACTGCGGGTTTTGGATAATCCCATCCAAATTGGATTTCCTGATGGGGTTATTCAAACTGTCAAGCATGCAGGAACTGTGATGCTAAATGGTTCAATTACTCTTTCAGATGTTCTTTACATGCCTAATTTTCACCACCATCTGTTGTCCGTCTCTAAGTTGCTTGATGATGGGGATCTTGTCTTCTTATTTTACAAAACCCACTGTGTTTTACAGGCTATTTCAACTAGTCGGCTTGTGTTGACTGGAGTCAGACGTGCTGGTCTTTATCACTTCAATGGATTCAGTTGTGATTTGCGCCATCTGGATGTTAGAAGGGTTGTTGTTTCCTCCATCAATAAGTCCTTTCAAGGATTGAATAAGGGTGAGCAATCGTCATCGTCTTTTGTTGGTAACTCTAGGTTGGATTTCATACAGAATTTACATGCTCGTTTGGGTCACGTGTCTATTTCAAAGATGAAACATTTGGCTCAGTGTAAGGATTTGGTTCTGGATAGTTTTTTCTGTGAAGTATGTGCTCTCTCTAAGCAACATCGATTACCTTTTCCTACAAGCTCTTCATGTTCTGATGTTATGTTTGGATTGGTTCATTTAGACTTATGGGGACCATATAAGGTTCCCTCTATATGTGGAAGCAGGTACTTTCTAACGGTCTTGGATGACCATACTAGAAGTACCTGGACCTTTTTGCTCAGAAGCAAGGAACAGGTCTTCCAGGTAGTGGTTGGATTTTTTAAGTTTGTGTCCACTCAATTTGGGCTGCTGATTAAGATGATTCGGACAGATGGTCATCCTTCCCCTTCTGATCCTCCAATTAGTCCTGATCCAAGCCCAGATTTAGACAATGCTTTGTCATTTGGCCTGAATGTCTCTCCATCACATACGCCAGTTTCCAACAATTCTCCTATAGATTCTGTTGAACCTCCTGTTGCAGCACCTACAATTGATTTACCTCGTGCCTCCAGATAGATCAGACGTCCTTCCAAGTTTGATGACTTTGAGGGTGGACAGGTCCCTCGTCGAACTTGATGCATTACTCCCTCTGAGTCTCTCTCAGCAGCTTTCTCTGTGATCAGCTTTGATGATCTCAGTCATTACTCTTCCAGTTTTATTCACTCATTATGCAATGTTCTGGTTGTCCATGAACCTTCTCATTACTCATAGGCGCAGCATGATCCAGCTTGGGTAGAGGCGATGAATAAGGAGTTGTTAGCCCTCGAGTCCAATCACACATGGGATCTTACTCCTTTACCAACTGGGCATAAGCCAATAGGTTCTAAGTGGGTTTACAAAATCAAATTCAGGCCGAATGGGGAGGTTGAGAGGTTCAAAGCGCGGTTAGTGGCGAAAGGTTACAATCAAGTTAAAGATCAGGATTATAAGCACACTTTTTCTCCAGTTGCCAAGTTCTCAACAGTTAGGTGTTTGATTTCTTTAGCTGCTGTTAGGGACTGGCCTTTACATCAACGTGATGTAAATAACACCTTCTTACATGGCTTCTTGGATGAGGAGGTTTATATGACGCCTCCTTTGGGATACTCTAAGGCTCGACCTGGCCTTGTTTGTCGCCTACGACGATCATTGTATGGATTGAAACAGGCCAGCCGCCAGTGGAACATCGATCTCACAAAGCATTTGGTTCATCATGGCTTTACTCAGTCTAAGTTCGATTACTCTTTGTTCAACAAGGTCACTGGAAATCTTATTGTTGTTGCTCTGATTTACGTTGATGATGTACTGCTTTCTAGGAATGATGATGTCTCGATTCATGCCTTGAAGAATTCATTGCATCAAGCTTTTACAATTAAGGATTTAGGCCTTGCCCATTATTTCCTTGGGATGGAAATTGGAAGGTCTGCAGAAGGAATCTTATTGAATCAACGGAAATATGTGGTGGACATGCTTCAGGATACAGGGTTCACAAATTGCAAACCTGCCTCTTTTCTTATGCAACACAACCTCCATCTTAGTACTGAGATTGGGGACTTGTGCACTAATCCTGAAGAGTATCGTCGCCTTGTGGGTCGGCTCTTGTTCTTAACCATGACCAGACCCGATATTTCGTACGCTGTACAGCAGTTAACCCAGTTCATGGCTTCCCCACGAGCCCCTCGTTTAAATGTTGCTCACTATCTCCTACGTTATCTTAAAGGGACGATTAATTGTTCTCTTTTCTATCCAAAATCATCTGCATTAACTATTCGAGCTTACTCGGATGTCGATTGGGGAAGCTGTCCATTTTCATGTCGTTCTCTGACAGGCTATGGTGTGTTCTTAGGTGATTCCTTGATATCCTAGAAAACCAAGAAACAAAAAATAGTTTCTAAATCATCAATGGAGAGTGAATACTGTGCCATGTCTACGACAAGCAGTGAAGTGGTTTGGTTGGTTGGTTTGCTGTCTGATTTACTGGTCAATGTTTCCCTTCATATTCCACTGTGTTGTGACAAAAAATCTGCCCAACACCTTGCTGCAAATCCCATATTTCATGAACGTACCAAGCACTTACGAATAGATTGCCATTATGTGAGGGACTTAGTCCAAGATGGTTTCCTATGCACCGTTCATGTGCCTTCCCGACTTCAATTGGCTTATATTTTTACCAAAGCCCTGGGTGATGATCAACATCTTTTCCTCGCTTGCAAGCTGGGACTCGTATTCCATCCCACTCTTCCACCTTGAGGGGGGTGTAGAACTATATTAGCTATAATATTAGTTGTTCAGTTGTTAAGTTTGTTAGAATGCAATGACTGTAATAAGCTTTAGTTTGGTAGTCCTCTGTAACAAACTCGGTTATATAAAGCCTTGAATACTCCCTTGTACAGGTGTGTGACACAATAACAAACTACAGAGTTTCTACCAGCTGTAATCTCTTCTTCCTTCTCTATTTCCTCCCTCGATTTGGTTTTGCCTGATTTGTGAGGAACATCTATGAATTGTAGATCACAATTCATGGATTCAATTCCTCGATAAACTCAAAACCTTATCACTCAAATTCTAACTTCATAAGTCATACTTTTTTTAAACTCTTTTAACTCTAAAATTATCACAAATTGAAATATATATATATATATATATATATATATATATATATATATATATATATATATATTTATACTTTTTTCCCTCCAAAACGAGAGGGCTCAAGTGAAGTCCATATCCCTAATCTGCCCGTGTGTGGTTGATACTCCACCTTCTATCATTAGCGTTTGTATATAAAAAGTGCGGCTTCAAATGATCAAAGCAGAAGGTTAAAACCATTACAAAAAAACATAATAATTAAAGGATGACAACATAAGAACAAAAAACACAAAATTGTCAAACAATTGCATCCCCCATTCATAAGCAAAATCATGAAAACTTTTGAACTTTTTTGCCCTATTTGGGTGCAGGTTTGACACTTGATGATGTGACCTTAAAAAAAAGAGGTTACTGTATTTATCAACCCGAGTACCCGACCAGTGTAATTCTACTAGCTTAATTAGACAAAGTATAGAGTTGGAGATGTACACATCTTTATTGCTGAGTAAATTGATGAAAAGATGTTTTTAAGTTATATATAATACTGTAAGGTATAAAACTGATCGAATTCAGTATTGGAAAAACGAGTACTCGCCAATCACAACGAAAGAAAACTTGGCTTGATTACATACGTGAGTGTCCATCATCAACACACCATTGAATTGGTACAATTTTCCCCAAATCAATATTATAATACTAAAAGAAGAAGTCGCATACGATATGTGACGGCTTCTCCTTTAATGTAGCTTTTTTTATTTAGGAGATTAATGGATTTGTGATAATTAATTATTAATTGATTATTAAAATCTAAACAAACTTATTTTCCGAATAATAAAATCTAAATAAAATTTATTTTCCGAATAATAAAAAATTTTGTTTTAATTGATTTATTTGGATTCTACCTTATCTAATTTAGAGAATATAAGAAAATCTTAACTAATTAGAAAATCTTTTATTATTTTAAATCTGTTTTTGTATAAAAGATTTAAATGGATAATGAGATCTCATATTTCCCCTAAAAATCTCATGTATATCTATATTTTTTTTTTTGTAAATAAATAGTTTAAAAATCGTGCCTATTTAAGGGTTTGTTGAAAGAAATGAGGCTTTGTTAGTTTCTTCACTTCTTCTAAATTCTAATGTACGTTTCTTGATTTTACAGGTGGTATAATGGGTGTCTCTCTTGGTTTTCCGCAACCACTGTTCGTGAGCTATTCATCTCGACGTTCAGTGATACCTTTCATTTTAAGTTAGTTTTCTCCTACAGACCGAAGCCTTCTTTTTTGGCTTTTAATCTCAATTGTGATTTTTTGTTTGTGTAGTTTCATGAATGCTTTCAGCTAATAATCATCTCCTCTATATATTAGTTAGTGATCCATAGTATGTTGTATGAAATTTTTTTTCAATAGAGCTAGATTAGATTGCCCACAATGACAAATAATAAAGACAAATAATAAAGGTAAGACACTCATAGAGAAGAATAATATGAAGCTTTGAAAAAAGGTACTTTAAATATTATTTATTTATGTGTTTGTGCGATTCATTTCGGTTTGATTGAGTTCAATCAATTGATGATGAAGTTTATTAATCATGTTTGTGCGGATTAGTTTAATTTCGATCGTTTTAATTGAGTTCAATCAACTAAGTTTTTTTTGTCAATAATAATTACTATAATAATCTAAATAAGCATGATAATGACACACACACATATATAGTGTTACATACACTGATACATTGTACATATAACCATTTTAAACTAAAAACACGCCCGCACAAGGTGCGGGTACTAAACTAGTACATATCTAGAAGGAAACACACCGACACGTGTGTGATCAAGTGCCTAACCTTTCTCAATCGATCACACACTTCCTCACTTGAGAAGCACTCACCGCCTATAAATGACCTATTTATAGGCAGCCTCCCTTATTGAAGATTTTTAAAGCGTTGTGCCAAAAAAATTCGCAATTTTAAAAAAAAATAGTTTTTCAAAATTCTATATAATTTGTCATGTTAAATAAGAATTTACTCTATCTACAAAGGCTAAAATCTTGACATCTCTCTAGAATTTCATTAAAAAATTTATCTAAAAATTTAACTTCTCACTGTTCGATGAGTTGAGTTGATCTATTTTTAAGGCATCAAACAAAGCTTGGTCCAGACAAACAAGCATTGAGATACCATTATCCATCACCCACTCTGGCTTAGCGATCTCTCCTCTCGTTACCAAGTAAATCTCACCATCATGACCATAATCATCGCCATGATCCCCATATGCTACACCGATCACATTTGTGTAGGAGCCACCATATCATTCTTCCACAAGGCCAGGGTATCTTTCTCAACATTTTGAGCCCTCCCTAATTAAATTGTAGACACCTCGATCACTTGCACATGATCTTTCTCTTTGCAGTAGTTTAATTCTCTTAAATCTTGACGCGGACATGATAGTGATCTCCCCAAATTGCAAAGATGTTTCGAATCGAATTCAACAATGTGAAAAACATAAAACCGAATTCAATGATGTGAAAAACAATAACGTAATGAATCAAGTTTAAATGCTAAAAAATTTATTGAGCATACGGAATTCAACGATATGAAAAACCAAGGAACCTATTTAAGTCACGTTCGACAATTTCTGTCAGGGATAGTTTATCTTTTCTTTCTTCTTCTTCTTCTCGATCTCTATATATATTGAACAAACTGAGGAACCTATTTATGATTTTGCAATGCAAATTAAAATTTTAATTTGCATCTCTTCGATAAAAAATCGGCCGAATATAGTATAAGGAGAGATACTCAACGAAAACTCACACCATAGATCACTTCAAAGAAACTAACATTTATCATTCAACTGCTATGAGAAATGACAGAAAAATTACAGTTACAAACTCACAACATGTGTGAAGAAGTGAACCCCCTCAAGTTTTTTTTATTATTAAGAAAAAATTCGAGTTTTAACAAACCCGAAGTTCAAGAAGCTGACAAATTGACAGACGGATTAACCGTCCACATACATCACACTAAGTACCACAAATCAACAAAGATGAAAGAAAAATCCTAACAACCCATAGAAGTTGTCATCCGGTGGAAGAGACGAATAAAATCCAAGACGAGACACGAATGCCGAGAACCTCCACAGGTTGTTAATTTCATCTTAAACATCTTCACCTCCAAAAAAGAAGGAAAAAAAAAAAGATTTAAAGCATGCCTGGCTCATCCCATATGCCACATTGTTGTGCATTAGTAGTAACCTTCACTGCAAGGAAAAGGGTTAAACAAGCTGGAGAGTATAAATCCACATGACTTGCAGTCTGAATCTAGCTTCAATCCTCCATATATCTAGCTCTGTTCTTGTGTGCAATCTATCATCGAAATCGAGTGCGAATGAACGACACGATCGAGTTGGGGCCAATTCGGAACGTGAGGTTTTGCATTTTGGCTGGATTTTGCTTGGCTCCTTTCGTCGTGGGATGGGAGAGATTCAATTTATACGGCTCTTGTCTTTGGCTTTTGTTTGGGAGGATTCCAATTCCTAGTTGGTGAAATGGGAAGAAAAATAAAAAATATATTTACATATGTTAAAACCGATGCATACCGTCAATCCGTCGTATATGACCTGCACGCTATTGATGATTTTAGAAAAGAAAATTCCCGCCAAAAAATATTATTAAAATAATATATTGTCATACTTTATAAAAAGTTATCATATGTTACAATATATATATATATATATATATATATATATATATATATATATATATATATATATATATATATATATATATATATATATATATATATTTTAGCTGATTGATAAAAATTTAAATCAAAACTATTTCAGATATTGATAGGTGTTATTTTATTTATATTTTTGTTTTTGGTGGAAAGAATTATTTATATTAAAATTAATTATTTGATAGGAGTAGATGTTTTTTTTTCATTCATATTTTCAATAGTTTGTTTAATAGATAATAGAGGTAATTTTAAAGTATTGTGTTAATTAATAATATACACGATACATTTTTTATATATATATGGGGCCCTAACCGGGGATCCGAGGCAACGACGTCTTAAGCCTATGCCTAGGGTCGTCGATCTGTGTTAGTTCAAGTTAGTATATGTAAATTCAGCGAGATTTCATTTTAAAATCAATGAGTAATAGATTAATACTCGAGATTTATTATATTTTCGATGTGAAATTCTATATTTTCTTTTCTTTTAAGATCTTCAACAAAAATTAAGATTGAGGTCATGGTATCGTTGGATCACGTCGCCCTACTGACAGCCATGACTTGTGTACGTGTGACGCGTATTTTGTTGCCCCCAACTACTCCAATGAGATAGATGGCCGTTTTGATCCAACTACTCTATAATTTGTCAAAAAGTTTCACCTATAAAAATCATTTGAATTGGTAACAAGAAATACATCCCAATTAATGGAAATTTACTTATGAACATTAATGTGTCAACCATTTCAGGGGCCGTGGCATGGTTTAGGCGCCTAATCACTATCTTGCCTACATTTTTCACATCGATAATCATATTTATTGTTTAATTATTTGAAAGAAAACACTCATAATGTATACCCCTCCTATTTAAAATATTTGATTTTTATTTTTAAACGGAAATCAATTTAACGTACTGGACAACCTTTAGTAGATTAAGATATAAGAGGGCGAAAAGATTGATAACGAATGAATTGAAAAGAGTAAAAATCCAAAGATAAACTAGTAAAGACAAAGAAAACCACACCGATAAAAAAAAAACTAAAGTGGGATAATAAGACACTAGCGTAGACGATAAAGATATACCGAGAGTAATATAAGCTTAGTCTTTTATTCATACTGTTTAAACCGGTTTAAAAACTACTAAAATATTTTATTGTTAATTTTTAAAAATATTTATCATCATTCTATAGCTTTTCTCTAAATTTTATAGTACTATTTTTTTAACACACTGAATATTTTTATCGAATTTTAAGTCATTAGATAGTTTTTGTTTTTTGTAACGTGGGGTTCCGAGGTTGTCGACTATTACTAATCCCCACGGATTCGAACCTTAATCTGCAAATGACACGAATCGATAAGTCAGACGGCAAGACCCAAGCCAATCAAATTAGATAGTTAATGCCACAAGAGATAGAATGATCTTCCTCAATTAATTGCTCAATAAAAGAGAAGATAATAGGATTTTCATGAATGACGTGCCATTTTTCAATTACCACGCACATTCCATCTGTCTCAAAATACATTTCATCTAGTATCATACTTGGAGTAATATTAATCTCAACTTGTAATGTAAAATTAAAATTATACTGTAGGTGAGTTACGTACATTTTGAATACCGTACAGCTTTGTCCTACCAAAAATAGCTGAAATTTATGTCTACAAAATGAAGAAAGGACAAGCGGCCAGTATCAGCAATAAGTAGAGGTTTGAATTAGTACTCCAATCAGTAATGAAGCTGTTTCACTGTAGCGTCTACCGTGTAATAGTTGTGTAGTCCTATTGTACATTTGTACGTCGGGATAAATGACACACCCTGCGCATGTGCATAATATTTGCACTCCCAATTTTACTACATACCCCATTGAAAAAAATCTTTTACGCCTTCAAAGACGTAGGGTTTTAAAAAAGTTTTTTTGTGTGTATTTCTAGAGATGCAGAATTATGACTTAGGAGTACCGAATTTATGACTTCTGATCATAAGCTTTTTTTATTTATGAGGAGTAAGTCTATAACTCATGAGAAGTAAAAAGTTAAGTTTACAATTAAAGAAACCGGAATAGTATTTTCCTTTTTAGATTAATAATAACAATATTTTTTATATTATATCATTTTTTATATTCTTTCAATTATTATTTAGAATGAAGATAATTAGGTAAAATTATATAAAAATATCCAATAACATTAGCTAATATCTTATTTTAAACATTTCATAATACCATTAGATAATATCTTATCTTAAATATTTCATAATATATTTATTAGCTAAGTTAAATCATGTCTTATAACTTATTACTCTAGGACGGGTGTTAATATACCAAATTTATTCAAAAAAAAAAAAGAATAAATACCCGATAAGATAGTTATTTTCATTAGTTTTTCATCTTTATCTCGTGCTTGATAAATATTAATATATTAGGTTAACTAGAAAGTATAGTAAAATATATGGAAAAAAATGTATGAAATTCTATGACCAAAAAGAAAAAATATATGAAAATAAAGAGATATGAAATTATTAAAATTCTCCAATTTCTATGCAATTATATATATATAGGGGATGGTTCAGGGGTACTCATGGCTTATTGTGTATCATGTGAACACATCTGGGCCATTGATTGAATGAAATGGATGGATGAGATTAATAGCCAATTTTAGTTTTTTTTAATTAAAAATTAGTGGGGCTTACATCTTTTTTTTGCCCACTTACTGGATTTGGGGCGTGTGTAGTGCACTCTCTTTAAATTATTCGATGATATATCTGGATTATTCGATCGTATCGATGAATTGTGCGATGGTATATCAGAATTATTCGATGGTATCATATCCATAATTCGATGGTATAGCTTGATTATTCGATAGTATAGCTTGATTATTCGATGGTGTTACAATAGTATAACTAAAATTATTCGATGATATCACATGATTATTTGATGGTATCGCATGATTATTCGATAGTATCGATGCATTTTTAATGAATAATTTTTACTAATGAAAATTTCACCATTGATATTCTTGAATATATAAACGAATAATTTATTACATGTATACGAATAATCTCCATAGATATCGATCGATCCATACATAAACAAAACCCCCCATATACTTTAATATACAACCGAATAATTTATGACATATATACGAATAATCCCCATATATATCCGTCCATACATAAACAACCCCCTCAAAATATCCTACGTACATATGAATAATAACTATATAAAGATGAATAATTTGTCGAAACTGTAAAATCTTTCAACCCATACTCTTCAATAGAACTCCGTAGATTCTTCACATGATCGACAAAGGTGGAATCGCTTGTTAAAGGCTTCAATAGCATGTGGAAATTAGCCCTGGGCTGGAACTAATGCACAAAGATGTTATCATGTTAACAACTTCTTGTGCATTGTAGATCCAACCTAATTACCTAAACCTACACACAATAAACTAAAAAATTAGTCATTAGTAGAAATTAATTCATGGATCCAATCGCTTGCCTCTTCGTCTGCAACAGATTGCCTCTCCGTCTTCCTCGTCTGCGTCTTCGCCTTCAAATCGTCTGCAACACGATTGCCGAATCGCCAACCCAATCGCTTGTCCAGTCTCCGAATCGCCGAATTGCGTCTTCGCCTCCTCGCCTTCACCTCTCCTCATCGCAATCGCCGCTTATCCTCGCCGCGTCGTCCCCTTCTGGTTCCCACTCCGATCTCTCCTTCAAATCACCGCAACTCCGATCTCTCCTTCAAATCGCCGCCAACTTCGATCGCTCCTTCAAACGTCGTCGTCGCCTGCTCCTTCTCCCACTTCACCACCACCTAGTTGCCGGAAACCCTTTGGTGGTTGTCGGAAATTCGATTGATGGCACCGGCCGTTTGAAATCGCCCGCTCTTGTTCTCTTTCAATTCTCTCTCCGAGAAGCTCGACAAAAGGGGGGTTTTGTGTTAGGGTTAATTAGATTGTCACGCGCTAGTATAGGTGTGGGTTAGTGTTTTTTTAACATTAAATTATAATTAATCAATATATTTCAATTAATCTCAGCCTTTTATTTTTCCTCAATCAAGAGTCTAGATTTGTTCACATGATACACAATAAGAGGTGAGTACATATGGTCTTTTCTCTCTCTCTCTCTCTCTCTCTCTCTCTCTCTCTCTCTCTATATATATATATATATATATATATATATATATATATAGAGAGAGAGAGAGAGAGAGAGAGAGGGGGGGGGGGGGAGAGGGTAGATCATATGTACTCATCCCTTATAATGTATCATGTGAACAAATCAGGGCCCTTGATTAATGTGAAATGGAGGGCTGAGATTATTCGAAGATAATTAATTAATTATAACTTTATCCGAAAAAAAAATCAACCCACTACCAACTAAAGCGCGTGTATCTCATCACCATTCACCACCGTACCCTAATTTCAAATTAAAAAGGAGAGACTACGGAGAGAGAATAGGTCAAATTGGAGGAGGATGAACGGCGACTAACTCGAAGAAGATTGCCGAGGCGATGGTGGTCGACAAAGGCGTTGAAGGCAGTGTCGCCAGGTGCGGTGATGGCGATCGGAGAAGGCGACGACCCACAGAGGCGGTGTTCGATTAGGATCCACGGAGGCGGACAACCCAACGGTGGCGATTGGAAGGGCTTGTCGAAGAAGACGGCGATGTGCGATATGGTGGTCGGCGGCTCCCTGATTTCTCTCCCTGGTGCGGTGCAGCGGCAATGACTCCCTGATTTCTCTCCCCGAGTTCAATCAGCGGCCCTCTAGCAGCCTAACCGAGCCCATGACGCAGCACCCCGAGTCGCCAACCAGGTTCGTTGAAATTGCAAAATCAATTGAAATTGATTTAAAAAAACCCAAGTATCTCTGGCTATGGCGGATCTTTGATTTGTATCCGGTGGTTAGGGTTTGTGGAAGATCTCGAATTAGGTTTTGTTCTTGATTTTACAGATTTTGTTTGTTGGATTTAGGATTTTTAGTTGTGATTTCTCGGTCAAGTTCTGCTTGCTCTGTTCTTGATTTTACAATTGGATTGTTGCACTAGAGATGTATCAATTTTGTTGATATCTTGTTTTTGCATTCCAGTTTGTTTAGGACATATCGAATGTATCGATACGATCGAATAATCATGGGATATAATCGAATAATCATATGATATCATTGAATAATTTTTAGTTATTTGTTACAATGATATAAAGTAACGGAACCATTGAATAATCATGCGATATAATCGAATAATCAAGCGATACCATCGAATAATCAAACGATACCATCGAATAATTTTTGGTAAATAGTTTATGGCGTTTTCATGTTGCTAGCCGATCAGAATAATCCATCGATACTATTGCATAATCCATTAATACGATCGAATAATCCAGTGATATTATCGAATAATTCTAAGAAAAAAATAACCACCCATCATGTGGCAAGTGGATACGATCGCATAATCCGTCGATACGATCACATAATCCGTCGATACGATCGAATAATCCAGATATAATATCGAATAATTTCAAGAGAGTGAATCACACACGCTCCCAATTCAGCAAGTGGACTAGAAAAAAAAACGTGGGCCCCACTGATTTTTAATTAAAAAAAAAGCTAAAATTGCCTTTTAATCTCATCCATCCATTTTATTTAATCAACGGCCCAGATGTGTTCACATGTTACACAATAAGCCTTGATTACCCTTGAACCATATATATATAGAGGGTGGTTCATGGGTACTCATCCCTTATTGTGTAACATGAGAACACATCTGGACCGTTGATTGAATGAAATGGAAGGCTGAGATTAATAGGCAATTTTGGCTTTTTTAAATTAAAAAACAGTGGGACCCACGTCGTTTTTTTGCCCACTTGCTGAATGGAGGTGCGTGTGGTGCACTCTCTTCAAATTATTCGACAGTATATCTAAATTATTCGATCGTATCGTCTGATTATGCAATGGTATCGACAGATTATGCGATGGTATATGATTTTTTTTTGTTAATCTTTCTAAATGGTTGATTATTCGGTCGTCTATGAATGATTATTCGGTGATATATAGATGATTATTCACCCGTATATGAGTGATTATCGCTTGATTATTCGATGGTATCGGTCGGTTATTTGATGGTATCGATGGATTATTCGATGATATCGCTTTATTATTCGATAGTATTACTTGATCACTGACATCTTTAAATTCACCCATAAACAAATCCCACCAAATTATCCTATATACATATGAATAAAGTTATACATACAAACGAATAAACCTAAATTACAATATCATTGAAATCTCTTTATTCACCACCACCACAATCAAAATAATCGATGCATAAAGGACACAAATTTGATCAAATCAGAACGATCAACGAAACAACATATAATTGCAATTGCAATTCAAATACATAATATACCAACAATGAAATAAGAATAGCAACTGATACAGGATCGGAACAAACCGGTTTAATTTGCAAACTCAATTTTAATGGGGTTCCCATTAATCACAAATCCCTAGAGATCAGCCTTGGCAAGCAAAGTTACTTGAAGAGCAAGCTGGTGAATCCATGGCGGCCTGCCACCGATCGACATCCTCCAATTTTGTGAATCCATGGCGGCCAATACTCGAAATATCAACAAATACACAAATGTCGACCCTAAAAAAATCAAACATCGACAAAAAAAAACCTCAAATTCGTGGACCCAAATCAACAAACTTCCCTATTGATGGAACGAAATCATCGGAGTACGAGATCGAGAAAAGGGTTATTTTAAAGATCAAGAGTTACCGGATATGCGAATGAAATCGGCCTCCGCCTTCAAATGTCGGAATCGTCGGCCACCTTCGCAACCGTCGGAATCGTCGGGGGCCACGCCTGCGCAGCAAAGGAATCGGCCGCGCCATTCAACGGAGGTTGCCGAGGACGGAGGAATCGACCATGGATGTGCCCAGTCGCCCTCGCAATCGGACGGAAGAATAGGCCGCGTCGTTCCTGCCATGGATGTGCCCAGTCGCCGTCCTCATCCTTCCTCGACGACTTCGGCGGCCATCTCCTTCAGATCCTGGGCGGTGACTGCCATCGCCATCGCCTTCAGATCCTTTGCAGACTTGCAATTGCCATCGCCATCTCCTCCTCTTTATCTTTCCTCTTTGTAGAAAAGGGTGTGATAGGGTTTGGATGTGAGTAATACACGCGTCTATATAGGGGATGTTTTTGTGTTTTCTTTTTTTTTTCTTTTTTAATTAATTAATATTATTGAATAATCTCTGCCATCCAATTTCCCTAAATCAATGGATGAGATTTGTTCTCATAATACATTTTAAGGGCTGTTCTCATATGTTCTATCCTCTCTCTCTATATATATATAAGGAGGAATATAAAATTATTAAAATTCTTTATTTTATATCAAATTTATGATAGATTAGTATAGATTTGAATATATTAATTTGTAAATTGGGTGTTAGTGCCAGATTTATTTAAAGTATAACAAATTGAAAGATTTTGTATATACATTAATATATTCTCCTTTGAATGTCATCTTCGAGCTGGGTAGATTGAACAAAATACTAAGAAGTTACATTGAAAAATATATTATAAAAACTAATGCGGTTAAGGTTGTTGTACACGACCCCAAGAATGTTTTTAATTTTGTTTTGACTTATTACAAAAACATAAAATTATTTTATAAAAATCACTCGTACAAGTGTGTGGGTACTATTAAATTGAATAACGTTTAAGAAGGTATTGAGGCATTTTTTTTAATCCAATACATGTAGAGAAGGTGTGAAACTAACATAGTCTAAAAAAAAACTATAAATTAAAGTAGTGTACCTGAAGAGAATCGAACCCTTTCCATTATGCATAAAAACTCACAGTCACAATCACGACAACCGTTAATTAAAAAATGACAAGTTTTACTATTTAGCATGTTTGTAAGTATAAAAAAAATTATATAAAGTATTGTTTAATATAATTTTATATTTATTACTATAATGAAGCCTCACAATAGAAGCACATCACAGAAAAAAATAATACAAATTTTAATCGTGCATGCTTTTTTTTTTTGACAACAAGGTAAGGAATTAGAGACTGAATGACCAAACATAGGTCATCCCAGCCCTAGAGCGTCCTTCCGGACGAGAACTTCAAGCTCTGGATCTTGTAATAAATCTTCGTCGGCAGGGATACAGTAGGCCAGATGCGCGATCCTATCAGCAACTGTATTGGATTCCCTGAAAATATGACGAATAGAAATTGAATTAAAAGAACTTACTAAATGAATAACATCAGTCACCAGCAAATCGATGACCCACGGGCATTTCCAGATACCCAAAGTGGCGTTAATGACCATCAAGTTATCACCTTCGATGAGAAGGTTTTCTACCCCCAGCTGTTTAGCTCTTAACATTCCTTTGAGGAGGCCCAACGCTTCCGCAAAAACAATTGGGACATCCGGGCAAAGACCAGACCCACAGCTAATTGGACTGGCGAGGTCGTTACGAATGATGAATCCGTAAGAAGCGTTACCACGGTTATCAAAAGAACCGTCAAAGTTTAGTTTGCAAGAATTTGTTGGCGGAGATTCCCAGAGTATGGATTTGCGAAGCCGTTTAGGGATGACCTTTCTGTCATAGTTTGGTTTTAGATTCATAGGAGGATTGCTCAAAACCTCATCCGAATCAGTGTTAAACAGTCGGGCTTGTGACCAAGTTTGTTTAGCTGTAAGCATGAAAACCTTTATTTGATGTAAATCAATGCGGATATTATTGCCAAACACAGAGTTGTTCCTATGAAACCACAAAGCCCACCAGGCGAAGGCCACATTTATCATGGCTTGAGGACCAATATTTGAGTGAATGTTGTTCAGAGCAACATCGTATCTGTTAAACTCAAACTGACACAAATCGCTAGTTGGCACAGAGACGTTAAGAGCGCACATTAGTTTTTTAGTCATGGGACAATCTATGAGGATATGCTGGGTTGATTCGTAAAGGCAATCACAGAAAACACAAGGCATGGGAACTGAGATATGAGATCTTTGTAAACGTTCTTTCGTGGGTAGACCATCTCGTGAGATTTTCCAGAGGAAGTGTCTAACTTTTGGTGGGACGTCAAGTTTCCAAATCCAAGGACATTTGAAAGACACCAGTTTGCTGCCGTTCGGTATGAGAAAAGTAGCTGATTTGGTAGTAAACCAGCCAGACGAGCTGGGACCCCAATACAAACGATCAGTAACCTGTGTGACAGGTAGATGGATTGTACTTAGGTGACCGATCACTGAGTTCGGTAATAAATGTAAGAGGTCCTCATGCAGAAGCTCCTTGTTCCAAGAACCATTTGGGAGAATAAACCGATCAACCTTCCAAAGGAGCTGATCCTCAGAAGGAGGAGTAAGCGAAAAGTCCAGTAAACTAGAATCATAAGCCCATCTGTCATACTAGAAACGGACAGTGCGGCCGTCCCCCCCACACCAGTGCAAACCAGAAGCAAACAAAGGACGCAGAGGCAACAACTTTGCCCACTGCCAAGAGGAGGAACCACGCTGAGAATAAGAAAACAGATCTGTTGTTTTAAGATATTTTTCAGAGATGACTTTGACCCAGACATTATGCGGTTCAGCTAAGATTTTCCATAGTAGTTTCATTTGTAGGGTTGTATTCATGGTTTCAGCCTTGTACAAACCAAGGCCCCCATCCAATATGTCAGAGCATATTTTGTCCCAGCTAATAAGGGGCGTAAAGACAGCTTGTTTATTCCAAAAGAATGACCTGTATACCTTATCAAGCGCGATTAAAATTGATTTAGGTAGCATGAAGGACTGCATGATAAAAAGAGGTTGAGCTGCCAAGTTAGACTTAATAAGAACTTTCCTGCCTTCCGCAGACAGTGTGGACGCCTTCCATTTAGAAAGTTGTTTCTTAGACTTAAGAACTACTTCAGCAAAGGTGTCTTTGTTTACTTTCCCATTGATGACCGGGCAACCAAGATATTTTTCTATAGCAACCGAGTGATCGATGCTCAGACAAGACTTAAGAGTTGCAATGGTTGAATTTTTAACATTAGAAGAAACCTGGAAACAAGATTTATGATAGTTTATTTTCTGACCTGAAATCTGGTAGTAGCGAGCCAAGGTGGTGGAAATGTGGCTAGCCGCTGAATCTGTAGCTTGGGAGAAAATGATGATATCATCTGCGAAGGCCAAGAAAGGGATCTTGGTGCCAGTTTTTGAGAAGGGTAATCTCATGTCCTTTTGAGAGTTTACGTTTTTTTGTAGTGTACGTGCTAGGATCTCAGCAGATAGGATGAAGAGAAACGGAGACAAAGGATCACCTTGTCGTAGACCTCTTGTAGGAAAGAATTTATTAGTTGGCCCGTCATTAACAAGCACAGAAAAAGATACAGTCGAAATACATTCCGCAATCCAAGCCACAAAAGTGGGATGGAAACCGAAACGGTCGAGGATTCTGTACAGAAAAGACCACTCTACCTGGTCGTATGCTTTCTCTAGATCAATCTTGATGGCCAGTAAACCTGCCTTACCCTTCTTCTTCCTAAAAGAGTGGAAAGCTTCATGAGCAATCAGTATGTTATCCTGAATAGAACGACCTTTAGCAAAAGCCCCCTGCAAGGGGTGCACTAAACGATCAACTATCGGAGCTAACCGAGTTGCAATGATTTTAGCAATAATTTTATACATAGTTGAACATAGACTTATAGGTCTATAGTGATTAACCAATGATGGTGAGTCAAAT
The DNA here is from genome assembly GCA_037127255.1 of Persicaria tinctoria. Lineage (NCBI taxonomy): Eukaryota > Viridiplantae > Streptophyta > Magnoliopsida > Caryophyllales > Polygonaceae > Persicaria > Persicaria tinctoria. Next base: position 6,524,287 of record JBANSL010000020.1, read on the forward strand.
TTAGGGATCAGAGTGATGAACGTGTGGTTAGTTTGTTTTAACAGCTTGCCAGATCTGAAGAAACTCTTTATTGCTTTTGTGACAAAAGGACCGATAATGTGCCAATATTTTTGATAAAAACCTGCTGGGAAGCCATCCGACCCCGGAGCTTTTTCAGGTGCAATAGAGAACACCACTCTCCTAATTTCTGCATTAGATACCGGAGCAATCAAAGCAATATTATCCGAAACAGAAACATCCTCATATAAGACGTCTAAGTCAGACTCTATATTGTGATGATGGTGGCTAGATGAGGTGAATCGTTTATAGAACTCACGTTCAAATTCTTGTTTGATTAATCCATTTTCCGACAGATGTAATCCATCCGCAATATTTATCGTTTTTATGACTTGTTTATTCCGTTTGATGGAGGCAATACGATGATAATAACCGGTATTTATATCGGAAAGTTTAACGTGCTTTATTTTTGCCCGTTGTCTCCAGTAGGTACGTTGAAAGTCTAGTAGGCGTTCATGCTTATTGAGCAGTTGTAGTTGAATTCTATAGTTAGCAGAAGATCCATCAATAAGAAGGAGTTGTTGTAGCTGAAGCAGAGCAGCTTCCGAATCCTTTAGTTGTTTTAGAATATTGCCCGATGACGCCTTGTGCCATTTTGTGGCTAACACTTTGAGTAGTTTGGTTTTTTTTACTAATTTGAACATAAAAGACCCCTGGCAGTCCAGCCGCCAAGCTTGCTTGACCACATTTTCAAAATCCCGACGTTTAGACCAGGCTAATTCGAATTTGAATGGGCGGTTATTGAAAACAATAGAGTGTCTAAAATCCACTGAGATCGGCCCATGGTCTGAAGACGTGAAAGGGTGATTAATAATAGACAACTTGTCAAATTGGATGAGCACATCATGATGTACAAGACATCGGTCTAGCCTAGCGTAGCTATTATCCGGACCACCCTTTCGCTTACGCCATGTGAATGCGCCTCTAGAAGAAGGAAGCGAACAAAGGTTAAGGTTATTAATGACCAAGTAAAGCAGGGTGAAACGGCTAGGACGAGGTTCTGAACCACCAGACTTTTCTGATGGGTGAATGCTATCATTTAAGTCTCCTATAATGCAAATGGGTAAGGTGAGAGGCGATGTGTACTCGTAGATGAGCTGCCAGAATGCGTCCTTGTCCCTATTATTAGGGGGAACATAGACGAGGAGTACCGCAATGGACCTCGACTTGATTGGATCGTAATAATTGAAATGAATAAAATGAGTCGAAACGAAGACAAGTTCAATAGAGCCCTCAGCTATTGGAAGGTCTTTCCAAATGAAACAAAGGCCCCCCGCAAAACCTGTAGCCGGAGCAAAAGCAATATTTGTAAACCCATTTTTTTTCCACAACTGGTCCTCCGGTAGGACATTAGATTTTGTTTCCATTAAGACAAAAGCATTGAAGTAATGAGATTTGGATAGCGTATCAACTGAGGTCCACAAATTGCGGCGCCGTAAACCTCGACAATTCCAAGAGCAAAGATTCATAAAGTAACAATCACCGTTGAGTATCTTGGTAGAGAAAATGAAGAAGGTTGTGAGTACCATATATAATAAGGCTCATTAGTAGTCCATGAACGTGCTAAGCCGTTGTGAGCTGAATCTGTCATGTTTTACAATAACTTTTATATTGTTTTCTGCATACATTGCATACATTTGGTTTAGGTAGTACAGAATCTATGTAGTTTATGTTTATTTGCCAAATTATGGAATCTACACCAGTTTCTGTTTAAATTCGCAGAATTCGAGACGCTTTACAACAATTTTAAGGAAGGTCAGAAAAGCTCGGAAAACAACTACAGAAGTCCAGAATCTGAGAGTACAGAACCAGGACAAATCGAGCTAAAGCCAGGGCTACTCTATGTCGAGTACACCTTACTCGATCTCGAGTAGAGAGCCCGAGCAGACTTGGTCGACAAAGCCTGGTCGAGGAAACCAAGTCCGAGGCAATCCGACCTCCGGAACCCTACTCGATCTCGAGTACCACTAGTCGAGATCGACGAAGCCTAGACGCCACATCCGGAGTCGACAAGAAGAGAAGCTGATCGAGAAGCCGAGGACGAAGGCGCTGAGCAACCCTACTCGATCTCGAGTAGGCCTGTTGTCGAGATCGAGAAGCCACCATGCCCTAGTCCGAGGCCATGCCGAGGAGGAGTCCTCGACATCACCGGAGAGCCGTCTTCGACCACACCCCTAGTCGATCTCGAGGAACCCTAGTCGAGATCGACGACGCCCAGGAGCCCAGAACCGATCTTTTCGAGCAGAGTCACCCGAGAAGATTAGTCGACGACGAATCCTAGTCGAGATCGACGAGCCCTTGTCGATGTCGAGTAGACCAGCTTCTGGAAACACGTCGCCGTGAGCAGTCCGAGTCGAGCTGGAGTTCCTTGGGCACGAAGGAAGTCGAGTAAGCCGAAATCTATCAAGTACTATCCATGGAAGGGAGATCTATCAACATGAAGAGACTTACCTAGTTTAGATTTATCTTTCCCTATTTTAGATTTAAATTCCTTTATCGCTTTTATTTATCATTAAAGTTTTAGATATAATTTTAGATAGAGATAGAAGATTCTATCCTTGATTAGCAAGGAATAGAAGGCTATAAATAAAGCCCTAGGGGCTGGTTTTTCGAAAAAATCAGAAACACAATCAATTCCATTCAAGTAAGTAGGAGTAGAGAGAGAGAGTTTGTAGCAAGCAAGGTGGAAAGGCAAAAGCGGATTTGTGATGGACGATTTTTAGTCGCGTTAACCGTATCAAAATAATTTCGAACCTCCTACTAATGTAGCGTGGTAAGCACGAGTCGATCCCACAGAGAATCAAGTTATTCCTAAGTTAAGTTTATTAACCAATTAGTATGAAACGGGGGTTTTAAGTGGTGAAAATAAGAAAGAAAATAAAATAAACTATAAACAAATTAATGTAAAGCAATTTAGAGAAAATCGTTCTACCTACAACTATCCACTTTATTTGGTTGAATTGATATTGTAACTTCCTCTTGTTCTTTTATGATTCCTATGAATGCCCTTGTCCCGACCTAATATAGTTACTAGTCCAATCAGTCCTAGAAACCCTTATCAATCGAACAGTCCCTAAAGAAGGATTTAACCCAATTGATAGCTTTAAGACCAAAGATTAACCAAGGTATTTGCAGTCCCTAAAGAGGGATTTAACAACACATCCAACTTCCTACCCATCCAATTAGTTCAATCAGCCCTAAAGGGATAAGTTTGCCACTTGGATTAAGGTTCACAATCAGGAATCTACAAAACCCTAGCAATTGAATTAATTCTACCAAGTTGATCAGACAAGATAGAATAAAACAATCAAACATTCAAGCACAAAGAAGTCGAAACATTCAATATAGGAAATAAGGAACAAGAATTAGAAACTCACAATCAAACCAAACAAAGCTTCAAATTGTAGACAAAACGGGAGAGTTTAGGTCTCCATAAAAATAAGACAAAACGTAATTAGGGTTAATAGGTGAAAACGGTAGTCGGCCATATTACCGTATGTTCGGCCGGTCATGTTCACCTTCGGCCTCACCTTCGTTTGAATGTATATATACTATATGTATATATAAACTACGGACTAAAAATTTATCCTAATATAAATATATAATAAATATAATTCTATCTAATCTTATTCTATCTAACTTTCTAATTATATTAACCGATATAATAGTACGAAGCAGCACATACGGCTCCCTCTGCCTAGCTTGCACCATCCGAACTCCAAGTTCACAAGTTGACGAAGCAGCCCGTGTACGGCCCGAGCCATCACATACGTTCGAACTCCGGATCCAATAGCAAATGTTGCGATCAGCCCAATGTACGATCCGAGCCGGCCCGTCTTCACTTCCAATTTGCGAAATAATCCCATAAATTACGATCGATCCCTGAATTCATACGATCCATGCCAAAAATACCTGAAATATATAAAAATACTAGTGTAGACTCCAAAAATCGAATAATATCAAATAAGCTATAAAAATATGTAAAAATACTATAAATCAATATGCAAACCTATACTTAAAACATGACTAAAATAGACTCTATCAATTTGTCTTGTGGGTTGTAAGCTCTCTTTATTTAATTCAATGCAAGTTAGTTTCTTTTGTTATTTGATGTCTTTCTTGATGATGAAGAGCGAGTAGTCCACCCACTTCTGGGGCTGGGGTGAGCCCGACGGTGGCCATGTGAGATGACGCAGTAAAGGTCAGATCTTTTTATGCAATTCGTCTTCTATCCCTATAAGCATGATTCTTTTGCGAGAGTTGAAGGTGATCCTTGTTTGTGTTATTGAAGCGAAAGTGATCTTAATGCAACTTGGGTTAATTATGTGAAAAGGGTTAGTAACAATTAGGGTTTATGCGAAAGCCTCTATATGCCTATTTGTTAGTAACGAAAGTTATTTTGATGGAAAGCATGATCTTTTATGCCTTTATGTGTTACTTTGCATGGTTATCGTTGTGGTGTTGATACCCTGGCTTTGGAAGTTTTTCATATATTGATTTATTTCTGTCGAAAAGTTGATTTTTGGTTCGAAATTTGCAATTTAAGTTTCTGTCTTTCTAGTCGATACAGAGGAGAGTCTTGTCGAGATCGAGTAGGCTGTAGTCGATCTCGAGTACGGTTTTGGTCTATGTCGAGTTGATTTTCTGTTTTTGTTTTCGATTCTGCAATTTCTGTTTTTACTGTCTCTTGTCGATCTCGAGTAGCATCTTGTCGAGATCGAGTACTGTGTTGTCTGAGTCGAGTTTCTATCATCGATTTGAAGTTTCTGTCTTTTACTGTTGTTTGTCGATCTCGAGTATAGCTTGTCGAGATCGAGTTAGTTGCTATCTTTGTTTTATTTCTTGCTTTCGTTTGTTATTTCTGTCTTTCTTTCTTTGTTCCTTTGTTTCTGTCTTCTGTTTGCTTGTCTGTGAGATCTGTTGCTACCTAAGAACTGCTGACGTGCTTCCTCGTGGATTCGATCCTGACAACCTTCTACTACAACGGGAGGAAGTCTTGTATTTATTTTATGAGACAGGGAAGTCAATCTGATCTTTATTTTATATTTATTTCATACTTGACCATCCTCCTGCAACAACAAATTGGCGTCGTTGCCGGGGAAGCTATCATTCGCGCCTTTGGTAGTTGAATCTCACGTCTACTTTGAGTTATTTTTCAGGTGTATGCGCCGTTCTGGTCTACCACCCGAGTTTGTCAGCTTAGACGAACCAGAGCGTTACCTACACATTCACTCTAAACTCAAAAGGATCATGGCGGCCGCTGAAACACAAGAACAGCTGATTGCCAGGCTTACAAGGGAGCTAGCCGCAAAGGATACCACTATAGCCAATGAAAGGGCAGCGAGGGAACAAGAAGCTGAGCGCGCAAGGCAAGTAGAAGCTGAGCTTGCCCAATATCCAACTACTGCTGAGGATTATATGCATCCAACCCTCGTCGTGCTTGAATCGGCGATTCTTATCCCAGAAATCTCTTTTGAAATTCGCACTCAATTTCTTATAGAGCTTAAAAATAATGCCTTTTTTGGTAGATTTAATGAGTGTCCTCTTGAACATATTACGAACTTTTCTGACATGTGCCGTACTCTTGCTGAAGGTACAACTTTGGAATATGTCAAGATGAAGTCTTTCCGCTGGTCGCTGGCTGGACCTGCACTGAAGTGGCTTGAAGGGCTGAAACCAAGATCACTAACAACATGGGCCCAAGTAGAGCAAGAGTTTCTGAACAAATTCTTCCCACCCGCCAAAACAGCACATCTCCGCCAGAAAATCACCGCCTTCAAACAGAAGCAAGGGGAACCGCTGGCAAAGGCATGAGAGCGCTACAAAGAATTACTGTGATCTTGCCCTACTCATGGACAACCACCCTACGTCATTCAGGAGATCTTCTTCAACTCTCTTGATCAAGTCACTAAGGACAGAATCAACCATTATACTCGCTATGAGTATCTGACAATGCCGCCAAGTGACGCATGGGGTGTGCTAGAGAAGCTCACCAACTACGACAACAAGTATGGGTCTACTGCAACTTATGAAGAGAACCCATACGCCAAGCCAGCACCTTCCATGCCCCTCTATGAGCCTCCTAAGGAGATTGATCCGGATGTAAAGGAACAGTACTACAGAGATCAGAACAAAAAGCTCCTTAAGCAAGTAAAGTATCTTTCTGTCAATCAGCCTTGCATTGAATGCGGATCGCAACGGCACACCACTCCTGAGTGCCCACACACAGAGCAAGTCAGGATGGCAGAACACCACGAGGAGGTAGCTTACGCAGGGGGTCCCAATCGCTACATGGGGGACCAAAGGTTTCAGCAACCACAATGGAACCAAGGTGTCCCTAGGAACCCCCCGCCCTATAAAGCTCCAGGACATCCGGAAAGGGACCAGAAAAATGATGATATGCAGACAGTCTTGGAGGAAATACGGAGAAATCACTCAGAAACTAGGCATTCCTTCAACTCCGTCTACACTCAGATGCAATGTGTCAACTCTAGGCTTGGGGAGATTGATATATGGCGAAAATCAGTTGATACACAGATTGGTCAGCTGGCAGCGGGAATCCCCAGACAGTCAGGTGCGCTCCCTGGGTCTTCAGAACCAAATCCTAAGGGAAAGACTGGGCACATCGCTGCTGTAAAACTCAAAAGCGGACATCAACTGCAAGAGCCAGAGGTCGGAAAGCAGCAGAACAACGAAGAACAGCAAGTCGACATCGACAACACTGTAGTCGATCTCGAGGAGGGCCTCGTCGATCTCGAGGAGAAACTTCAGAAACCTTCGTCTGCACTACACAGCAACTCGTCTGCACCTAATTTGGTCGAGATCGACAAGGGGCTACTCGACATCGACGACGGTCAACCCGAGATCGAGAAGACTGCAGCACCTCCATCTGTTCTGGCTCCGAATCCGAAAAAGAAGCTGCCTTTCCCCACAAAATCTCCAAAGGACCCGGCAGAAAAGAAATTTCAGCGCTTCATCAAGATGCTTCAGAAACTCAACGTCACCATCCCCTTCACAGAAGCTCTCAATGAAATGCCATCCTATGTCAAGTTCCTGATGGAGATTTTGAGCAAAAAGCGATCGATGGCTGAAATTAAAGAAGAATGCAGCCATTTGGACATACTGGAGGAGAGGCCAGATCCAGGTAAGTTTGCTATAACCATTGGATTTGGTCCATACAAAATTAATGCTTTATGTGATCTTGGAGCTAGTGTGAGTATAATGCCTTTAACAATTTGGTCTAAGATTAAGATAGGTGCCCTAGAGCCTGTGGATGCTTGACTATATATGGCCAATAACACTGTGGTCATCCCAACAAGCATGGTGGACAACGTGCCAGTACAAGTAGGTAAATTATTTGTCCCTGCTGATTTCCTAGTTATTGATATGCAAGAAGATCTTGCTTGTCCAATTATTCTAGGGAGACCCTTCTTGGCGACGGTGGATGCCAACATAAGTGTAAGGAAAGGAGTGCTCACCTTCAACATCAGCGATGAGGTAATTGAGTATTCCTTTAATAAAACTGAAAGGCATACAGGTCTAATGGAAGAGGTCAAATCTATCTCAGCTGGCTACATCACCTGCGGGGAACCCAAGGTCAAAAATATGGCCCCTGAGGAGCTGGAAAAAAGGGACATGGAGGCCCAAGTGGAGGAGATCATGGCAATCCTAAAAGAGGACGCAGAAAATCCAAGCGACATAAACCAAGGTACGTCGTTATGGACTAATTATTTTTCGGATGCCTTGACAGGAACTAAGTATGGGGTCAAGATCGACCAAGACTCCTCGACATCGAGGACCCTAGTCGATCTCGACAATAAACGGAAGCCTCCACCAGCACCAGCGTCATCGAGCAGCAATACAGAAGCTGAGGGCTACTCGAGATCGACCATCACTCGGTTTCCTCGACTTCGCCTTCTTCGACGCTGACTCCACCAGACGAACCAGGCTCCTCGATCTCGACCAGGCTTGTCGAGATCGACCACCACCGGGCTCCACCAGCTCCTGTTTCCTCGACGCTGCAGCCACCAGGAGCAGAAGACTACTCGAGATCGAGTAGTCTACTCGATGTCGACAAGCCCTCCTCTTCGTCGACTCATGCATCCTCGAGCAGCCCACCACCAGAACCTGCAGACTCGTCGAGATCGACTAGCCCTAGTCGAGATCGACCAAACATTGTGGTCCCCGATTCCGTCTCTGCGAAGGTAAGCCAAGGTATGGATCTCTCTTCTCCTATTTCCATTAAAGATCTATCTATACATGGGAGAGGTTTGTCTTGGTATGTGCGCTTATGTAGGATATCCAATGATGAGCCCAAGGAGTATGAAGTTGGAGACAAGCTCTATGTCTCTAAATCAAAGGATCATTGGTTCCCTAACAAATTCAACAAGAAGCGGATGGGACCTTTTGTGGTGAACAAGATCCATTCTGGAGGATTATAGCTGATGGACAAGAATGGAGTCTTATTTGAGGCCCAAGCTACATGGGCCCTGCAAATGCCACCTTGAGCTAAATGGAAAGTCGGCCTAGCGACTATAAAATCTAGAGCTTGTACATAGACTTTTTAGGACTTTTGAGACTTTGTTTTTGTTTTTGGTTTGGAACATTTTTGTTTTTTCTTTTGTGGGTATATGTCTTCTGCACTTTTCAGGTCAATGGATAGAAGCAAGCTATATTCATACTCGGCCTAGGAGGTGCTTCCATTCGAAATTAAGAAGATCTGCACACCTGTCTAGTGAGTTTCTTTCTCTACCCTTGTTTTTATACAGTGAGGACACTGTAATGTTTAAGTATGGGGTGGGGGAAGGGCTTACATTATGAAAATTTGCTATATTTGACATTATGTGTGCATGTTTAAAGTTTAGTTCTTTGAATTGCTACATGGCTATTTTGGAATGCATTATTGATTTATGTGCTTATATGCATGATTTCCAAAAGTTTGAAAAATGACCCCCATTGAAAATTTTGATTAATGTCATGGAAGCTTTAATTGAACTCGACGATGCAAAATTGGATTCATTAGAGATATAGCATGAAATTGCCTAGTAAAGGGAAGTCATAATGAAGTGCATATTTTTATGAAAACCATGAAAGGAGGTAAAATTTGAAGTTGCTTATAACATGTTGCAAGATAAGAGGATGAAGGACTTTATATTTCCATATAATGCTCATTGTTTGAAATCCTAGCCTTACCTATGCTTATGCATCAAAAAAGCCATATCATGCCTTATTTCAATTATTGCTCCACATGACCTAAATATTTGCCATTCTTTACCTTATCCGGGGATTATGTTGAGAATGATGTTACATTATGGAGATGTTATATGGTGTTTGTGATTATTGTCATTATTGGAGTTTGGAAGGAAATTGTTTGAAATATATGGAAAATTTAACGAGTGAAAGAAAATTCAATCACCTCAGGAGATAAAGGTAGATTGAACATGCTCTCTAAGATAATAGTTTGGAGAGATGGGACACATTGTGAGGAGTCCAAAGCACTAAGTATCCGGGGCCATTCATGACACCCATGTTTGCGACTCGCGAGAAGGCAGTGCTGAGGTCAGAGAGGTAAAAGCATTATTATTGATAAAAGCATTATGAAAGGTGATGAATCTTATGAAAAGGGATGTGGAAATTCAAGTTTGGAAATACTCCATTTCCCCGGATCATTAGCACCACATTGCCAAAAATTGCCCACCTTTAGCCTTTTACCAATCTACTCCTTAATTGAGCTTAATTGAAGTCCTCTTGATTATCAATGCTTTGTCACTTATGAATGTTTTTGCATAACCCTCCTTTTGTGAGTAGATGTTGCTTTGATATAATTACACATGCATGGATTTGTGACACTAGTACCTTTTCGAGGATGGTAATTGATTGCAGAGACATATAAGAATGAATCTAATATGTTGAGAGTTTTGATTTCTTCCCCTGAATGACAATTAAAGGTATTGCTTGAGGACAAGCAAGCTTAAGTATGGGGTGTTTGTTGTGAGATGAATCTGTCATGTTTTACAATAACTTTTATATCGTTTTCTGCATACATTGCATACATTTGGGTTAGATAGTACAAAATCTATGCAGTTTATGTTTATTTGCCAAATTATGGAATCTACACCAGTTTCTGTTTAAATTCGCAGAATTCGAGACGCTTTACAACAATTTTAAGGAAGGTCAGAAAAGCTCGGAAAACAACTACAGAAGTCCAAAATCTGAGAGTACAGAAACAGGACAAATCGAGCTAAAGCCAGGGCTACTCTATGTCGAGTACACCTTACTCGATCTCGAGTAGAGAGCCCGAGCAGACTTGGTCGACAAAGCCTGGTCGAGGAAACCAAGTCCGAGGCAACCTGACCTCCGGAACCCTACTCGATCTCGAGTACCACTAGTCGAGATCGACGAAGCCTAGACGCCACACCCGGAGTTGACAAGAAGAGAAGCTGATCGAGAAGCCGAGGACGAAGGCGCTGAGCAACCCTACTCGATCTCGAGTAGGCCTGTTGTCGAGATCGAGAAGCCACCATGCCCTAGTCCGAGGCCATGCCGAGGAGGAGTCCTCGACATCACCGGGGAGCCGTCTTCGACCACACCCCTAGTCGATCTCGAGGAACCCTAGTCGAGATCGACGACGCCCAGGAGCCCAGATCCGAGCTTTTCGAGCAGAGTCACCCGAGAAGATTAGTCGACAACGAATCCTAGTCGAGATCGACGAGCCCTTGTCGATGTCGAGTAGACCAGCTTCTGGAAACGCGTCGCCGTGAGCAGTCCGAGTCGAGCTGGAGTTCCTTGGGCACGAAGGAAGTCGAGTAAGCCGAAATCTATCAAGTACTATCCATGGAAGGGAGATCTATCAACATGAAGAGACTTACCTAGTTTAGATTTATCTTTCCCTATTTTAGATTTAAATTCCTTTATCGCTTTTATTTATCATTAAAGTTTTAGATATAGTTTTAGATAGAGATAGAAGATTCTATCCTTGATTAGCAAGGAATAGAAGGCTATAAATAAAGCCCTAGGGGCTGGTTTTTCGAAAAATTCAGAAACACAATCAATTCCATTCAAGTAAGTAGGAGTAGAGAGAGAGAGAGAGTTTGTAGCAAGCAAGGTGGAAAGGCGAAAGCGGATTTGTCTTGTGGGTTGTAAGCTCTCTTTATTTAATTCAATGCAAGTTAGTTTCTTTTGTTATTTGATGTCTTTCTTGATGATGAAGAGCGAGTAGTCCACCCATTTCTGGGGCTGGGGTGAGCCCGACGGTGGCCATGTGAGATGACGCAGTAAAGGTCAGATCTTTTTATGCAATTCGTCTTCTATCCCTATGAGCATGATTCTTTTGCGAGAGTTGAAGGTGATCCTTGTTTGTGTTATTGAAGCGAAAGTGATCTTAATGCAACTTGGGTTAATTATGTGAAAAGGGTTAGTAACAATTAGGGTTTATGCGAAAGCCTCTATATGCCTATTTGTTAGTAACGAAAGTTATTTTGATGGAAAGCATGATCTTTTATGCCTTTATGTGTTACTTTGCATGGTTATCGTTGTGGTGTTGATACCCTGGCTTTGGAAGTTTTTCATATATTGATTTATTTCTGTCGAAAAGTTGAGTTTTGGTTCGAAATTTGCAATTTAAGTTTCTGTCTTTCTAGTCGATACAGAGGAGAGTCTTGTCGAGATCGAGTAGGCTGTAGTCGATCTCGAGTACGGTTTTGGTCTATGTCGAGTTGATTTTCTGTTTCTGTTTTCGATTCTGCAATTTCTGTTTTTACTGTCTCTTGTCGATCTCGAGTAGCATCTTGTCGAGATCGAGTACTGTGTTGTCTGAGTCGAGTTTCTGTCGTCGATTTGAAGTTTCTGTCTTTTACTGTTGTTTGTCGATCTCGAGTACAGCTTGTCGAGATCGAGTTTGTTGCTATCTTTGTTTTATTTCTTGCTTTCGTTTGTTATTTCTGTCTTTCTTTCTTTGTTCCTTTGTTTCTGTCTTCTGTTTGCTTGTCTGTGAGATCTGTTGCTACCTAAGAACTGCTAACGTGCTTCCTCGTGGATTCGATCCTGACAACCTTCTACTACAACGGGAGGAAGTCTTGTATTTATTTGCTGAGACAGGGAAGTCAGTCTGATCTTTATTTTATATTTATTTCATACTTGACCATCCTCCTACAACAACATAAGCCAAATACTAAAAAAAGGAAAATAGTACGAGGACTAAACATGTTATGAATAACGTAAGTGGAGCTGCCTACAGAAGACATAAATTGAGCCGGTTGAATTAACCAAAAGAGCTTAATAATGGATGGACAATACAATATAACAAACCCATTACAAAGCCAAAAGCATGAAATTTCATTGGTCAAGGGTAAGTAATCTAAAAAAAATATATCAGAATAATAAGGTATGTTACAATGAAGCAAGGAAGAAAACAAGTTCTTAGCAACACAGAATAAGGAGAAATACATCAGGTCAGAATAATCAAAGTAAAAATTATAGTAGAGGGGATCCCCCAATTGCATTTGATTGCCATGTTGTGGCTCAAGGATGTTGTATGTATAGTAAGAAGTTGATGTTAGTGTGATCAACACCAAAAGCCGGCAACTTTGGGGACATACCATCATAATTTCAGTTAGCGAAAGTAATAACCTGCAGGCAACGAAACAGTAACGGCACACAGAATGCAAGCTGTAAGAGAAACTTAGTTGGTTTGAGTTTAGCAGTAAGCCAATGCCAAGAACACTTGGAACTAGTTGTAAGAAATAGGATAATCACTTGTAAAGGTAAAAAACTATTAAGTAAACTGAAATATGACTTATATTGATAACAAGTGCTGTTGGGAAGCTACAAAAAGGGGTCCAACCCACATAGCACAACCGAGACCTGTAACACAACTAGGATTTAGACGGAATAAACCAGTGATAAGCACAAGACAGACCATCAAAAGGGGGAACAACCCTGCTCAAAAGCGCAAGAGTGCTAGCCTTGCTATACTTGAAATAAAGATACGTAATACTTATAATCATAAAGAAAACATTAGTTTTTGGGCTTCTTCAGCTGGGATGTGGCAGAGTCGTCCAGCGGGGTGTCACCACGGCGCTTGCTCAGCTCAGGGGAGGTGGTTGGGGACACAATTCCCAACTTACCGTAACGCCTGACGAAGGAGTTGGAGGAGCTCAAAGCAGCACCAGAACGGGCCGAGTCCTCAGAGATAGCGAGAGCAGATGAGGCATCAATGGAAGCAGCAGCAACTGCAGCATGGCGAGGAGGGGCAGAGACCACAACAGAACGTGGATCAACCACCATGGGAAGAGTGACACCAGCAACAATCACCCCCCCAATAGCAAGAGTAGCAGCGGGCAGCCCCCCCCCCCCCCCCCCCCCCGAGGCACCCTCGCCAGTCCACCCCAAGGTAGCATCATTAGAGCATCTGCATTCGTGAAACCCACTCGGGTTCCTTAACTCTATTTTTTATATTTCTCTCTCCTTAAAAAACCCAATACAATTTTTCACCCACATCCCTACAACCCTTTAAAACCCCATTTTATTTTTTTTATCGGGACCCACCTCTTTTTTTACTCTCACTCTCTCTCTCTTCATATTGGCCCATCTCCTCTCCATTTTCTTTCTCTCTCTTGGGTTTTAAAGGTTTCTTAGTAAGAAACCTTTCACATCATTCCTAAACTCCTCCCTCTCCTTCTCCAATTTTTTATTAGTTGATTTCTTATTTTGGGTTAAGACAACCCCATTGTGGGTGCTCTTAGAAGCAGGAAGCCCTTCAGCGGTAGCAGGAGCAACAGGTAACGGAGAAATCTGATTAACAGGAGTAGACAGAGGAACAGTGGTCGAAGACGAAATGAATTCGACAACAATCCCCCTCATACCCGACATATAAGGCTTAACACTAGCCCTAGGAGCAGAGGTAGAAGTAGTGGGGACCTTGGGACCAACAGTAGTCAAGTCAGATTCTGCCATACCAGACAAAGCAGGAGAAACCCCAGTAATAACCACACGGTTAACAGACTTTTTAATTACCCTCAGAGGGCAAGACTCAAAAACATGATCAAACCCACCACAAAAGCCACAACCAAGAGGAAAATCTTCATACCAGAGGCGAAGGGAAATCGGAGTACCTGCATCATTAGGCACCATGATGTCACCAGGAAGGCCAGAGAGGTTGACATGGGCAGCGAAACGAGTGAAATTCACTCGAGCCCGCTGGTGAGACAGCTTATCAAGGCGAATAAAAGACCCAACGTTGTACTGTTCAAGAATGTTAACCAAAGCTTCCTTACACATAAAGACAACAGGGAGATTGGGGATACGAATCCAGAGATCAGCATGCGTTACCTCAGCAGAAATAGGGTTGAAAGAAGGATACCAGGGGACCAGCACCATGAGCTGGCCAAACAAGTGGAAGGGCCTCTCCTCCCAAATTCTTTTGAGATCGATCGGGTTAGCGAACCTGACCTCGAACCACCCATAAGAGCGATCCACCAGGTCCATCGCACCCACCAGGTTACGCCAGTCACTCTTCAGCTTGAGACGGAGCTTGTTGAAATCAGGCACGCCACCCAACAGAGTCCCAATGAGCACATTGGAATGGGCAGGCAAGGCCCTGTTACGCACCTCATTGAGACGGTCGAAGTAGGAGAGAACCACAGGAGGCTCCCCACCAGCAGGAGACTGTTCGGCAACCGGAAGAGGGTGCAGAGGGCAGTCGAGGCCCAAAGCGCCCTTACCCTTACAATCCGGAGGGCAATGCGAACCATGAGGGTGCCCTTGGACCTTGGGACTATCCAAAGGCTCAGAAATCTTAAGAGGGGTATTTTTTTTTGGGTCATTGGGATCCCTAGGATCAAGGACTTTGTAGGCGAAGAAGAAGACATGAAAAGCAGTATATGAAAGCAGATAGCAAGAATAAGAGTGAATAAAGAAAACAGTAATGAGAAAGCTTGAGGATTAGCCTCATACGACCAGGGTTTATATAGGGTCATGGTAATGATGAAACAAGAGGAGTCTAATCTCAGATAAACAGTAGGAATAGTAATGTAATTAAGAGAGCTCTGTTGAGAGGATAGAACCTGATTTGATGGTAGCTTTAAGTGGTAATTGTAATGGACGGGGCAGACCGCCCAAATGACGTCACCAGGCCAACCGAGCGAGAAGACAGAAGCAGAACCGCACCCACATCTCCAACCGAAGCCCCAACGCCAAGGCCAAATCAAGTTCTGCTCAGAAAGGAAATCCAGAGCACACCACTTGCAAGGAAAAGAGGATATCCGACGTCCATAGGTCCAATAAGAACCAGCCAGCACATCAAGACAGGCGACAACAGAGATATTTTCATTCCGGACGTGAACTCTCGCAATGAAGGCGAGTTTTGAGCAAGGGGGAGCTACCCTCGGAAATTTTTTTAAGTTATGATGGAAACGTAGGGATCTATTGAGATTTGGAAGCAAGTGGATGCCAATTGCAGATGGCAGATGCCGGAAGGGCTTATCGGCGATGGAAAGGTTGAAGGAAAGGGTGAAACGGCGGGGCTCACACAGAGAGTGTTTTAGGGTTTTCATTTCCTGTGAATAGCCACAGTTTATGTGGTTAGAAACTTTGTATGCTACCAACCAGTTAATCGTGCATGCTTTAGATCCGTTATCTTGATCTATATGATATTCTTTCAACTTTTAATTTTTGAGTTATTGTATTATATAACCGAATTTTATGGTGAAATGGTTAATATTTAAAAAGAAATTTCTTAGTGTTTGGCTTATATATATTTGAAAATTATTAAAGCAATACAGTATTAGGTAAAGGGTCAAATTAGGATTTGTCATTGTGTCGTCGGTCCCAACAATATGCCAACACCTTTGGTAAAAAAGTGCTGGCATACCATCCGGTCCCGGTGCTTTTGTGGGGTGCATAGAGTAGAGAGCGTGTTTTACCTCGCTAGCGGTGAAGGGCCGTAAGAGCTCAGAGTTATCCTCCTCCGTCACGAAAGGTTCGATTCCTTGGGTAGCCACTTCCGGGGGTGCTTTGATATCGGTTTCAAAAAGATTGCGAAAATAGGCCATTGCAATTCTAGCCTTCCCCTCAAAAGATCTCTCCTCCACTCCCTCATCATTGATCAGCCTGCACACCATATTTCTCTTCTTTCTCCCAACTGCCTTTTTATGAAAGAATTGCGTGTTCCGATCCCCGCACATAAACTCATTTGCTCGAGCCCTTTGAAACCAAAGCATCTCCTCTTTATCCATGAGATCACTTTTTTCCCTTTCAAGTTCCTGCCTTTCCCTCACGAGATCACCTCTCAATCCCCCTTCACTTAAAATTTTCAGCCGATCCCTGATGGCAGCTAGCCTAGACCTGACATGCCCGAAACTAATCCTATCCCACTCCTTCAAATCTTGGGCACATCTCTCTATTTTCCCTCGCACAGTTTGGTCCACATTTGCCGAACCCGGGTTCATCCAACCATTTTGGATAACCTCCATGCAATCCTCATCGGTGAACCACGTAGCCTCAAATCTAAACGGTTTCCTTCTCTTCCGTCTGTTCTCCCCCACATCCCCATCCAAGCACACCTTTATCGGGAGGTGATCTGAATGACATCTCTCTAGATGTTTTACTCGGATTTGAGAAAATATTTCGGTCATCGCTTGATTGCAGAACGCCATATCCAACCTCTCCTGAATGAGACCATCACCCTCCCTTCTATTATCCCAAGTGTATAGGTTCCCGGTGAACGGAATATCCCTCATCTCGCATCGTTCTAGCACTTCTCTGAATTCCACCACCAATTCGAAGTCAGTCTCATGACCACCCGCTTTGTCATTCAGGGAAGACAATAGATTGAAGTCTCCCATAATCATCCATGCGGAGTGAGGGTCCTCATTCAATCTACTTAGCAAGCTCAGAGTGTGAAACTTATCATTACCCTTCGACCACCCGTATAGACCTGTTACCCTCCACTCTACTCCTCCTTCAAACTTAGCACAAGCGTCTATGTGATGTTGTGTATAAGACACAATATTAATCGCACACTCCTCCCCCCACAAAAGAGCTAAGCCCCCTGACCTTCCCACCTTGTCCACCACAAACATGTTCTTATACCCCAGCTGCATTTTCACCTCCTCCATTCTCCTCCTATCACTCTTGGTCTCAATCAAAAAAAGTATCCCCGGGGCCTCTCTCCTCACCATCTCGGTGAGTTTGTTAACTGCTCGGGCCTTCCCCAATCCTCGGCAGTTATAGCTTATGCAATTCATTGATCCCGGCGGGGGACTTCATCCCCGGCCGATATCATTGTTGTGTCGTTGGTGGAGCTCTCGAGCCTCATTCGTTTCTCCAGTTCATTACCCGGACAAGAATTCACCCTGTCTCCCAATTTGTCCTCATCCACTATCTCCCTCTCCTTTCTTTTTTTCCCACTTAATATTTCAATGGACCCTCACCCTTTTCACGAGCCGCCCTTTTCCAACTACCCCCTCCCACTTTGTTTTTCCTCAGTTCCAATTGTCCTCCCCTCCCTCCCTTTTTTAAAAAGTCATTCTTTTCTTTCTCATGGACACTCTCCACATTCTCCTTTCTTTTATCAAGCCCCATGTCCCCAAATCAACTTCCTGCACTCCTTTCTCCCTCTGAGCAATGGTTACTCTTTCCACTCCCTCAACTACCCTCACCTCTTCTTCACTTAACTCTCTTTTTATGTTCTATCCATTTCCTGTTCCTCTTTCTCTTTTTCCTCCAGAATTTCAATTAGTGATCTCATTCCTTTTTTCTTCTGTCCCTCACAGCTTTCCCCTTTGGAATCCGCCTTTTCCCCCCTAATTCTTTCAAGCATGCTCCTCTCCTTCTCCCTCTCTGACTCGGATCTCTCCTTCATATTTTTGATGGGTGAGGCTCTCATCCAATCCCCGTACTCACCCACAGTTCGCTCTTCCTCTTCCCCTAGTTCACAGTCGATCTCCGTATGACCTACCCGCCCACATGTGTAGCAGAAGTTTGGTAACCTTTCGTACTTTATTTCAATCCACATCTTTTTTCCTTTGAGAGTAATCATAATCCCCCTCCGCAAAGGTTTTGTGATATCCACCATAACCCTCATCCTTATAAACCTCCCACAAATTAGTAGATCACTCTCCTCCACTGCCAATATTCCCCCAAAAACACTGCCTAGCATATCCACCATCGCCCTAGTGTGTGCTTCGTAAGGAACATCGTAAATTCGAACCCAGAATGGCGTTTGTGTAAACGTCATACTCGAAACTTGTTCCATTCCCGACTCTCTTAAGATCAGCAGCGATCTGTCGAAAGCCCAGGGACCTCCTTCTAGTACCCTTTCTTTGTCTCTTGTATCACTGAATTGGAAGCTGTATAGGTTTTCTCTGATCTAGCGGAATATGAACTCATGCCGCAGTCTCCACGCTCCCTTCATTGTAGCTCTTAGCGCTTGAGCATTCGGACTACGACTCGACAACACCTTACCAATCAACACTAGTTTACTCTGAATTGGTATCCCCTGGGAGACTGCTTCATCCCCATCTAGCGCTGCCGCCTCTTCATCCGTAAGATTTATGCCCTTTCCTTTCTGACTCATCTCCCTGCAGTGACCTAACCCCAAAAGCCGCAAAATGAAACCGATAGCAAAAGCACTTACCCGAAGATTGGTGAATCTCGCACGGTGACGACGAGGAATACCTAGCTCTCACGGCCCTAAACCGGAGAGAGGAACGAACGATTGGAGCCACCAGGGGATAGACGTCGGAATTGCTCGCTATGCCCTAGGGTTTCTCCGTTAGAAAAGGTCTAAACCACACTTTCATAATTTGTGACGTCGGTCCCAAAACGTTGGGACCGACGTCACAAATTATGTTTTAGACATCCTAAACGGTCGGCCGATGCTTTTGGGACTAAACCACACTTTCATAACCTTAATCCCAAAGGTAACGGAGCCGACTCATATGAAAGAGTTGAGGCCCATAAGCTTATGTAATGTAGTCTATAAGATTGTCTTGAAGGTGCTAACAAACAGGTTGAAGAGTGTTCTTGGGAAGCTGATTGCTCCGAGTCAAAGTGCCTTTGTGCCTGGTAGACTGATTACAGACAATGTTTTGGCGGCTTTTGAATTGTTTCACTACATGAAGACGAGACAAGGGGGGAACAAAGGCTACATGGCGCTGAAATTAGACATGGCGAAAGCGTATGATCGGGTAGAATGGTCTTTCCTACAACACTGTATGGGGAGATTTGGGTTTGATGAAAGGTGGATAGCTCTTGTGATGAAGTGTGTTAGCACAGTCTCCTTCTCGATACTCATTGAGGGGGAGCCGACAGATAGCTTTGTTCCGCATAGAGGACTTCGACAAGGAGACCCGCTTTCCCCATACCTATTTCTTCTATGTGCAGAGGGGCTGTCAGGGATGCTGAGGGTAAGTGAGATGTCAGGGAGAATCCAGGGGATAAGAATTGCGCCTAAAGCTCCGGTAATTTCCCACCTGTTTTTTGCGGATGATTGTGTCTTGTTTTTTAGAGCAACCTGTCAACAGAGCAATGAAGTGGTTGATATCCTCCATACTTATGGAGAAGCGTCCGGGCAACAGGTGAATTTCTCAAAATCAGAACTCTCATTCAGCAAGAATTTAGGGGAGGAACGACGGGAGGAAATCAAGGCTATCTTAGTGATCCAGGAAGTACAGAAGCATGAGCGGTACCTAGGTCTTCCGACAATGATAGGGCGATCAAAGAAGATCATTTTCCAGCAATTAAAAGAGAGGGTGTGGAAGAAAGTGAAAGGTTGGAAGGGGAAATGTCTCTCTAGAGCCAGAAAGGAGGTGTTAATCAAATCCATTGCGCAAGCTATCCCGACCTATACAATGTCGTGTTTTCAACTTCCGGTGGGCCTGTGCAGAGAGATAGAAAACCATTTGGCTGACTTCTGTGTGGGGATGGTGACGGGAAAAAGCGAACCCACTGGATGAGTTGGAAACGCATGAGCCGCGCGAAGAGAATGGGGGGTTTGGGGTTCAGAGACCTAGAATTATTCAATAAGGCCCTCCTAGCAAAGCAGGGATGGAGACTGCTAAGAGAGCTCGATTCTTTGTTGGGAAGGTTGCTAAAGGCGAAGTACTTCCCTTACAGTGATTTCATGAAGGTGAAGATGGGTCACAACCCGAGCTATACATGGAGGAGTCTTATGTGTGGAAAGGAAGCGCTAGAGAGGGGATTGATCTGGAGCATAGGAAACGGGGCTGAGGTTAATGTATGGAACGACAAGTGGATTCTGAGACCGAGCACTTTCAAAGTCATCGGGAATTTTCGAGGAGGGGATCCGAATATGAGTGTGATGGATTTAATTGATTGGAGTACTGGAAGATGGCGAGAGCCCCTTGTCAGGCAGCTACTGGAGAAGTCGGATGCGGAGGAAGTACTACAACTAAGGCTGATAGCGCCGGATTGCAATGATCAACTAATCTGGTACTACAACAGGAGCGGCCTATTCACGGTAAGGTCTGCATACTATATGTTGCTAGAGGATGAAAACATGAGTAGAGGAGACATGGGTCAGTCGAGTATGGGCTTCGAGGAGAGACCATGGAGGGCTTTGTGGAGCATGAAAATGATACCCAAGGTATCGTCCTTTGTTTGGAGGGCCGCTAGGGAGATATTGCCATGTAAAACAAACCCGATGAAGAGGAAAATTTCACTCGATGACAGGTGTGAAACATGTGGCCAGCAAGAGACGACGCGATATGTACTGTATGAGTGCTGGCCGGCCAAGTCAGTGTGGAAAGAGATGGAGAGCTTACGAAGATTCTGGAAGGGATCACTGACATTTAGAGATGCCTTTCAAAAGGTGTTCACGGAGGAAGGACAAACCGAACGCCAGAAGTGGAGTATAATTACCTGGCACATATGGGGGGCTCGAAATAAAAGAATTTTCGAGAACAAGGACAAGGGGTCTCAGGAGGTGTTGAGAGAGACTATGGAGATGTTAGCGGACTTCGAGAGGTATAGAGACCACACCCAGGGATCCAAGAGAGAGACTGTGCAGGCGGGTGGGATTCGCTGGGAACGACCGGAGGACGGATATATCAAAATGAACTGTGATGCAGCAGTGACGAAGGGCGGAGCTACGTGCATTGGCTTCATCGGGAGAGATGCCAATGGCGACTTCCTTCTTGCTGGGCAGAGGCGAGTACCGGAGACCGCTGATGTAGATGTTGCGGAGGTGGAGACGATCAGATGGGCAGTTGATATTGCAAGAGAGAGAGGGATGCAACGGGTGTACTTTGAATCTGATAGCCTTTCAATCATCTCCAAGATTAAGGATGGATACACAGGCCTAGGGGTGATTGGGAGGCTCGTTGAAAGGATTCGAGAAAGGGCGAGAGGCTTGGGGGAGAAAGGGTGAGAGGCTTGGGGGACACCCGATGGACTCATGTACGACGAAGCGGAAACAAGGCTGCTTATGCGCTAGCTACCTGTAGGCCAATTCTGGACTCGTTGTTTTTTTCAGTTTCTTTTCTACCTTCAGAGTTTTTGTATTTTTTGTATTTTTTTTTGATTAGGTAAAAATTCGATGTACCGGACAGACCCGATGGATCGAGAGGCCGAATAAATCGGCGACGGACAAGCCGTCAATACAAGTAAGATGATGAACAAACACCAAAACCAGATAAACCAAATTACAAGGGTGCAGTTACAGACACAGGCTAGTACTATCCAAGAAAAACCAAAGCAAGTGCGACAACTCGTCTGTCGGATGGTAGAGGTAACGCAGGGAATCCCTGGGGAACTAAGTGGAAACCTCAGATTTGGACTCTACCGACGAGCCTTCAGGTTTCGATCACGTCCACGACCTCTCGCGCGTTGACAAAGGAGAAGAACACCGCTCTAAACTGCTAGCCTCAAAGCTAAATAACCGCACAACCAAACAACTCAGCAAATCTAGTCAATCCACAATATTTAATTATTTATTTATTTTCCTCCTTTCAATTTTTCCAAACCGGGCCGCTTTGGGCCCAAGGCAAAAGCCTTGGGCCCAAAGAATAAAGGGCAGGTCACCTTCGGGCTCACCTTGAGCCCAAAGGAACAACGATGAAAACCAGGCCAAGGAACTGGGGCCGCCGGCGATGACCGACCCCGGAGGAGGAGCCAAAACCAGGCGCGATCAAGACTCGGCCAATCAGGCACATGGATGTTGACAAGGCGAGACCTCAGGAGCGACCGGGAACCATCAATCGCACAACCACCCCGCCAAATAGGCAGGCGACGATCGACAAGAAACCCGCGCCGAGATAGGGTAGACCCGATCGGAGAAGCCAAGAGGGATGACGACGACCCGCCCGCAGGACGAAAACTCACCCAGGCCGGAGATCAGTGAACGGCCAACCGACGACGAACGAAACCCTCCCAAAAAGGAAGAGGACGACGAGCGCAACGGAGCAAACCACCCACCGACACCCAAACAGGTCGAAATCGACAGGGATATAGCCCAAATAGTCTTGAAACAGGCCAATTTAGTCAAGGAAGGTTTCAATTTTGGGAGAGATGGCAAGAAATTGGATGACAATTAGGGATTGCAAATGGAATTTCTCAATTTGGGGTTTCACAAATGAGAGTTTCTCGTGGTTGGATCGTTTTTGTATCTTTGATTGATGATGGTAATTGAATGAAGTTTGGCTGCTCCTCAAAAAAAAAAAAAAAAAAAAAAAAAGGGATTTGTCATTGTGCTGCTACAACTACAACGTACTTGAACTGAGCTTTCTTCGCTTAATCTTTACTGGGCCAATTAGCCCACAAAACAAAGCAAAATTGCAGATGTTATCATGAGGTGGGCCGTGGGCCTCTGATTTGGCATTTGATGATCTGATACATTTGTTTTGCTGAAAACGACAGCTTTTGTGGTCGTTTTCATCGGGAGGTTCTGACTTGGTTGAGATCTTGTAAAATGACAAAAATCTCACTTCCCAGTTCCCACGTTCAATTTGGCGCCGATTAACGATGTTCGATTTTCATTGAGAGTATCGGTAGGGTTTGAATCTCATCTCTCAAAATGCTCCCCGAATTCTCAAGGAAACACCTGATCGAAAATGATCTCCCCCTTAGCTGCAGCTGCGAGAGAAACCGATTAACTTCAGTTTGTAGTTCCGATGATTGTTTCTGCAATTAGGTATTTGAATTCTCGGTCTTCTCTTGTTCAATTCTCCGTTTAAATGGAACTATACCTCCTTTACATTGTGAGATTTTCTGCTTGATTGAACCGATAGATGGATAAATTCGAGTTGATTTGTGCTTCACTGCATTCGAGTTGAAAATGGATAATTTCACATTGCACGCCATGTGTTTGTGATATTGATTGTGTTGGACTAGCCGTACAAGTTTTGGTGCCTGTTTGGTCAGACTATGATGCATCTGAGCACTTTGCGTTCTCGTTTTCCTTGACCATGTACAGTGAATAGACAATTGCTCATTGCTCCAACTAGGATAGTAGTTTCGTACAACACCGTTTTGACCTTTGATTCACTGATTACTGTGTCTATGTGTTGAACTCTGCTCTTGTTGGAGGTTCAATCCATTCATCAACATTGTTTTTGACTGGTTGAACATGGTAATTATTGCTTCTAGTTAGTGAATTATTTGTGTTTCGTTGCCAGTGTAAATGTCTCACTGTGCTCGCTTGTTAAAATTATTTTGGTGATTTGAAATGTCACATTTTTTAGCCTTTGGGAATTATTTTTTCTCCATAAGGATGATTATAATGTGTTTGATTTGAGAGCGATCTGTTTTTTATTCTCATTGATGCATAGGGAGTGGTTTTGGTGACAAGTTTCCTTACATTGAAAAGCGAAGAGAAATGTTAGGGCACTTTTCACCGGAGCCACTCATCCTCTCCCTTTATACACATTCAGAGTAGACGAACTAAATTTATTTTAGTGCTTTTCATTGTAAGATCAATTTTCATTTGATCTTTTACTAGAGAGAGCAAGAACACATGACTATGGTTGTGCTCTTTGCCAAGCAAGAACATATCACTATGATCAAGAACAACTACTTTGCATCAACAAAAGGAAAAAAGAAAAAGCCTGCTACTTCTAAGTGATTTCAATAGATAGATTTAATCAACACATTCCTAAAACATTTTGCAGATTTAAAAACACAAGCTATGCTACATAGCAATCTTTTTTCTGGTAAGATGCTACAATAGCAATTTAGAAGTCACTGTAAAAGAAGAAAGTGAAGTCAATCAAGTTGAATAATTGAGAGATTCATAGCACACTATCTATGGTGGAACATAATTTAATCCTATAATCACTTCTATAGATATCACCAAAGTCATATAATAAATAATCAGCTGCACTTTGCGTTCTTTTTCAACTCAGATAGAGACAAATATATTCCTCAGTTAACTGTATCTAGTTTTGTGCAGGGAAAATCCACACCTGATACGGGCCCTCTACAAATTTATTAGAACTTAATCTTCAGATTTTAGAATAAGAACCCCACTGAAAGAAGTGGTAGGAATCATGTTTGTCCACCTCCCAACATAAGTCTCTGGCTTTTTAAAAGTTTTCCTCTTCTATTTCGTTTTGGTCACTCTTATAAAATTAGAGAAAAGCTATGTAGAGAGAAGTAAATCATAGGCTAAAGATATACAATTATTTCCTTATGGGCCTGGAAAATAAAGATGCTTGCTAGTTGCTTTGCTATAAAGCAGCCTTATCTTACAATCCTCTATATCTTACTAAAGCTCACAGATATAAAGGCTGTTATGAGAAAGAAAAAAGACAAGACTCTATCAAAAACTTGTTAATGGTTCTTGAGAGACAAACTATTTTACAGATATAATATGCTTCACCTAAACACCAATGTTGTTAACTTTTAAGCTCAGCCATCTGCTGGCATAAACATTACAAGTTTTTACCTGTTTTTGGTGTCATTTGATGCATCTTCATTCTTTTCTCTTGACTTGAAAGAATGAAATCTGCATGAGCTCGCGTCGATCAGTAATTGAACCACTTGATTCATTGTTGGGCGAGGAGCTGGGGCCCTAGCTGTGCAGCGCATGGCTACCCAAAGCACTGGAAGCATTTCATCTTTGAACGAACCTGACAACCGTTTGTCCAAGACTTCTAGAGCCCCTTCCTTTGTATCCGCCTTGCTCCCTATCCAGTTTATGATATTTTTATCTTCTCCAAACTCTGCCTCAACTGGTTTCTTCCCTGTCACCAATTCCATCAGCACTACCCCAAAACTGTAAACATCACACTTGGTTGTTGCCTTGGATGAATTGACGTAATCTGTCAAAACATTGTCATCACTATGTCATGTTGCTTACCATTAACTTTAAGACATTTATTTTGGAAATAAAATTTAGGATAAGACTGGCCAGAACTGCACAGATATATCAGGAAGTCATGGTATGAACTGACTGGGAAACTGGGTAGAATAACGTGATTCATGAAGTAGTTAAATAAATTATTTCTTTCATGAATTGGGAACTTGTGTGGTAATTTATGTGAATATCATCAGTTATGCTATTCAATATTAGTTTCATTTCATTGTTTGGTATCTTTACTTCCAAGAGGATGAACAATAAAAGCGAGCCTATGCATAAAAGTCTTTAACCGCTGTCAATTTCAATATAATATTCTTTCTATGATGTCAGATTGCTAGTATATTTCCAGTTCTTTTTGTTAGGAGGATACTAGCTACAGCTCTATAGTTAGTTTTATCAACAATTGACTAACTTGTAAATGAGATCATCAACACTATGCAAACTATATGATTTTAAACCCAATATACGTACCTGGGTCTAAATAACCGTATGTGCCTGCTATGATAGTACAGCTGGATTCCTTTCCACTCCTTGCTTGGAGGACCTTGGCAACACCGAAATCTGCCACCTTGGGGTGGTAGTCAATGTCAAGCAGGATGTTGGATGATTTGATATCTCTGTGAATGATTGGTGGGAGAATATCATGATGGAGGTAGGCTAGACCCCGAGCAACTCCTAGCGCAATCTGGTGACGAGTTGGCCAATCCAGAAGGAACTTTCCCTTGTGAAGAGCATCCCAGAGATTTCCATTTTGCATATACTCATAAACTAGCAAGTGACATTTCAGACTTGATAAACAACTGTAGAGCTTCACAATGTTCTTGTGCCTTATCCTACCCAGGGTTTCAACTTCATTCTCCAGTTCCTTGTCTGGGAAAAGTTGGTCATCTGAAGCAAAATCTTTTCTCTTTTGCCTCCAGAGCTTCTTCACTGCAACAAATTTTCCACTTCTAAGGCCAATTCTGTAAACTGTCCCCGATCCTCCTTGCCCGAAGTATGTTCTTGTCAACCATTGCTTCTAGGACCTCGCGCTGATCAAAGCTTATCTGATGGAAGCTCTTTATGTCATATGAGTAGAATGATGAAGATAAAGTTTCATCCTGTCCTATCATAGCTTTTCCCTTAGCTAGGCATCTCTTCAGGAACAGAAAAATACCAAGGAGCACAACTACCAGCAAAGCCACTATAGCCCAAATTATGTTCAACCTCTTTTCGACATTTCTTTGCGAACATAGAGGAAAGTGTGTATCTGAATTCAGATAAACTGCGACACAGAGATGTGGATTTCCCACAAAGCTTTCTTCCTGCCCTCCCGTTATGAATAAAGGTGGAATTGGACCCGAGAGCTGATTGAATGAAAAGTTGACTGAATTTGGCAGTAATGCAGAAAGGCTCTCAGGGATGCTCCCTGTGAACTGATTATTGGAGAGATCTAAAAGATTGAGTGATTTAAGCAAAGAGAGGGACTTTGGGATGGAAGAATTAAACCTGTTGCCTTGCAGTAACAACAGGTTTAATTTCCGGAGGAAGCCTATCTCACTAGGTAGTCGACCTGACAAGAGATTGTTACTAAAATCAATTTTCACTAGATTTACAGCTCCTGCAATCTCAGGGGGCAGAATTCCTGAAATTCTATTACTTTGTATGAATAGCTCAGTTAGATTTTTGGCATTTCCAATGGTTTTGGATAATGGGCCGGTGAGATGGTTGAAAGCCAAATCAATGATGGATGCATGGGGGAGACTGAAAAGTTTCTCAGGCACTGAACCCTCTAGACTGTTATAACTAACACGGAACCGGAGAAGTGAAGTGCAATTTGCATAGCTCGCAGGTATCTCTCCTGTGAACATGTTTTGAAGGACAAGAAAATATAACAGTGTACCTGCTGTGCAGATAAATGGTGGGAGATGACCTGAAAGCTGATTCTCTGACAGCTCTAGAAGAACCATGGGTGATAGTTTCCCAAGGTTACTTGGAACAGCGCCAGTGAGCTGGTTGTCATAAAGTGACAAGAAGCTCAGAGTTCTTGAGTCCCCGAGAGCCTCTGGAAGTTCCCCTGTGAGGTTGTTATTGTAGAGTTGCAGTGAGTATAGTTTGGGGAGACGACAGATTGTGTCTGGAATCTTTCCGATTAGCCGGTTCGCTGAGATATCCAAATCCGTGAGCTCAGTTAAATTCCCCAACTCGTCTGGTATATTACCCGTCAGCTGATTATTGTAAAGCATGAGCATTTTCAGATTCTTTAGCCTCCCGATTGCCGGAGGGATAGGGCCCTTCAGGTAGTTCCCGCACAATTCAAGATCAGCGAGTGACGTCAAATTGCTTATTGATGGTGGGATAAACCCACGAAGATTGCAGTTTGTGAACACCATCTTCCTCATGTTTGTTAGCCGAGAAATGTTTTGTGGAAGCTCCCACAAGTTGAAGAGGTGATTTTCATTGAAGTTGAGCACCTCCAGGCTGGCAAGGTTGGTGAATGATATGGGGAAGTCTCCTTCAAACTTGTTGAATGATAAATCCACCACTCGGAGGTATCTCATACCCGAGAAGTTTGGCAGAGTCCCCGTCAAATACAAGGAGCTCAAGTTGAGGACTTGTAATTGAGAGCAGTTGATGATGCTATCTGGAAAGCTATCCCCAATTTTGTTGCTGCTGATATCCAACACCTGGAGCTCTGGCAGGTAAGAACAAACATCCGGTGGGAAGTAGCCCGAGAGTGACCAACCGGATATCTGGATCTTTGTCACATGGCCTTTGCTGTTGCAGCTAATCCCTGTATAGTTACAATAAAAGCTCTCTCCAAAGGTACCCCAACTGGACAAGGCATTCCCTGAGAGAGTCTTTTTCATAAGGTTGAAAAAAATTGCTTGATTGTTTGTTGTGGCTTTAGAAGGGTTGGGGTGTAAAAGAAGTAATACAAACAGAAAACTGGTGAACTGAAGATCCATGGAAGGTTAGAGTGATTTGTGAGGAGGAAAGAGATGAAGGTGTGTGCGCTAAAACAAGAAAGAGTTTAATCATATAAATGGCATCATCGCTGGGAAGTGGGATGAGTATTAGAAGTAGTAGGATAGGGCTTCCAACGTGCATGATAGGGAAGGGTGATCTTTCCAAAAGAGGGCTTTCATGCTTTACCCACTAACGTATGTAGAGAAAATGTGATAACTTCGCATATGCCCCGTGTGCTTGGATTTTCAAAGATGGAATAAGTTGCAGTTGATCCTCATGGCAGCTATGCAGTGTCATTGACCTAGACCCTCCAATGCAATCAGATCTTGCCTTCCTTTTCCCACATCGTATATGTTCTGTTAAATTATTTACCAATCAGAGGATGAGATTAAGTGCTACAGTTTCCTTCTTTTCTCCCCTACAATGCTATGTTAAGGGTCCCGTTTGCATAGCCATTCATTATTACTTATAATGTAGAATATTATATTAAATTATACAGGATATTATAATGCAATATTTTGCATTATAAGTTATAATACATGACTATCCAGATGACTCTGAGGTATCCATACATAGTATCTGATCTTTCTAGCTGAATTGCTTTTATTTTTATTTATTTATCTATTATTTATGTCATGATTACTCCGGATCTCTCAGAAACTCTTTCGATGTAGTCGAGGAAATGATCCATACAACTTGACTCTCCGTACCCTGTCTATAGCGGGATAAATTGAGATTTTTGTTGATATTAGTAATGCCAAACACTGGACACAAGTCACATATTGTGCTTCCATTTTTTTGCATATTTGTCTGTTTGTATGCCCATTATGGTTTGATTTGAGCATCTTCCATGCAAAATGTGAGCACTTGTCTTACATTCTCGGCATGCATCTTTACACACCAAAAAAGCCTAAACAAGATGTCTTATAGTTATTGATTCTTCTCTCTCTTTTTTAAAATTTCTAATTCAGGCTTGATTGATCTCCTTTTCTTGTATTTCTATCATAATCTTTGATTGAACAGGGAATTCGGTTAAGGGCCCAAAGCTAATGGACATCATTCCCTTTGAGGTTGGTATTCTTTATTTTTTTTCAAACAATACTCAGTTTTCGTCCCTCAGTGTTTTTGGACTCTCTGTTATTACTTCAAACTTCTTCATAAGTACAACCTTGATGATGGTTTAACTCAATACATTTTTGTAAGCTTAACGGGGTGACATTTTTTTTTTGAGACACACCTGCTGATTTTCCTTGGCCTTTTGCTGATATATAGTCTTTAAGTAGAAGATATATAGATACAAAGTTCATGTAAAATACTTGGGGTTGAAACTTAAATAGTTCTGATGCTTGACTTTTTTTTTTGACTAAGTAAAAATTCGACACACCAGACAGGTCCGGTGGGTTGATAGGCCGAAAAAAATCTGATGCTTGATTGTTAGAAGGCTTGTGAATCTGTAGGCTGTGGCTATTTATGTGCTTTTTCAGACAGACTTTTCAAGATTAAATGTTTTGCTTGAAACATTACTTCACATTCTTTTAACAACTTACCTGCAAAGTTATTGTATAATTTGTTTATTTTTTCCAAACAAAAAAGTTGGTTCCTCCACTCGCCAAAAAAAAGAGAAAAAAGAAGCTGATTTCTTCATACCATTAATGAAGTGTCACATTTTTATGAATCATCCCTATAGTATTGGTACTATTTAAATATTTAAAAAATAAAATAAAATTATAGCTTATCTTCTATACAAATGGGCCTTGATGGGAAAACCCAAGAGACTTTGGGCCCAGGCATTTTAGAATCTGTATTCTGTCCATCTTGTTAGCAATGAAAGGTGGAATAACATAGGAGGGAGAGAAGGTGGAAATAAAGGCTAGAGAGATATTGTCCATGACAGACACTAGACAGCAAAGTGGATTACAATTCAAAAGAGAAAAGTAAAAATTTATACACATCCACTCTTCAAAGAGAAGTGGGTATCGATTTGACGCCT
Source organism: Persicaria tinctoria (assembly GCA_037127255.1). Classification (NCBI taxonomy): domain Eukaryota; kingdom Viridiplantae; phylum Streptophyta; class Magnoliopsida; order Caryophyllales; family Polygonaceae; genus Persicaria; species Persicaria tinctoria. The sequence goes on from JBANSL010000020.1 coordinate 6,554,598, forward strand.
TGTAATGTTCCATTCTGAAATGGTAATCTTCACAGAGAGCTTTTCAGCTGTAAGTATTCTTGCTTGAAAGTGGCCTCAACTGGCTTTCAAGGGTTGTAAGCATACGATAGGATTAGTTATTTATAAAAAAAAATACGTGCCAAATGTAAATTCCTTTTCCATTGTGGCCCCAACCTTCTTATTGGAAAAACTATTGCTAAAAGCTTTCATCTAGGCCGGTGAAATTCTTTGATCGTTTCTTTTTATGTTGAGAAAGTTGTACGACCTAAGATGGAATACGTTAGGTGCTTGTTTATTGATTGCAAAGAAAGGAGAGATCAGTTGTATGTATTTCACATTTTAATCCTCCTGTGTTCAATTCACTTGGTAGCATCTTTATAGAAAGTTGCTTTTGAAAATTGAAATGGTTTATTGATGCTTTTGCTTAAGAGGCTTAATTTAGATAGGATTTCCTTTGAGGACTTGAGAGGATTTCTCTCATATTTATTCTTAAATCAGTGCTAAATCATGTTTAGATCATGATAACTCCCATCGGTTACCCATTTCTTTTTGGAGATTGGCATCTCTGGCAGTGTGATCCGATCTGAACTATTCTTATTAGTCCTGTTGATTTCCCTTTGAGGACTTAATGGATCCGCCGTGGAGAATTTTTATTACATCTTGATCTCCCTTCTTCTCTTCAAAAGTTTTAATGATAATAACCAAAGTTTAGTGGAGGAAGCATATCCAAATTTGGCATTATAAAAGAGTTTTATGTGGTGCATCTGCTTTAATTATATGCTAAAGGGACCTTGCATTCATCCTAATGGATGGCCTGGGGAAAAATAAAGTGATATTTCATGTTATAGGGTATTGATAATAACGAATTAAATTATCTGAATACAACATTGGTTTCTCATGCATTATCTGTTCACTCCAAAGTAATAGTTTCCTTTTAAGAGGCGTATTTGCCCAAAATTAAACCTATTGTGTCCTTTTGGATGGGAGCATGAACTTCTTGTACAAGAAGTCTATTAGCAATACGCAAGTGGCTAAAGTTTGCTAATTTTTCTGTCATTTTATTATTGGAAAAAGGAATAGTTACTATTGACTATTGAGTGACAATTACCTATTTATTTTTTCAACTTTCTCAGGGAATATTGACTATTGAGTAAATGGGTGCTTAGTTATCTCCTTTTAGAATCCATTTCTTAGGTTTATGATTATAATATACTATTGGCTTGAAAATGGTGCTATCATTCTTGTGAGTTCTGAAATAACACATGTATTACAGAGTTTGATGTTTCTGTATTATATAGTTTTGAAATGTTGGGTCTAAGAAGGCTTGAAGTTATCCAAGTAGGTTAAGCTGTACAAAGATAATTCATAGTTGCATTGCAAAAAAAAAATTCAACTGTTTTGAGATAGTTGTATTTTAATTGTTTCAAGAGTCACAATATCATATAATATTTATTGTCAGGCATTGTATATTTGCATGCCTATGGATGCCTATTCATTTTCGTGATAGAATATTTTGTTGTTATCAAGAATTACCTATCCATTTTGCGTGATGGATTATTTTATTTGTTATCATAATTTTTCTATCCATTTGCAAGGTAGAATATATCTTCATCACCTCTTTTTCAATTAACAGAATCTAAGATGAACATGTGCCCGGATTTGTTGCTTTCATCAATTTTCCTTGTCTCTTACCTCAGAAGGTTCTGCGAATTCGGTATTGGACTGGCTATTTCAAGAAACAGCCCGAAGCAGTTCAGGGATCAATGTGTTAGTTTGCTATGAAAAGATGACCAAGATAAGTGCCATTCTCCAAATTATAATTTTCTGTTAATATTGAACTCTCTTCAGTTGCGCACTTGTTGCATACATCCATCAACTCTGAGCTTCTGTTGAGAATTGAGATTGTGATTGTGTGTTGCTTGGTTTATTGATTATGTTTGGTGCTGTATGCGTAAAAGGCCTCATTAGACAACATAGGGGGATGGGCTGATCACTTGATCTGTCATCATTGTAGATTTGTAGGTGTCTTATAGATTTGTAGTTAGTTTGTATCATACTATCATCAATCATCATTTTAGGTCTTTTGTACATCTTTTATGGGCTGGTAGCTCAATGGGCTGTGATCAAATGCCCAGACGCTCATTGGGCCTAAATTGGTGTCATTGTTAGCCATGATAGGTCTGGGCCTTGATCTCATGAATTTCTGATGAGCTGTAATTGGTCAGTTGATTGTGATCTGCTAAATACTAATGGGCCAATACTTGTATTAACAAAAAAAATTACTAATGGGCCAATATCCTATTGGGAGATAATTTGAGTCATAGGAACTCCTGGTAGGTTTAATTGATATGGGTTTACAGACAGGAGTAGAGTTTAAAAAAAACTCTATTACAGACCCATCTACTACTTCAGATTACATTAATCATTACCCCTACTTGTGCAAAATATGAATGTAATGTCTTTACTCCACATTAACTTTGAAAAACTGTTAAATTTGGGGTTACAGAGTACTGACTACTGAATACTGATATAATACTACCTGCAACAAATTACAGTATATTGTACTCCCTCCATTCACCCAAAATGCCATTTTACCATCATGCGCAATCATTAAGAAAATTAACAAATATACTATTTTACCCTCATTTATAATATTATTTTTTTACTTTGTTGAAAATTACAAGTAACAAACTAACAATTTGCTAATCATCACAAGGGCATAATATGAATACCAAAATACCTACAATGAAATGTTTCTTACTACCAAAAAAACAAACAATGAAATGTTTCTCTGGACAAAATTAACACTCTAAAATGACATGTTTTGCCGTACGAATGAATAATATGTTAGATCAACTTTCCTTGCCTAACTTTGCCAGATTGCATGGACACTGAAAATATACTGAATTGCTTAGCCCGAATTGATTGCCGGCAGTTTCTCTTTCTTTATGTTCAATCTCTTTCGCGTGCTTAACTGCTTATATGCCAAATGCATGCTATTGTGATTTGTGGGATGAAGCCGCTTGTTGTTTACATCAAAGTCCAATAGTGGAGTCCGCTCCATAAAGTTGGCCTCTGTTTGTAATGGGGTGAACCCACTTCAAACCATTTTAGCTTGCTTTGTGGGGAACACCACCTATCATTGTAGATTTGTAGTCATGCCCACTAAGACCCAAAATGGGAAGAACCCACATGGAGCTGGACCATTTTTGGGCTTCCCGGCCCCATTAGCTAGTCCATCTTTTGTCCTTTTGATTCCCTCATGCTCAGAATTTTGAGTATCATTCCAGATTGAGTGTGATTTGAAAGCAATAGGTTGAGGTTGAGCTAATGAGAGTGTAAAAAAGCACACAAAAGTGACATGGAATTTGCGCACCAGCAAAACCATGTGAGATTTTCATGTGCAGAAAGAAAGAGAGACAAGTTCTTTTTCATTTCTCACCACTCTTTTTGCTGAGTTCCCTATCACCTCATCGTCGTCATCGTCGTCTAGATTGAGACTGGTGCCTGTCTTTAAGCCAGGGACTAGGTTTATGTGGGTCATCATCATCCTTTAGGGCTGTACTTTGTGTCTTGGGTAGGGAGGTATTAGATACACCAATATCATCCAACAAGCTTCATTTCCCCACTTGATTCCCGGCATTGCACATATGCCTTGTTCATCTATCACGCTTATTTTTGGGACTACTTGGATTTACACATTTATCAAATCTTCTCCTTCCCTGTTCAAAAATATAGTTATATACTCTATTCATTCAAAAAAAAAAATGTCATGTACTATTCACACGTACTTTTTAGGATGATAAAAATTATATTAAAATTTCCATATTAACTATGAAATTGTTTAAAAAAATCTATTAAAAAAATGAATAGATTACACTCTGTATAGTTTTTTAACTTTTTATCTGGGTTTCTGTTCTCGTCTCCGCGGTGTAAAGATATCGTGTTAATCTCTACCCTCTTCCGTGCTCTCGGCATTAGCAGTTGGCAGTTAGTCTGTCTACACTCTTCCGTGCTCTCGGCATTAGCAGTTGACAGTTAGTTTGTCTGCCGTTTGCGTCAAGGAAAGCGGTAGGAGGCATGGATCGAACTCCGGACCTCCTTACTCCTCTTGCTCCAAACCACTGGGTTACCCCATCAGGGGAACTTGTATTATACTTTGCACAGCCGCACTATACAAGACTCACTTATACTCTATCGGGACTCCACACCCCACATCACTTGCTGGATTATGACTCGAGTCACTCAACTCCACATTCTTGATTTTTGGTAAATAAAGAGCGGTTATCCGGGGTTCGAACCAGAACCTTTGAGTACTATCCTTTCCGGCTGACTCAACTCCACATTCACTAGTACGATAAAGCTATCAGACACACTCTTAAAACTACTGAGGGAGGAACTGAATCTACTCAGACTGTCACTCACCCTCACTCTAAATTGAAAAAGTAAAACAAGATAATCCGAATGCATGCATCTTGCCAATCAGTCAACTTTTAGGGTTTACTTAGTTTTACACATGCATCAAATATTCAAATCTTATCCTCCTGAGTTTCCCTGTTGAAAATTGAAAAATCACCCCTTAAATATCAATATAATTTGAAGCAATTTGTCATGTGTTTGTTTGGTAAACATACTAATATAGGAACCAATTTGATATTCGCACGGCGGCTTTGGAAACCAGCGAATTTCACCATCCATCACCTTCATTGCTCTCAGCTTCGCAAGCTGACAACATCTTTTCTGAACCCCAAGCACTACCACTGCACCCTTACACCTCCACTAGTCTCAGCTTCTCAATTCGGCAAACCTTAGGGTCCCTTGTAGTGTCTGTTGATGTAGGAGGTTAGTGTCAGAGAGATTCATTCCGGCTTAGGAGGTTAGTGTTAGCCAAAAATATCTACTGATTTGGAAAACCGTGACCTTAACCGTGTATTTAGCGATATTTTGGCCTTAAATACAGTATCCCATATAGGAAACGATATGAAACGATTGGTTGATATTGTGCTGATTGCATCCATTTGAAGCCATTTGTTTCAGGGATGGCCCATTTGGGTTAAAGAGCACCGATGGATATTTGTCAGCAACCAATAAAAAGGAAAAAGGAAAAAGAAAAGTGTCATTTCCTTTAGCTCACCTAGATTGACTCTGAATTGCCAGTAGCCATCACTTTTGAATAGTTGCTGTAACAAATCTAGGAAAGGTCTATCTAGCTAATCAGGTTGGTTTGTGATCACTCATCAATCCACTGTCATGGCTCAGTTTTGATCATCCAAAAACTATGCTTTTGCTTTTCCTTCCGTCTTCAGGCTATTTCTATGCTAAATACCCACTTTGGTTGGTTCACCTTGTGGCATAAAAAATGGGTGGGTATTATCGGCACCCTGATTGATCTCAACGATGTTTCGAGATCAACCCGGATGCCTTTAATGTTACATGAACTGAAAAGCCAATTTATTTAAGCTCTGAGCTGTCAAACCTGATCATACACTCTAATCATATCTACAAGGATGAAGATTTGGTCTCTTGCAGCTAAAACAGTAAACTACATACTGATCTAAAAAAACAAAACTCTTAAGCTTACAATCACACACTGAATATAAAATTTCTTATGGTTGATTGCTTGTTGGGTGCTTCTCTAGTTGCTAATAAAGAACTGTACATTTTTGCATTCTTTGCAATTTACATTGTTGTACAGAAGCTTTATTGCTATATCTGCCCTTGCATAATTGTACAAGTTAGCCATGAACAACCTCGATCAGCTTCCTTCGGAAAATATGCACACTCCATAGTCTCTTCTAACCGAGGCTTCTATCATGGGCGGGCTAAGTTCGCCCCTCAACCACAAAAGCAAGACGGGTAACGAAGATTCTTTTCGATTCTTCACGGGCTTTCTGCTTTTTTTACGGAGCCATTTTTGCTAATGACGATGCTCTCCAGCTTGCAAGGATCCGCATCCTCTAGCATTTGAACTACGCTTCTCATAGATGGCCTGAGGTCTGGAAGCCTTGTGGTGCACAAGATGGCGATCTTTAGCACCTTGATCGCCTCTTCCTTGATAGGCTCAGGGATACTCGTATCCACCATGCTCATCACGCTCTCTTTGCTCTTTAGATTGTTCGATACCCAGCTCACTATGCCCTTGTTCTCCCCGAATTCTGGCTCCATCGGCCTCTTACCTGTTACCAGTTCCATCAAAACCACTCCGAAGCTATACACATCGCTCTTCTCACTCACTTTGTATGTGTAGCCATACTCTGAAAGCAACACAAGAAACCAAATTAGAGACGAAATCAATCTAGAAAACAAACTTGCACAACAACATAGTAGAATAAATTCTTTTACCTGGAGCAATATAACCGTGTGTTCCAGCAATCACATGAGTTGATTCCATGCCACTGTTGGTCTGAAGGATCTTTGCCAAGCCGAAATCAGCTATCTTAGGCTTCAACAGCTCATCCAACAATATGTTGCTCGACTTTATATCCCGGTGAATCACCGTTCTCTCACACCCGTGGTGGAGGTACTCCAACCCTCTGGCTGCACCGAGCGCAATCTCATGCCTCGTGGGCCAATCAAGGGTGAGCTTCTTACCCGAGTGCATACGATCCCACAAGCTTCCGTTGGGCAAGTACTCGTAAACGAGCAAGCTTGAGTCCTCACTAGTGATGCTGCAAAACAGCTTCACCACATTCACATGCCTGATTGAGCTCAACATCCCGACTTCAGCATCGAACTCTTTAGACCTCCGGCTCCTTGACAGCATAGCGGTCCCTTGCCGGATCTTCTTCTGGCCACCCAAATCGGCGGTCAAGATATGCTTGACGGCCAATTCTTGCCCGTCTTTGAGTGTCGCCCTGTAGACGCTCCCACACCCGCCTTTCCCCACCAAGTTATCCTGCTTAACAGAATCGAGAATCTCATCTTCGGTGAAGCTCAGTACATGGTATGACTTCATGTCCCACGAGCTTCCGTCTTTGAACGAAACGCTGCGTTGCTTATGAGCTGCTTTGATCTTCAAATACCCATAGCATCCCGACAGTCCGATCAGGACGATGCACGCGATCACCAAGCAGACGATAACGGTGTGATCTTCGCCCGAGCTACAATGCTTAAGAAGCTGACCGTTGGGGCTGCAAAGCCCTCCATTCCCCAGAAAGCTACGGTTGTAAGCTCCGATTGTAAGCGACTCTGGGATCGGACCGGTGAGATCATTGTAAGAAAGGTCTAAGAGGCTCAGTCTCAGTGATGAGAGGCTGTTTGGGATTTGACCGGAGAGATCGTTGCTCGACAGATTCAATGCGTACAGCGTCTGCAACGATCCCAACGAAGCTGGGATTTGGCCTGAAAGCGTGTTTTGAGCCAAATTCAGATCGCCGAGATGAACGCACGATCCCAGCGAATCAGGAATGTCTCCTGAAAGACGGTTGCTTTCAAGATTGAGAAGGTTGAGGCTTCGTAGCTGCCCAATGCTTTGTGGAATCTGACCGTTAAATTGGTTACCGCTCAGGTCAACGGAAACCAGCGATGCAGCGCCGGAGATCTCTGCCGGTAAATCACCGGACAATTTGTTATTATATGCGACTAATTGCCCCAAATTCTTGGCGTTTCCGATGTCTGATGTGATCGGACCTTCTAAGGAATTATCGGCAATATCGATTATATTTGCATTCGGAAGCCCCCAAATTCCCGCCGGGACAGTGCCGGTGAGCGAGTTCTGGCTCACCCTGAACCGGAGGAGAGTCGTGCAGTCGGCGTAGGTCGCCGGAATCTGGCCGGAGAAGCTGTTCTGCAGCATCAAGAGCTTCTTCATGGTCCCCTTCTTGCACATGTCAGGTGGAATCGGGCCGGTAAAGCCGTTGGTGGAGACGTCGATGAAATTGAACTCCGCCCAGGAGCCCAACTTCTGGGGAAGTTCTCCGGTGAGATTGTTGTTATACAGAGACACATTTACCAGGCTCTTAAACTCGCCGAACTCGGCAGGTAACTCGCCGGTGAACTCGTTCTCGAACAGCTGGAGTGAAACAAGATTGGTCAACGTCCGGAGCTCCGACAAGTTCCCGTGGAGCGAGTTACTCGACGCGTCGAAGTACCGGAGTTTCGTCAGATTACCGAACCCGGCCGGGATCGTTCCAGTCAATGAGTTGCCGTACAATTCAATCTGCCACAGGTTCTTCAGCTGCGAAATCTCCGGCGGGATCTCACCGGAGAGGTCATTATCAGAAAGCTCCAAGTTTTCGAGCCTCGTGAGCTTTCCTATGCCGGGCGGAATCGAACCGGAGATGCTGCAATTCGACATGTAAAGCCAATTCAGATTGGTGAGACTGAGGATCACGGCGGGGAACGGGGTTTTGTTGAAGGGATTGTCGCCGACACTGAGGGCGACGAGATTGGCCTTGGCGGAGAGGGAATTCCAAGGGAATCCCCCGGTGAATCCGCTCATGTTCAAGTAGAGGTACTCCAGCTGGGTGATCGAAGAGAGATCAGGGACGGGGCAGGAGAATTTGTTGTTACCGAGGTCCAAGTAGCGGAGATCGGTGCAGTTGTGGAGCTCGTCAGAGGAGAGGGCGGCGGAGATGGAGTTGAAGCCGAAGGCGAGTTTTTGGAGGGAAGGGAGGTAAGTGCATAGGGAGGATAAGGGGAGGGACGAGCCGGAGAGGCGGCGATGAGATAAGTCGAGAGCGATGACGGAGGCGGTTGTGGCATCGCAGGTGACGCCGGTGAAGTTGCAGGGGGAGGTGGCGGAGGGGAGCCAGGTGGAGAAGAGGTCGGAGTTGGCGGATTGGAGCGAAGTTTTAAGTTTGATTAGGGCGGCGACCTCGAAGGCCGAGGATAGGAGTGGGAGGAGGAGGAGGTTGAATAGGAGGAGGGTCGCCGGCGCTGGCGTTGTTGGCGGTGGCGGCATGATTTTGTAATTAAATTAATAGGGTGGGTGGCGGGTGGCGGGTGGAGAGATGGGGTGTAAGGAAAGCCAAAATGGGAATGGTGACTGATGGAGTTATATGGGATGATGGAAGAAAGGGACACATAGCACACTATACTGCTGTGTTCACACCTCTTTTTTTAATATATAAAAATAAATATGTGAATCCACGGTGAAAAGTTATATCCAGATTTTGGAATGAATCCATGGAGTTTCGGGGTAGCTTCTAAGATTTCATTAGTCGAGATTCTCGAAATGTTGAGTTTTTTTTTTTTTTTTTTTTTTTTTGGAAGCAGGTAAAAATTAGGAAAAACGTTGGTGACCCGACTTCTTTCCTAGCGCGTCCGAAATGATGAGTATGGTGGAGGGAGAGATGGATTTTTTTTATTAGGTAATAATTCGGATGCGCGAAAGCGCTATCCGATGGAGATGAAAATTTTGATTAATAGGCTTATATCTTTTTTTACAAGGACAAGATTCGAGATGAGATAAGTTGGTATTTGAGAGGTTAATGAATCGGGAGATGGAATACTGTCAGATTACAATATATCACGGTAAAAAAAGGTGCAAAGTAAATAGGTATGATGGACGCCTTAACACATGCGAATTCAAGTAGACTCACGAACAACAAGACGGGGGACCTAGACTACGGGCAAAGCCAAACATCATCTTAAGACAGTACCACAGGTCAGCGATACATCAGGAGCCACTGTAGACAGTGAAGACGAACCTCCGAGGAGACTTTCCGTACACGGAGTCGCCCCACACACACTACCACGATCTCAACTTGTTTCCTCTCCGACTGCTAGAACCTCATCTATCAAGCAGAACGTCAACACACCGACTTCATGAGCTCCATGGTTGAGTCTCAACTTTGTCTTTAATGTGTACAAGTCAAAATGTCTTTATATATTACAAATGACTTTGATGTGCTTCACTTCCTTCATCTTTTGGTGTTGAGTTGCTTTTAGTGCACAAGCATAAGATATTTAAGAATCTAATGTGCTCTTCATCATTTGATATGTGGATTTATTGTATCAAATGGTGCATAAGATGTCTCATTGAAAAATCGTACATTAGAAAAATCTAATGGAATAAAACCAAACAAACCAAAACATAAAACAATACATAACGGTGCAAACTTAGGCAAATAAACTCTGAAAAAGACGAAACCTAGTACAACTAAACCAAACTGGATGAGGCCGAAGACGAAGGACGAAGCCAAGCCCCACTCTGAAGCAGAACCGTAGGCCAGCGATACATCAGGATTCGATCATCCTGTGGGCAGTGAGGACGAAACTCCAGGGAAGCGGTCAACCCGAGTAGTGGAGACGCCACAAAACACACCGCCACAACCCCAGCCTATCCCGACTCCGACAGTCAAAACCAAATCCACGGAGAAGAGCGCCAAATCAAGCAATCGCAGAGCCGCAAACCGCCTGAGAAAAGAGCACCCATAAACCCAAACGGGATTTAGTCAACCCCCTAATGGGGTTTTGCTACGAGCCCTCACGAGATTTTTAAAGCCAGAAATCAGAAGTTTTGAAATAGCTAAATTAAATTTTAAAAATTTACGTAATAATCTCACGGAAATAAATGATGTTTTAGAGACATACACAAATATTAAGAAATATCACTTCCACTTTTAAATACCCCATCAAATAGCTTTAACTCCTCCATCATATTTATTATGCACAAATGTGATTGGTTAAACCAAAGAAAAATACAAATTATATACGTAGTAATTATTAGTGTATAAGTAAAAAGGAGTGTAATTATTACTTCTAAAATATTAAATATTATTGATTAAATTTCACCTTCTAAAATATCAAATATTTCTGATCGGAATGAGTACTCCGTAGTTTGTTATTGAGTTTATTAAATTTTTATTAGAATAATAATTTAATGAAGTTTTAATTTTATAATTTACACTATTTTGAACTCATAAATCTTCCTATTACGGGGAAAGTAAGCAACGGTTTGTCACTATTATGTATGTTCCTTTTCCTTTCCTTTTTTTTAATCATAACGTGATGTATGTTCTCAACAAATTGGAATTTAGCTTCTAGAAGTCTACGTGGAGGTAGAGATTTGAGATAGGAAGATAACCTCCCATCACACATTAAACATCCATCAACCTTCTCTTTCCTTTATTAAACTAGCTCTTTTTTTTTATTAGGAAAAAATTCGGGTGAACACGCTCTGCCCGAAATCATCCTTACGGATGAGGTCTGTAAGACCGAAATTGTTACAAATATCAATACCCCTGGCAAAGTGGTTAAGATGTGCAACCTTATCCGTCACTCTATTGCCAAGACAGGGTACATGAATGAAAGAAATTTCTTTCATAGTCGATAGAAGAAATTGTACGTCAGACAAGATGAGTTCGATTTCCCATGGGCATTTGGCCTTGTTGTTGAGATGGTTAATAATTATGCTGGAATCTCCTTCAATATGGATTTTGTCAATATGTAGCTGTAGGGCCAGTTGTACTCCCAGTTTGAGTGTTAGGGCTTCTGCTTGAAGCGCACTTTTAATACCTAATTTTTTATAGCCTATGTGTATTGGGTGTCCATTCCAATCCCTGATAAACTAGCTTGTTATATGCAAGGTTCTACGCACATGAACTTTTGATATTAACATTTTTTTTTTGTCTGAAAAAAATTACCGACACCAACTTTTTATGGATTGTCAACACAGAAAGTCAATGTTAACAACTTTTTCCAGACAAAAAAGCTTTGACAACATTGGCAGTGTTAGGTGAGCCCTTGGCCGATTCCCCCACCCCCATATGTTTAATATTTTGAAGTACATGATACTCCATTCGAAAAAAAGTTTTATCTAACTTATGTGGTAAATGAGAAAGGAAGATGAAAATCAAATTGTAATTACCAATGACCAGGCTTGATATTAGTAGCCTTACAATTATACAAACCTTTTTATTTGTATTAACGGGCCTGGTTCTGAATCTTCCAACCATCGCCACAACGATTGATGAAACAAATTGACGGATTGAAGGTCACATTTCTGGACATATATAAATTAAAATGATGTCGGTTCAAATTAAAATGAACTAGCTTCAAAGTTCAAATGAATGAAGTTTTTTCATAACTCTTTTATATCTCTTCCATCCTCTTCTATATCTGTTCTTTCTTTATTAACTAAGCTAACATATATATCAGCCAAACATTTATGTGTGCATTAGTTTGGGAACAAAATAAATGCCAAAACATAAATGATTGTCAAATTTATAGGTGTGCATTAGTAACCCCCAGATCCATCCGAATTCGGATCCTCTCCTTATATTAATAATTCAATGGCCAGGATTTCTTTGATTAATAATAAATAAATAAAAACCCTCTTCAACCTCCTGGCTCCCTCCATTGTCGCCGCCCCCTGCAACCTTCCCTTCCCTCCCCTCCGTCTCTAGCCATTGGCACCGACTCCTCCTCTCTCCCTCCTTCCTCCACCTCCACCGCCTCCTCCGCCCCACTCTCTTCTCACTCTCCTTCTCCGGCCCCTTCCTCTTCTCCTCCCCCTGGCTCATCTCCTCCCGATTCTCATCCAATTCCCCCTTCTCCGACCTCCAATCTTACTTCTCCCACGCCCGCGCCGCCTCCCTCGGCCCCAAGATCCCCTTCTCCGGCCCCTTCCTCTTCTCCTCCTCCCTCCCCCACTATGAGTGTGTGTATGCAATCTCAAATTGGTCACAATATGATCACATTCACAACTGAGATACAGAGGGGTAGTTTCGACTTTTCATGTTCTGTTTTAACTAGTATAAAAGGTGGGGTTTTCCGTTTGAGTTGGTTGTAACAAACTGAACCGATTACAAGCTCAATTGAGCTCCTCCAATGGAGGTTTTCCGACTTTCCTAAAACTCAATTTGTTTGTGCAATTGATTGCTTGATATTCATAGTTTTCAAATGGTATCAGAGCGCTGAGTTGCGATCTGTGGTTTGAGCCTGGTCTCGTTTCGAAATTCAAGTGGTATTCGGAGATCTGGTGTTGTTCTAGTATCTGGTGCTCGTTTTCTGGCGATTTTGGATTAGATCTAGCTTTGCTAAAGTCGGTATGGTTGGAAGAGGAGCAGGACAGTCTTCTGGCGTCGGAGGTGATGCAAATGGACAAGGAAGAGGAACATTTGTAACTCCTCCAGCACCAGGCTCAGGAGTTGGAAGAGAATGGAATATGCCAAATCAAGGCATCCAGTTTGGAGATATGATGCACGGCATGGCGAATGCACATGTCAATCCCTTGTTCCTATCAAACTCAGATCATCCAGGTATGGTACTAGTCTCGAATCCTTTTAATGGTGCCAATTTCACGAGTTGGAGTAGAGGAATTAAAATGGCACTAGGAGCGAAAGTCAAGTTAGGATTCATAACTGGAAGCTGTGTTAGACCTCTAGAAAATAGCGAGGAGTTTGAGAAATGGATGCGAGCAGACCAGATGGTCATGTGTTGGCTGTTTAACTCTATGACAAGAGAAGTTGCAGAAAGCCTTATGTATGTTGTGACATCAAAGGAACTTTGGGATGAAGTAAAGGAAAGATTCTTTGAATCTAATGATCCTTTAGTATACCAGCTGTGTAGGGATCTAGCAAACCTTAGGCAAGACAATTTATCTGTTGGGGCTTATTTTGGCAAATTGAGTAAAATTTGGGATGAATTAAAATCCTTAGATGTTGTTCCTATATGCAACTGTGGCAGTATGAATGGCTGTAGTTGTGCACTACTAAAACGGATTGTTGAAAGAGAAGAGAAAGCTAGGGTAATGTAGTTTTTGATGGGATTGAATGATGTTTATGAGAATTTAGGAAGCAACATACTGTCTAAGGACCCTATGCCAGGGCTAAATAAGGCTTTTCAGATGGCTACACAGATAGAGAGATCTAAGGGAGTTACTAATGCCATTCAAGGTGAACAAAGTGCTTTGAATGTGTCAAGGCAGTTTGATAGATTTACACAGGACATATTTGGGCAAACTGATAGGAGTTATCAGTTGGAAAGTGAAGCTAATGTTGTGAAAGGATATAGAGATTACAGGAATGGTGATCAATCCAGGTACTTTGATAGGAATTCTGAACAAAGCTACAGAGATTATAAGAGAGCTAAGCTAGAAAGGAAATGTGATCATTATGGTGAGAGAGGGCATACCAAGGAATTTTGCTTCAAAATCATAGGGTACCCTGAGTGGTTTAGAGGGCCCAAGGATTAAGTGAAGCCTAGGCCCACTGGGAAGTTTGCAGCTCAGTTTGAGCCAGTACAGCATGAGAGTCCCTTTGAAGAAGATACTTATGCCACCAGCAAACCTAATCAAGCAGTTGTGAATGCTGTATTCCAGGAAGTCTTGAAGCTCATGAAAGGAAAATCTCATGTGGAAAGCACTGATAGCAATGCCAATCAGACCATGGTGCATTTTGCAGGTACCTTAAGTTCTTCCTTTCTAATTGGTGTGAATAAATCTCAAAATGATTTGTGGATTGTGGATTCTGGGGCCACAGATCACATTGCATTTGATTGCAACATTTTCTCATAGGTTTTTGATTTCAAGCCTGCTATCAAACTTGGGTTACCTGATGGCAAATGCATCACAGTGACACAGTTTGGTACAGTCAAGTTGAGTTCTGAATTGGTGTTGAAGCATGTTCTTTTGGTACCACAGTTCAGACATAACTTGATGTCTGTCTCTAAGTGTGTGTATGAGAAACAGCTGAGATTTAGTTTTGATATTATGAGTTGTTGGTTACAGGACCTTACAACTAAGGCTATCATTGCAAGAGGATTTGAAGACAAAGGATTGTATGTGTTGAAGATTGGTGTGAATCCACAGCTTCAGTTGCAGTTTTTCTCTTCTTTGAACACTGTTAGTTGTAATAACATGCTTTTAATGCATGCCAGATTGGGATATATGTCTTTTTCAAAACTCCAACATATTCCTGGATGTACTACTACTGATGTTCAGACTTTGCAGTGTGATGTTTGTGCCATGACTAAGGCACACAAATTACAATTTGACAGAAGTGTGTCTATTGCTGAGAGTGTGTTTCAACTTTTGCATTTGGATGTTTGGGGTCCATACAAGGTCCCAGCTATGTGGGGGGCCAAGTATTTCCTCACTATATTAGATGATCACTCTAGGTGCACTTGGGTCTACTTAATGCAGGATAAGATGCAAGTGTTGAGACTGATCACTGCCTTTCTAAATATCGTTGAGAATCAGTTCAAGGTATCTGTTAAGATAGTAAGGTCTGATAATGGGACAGAGTTCACTCAAAAGGGTTGCAGGGAGCTCTTTGACTCAAGAGGAATTGTGCACCAAAGAGTAGCTCCTGGGGTACATGAACAAAATGGAAGAGTAGAAAGAAAGCATAGACACTTATTAGAAACTGCAAGGGCTATTAGGATGCATGCTGGCTTACCTTTGAAGTTTTGGGGAGATTGTGTTCTTGGGGCAACACATCTTATTAACAAGATGCCTACTCCCACTCTTAACTGGAAATCACCTTTTGAAATCCTCTATCACACATCTCCAACATATGATCAACTGAGAGTCATTGGATGCCGGTGTTATGCTGTTCAACCCAATGATTATAGGGATAAACTGGGAAATGTGGCTAGAAGATGTGTTTTTCTTGGCTACCCACCTAATCAGAAGGCTTACAAGCTGTATGATATGGAGAAAAGAACAGTCATCATCAGTAGACATGTAAAATTTGAAGAAAATGTATTTCCATTCAAACACAAAGTAGAAGCTCAACAACTTGTTCATCCACATGATCTTCAAACCAGTGATCCCTTGGATTCTATTACTGAGTGGGTTCTTATGTCTGGCAGCCCTTCCATTACAATATCTCCCAACCAAATTGAGCCATCTTCACCTCATAGCTCACCTTCTGTTACTCTGTCGCCTGCTCCTTCCCACTCCCCACACTCCTCTCCATTATCAACTTCCACACCTCATCTCCAGCCCCTAGACACTTCTGCCTCTCCTGAGGCCCCTCACTTGAATCTAAGGAGACATATTACTAGGCCTGCTAGACTCCGAGATTTTACATGTTCTCATCTCCCATTCAGAGGTAGCCTTGAGTCCTCTCAGTCAGACTCATTTGCTGTTTTTGCCATTACCAATCTATCTCATTTGTCACCAGATTATGTTCACTCTCTCGTCAATGCTTGCTCAATCTTTGAACCCAACTCCTATTCTCAGGCTAAGGGTATTCCTGAGTGGGAAACTGCCATGTCCAAGGAACTTGTTGCTCTAACAGATAATCACACTTGGGATGTAGCTGCTCTTCCTCCAGGGAAGAAAACTATTGGCTGCAAATGGATATTCAAAGTCAAATATAGACCTGATGGAACAGTTGAAAGATACAAAGCCAGATTGGTGGCTAAAGGGTATAACCAAGTTAAGGACAGAGACTACAATTGCTGCTTGTAAGGGTTGGCAGTTGCATCAATTGGATGTCAACAATGCCTTTTTGCATGGATACTTGGAGGAGGAAGTCTATATGAGCCCACCTCCTGATTTCAAGGTTCCTACAGGCTATGTATGCAAGCTGACTAGATCCTTGTATGGCCTAAAGCAAGCTATTCGACAATGGAATCATGAGCTTACCAAGTTCATGATCAGTCTAGGATATTCTCAGTCATCTCATGATTTCTCTTTGTACATCAAGACAACAGGTGGCCACATGACAGTAGCTCTTGTCTATGTGGATGACATGCTCATCATGGGGAGCTCAACTTCTGAAATTGTAGCTACCAAATCAGCTCTCCACAGGCAATTCACCATCAAGGATCTTGGTATTGCAAGGTATTTCCTAGGCATGGAAATATCCAGATCCTCTGCAGGTATTCTCCTAAATCAAAGAAAGTATGTGCTAGATATCCTTAGTGATGCTCAGATGGATGGGTGCAAGGAAACCTCTTTCCCTATGCAACATGGAGTTAAGCTCTCAGCCTCCATAGGTGACCCTATTCCCAATCCTAAAGATTACAGAAGACTTGTTGGGAGATTGCTCTACCTCACCTTGACCAGGCCTGGCATTTCTTACATTGTCCAGCAACTAAGTCAGTTCCTTCAGTCCCCTTTGAAACCACAATTGGCATGTCCTATTGTATCTCCTTAGGTACCTCAAAGGCAACTTCAATTATGCTCTCTCCTACTCAGCTAATTCATCCCTCAGAGTTCATGCATTCACAGATGCTGATTGGGGCAATTGTTTGGACACTGGACGATCCTTGTCTGGATACTGTGTATTCCTAGGCTCATCCTTGGTGTCATGGAAAACTAAGAAGCAGAAAGTAGTGTCTAAATCATCCACTGAAAGTGAGTATAGAGCCATGTCCTATGCAGCTAGTGAGCTAGTCTGGATGCAAGGGATACTGTATGACTTTGGCATCAACATTGCCCTTCCTATACCTTTGCATTGTGATAATAAGTCAGCCCAACGGCTAGCTCTCAATCCCATATTCCATGAGCGCACAAAACATGTGAGAATTGACTCCCATTTCATTCGAGAAATGATTGCTAATGGCTTCATCAACACTGTCCATGTGCCGACTTCCTTACAGGTGGCTGATATATTTACCAAGGCACTTGGGGCTAAGCAACATGAATTTTTCAGAGCCAAGCTTGGCCTCGTCCTCCCTGTACTAGGCTCAGCTTGAGGGGGGGCTATGAGTGTGTGTATGCAATCTCAAATTGGTCACAATATGATCACATTCACAGCTGAGATACAGAGGGGTAGTTTCGACTTTTCATGTTCTGTTCTAACTAGTATAAAAGGCGGGGTTTTCCGTTTGAGTTGGTTGTAACAAACTGAACCGATTACAAGCTCAATTGAGCTCCTCCAATGGAGGTTTTCCGACTTTCCTAAAACTCAATTTTTTTGTGCAATTGATTGCTTGATATTCATAGTTTCCAAACCCACGACTCCCCCTGGCTCACCTCCTCCCGATTCCCATCCAATTCCCCCTTCTCCGACCTCCAATCTCACTTCTCCCACGCCTGCGCCGCCTCCCTCGGCCGCAAGATCTACCTCCTCGGCCTCCATGCCGTCGCCGAGTTCGACGCTTGGACCTCCTCCGCCCCCTGATGCTCTCGCCGAGCAAGAAGTTCGCCGCTGCCTCCATCTCCGGGAGGATCTACGTCGCCGGCGGATCTGCCACCAATTCCTGGAGCACCGTCTCCGGGAGGGTTTTTTTTTTTAAATCAATGAGATCCTGACCATTTAATTATTTGGAAGGTGGGGATTGATTTATTAGGACTCCTAATATAAGAAGAGGATCTGGTCCATCCATAGTATCTAATAATTAAAATTTTTGTATTAGAAAATTAATCCCAGCTAAAATTCCATTTAACATGGTCAGAATTTTATTTAACAGATGGGCTTGAAAAAAAGGAAAAATAAATGATTGCTCACTAATAATAAGTAGGAGTAATTTAAAGGGATAATAATAGAGATTTTGTCTTCTAGTGTTGATGCAGCACACAGCAACACCACCAGCTGTAGTCGGTATTGTGAACGGTCGGCCGATTCAGCCGCCGCGGTTGACCTGTTCCTCCTGATTTTTGTTTTGAAAAAACATACAAAAATTTCGGAAATACAGTAACAGATAGCACTGCACTTGAACAGATGTGTTCTATAGACTTTGTAAGGAGACAAAAACCCATATCTAGTTGATGAAGAAGTATCGTCATGTGTCCTTAGCGTAATTAAAGACATCTCATGGCTTCGGCTGTGGGTCAGTTCTACAGGATCGTCCTCAGCTCATTAGCGATCTGAAGTGGACGCATTGTTTTTTATCCCTCCCTTTTTTTGCTTTTTCTTTTTTTTTTTTTAGGTGAGAATTTATATTATTACAACAAGTAAAGGAAATTCAAACTTATAACCTACGTAGTATTAATTACTTATCATCACTGGTGGCTGCAGGAATTGTTAGAGTGGAGTAATTTTCCCCCACTGCTTATCATCATTTTCAATTAAATTGCTCACCGAAAAAAAATATTTCATTTTCAATCAAATTAGTAAGACTCCGCTTCCTTCTTTATCTTCTACGGAGTAGATGGTAAAAAAAAGCAACATTTAATATAAAAAAAAATACAAGTCATCCCTTACATCAACTTTGTTTGATATTTTAATTGTAAATTAATTTTGATTAGCACTTTTTCATATTTTAGCAAACCCTCAGTGCTGTTATGACTACTTGAATGGTAGCTCAACCGCGGTTGATCACCCTCTGATTTTTAATAAAATTTGTTTGATTTTTTAATTAGTATGTATTTTTAAAATGAAATATTATACTCCCTCTATTTTGAAAAATATATCATTTTATTATTTATGCATGGTTTTAAAGAACATAAAATTATATAAAATAATATAATTTTTTTTATGATTTCATACTTATTACTAATAAATATAAAATTATTTTAAAATTTTAATTAAAAATGTAATATCTTATATATTTTTATATATTGTCATAAAAACATGCGTAAATAGTAAATGTCATGTTTTTTTTATAACAGGTGTAGTATAAAATATTAATTCTAAAAAATATTCATACCTATTACTCTATTAGTAAAAATGTCATGATGCTTTATTATCAAAGTCAGCATCACTTGAAACAATGTTAGTCTTTAGTGCATACTTCCCTTCATCAATTTCAACATTGCCTACAGTTACAAAGATGTCAGCCTTCACTGCAGAATTACCTTCACTAAGAGGAGCCTTGGGATCATAGACAATTTCAGTATCCTCTAAAACTTCATCAACCTTCTGACCCTCAAATCAACCTTCTCTATAGATTTCCCTTCAACATTAGCATGAATGTCAGCTTGCTGCAAAGGGTCCGAGTCACGAGCAAGATCAACTGAAGAAAGCACATAATTAGACTCAATGACCTTTTGACCCTCAACAAGCGTGACACAAATTTCAGCTTCAACTAAAATTCCCTCACCCTTGAATGAACTTAGGAAAACCTACCTCAATTATAGCTTCTTTTACCTCATCTTTTTTCCCTTCAGCTTCATGAAATATATCCACAACAATTTTCAACCCAGACTAAACATCAGCAACAACCGTTTTTGAAAAATCATCAGCAGGAATAGGTCTTGAATCTTGGAAATTTGGGTGCATGGCCTCAAAATGGGTAAACTTGTTTTCAATGCTAGTAACCCTACCACTAATATCGCCAATTTCCCTAACTTTTTTTCGAAGTTCAACAATAGCTTTCTCTAACATTAAAATCCTACTTGTCAGCTTCAGTGCTCAATCAGGAGTCTCCACTAAACTATCAAGCGTGCTTTAATGACAGTTCTTTTGCCCATTTGGGCATTTCTCCTTTATGACCACTTATATCAACACCTTTAAAATCTTTCCACAACTCTTCATTGTCAGTTCCATCATTGTCTGAATCCGCACCAAACTCAACCTCTACATTAACAACTATGTCAGCTCCATCCATCCCTATATCCGCACCATTCAAATCTCTCTCCATCTCTTTGTCAGCCCCCACCACCCCTTTACCAGCCCCCTCCCACTCCTTGTCAGCTACCTCCATCCCTTTCTCAACCCCCACCCCCCCTTTCAGCCCCCTCCAACAGTATGCCAGCTACATCTAACCCTTTCTCATTAACTTTTTCAGCCCCCCTTCAATACACTTCCACCTTCAACACACAACAACCGCTCACTTTCAACATTGTTAGCCTTTTTACTCTTCTAAATTTTAAATTTCAAACCTGAAACCTCATCTACTTTACCATCTTAACAACAACAAAACTAGATGCCTCCTCCAATCTATTAGACCGGCCCCTCTTCCCAATGATGTATTGGCTTACCCCCCCCCCCCCCCCCTCTCTCTCTCTCTCTCTCTCTCTCTTGCTCTTCTTATGAGCATCATAATTATAGTAGTCTTTCATTTCAACTTCACCAATGGGTTTTCAAAATCATCATCATTCGCTGCATAAGTGATTGCAGGTACATATATAAGAAGCAGAAAGAAGTGAGAAAACACAACACCAGCATTCTCATCTATAAAAATGCTTCCTCATATGCCTAACATTACAATTAGAACCTTTTTAGTATGGGAAAAAATCGTTTCAACAATACAATAAAAAAGATCATCAACCACTTCATCTTCAAACTTCATCTCATGCTTCCTTGTAAACTCCCCATAATTTGGGTACTTGGAAACCTATTTTACAAATATAAGAATGTAGACACTCAATTAAAGATACAAATGCTGATAAATGATTTATACATAAAGGAATGCTGACAATCAATTAAAGATACAAACAAAAAACTTATCATTTCTCCGTCAAATAATGAAGATGCTTGCTCATTATTATTTTTCACATTATAGACCCAATGTAAAAAGGTTTTGTCGTTATCAACATACTTAAAGGTGCTTTCAATTTTATCAACAATGGAAGGAAAAACTTCCAATATCCAAGCAAGTTAAATACACACGAAACAAGCTGGTTTTTAAAATATGCTGACATATATAAATAGTTAGTGATAGACAAAAGGGAATAAAAGATATATCACCTGAAGCCCTTCTCAATAGAAGAAACCCTTCTCAAACCTCTAAACAACTTACAATAACATTCATGCCCCAGTGATATCTTTCAAATTTTTAGAATCTCAAGCAAGAGATAAAAGTGTCTGACAATTTCAGATCGTTTAAACAACAATACCTTTCCAATAATCAAAAGCTTCGTCATGACTAACTTTCTTGGAGATTTCTTAGGTTCAGATTTGAAAATCTCAAATATATCAACATACAAGACCTTGCGCTTGCAAAAAAAAAACTCCTTAAATGTAATAATCGTTAAAGGCAAAGGATTATATTCAATAAATGGAACACCAGTTATGACATGAAACTCCAATAAAGAAAGTCGAGCAATCAAACAATCAACCTTGAACAACGTTTCCATCTTTTTTTTTTGTTACTACATCTTGTAGTACCATTTGATATATTCCACCTTTGTTGGGGTGACCATGGGGGTGTCAGGGCAGTCACCCCTCATCCTCTCTAGCGAAACAATGTAATACTTTTTTTTTAAAAAAAATAAGGTAAAAAATATGGGGAAAAACAAGTATTGTCTAGCTTATTTCGTAAATGAACGGAAAAAGGGTAATTAATAAAAGAGATCATAAAATCAAATCATATTGTTTACCTTGAATTATGCCAAACATATATTTAAAAATCTATTAATTTTTATTAATATAATTTATTATAAATATTATATTTAAATAACGTACAATTTATGAGTTTTTTTAGAATACTTTTCAATCATATCATATCAATTTTTTTCATTTAAAATTGACGTATTTTTTTTAAAAATATAATTTTCAATCCTATCATGGTACACATTTACAAAAAAAAATCCATGAATTTTTATTGCATGAATTTTTGCACTAAAAATGTCATATTTGAACTATAATTTATGATTTTTAAAAAAAAATTCTTCATGAAAAGATTATTCGAAACAAAGATTCCGCACGGTTTATGAAATCATGCGGCCATCAGCATAGCTTGATAAGCCAATGACGAAGCGTGGCTCAACGTTATAGAAAATTGAATTCAATGGACTTGCTAATGCTAATCGCATGGATCATGTGACGCTCTTGATAATTATAATTTTTAAACAAACTTTTCATTTAAAGTGCTTTTAGATGATTTTCATTTGTTAATTATTTAAATTTTAAACAAATTTTTTTATTCTTAATTTTAAACAAATTTTTAAAATGCACATTGTTTAAAACATTAATTATTGACGGTCAACCTTGATCAATACCCCAAAAATTTTACCAAGTAGAAAGTGGTATAACTTATGATGACTTTACATGGGATTTTCTTTTATTTACAAAGTAAATCCGGTCAAAATATAATTGTTTATAGACTTTTTCTTTTCTTTTAGTGAGATTTCTTTATAGCCTTATAGAGTAATTAAATTTTAAATTTAAGAAAACTATAGGAGTATCAGAATATAAAATATGAAAAAAAAAAGAAGTAAAAAAGAGCGTTTTCTTAACATATTATGGTCAACAGAAATCACTGTGAATGGGAAATAGTTGGGCTCAACTTCAAAGGTAAAAATAGTTAAATAATTTAAAGCATTGCTTTCGTTTTTGAAAAACAAACTAAACAAGAAAAATGGCCAAAAGT
Organism: Persicaria tinctoria; assembly: GCA_037127255.1. Classification (NCBI taxonomy): domain Eukaryota; kingdom Viridiplantae; phylum Streptophyta; class Magnoliopsida; order Caryophyllales; family Polygonaceae; genus Persicaria; species Persicaria tinctoria. Next base: position 6,577,695 of record JBANSL010000020.1, read on the forward strand.
CTAGTTGTAGTGGAGCTAATGACACTATCCTAATTCCTAAGATGATACTAGTATTTTTTTTTTAAAAAAAAATCTTTAAGGGAAGTCCAAATATCTTATTCAAGTTTGTCCCTCTCTACTGTCCTCCTCCTCGTAAATCTCCTTTATTTTAATTATTTTAATATATATTTCTATTTTTAGTTAATGTGTGAAGGCTGAGGTGGGTCGATTGCTAGCTTCAGGACTATAGCCCCTTTCATGAAGAGGGGTGCCGAGAGGGGGTTAAAGAACAGAAGAGATGATAAAATTGAGGACAAGTGATTTGAGAAGAATGATACTAGTGAATTATTTGAGTTTTTAAAAACATTTTTTTAAGTCACCACTACATAACCCTTTTTAAAATATGGATTTTTCTAACCAATTCCCTTTGGTATAAATTAAGAAATCATATTTCAAATTTCAATACATTATTCGAAAAAATCTATTTAAAATGACTAAAAATAATTAATATTTTAAAAAATATTTTTCAATATGGATTATACCCAACGACATAGATTAGAAAAACCGTTAAAATATTAATACAAACGTTGGAATTATTTAAGGAGTAGGCCTTTATGTATTGAACGTGTTTTATGTGACTTTCCATCTAATTTCATTTGTGGAGGTGGTGGTGGGTTTTGTTAGGGAGAATGCACTATGTGTGCGTTGAATCCACATAGCATGTATTGGAAAATAATAATGTGAAACTTGACTAAATTGATCACTCCAACTAGCAAAAATCAAGAGTGATTTGACTGATATATATATTGTTCATGAAAGTTACTCTCTCAATCTTCTCGTGATTGTTGGATTATTATTACCTTTTTTTTTTTTATCATATTGGATATTATTGATCACTAGCCGCCCTTTATTGTTCATGAGAAAGAATCACTAGCAATCTAGAAATTCATATATGATTGTAATGTATCATGAAGCAAAAGAACAAATCTAAATTTTGTACTTATATATCCCTAGCTAGTTTCCTTCCATTATAGTCTTTATAGGTGTGTTTATTTTGTTTGGTTGAAAAAATAAAAGGATAAAGCTTAGATGTATGAAACGGATCTAGTTAGTATATCGAGAGAGTCAGGGCCGGACCTGGGATTTTATATGCCTGAGGCGAGTTGTGAAAATTGTGCCCTCGCGTAATCTCAAAATATTAAAATCAGTAGCATATTTTGACTTCTTAATACTAAAAGCCAAAAATGACATTATTCTTTTAAAATTGTTCGAGATTAAAATTGTAATTCTAATTTAAATTCTAATTGCTAATGTATCGATTAAAATCCAAATTTGTTTCTCAAATCCTAAATCTTGTAGCAAATTCAAATCCTAATTCCTATTAAACACCAATCTTAATCCGGAAACCCTAATTCCTAAATCCTACAAATCAAATACAAATAACTAACCAACATAAGACATTTGAACAATTGAATGACATGATTATACCAGTGCGGTGAAGATCTAGAGCAGGTCTCTGGTCTCATGTCGGAGAAATTGAAGAAGACGTACCCGATGGAGGCTTCAGGCTTGCGCTGGCTATGCGATTTGCGAAGACGGAAGAGCGAACTGCGAAGACCGATGGAGGCTTGCGCTGGCGGGATGCGGTTGGAGGGAGAGGCCGACGCCGGGGGCGGGAGGGGAGCTTGGATGCCGGATTTTCAGCCGGTGAATCGTTCTGGCCCTGTGGCGCGGCGTTCTCTTGCGATTTGGGAATCGCCTGTTAAGCCCTCCCTCCTATCGATGAACAGTTCTTTTTTTAATTTGCAACGCAATGTTTCCATAATTCCATTCATTTTCCTTTCCTTTTTTTTTTCTTCCGAGCGTGCCCTGCACTGCACCTTCCCACTTCAGTTCCGATATATATATATATATATATATATATATATATATATATATATATATATATATATATATATATATATATGGCCCCCTGGGCCTATAGTGCCCGAGGCCATTGCCTCTTGGGCCTGTAATCAGGTCCGGGCCTGGAGAGAGTAAAGCAAACAGATTAATCGTTATGATAATCAAACAACAAAAATAAGTACCCATAAAAACATGATACACAAAGCATCTAAAAGAGAAGTACATGCATGACGAGAGCATGCAGTTAATTAGAGTAAGGAATGGAGAATAAAGTGCGCTACGAAGAGAAATCTCTTATGAAAAATCGCGAAAAACTCGATCACATTTGTACTCAATAAAAGTCATTAGGAATCAGTTACATATTCATGGCTCCTTCAAGCAAATAAACTCAACCCAACAGAAGAAGCTCTAACACCAAACAATTGATGTAAAAATAACTCGACCGACCCAACCGATCGAAGAAGCTCTTACACGATCTTATACCAAATGAGTCTTATAAGCTCAACTTCGTTAGATACGAACCCCTTTTTTAATTACCTTGTTATCAATTACAGGAAAATAAGTTTATTTATTTTAAAATTCTATCTGGTCGATTTTGAATCACAATGTGAAGACTAATTGATCTAAGTCATGATCAATTAGAGAGAATGAGAAATGAAGAAATGAAAATGGAGATGAAGAACACATTTCTCATTCATTTGATTGTGTAAAAAACTGAGTTTGTACATAATAGCACAAAGCTATTTATAGGCAATTACAGCTCACGCAGTGAATGGACAAACAACATACAACACACCTAACTAACTCTAACAACCCGAATCTTGAGCTAATTAGCTAAGGTGCTGACGTCAGAACTTGATCTTCAACACTCCTCCTCAAGCTTGGAGTGTGAGAACAAATCGATCACTCCAAGTTTGCCCTGAAGCTTCTTACTCGAACAACTCAACTGCCTGAGATTCTACAACTTCCAAATCTCTCAGCATTCCAACAAGCCATTTCAACTCACAATATGTCATGGACATAGCCCGATATTCGGCTTCAACAGTTGACATTGCCACAAATGTCTGCTTCTTTGATCTCCATGAAATGAGAGAGTTTCCAAGAAGAAAGCAGAACCCTGTAATTGACCTTCTAGTCATAGGGCATGACTACCAGTCGGCATCACAGAAGGCTCTCAACTTCAGATCTCATTGACTAGATAGCAAGAGTCCTTGTCCAGGTGCTCCTTTGATGTATCTCAAAAGATGCTTGGCAGCTCGCCAATGAGCTAAGGTTGGTTTTTGTATGAAATGACTGAGAATATGCACTGCATATGTGATGTCTGATCGAGTAACAGTTAAGTAAATCAGTTTACCAACCAATCTCCTATACTGTTGAGGATTGTCCATTTCTTCTTCTTCAACAGATAGTTTACAATTCACATCTAAAGGAGTACTGAGTGGTTTTGCATTCTCCATACCACACTCCTTTAGTAATTCAAGTGCATACTTCCTTTGATTTAGACAAAACCCTTTTTCTGATATGTCTATCTCAATTCCAAGAAAGTATCTAGCTGGCCCTAAATCCTTGATCTGAAAATTCAGTTGAAGATGCTTCTTCAATTTCTCAGTTTCTTCTGAGCAATTCCCTGTGATTATCATATCATCAACATAGACCAATAGAGTTGTAAATTTTCCTTTATCATGCTTAGTAAACAATGCATGATCTGATTCAAACTATTTAAATCCTGCCTTCTGTACTACTTCAGCAAACTTTGTGAACCACTGTTTTGGTGCTTGTTTCAAGCCATACAGTGATTTGTTCAGTTTGCAACATAGAGTGTTTTTGACCTTGTGGTCATCACCACACTCCTCCCGAGCACAAGAGTCAGAAACAAGAAGTTTTGAGGCTTGAAGCTTCTTTAAGAAACCATATTCAGGAGGAATGGTCATATAAACATCTTCCTCAAGATCTCCATGGAGAAAAGCATTTGTCACATCCATTTGACAAGTGTGCCAGTTCTTAGCAGCAACTATAACTAGTAAGGTTTTCACAGAAACCATTCTAGCTACTGGAGCAAATGTTTCTCCATATATATAATCCAGACATTCAATTTGAGAGAACCCACGAGCCACCAATCTAGCCTTATGCCTTTCCAAGCTTCCATAAACTTTGAACTTGAGCTTGAATAGCCACTTGCAGGTGACTAGAGATTTTTCCCTTGGCCTGGGAATAATTGCCCAGGTTCCATTCCTTTCTAAGGCACCTAGCTCAACCAACATTGCATCACACCAAGAAGGCTCCTTGATTGCCTCTGAGACTGATCTAGGCTAAGAATATGGGTTTACATGGTTAATAAAGGCCTGATAAGAGGGTGAGATGCTTGTATAACATAAGAAAGAAGAAAGAGGGTAAGGATGAGTTACCAAGTCTGAGGAGGAAGATGCAGTGGCAGCTTCCCTGGAGGCCAAATTCACATAGTCCTTCATCCACACAGGTTCTTTATGTGGTCTGGTTGAGTATCTTATTGGTTGTGGTGAAGGAGATGGTTCAAAGGTGTATGTAGAGAGAGATGACTCAAAATCAACATGATCTGTGAGATCAAATTCAGGTGAGTCTACTACTGTAATAGGCGACTCATGGGGCTCAGGTTCATTAGCCTCAGTAGATGTGACATAGTCAAAAGGAAAATTGTGGTCAATGATTGATGAGATAGGGGTATTCTGAGGTTGCACCTTATGATGAGCATGTAGTTGAGAATAGGGAAAAATGTGTTCATAGAACAAGATGTATTTGTTGACTTGACATTTTCCAAGTTTGATGTTATAAACTTTGTAACCCTTTTGAGCATAAGGGTATCCCAGAAATATACAAGGATAAGATTTAGGATTGAACTTTTTTGTGTTTGGTTCAGTGGCTGTGGAGATATAGCACAGACACCCAAAGGTCTTTAGATGTGTATAATCAGGAGGTTTTCCAAGCAGAATTTCAATGGGAGATTTTTTTTGTATGAGAGGATTTGGAAGTCTATTTATGAGGTAAGTGGCTGTCAAAATACAATCACCTCGGAAATGTATAGGCACAGATGATTGGATCATAAGTGCTCTAGAAATATCAAGGATATATCTGCGTTTCCTCTCAACTCTGGCATTCTGTTGGGGGGTGGCCTTGCATGCAGTTTGATGGATAATTCCTTTAGATTGGAGAAAGGATGTAACAGAAGCATTGACAAACTCAGTTCCAAGGTCAGTTCTGAGAATTTTGACATGAGAGTTGAACTGAGTTTCAATCATGTGAATGAAGTTTTTGAGATGATTAACTGTCTCATCTTTGTGTTTCATTAGAAAAGCCCATACTCCCCTACTTTTATCATCGACAATGGTAGGAAAGAATTTATAAACATTGATAGTAGAATGCTCATAAGGTCCTCATACATCACAATACAAAACTTGGAAAATGTCATTAGCATGTGACAGGCTACATTTAAAAGAGGTTCGGGTCTGTTTAGCCATGGGACATACAGAACACACATGGTTACAATCAAGATCAATGACACTTTGTAGGGAAGTAATGTGTTTGAGTTTTACAAAAGGGGCATGACCCAATCTGAGATGCCAAAGTGCAGTGGTACTAGGAATCTGCACATTATTCTTTGGTAGAAAAATTGGAAAAGGGTTGAAAGGACTGAAAGCATCACACACTTGAGATGTAGGTGGTCTGGAATTAGGATCCATGTAGTAGAGACCTCCAAGTTGGTTACCATATGCAATCATCCTCCTCTTTGGTTGGTCTTGGACAAAACAAGCATCAGATTGTAAGATAACTTGGCAATTTTGGTCACTACAAACTTTGCTAAGGGACAAGAGGTTGAATTTAAAACTGGGAATGCACAACACATTATGTAAGGTCATGGTAGAAAGTTTTATAGTACCAGTGTGGGTTATAGGCTTGATAGTTCCATCAGGAAGATTAATGAAAGTGTTGGTTATTGGACAAGCATTTGTGAATAGGGAAATAAAAATGCGGAAACAAACAATCTGAGCGCATGCTCTGATACCATGAAGACTAATTGATCTAAGTCATGATCAATTAGAGAGAATGAGAAATGAAGAAATGAAAATGGAGATGAAGAACATGTTTCTCATTCATTTGATTGTGTGAAAAACTGAGTTTGTACAAAGTAGCACAAAGCTATTTATAGGCAATTGCAACACACCTAACTAACTCTAACAACATGAATCTTGAGCTAATGATCTAAGGTGCTGACGTCAGAACTTGATCTTTAACACAATGAAAAGGCCAAAATGAAAAAGGATAGGTATGTAACATGTCTTAGAGCATATTCCATCATTTCACCGTAAAATGAGTTTTGGTCTTTTTTTTCTTCCCACCATAGACTAATTATCCATAATTAAAAAATAAAGAGCTAGAGTTAATTATCTCCTTATTTTCATAATTCAATAAATTCATTTTGATTCATATTTCTCCCTGGTGCATAAAGTTGCCAACCGAGTTAAATAATTAACTCAATTGGTCTAACTCGCCGAATTCTTCCAATTGGGCCATTTATAACTTTTGTTACGGTCAAATATGTTGAACTCTATCCAAGTTTTTTTTAGCTCGAGCAGTTGAACTTGAAGTCATATATGGTCAATGACAGCTTGCTATCTAGCTACTAGATCTACATATATCATGCATAGGTTTGTTTGCTGCACTAGTTCTAAATGATTGCCCTTAATTTGCCCTTGTGCTTGTTTTAATTTGGCAAATGATTAATGGAATGATAGTTAATTAAAATTTGTCATTTTATAATTCTATACACTTATTAATAAAACAAATAAAAATACATCTATACTCCTAATTATTACTCTACTTTTTTACTTTATAAAAAACTACAACTAATAACTATCTAATCATTACAAGGGCATTTTCGTAAAGTACACTACTACAATTAAGGCTTATTGTAACACTTCATTGCAGCAGTTTTCTATTGCAACGATTTTTTTTATCTAATGAAGCGGTTTTGATTTGGTATGTTAATGGAGTAGCTACTGTGGCGGTTTTAAATCCTATTGTGGCGGTTTTTAAAACACTTTTTTTTACTACCTAATGTGGCGGTTTTTAAAAGGCTATTGTAGCAGTAAACTTGTCAATTGAAGCGGTTTATTAAAGAAGCGGTTCAATCCACGCTTAAAACAATTTCAGATCTAACTCTAACCTAAATCATCTTTCCCCATTTCCAGAGAGACCTAGCGAAGGGTTCAAGGTTGTCTTCTCCGGCCGCTCTTCCGCCGAGTCAATCCCTCCGGCCACCTTTGCCGTCGCGGCCGTGTCTGTCTCCCATCGGCCATCTTTGTCGTATCCAAACTCAGTGCAGCATCCGAAAGTCCTCACCCTCAAAGAGGCGAACCTTGTCCCTGCTCTTCCGCCGAGTCAATCCCTCCAGCCACCTTTGTCGTCACGGCCGTGTCTGTCTCCCATCGGCCATCTTCGCCGTCTCCAAACTCAGTGTAGCATCCGAAAGTCCTCACCCTCAAAGAGGCGAACCTTGTCCTTGCTCTTTGTCGAATATTAGTAAGTTTTCTCTTTCTTTTTTCTTTCTCAAGTAGCCATCATTTAGAATTTCTAATTCCACCTTTTCTACTCAAATTGGAGTTAAATTGTTACAGATCTCTCGGAGTTTCCTACTCGAATTCCTGATAATTGATTGAGGTAAGCAAGAGCTACTCCTAATCTCCCTTATTCTCTACCGACGACCTCAGAGTCATTCTAAAACTGGATCATTTAGATTTAGAATAATTATGTTGTGGATTTGCTCACTTCCTTTTACTTCCTGTTGTGAATTTGTCACTGATTTTGTTGCTCTTTAGGTTAAAACTGAACTGTATTTGATTTAGGGTTCTTGATTTAAGATGTGAATTTAGGGTTATTGATACAGGGTTGATATTGGTTTATTTTATTTGATTTAGGTTGAAATTGCTTTATGATATTTGATTTAGGCTACTCGATATTCAAGTATTAGTGTATCACTTGAATCCAATTCCACATCTCTAATCAATTAACACGTTGGTCTTTTGTCCCATACGGCTCTGCATCTGAGGTCTTAACTATGCTAGTTGTAGCTGGTGTGAGGTCGTGGATGCATTGTAATGTGTCTATTGCTCCGAACCATCTTCTGCATGATAGCCTGATAGCCTCTTTATTACTGTGATTTGACTAACTCCCTTGAGCAAGCACAAACCTCACTGAATTGAGTTACTTTTAGTTTATTTTGATTTGAACCTTTATGAATGTGCTTTAAGATTCCTCCATTTTAAGGTCCTTATGTTTTAACATTTTGGATAGACATTAAGTTGAAAAATCATTGATGTTTATAAAGAAATGTTATCAAAGGCTTTTATGACTATCATAGTGCTCTCTTTGATGTTCTAGCTGCCTATTCATTATTGGTGTCCTCTGAAATGTGTATCTTTTTGGAATTTGTTTTCATAAATCCTTTCATTATTACATTTCTCCTTTACATTGTGGTTATCTACATGGCCGCTAATGAAATGCTTTTTCTTTGTGTGTGTGGTTAATGAAATGCTTTGGCACTCTTCTAATGAAATAAATTATGACTATTAATTACTTTTCCTTTTTAAAACTCCATTAGTGTTTGGTGAGATTTAGATTTGTAATACCGTGGGTCTTTCAGCTTATGTGTCTTCTGCCCCACCGAAAGATAAAGTTTGCTTCATCTGTAAGATTGTCATGGCATAACAAACAACATATGTAGTTTTTAGAGTTATGTTATTCCTTTTATTTAAACAAAAGGGGGGGGGGTGATGTTAAGTCAGCATTTGAATCAGCATCTTGGCTACCACACATTACCTGGAAAGCACATGTGTTCTCCTCTGCACACCACTAAAATGACTGGTTATGTACATGGATGCTCTCTATCTTTTCGCTTTTCTGGCCTACATCCATTATATTTGGCATAAATATATCGATGGTTTATTTTGTTTCCCATCTTTGCATACGTCAGATTCATGCGGGGATGCAGTTATAAATGACAGCAAGAATAGCATATATGTGTCCTTTGTGCTGAAATTTAAGCTTAGGTTTCAAGTTGATTATTTCATTTCCCTCCTCTAATTCTAATTTGATTTGATGGTCACTTTTTTGATGACATTATTTTTAGCCTTTCGTTTGGGAGCAATCGTTTTATGTTTAGAATCCTCTGTTGACACCTCTTCCTCCATGTTTTTACCTGTGGAGCTGTGCATACATGTGGCTTTACGTAGTGTTGTAGTCATGATTGCAAGATAGCATTTGAAATTGATGTTATTCTCAAAAAGAATCTCTTATACCGTCGATGATATATTTTATTTGTGAAGTTGTGCATACATGTCTTTACCTGAGTACATACATGTGGAGTTGTTGTGCATACATGTGGACTGATGGTATATTTTATCTATTGATGAATATATTTCCCTTTGTTTTTTTTAGGCAACAACTTCCTTATATATTGTTTGCTCATTGATATGCGATATATTCTATAGCGCATTTAGTAGTTCTTGTCATCATTTACATGTCATTGTGAGAGATATTTGTATGAACCTGGTGATTCGGAACCTGTTGAAGAAGTTGAAGAAATCATAGGATCATGCAAGTTATAGAAGAGTTGAAGTGAAGAAATTCGGAAGCAGCTGGAATCTGGTGAGCTGGCGCGGCCGCGCTGCTACTGACGTGCCCGCGCTGCTAGGAGGGAGTACCTGCGTCGTTGCATCAAAGAGAAGTAGCAAGACAATTCAATGGCGCGCCCGCGTCAGTCCCTGGAGACGAATTCTTATCCGATTTTTCCCTATCTTATTAGTTTTTAATATTATATTTTTTACGGGATGTTAAACCCTTTTAATTAGGTTATATTATTGCCGAGAAGGAACGGAGGGAAGGGGGAGTCCATTAGGTTATTTTCCAGAGACGTATTTTTCCTCTTGTTGATCTCACAAACCCTATGGAGAACTAACTCTCCTTTGTTGCACTTGGTTCTTTGAAGCCTTCGATTAATTTGGTTGTGAGTATTCTACTCTTGTTCGTCCTTTGTTAATTGTTTCGATCTCCTGAGCTTATTGCTTGATTGCTTATTATTGGTTAATCTGGATTGATCACCTAGGTTTATCGATACTAGTCATATTGCTAGGGTTTCCAATTCCAGGTTTGGGGTTGTAGATTCATTATAGCAAACACAATCATCATACGCAGGTTGCTTGTGGTAGATTGTGAAGGAGATTCGATTGCAGGCTATTTTAACGGGTTGTTAGAATCGCTTGTATCTCATTATAATTCATGTTTGAATGCTATCGCTTTATTATTCGGTGAAGGTTTTCCCTTGTAATTTGGTGATAAGTGCTTTTAGGACTGGTAGGACTAAAAGCTATTACACGATCTGAATTGAGAACAATTACTGGACATTAGAACTTGAGACTCATAGAATGCGATGATGAACCATCTCAATTGTTGTGCGGATAATTACCTGGTGTGATACTTTTCCATCATATATTCGCAACCTCTTATTGCAACTTGTTCGGTCACTATCGCTTACACACAAAACTCCCCCTTGAATCGGTTACTTTTGGGTAATAATACTTGCTCTTACAATTGATTCTGTTTCCCTGTGGGTTCGACCCTAACTTACCTACTATACTTGTTATAGTTTGCACCTTAGGAATTTACTTTGATTAGGCATAACGACCTTAGGCCTGTCAAATTTGGCGCCGTTGCCGGGGAAAACGGATTATCTTTGTTCTTGTTTGTCTTATTACCTGTTTGGGTGCGAACCTCTTGCATGGTTCGCACTCGTGCTACTGATCCTCATCTTGTTGATTTTGATTGGGAAATTGACAGGACATACCACCGCCACCTTAGAGAACAACACCAACATTCCCAACAACCTGATCCAATGGCTGGAAATGTAAATCAGACGTTGCGACAGCTGACAGCATCAAACATCACACAGCAGGCACCTGCTGTGACAATCCCTGCTCTGGGGGATGACAACCATTTTGAGCTAAAGTCTGGGCTGATTCATCAACTGCCCAAATACCATGGATTGGCTGGAGAAGACCCCATCAAGCACATGGGGAAGTTTCATAATGTGTGCATGAGCATGAAACCGGCCAATATAGATGAAGCACAGATAAAGATGAGAGCCTTTGGGTTCACGCTGGTCGATGCTGCGGATGACTGGTACTACAGTCTTCCTACAGGGAGCATCGACACTTGGCCTAAGCTCCACAAGGCCTTCCTGGAGAAATTCTTTCCTGCTAAGAAGGAGAACACCTTGAAGAAGGCGATCAGCAATATAGAGCAGGAAGATGATGAAACCCTCTACGATTACAATGAAAGGTTCAAGAAGCTTTGCGCTAATTGCCCCTTCCATGGCTACAACACTAAGGACCTAGTCCTATACATCTATGGGGGGTTGCTGGAATCTGATAGAAGAATGATTGATGCCGCCTGCGGAGGAAACATTCTGAATGCCACGCCAGAGGGAGCCATGGAGAAGATTCAGGAAATGGCTGAGGGGACTAGAAATTTTGGGAAGTCCACCAGAAAGAAAGGAGTCAATTCGGTAGACTCTAACCAATCCAAAGATATTGCTGAATTGAAGGAAATGGTTAAGAGGCTCACTCTGCAAGGGACTCCTCAACAACTCAAGGCTTGTGGAATCTGCAATGATAACTTCCACCCAACTGATTCCTGTCCTACACTCCAGGAAGACACCGCTGAAGTAAGTGCTATAGGTGGAAATGGACCTCAGAGACCCAGACATGACCCCTACTCAAACTCCTACAACCCAGGGTGGCGGGATCACCCAAATTTCAGATGGAGGGATCCACCAAACTAATCACAACAGCAACAGCCACCTCTCTACAATCAGAGGCAGCAGGGTAACGCTCCCTCTACTGAGTCCATGCTCAACACCCTGACACAGCACTTTACTGCGCATGTTCAGACAACTGAATCGAGCATAAAAGATATACAGAAACAAATGGGGCAAATGGCCGAAGCAATCACGAGAATAGAGGCAAAGACGTCAGGGGGTCTACCATCTCAAACGGTGATCAATCCAAAGGAAAACGTCAGTGCTATAACTCTTCGGAATGGAAAAGAGCTGAAAAGTCAGGAAGATGAGGAGGAAAGCACGCAGGTCTCCGACGTGGCCACGCCCAACACTGGCGTGCCCGCGCTGGACACTGGCGCGCCCACGTCGAGTCCGATCTCGCCTGAATCCGAGCCCTATGTCGATACATATGTCCGACCGGATTTTCCCCCTCTCGGGTCGGAGAAACCAAAACCTCCGTTCCCTGAGGCACTCAAAGAGAGGAGGATAATCGATGATTCAGAGCTTTTCGAGACATTTAGCAAGTGTCAGGTGAACATTCCTCTGCTGAAAATGATAAAAACTGTGCCCAAGTACGCCAAGTTCTTGAAGGAGCTTTGCACGGTGAAGAGAAATCAGAAGCTGAAAGGTAAAAAGAAAGTGAAAGTAAGTGAGCAAGTCTCCGCTATGTTTCAGAGGAGAATGCCGAAAAAGTGCACTGATCCAGGTATGGTTACTATCCCTTGTGTCATTGGAGATGTAAAATTTGATAGAGCTATGCTTGATTTGGGCGCTTCCATAAATGTGCTTCCCTACTCACTTTACAAATCGCTAGATTTAGGACCTTTGCATGAAACTGGAGTAATTGTGCAACTAGCTGACAGGTCTAATAAATACCCTAAAGGAGTAGTAGAAGACGTTTTGGTCATGGTCGATAAACTGATTTTTCCTGCAGATTTCTTTGTCCTGGATATGGAACATGATAAGCATAATGCGCCTATTTTATTAGGTAGACCTTTCATTAAAACAGCTAGGACAAAAATTGATTGTGTCTCTGAGACACTAACAATGGAATTTGATGGAGAAAAGGTTGAATTCGATTTATACAAGGCTATGAAACATCCTGTTGATGACCATTCTCTGTGCTCTATTGATGTGATTGAACCATTAGCTCAAGATCTATTTGATATTTCTAGGGAAGATGAGTTGCAGTCAATTATTGAGAATGCTATTGACAAGTCCTATACAGATTTTTCAATTACATCTAACATGCAGGAATTAGTAGCCCAGATGGATGTAGAAGGTAAGTTCTCTACTCTTTTGGGCATTGGCCCCAATCTACTGAATCCAAGCGAAGTGCTTGTTCCATCTGTTGTGCAGGCACCTGAAATTGAACTCAAACAACTCCCTAGTCATCTCAAGTATGCTTTCCTAGGAGTTGATGACACTTTACCAGTTATTGTGTCAAGTAAGCTTTCAGCAGAGCAGGAAGAAAGGTTAGTGAAGGTTCTGAAGAAGTACAGAACTGCGCTGGGGTGGACCATCGCTGACATCAAGGGGATTAGCCCATCTACATGCATGCACAGGATTCTGCTGGAGGATGGAGCTAAGCCATCACGCCAACCACAGAGAAGGCTCAATCCTCCCATGATGGATGTGGTGAAGAAGGAAGTGCTGAAATTGCTATCAGCAGACATGATTTTCCCAATTTCTGACAGTCAATGGGTAAGTCCTACACAAGTTGTCCCTAAGAAAGGAGGGATTACAGTCGTGGAGAATCAACAAGGTGAGTTGGTCCCTACCAGAACACAAACAGGTTGGAGGGTATGCATAGACTATCGCAAGCTGAATACAGTAACCAGGAAGGATCACTTCCCCCTCCCCTTTATTGATCAGATGCTAGAACGCCTTGCTGGGCGCCCCTATTATTGCTTTTTGGATGGATATTCTGGATATTTTCAGGTGGCCATAGCGCCAGAGGACCAGGAGAAGACTACATTTACATGTCCTTTCGGTACTTTTGCATATCGCAGAATGCCATTTGGACTATGTAACGCACCCGGGACATTTCAACGATGTATGGTAAGTATCTTCTCTGAATACATTGAAAACTTCATTGAAGTATTCATGGATGATTTCACAGTACATGGGGATAGCTTTGATACTTGTTTGAGCCATTTGGCACTAGTGTTAAAAAGATGTGTTTGAGCCATTTCACATAGTCTCTGCAAAGGGTATTGAGGTCGATAAGGCAAAGATTGATGTAATTCAATCTTTGCCTTATCCTACTAATGTGCGCGAAGTTCGTTCTTTCCTAGGCCATGCAGGTTTTTATCGCAGGTTTATCAAGGACTTTTCGAAGGTATCCTCACCCTTGTGCAAGCCTCTGAAGAAAGATGTGACCTTTGTACTCACACAAGAGTGCAAAGAGGCGTTCGACTCGCTGAAAGGACGCCTCACTAGTGCACCAATCATTCAGGCACCAGAGTGGTCTCGCCCATTTGAGATCATGTGTGATGCGAGCGACTATGCAGTGGGAGCAGTGCTAGGCCAAAAGGAGGGAAGAGCCTCTCATGTGATCCATTATGCTTCCATGACTCTGAATGGAGCGCAGCGCAACTACTCCACCACTGAGAAAGAAATGCTAGCTGTGGTGTTTGCACTAGAGAAGTTTCGACAGTATCTGCTTGGGGTCAAAGTGATTATCTACACAGATCACGCAGCCCTCCGCTACTTGATGACAAAGAAGGAGACGAAGCCAAGATTAATTCGATGGGTCCTGTTGCTCAGCGAATTTGATGTAGAGATTAAGGACAAGAAAGGAGCGGAAAATTTGGTGGCTGACCACTTAAGCAGATTGGTGAATGAGGAGGACAAGCCGGAGTCACAGAAACCCATCTTAGGCACGTTTCCGGATGACACATTGTGCAAAATCGAGCACAAAAGCACGCCGGAGTCTGGCGCGCCCGCGCCGGAGTCTGACGCGCCCGCGCTGAGTACTGGCGCGCCCGCGCCGGAGTCTGACGCGCCCGCGCTATTACTTCTCAGCCCATCTCAGTCCGTTCTAGGACTTCATTCTGTAAACCCTTGGTACCGGGACATTGTAAACTACTTAGTTTGTGGGGAATTTCCCCCGGATCATACCAAGGCCCAAACGGAGAAGATTCGAAGAGAAGCAAACCACTATGTTTGGGATGACCCATACCTTTGGAAACATTGTGCTGATCAGGTAATTCGTCGTTGTCTTCCAGATAATGAGGTACGATCTGTTCTTGAATTTTGTCATTCTCAAGCATGTGGGGGACATTTTGGTGCCAATAAAACTGCTAGAAAAGTGCTTGAATCTGGATTTTATTGGCCGCATATTTTTAAAGATGCTTATTCTTTCTGCAAGGCATGTGATAGGTGTCAAAGAATGGGCAATATCTCTCAAAGGAATGAAATGCAACAATCATCGATGATTTTTTGCGAAATCTTTGATGTTTGGGGCATTGACTTTATGGGACCTTTTCCTAGTTCTTGTGGGAACTTGTATATTTTACTTGCGGTGGACTACGTTTCCAAGTGGGTGGAAGCGAAGGCCACCAAAACTGATGACTCTAAAGTTGTGGCAGGGTTCTTGAAAAGCAATATTTTTGCCAGGCATGGAATTCCTAGAGCGCTGATTAGTGACAGGGGTACCCATTTCTGCAACAAAACTGTGACTGCCGTGCTGAAGAAATATCAGGTCACACATAGAGTTTCCACCGCATACCATCCACAGACGAATGGCCAAGCAGAGGTGTCCAATAGAGAGATCAAAGCCATTCTCGAGAAGACTGTAAATCCTAACAGGAAGGATTGGAGTTTGAGACTTGATGATGCATTGTGGGCCTATCGCACTGCTTACAAAACTCCAATTGGGATGTCTCCTTTCAGACTTGTCTATGGTAAGGCATGTCATCTTCCTGTTGAGCTAGAGCACAAGGCTTGGTGGGCAGTGAAACAATGCAATATGCAGAGTGACGGGGTTGGAGAACACAGGAAGCTACAGTTAGGCGAGCTCGAGGAGTTACGCTTGGACGCCTATGATAATGCAGCAATTTACAAGGCGAAGACCAAGGCATGGCATGACAAGCACATCCATAGGAAGGACTTTAAAGCCGGTGACAAAGTCCTACTTTTTCAGTCTCGCCTGAAACTCTTCGCTGGGAAGCTCAGGTCAAAGTGGGGGGGACCATACATTGTTGCTGAAGTCTTCCCACATGGCGCTGTAGAGTTATATGACCCAAATAGCCACAAGAAGTTCAAGGTAAATGGTCAAAGGCTTAAGACATACTATGAAGGGTTCCCGAAGGAGGCTATGGATGAGTTAGTTTTGGAGGAGCCAAATGCAGAGTTAGAATAATAAAAAAAGGCTTAGTCGAGCCAGCGACTTGAAACAAAGGCGCTGCTTGGGAGGCAACCCAAGGTATTGCATTCTTTCCCTTAACTAGATTTTATTCTAACTTGTAGGTAATAAAGAAGGAGCTTCTGGTGACGAATTGCATCCGCATTTCGGACCCACTGCATCAGCAGTGTTAATTTTCTGTTAAAAAAAAAAAAAAAAACAACAACAGACCACGGGCTGGAAAAACCACTTCGGGCCAGCCCGCCATCTTCAAGCCCCATCACCATCCCTCAAATACCACCAAAACCCTACCCTTCCCCACATCCACATCCTTTCCTCCCAATCTACCCCACACCCACACTCACAAACACCCCTCCACCCCTATTTCAGTTGGGAAGCCTCCACCAAGATCCCTAAACACCATCTCCCCCGGGGAGAGGCTCAGCGTCGACAACCGCTTCCGACGATTTTCGGGTCTGCAAAAATCGCCGACGCGGCCGCGCCATCTCTCCAACGCGCCCGCGCCTGTCAGAGTTACGAACCAAGAGGCTGACACCGCCGACGCGGCCGCGCCACTCTCCAACGCGCCCGCGTCGGCCTCTTGAGCTGAGCCTCGTCTGTTCTTTGTGAGTTCTTTCCGCTGTCCTTATTTCGATTCGGATCTAGTCTTATTATCTGTTGAATATGAGTTCATCGGAGGAAGAGGTGAGTCGATCTGATGAAGAGTTAGATTTGTCTGAAGAGGAGTGGGCTATTTATAAT
Source organism: Persicaria tinctoria (assembly GCA_037127255.1). Classification (NCBI taxonomy): domain Eukaryota; kingdom Viridiplantae; phylum Streptophyta; class Magnoliopsida; order Caryophyllales; family Polygonaceae; genus Persicaria; species Persicaria tinctoria. Next base: position 6,594,554 of record JBANSL010000020.1, read on the forward strand.
AAGGTAAACTGTGTCAGTTCTACAAAATATCTGCATAGAGAGACCCTTCAAAGACTTCAGATGCTAGATTGTATGCAGAAGTGTTTAGCTCACGCTGGTATTGGTGATTTTTTGGAGTTGAGAGTTGTAGGATACCCAGAACTGTGCAAGCAGTTCCTTGCGACATATCAGCTGTCCCTTGGGGAGAACAGAATTAGAGGGGTTTCTTTCAGGTTCAATGGCACTACCTACAGGATTTCTGCAGCAAGGTTGCGAGCTGCTTTGGGGATCACTAAAGCCCCAACTGATGGATGGATGACAGCCACGACCGACACAGACCTCGTTGCATTCTTTAGAGCGGTATCTGGAGAGGAATTCTTAACCAGTAACGAGTACAACAGCAGGATTACTCATCCTGTCTTCCGTATGTTGTGCAAGATCGTCGCTGGGACATATTATGGGCTGACCACAGATATCAAGCTCTCAATGACACACCTGAGGTTTGCTTACAGCGTTGTGCCTACTGCAAACTACACTCCTGACTGGCTTAGGCTCTTCTTCGATGGGCTCGATAGGGTCAGAAGGGATCGCAGTGCCGCTGGACCAGAAATGGTCCAAGGCGGACTAATTACTCGGGTAGCCATTGCTGCAGGCGTTGAGCCAGGTGGTTTGCAAGAGCTGGAGGAGCAGGTCATAGCAAGGACCTACACAGAGGAGTATCTGCGGAGGTGTTTGATGCTTGACACTGCGCCGGATGGGGGAATTATTTGGTGTACAGGCAAGAAGAAAGAGCATCAGTTCAGGCTCCCTAAGCCCCTTCCTTGGTCTGAGACTTGGACTGATTGGTATATTGAGGCTGATTATTTTCCGACATCAGTTCTGGGTAGACGGCATCGCCTAGAAGTGGGTAGCAGTAGTGGCACAGCGGGAGCTGCCACGATTGAGGATGCGCATGTGGCTCAGCAGGCTTTTGTTCAGACAGATACTCAGGGTTTCGCACAGAACCCACAGTAGGAGGTGCCTGCTTACCATACTCGTTCTCACGGTTGGGATTCTCACCCGACATATCAGGGCCAGCAGGATTCACATCAGTGGGCCCCTTGGCCCCCACAAGCTTTTCAGGATGCTCATCAGCAGCCTCACCAGTGGGGCTACCTGGTTGACCAGATTGGCCTTCTGCGCCAAGAAGTAGGAAGTTTGACGACGGTGGTTCAAAACCAAGATAGAGTGCAGGACCGGATTCTCCACCAGCAGGCCGACATCCTAGAAGGCTTTGGCGAGTTCAGAGGTATGAGGGAAGAGCTTCACCGCATGCGAGAGGATTACTCTCGCCACTATCCACCCCCTCAGTGAGTCCTTCTGTTTCCTTTCTCCCTACTTATTTCTGTCTTCTTTCACATTGAGGACAATGCTTCATTCAAGTATGGGGGAAGGAAAGGATTTACATATCTTGTACATATTTCATTTCCGCATTATTTTTGTACAGATTCTGCACTTGTTATTCTAAAAAAAAAACAAAAAAAAAAAAGCAATCAAAATCCTGGGATGAGTTAAAAACCCGAAAGGGCGACTCAGGCAAAAAGCAGGTAGTCTGGCGAGCCTTAGGCTTTGGCAATATGAGACTTGAGGGAAGTGAGAATGTTTATGTGAGTACCATCTTTGAAAAAAAAAATGAGTGGCTTGGTGAAAACCCGAAAGGGCGCCTTGGCAAGATGAGCGTTTACTTTGAGTGTTTAGGATTGATCTCTTGGCAAAGGCGACATAAGAAGTGGAGTGATAAGGAGGTTTTCGGGTAGGCCACTGGGAGCTATAAGGTGTAGATGGTTGAGATACAATTGTAAGTCTCATTTCCTATTTTGATTGTCTTTTGTGCTGATTGTTGAGATGGTGAAAACTACTAGTACTTAGTGCTCATTTTCCTTGTACTGTCTGTGAACCTTTGAGATTTATGGCGAGAGTAGGCTTAGCTTCTATGCTTACTCGGGACGAGTAAAGGTTCAAGTATGGGGGAATTTGATATGCGATATATTCTATAGCGCATTTAGTAGTTCTTGTCATCATTTACATGTCATTGTGAGAGATATTTGTATGAACCTGGTGATTCGGAACCTGTTGAAGAAGTTGAAGAAATCATAGGATCATGCAAGTTATAGAAGAGTTGAAGTGAAGAAATTCGGAAGCAGCTGGAATCTGGTGAGCTGGCGCGGCCGCGCTGCTACTGACGCGCCCGCGCTGCTAGGAGGGAGTACCTGCGTCGTTGCATCAAAGAGAAGTAGCAAGACAATTCAATGACGCGCCCGCGCTGCTACTGGCGCGCCCGCGTCAGTCCCTGGAGACGGATTCTTATCTGATTTTTCCCTATCTTATTAGTTTTTAATATTATATTTTTTACGGGATGTTAAACCCTTTTAATTAGGTTATATTATTGCCGAGAAGGAACGGAGGGAAGGGGGAGTCCATTAGGTTATTTTCCAGAGACGTATTTTTCCTCTTGTTGATCTCACAAACCCTATGGAGAACTAACTCTCCTTTGTTGCACTTGGTTCTTTGAAGCCTTCGATTAATTTGGTTGTGAGTATTCTACTCTTGTTCGTCCTTTGTTAATTGTTTCGATCTCCTGAGCTTATTGCTTGATTGCTTATTATTGGTTAATCTGGATTGATCACCTAGGTTTATCGATACTAGTCATATTGCTAGGGTTTTCAATTCCAGGTTTGGGGTTGTAGATTCATTGTAGCAAACACAATCATCATACGCAGGTTGCTTGTGGTAGATTGCGAAGGAGATTCGATTGCAGGCTATTTTAACGGGTTGTTAGAATCGCTTGTATCTCATTATAATTCATGTTTGAATGCTATCGCTTTATTATTCGGTGAAGGTTTTCCCTTGTAATTTGGTGATAAGTGCTTTTAGGACTGGTAGGACTAAAAGCTATTACACGATCTGAATTGAGAACAATTACTGGACATTAGAACTTGAGACTCATAGAATGCGATGATGAACCATCTCAATTGTTGTGCGGATAATTACCTGGTGTGATACTTTTCCATCATATATTCGCAACCTCTTATTGCAACTTGTTCGGTCACTATCGCTTACACACAAAACTCCCCCTTGAATCGGTTACTTTTGGGTAATAATACTTGCTCTTACAATTGATTCTGTTTCCCTGTGGGTTCGACCCTAACTTACCTACTATACTTGTTATAGTTTGCACCTTAGGAATTTACTTTGATTAGGCATAACGACCTTAGGCCTGTCACTCATTATATATAATTACTATGGTATATTTTATCTATCATGTCATTCTAAGTTAAATTCATTAGCCTCATCCGAATTTAACTTTACATTTATCTTATAAAAATATTCAGCTATCATAAATGCCACCAATCTAATTAATTGATCTCCGCTGATAGATTGTTGTTCCACATTGACATTATTGAAAAGTGATTGATAATTTGACGATGTTGTTTATTTCCATGCAGGATTGACTAATTATGAGTGCATAAATATGTCATTCACTTCAATCACAGACAATGGTCTGAATCAGTTGTCCAGGTTGTCTCGCCTTAGATCACTTAATCTAGATACTCGTTACATCACTGACAGTGCACTGGCAGCTCTTACCAGTAAGTATTTTTTGTTAACCCGGTGTCTTAATTTTGATTAATTCTCCTATGACATGGTAATTTATATCGTCCTTTCCTAGCAATAGTCCCCGTGAATATGATCGGAGCTAGTAGCTCTCAATCCACTCAACCTTTTCCTCTTTCTCTACTAACATTTCTCCCTTAAAACTTACTCCATTACATTTTTCATTTCCCACTGCCTCATTTACTTCCAATACTCATCCGCCCCTAAAGAATGCGTTTGATCAGCTAAATGGACAATGAATTGTCAAGCAATCATAAGAGAACTCCTCTAACATAATTATGTGTTTTTTAGGTTTGACTGGGTTAACTCATCTGGATCTTTTTGGAGCTCATGTCACTGATGCTGGAATGGACAATGAATTTCACATTGAGCATGGATACAGCTGCAAAGCCATCTGAAAATACAGACCCGGAATTGCCTAAGAAATTGAAGAGCTTTGATGGCCTCGCCTAAGAAATAGAAGAGAAGGCCATGAAGGACCTTAAACGCTTCTATAGCAACGTGAAGCTGGTAATAAACATTTTTTTTTTAACTTTGAGAAATAAATTTCTAACTTTACATTTGTATTCACATTTGAATAAATTTGAGTTTTTTTTTTGGTGTCCATTGGCCACCTCAAATTGTGTAACTTATACTTTGTAATGTCCTCCAATGTGTGTAATGTTTATATTGATATTTTAGGACTTGCAATGCTAGAGACTCCGATTAGAGAGCTCCCAAGAACTGGGTGCACTGCATTCTGATTTTTTAAAAAAAATTATTGGCACTTTTTAGCCCGGGCCAGTTTAAAACGGGCTAAAAAGTAGATTTTTTTTTAGTTTGGTGAATATAAAATCGCCACAGTTGAGTGAAAAAACTGCCACAGTAGTCGAAGAAAAACCGCCACAATAGATACTCTATTGTGGCGGTTATTATATCTAATGTGGCGGTTTAAAGCGTTTCTTAAAAACCGCTGCAATAGGTGGTAAAACCGCCACAATAGGCCTAATGCAACGCCAACAACAAAGGTGGTTGAAAACCGCTACAATAGGCCTATTGTGGCAGTTTTTAGGCCTTTTGTGGCGGTTTTGAACCGCTACAAAAGACTTTAATTGTTGTAGTGGTAGATGGCACAATACCTAAAATGACAAGTTTTTCTTGACAAGATTTACTTCCTAAAACGACAAGTTTTAATTAACGGATGGAGTACTAGTTATGTTACGTTATTTCCCTTGAACAATACATCTAAAAGCCAATATATTATGAATTTCATTAACTACTTTTATTTCTTAAATAATATATGATGTGGAAACTAATTATATATAATGCATGTTTAATTACGATCTTATAGATGAAACTATTAATGTGGAAAATCCTTGCGGAACCCCACAAACAATGGGTTAGAATAATACGAGAAAAATAATTGAAAGATGACCAAATTTGGGAATATAAAAAGAAGAAAAATATGTCGTGGCAATGAGCAAAACTAATTGAACTAAAGGATGAGTTTTGTGCTGGACTAATTATCTGGCAAATAAAAAACGGAAAAATAATAAAGTTTTGGAAAGACAAATGGTTAAACGATGACGGAAAACTTGAGGAGCACCAACTAAAATCTCAGATAGAAAATCAAGAAAAAGTTATTAACTACATTATGTCAAACAAGACATGGAATGTGGAAAAGCTTCGAGAAGTCCTACGGTCCTACCAATAGATCTTGTAGACATAATTTCAAATGTTCCCTTACCTTCATAGGATTTTCAGGATAGACTATACTGGAAACCAAGCGTTGATGACTGGTTTTCGACTTCTAGTGCTCTGGAGTTTACCACGAATTCCAAAGGCAATGAAATAGACATGTTCAACGGAATATGGAAAATTAACTGCCCGTCCAACGTGAGAAATTTTCTATGGAAAATGGTTTTGGATGGACTACCAACCAAAGCAAGGTTGAGAAACAAAGGAATACACACTCTCTTGGATTGCGCCTTATGTAACTCTAGGGAGGAAGACGCTATCCTCCTTATAATGGACAACGCTATAGAGCGACAAATTACAAACTCCGCAAAAAGTAACCAAAGTATAAAGACAAACACCAACGACATCTTTTAACACCTAAACTCCGAACAAAAAGCTACATTGTCTTTCGCATGGTGGGGTATATGGACAAAGATAACAAGATCATATTTGAAAACCCATAGTCTAAGAACAGATGAATTGGTAGCAATCATCAAAAACCACATGAAAAATTGGGGAAAAAAAACTAAACAGGATGATCTAGATGAAGAAGACGAAAAAAGAAGAACAATCAAACCGAAGAGCAACCCTCGCCAAAGAAACATCATTAGATGGCAAAAGCCTGGGGAAGGTGTCTTCAAGCTTAATTTTGATGGTGTTAAACTCTCTTCTGGGTGTGCTTCTGCAAGCTTCGTGATTCGTGAAGACAAAAGGAGGCTGATTGTGTGTGAGGCCAAAAGATGTGGGAAGTTGTCTGTCCTCCAGGTTGAGGCGGTTAGTTTGCAGCTCGGGCTGATGGAAGCCCGGAGGAAGGGGTGTCGACGTCTTACTGTGGAAGGTGATTGTCTCGCTGTTGTGAATGCAATCAGAGGAGTATAGAAGACCCCCTGAGAAATCAAAATGCTTATTTCGGATGCTCTCATTCTGCTAGGTTCCCTTGAGATGGTCTCCGTTACCCACATCTTCAGGGAGGCAAATATAGCGACTGGTCGGCTTACACATCTGATTTTGACTTTCGATTTGCCTTCTTGGAGTTCCGACTTAGAGTTCCTAATTCTCATCTGAAAGGACGCTCTTGGGTGGTAGTACAACCATGGTTGACACTACCCAAACTTTCGTCTTGTATAAACAAAAAATTTACTATCGTCCTTCTAACAATAAAATAAAACCAAACTATTTTATGAGAAGCATGTTTGGTACTATATAAGATTATCTCACATCGAAAATAAAAGCATCATTTAAAGTTGATGTAATAGTTATTTATCAATTTATTTTGATATAGATCCTCTCAATTGAGATGTCGCAGTTTACCAAAATATTTCATTTTAGCTTCTTTTATAAATTTTAAGAACATTAAAAAATATACTATTATATCTTCATTTATAACAATACATTTTTACTTTTTTAAAACTATAACTAACAATTTACTAATTATTATAAGGGCATGTTTGTAAAATAGATATCAAGATACCTATAATGACATATTTTTTAAAAACTAAATTAACACTACAAAATAAATGGTTTATCAAAAATGAACCCATCATGCTTTCAAAATTAATAATTTTAAGTTGTACATTAGCTTTTTACTCTATTAATTAGTAGTGGGATTACCCCGACCACTTCCAACATAATGATAATTAATAAAGTTATTGTATTGTGTGTATATAAATATTCAATTGAAAAGGGCATGTTTTAAAAAAGAAGGCGATCGAATTATAGAGAATATATAGAACAAAGAATTAAAGCTTTGATTATTTGGACTTATTAGATGGTAGTTTCTTAAAAGCAATACTAATATACATTCATCACACGCCTGGCCACATGCTTTCACCATAATTAAACATTCTCTAATCTTTTATTTATTCTTTTTTTATCCGTATCTTTTATTTAAGGTGTTGCTATATACACCGCAAATCACAAGGTTAATATTGCACGTCCTTAAGGACGTGCAAGTCTTGTGTCTAATATTGCACGTCCTTAAGGACGTGCATGATTTGCGGTGTATATAGCCGGAACGTTTATTTATTCTAAAATTACGTTTATGAGTATTTGATTTCATGCCTTATTAAGGGGACAAAAAGTGGCACAGTTAACATGCAGTAAAATGTGAGTGATTGAGAGAGAGGAAGCAAGTCACCGGCCATCGTACATAATTGGAGATCAACGGTCAAACAAATGAGCTAGCTTTACGTGATTGGTTTGTTTTTTTTTTTCATCAAGTAAAAATTTGAGTTCAGACAAACTTGAAGATCGAAAAGCAGATAAGTCGACAAACGACAGACAGTCAAACAAATGATTGGTTCTTTCTTTAAATACATCAACCACTGGCCAACTTTAATTTCCTACCAACGAAATTATTTTTAAAAATTATAAAAATAAAAGGAAAATTTACATAAAACCACCCCTTAAATATATGTTTTTTACTTAACCACCACTTAAATTTAAAATTATAGAAAATGACCTTTTAAATGGGCACTATTTACAAATCATCACCCTCTTATTTATTTTCATTAAGTTGTCGTTAAATATATTATATTTTAGTAATTTTAAACTCAAATTTTATTATAAATATATTTAAATTTTGAATTTAAGGGTTGGAATTGGATTACATTTTAAGGATTGTTTTTATTTATTTTAAAAAATAGTAAGAAATATAGCCTATAATTATTATCCCAAATTTTGTTTGAAAATATTTATAAAATTTTAAAATATTATATAAATTACTATTTTATTTATAATATAATTAAAAACTATAATTTCTATTTATAAAGTTAAAAATAAACTTAAAATTATTATTTATTTGTAGTTTAAATATTGTCGTTCAATAATTAATCTTTGATAAGAAAAATTAAAAAAGTTTATAATTATATTAAGTTAGTACGATTAATCGATAATCTAAGCTTTTGAAAAATTTATAAACATTTTGAGGTAAACGACATGCAAATTCCCTATACATATAAAGTTTTTTTTTAATAAAAAAAAGGTTATCCATAAAAAATAAAATGGATCAAAATCATATTTTAAGTTAAAAATATTAGAATATAATATATTTAATCCTAGGTTAACAAAACTAGGTGAAGGGTGGTGAGTTGTTGATGAAAACTATTTAAGGGGTGGTTTTATGTAGTTTTAAATTTAGGGGCAATTAAGTGAAAATCTTATATTTAATGGGTGATTTTATGTACATTTTTCTTAAGGATATCTATATACATATACTAAAACCAATGCATAGCGTTTTATGTGGCGCATTGTTGTTGATCATAGGGGAAAAGAAATCCTATGTGACGCATTGTGGCTGATCCTAGGGAAAAAATTAATAAAATAATATGTTTTCATAATTTATAGAAAGTTATAAGCCACAATCTATCTAGATATATATATTTTAGTTAATTGAAAAAAAATAAAAATAAAAAATATTTCAAATAGTCATACTTACCAAAAATATTAATAGATAAATATGTAATATTTGATAGGGTTATTTGCAAAACTAACCTAAAAACCCGGTTGGGTTGCACTCCCTATCCCCTATCCATATTATTTGCAAAAAGTTAGCCCAAACCCTTTAAAATTTGCAGCCCATCCGGTTACAATAGGGAGAGAGACCGGTTGCATTGATGGAGGAGAGAGAGGGAAACGTGTGGGGGGAGTTAATTGACAAAAGCATGTCAATTCAACTGTCGATGGTTGTTCCATCTCTCTCTCTCACAGAAAATAAAAAACGGAAGGAAGAAGATGAAGGAGTTCGAAGAAGAACAAGAGCAAGTCTGCAAAGGAGAAGTAGAGGCGGACATCAAACAGGCCACACACCCCGAAAATGGATATATTGGTTGTAGTTAGATGGGGAAATTGGGGGAATGGGGGGATTGGCGAAATTGGAGGAATTGGGGATTTTGGGGGAATTGGGGAAATTTGGGAACGGTTATGTGGAATACGAAATACTAGGAGTAGGGCGACTTGGATATGTTTAATCTTGCGATACCTTTGAACATTTAATGGATTTGCCGACACTTTGATTTCTGTCATGTTTGTAGTAGTCAGATGTCATGTTTATAACTCAACCTGTCATGTTTGTAGTAGTCAGGCGAGGTATGGTTTAATGTTTTCCTGGTTCTAGTGTAGCCCTCCCCCCTAAACCCAGACGGTAAAAAGAGAGAGGATAGAGGGGATAAGACAGAGACAAAGATAGAGGGGGGGGGGGTGACGGTAAGGGGGAATTAATATAATTTGAATTAAATCTTAAGTTTCAGAGAAAAACCATCAAACCATTAATATAATTTGAATTAAATCTTAAGTTTCAGAGAAAAACCATCGAAGGAGAAGCAAGTGATCGAGCTGGGGTTTATTTGAAGTTTGACGTGTAAGCAGTTAGTTTTAACTGGACACCAAAAGCAAAACGACATGCCATATATTGGAACCGACTGGACAAGAGTTATCGGAGAAACATATTCACCATCGACTTCGGATAAAAAATGGGTAAGTTTGCTTTCGATAAAAAAAATCAGAGAGAGAGAGAGAAAGTATGCAGAGGAGATAGAGGACATGAGAGAGAGAGAGGAGTGAAAAATAAAAGTAAAGTTGCAGATGAGAGAGAGAGAGAGATTAGTGAGGATAAGACAGAGAGAGAAAAGTAAAAGAAGATCTGCAGTGGAAAGAGAAAGCCTGCAGAGGAGAGAGGGAGAGAGAGAGAGAGTGTGTGTGTGTGTGTATGTGAAAAAAGAAAAGTAAAGTTGCAGAAGAGAGAGAGAGATCAGTGGGGATAGGACAGAGAGAGATGGAAGGGTCCTCTCTCCTCTGCAACTTTACTGTTACTGTTTCACTTCGAAGAAGAAGCAATTGGGTGGGGTTTATTTGCAGGTTGACATGTAAGCAATTAGTTTTAACTGGACACCCAAAGCAAAACGACATGACACATATTGGAATCGACTGGACATGAGTTATTTGAGAAACAGATTCACCATCGACTTCAGATAGAAAATGGGTAAATTTGCTTGAGATTTGAGGGAGACACCTCTCGCATAACCTTTATCGAAAGCAAACTTGCCCATTTTCTATCCGAAGTTGATGGAGAATCTGTTTCTCCAATAAATCTTGTCCAGTTGATTCCAATATGTGTCATGTGATTTTGCTTTGGGTGTCCAGTTAAAACTAATTGCTGACACGTCAACATGCAAATAAACTCCCGCCCAAATGCTTCTTTGAAGTGAACGAGTAACAGTATCTTTTTATACCCCCTCACTGACACTCTACTAATCTCTCTCTCCTCTCATACTTCACTTTTCTTTTTCACCTCTCTCTCTCTCCCCCTCCCTCCTGTCATTTCTCAATTGCTTTTTCTCTTTCTCCGCCTCTCTCCTCTGCAGACGGGACTTGTTCCCTCTCTCTCTCTCTCTCTCTCTCTCTCTGGCCAGGTGTCACACATTGGAAGGTTGCACCCCCCCTCCCTTACCTGCTACCGGCTCCAAGGGTTTTCCAATTATCCGGTTTCACCCAATTATAAACCGGGTTGTGCTATTTTATTTATATCTAGATTATTTTTTGGTGGAGAGAATTATTTATATTTATATCTATTATATTACATAAGATTTAATTAATGATAGATCGATTAGGAAAAAAAATATTTATATGTAATATATCGAACTAATTTTATTTATATCTATATTATTTTTTGGTGAGAAAAATTATTTATAATGAGATTATTATTTTTTATTTATTAGAATTTATATAGATTATTTATAATATTGTATTAATGTATTTTCCCTGCACGTGACGGGACCTACACTGATTTTATACTAGTGTATGTTATTTATAATATTAAATATTGTATTAGAACCTATTTTTTTGAACTAAGGACAATAACTAACTTTCATACCCTTGTTTAAACTCTGTGGGCCCATTGGTTAAATAGGAAGCCATTTGTTTTTCACAGTAATTGAAGGAGTTTGAAATTTTGTTAAACGCTTTGATTGATGGAGAGTTATACACTTATACTATACAGTTATTGTTGAACCAAAAAAAAAAGTCACTTCAAGTCTGATAAATATATTGTTGGTGTTCTAGAACCTCTTGTGTCATTGGAGACTTGGAGTATGAATGTAGATCACATTAACGCAGTTGAATACGTTTCCAATTCTTTTGCTACAATATTATTACTATTTACGCTCAACTTTTAAAATGTAATTAAGACAATAATATATGTAGGTCAACATACCTAAAATTCAGCCTAATTGATTATATGATCTATAACTAATTAATTCGACTTCTAGATGAATGAACCTAATTAGTCCAGCTACGTAAGATCATATCTTTATATATTCAACTGTGACACTGATCTTATGAAGAAGATATAAATAATGGTTAATTAATTAGTTCATTTGTATTCTAGATAACAACAGAAGTTTTATATATATCTACAAAAATGACCCATTCAAAGTATCAAATTAAAACGAAATGAAACTAGGTAAATAAACAAATTCTTGTTGAATTAGGGTACATCCACCCCTTATACTTATTATTTTAGAAGCAATGTCTTCAGCAAAAATTGAGCCACGTGTCCTTATCTGAAAAAAGGTTAAGAAACGGTTTTCCTCTTTCTTACCCACGTTCTAATGTTCTCTCTTCAATCGTTTATTCTCTCTTCCAAGTTCTTCCTCAAAGGTATGTTCTTCCTCAAAATTGATTGGGGTTTTCGTTGTGATGGCTTGACACGATCGGTGAGCGCCGGAGAGTTGTTGGTGGGCGGGACCATTGTTGGCGAGTAACAAGAGGCGGCAGTCGGGTGGAGAGCAGAAGAGGTCGAGTTGGGGGGAGGTAGATTCAGTCGGCGGGGAGGCGATCGAATTGGGCGAGGGGACTCAATTGTGCTACCTTCTCTCTCTTCTCTGAGCATCGACACTCTTTAATGGAGTAATCCCCATCGGTAATTGAAAGTTCTACTTCCCCTTTCCAGCAATTCAAGGTCCGGATTTTGTTTGCTCGAGTAATCCGAACTCTAGATGCTTCCATTGTAGGCAGTTTAAGCCACTTCTCCTTCGTCCTTGCTCGCCTGATTTTCTTGATTGACTGTGTAGTGAAGAAACTCTGAGCCTTTTTTTGCTTTCGGTTATGGCAGTAACTGCGGCGACGATTGCAGCTTCGGAGGAATCATTGTCTTGCAAGGGCATGTTTTTGCTCTCTTCCAGCTTCTATATCGGCGCCAACTTCATCGTCAAGAAGAAGGGTTTGAAGAAGGCGGGTGCTTCAATTCTGATGTTAGGGTTTCAATTTTGGTGTAGTAGCTGGCTAGGCAACGACCTGAAGGACTCGAGGGTGGTCAAGTTGGGTACCCTGGGAATGAATTTGAGGAGAAGTTTTGGTACAAGCGCGCGCAAGGAGGTTCGCGTGGGGCCTTTCATCCAGAGCCACTATACTTGCAGACAAGGGAGATCTGAACAACAAATTCTCACAGAGCCAATAAAGGCGGCTCGGGACTAGGACGATTGATGAACAGAAGGTTAGACAATGACACTGATGGCGAGTAAAGACTTAGAGACGATGCTGGAACTTCATAAGTAAGTGTATTATATATTTTAAGCTATAGAAATTAGGTTTTGGGTGATTGAATTTGGGAATTCACAAGTATGTGCTCAATTCAAAAAAATCAATTTTTTTCAAAATCAGGGATTTCAGGCAAGAAGTTAGGGTTTTGTTTTTTAGTTCGCAGGTTAGGGAAACATGATGATAGTAAATTCAGTGAGGGTTAAACTGATGAGCAAAAGTTCTTTCACTGCTGGAGGGAGGTACCCTCTCTAAGGTATGTATTTGATTTTTCAAAGTTCATATCTTTAGTACCACGGATGGCGGGAGGTAGTCACAAATTCACAATAGATTGGAAAGTTATAAAATAAACTTTAAAACACCAAAGTTGTTGGACACTCTGAAACCTTGCTTGATCCAAGGGGCAGAGCAAGGTAATCTTCTTCCCAACTCTACATCTATTTAATTTATTTGTATTTACAATTGGGTATTAGTTGGTTTTGTTGATTCTTTATTTCTCTACCGCTTTTAGTTCAATTGAAGGGCTTTTACTCCAGTTTGATTTATAGGTTTGATTATCATAGGAAAGGCCTTATGTAGTTATGTTGCTCTGAACAGAAGGAGAATGCTTCAAAGAGTTTGCAGGAGTTGATGCATTGAGAAAAAATGTCAGGGATATAATTATGTTGATCCATCAAAAAAATTGATTCTTGATAGAGAGCTATAATGACCACTTTCGAGTTATGGAGAAGACAGAGTAGGTCAAGTTCATTCTTTGAGGATGTTGTTTAGATTCATTCTTTTAGGATGTTGTTGAGGTGTCTCTTGACTTTATTTCTTTAGGCTTCCATCATTAAGGGTCCGTAAGGTTTAAGAGTCTAATAGGTCAAGTGTTTTCCTAAAACCTAACTTCTAAACCCAACATTGTTCAAAAACATTTGATATGATGTTAGGAGACTTTTACAAGTCGTTCATGAAATGGAGTATAGAGGACAATTGATTGCTAGAAGTTTGTGCTAGGAAGATGCTCTGCAATAGGGTTCATATGCTTGCAATAACAGAGAATCGAACCTTATTTCATCAAAGGAATTAATGTTGTCTTCTAGATGGTACAAATCAAAGGATTAACTTGGTTGCAAGGCTATATGGTTTAGCATCCTATCAAAAGGAGCGCGGGACATGGTTAAGTGGAAAAATGTTAGGCCAAGAAGAAATGCTTCCAACTTATGAGCAGGTGCAAGGGAGGGGCCTACTTACTTTCTTAGTAAAACTCTGTGCCACGTGAGATGTCTATTTAAGCATATTGTCGAGTTAGCCTTTGAATTTTTTTTCTTAAAAATCTAAATTATAAACTGAAGCAAATTGATTAATAATAATAGCATATTTAAGCATATTGTCGAGTTGGCCTTTTTGGTCTAGATCTCTTTGTAAATTGGTTATAGATGGCTTGATCAACCGGTGTAGTTGTAGACTTGTACGCTTGTAGCTGAGCTGCCACTATTAACTCTGACCTTGAGCTTGAATGAGATTGCGACTGAACTATTTTGCAAGCTACAGGCTCATTTCTATGTTAATAGCAATTTGATTTGACTTACCAAATTGATTACTGATTGGGGATTTTTTTTAATGTAATATCTGTCTTTCGCTAATGAATATCCTAATTTATGACTGGGTTGGTTGGTTGGTTGTTTTGCTTGTATATTCTTGTGTAAATCGTGCAAATAACTTAAGTTCTTGATGTAGTTGTATTCCACTTAGGCGGGAGTACCTTAGTTAAATTATTTGGTCTTCACAGTCACTCTTGCTGGATTGATATATGGATTTTGATCTTAAATGGACCATCTTTCTCATGATATGTGAAGGGAAAATGCAAAATTATCCAGCATTGGCCAACTTCTGGAGAGACGTGGTAAGGAGTTTCTTGGTTCCAGGTACAAGGATCCTTTATCGAGCTTCTCGGATTTCCAGGCATTCTCTGCCGAAAACCCTGAGGTATGCTGATCTTTCTTTGTAATAATGTTCTTTTTAGGTTTCAGATTGCACTTAACTTTTCGATAGTTTTTTGTAGTCTGCCTCCTGTTTCTGATTATCTCCCTTTATGTTTGTCAGGTTTACTGGAAGAGCATACTTGAAGAGATGGAAATTTCATTCTCTGTTAACCCCCAATGTATCCTACGTGAAAACTCAGCTTATCCAGGAGGTCTGTAGTTTCCAGGAGCATTTTTAAACCCTACAAAAAATTGCTTGAGCCTGAAGAGAAAGAGGAACTTGAAGGATATCGCTGTTATCTGGCGTGAAGAGGGAGGATGATTTACTGGTGAAGAAGATGACACTTAAACAATTTCGCCGAGAGGTGTGGTATGTTGAATTTACTAAGCATCTCTCAAAGGAAACTAAATGGGACATGTTGTAGTGCTAGGGGCTGCATTTTTCTTCTGGATTATGGTTGATATTCAAGCTTCCATTCTCTAATATCTGAACATATGTTTGCACCTTTCTGTTTCCCGTTTATTTCTTATTGAAGAATATGGTTTTACCTTTATCTCTGAGTTTGCCTACAATTAAGTCTGTAAATGTAAGTTGACAATTAGATGTGCAGTTATTTTTCTTAGCCAGAGAAAATGGACTCTGATATGGTTTAACATCATGTTGCAGGTCTGTAGACTGTAGCACATGCACTTGATTCATTGGGTCTGCCTAAAAGATCTTCAATAGCAATAGAAATGCCAATGGATGTTTATTATGTGATTATATATCTAGCTATAATTCTTAGTGCCAATATAGCAGTGTCCATAGCAAATAGCTTTGCTCCAGCTGAAATTGCAACAAGACTGAACATACCCAAGGCAAGATCATTTGAAGGACTAGCTTGAAGGCAAGGAACATATCCAGCTGAACTCATTATTCTGTAAGAGTACAATGAGTTCAATAATAGTATCAAATAGCTTACAAGTGAATAAAAAGGAGTCATAATGGTGGTGATTTTTATTTATATTTGAAGGATTGGGCTTGAAGGCTGTTTTAACTTGAAAGTAAATCCACGGGTTTAGAAATTCTCACCTGCTCATTTCCGACCAATCTCTGCAGATGTTTTGTGAGGACTGCGATCATTTTCTTGAAGTAGCTGAATCAATCTGGGGCTTAGGCTTAATAATTCTAAAAGGTGTAATAGAGAGCCATGGAGATAAAACATGGATGAGCTTTGTGGTTGAGGTAAATTGGAGGAGTTTTCTGTAGAAACTAATATAATTTATTTTCCTAATAAATATTTTGAGGTAGGAAAAATGTAATACAATGTCAAGTGGGTGAAAGCAATAACCTTTGCTTCATGTATGCTTAATATCTCCTATTTTCTTTCTTTTATCCTTTTCAAAGATGAAAAGAGGGGATAATAATGTTAGCTTATTTCTCATTTTTCTGCCTTTAGTATTCTTGGAGGTTTTCAGTTTGTGGATTCTTTATATCCTCAATTTGTGGATTCTTCCTCAAGGATGATCAGGTATTGAATGTTAATTTTCCAAGCCTTGCTATTTTTTTAATGTTATAAATGTAAGGTTTTATAGAGTTGCAAGAAAAGATGAATAAACTGGATCAGTGCTATATCTCCCAAATTGATTGAAGAAATTATGGATGAAATTGTTTCACAAAGTAGGCTTAGCCCCATCATGTGTCGTTGCTTCAAAGATGCTGACAAAATAATGAGCTTACAGAGTTGCAATGTAGCGACTGTCATAAACAGATAATTTTCTCATATGAGTTTGTTTGAAGTTTCTAAGTAAAATATGTGTTGCAGCTTCAGTATTTGGAGGAAAGTAGGATTAAAGATCTTGTGAAGAAGCATTCAGAGTTCATTAGCTATCCAATCTACCTTTTGGTAGAAAAGACCCCCGAGAAGGAAGTAGTAATGATGAGGATGAAGAAACTAAAAAGGAGGAAGCTAGAGGGCGGAGTCGAGGAGGTAGACGAAGACAAGGAGAAGAAACATAAGAAAAAGAAGGTCTAGGAGGTCATCCATGAATGGGAGCTGATAAATAAGCAGAAACCTATATGGCTTCGAAAGCCCGAGGGGCAACTGGAAGCTCTTTTCAGTTGAGGGGCAACTGGAGTTCAAAGCTATCATCTTCGTCTTGAAACGGGCTCCATTTGATCTCTTTGACACCAAGAAGAAGAAGAAGAACATCAAGCTCTATGTGCGGAGGGTGTTCATCATGGACAACTGTGAAGAGCTGATCCTGGAGTATCTTGGCTTTGTGAAGGGTGTCGTCGACTATGATGAGAATCCATCTCCCACCAAGGCAGCCCAAATCCGTAGGTGAGAAACAAACTCAGGTTTGGCACAAATGTGTGGTCTTCTCTCGGCTATGGAGTTGCCAAACAGGATCCACCACTCTCTTCAGAGTTGTATGACATCTGGATGTCGTTGGACTTTGGAATGTATTAGTAGAATTTGTGGTGGTTTTAATTTTAAGATTTAATCTTGGCATTTTCTTTCCTTAAACAGTTGAGATCAGTTTAGTAGTTTAATAGTTTTCCCCCCTACATTAGGACCATTACAATAATTCAAACTTGATCTAAAATATTTGATTTTTACAAATTTACATATTTTGAATAATGGATTTTCTATCTTATGCCCCGAGGGCATAGGATAAAAAGCCTACTTAGGAATGATTTCCCTTAGTTTAATTATTTTAGCCTTTTTGAAAATTAGTTTTTTAGGGTCGATGTTTTATTTGATAGATAATATTTCCCTAAGGGCATAGGATAGAAAGACCGAATAATAATAAAAGCTAAAAGAACGTTATTTTGATTAGTTATCATTTACGAGCTATGAATTTCTTGCATCTAAAGCCTAACCGAGTACTCATAAGAAAATTTCTAAATACACAAGTCATGCTCAACTAATTTTCGCAATCCATCAATTTGAGAGGTATAACATTTTTTTTTTAATTTTTTGGCCTCTTAATGTTTATACACTTAAAAATAGAGTTCTTTTTTCTAATTAAGGGTCTAACTATTATAAAAACACACTAAATATCATTTTTTAAATTCTTTAGCTATATGGGGTTTATACATTTAAACTTAAGGTATCTTTATCAAATTGATTTATAATTTAGATCAATTTAAAATGTATAGAATGATGTGTAATAGATAAAATATCATTAAGGATCAGAATTTGGTTTTCTTAAGCTAAAAACTATAAGGTTTCTTTTATTTGCCTTCAATTAGGATGGATACTGGGAGAAGCGTAGAAGTAGGTGATTTACTATTTTTTGTCAAATTTGAAGTATCGACTGTCTCAAGAAAAAAAGTACTTCATCCTGATAATCAAAGATTTTGAAGAACAACATGGCAAGAAGCAAGAGCAATATGTTAGTATAAAATTAATGTGTCGAATATTTTGTTTAAGATATCAAACTTGACCGAAATTATGAGACTTTTGTTTGTGATTGTAAGTGTTATTGTATTATAACAGGGGTTGTAATTGATAACATAACAACAATTCAAATGAAATAAAATATATTCATGGTATGAGAGAGAACTAAAGCGGTAATTTCAATAAAAATACTCACCCGTACGAGGTACGGGAAAAGTACTAGTTTACTTGATACGTCAAGATTTAATACTCCGTCCATTTTTTTAAAAAAATATGTTATTTTTCTTTTTAAAAAGTTAAAAACTATTAAAAAAATATTTTTTTCATTCTTATTACTAATAAGCATGAAATTATATATATAAAAAGTTGATATTTTATATGGTTAGTATCATTCTAAAAAAATATGCATAATAGTAAACAATACTCCATTCTTTTATATAAGTCATTTACTATTCATGCACACTTTTTTATAATAATTAAAAATATATATAAAAAATATTAATTTTTTAATAATTTATCTCATACTTATAGTAATAACTAATAAGTATGAGATTATGTAAAATATTAATAAATTAATATTTTATATAGTTTTTGTTTTGGGAGAAATCCGCACATTGATTCTTGGTGTCGATCGATCTCCTTTGCACGTACAGAAGAAGAAAGAGGCGGGGCTCGCTCCCTAGAGGAGCCTCCGACGCTCAAGTCAGAGTTTGTCGGCGGCTAGAAAAGCCTCCCTAACCCTAGCTGATCACCTATATATATAATGAGAATTAGGGTTTAATTAAATGCTATATGATAAAAGATAATTGTGCCCCCAAGTTTTTTACGAGCTTACTTTAGCTCTATCAGTTGCCCCTCAAGTTTCCTCTTCACGATCTAGTGATGAGGGGAGACGAATATTTCGATGCTCTTTACATTTTGCCTTAATTGAATCATCTTAAATGACTTCCTTTGGCTATAAACGGGGTTATTAATTATGATTTATTGGTCGTAAGATGTGATTCATTGGCCATAAGTGGCGATTCTGTTGGCTCTTAGTAAGTTAGTGGTGATCTTTTGGCCTTAATTAAGTGGCGTATTCTTGGCCTGAAATCGGCTTCTTTTGGCCTTACGTGGCGTAACGTACGTTGGCTTGAAATTGGCTTTCTTTTCACCTTAAAGGGGCGTTCTGTTGGCCATAAGTGGCAATTCTGTTGGCTCTTAGTAAGTTAGTGGTGATCTTTTGGCCTTAAGTGGCGTACTCTTGGCCTGAAATCGGCTTCTTTTGGCCTTAAGTGGCGTAACGTACGTTGGCTTGAAATTGGCTTTCTTTTCACCTTAAAGGGGCGTTCTGTTGGCCATAAGTGGCGACTTTTTTGGCCTTAAGTGACGATTTATTGGCCGTAAGTGGTGATTCTTTAATAGTTTTCTATGGCTCATATGTTATGTGTGAGTCAAACTGGCAGCGACTCAATCATGTAGGCTAACCTCAACTATTTCGGGTTTGTCAGCTATCTGTCATGGGGTGTTAATTAGTTTATGTTTTTATGGAAAATACGCATATATTGTGACATTTGTTTTCATATATTTTTAAATAATATGATGAGGGAATCGAATATATATATATATAATTGTTGGTATATACAGTTATACATATTTATTCTAAGAAGTAACTTTTAGTCTGGACGTATGTTCTGATTATGCTGACAATAGATTTTATTTGTTAATATGTGCTGATATTATGATGTCTAAAAGATGTAATTAAAAAATATGATAATATATCTTATTAGAAAAATGCTTATGTATGTGGATAAATATGCCGACAAACGGATTTGCAATAAAATATTTTGCTGATTATGCTGAAACGAATATATTATGTTGAAACGGATATATTATGATGACAAAAAAATATAATCGAAATTTGGTGCGAAATTGTTAGGCAAAATGGGGGAAGCAAAATTTGGGGGGGGGGGGGGGGGGGAATTGGGAAGCTAACATTCGCAGGGGGGGCAGATTGTTGAGCGGGATGGGGCGTCGAGAGGCGTACGGTTAGGTGTTGGGGGATGACCGATGGACAATTGGTTAATATTTTTCGAATGGTGAATATTTAATTAATTGGATTTTATTATATGGCCAATTAGTTTTTTATCTCTGTTTGAAAATGAGTCGAATTTGAGCTAATTTTTAACTTATATTGCTCGTTTTTTTTTTATTTATTAGGAAAAAATTCGGGTGGGCTGACCCTACCCGGCAGCATCCTTGCAGATGAGGTCAAGAAGACCTGGGTCATTTTTAATATCGACTCCTCGGGCAGAGTGGCTAAGGTGTGCAACCTTATCCGCCACTCTATTGCCCATACGAGGAACATGAAAGAAATCTACTTCTTCCATAGTCGATAATAGGACTTGAGCATCCGAAAGTATTAGTTCGATCTCCCAAGGGCAATTAGATTTTCTATTTAAGTGGTCAATGATT
This sequence comes from Persicaria tinctoria, assembly GCA_037127255.1. NCBI lineage: Eukaryota > Viridiplantae > Streptophyta > Magnoliopsida > Caryophyllales > Polygonaceae > Persicaria > Persicaria tinctoria. The sequence goes on from JBANSL010000020.1 coordinate 6,615,243, forward strand.
ATCTTGCTATCTCCTTCAATTTGGATCTTTTCTATATTGAGTTGTCGCGCTTGTTGGATCCCTATTTTAAGAGCTAATGCTTTCGCTGTGAGTGGTTTTTGTTTGCCCAACCGTTGGTGGTGTACAGAAATTGGGTGGCCTACCCAGTCCCTAATGATGGCACCAGCAGAGCTGTCGCCATTAGAAAGGGTTGATCCGTCGAAATTGAGTTTGAACGTGCCCCAGGGAGGCTTGCGCCAGGAAACTGGTTTTTGTTTCTGACTTTTTTTTGGAGGGTACCGACGAGGAGGGCAAAAGTCCTCCTCGAAGTCAGTCTCAGCTGCAGATGTTTTATTCCAGTTATCTATATGAGATTTAATTAGTCGTAAGACTTTATCTTTTTGCGGGATTGCAGCCTGCTGAAAAAGATGTTGGTTCCTAATATACCACCTCGTCCACCACGAAAAGACGAGGTTGGTCAGAGCAGAAGAAATTAGGCTCCTCCCTAGAAGAGATAGAATGGGTTTAATATCCCGACACTGTGCAATCAAGCAGACAATGTTTGATTGGACTTATATTGCTCGCTTTTGAAGTATCAAAGTTACTCCCTCCGTGACGAAATAATTGTTCTTTTGACCACTTTTTCTTGTAATAAAATATTTGTCCATTTGAACCTAATTAATGACAAAAAATTCTAATTTTATCAATTCATCTCATTAATTGTATTTGATTTCCAAGATATTCTATTAATATTCCAGCTTCCCATACTATTTTTTTTTTTTTTCAATGGTCCATTTTTTTCCACATTATTTATTTGTTAAAATTTTAACTATTCCAGTTTCTAATTTTTGATTTCTTAAAGAAGTGTGAAAACCCCAAAAGAGACAATTATTTTGTTACGGGGGAATAGCATCCAATTTTTCCGGCTTTATTCACATTTTCGGTTTTCCACTCCTCTCTTTAGGTAATCTTTCTCTCACCTTTATCCTAGCTAACTCCCATCAGAAGATAAGATCAATTCATATCCACAAAATCTTAATACCATACTATGTATACTAAAAAGTGAACATTCAAAATAGGGAAGTTGGGGGGCCAATGGCAAATTGGCAATAGAGTCAAACATTAATAATTAGTTCGATCGTGTGGAAATTCATATAGCTCACAGGCCACCAGTGGAGTAGTGGAATCATTGAATGTCATCTACATCGATCTTTTTCTTTCTCCATGTGTATATATGCCAAATTTCATAAAACCACCCCTCAAATATAATTATTTGCTATAAATCATCCCTTAAGCTGATATTTTTAAGAAACCATCCTATAAATAACTTTTATCACCAATCAACGACTCCCAGCCAGTAGGCCAGGATTAAATTATAAATTTTTCATCTTGTTTAATTATATGATAATGAAAATTAAAAAAGGACAAAGTAAATAAAAATAAGAATTATATTAAGATGATACAATTAACTAACATCATTTTTTCTTTCACATTGAAAGTTTGTAATAGAGAATTAAAAAGTGATTTGAAAGGGGAAAAAGCAAGCGACTCAGTTAGAGGGAATGTGGTTTCGTAGAAATCGACACCATTTTATCGGTTATTTAAATAGATAAAATAGCGTCAATTGTTTCCTCTCAATTTCATACTTATTTATTTACATTTTTTTTTTTAACTAATTGTTAATTCTATTAGAATATTTTATAAAAGGAGTGGTAAAAGTATAATTTGTCAAATTTAACCTATATTTAGAAGGAATATATTTGGAGGTGATTGAAGAAATTAAATTAAAGGAATAAAGGGTGGTTAATAGTGGTTTGTGACTATTTAGAGGGTGGTTTTATGCAATTTAGCCTATATACATGCCGTACTTTTTAAAGATACCGCGCGAGCTTCTGGAAGCTTAATTATATTGCACTTTCTGTGGGTTAAGTGGAAACCTTCTAATTATCCCATCAACGCACTATTCATCATTGCACTTTGTTATGTGAACTCGCGAGGAGAAAGATATGGGGTAAATGGTGTATTTTATTAGATTACTAGTGTAAGTCTCGTCCCGTGTACGAAAAATATATTAATATAATATTATAAGGAATTTAGATAGATTCTATAATTAAAAAAATCTAAATATAAATCATTTTTCCACTAAAAAATAATATAGATATAAATAAAATTAGTTCGATGGATTATAAAAATTCTAAATATCTTTTATTTAGATTATCTCAAAATATAAATAAAATTCACATTTATATGGTAAATTTTTACTATTAATTGAATCTCATGTAAATTGTAATTAAATTGATAACTATTTTTTAAAAATATTTTAATTTTTTTTATATTTATTATGTTAGTTTACTAAAATATCTATCCACGGATGGATTTTGGCTACATAATATTTTGATAAATTATTTTGGTCTTAAAAAGTAATATCGATATAAATAAAATATTACTTATCAAACACTAAATATTTATCTATTAATATTTTTGGTAATTATAACTATGAAATATTTTTTTCAATTAACTAAAATCTATATATAGATAGATTATGGCTTATATAATTTTCTATAAACTATATATGATAACATATTATTTTATTAATTTTTTCTTCTATAATTAACCACAACCCGCCACATAGGATTTTTTCTCCGGAATCAACCACAATGCGCCGCATAGGACGCTATGCATCGATTTTAGTATATGTATAGATAGATTAATATATACATTAATTTATACTATTAATAAATGAGTTTTTTAATGTGAAAATATTGTAACACACACACACACTACTGGAAAAAGGGATACTTTGCGACGCTAAAATAGGCCATTCTCGACGCTTTAAAACGTTGGAAATCTTACTTTCGACGCTTTTTTAAAACGTCGGAAATTTTAGCGTCACGAATGGCAAGTGGAAATTTCGACGCTTTTGAACGTCGCAAAAAAATCTCGACGTCCTAGGGCGTCGGAAATGGCATGCCAATTTCGACGCCATAAAGCGTCGAAATTGGCATATTATTTTTCAAAAAAAAAAACGTATTTTTCTTCTTTCAACCCCTTTCATTCACATTAAATCAAATCCTTTAATTAACAAAAAAAAAACACATCAACACAAATCCAATAAAGCATTAATCAAATTAATCAAGATCTTACATGAGTGAATTACAAGTTTTGGTCTCTAGCTAACTCCAAGACATTACAAGTTTTGAAGTAGATAATGAGAACAATTTTTTTTTTGATATTTCAATCCTTCAATAACTTGATCGTAAGTCTCCAGCTAACTGCAAGACATTACAAATTCCAGAAGAGCTCTCTTGGACCCCTTTGTCCCTTCTTACTTCTGTTTCCCGATATTTCAAATCCTTCAATAGCTTGATCACATGCTTAACTACCAGCCCCAACTGGAATATTACTAGATTAGAATAGTAAGCGCTGTTTGAAATGGATACATACCTAATGAATGCACCTTACAGAAAGGAAATGACGCATTGAGCTACTGAAACATCAGATTCACCTGGAAATAAAGACATCAAAAGCATATTTTAGATATCAAACATAATTGCCTATATAGTTTCTTCTTTTCCTTTTTTGTAGTCGACTTAAGAAAGATGAAGGCACTGTTTACTACAAATTTAAAAGAAATACTACAAAAAAATGATTCTTGGATAGCTTATTTCTCAACCTTAAAAACAACAGGAAATCTGTTTGGACAATATCCTCAGTGATGGGTAAACTGAATGTCAGATGAATCTAGTTTTCAATGCCAATGATTATCTCTAAGCAGAATACATAAGAAAAGGAATTGCATGAGAATACATAAGAAAAGGATCTGCATGAGAGTAAAAGGAATTGCATAAGAAAAGAAATAAAACCACTTACAAAAAGTGCTTATAAAGATCAATATGCTTTCCATGACAACATTAAAAACGTACCATTTGACAAGCAATTTGACATAATCAGCAGTAGAGAACCAATCAAACCTGAATAATAAGCAGCAAAGCAATTAGACAAAATAAGCAACAAAGCACCAGTAAAAAAAAAATCAAACTGCTTACATTAAAAAAAAAAGAAGCTAAATGAACAAATCAATAAACATAGAAATAGAAATCAATAAACATAGAAATAGAAATCAATAAACATGGAAAAAGAAAGATAAATCAATGTGATTTAGTATAATTTCCCTAAGTTAATTACTTGCAGATTTGATGCATGTCAATTTTCCCTCTATATACGGGAACAGTTATTGATTTGTAAATGACTCAATTACTTTGACACATGTAAGATAGTTTAGATTGAGAGAAATAATCTACACATGAAGTGAGTAGTTGAGCTTAACATAATAAATGTCTATCATGTGACTGTTGGGCTGCTGGCAGTTAAAAACTCACCATATGGTTTTGCATGACAAGACATTCTGTACTCATCTTTTTGAGCAACTGTGGAGGAAATCTGCAAACCGACTTGAAACGAATTAGAAGTTTGAAGGATGCTTTAAAGTTTACACAACTATTCTGGTGTTAATAACCTATTCACGTCTGAAATAATGATTTCATCATACATAAGAACAAAATGGAATAATTTGAGGACCTAAAGTGACTAAATAAGCTCAAACAACCAAAGGAAGCATTGCATGAGCAAAGCAACCATAATCGTGAAACTATGAATTCACTGAACTTTTCCACTCTTAAAGTATCAAACTTGTTTATGAAAACTCCCCAAAGTGAGGTAAACAGTTAACCCTAGAACTTACAATGTTCTATATCAAATCATGAGAGAAAATCAGGTAAACAAACATTTGGATGTAGCTATTGAGGCAGAGAGATCATACCTTAGCCCAACCACCAGTAAAGAGAACTCAAGTAAAGAGAACTCCATTCACTAAACTAAGCTTCTGCATTATGCAAAATTCAATGAATAAAGAGGTTAGAAATGCAAAAAAAAAAAAAGTTAGAAATGCAACTATACTGATAATTTGTGATAATTTTACTTTACAGTAATAAAAAAAAAAGAGGTTAGAAATGCAACTATACTGAAATAATAAAATTTTCAGATTTGCATTCAACGAGCCTTAGCACACCTGAGTCAGACATCCATCAGAGCATTTAATCCACCATAAAATAAAAAACAAGATAAACAACATAGTGAAGACAACATGAAAAGACCAACAAGAGGATCAGCTACACAAAGTACATTACAATGCAAAAGCATTTCTCCCATTCCAACGAGCAAAGAGAGCGGAGCAAAGAGCAACAGAAGCACACATGCATAAGCAAAGAGAGCAGAGCAGGGAGCAAAGATGATCTAAACACGCAGATATGCTTGTCAACAACTAACTAGGGTTCATACAATCATAAGTAATCATAACATTCAGAAAGGAAAATCAAAACAGTACAGTTACTCATCAGATGAATGAACTTAAGAAAGGAAAATCTGATGAGACTGGAATAAGACAATTGCCCAATTTCTATTTCTTTCTCAAGTTAGTATTATATTTAAAAAAAAAATTAAAGGCCAATGAATTAAGGTTTTGAAAATCAAAACAGTACAGTTAGTATAGCATGTATGTATCCTTTTTTTCCTGATTTGAATTAACTAGGTTCTACATCAAACAAATGGCATCCAAGGAAAATTAAAGATGCATATTAAAGCTTAATTAGGAAAAGGATAAAGAATAAAAAGATCTAGGGAGAGGAACTAGAAGGAGGAGGAGCTAGTTAACTAAATAAAAACAACAATATATATGTTTTTTATATATATAAAATAATACTAACCAATCAAGGAAGCACCCATCCACATGGAGAAGAATAGATGATCAACATTCAATAGTACATATAATACCTCTATGATCAACAAGTTGAGTTAATAAACCAAATCGGAATACATTCATTTTGGGGTAAACTAAACTCAATTCCTTATTTTGTTACAATGTATAGCTGTCACTAAGAATCTGGAGTATATATATTAATTATTTGAGGCAGCCCGTAAAACAGTAGAGTAGTATATAGTATAATATAATTAGATAATTTCACAAAAGAACGGATGGTACATGCATATGGATTGAACAAATTGAGTAGTTTTTGGATGCTTTCAGTTTCAGTGCATTTGGGGAGGGGGATCCAAATATTAAAATAAAAATTAAATTAGCCATAAGCAAACCACTAGAAGATCTAATACATCAAAGCAATTGTTGGAAATCCATACATCAAAGACACTGCATACTAAAAACAGTAGGAGATCCATACAAATTGAGTAGTTTTTGGATGCTTTCAGTTTTAGGATGCTGGCAGATGCAAGAGTAGGAGATCCATACATCAAAGGAACTGAATTAGAATGTTTTTACTTCAATCAAAGCTTTAGATGAATGAGGAAGATGGAGAACCTGTTGGGGTTGCGTCCTTGTTTTGAAAATTGACAGAAGCACCTATATCCTTGCAGCCTTAACTCCTTACTTCCCTGTGAAAATTTGCTCAAATCAGAACATATAAGCTATATAATAAATCAGACAACTAAATACACAATTTCCTAAGGACTTATACAAAATAGGAACATGAAAGGAGAAATACATAGTTATGATACTTATACAAAATAGGAACATGAAGAGAGTCTTTATATAGGAATTAAGAAAGGAGAAGAAGAGGGGGAAAAAGGCAAAGAAAGAAAAACGTGGGGCAGTTTGCTTTTGGAATTTAATCGATGGAGATATCTAAATTGAATTAGGTATCGTGCTGATTAGAATATTTAGATCATGCCCATTTGTATATATGTTAGTGTACGTACGTGCATCAAATATAAATATATATATATATATATATATATATATATATATATAGATACACACATACACGGTTTGATACTAATTTGAGTGTGCATCTCCTGTCAATCTTTCATGACTTTATCTGTTTCTTTGTCTTGGAAAATCAAAGGAGTTAGTAACATCTTAACATTGCCTATGTATATGATCAGACTAATTAATCCTACCTACCCTGAAGTTAAGTCATCAGCACCATATTTCTTTCCCTCAATCCTCAGATGTGGAATTCCTGGGGAAGAATTATATATTCTGTTGGAGCACGAAAATGTAGGTGCAGTGTACAACGCCATTAGAGACACTGTTAAATAATGTAGGTGCAGTGTACAATAACTAGACTTCAATTACAATCCATTATCAATTATCTTTGCCTAGAGTTGTACAAAATCATTCAGATTTTACCTAACATATGTGTCCTGTGAGTCTGTGACTGGAAAAAGACTTAATCCATAATCTATTTAATTGCTATTTGGTGTTTAAAAACTTTAGTTAAACACAGGTTATACTTTATAGTATTATTAGCATCCTCCCTCTTAAAAATCACATCACTTAAGTCATCTGATGGAGTCACTTTAAAGTACCAAAGCCTGCTGCAGTTCTAATAATTTGGTTATAATTGACGCTTATGACTTAAAGAATGCTTCTTTAGACAGCGTTAGAGACTCAGAAGATGCAATATTAGCTTCGACACCCTTTCATTCAAGTACATTGTGTTTATATCTGCCCGGGATTCAAACTTATATGTGAAGTGAACAGCTATTTGATGCCTGGTGGGAATTATATGAATTTTCTCAACTTTAAGTACTTCTTTAACCGGGATCCCAAGACAGACTCCTAACAAAGTGAATGAAAATGACAAAGTAATCTGAAATTTAAGTATCATAAGAGAGCCCAGTGGATTTCATAGCAGAAAGAGAAAATGTTTTTAATGACTTATCCTCCATATATATCATTCATAAAGGATCTGGACAAGGTATATACAGGCAATAATTTGTTGGTATGAAAGGGAAGAAGAGAACAAGCAAACCCAATGCTTCACATATTCTTTCCTTCATTAAAATGTAGAAACTGAACATAATTATATAAAGCTTAACTCATTGAGAAGCATTCAAATAAAGTTTAAAGCACTAGGTTAATAAATCATGAAACAACAAAAGCAAAGGAAAGCTTAACAGAGCTTCAGAATCAATCGGTTTACAGAGAAATCACAATAAGATCAAAATTTACAAAGAGAAATCGCGTTGAGTCAGGGATGGAGGGACAGGAATATACCTATGAGACGAACAGAGAGGGAGACGGATGTGGATCTCGAATTGCCTCCAATCTCCTGATTCGAGAAATCTATTCGCCTCCAAACCCCTGATTTGAGAGGGAAGACGGATACCTCTTCACCTCCTGATTTCCTGATGATTTTTAACCTCGAATGGCCTCCGGATGTGGACGGATACCTCCTCACCTCCTAATTTCCTGATTTGGATCTAGTCCGGAGACGATCTCAGTCGATCTCGAACAGAGAGGGAAACTGAAGGGAGAGAAGAACAAGAAAGGAGAGACATACCTGCTCAGACTTCGGGTGGCCGTCTCCAGTGGGCGGTGGTCCGGTGAGTGGCCGTCTCCACTGGGCGCAAATCGCAGTTTAGGGTTTTTGGAAGTGTGAGGAGCGAAGACTGAAGATAGGAGAGAAGGACACGGAAGATACTACGAGGAGTCCTAATTTGTTTTAATTTTTTTTAGTTAAGCCATTCTCGACGCTTTATGACGTCGAGATTTGTGTCAATTTCGACGGCTTTAGTTGTCAAGAAATTTCGACACCTCAGATCGTCGAAAATTTTCGACGCTTTTAAAAAGCGTCGAAAATAAACCACTTTTCCTGATATATAAACATAAAGAGTTCAAATACATGACTTCAAATCTAATACTCCATCCGTTTGGCAAAACATGTCATTTACTATTTACGCACGATTCTTTAGAATGATAAAAAACTATATAAAATATTCATTTTTTTTAATAAATTTTAACAAATTTGTACTTATTAATAATAACTACGAAATTGTTAAAAAAATTATTTAAAAATTAGATATTTTATATAGTTTTTATCTCCTAAAAAAGCGTACATGAATAGTAAAGTGATATGTTTTGCCGAACGGACGGAGTAAGAAGAATTCTTATATTAAATTTATTTGGTCTTTTTTATTATCTTATTTAAAAAATATTTATTTATTTTGCACTAATGTATGTGCTACATGTTTTTGAAAGATTGATATGTGTAATTAGTACTCAATCCGTATCAAAATAGCTAATGTTGAACTTGTTGTTAACATATTTTTTATCAAGTTGAAAATTATATAAATATTAATTTTTTTTAATAATTAGCATGTCGAAAAAATATCAAATATTTTTAGACCGAGGTAAATATTGAATGGGGCCTCCAAAATTCATCAGATGGTCGGCCCTGTTGTTAGCATATATTAATTTATACAGAAAACTAAAATACATTCTAGATTATATAGATATTATGCTTGATATATAGGTCGTGTTCTAAAAATCGTGTTTTATAAGTTTAAGGGAGATTTGCAAAACTAACTCAAATATTCAGATTTTTTGCAAGGGGGGTTAACGCTTGTAAAGAAGTTCGGATAGTGGGTTAGTTACTATCATTCCCTCTAAGTTTAAAAGTTAATATTTTACAAAATATAATTATTAAGAATTTTAAAACACGATTTTTTAAAACAAAATTTTATAAATATATAAAAATAAATATTATGAATATAAATATAATTCTTATAAATTTTTTAAGATTAAGTAAATATAAAAATAATTTAGTATAGTAGGAACTAGGAAATGGAGTAGGAAAATGTTGTAGGGGATTTGATTTGCCCTATATATAATTATTTCCTCTATCTCTATGTTCGACCCGCCGTCCCTCTCGATCTACTTAATTAATCTCACATTTATAGTTTTATACAGGACAATTGTCTTTTTAAATACAGTAGATTTCTTGGTACTTTATCGTTAATTTTAAATATTCTGGAAAATATTATACACTACTTACTGTAACTCTTTTTTTTTTTTGGGTTTTTATGGGCTACGATTGAGAATATATGTGACATTAGTGGCATTTATATATTTGTGTAATAGGTGATCCCAATTGATCCGATTGAGAATGACCTTATATAGACTTCTTGAATTGCTAAAGCTATTTGGCCTATTTATTTGTCTTTAGATTTTTCGCCACTCCAAAACAAATCTCGCTGTTGTTGTTAGGTTGCGAAAATGGCTTTTCGTACAAGGGATGCTCCATCTTCGTATATTTGATTTGTCAATTGCCAATCAAATTTCTGAGTAACAACAATAATTTCGATACTAGTTAACAAAATAAGTACACATAAGATAAACAGATGATTGGGATTTTTTTATTTAAAAATAAAATAAAAAATTGGGTCCAAAAATAAGGAAAAATCCGAGAGTGGACCTACTAATTGGACTTTTGGGAAGATTGGCGGTGTTGGTTTATGCAATGAAATGGACGTAAATCGAGTGAGTTGTTTCTTCGGGTAATATTTTATGACCTTGTTCAGGAAATTTTACTATCTATAGTTATTTTTCCTATTATCACAATATTTTTAGCATGTTTTAAAATAAAGAATATATAAAATATCAAAGAAGTGTTAAATTATTTTTAAAAGAATTAATATTATTTTGTATAATTTTATATTATCCTTGAAAAGCAAACTGAATAGTAAATGATAAATATTTTGAAATGGAGGGAGTATCAAAATCGAGTCATTGTCTATATTTATCATTTACTCGTTCTTTTTGTCAAAACATATTATTTTAGCTTATTGTACAAGTTTCTAAATAATAAACAAAATATACTATTATAACATTACTTATTGCATTGTTTTTTTACTTTCTTAAAAAATATAACTAACAATCCATTGATTGGTATAAGAGTATTTACGTGAAGTAAATACTAAAATATATATTGAAACAATTGCTGAGAGTTTTGGTCTCTAATATATATTGAAACAATTGCTAAGAGTTTTGAAGAGACCAAAGAGTCTCACATTGAAAATATGAACAAACGAGCCTTAACATATAAGTCGGTGTGATACTCCTATTGCCAATTGGTAGTGGAATCTCACTCAACTTATGTGCTAGACTAGCAGCGCACTTGGCCTGCCAAAGGCCCCGAGTGAAAACAGCACTCGGTCGAGTAGAAAACAACCGCTTCACTGACCGAGGCTTTATAGCAACACTCGATCGAGTGGTACACTCGACCTCTTCCTTGGCCCGGTGCAACACTTGCCAATGTACAAGAGGTATTCGACGAGTAAGCTTTGGCTTCCTTTGCAAATTCGTTCGATGCGAACATCATAAGCCATCCTTGCCAATGTACTTTCTACTTGAAAGAGTCACTGAATATCTTTTAAACCTCATGAACATGAAACGGCTCCATAAAACCGCTCAGAAACACCTAAAATCACACAAATTCAAGGTAGACACCAGTTCTACAAACCATGCTAAAAGACTAAATAAACAGGATAGACATAACCCAAAATGTCATAAACTAGACGCAAACACAAATTCAAGATATTTTACCCAACATTTGAATATCATTCATCATTTTTACAATAAAGCAACTGCATGGGATGAAGGATAAGGCCCAAATTGATACTCATGGGCTTATTTCTCTAGGCTTCCCTGTTTCGGGCCCAAATTGATGCTTACACCGTGGAAGAAAATCATATCCACCTTCTCTAAAAGAGAGGAGAGTGACGGGTAACCATTCCGGAATGACTCACCAGAAAGGACTTGTGAGTAGTACTCATAGGTCCCCGGTTCAAACCCCGTAATGACCGCTCTTTATTTACCTATTCAAGAGGAGAGTGACGGGCCATTGCGGGCATTTGTCTTATTAGGATCTCTCTTGCCCTCCGCCCCTTTACTTCTTGAAAATATGAGGTTTGCTTGATCAGTCACTACCAGTGGGTCAAGCTAGTCGACATAAATCAGCTTACCTAGTACGTAACTCTTATCACTTGAGTCACATGCTCGGATTTTAAGGTGGATTCCTCGTCATAAGAAAAATCAAGTAAAATAACCTATTAAAATAAAATATTTTATAGAATATTATCTTTTAGTTTATCGTTCATTATTTTATTTTTTCTCGTAAGTCAATTTTGACATGCTAAATTTTTTAAACTATTTATAAATCAATGCACATTTTTAATATTCTTCACACGTCCTACTACATTTTAATATGGTAACTTTAACCAGTTTCAAAGTAAATTACAAATTGCATGTCATTATGGAAATTTTAATAGTTATTCACAATTTTCAATTAGTAACTTTGGAACAAACAATGGAAAATATGTGCATGAAGATGAATAAAATAGTAATTTCAGAACAAGGAACGGTTTTGGAGAAAGTGATGCGATTCGCCATAATATTAGATATGATTATGGTTTTGATGAAGATATAATAATTAAAAAATGAATGTTTTTTTCTAAAGATACTTTTTATATAAGATAGTCCAAACATATTAAATATCTTAGTAATATCAAAGAACTCTTCAATATATTTAAAATGCTCCAACTTTTAGTTTTGATAAAAAACTATACTCCCTCCATTTCCTTTTAATTGACTTTTTACTATTCATGTAATTTTTTTAAGGTGTGAAAAACTATATAAAATAATAATTTTTTAAATAATTTTTTTCAATAATCTCATACTTATTGGTGATAAGTATAATATTATTAAAAAATTTATTAAATATTAATATTTAATATAATTTTTACCTTTCTAAAACTACGTGCTTGACTTGAAAAAGTCAATTAAAAGGAAACAGGTGGAGTAATTAGATAGATTATATATAATTAATTGTATGATTTATAAATGATATTAATTAATAATAAACAATTACAAATAAATAAATAAAAAGTGGAATTCACATTTGACCCTTCAAAACTTCAAACCAAATTTAATTTGGTCTTCATTTTAAAAATATGTGGGAAAAAATGTAGCCTTAATGAGTTTTGACCTATAGTGGAAGGAAAAGGCTTCAAATGCTCGAATATAGTGACATATTTAACCACTCTATCGATATAAGATTAGTTTGATCTTAACAAGTTCAGTGAACCCATGTCTTATCTCATTCATGGACTAAGACCCAAGGGGCAATTTTAGACTATCCCCAACGACTTTATTTAAATTTATCTAAAATTAGAAGAAAAAAAACGAGGGATAATTAAAATTTGTCATTTAAAATTTATGTACGTTTTTTATAACGATAAAAACTATATAAAATATCGATTTTTTTACATTTGTTTTTGTAAATTTATACTTTATAATACTTAATAAGTATGAAATTATTTACAAAAAATATTTAAAAAGTTAATATTTTATAGTATAGTTTTTAACACATCAAAAAACATACTTGAATAGTAAAACGTCAAGTTTTAATTAATAAAAGGAGTATTTCTTAAATTATTTTTGCTCTAGTTTCAACCGCTTTGCTATTTAATAGATTTAGAGGATCGTTAGGCAATATTTGGCTTGGGTAGGAGGGATTTAATCCCTACCCACAGAGCACGGTAAGGATCCCGTGGAATATATTTGAAAGGATTACCCTATAGCAATTTATCGACCCTGAAAAATAAATTAAAAAATAGTTAAACTAATTTAAATCTAAACCACTTATTTTTTTTTATTATTTTTATCAGGTAAGAATTTGACGCACCGGACAGACCCGGTGGGTCGATAGGCCGAATAAATCGGTGACGGAGAACTAAATCACTTATTTAGAATTAAGTGGGTACGATCTAGCTAACTTTAACTAGAGTTATTTTAAGAATTATGTGGGATCTCAAGCGCATGGAGCATGGGGTGGGGAGCAGGGTAAAGAAATATCGGTCTTTTTTGCCCCGTTTTCACGCTCAGTCGTAACCTATTAGATATGACATTGCCAAGGTCAAGACAAAGGAAGAGCTTCTATACAATTTTCAAATCAGTGATGGAGTCGTATTAGAGAGTGCCAAATATGGACTTGTCGGACTAGACCTAGCAGTCCAATTGGACATAGTAGGGATTGTCGAACTCTATGGAGAAGGCATCGTCATCGTTGAGGTGCACGTAGAATAGGACAGATGAGGGCAAGAGTCCATTGGGGATGATTTCATAGACAATGAGGAATTAGATGAAGGACGAAGTGAGCGGGGATGAGGAAGAACACGAGGAAGTAAATTGTTGTTGGGAATGAGTAGAGTTTTGGAGATGTAATCATGGTCAATTAAGAGGGTTGCTGGGTTGAAGATCGGTGAAGATCACCTGTGCCTTTCCCCTCACTGGGCCCCCGTCCTCCTCACACAAACACCCATTTTCTATATTTCTTTTTTCTTTTTTTTTTCTTTTTTTTTTTCTAATTTTCAAGGGAGGGGAGGGGACAGCACGGGGCTGTCCCTTTGGGACAGGTGATCCCGGCTGGATTGAAGATGGGTTGTTGGATGGAGGTGACGATGAGGATGGGTTAAAAAATAGAGATAAAATTATCCTTTTTCTTTTTTCACTACTTATAAATAATCCCTATTCAACCAAAGAGATTATATTTTTAAAAAATCTCTATCTCGTCCATCCCCAATAATCCCCCAGAATAATATTCATCTCTCTACCCCTAAAAAATTATATTCATCCTCTAAAAAAATCATCCTGCACCAAACATATCCTATTTTTTCTAAATAATGAGAGTAACTCATCTTTGGTGCTAAACCTCGGACAAATGACCCATCTGACAAAAGTCACGCACCAGATAAATCGGCTTACGTCGACTGACTAGACCCAATAGTAAGAACTAAGAAGTAAGGTTAACCTTAATTTTTTACCCGAGAAAAAAGACACCATATCCTTGGTTTTGGAGAATGATGTAGATTTATGGAAGTCTCTTATTTATTTTAGAAAATAAAAAGGGGAGTCTATTGAAAAAAAAAACTTAAAATTATCAAGAAATCTTCCAACACAGAGAAGTTGTTAAATATGGTCTAAATGGGCCCAAACTCAATGGATCTTACTTCAACAGTTGTCCAATATAGTGATATACTGTTTCTCTGAACGAAAACCAAATGGCCATTCCATTTTATATTAGATGGGCCTAAAAAAAGGCCCATTTATTGTGAAGAACAAGTCGCCAACCCAATTGATCCAGTTGCAATTACACTTGCCCCATTCATGATGTTTTTTATTAAAAAAATTTATTTACGTGCTCGATTTTAAATCATTAATACTACAATTATCTTGCGAAGGATAAGTAAAAATTAAAATAAAAAGTCCTAATCTTTGGGTGCCCCACACAACAACAATGATTGTAATCCTTCCTTCCTTCATTAATAGCTGTGTGCTGGTTAACTAACTCAAAATCTTTACCTTGTATCCGAAAAAAATAAAATTGTAGTCATTAAATGTGAGTAAAATATATGATGAGTTGATTGAAAATTGTTTATTTATTTTTATTTATTTATAAGAGAGCACTTTAATTTTTTTTATTGGCTCTATCCGATACGAAATGGACTGGTGTTAAAAAAAGAAGACAACCTATAACTACAAAGTGTAAAGGGTAAATAAAATTTGAGAGGACTTAATTTAATATTTATTGAAAACTCCAGCATTTTACACGTCAAATTATCCATCAACCTTTTTGGGTAAGATATAACTTTACATTATTTATTAGGTTGGAGTGGTGGACTGTTAATCCCAATATTTGTGGGATAATATTGCGATTTAATCTCTTCTTTTTATAGAAAAGATTAATTTTTTGGGTGTTTTTATATACACCGCAAATCCAACGTTAAAAATGCACGTTAAAACCGACGTGCAAACCTTCTGACTAATTAACACTTTAAAAAAAATTAATTAATCTCTTTTAACCCTACACGTCGGAATTGACGTATAGGATTTGGGTGTATATAGCGAAACCAATATTTTTGTTGGACTGTGTTAACTAAGATTTAGATCGATTGATATTGTAGATTTGTAGTTTATGCTTTAATTTTTAAAATAAAAATAAAATGCAAATGCTAGACATATTATGAAAACAGAATATAAAGGCACGTTAATTAGTCCTTTTTATAGCAATGGTATATTGGTATATATGCATCATCTTTCCCATAAACTTTGTAACGCTTTCATTCAATTACAGCCTAAAAGGTTCATAAAAAAATAAAAAAGAATAAAACAATATTTAATGCATCATTTAGATGATATCAGATCATCTTCCAACTTTAAATAAAAAATTAAAACATCATAAATGTTCAATGTAAGTAAAGGGTTATCCACAAATCAATTTCAGTAAAATTGAAAAAAAGGTTTGGTTATTTTGACAATTAGCACATTATGAATATCTAATTAGTTAACTAGCACCCAAACAAAATTAATTAACTAACATAACACTCTTCCCAAATTGACTATTAAGGTCAACGGTCAACCTGTTTGATCGTTGACCGGCCTTTCGAATTTTTTCTTTTTTTTTAATACAATGATGCCACTTTTTTTATGCCATTTTTTACCATGATGCCATCTTTTGCTGTTTTGATTCCATTTTATTATTACATTTTATTTTCGTTTTGATCCCGCTTTTCTAATAAAATTGATTGATGACACTTTTTTAATGCCAGTTTTTTGACATTTTTTTGTTTACTGTGATATCACGTTGACCATTGATGCCATTTTTTTTACTGTTGACTACTGATGACACTTTTTTCATGTCAATTTTTTGATTATATTTTTACTGTGCTGCCAATTTTTTTTTCAAAGTAGTGTTTTGATGACATTTTTTTCTTTAATGTGATGCAACTTTTTTAAAGTAGTGTTTTGATGCCATTTTTCTAATGTAATTATTTGATGCCATTTTTTAATCAAACCGTTTGATGCCACTTTTTTTTTTAATTTAATCAATTGTATATCGATATATTTTCATCGATTCTACTTTTATTCACTGATGACACGTTTGTGATTACACTTCATTGATGCAATTATTTGTGATTATACTTCATTGATGCAATACTTTGTGGTGACATTTTTTTACATTTTTATATAATTGATGACACAAGAGCATAAAATTTAATTAAACTTTATTGATGACATCTTTTATTGGTGACTTTTATTCATCAATGACATTTGTAATTACACTTCATTGATGTCAATCATTTGTGATGACATTTGTGATGACATTTTTTTGTTAATGACATTTTTATAAAATTGACATATTCGTAATTAATAATTATATAATATAATTATATATACATACACATATATATTTATGGATGCTAAGTTTTCTTTGCTAAGTTCAATGAAAGCACAGAGGATGGTTGCTAGCTAGCAAACGTGCAAACCCTACCATTAGAAGTCATTATATCCTAATTCAATCTCATGATTATTTACAAGCAAGCATGTTAAAATTTAATAAGCTCTCCTTTTCACTGCTTGTTGGCATCAAATTTACACCCCTTCATTTGAAGGGCACAAGTGCTCCCCACAAATGACAACACAACACTATGACAGAATGACAGCAACTCCTATAAATTTCAGCAAGCTGCAACAGGAGCCAACATTTGGACAATGATGACAGCAATATTCATGCTTCCTTTGGTGTGCTTCATCCAGTGGCAACTCCTAATGCACAACGTCGAGCAATTCCTTCTTGTCCTCTGTAGTTACAACTTTCCACCTGCTTTAAGATATAACAACTTTGCTACACTCAACATCAAAATTGGAGCTTGACTTGATTCCAAAATCAGCAACCCACCTAAACTTGCAATTACAACACCAGATCTGCACACAAAAAAGGTGACCAAGCTACATAAAAAGAAAAGAAAGATGGAGATTCCAGTAGGCTTTCAACTTATTGAATGAATCGGCCATACAAATACATCTCAAATTATCATTATTATTAAGCAGACAACACAACATGTCCAAGCTAGATTAATTAACCAACAACTCTAAGGCAATTTTTTTCGGAAGAAAAACAAAACTGAGCATAACAACCATTTGAGTGTACGTAGCACCAGAAGCTCCATTATTTGAATTGTCTTACCGGAGGCATCAGGTCCTTGCAATATATACAACCGAGTTGATCTGAAAATGAATTTTTTTTTACATAAAAAAGGCAATTATTCAGAATGGAAGATTATGTTCAGAACTTGACATAAGAGTTCAGTGTTCCATAAGAACACAAATAAACTCATTGAATCAACCCGCCCATAGAGGCATAGAATGCAGTCAAAGGAAATGGCATTGAATATAAACAAAGGGAAATAGCTCACAGGCCAAAACAAAGGACATCTCCAACATGCAGCTCCACATAAACTTTAATCTTCACCTGGAGAAATGAATTCATAATATTTAATACAGTAACTATATAATCATCACATGCCTACTAACTATGGATTTCCATAAGATGAGGCCACAAATTTGATTTGGGAATGTAGGGAAGTGTTAACATATTTAATAAAAATGAATGACAACTCTAAAGTCATACATGTGGAGGGTTGATGATAGGTGTGCTCAACAGCTTCCATACACACCATCATTGGATATGGTAAATGTACCACCTGTCATTTCATCATTGGATATGGTAAATGAATGACAGCTTTGTGCTTAACATCTACTTGAAGAAATTAAAGCGGTTGCTCTGTACATTTTTGGTTTTTCATATGTATACATCTATATAAGACAGTAAACTATAGCATCCTCATAGCTTACAAACTTTTGCTTTCATTTGAGATATCAATTCGAATCCTTCGAGTAAGCTAGCAACTTTAACAATTAACCATCAACTAAGTGAACTAGACAACAAAGAGAAGTATCTCAATAAAAAAAGAAATTCCATAATCTCTGAGGAAGAAAAACATGCTTTAGAGACAAAATCACATACTCTAATTTTGGTTCTGGCTCCCCAGATGACAAAACTCTCATTACTGGTGGAGTGCATGTAATTCCCCCTCACACGACCAGAAGGTTTCCATGTGACTTCTACAACAAAATTAACAAATGCAGTAACAAAAATGGCAACTAAAAGCGGGCTTGACAGAGCCTTTGAGTTAGCTTTTAACTAGTACTTGGCTAATCCATGGATGAATTTCATACGAGCATAGATACTATTAAAAGATCAAATCTTGAAATTACAAACTTACTAAGACTAAGCATGTTGCAACATCACTGGAATCAATCAATGACAGCATTGACAATGTGCTATAAAAATGAGGAAGTAATGATACATTGCAGATTCATTGTGTGCAAAAATAAATTTGGTGACATTATGCTATAAAATGAGGAAGTAATGATGCCACTAAATCCTAACCCATCGAGTAATCGAACCCATGTCGATTACTCGATCCTCAACAATCTCACAATCTATAGTATAACATATCCTTGCCTAGACATTTCCACAAACACTTGGTGGGCAGCTTTAGACACCAAGATTTCAGAAAATTTAAGATCAATCCAAGTATTCTCAAGCTCCAAATCCTTATGCGATTTAACGAGTTGAATACTCAGCCTATCTGAACTCAAGATTTTGCAATTGCATTGACTCAAATGATAGAAGGATTTATGAAGTTACCTTATGGGAAGGACTCACTCTGTCGACACCAGTGTCCACACTGAGGACGTCGTAGAACGATCGGAATTCAACTTGGCGACACCAGTGTCCTCACAATAGAGAAAGACTGAACCTGGCCTTTGGAGCTGTCAACATTTCGAGCAATAAACGATCGGAATTGATCAGACGGCGATGGATGAGGCTCACCGAGGGCGTCGTAAAACGACTTCTCAGTTGTCTAGAGAGCGCCGAAATCGGGAAATTCGACAGGGGCATCGTCTAATTCCTCCTCCTCCATGAGGACATCGTGGATGAACCTGAGACAAGCGCCGTAGATATCGGGAGGTTCCGGGGGATCGCCGCTGAAGCTTGTCCCAGACGCCGGATCCAGATCGGGACTTAGGGTTTCCAATGGTGGAGGGAGATCTGAAATGGAGAAAGTGAAGGAGAAAGGTTGAGCGATGGTGGAGCGATCAGAGGTAGGAGAGGGTGGATCCAGATCGGGACTTAGGTTTCCAATGGTGGAGCGATCAGAGGTAGAGCGAGAGAGCGAGGGTGCTACACGCTAAAAAAAAATTAAATGGGTGTTAGAACGGCCAATAGATAAAGTGAGGATGCTATTAGGCTAATTAGATTAGGAAAATGTGATATTTCAGCAAATTTTCTCAAAAAGGTTCCTCTTCAATTATAATAAGAGAAAATTTGCGCCCCAAATTAGCCAAATATACACGTTCGTGTAAAGATTGCAAAAGTATCCATCTTAATTTAGTAACACACACACACAGTAACACACACACACACACATCTCAGATCCAAAATCGTCTCCTCCCCCGCTCTCGCTCCTCCTCTGGGGAGGCTCTCGCTCCTCCTCTATTTCCATGGCTGCCATGGCTATCAGACGATCCAGGAGGCGTTCGGTGTGGCGGACAAGATCGGAAACCTAGGGGATCTGGAGAGGCTGAGGGTGACCAAGAGGGAGGCAGTTGCAGTTCCTTCGTTGCAGCACTCGCTGTATGATGTAACCGACTCTGATGCCAATACGCTGCGTCTCCTGCAGAGGTAACTTCTCTCACTATTCTCCTCCAATCGATCTCTTCACCGTGTTGTCATCTATGGAATCTCAATCTCTTCTTCCGCCTCTGCATCTTCATTGCTGACAGCATATTGTGAATTTCTGGTTTTACAGTACAATGTGGAGATCTCTTTGATTTCAATACATTGCATTAGATGCTCGTGCTCTTGCGAGAGACGGTGAACCGTCAGTGTTGACAACTTCCTGATGCTCTTGCTCGAACTGCTCTTCCCCTCAAATCGATGTAGTTAAGCATTTCCTTGAAGCCGAAAGTGCCAAGGAAGAGGTTCCTGATTCAGAAGCTTCAAATCTGGAGGTACTATTGTTGTATAATGAGAGTATGAGACTGTCTTAAGCTGGCAATTAATCCAGAGTTCTGTTCGTCGTTCTCTGATTATTTGCTAATGTAGTTCTTGGCTTCTATTTCTTAACCATTTGTTACATGTTTGCTATTGCTGTCAAAAATTGAAATTGGGTGTTTTCTTGTTAATTATCTTTTTGCAATGTTGTATTTCATAACCATCTGTTACATGTTTGCTGTTGCAGTGTCAAAAATTGAAATGGGGTGTTTTCTTGTTAATTATCTTTTTGGAATGATGCATATTAATTTCGCATTAGCAAACAATTTCTTGTTACTAATGTTAACTGTAATCCAGTTAACAATTTTGATTCAAGTATTGCATTAGCAGACATCAATTTCGCATTAGCAAACAATTTTAGAAAAAAGAGCTTCTTAGTGAACTTATACTGTTTGCTTCTCAAATTTGATGTAGGAGGTAGATATTAGTGTCTTTATGTTAATGATTTTTAGTGCTGACATCGTATTTGTTTTGATATTATACATGTAGGTATATATGTATGCTTGAGTCCTTAAAAATTGGGTTATTTTTTAATGCTGACATAGCTTTTATGCGTATTTTTTTAGTGCTGAAATCGTTTTTAATTTGATATTATATATGTAAGTATATATGTATGCTCGAGTCCTTAAAAATTGGTTTATTTCTTAGTGTTGACATCGTTTTTATACTTGGTGAACCGGATCACTGGATATGTCAACTTTAAATTTGGGTCAGCTTTAAATTATGCGTATTTTTTAATGCTGACATCGTTTTTATGCATATTTTTTTAGTGTTGACATCGTTTTTAGTTGGATATGCTTGAATCATTAAAAATTGGTTTGTTTTTTAGTGTTGACATCGCTTTTAGTTCAATCTTATATATCTAGGTATATATGTATGCTTGAGTCCTTAGAAATTGGGTTGTTTTTTAGTGCTAACGTCGTTTTTATTAGTATTTTTTAGTGCTGACATAGTTTTTATGCGTATTTTTTAGTGCTGACATCGTTTTTAATTTGATATTATATATGTAAGTATATATGTATGCTTGAGTCCTTAAAAATTGGTTTATTTCTTAGTGCTGACATTGTTTTTATACGTATTTTTTAGCGCTTGCTTGCTGTATATTAGCTATTGATTGCTCAGTAGTTTTGGCTTGAATTTTAGAATCATGAAATGATTTGTCAAATAGCCTTTCTTCAATAACAGTAGCTTATCTTATTCCATTGTTGTGATGTAGTGGTAGGTATAGTAAGTAGATGTAGTAGGTAGCTCATTAACCTTGCATTTGAAAAAAGTGGATATTTGGAGATAACAACTCCAATATATATTTAGTTGGATATTATATATGTAGGTATATATGTATGCTTGAGTCCTTAGAAATTGGGTTGTTTTTTAGTGTTGACATCGTTTTTATACATATTTTTTAGTGCTGACATCGTGTTTAGTTGTATATTATATATGTAGGTATATATGTATGCTTGAATCCTTAAAAATTGGTTTATTTTTTAATGCTGACATAGTTTTTATGCGTATTTTTTAGTGCTGACATCGTTTTTAATTTGATATTATATATGTAAGTATATATGTATGCTTGAGTCCTTAAAAATTGGTTTATTTCTTAGTGTTGACCTCGTTTTATACGTATTTTTTAGTGCTGACATCGTTTTTATGCATATTTTTGTGTAGGTATATATTTGCTAACATCGTTTTTGCAATATAAGAGATGGATGAGGAAAGAGGCCAGCATCGTCGACGATGAAAAATTCTTTGTTTTAATTGTTAACGTTATTCTTTGTTTCTCACTACAAAAAATAAAATAAAACATTCGTTTCTTTTTTTGTAGAACATTCCTTTGTCTCTTTATTCTCCTCCCTTTATATTTTATATAAAAAACTTCCTTGTAAACGGTGTCAGCATTACTGACGTCAACATTCCCGACGTCGGCGCCAGCATTGACGCGCGAAAAAAAAACCTTCCTTGCAAACGGTGTCAGCATTGCTGACGTCAACATTCCCGTCATCGGCGTCAGCATTGACGCGCGGAAAAAAAAACAAAAAAACCTTCCTTGTAAACGGTGTCAGCATTGCTGACGTCAACATTCCCGACGTCGGCGTCAACATTGGCGCGCGGGAAAAAAAAAACAAAAAACAAAAAAACCTTCCTTGTAAACGGTGTCAGCATTGCTGACGTCAACATTCACTACAAAAAAAAAAGATATTAGCAACGGCTATTTGCCGTGGCTAAAAGTCCATTTGCCGTGGCCAAAGGGTATTAGCCACGGCTGTAGCCACGGGAAACAAGCCGTGGGGAAACATGGGGTGGCAAAAGAGATTAGCGACGGCTATAGCTGTGGCTAAAGTGCTAGCCACGGCAAGTTGCCGTTGCTAAATGATTTCTGGGAAATTAAAAAATTAACACTACTTTTTAGCCCGGATTCTTCAGACCCGGGCTAAAAAGTCCCATATTTATAAAAAAAAAAATACACCACAAATTCTATTTTAAATACATTCCTCTAGCAGCTGAACAGTAAAATTGTAAATGTAAAATTACACAATTAAGCTAATCTACTAGAGAATGAAATCACATTAAGCTAATCTATTCTAAATACATCTCTAATGTCGTGATTACCCTGCAGCAGCATTCACTAGTACAAAAAGGGGGACCAGAGAACGCTTTTTTAATGCATGGGAGCACACTTCTGGTACTGTGCTTATAGTGAGTGCGCTCCCAAACAAGCACACTTACTATTTAACCGTGATCCCATATTTTAAGCACTCTTTTGTGTTGAAGCGTTCTTAAAATTGTCATACGACCAATTATAAGAACACTTCAATTGAAGTGTGCTAAAAAAGGTTTTAGCACACTTTTTTCCAAACCGTGCTTAATAATAAGAACGCTTTAAATGAAAAGTGTGCTCTTTCATATTTATGTAAGCACGCTTTAAATAAAAAGGTGTGCTCTTTCATATTTCTCACAAGACCTCTTGCGCACTCGAACCAAGAGTCGAACCCAAGACCTCTTGCACCCTCATACTGAATTCGTCCACTTTACACTCCTGCCACCCGAGCTACGGAATTTTGTTGTAACTTTGTGCATTTACTTAATCTAATTACTAAAAAAACTCTAAATATATATATATAAAAAAATTCGAGAACGATTTATAAAAATAAATGAGGACACTTTAAAAGAAAAAAGTGTTCCCTTTAGTTAAATTTGGTTTTGGGAAGACACTTTTCTTATAAAATCGTGTTCGTTTTAATTTTTTTAAGCACGCTTTACATGAAAACCGAGCTAATTATTCCTTTAGAAACAAACGAGAACGGTTCTATAGAAAAGCGTGTTGATTTTCGTTAAAGTTGGCTTTGGGAACACACTTGTAAAATGAAACCGTGCTCGTTTTAATTTATTTTTAAGGACGCTTCACACGAAAACCGAGCTTAATAGTTTTCAGAAATAAATAAGAACGGTTTTATAGAAAAGCGTGTTCGTTTTAGTTAAATTTGATTGTGGGAACACACTTTGAGAATTAAACCGTGTTCGTTGTAATTTTTTTAAGCACGCTTTACACGAAAATCGGGTTAAATATTTTTTTACAAATAAACGAGAACGGTTTTACAGCAAAGCGTGTTTGTTTTAGTCAAATCTTGTTTTGGGAACACACTTTGAAAATTAAACCGTGTTTGTTTTAAGTTTTTTTAAGCACGCTTTACACGAAAACCGGTCTAAATATTTTTTTAGAAATAAACGAGAACGGTTTTATGGAAAAGCGTGTTGCTTTTAGTTGAATTTGGGGTTGGGAACACACTTTTAATATAAAACCGTGCTTAAAATAAAAAAAATAAACACGCTTGTCAAAAACCGTACCCAACTTACCGTGCTCCACCCCCTATATTTGTACTAGTGATTGCTCGAAGCAGATGAGCCACTCTCTTTTCCCGAACTCCACTCAGTTATATGTACCAAAGAATCAGCTATAATCTGCACAAGTCAATCATGAACTTGAGCAGCCAGAACAGGAGCTGCAAGCATACCACTATATCAGGGTCCGAATTTGCAAAGAATGAAGCAGCTTGGCTCAAGGGAATTCCTTCATATGATCAGATCCCCTCTCACCAAATTGAAACAGAAAACCAAGGTGTTCAAATCTCTCCATTGACAAGACCTGAAATAAGCCAGCCATGTGTTCATATGCTAATATCATCAAGGACTTCCATAACAAACTGAAACAAGATGGAAAATATTATAGAGTAAAGCACGCAAGATGCTATGAAGCTCAAGTTCCTTTCTCAAATAGATGGTGAAACAATCATGCCCAATTTCCCCTTTTGAAAACAAAGTCTATTTCAATATCACTAATATAAAGTTAAGAAGGAAAGGAACTTCAATTCGATTTAAATAGTCTATTTTCATTGAATCGATATATCAAACACGATGAAAAGTTCGACAAGCCCTGTGAATGATTTTCTTACTTTTGACTCAGAAGGCTCATTTCAACACTGCCATATATATAGCAATGTGGATGCCAGATCCTTCTGCACAGCAGCTAGCCTTTCGGGATCCAAATTCTAAGGCTTCACAAGAGCTCGCCTAAACTCTAAACAATGAAATGGCTTCATCGAGGCGTCCCGCCGGTTTCCACACCTCAGGGAGCAGCTCCAGTGTCTTGTGGAACATTTATGGCATTTTCCCATCTTGACCAATAAACAACATCAATTCGCCTACAATTCAAACGCAGCAGATCAGATGTGATGAAACCATCGGAAACATTATTTAAAAAACACAAACAATAACATAAAAATAGACGAACCAAACAACCACTATCCTAGTAGCATGATTTCATGCGGACATTCAGAGACCAACTCAGCTGCTGACTCAAATTAAGATAATCTTGCAGAAGGTTATCAGGAGATGACAATAGGGGGAAAGAGAGAGATTTTGTTTAAATCTTATTGAGATAGATGAAGAATGATTCAGAAGGGGAAATAAATGGCAGCCCAAGATTTCAAGCAGAGTTGATGTTATGGGCTACACTGCAATGAGAACATGTGATTGAATGTTACGAAATTCAGCACATGCTCGAGCCCTAAAATATTCTAACAGCAAAAGTAATATAATAGATTCAACATACCAAGATTCCAAGCAGATTTGTATCACCAGCTTCTGAAGGAGAAGCAAGCTGATTCAAAAAGTGGGTCCACCGTGTCATAGGAGCAGAAAAAATCAAGCTAGCACCTGATACAAGCTAAATTGTTCTTTTTTCAAGAATGTATGAGAAATTCCTGCATCATAAAAAGTAATAACAATAATGAATCTTTATGAGAATAAAGAAAAGCCCATAAAGATTAGATCTGATGGGGGGAAAAAAACTAGAACCTGTGGAAAAACCGGATTGGATCCTAGAACTTGTAATTATCCAAGTAACTATCAATATATGCTTCAATTCCTTAACAAAAATAATAAGAGAAACCAATAGAATCGATAATATGACACATGTTTACTCTATCGAAAGGATGAGTTCTTTGATAATTCTAATCTAAAATATTGCTTTATCCACATTATCTAGCTCTAGTGAAAGAAAATGAAACAGCTTGGCCAGGATATTTGCAGTCAAACATCGAAAGGCTCTTCCTATTTTTTAATGTTCATGCCCCAAAACAATCCAGGTTTAGTCTATAGATGGCAACCACCACTAGTCCAGCTTTAGTCTATAGATCATAAAAAGAAAAGGGTGATCAAGTCAACTTCAAACATGGTTTTACATGACTTGTAAAAAAAATTGGTTGAAAATGGTAGGACATACGTAAATTGTATCTTGGTTCATTCTATATTGAAGGATGTACAAGGCGGATCACTCAGTTAGATAACTAAGTTGCATCAAATCATCCACACCATCAAGGATATCAAGATTTGCTAGTATTAAACAATCAGCTTGCACCTATATAACCTGAAAATGGATCAGGTGATTAGAACACGTTTTCATGAGAGAAGTGTGCAAGTATGCTATCAATACGAGGATACTAACCTTTCTGTTAGGCAGTGAAATGGTGCTTTCAGAGCCCAAAGTGGATAAAGTTCTAGCAAGCTCCCAGCTCCCGTTTGGAAGGTGGTACCAAGATTGAAGATTCTGAAAGAATATTTATAATTAGGAGACTGGGATGAATAAGTATGCAAGCAACACTATGCAAAAATAGTTAAACATTCACTAGAACAGAACGACTATAAATTAGTCTACCATTCTACTCCTCTTATATACTAGGTTCAACCCTACTTTCAGTCTAATGATGGTTTTTTTTTTGCATGGTTATCTTGCAACAAAGAATCAACATAATACACATGGTGAAATACTGTATTAGAAGATTAAAAAAGGATAAAAAGATACTTATTTCAGAAATGGGGCCTCCATACTCCCTACCAGATGCAATGAGCTCAGTGTTCTCCCTCTTCCTCACTTGAATCAAAAGCAACTCAATTCTTTCATCATCAGCCTCAATACCCACCGTAATGCAACAATATCCCTTGTTATTCCAAAACACACAAACAGTCCAACACAAAACCGACAATAAGCATCAATGATCTTTGATTCAAAGGTAGCAAACAAACAAATTATATCAAGAACTGATTAAAAAAAAAAACAAATTATGTCAAGAATCCTGAGTTTGAACTTTAGCTCTAACGATATCAAAATAAATTTCAACTCCACAATTACACTTGAACAACAAACAGATTACACCAATATATTCCATATACAATTATAGTATTATACAAAGACACCTTTTACTCTTTAGAATCACTAATAATACATCATAAAAAAGCAAATATAGTCTCTTAATTGCAATAAAAGGACACTATGAATAGAATTCTAAGTCACGCCTAGAAATAGATGAAACGATACATCAATTCAAACTCGATAGAGTGCGTTAACTAATAATCACATGAACTTCCAGATCAGATGGTTATATAGGTTTGTTTTGTAGTAAAGATTCATTTTCAAAACACCTAGAATGGTGAGAATAAGCCAAAAGGACAAGACAGTACCGGCTGATGCATATCGAAACCCTACAAGTTGGAACCTTGCCTTGTAAATTGT
The DNA here is from genome assembly GCA_037127255.1 of Persicaria tinctoria. NCBI lineage: Eukaryota > Viridiplantae > Streptophyta > Magnoliopsida > Caryophyllales > Polygonaceae > Persicaria > Persicaria tinctoria. Next base: position 6,643,107 of record JBANSL010000020.1, read on the forward strand.
AATTCATCTTGGTCTGAAAAAAAAAACTAGAGAATTCAATGCAGTGGGCAATTGAAACCACCCGAAATTCATCAAAACCATCACCAATCAAGATGTTGTCGACTCAACTACCTGCTTTCCATCAAGTCCCGACTCAAGTTTCACAGACACGAGGCTTTTAGGCATCTCTTCAAGCTTCACATAAACAAGTTTCCTCATAGAACAAAATAAAGAGAACATTTTTAAAACCCTAGAATTGGAGCTGTAAGAAAGCTTAATTGAGAGATAAATTGAATGACAAATTGATGCTAAAGAAGCTTACCTTAGGCGTTGCAAGAGAGACTTCGGTGACAAAATGGATGGACGGAGGAGGAAGCTCAGACAACAGTGCAACAGGAGGTGGGACGAGAGAGGGAAACCACGCGCAAAGATCCAGAAATAGGTCAATCGTTGAGTATGAGGTGGAGGGATGGAGACGCCGTAAGAAGGAGGTGTCGAGGTGGAGGGATGGAGACGCCGACGAGGAGGAGGTGGAGTGAGTCGCTGGTGGCTTCAGTCGTTTATGGTTTCGGGAGAACATGGAAAGAGGAGATCTCAGATCTGGAGGGATAGGAGAAGCGGCGGCGGAGGCGGCGGTGGAGGCGGTGGCGGTGGCTGTGGAGGTGGCGGTGTCGGCAACAATGGTGGCAGTGGCGGTGGTGAGGATGACCGCGGGAGAGGTGATCGATGAGTGGATGAGGGGGTTTGGAATCCTGAGAGATCCGGAAATAGGTTTCAGGAGGGATGGAGATGCCGGCGAGGAGGTGTCGAGGTGGAGGGATGGAGACGCCGGCGAGGAGGTGGAGTGAGTCGCCGGTGGCTTCAGTCGTTTAGGGTTTTGGGAGAACATGGAAAGAAGAGATCTCAGATCTAGAGGGATAGGAGAAGCGGCGGCGGTGGTGGTAGTGGAGGCGGTGGCGGTGGATTTGGTGGTGGCGGTGTCGGCAACAGTGGTGGCAGTGACGGTGGTGAGGATGACCGCGAGAGAGGAGATGAGTGGACGAGGAGATGACCGTGTGAGAGGAGACGAGAGTTGTGAGGCTGAGAGTGAGTGTTACAGAGGATATGTCCAATTATTTCTACTACCCAATGGCCACGGCAAATATCTGCCGTTGCTACCAAGGGTGGCTAATATCTTTTTTTTGTAGTGATTCTACCAAGGGTGGCTAATATCTTTTTTTTTGTAGTGATTCCCGACGTCGGCGTCAGGATTGACGCGCGGAAAAAAAAAATGCTGACGTGGAGGGGGGGGGGGGGGGCACAAGGGGGCACGCTGGAGGGAGAGGGGTGCACATAGGAGGGGCAAGGGTTGTGTATAGTTTTGCAAAATTCTCACAATCTTGTATAGTTGGCTAATTTAGCCTTTGTATTTGTATAGTTTGCAAATTGACCCTTATAATAAATCTACCACTCATCATGTAATTACTAGCTTACACATGCTTCTGTTTACACATTTTTTCCCCATAATTCAAATGTTATATTCTTGGGTTTAGGTTTTGGAACATAGTTTAAATTTGATAAATTGGTGGTTTTTTATGTTTCATTTTTGGTTGGTAATTGAATACTTTTAAGGCTCGTTTGACATAAATATGTAAGGTAAACAGAATGAAAACAAATTTTGTGTAGAAAATTAATATATCTAGATCATAAGAGAAGAATGCTGTTTTTTCTATGAAAAATAAGATAGGAGAGTTAATGATTAGAGTAGTATAGGTCATGGTTACTCTCTTGTTTAAATGAATGTCTGAAATAAGGATGAACAAAACCAATTTTGTATGAAAAATTGAAAGGAGAGAGTAGTGATTAAATTTGTTAACAATGTATCTTCAAATATAAACGGATTATATTAATTTTATTTCGTTTTACCTTTCCAAAATTTAAACCAAATGAGGTCTTAATTACATAAAAATCGAATCCACGTAAAATATTTTATCCTTATTATTTTAAATCTATCAAAATCAAATTTAATCAGTAATACTTCCGATGTGTAGCATCAAATAGATAATTTGCACGAATTTTCATTTCCACTGTTATTTACTCATCCGATTGGAAATATAAGACATTTTCACTTTTGTGCACGTAGTTTAAAGAGCTAAAAACTATTTAAAATATTAATTTTTTTAGTTAAATTTTTTTTTACACTATAATACTTATTAATAATAAGTATTATAGTTTTTAGCTCTTTAATTAATAAGTATTATAGTGTAAAAAAAATTTAAAAAAACAATATTTTACATAATTTTTTAGCTCTTTAAATTACTTGCTCAAAAGTTAAATGTCTTATATTAAAAATTGGAGGGAGTGTTTGGGTGTGTTTGGATTCCATTGCATTTTAAATTATGGTATTTTTGGATTTCACGATGTATTAATTATAATGCAATTATTTTATCTCAATAAGTATTATAGTGTAAAAAAAATATTAAAAAAACAATATTTTACATCATTTTTTAGCTCTTTAAATTACTTGCTCAAAAGTTAAATGTCTTATATTAAAAATTGGAGGGAGTGTTTGGGTGTGTTTGGATTCCATTGCATTTTAATTATAATGTAATTATTTTATCTCAGCGTTTGGTTATAAAAATAAAAATCTCGTAAAAACCAAGGTAAAACCGTAATTTAATCAAATAATCACATAAATCGAGATAAAATAATTGCATTATAATTAATATATCGTGAAATCCAAAAATACCATAATTTAAACACCTTAAAAATTGTGTTAACCAAACACTACCTTATCATTTTGCATTATAAACATAATGGATTTGGAATCCAACCACACCATTTATTTATTTTCAAATTTTATAGATTTAAAGTAATTTTTCCATTTTTTTTTAACAATCCCCACTCTAATTACTCCCTCCGTTCCAAAATACATGGGTTTTTAGTTTTCGGCACGCTTTTTAAGGAGTGAAAAACTATATGAAATATTATTTTTTTAATTAAATTTTTTATATAATTTGATACTTATTAGTAATAAGTATCAAATGATATAAAAAATTTGATTAAAAAAATAATATTTCATTAAGTTTTTCGCTCCTTAAAAAACGTGTCAAAAAGGAAAAGCCCATTTATTATGGAACGGAGGTAGTATATCTTTAGTCCTAATCCTAATCCCCTTTTATTCCTTGCAGTTTAATCAAAAAGCTGAACACTGCAACCGCCCAAATTCCATTTCACTTAATCTCTCTCTCTTTCCCAATTCCTCACCCGGCCACCCAAAAATCCGGAATCAATCTCCATGGAAGAAAATCCGAAAACCCAAAACTCAAAACATGCAGAAAAATCAGATGCAGCAACAGGGGAGATTGTACAGCTGCCGCCTGATCGCCGCCGTCACCACCACCAGCACCGGCCCAGGCCTCCGCCGGCGGAAGTCAAGAGGCATCTGGCGGCGGCGCCGGTGACCGTACGGGGCCGAATCACCCTGAAGAGGTTGCTGCGGGTGACGTCGGTTGCTTGTGGGATACAGTTCGGGTGGGCCCTACAGCTGTCCTTGCTCACCCCGTATGTGCAGGAATTGGGGATCCCTCACGCCTGGGCGAGTGTGGTGTGGCTCTGCGGGCCCCTCTCGGGGTTCCTGGTGCAGCCGCTGGTGGGGCACATGAGCGACCGCTGCACCAGCCGATTCGGCCGCCGACGGCCGTTTATTGTCGCCGGCGCCGCGATGATTATAGTCGCGGTGCTGATTGTGGGGCACTCTGCGGACATCGGCTACTTGCTCGGCGATAGGGGGGGCAAGCGGCCGATGGCGGTGGTGGCGTTCGTGGTAGGGTTTTGGTTGCTTGATGTGGCGAATAACACCACTCAAGGCCCCTGTAGAGCCTTGCTTGCAGATCTTACAGGTATTCCATTTCCCCCTTTTTGATTTTTGGCTGTAAATGTCTCGTTCTATTAAAATTGGGAGTGGAATTTGGACTTTCATTGTTTGAATTTTAAATTTTTTTGTTTTTTTTGGAGAATGTTTGTTGTATTTTATATTCAAGGCAGTGTATGGCTTTTGTTGGTAATCATTTTAATTATTATATACTCCTTTGAAGCATTGATTGAAGTTGTTTATACTTTATAGGGATGAAAATGAATATGTCCTTTTCTTGTTGCTTCTGTTATCTTGTGCCGAGAGGACATTTTTGCCCCTAGGGTAGGGATGAAGATTGATGATGATCATTGATCTCCATGGTTATTTGTTGATTTGCTTATCAATTATTTGTAATTTGATGGGAGATTTTGCAGGATAGGCAAAGAAAATTTCCAATTCAGTCTTTGATTGACATGGGTCAGTGGGTGTTAGACAAAGAGGGACTGGTCAATGTTGGTCAACATTGGATGAAGCTGAAGGGTCTAGTATTTAAGGAAATGGAGATGCAAACATTTAGAATGTGTTAGTTTTTGAATATGACTTGTTAGTTTTCACTGGTTTGATTTTTGGTGATTTGAGATTATATTGGATTAGTTAGTGAGGGACTGAATCAAGTGTAAGTCAAGAATGGTATAGTATATAGCTGATGGTTTGAGTCGTTTGACCATTGCAGTTGAGTTCATATGATCATATCATCTCTGTACAGGAATAATGGCTTACTGATATTGAGGCTTTGGAGCATAAACAAATTTTGATGTAAACACATAGCTCAAAATCTGTTAAAGGCTGTCATGGATGCACATTTTTGTATTACTAGATGATATATTAGCGTCGGCGATGCTCTTATCCTTTTCTGACATGTGAAACTGAGGGCATTGTATAGGATCAGCAGCAGATTAGATTGTAATCTAGTCAAATTTTGGGCTATTCTATTGGCAAAGGTATCCATAATTAAGTTACCCTACTCGAGATTGTTCCTTCTTATTTAGCTTTTATTTGTGTTATTAGGAAAGGATCATCGGAGGAACAGAGTGGCAAATGCATATTTCTCTCTGTTTATGGCAGTCGGTAACATTCTTGGATTTGCCACTGGAGCATATAGTGGGTGGTTCTCAATTTTCCGATTTACTGTTACAGAGGCATGTACTGTAAATTGTGCCAACCTGAAGTCTGCATTTTTCATTGATATTGGATTCATTGTGGCGACTACATTGGTGTGCGTATTAGCTGCCCAGGAAGTGCCTTATAATCCCCGTGACAATTCCAAAGCTGTCTCTGAAGAGTCTGAGCATTCAGGTTCTGCTGAAGAGGCCTTCTTATGGGAGCTATTTGGAACCTTCCGGTATCTGTCAGGATCTATTTGGTTAATCCTATCAGTTACTGCTCTCACATGGATTGGATGGTTTCCGTTTCTTCTCTTTGATACTGACTGGATGGGTCGAGAGATTTATGGTGGAAAGCCGAACGATGGTGAAAGCTATAGTCTAGGGGTTAGAATGGGGGCATTTGGTCTCATGCTGAATTCTGTGGCTCTGGGGATAACTTCGCTTTTGATGGAGAAGCTCTGCAGAAAGTGGGGCGCTGGGATTGTCTGGGGCGTTTCAAACATTCTTATGTCCATGTGCTTTGTAGCCATGCTTGTGATTGCATTTTTGGTGAGCCGTTCAGACTCATATGGGCAAGGAATGCCATCAAATGGTGCTGTTACTTCTGCGCTGGTAGTCTTTGCAGTTCTCGGCATTCCCTTGGCTGTAAGTTTCTCTGTTTACATCTGAAGGATAGTATGTTTATTCTATTTTGTAATGTTTATTCGATTGTGTACTCATAGTTGCTTCTTATCCGGTTTTCTGGACTAACTCTTTCCCTCTATATATTTCATTTACTTTTGCTGCAGATCACATACAGTGTTCCCTATGCTATGATCTCTTCTCGGATCGAATCTCTAGGGCTGGGTCAAGGTACTTTCGCTTTGCGCACTTCTCCTTCGTGCATTTCTTTCACCTGCCCATCTTGGAAAGGGAAGTAATCAGCTGATGGATCTATACGCTAAACTGCAGGTTTATCTATGGGAGTGTTGAATTTGGCAATTGTGATTCCACAGGTACGGCTTGACAATCTTCGTTTAAACCTTTGCACAATCCTTTACTTTAAAGAAACTTAATCGTTCCCTACAAGACAAAGGAAATCTTGTATACTAATCAAATGCTCAAGAAATGGCACTACATAGGCTCATATATTTCTGGACAGTGAAGATGAAAATATCCCTTATATTTGTATATCAGCATTTGCTTCTTCCTATCAAATCTGGGTAAATGTTTATGTATTAACAAAGGATGCAATTTAAACATAGTTCATTCGACAATTGTATTGGCAAGACATAGGAGTATACAATCACTGGCATCCATTACAAAAACTGGAGGAGCAAATATATTGCTGCCTAGGACTTAAAACATTTTGATTCCAAAGGTTTCAGTCTCTTCCAATATTCCATTGAAATAATGCACAAGATAAATGTGTGCGATCTTTGGAGCACTTTGTTCAAGATTTCGGTTATGTGAACCCATGCAACACTCTTTGGTATTGGTTTGGTTTAAATGGATGAAGCCTAAGGGGATGCAAAAATTGTGGATTTTGTATATTTGTCTAATTAACAAGTAGGTTTAGATTAAGCTGGTGTCCCTTTGCAAATGATGAAAATTGTTGGCTTAATTACAGGTGGTGGTATCGCTGGGAAGCGGGCCATGGGATCAACTCTTTGGTGGCGGAAACTCGCCAGCATTGGCAGTGGCAGCAGCTGCTGCCTTCACCAGTGGGCTGATATCCATATTGGCTCTATCCCGATCAAGAACCGAAAAGCAGAGAACCCTTGTGATCCATGTATGAGGTATTTCAGTTTATTGTATTTGCATATGCATTTTTTAAACTTTGTACATGTAGCCAGTTTTGCAAAGAAGAGCTTGTTCCGTGATTTCGGTTTAGATTCATATTTCAGATATTTCAGATGTTTGATGCTTCATTACACAAACATTACATGTGCATTTTCACCGATGGCTTTTGAGGTCTGTGAACCTGCACTCCTATATGATTGTTGAATGTATGTGCTCAATTGTAACTTAATAAACCAAAAAATATATCTCATTCTGTCGGCTGGTGTGTATGTTTTAACCCCAAATTTCTTTCTTTCTTAAATACTACAGTACCTTCATTCAACATAAGATGTCATTTTAGCTTTAGATGCACTAGTTAGTTAAGTTCATTCAACTAACATATGACATCCCTGAATGAACTGGGGCAATTCCCCGGCCTGTTTAGTTAAATTTAGGGGTTTGGGTAAATCAATTGGCAAGCGGGCATACTGGCCCTTAGGATCCTTAACATATGATGTTGTATACTTTGAGTGTTGTATGAGATGAAATGCAACAACAAGACGGTTCCTCCATTCAATAAAACATGTTATTTGTGTACGCTTTTTAAGAATGTTTTAACTATATAAAAAGTGTCTGAAGAGTAAAGTGACATGTCTTATATAACGAAAGAAGTAGTTTTTTTTTTATCATCATAAAAAACGTACATGAGTGGTAGCCATTAGCCAATATGTTTTTGTGAAACGAATAGACTAATAAATAGGGGTGGAAATGGGTCGGGTGATGGATGGGTGGACCCATTTTTTCACTCGACCTGTCATAAAAAAAATTTCACCTGACCCATCACCCACCCGTCTAATGTTTCACCCGACCCGTCGGGTGAAAGAAATTAAAAGAAAATGAGTTACAAGATATACCTAAAAATCATTCATATTTAATAATTTTATAAATCATGTCAACGTATGAATCTTACTAAATTAATAAAAGACTTATTCATACATTATATCACTATCTTTAACTTACAAAATTAGTATTAGAGGTTTAATATCAAACTAAATGAGATGAATTTAGCGTGGTTACTAGACTCAATAAAATAAAAAAAAGTATAGAAAAACTATGTTCTTAGAAAAAAGACTCAGGTGACCGTTCTTTAATATCTTTGAATGAAGAGGATTATTGTTACAATTCTCATGACAGATTGGGAAAATACGATTTGGTTAATCATGCATTAATAAAGTGATATGCTAACAAAGTCATTGGAAAAAGCCAAATTGCTTATACTCTATCGGTATATGCAAAACAAATAAAAGAAATTTTAAAAAGATATAGAGTTAAATAATGCGAGTTTATATTTTTTTAGACCTTTTTGAACAAGAACACTTGGAAAATGGAGAAACTAGAGGTAGAAAAAGGAGAAATATGTTAGTTTTGTTAAATTGTACGGAGTATTATTTATATATTAGCCTCTTTTTTTAAATAATCGGGTGGGCTAATAGGTGATTAAACGGGTAGGGTAATGGGTCGGGTGATGGGTGAAAAGTATATTATCCCTTTCACCCGATCCATCACCCATCCGTCATGTGTTTTTTTTTTCCCGGGTTTTCACCCTAATAACCGGGTCTGGTGAATCGGGTGAGTCGGTCACCCACGGGTGATTTCCAACCCTACTAATAAACATAGTGTTGCAAAAAGAGACTTTAATGGATGGGCTGACCCGTCAACATTGTGGGTTTAGGCAATATATTTTCCTCCCTAAGGTTGGGGTCTGGTCTAAGCTTGACATGCAAACATAGGCAGGTAAAAGCCTAGCCCAAGTCCGTCCATCCCATGGTTAGGTTAGGTCTATTGTTAACTTCATGGGGAGCGAGTGAATAGATTGAGTTGAAATAAAAAGCCTCACTATATGCAATTTGTATGGATGTCATTAGTTTTTCAGGTTTAGTTTGTTTAAAAATGAGTCTACTTCTAAAAGAGCTTGAATTTGAACTCTAGTTTAAAAGTATTTTCATACTCGGGCTGTTTAGTTAAATGAACGAGTACGAGTCAATTTTTTTTAGCTTAAAACGAGTTAATACTTGACTTATTTAGTAAAAGAATGAGCTTAAACCGCCCAAGCTTGAGTCACTCGGTTCAAAAAGCAACTCGGCTTGTTTTAAAACATAGACTATGGTAAAAGAGTAGTTCACGGGATATGTGAAGCTGATGGATTATTTGTATTAAATACATGTTAATAAGCTAGTATGCTGTTTGATAAACCTAATAGTTAAGATAGCTGATAGATACTTGTGGAAAAAAAAATCAAAAGCCCCGAAAAAGCTAGCTTGGGTGAGTAGCTGTTAAAAAACCCTGATTTAAAAAGTTACTTAAATTATTTCATTTAAAACTATATAATATAAAAATCAAAAATTTCGAAAAACTAGCTGATGGTGCGGACTGGTGCCAAATAGAGCTACAGGAACCTAGGAAAATTTGTTTAAATTTCACGAAATTCGAGTTATCCAAGCTAGAGCCGAACATCAATTTAAATCAAGTTTAAAAATGTTCTCCCACTCACCTTATATAACAAACTGAATAAGCTCGAGCCAAATTTTTTTCGAGTCTAGCCCGAGCTCGCTTGTATAACATTCTTACCAATTTTTAACAGCAAACCTAACTCATAACTTATCTATAACCAATACCGTAAAATGACATTTTTTCCTGAATTGAATGAAGGGAGTAGGTCTTATCAAACATATGAAAGCTTGAACTAAACCATGGAGAAATTTGGATTTATATGCCTCTAGCTTAGAGGATAAGCGCGGCGATCGATCGACAATCTGCTCAACCTCGATCACTACCTCTCTTCCTGAATATGGAGCACAAAAATGAGTCATCAGTATCACCCACGGATAGTTCTTTGCTGGGGAATTGGCCAGCACTGTTGCCACAACTTTATCGTCAACTTGGCATCATCGAAAACTCTTGAAGATGCTTATGGATAAAAGATTCTAATCGATCTTGAACCACTCCTTGGAACTGTTGTCGCTGTCGATACGAGTTGCTCGTATCTTTTTGTTAGCGTTTACTGTATAATGTCAGGCTTGATGTGGTTCTTCACCACACCAAAGCAATGAATGTGTAGATAAGGCTTTTCAGAAAGGGAAAAAATGGTGCTTGTGGAGGTATTTGTTCCAAGTCACCTCTTTGAACATCTCTTATACAGTAACAAAAATGTGCTCTTCAAACTTTGGGAAGGTCCATTGATTTTCCCATTTCAGATTTCGGCGCCATGTCCTTTTATTGCTTGTAATGTGTTGTTTAGAAACTTGGAGTTTAGGCCAAGTTTGCTCAACACAAATAACTCCATTATCAACTCCTTATCCACAAAAATATATACTCTACTTGAAAATCTACTATAAAAGGCAATTGGGACTGATTAGAAACTAGGTCTTTATTATTCAAACTTTGGACGTGAGATTCTTTTTGTCTCTTCACATCTGAATAGTAGCGTTCATTTCGGAGTAATAGATTTCATTCATTAGTCAGTTAGAGCTTCAAACAGAAACCATATAATTAATAAAATGAGGAGATAAGGAAGAGAGTGTGAGGCTGAGAAGTTTTTGCTAGTTTAGGCAACTGGGCTGGATGAACTTGAATTGCCCATTGACCTCAAAGTAAGGATGGAAGAAAGACAAGGACATACACCACAACTAGCTAAATCAAATCCTAATGGGCTCTACTCACATCATTCCTAAGATCATGTATAGAATTACCTTATCTCAACTACAAGTCTACAACCAATCCATGCCTCTTTTTTTTCACACATATTTTTTTTTTGATAAGGGTAGGATTTCGAAGTACCAGACAAACTTACTAGAGAGGCTGAACAAACGGCAGACGAACCAACTGTCATGACAACAATAAAGAAATGTAAAACGCAAAAGAAAATGATCGACACAACTGATCATGACAACAATCAGACCAACAACGACAACAAGTGTGGAAGTTGAGGAAGACTTGGGGGTGTCCTGCGAATGCCGAGAATATATATGGGAGAGTCGAGAAGTTTTTGTTATCTGAATGGTTGTACAACAATATGTTTTTTTTGTTTTGTACTAAATCCGTCGGAACTCGTGATCGAGGACAGTAGGAGTAGTCCACCGACTTATATACTAAGGCTGGTTATGATTTCCCCAGTCGGGGTGGCTCACTGGGGGGGACTGGGGAGCAAGGGGGATGTCAGGAGGTCTCGGGTTCGATCCCTACCTTCGCCCCTTTCCTCGGTGCGTGGCTGTTGCTAGCTGGGTCACGTGCCCGGGGTTTGCCACCAAATGTGAGTTTCTCGTCATTAAAAAAAAAAGTTTCGATTTGGGACTCTTTTGACCTCATTCATATCTCTCTATGAAATTGACATAAATTGGAGAATCTTATTGCAGCCCATGTTCTCTTGAAATGTCGCTTTGAGACTAATCAAGAGAGCACCATTGAATAAAGGCAGGAGCGGCTTGTGTTGTTCGATATACTATGATCGGTCTCTTCACAAGATATTTCTTTTTAAAAATTTTAATTTTCATCCGAGTATTTATTCCCTCCCTTTTTTTCCCCGAAAAAAAAGAAGCATTTTGGTCGATTTCGATTTGAAGCTATGTGATTGGTTGGATGGTGAATTGGTGATGCTTTCGAATAAATAAACAACAGTGTAGAAATGGTGATTAGGGAAACAAACGGTTGTAGTTGCAGATGCAAGTTCTGTTTATGGAAAGCTTGATGAGGGTGTTTTTATTACCTTTGTGTGCTTCCCCTTTTGATCTGTGTAGACTTATGCTTATATTCGTTTAGATGGAATGTTCCACCATTTGTGTATATATCATCTTTTATCACATATATAATGGAATCAATTCCAGTACTGTTTTGCACTTTTTTGATCTGTTGCTGTCAAACCATGTTTTGGGAATTTAACAAACAGGCTAACAAACACGAAGATTGATTATAAATTTGCTTATAATCACATGTCTTAATCTCAATCTAATCAAGGATTAGCCCTAATTGCATGAAGAAAAAGGAGATCACGGGAGATAATTGTCTGCCAAAAAAATCTTCAATTTAAAAGTGTAGAAGTTGTTGGGAGAGAATTCAAGCTGGTTCACACAACATGTCTTTTGTTGTATCATGGCAATTAGTAAGTCTGCCGTTCCGTCGGCCTATCGAGATTTCTGGCAATATATTGCATGTTCCCTCATATCATTTTCTGTATAAAAAAAATCAGGATCCAAATCCTTTGTCTTCGAATATTTCCCTTCTCTCACAAATTTACATTTTTTAAAAATTCTTTTAATTTGTTTTTTTTTTAAATTTTATTTCATTTTTGTATTTTATTTATATTTGTAGGATGTGGGGGGAAGGGGTTGGAGATAGGAGAGGGGGACACATTTAAGAACGGAGGATTTATTGCAAAAAAAAAAAAATACAGACATTTAAGGGGTTTCAAAGGTTATGGGTGTTTCTCTCATGAATAGGGGTCGGGTGGTGGCCGGACTGGTGGCAGCCTGGTGAAGCGGTGAGGGTTACCCATTTATTGTTCAAAGAGAAGGTTTCTTTCTCTAGATGAACGTTGATTTGCAGTCAACGAACAGGCGGTGGTGGTCTGTTGTGTGTGAATGGGGAGACAAGGTCAATCCCCACCTATTGAGAGTTTTCATTTGCCACGAGTCGTGCTTTGTAGCGCTCGAAAGTACCATCAACTCAAAACTTGTGACTGAAAAAGCCACATACAATGAACAATGTTTGCCCTAGGGGGGCGAGGCATTAACACCCAAGTATCATTGTTTATAAGAGCTTGATATTCATCTATCATGATAACCTTCCAATGAGGGTCAAGGAGGGACATTTTGTGAGAGGTAGGAATAGGGGAGGGGGTGGGTGTAGACATGGTCTTCAAGGTAAAAATTCGACGAGGCTTGGTGATCCCGCTTTTGCTTATGGTTTGCATTTGGTGAACGGGTTGCTGGTTTATAGGAGCAACGGGAGATGACGGCGATGTAGAGGTAGGATTGACACGTGACACGGTGCTAGGAGGTGAGGTCGGTGGGCTACGGTCAGGAGAGGCATGCGCTCGAGAGAGCTGGAGTTGCTGAAAGACCCAATGGTGGGTTGAGTCATCCGAGATGGGGGTGGGGGAGAGGGGGTGGCAAATAGGAAAACACGCTCATCAAATGTGACATGGCGGGAAATGATGACTCGATTGGAGGATAGGTCAAGACACCGATAGCCATGATGGTGAGAGGGATAGCCAAGGAACACATAACGGCAAAATCCTAGCTCTAGTTTGTTGTACGTGAGTGACGGAGGCTTGGTTTGGAAAACAAAGACAACCAGACACCCGAAGATGAGAGTATGTCGGAGTGGTGCGATAAAGGGCTCGTGTGGGGCTGTAGTTGTGAAGAGTGGTAATAGGAAGAATGTTATGGAGGTAACAAGCACACTCGAGAGCAAAATGTCACATATTCGGAGGAACCGAGGCATGAAGGAGCATGGTACAGATTGAATTATTAATGGTGCGGATGGTCCGTTCTGCTTTGCCATTTTGGGAAGACGTATATGGATAGAAGAATCTGAATGTGATGCCATGTTTTGCAAATAATGAGTGAAATGCCTGGTTGTCAAATTCCCTACCCATATCACATTGCAAGGGTTTGATGAACATATTAAATTGAGTTTGAACAAATGTGTGAAATCTAACAAAGATGTCAAAAACTTGAGATTTGAATTTGATAGGAAAACCCAAAGAAAGTGAGTGAAATCATCCAAAAATAAAATATAGTAACGACAACCATCTAAACTAGCAACTGGTGACGTCCAAAGGTCACCGTGAACAATGTCAAAAGGAGCTCTAGTAATAGTTTAAGAATCTGCAAAAGGCAACCTAACGTGTTTCCCTAAGGACAAAGAGTGGATTTTTGAATCCTTATTAACACCATTAATATAGAACTTTCGGAGGAAGGAAAAAACGGGCGCGCTGGATGTCCAGGAGAGCGTGCCAGACAGGGAAGGATGGTTCAATGAACTCTGCAGACAGGGAGTGGTGAGCAGATGATGGCGTGGTAACTATCTACAACGCTCACAAGCTATTGCATCTCAAACGAGGTTTTCCCGTGGGAAAGTCCTTGACAAAGAAATGATGGGGGTTAAACTCAATAGAAGCAATGTTTTGACCATTTTGAGTGGTAAATTAACGAACATAAATGATGTGGGTCAAACTCAATAGAAAATCCTTGACAAAGATTTTTACCAAACGATGGGGGTCAAGTTGCTTCCAAAGGTCATCATCGACGTACACATGATGCGATTCGGTAGGGTCGATGTGAGCCATAACCTTGTGAACACGGGTTGTGATTTTGAAGAGTGCTGCCCATGAGTTGTACTGGACTTTATCAACATCCAAAATAAGAGGGATATAGTTACAGATATTAGAGACCTTAAGGGTTGAATGAATTGGGGTCTTTTCAAGGGTAGCGTTGGCAATCTGAGCGCCATCAGGGATCCGAGTGTCGTCTGTAGGCTTCGAAGACATGGTGAGGGAAGTTTGTCAGAGAGTGGAAGGAGGAGGATTATGTGACTATAGTGGGTGGGTGATGCCAGCAACAACGTTAGAGGGAGCCGACGACACAGAAAGGATTGAGGGTAAGCCTAGGAGAATTACAATTTTATCCAAATCTATACACAATATTCAGAATCTTGGTAGCCGCGCGGAAGGGATGGTTGTGGCTTGGTATCCAATTGGGTTTCCCCTTATAGCGAAAATGCTAGTTGATAGTAGATCTTGTGACTTTAAACACTAGTCCTCTATAGTATCTTATGTGACTTTTAATCGGTAGGTTTTATGCAAGTTTTTATCAAGTTTTCTCACATTGTTTAGATGAGTTAGTCCTTCTCTCTGTATCGTTCCAATTCTCTCTGACGAGAATATAAAAAAAGAAAACTCGATCTAAGCAATTAGCGGCTCATGTTTGCTAGTTTATCTTACTCTGATTGAAAACTTAATCAATCTTAGTTGTAAAAAGGGTTTATAATAGCAATCTTTATTGCCATTGTTTTTTACAATTCAGTTTTAGAATATTGAAGTAGTCACTTTGGTTATATATTGTTTTTTTTTTTACTCCACAAAGTGTCATTGTTTTCACCTAAATTAGGGTGTTGGAAACAGAGGAGTTGTCTCCTTGAGAGCAAGTTGTGTGGATTGTTTGGGTTAGGGGTGGTTTGCCTGAGGAAGACACAACAGGGCACTCATTACACACACTACTCTTACTTAATGAGACACTGTCTCACTCACTCCCCTCTCTTTCTCCATACAATCCGCATTTTTATTTTCTCCATCAAATATATTTTTATTTTTATTTTAATTTTCACTTTTTGCCTTTTTGGTTATCAAAAAGAATAAAAGTACAAATGGTTGGAAATGGAGCACGTAATTTAAATTAGGTTCTAGTTTTTAGTGAGTTTTTCATTTTGAAGAGCTCACATATTTTAAATAATCTTTTTACTCTTTATTATAATTTAATTGTGATTAATTAATGTATTTTATAATTAAAAATAAAATCATATTAATTCATAAATAAAATTATAAAATTTTAAATCTAACTAATTAAAATCTTATAATAGAGATTGAAATAAATTAGAATAAGTGATTTGTACTCATTTTCTGCCATCACTCGCTGAACCAATTAATATAATTTGGATGGTCCCGGCTTATTCTGTCATCTCCATTTTTTTTTCAGGCACTTGCTAATTTTTTTTTCCTGTGGGTATTTTTGAATTTATTATAATTGATATATCATTTTATTATTATTTAGAAAAATATACTATCATTTTGATATAATTAAAATAATTATTTTACATTGATGTTTTTATTTATTGAAGTTTGCATAATACTAAACTGGTGATATAAATTTTATCTTATACAATTCAAACTTTCGATATAATTTTTTTTTATTAATCTCTTTACATCTAACTCATATATTGATCGGTGCTTGTCCGTGATGAGTCTATTCAATTATTGATTCATCTTGAGATTTGTGATTAATTTTAGAGGAACTAATTTATGAATTTTTTTACTGTAGTTTTTGAAAATATGTATGTCAAAAGGGTAAAATTACCGTATTATCGAATGGAATTTGATATGATGGATGAAGTATTAATTAATTTGCAATTTGTGAAGAACAAACCCCACTGCATCAAAAGGGAAAATACCAGTGGGAGGAAGATAACATTTTTTTCCCAGCTTTTTATGAGCTGTTAGAGAGCGAGAGGATCAACAATTACACTTGTTATTCCCCACTATAAAGGGAATTTCAAGCATTATATTGCAAAAGGTTTTTTTTTTCTTTTTTCTCATGATATGTAATGTAATGAAAAGGAGAGCCCATAAAAAAATATTTGAGAAATTAAAAAGGTGAGTGAAAACATTTTAATATCTTATCTGAGTTATCTCACATCGGATATATAAGAAATGTTGAAAATAATTTATAAGTATTTTAATTATATGGTTCAGGATATTACATGGGATGCGCACACACAAATTATCCAGTTAGGTTTAAAAAACAAACAAAGACATTTTTACTTTGTTGGATTAGAGATGTTTTCGAGTTACACTCTTGGATATATTGGATGAGTTGGATTACATATTTAACTCATTTTTTATAATGGTGATTTAAGGTTGATAGAGGTCATTTATGTTTGTCATTTTTAATTACAAACCAAAAAGTATTAATTGACACTAAAAGTGAGAGGTCGATGTTCGAAACTATAGTTGATGGAGTGCATATTCTTTCACTATCAAATGGTTTCGAGTTAAAACCTCATTTGCTCGTGTTCTAGCTTTAATGGTGTCAAACTGTCAATTGTACTTGCACCTATCTCATTGTTGCCGCTAGTTGTGTGATTACATACAGTCGAGATCGAGATGTATTTCACATTTGAAGAAAGGTTCATTGACGCGACTTTAGAAGTCGCTTCCCAACTGGTTTTACACTCAAAAGGCCACATTTTGTTCAAGTCTAGAATTATCAGGGATAAGAAAAAGTTAGGCAAATATCGACTTCTGGACCCGAAAATGATCGAATCATAGAGCTAGCCAGGTCGGGGGTGACCCACCTAGCGCCATGGGCCGGCCAACCGAGTGAAATGTACTGTCGTAATTAAGCAGCAGCAAGCTAGCAGTTTTTATAGCTGCATTAATCACCCAAGTCAAGCCCTGTTGCATCATGAACACCTAAGGTCTTGAGAAGAAGCCAAATTTAGTCTTGGAAAAACTTGCATTGCCTGCCTCCCAACTTGGCTGATCATTCACTATAACTACTTTATTCATTGAATTTGATGGCATAAAGCAAACCCAATATGTATTAGTTTCCCTATTCCAACCCCAAAAGACCCCCGCCCTTTTTTTTTTTTTTTTATTTTTATGGTGGGTAAATCGACAAAGCTATCTTGAACCTATGCAGAGGGTTACCAGTCAAAAAAGAAAAATTATCTAAGATTACAATTACAAAACCCTTGTTTCTTCAGATTAATAATTGGAATCGTTGATTCATGATTCCTGTTCTTCTGGCTTGGGTAGCGGTGATTGTTGCGGTGATGATTGTTGCATGTGATGGCTTGGGCTCTGTGAGATTCCGAGAATTCCGGTCGGATCGTATGAAAACGGGAGTCGTGTCATGTTTATTTTGTTTTTGGCTATGTTTTTATCCCAACACGCTCTCTCAAGTGCAACCCGCCTGGATCGGGTCGACACTTGAAATCTTTTTTTTTCCCGGGTCGAGACTCTCAATCTCTTTATAGCTCGCCCGGTTTTTGGTTTTTCGACGGGTTTTAGCCTTACCCAAAGCCAGGAAAATCGACCCGACTCGGACCTCCTCTGATACCATGTGAGATTCCGAGAATCCCGGTCGGCTCGTATGAAAACGAGAGTCGTGTCGGGTTTATTTTGTTTTTGGTTATAAGGTCGGGATCCACCACTTTACACAAAATCTTAAACCAGTGTGTAGGGGCTTCCCCTCCTCTTATATTTTGGTTTGTTATACCACCCACAATCAATGTGGGATGGCTATGTTTTTATACCAACACGCCCCATCAAGTGCAACCCACCTGGATCGGATCGACAGGCTCGCTCAACAATATTATTGCATGTGATGGCTGGACTCGAAAACTTGAGATTTGCACAACCATAGTCATTGTACTAATTAAGGTGGCGGTGATGCCGGATCTAGACCAAGGGATCATAAATCATAGCATCATCAACGGGCTATTTTGGGGTTTTCAATTTTGTGGGGTTTTGATTTTTAACGGGTTTATCAAACTTGGAAGAAGAGGGGAGGTGGGGGATAAGATTATATTTGGTTTAATCGATTTTGTGGATCTAGGGGATAAAAATAGATTTGTTAATGGAGATTTGGGTTTGCATGTTGACTATACCGGTTGGATCAGGGTGTTTTTTTTAGGAGATTTCAGATCCGCTGGTGGGCAGTCAGATTAAGGGGTGTTTGAGGTCCCCAAAGGAAGGCTCAAATGAAGAGCACCGGCAAGGGGACGGGGGGTTGAAAAGGATGGTCGGAAGCTTGAGGTGGGAGAGATGTTTTTGTATGTTCCTGATCTGGCGGTCGGTAGCCAGTAGCTTGCCGGAGAGGGGGTTTGAGGAGGGGTTGGGAGACTAATCTGGATTAATGGAGGGAGAGAAGGGAGATGAGGAATCTTGATGTGGCAGAGGAGGAGGCTGGAGAGAAGGTCGACGACGACAGGGTCAGATTCCTAATAGACGAGGAGCGGCGGAGAGCAGAGCACCTGTAGGACACCTGCGTATGGTGTAGAAGCAGATGAGGAAGGCGGCGGAGGAAGAAGAGGTACCGACGGATGAAGTCTGGTGGCGCCAGTCATCAGAGGGGACGTCGTGAAAGGTGGGAGCCCAGCAGAAGCGAGTGGGCTGGTTGGTGGGAGCTAGGAGTAAGTCGCGGTCATATATAGATGAGCACGAGGGGGCCTGCCTCGAAAGAGGGGGGGGGGGGGGGGAACGAGGGTCTGGTGGAGGAGGGGGTGTGTGTCGGGGCCGACACCAACGGGTTGAGCCGCCAGGGTGGCATACCCATGTTGAAAAGTTAGATATATAAAGGTATTTATTGTATCATAGATTTAAAAAAAAAAGGGTTAAAAATAATGGTTTATAAGGATATAGTGAAACCCTATGTATTGCATTCAACTTTTAGAAGGTAGATCATCTCGACCCTTGGAGCGAGGCTAGAGCTAGCATTTCTAACAATTCTTCTAAAAAAATCTCCAAAATAAAGAAAGTATGCTGTCTCTAAAAAATTTATACTTCTTCTCCAACAATAATATTTTGCATTTATTATATAATAAACACTCTTTATTTCAATTATTATATTTGATTATATAATAAACACTCTTTATTTCAATTATTATATTTGATTATATACTCTAAATGATTGATTATATAATAAACACTCTTTATTTCAATTATTATATTTGATTATATACTCTAAATGATTGATTATATAATAAACACTCTTTATTTCAATTTATACTTCTTCTCCAACAATAATGTTTTTTTACTTGTGCAATTGCAAATATAGAGGAAAAGTACGTACCATTTCTCCAAAAACCTCTATTTTACAATAGTGAAGGAGCTCCAAATTCTCTAAAATAGACTCTCTTATAATAGTAAAAATTGAAATTATACCCGATGTAGCTCTAACACGTACGTATTTTACCCACATTAACCCAATCATTGAAATTTTCAAATCTAGGGTTACCTATTTGCTACTCGCTCCGCTCCAAAATATATGACGTTTGACTTTTCAACACGTATTTTAAGATGCTAAAAACTATAAAATATATTAACTTTTTTTATTTATAATTTAATACTTTTTAATAACAAATATTAAGTTATTAAAAAAGTTGATAATTTATATAGTTTTTAACTTCTTAAAATAAATGCTGAAAAGTGAAACAATACATATTTTGAATCGGATGGAGTATTATGTAACATAAAGTTATCAAACTCGACTAATATTA
This sequence comes from Persicaria tinctoria, assembly GCA_037127255.1. NCBI lineage: Eukaryota > Viridiplantae > Streptophyta > Magnoliopsida > Caryophyllales > Polygonaceae > Persicaria > Persicaria tinctoria. The sequence goes on from JBANSL010000020.1 coordinate 6,662,901, forward strand.
TCGTCTAAAATAACCCGATCTCAAATTAATCAGAGTTATAGTTTAGAGTTGCATATATAATCTGACCAAATTGATCGTAAATAATTTAAAGTCACCATACCAATCAAACACACATTAAAAAAAAAAAAAAAACTTGGAAGAATAATTGTCTGAAGAAAAACCGACTGTTCACCTTATTACAAACAACTTTGTGTGAACCCTAAAACATGACCTACGAACCCACAATCAAATAACAATAATGTGTGTGTGAGAGAGGGAGGGAGAGAGGTTGAAATGGGGCCATGATGAAGAGGTGGATATCAAGGTTTGTTCACTGACTAAAATTAGGATATTTGTTATAGATCATGGCGCATGTCTTTGCAACTCTCTAGCTTACATATATATCAGACACAAGTGAGGGGATGTTGGGAGATTGTACACATTTTTAGGCTAGGGAATGGGGCAAGATAAATGTTATCGATCTTGATGCAGGCTCAAATGACATCGCGTACCTTTGATCATGAAAGAACAAATATAGGTGATTCGTCGGATGAAAGAGGGGCGTATGCTCCCGCTTGCTCCCGCCTAAATCAGTCTATGATAGTGAGCACAAGAGATAGCAATGGCTAATGCAACAACTCGCTGGTAGCATAATTAGAGTTTAATCCACTCAAACTTTTTTTCTTATTAAAAATTGCGCATGATGCATATAGTACTTTCTGCACCCTTTTTGATAAGGTAAAAATACTATAATTTTTTTTTTTAATAATTCCATACGTATAAACTTATAAAAACAAATTTATGAAAAAATAATATTTTTACCTATTTAAAATACGGGAGAAAAGTTAAACGGCTTTTATTTTGGAACATAGAGTACTATTTAAATAATTTGGCCTCTTCTAAATTCCTTGTTTTTTATAAAAATCATGCAACACTTGATGCTTCAAAAAGAAGAAACTTTGCACATGGGAAGGAGCTTCCTGAAGGTTCGTCTTCACTACCCACATGGTTTCTGATGTATCGTCGACCAGAGGTGCTGTTTTAGGACGATACTTGGCTTTCGTCCGTAGTCTACGTCCCCTTCGTGTTAGATTTAGTTTTCCTTGGCTCGTTTTCTTTTTGGGGCGTTTCCACTTGTTGTTTTGCTCCGCTTTTTATTTTCGTTTTTCGCTTGTATGTATTGACGGGTTTCCGTCTGCCGACTTGACGACCATCGAGATTCAGGTATATCTGATCTCGAATTATTTCCTAATCAAATAAAAAAAAAAAAAGGAAACTTTGCAAGTTGCGCATTAAGACAAAACATAAAATCAGAGAATTCGTGGTCTTCGAAGATCTTTCATTTAGGTGGGAGCAACGTCGGCGATCCACACTTCCTCAGGATTCGCCCTTTCCGACTGGAGTACTGTTGTGATTCTTTGTACTCTCCCACGTTTTGGCACTCATGACGCGTCTAGGTTCTACATCGACTTCTATTCTAGCAGACGTCTTGTATGGGTTGTTTGGGTTTTCTTTCTTCTATGTTGATTTGTGTTCGATTTGTATTGACGGTTCTCCGTCTGCCGACTCCGTCGGCCATCGAGTTTCAGGTCTGTCTGAACTCGAATTTTTACCTAATAAAAAAAAATTCAGAGAATTATTATGAATTACACCAAAAAAATAAGAGAATTATTAATACATTATTATGATGATATCGATCGATCCATTCCCACCACATATCAAAACCCCGTAAAGGTGACATTTTGGTGGTTTGGGAATGAGAAACATCCATCATCCATCCATCCAAATTATTTAACTCAATAACGTACATTTTATTATTGTTGTTTGCATATCAAGTTTTCCCTAAATCCTAGTATCTACAACCTATGATATGATCTAACCTTGTTTATCAACCAATCAATTTTTCTTACATACATAATTGTTTCAATTTTGCATGTGTCAAGTTGGAATTATCCCCCACGAAAAAGCTTATATATAGTTAAGGATAACTTCAAAAATATAAATATTTTTCATTATATTCCGGCCGCGTGAATATAATGTTGCTATTTTCACCACATTTTTTTTTTTTTTACTATTTATAACATATACATGCAACTCCAAAGGAGTAAAACCTATTTTAAAAAGGAAAAAAGATGAGTTATTTGGTGTAGATAGTAAAAATATAAAGATACAAATGGATCAGTTGGGCACCAATATATAGATCGAGGTGGTCATTTCTTGTCTTCGTGTTAACTAGTTTATGAAAAAGGATGGATTAATATATTTATCCTTTTGAGTTTACAAACATATAAATATCAAGAGTTGAAGATAATCACCTAGAAAATGTTGGAATTTTGAATAACAGGAGTAAAGTGAAAAAAACATTGAATAACACGACCAAAAAGACCAAGGTTATATGGCGTTTTAACTTGATATGACGAAGTTATATATATATGATCAGGGGCGGAACTCCTTATGGGCGAGAGGTGACCGTGGTCCCTCCGAGCGGAAAAAATTTAATGTAATATGTAAAAAATTTATTATTATATTTAGTAGTAAAAGAGTATTTTAACAACTAATTTCTCTAGCTTAGTTGGTAAATGAGAAGTATTTTAATCTATAAATCAAGGGTTCAAATATCAATATTATGGAGGATGTATGGTTAAGGCTTGGGTTAGTCGATAGACTTTGGTAGGTTCCATGACATTGTATATGTTGGACTGTGGTTAGACGTTGGTCACTATGTCAGGTTAGGCATTAGTTGTGTTGGTGAGGTGTGTAGATATATACAGGACTTGTAACAGATTTTGGTTGAATATAGAAATCAAAAAATTCACACCAACAAACTCTCTCTTTGCTCACTCATGGAGGTAGCTCTCCAATCTGATCTCGTTCTAGATCTGGTGGAAGAACAGCTCTGCTTGCTGATTTTTCATATGGTATCAGAGCCTTCTGGCTTAGGTAGCAGAGATTTCAAGTGATTTTCAGAGAAGAGCAATGGCGAACGTGGAGAATACATATCAAGAGATTTCGGATATTGGAATCCCGGAGAATGCAAATCAGAGTCGCGGAGGTCGGAATTTTGGAGCGAATCAATCGGATCCATTATTTCTCTCCAACTCTGACCACCCTGGGATGCTTCTCGTATCCACACAGTTCAATGGGAGGAACTTCCATAGCTGGACTCGAGCAATCCGCATGGCACTCGGAGCTAAGATGAAGCTTGGCTTCGTTACCGGGAAATTCGAGAAACCATCTGAAATTGATGACGATTATGATCGATAGATGAGATGTGACTTTATGGTTTATAGTTGGATCATCAATTCCATAAAGTCAGATCTAGCGGAAGGATTCATGTATGCAAGTTCTGCGAAGCACCTGTGGGAGGAGATTCATGAACGATTTGCTGAGAGAAACGCGCCGCTGGTCTATCAGATCCTCAAGAAGGAGATAAGCGAGATTAAAAAGGAGAATTCATCTGTGTCTGACTATTTTGGCAAGCGAAAACGTGCTTGGGATGAACTGCAGGAAATAGAAGGAATCCCGATTTGCAAGTGCGGAGGTATGAAGATGTGCTCGTGGGCAGTTTTGAAGCAGCTTGTCGATCGTGATGCAACGACAAAGCTTATGCAGTTCCTCATGGGACTCTCGGACACCTATGAGGGAATTAGATCAAACATTCTCGCCATGGATCCGCTCCCGTCGGTGAATCGAGCTTTCCACATGGTCCTGCAAATCGAAAGACAGAAAGGCATCACCACTACTGCCGGAGGACAGAGTCATGAGATGTTAGCAGCTAGGAATTTTGGTAATTCTAGTTCCAAATTAATGAGCAGGAAAGGGAGCTTCATCGTCGAACACCAGAAATCAATCTATGGGAGGATCTGGTGGCGCGAATCAGTGGAAAGGAAATGATGCTAAGAAGGATTATAAGAAAGCTAAAATGGAGCTTTTCTGCAACTATTGCAAGGAAAGGGGACATGTGAAGGATACTTGTTTTAAACTCGTAGGGTTTCCTGACTGGTACACCGACTCCAAGCGTCCACAGGAGGACAAAGTGGTAGCTACTGTTCAAGATGTTGATGTTGCTGAAAGTCCTTTAGGTGGATCTCGCAGAGATTCATTCAAATTAGGAGATTCAGGTGTTGCAGATTCGCGACTGATCAACGCTGTGGTGGCCGAGGTAATGAAATCTATGAAAGGGAAATCCATTGCTGAATATGATGTTCATGGAGGCATGAGTTTAGTGAATTTTGCAGGTATGATTTCTCATTCTTATTCGATTCAAAATTCAAGGCAAGGGACGATTACTTGGATTGTGGACCCAGGCGCTTCAGATCACATAGTGTGCAACAAGGAGATGTTTGAAGCATTGCATCTTCTTGCCAAGCCTATTGTGATTGGATTCCCTGATGGTGTCACACAATCTGTGAGGTACTCGGGTTATGTCAGGATGAACAATTCAATCACTCTGACGGATGTGTTGTTCTTGCCTTCATTCAGATACAACTTGATGTCTGTATCCAAGTTATTGGATGTTGATAGCTGTTTGTTTGTGTTCTCCAAAAATAAATGTTGGTTGCAGGACACTTTAACCGATCAGATTCTATATGAAGGCATTAGAGATGGTGGCATCTAAAAATTCCTGGGGTTTAAGTGTATTTTAGTTCCGTCTACATGCATCAGAAGATTGACTACGAATGTGAGTAATCTTCCCGATGGACGTTTTACTGCAGCTTCTATTAATTTGGATTCAATAAATCTTCTTCACTCTCGAATGGGACATGTTTCCATTTCAAAATTGAAGACTATCCCTGGTGTTAAAGGGGTGAATGACAAACATTTTAACTGTGAAACTTGTCAGCTTGCTAAATTTCATGCTATGCCTTTTGAAAGAAGTGAGTCTATTGCTAGTGCTTTGTTTGAATTGATACACATGGACGTGTGGGGACCGTATTCGGTACCATCTCTATGTGGCGCTTGTTACTTCCTAATTGTGGTTGATGATCACTCCCGCTCAACCTAGACATTTATGTTGCAAGATAAGGGACATGTATGGAGAGTTGTATCTGATTTCCTGGCTTTGGTTGAGAATCAATTTGGAAGCCGTGTTAAGATCATAAGATCGTATAATGGATCTGAATTCGTCAATAATAATCTAGAAAGGTTGATGGCTACTAAAGAAATTATTCATCAAAGATCAGTTCCCTATGTGCACCAACAGAATGCCCGTGTAGAGCGGAAACAAAGACATGTCATTGAAATGGCAAGGGCAATCAGGTTGAATGTTGGGTTTCCACTTCGTTTTTGGGGAGAGTGTGTGCTTGCTGCCACATTCATCATCAATCTTCTGCCTTCTTCTATGTTAAGCTGGAAAACTCCGTATGAAACTTTATTAAAAAAAGGCACCAGATTATTCAGTTTTGAGGGTTATTGGATGTTTGGTGTACGCTCATGTTCCAAAGGTCCATAGAACTAAGCTTGAAGCTTCAGGAAAAAAAAATGTGTTCTTCTCGGTTATCCACCAGGACAAAAGGCTTATAGACTTTTAGACCTGGAAACTCACAAAGTTTTTGTGAGTAGGGATGTGGTTTTCAGGGAGCATGTGCTGCCTTTCAAAGGACACAAGGACAGTGATATCACTTGTGACAATGGGATAACTCTCACATTGCCACCAGTTCTATTTGGGGATGATGAACTTGTAGAGGTCCGTGAGGCCAGTCCTCACAGGTCATCACAAGAGCTTGTAGTTTTCTAGTCACCAGTACGGTCTACTGGGTCTCACATGGTGGTATCTGACACTTTCCAATCACCTGATTCAGTTGATCATGGGAATTCTAGTGGGTCTATTACACAACCGATTCTACATGCTATTGAGTTGGCTCAACAACCAGTTGTGAGAGGCCTATCAGACGCATCACAAGGCCTGTGCATTTACATGACTTTGTTTATCATGGTTTACCATCTAAACAAGCAAATCACAGAGATAGGGAGTCATTATCTCCAGTGTTCTCGGTGGTTAATCCCCAGGACTTGGATGGGTATTCATCCAACTATGTACATGCTTTGTTCAATGTTCTCTCTGTGCCTGAGCCAACATCGTTTGCCCAAGCAAACAAAAGTTCTGAGTGGAGAGAAGCCATGAGCAAAGAACTTGAAGCACTTGAGAAAAATCAGACTTGGTCCATGACAGCTTTACCTCCTAGCAGACAAGCCATCGGATGTAAGTGGATTTTTAAAGTCAAAATCCGAGCTAATGGAGAGATAGAACGCTACAAAGCTCGGTTAGTGGCCAAGGGATTCAATCAAGTGAAGGACCGAGACTACAAGGAAACTTTCTCACCTGTGGCTAAGTATGCTACAGTTCGAATTTTGCTTGCTCTAGCAGCTATCAAAGGGTGGAGTTTACATCAATTGGATGTAAACAACGCCTTCCTTCATGGTTATCTCGAGAAAGAGGTTTATATGAAGCCTCCCCCAGGTTATGTCACAGAGTTTTCTGGCCAAGTTTGCAAGCACAACAGATCGATTTATGGTCTGAAGCAGGCGAGTCGACAATGGAATGCCGAACTGACCAAGCACTTGGTCAATCTGGGATTCAGGCAATCCCGACATGATTATTCGTTATTCGTTTGGAATACTTCCAGCACGTTCACGGTTGCATTGGTTTATGTCGATGACGTTTTGATCACTGGGAATGATGAATCTGTGATAGCTCAGGTTAAGAAGTCTTTAGATGTTGCTTTCACCATTAAGGACTTGGGATTGGCAAGGTATTTTCTAGGAATGGAAATTTCTAGATCCCCAGATGGCATTTTGTTGAATCAACGGAAGTATGTGGTGGATTTATTGTCAAATTCATCCATGTTGAACTGCAAGCCAGCAAAATTCCCTATGCAAAGGAACCTTCATCTAAGCGCACATGATGGAGAGGTCCTTGAAGATCCTGAGTCATATCGCCGTTTGGTGGGGTGTTTGTTGTATCTTACCATGACTCGTCCAGATATTGCGTATACGGTACAATAGTTAACCCAGTTCATGGTCGAACCAAGAGCTCCACATTTGTGTGCCACCCTGTTCTTACTCCGATAATTGAAGGAGACAATCCATTGCGCCCTGCTTTACCCAAGTGCCAGCAATCTGAATGTTTGAGCTTTTTCGGACGCTGATTGGGGGTCGTGTAGAGACACTAGCAGGTCCCTCACAGGATATTGCATTTTCCTGGGAGATTGTCTTGTCTATTGGAAGACGAAGAAGCAACGAATTGTATCTAAATCCTCCACCGAGAGTGAATATCGGAGCATGTCTCAAACGATCAGTGAGGTAGTTTGGATCACTGGAATTCTTAAGGACCTACGGGTTGGAGTTGATTCTCCAATTCCCTTGTTCTACGATAACAAGTCCGCCTTGCAGTTGGCTAGCAACCCGGTATATCATGAACGAACTAAGCATTTACGAATTGACTGTCACTGTGTTCGTGATCTGGTCAGTGAGGGGTTAATTGGTCCGCAGTTCATCCCTACACATATTCAATTGGCAGATTTGTTTACCAAGCCTCTTGGTAGCCAACAACATTTTTCACTCAGCTGCAAGTTGGGTCTGGTCTTTCATGTGACGCGCCCACCTTGAGGGGGGTATATGGAGGATGTATGGTTAAGGCTTGGGTTAGTCGATAGACTTTGGTAGGTTCCATGACATTGTATATGTTGGACTGTGGTTAGATGTTGGCCACTGTGTCAGGTTAGGCATTAGTTGTGTTGGTGAGGTGTGTAGATATATATAGGACTTGTAACAGATTTTGGTTGAATATAGAAAACAGAAAATTCACACCAATAAACTCTCTCTTTACTCACTCATGGAGGTAGCTCTCCAGATCTGATCTCGTTCTAGATCTGGTGGAAGAACAGCTCTGCTTGTTGATTCTTCATAATTATTAACTTTTTAGAAGAATAATTTTAAAAATTGGTGTGAATATGATATAAAAACAATTAAAAACATCCCGAATATTTTTTTGCCCCCCCTCAAATGTATAATTCAGGTTCCGCCACTATATATGATGGTCGGGCTGAAGTGCAATCTTTAATTCTTTTGTAGGAATATATAATTTAATTTGTAGCACTTTCTACCTACAGCATTTTTACCTAATAAAAAAAATTATTGATTGGATTTGCTTATTGATATTAATTTATTTATAAATGAAATAGATTTTCTATTTACCTCGTAAATCAATCGGGCAATCACAGAGTAGTACTATATACAGTACAACATGAATTGCTACAACTGATTTCTATTTAATGAAATGAGGTTTTTTTTTGGAGCATTACATGTAAAGAATGGGTTATAACGAAGTCATTATGAGAGAGCTACGACAGGGGGATCCATTGTCTTCTTATCGATTTATTTTTGTTTTGTGCGAAGGGGTTGTCCATATTATTGCGAACTAGCGTGTGATGACAATTTGTAGGTTGAAGGGAGTCATGATTGCTACTGCTAGGGATGCTTCGTCTATGTCCACCTTTTCTTTGCTAAGGATGGTGTGTTTGTGCGAGTGCGAGTTGTCAATATATAGTGCAATCTCTTCTGTGTATGTATGGAGGAAAAAGAATGAATTTTGCAAAGGCAGAATTACCGTTTAGTAGAAACGTCGAGTTGGGGCGATGTGCTAAGATCTAGCTGCCAGTATTTGGGTATGGATCGGATCGAGTACGTGTTGGGTTCAGCTTCACATATAGTTTGGTTCGTGTTGTCATGTGTTGGAGCCTTTGTCCCACATCGAAAAATACGAGAACTCGAGCTTTGCATATAAGGCTGTGTTTGACAGTAGATTGTAAAAAGTAGATTTTGTGTAGATTATGTAGATTTTAGAGGTTATGGTTTTTTTTTTTTTTTTTTTTTTAGATTATAGAGATTTCAGAGGTTATGTTTTTTTGGGGAACAAAAATCTCGTTAAAAGCTAGAAAGATGTTTGATGTGGGTAAGATTTGTAAGGGGTTTTTGTTAGCAAAAAGTCCAAAATGTCCTTCACGTACTTTTACCCCTCTTCTTCTACCTCCCTCATCTCCAACGCCGAGCAGTTCTATCAGGTCATGGTCTTCTTCCTCCCTCACTAATCAAATTTTGATAAATTTCTCAAATCTTCTCCTCCAATCTCATTAATGGCTACCGTATTATTCCACTGCGAACCCGTAGAGCTCCAATTTCATGCCAATCAGGGCACCTCCGCCTCCGCCTTCCATGGAAATCAGGGTGTCTCTTCCTTCCATGGCATTCGGGCACCTCTGCCTGTGCGGTGCAAACTCAAAACCCCGACAACCATTCCCACCGAAACCCTAGTTTCTCTTCCTCGACCCAAAATCAACCGACGGTGGGGGTTTCGACTGTAATGGTGACGGAGGTGGACTACATTGATGGGGGCTTCGACAATGGGGTTTTTGACAACGGTGGAGAGGAGTGACTTCTTGCGAGGGCAGGAATGGGCAGAAATTTTCGAAATCTCCACAAAAGCTCCCAAATCTCTTACCCCCAAGCTTTCATTTTGCCCAAAAATAAATCTCCTAAAGCTCCTTCGAAAGCTTGAAAAGCTTGTTCATAATCTTTTGCCAAACACCATGCCCTTAGATTTTTTTTTTTTGAAAGCTTGAAAAGCTTGTTAAGCTCCTGTCGAACACACGCTAAGTCAATGGGACACTCCTCCTAGTTCTAATTGGTTTTAGGATGAAACCCGGCTGGTCTTGTGTGCTCAACTTGGCTGTGCATGATCCGCTCGGGCGTGTAGACCCCCCACATTAGCAAGACGTCGAGTGCAACTGACATATATTACTGAGCCTTGCATTTTCGAGTCGGATTTTCCCCATATCTCAAAGCAGGAAAAAAAAGGTGCCAAAATAGAGTTATCTTTTTTTTTTAATGACGTGGAGGTTCCGAGTTTATCGACTAATCCTTCACGGGCCGAGCACTAGCCTGCAAAGTCCTCGAGCCGGGTAAGCCAAGCGGCAAGAAAATAGAGTTACTCTTGAAACTATATATATTCACACTATCACTCTCTTAACTCACTTCAGGAGTGCAAATGAAGTCGTAGGCAAGCCAATCAATTTTGCTCATTTTATTGCTCTTTTATGTCCTATTAATGTTTTAATTTGTTTACAATTTATTTGGATTTGGAAAAAAGAAATTAGGGTTAAACTCCAGATCTTTACCATAAATAGATGGTGAATTGGAATGTCATATGCCATCTTTCATCTTAGGGTAAAAATTGATTTTTGTCTAATTTTTCTTATTTTGGCCTATTTTGAAAGGAAATGTCAAATTTGATTTCTTTTTTGGATGGCCAAATGTGATTATTTATTTATTTTAAATTATTTAATATTTATATAAATCTATAAACAATACAAGACACAGGTCTGGGGCGGGCTAGGGTCCGCTCCAGCCCATCCCATTTTTTCAAAAAAAATTAGGCAAAAAAAATTAAGGGAAATTACAAAAAAATTATCTATTTATTTATTAATTTAAAGTTTTTTTAATAAAACTTATACGTATAAGAAAAATTTAGCCTGTCTATCCCACTCAAATTTTAATTTCTGGTTCCATGTCCGGCAACTGGCAACACATGTTGTCATAATTTATAGAAAATTACCATAAGCCACAATATCTCTCTCTCTCTCTCTCTCTCTCTCTCTCTCTCTCTCTCTCTCTCTCTCTCTCTCTCTCTCTCTCTATATATATATATATATATATATATATATATATGTTAATTAATTGATAAAAATATAAATCAAAATTATTTTATATCCATACTTATAAAAAAATATTAATAGATAAATATTTGATATGTGTCATTTTATTTATATCTAGATTATTTTTTGTGAAAAGAATTATTTATATTAATTTAATAGTTGTTATTTTATTTATATGTATATTATTTTTTGGCGGTATGAATTATTTATATCTAGATTAATTTTTTATTAGTCTAAAATCGTGTGTGGAATGGTGAATATATTTTTAGTAATATACAATTTTTAAATATATAAAACATAAATTATATCTACTTTTTATATAGTTTTTTTTTACTAATAAGTATGAAATTATATATATATATATATTGTAGATTTTTTTTTTACTTTTGATAGACATGTTAAAAAGTTAAAAACTAATTAATACCGATGGAATGGATTAAGATAATAATAAAAACAAGGGATGTAATTGACTTTTCACATACTTTAACATTTAATTAAACTAGTATAATCCCCGCGTCATGACGCGATTTTTAATAAATAAAATAACGAAGGTAGACTTGAAATCTTTAAGAAAATGGTAAAAATGTTAACCATAAAGTTAGGCTCCATAAAAAAGTTTTAAAATTAAGATATTATATTGATATAGATTATTAGTATTGTAATATATAAGGATTTAAATATAGATTAATGGTAGACATTAGATTTAATCCAATATTTTGATTTAAACCCAATGGTTAGTAAATGGGTAAAAAAATAAAAGGGGAAAAATGTAAATGTAGGAAAGAGATGAAGAGAAAAAAAGAAAAATAATAATAAGAGAAAATTGTGATTAGTTTAAAAATTTTAAATTAAGGAGATGCTGACACATCATTAAAAGTATTATAAATTAAGATATTATATAGATGAAATTTTGTGATGGGTGTGACTTTACTAAGAAAATGGTTTTAATCTGTATTTTTTGCAATTTTAGTTTTAAGAGATGATTTTTCACAAAATACCCTATTTAAAGGGTGATTTTCTTCAATTTTACCATTTTTTAAACATAATTTTTAACTGAAAGAGTACATGGGCGGCAAGTAAAAAAAAAAAAGAGGACCCAAATTGTTAAATTTGACCAATATGAACAGTGGTGGGGCACAATGTGGGGACTGCACCCAACTGAGCTCCTCACTGTTGAAGATAAACACTGATTTTTACTTAAACCGCCCCATTGATACTTCCTCCGTTTTAGCGACTGCCGTTCCTCACTGCACTCCTGACTCCTCTCTGTCGACCGAACCACTCACAGGTAGGTCGGTTTGCCTTTTAACTCATTTTAAAAAAAAATTGGCCTCCTTCCTCATAACACTTTGACACGTTACTTACTTAAAGGAACCTAAGAATGTGGGTCCCAGTGACTTACAAAAGTACCAATTAACTAAGTAACCGAACAACTATATATATACCCCTCCATTTGTTTGCCTCCTCAACTCCAATCCTCCCAACATACACACACCCACAAAACCCCCCAAAAAAAAACCCCTCAAAATTTGATCAAATATGGAATCAAACCCTAAATTAGATCCCCAACAACAAGAGTTCCACCGATGGCCAACTCCCTCTGAGGTACAAAATATGTGCCCTTGCTTGTAATTAATTAAAACATGAATTAATTGAAAGTGACTCAATTAATTAATGAATTACGTTTTTAATTTCAGGTGTTTGAGGAGATTAAACAAATAGGGAAGATCTCAGGCCCAACAACCATAACAGGACTCCTACTCTACTCAAGAGCCATGATCTCCATGCTCTTCCTGGGCTACCTCGGTGAGTCGCAGCTAGCCGGCGGCTCCCTCTCCATCGGCTTCGCCAACATCACCGGCTACTCGGTCCTTTCGGGCCTCGCCATGGGCATGGAGCCCATCTGCGGCCAAGCCTACGGCGCCCGCCAAATGAAGATATTGGGCCTAACCCTCCAAAGAACGGTGCTCCTCCTGCTGTCCACTTCCATCCCCATCTCCCTCGTCTGGATCAACATGAAGAGGATCTTGCTATGGTGCGGCCAGGACGAAGAGATCTCGTCGGTGGCCCACGTGTTCATCCTCTTCTCGATACCGGATCTCTTGTTCCTCTCGCTCCTCCACCCCCTGAGGATCTACCTCAGGACTCAGGGGATCACATTGCCACTCACATTCTGCACCGCGATGTCGGTGGCCATCCATGTCCCGCTCAGCTTCCTCCTTGTTGTGCGTCTCAATTTGGGGATATCAGGCGTGGCGCTCGCCATGGTCTGGACCAACCTCAACCTCTGCGTGTTCCTCGGGGCGTATGTCTACATCTCGGGAGTCTACAAGGACTCGTGGATCGCCCCGAGCCTCGACTGCCTCAAGGGGTGGGGGTCGTTGCTCGCGTTCGCCATCCCGACCTGCATTTCGGTGTGTTTGGAGTGGTGGTGGTATGAGCTCATGATCATGCTTTGTGGCCTACTTGCTAACCCGAAGGCGACGATCGCTTCGATGGGGATACTCATCCAAACAACCTCCCTCGTGTATGTGTTCCCGTCGTCGCTGAGCCTCGGGGTCTCGACGAGGGTGGCGAACGAGCTCGGGGCGAGGCGGCCCCACAAGGCGAGGATATCGATGATCGTCTCGATGGGGTGCGCGGTCGGATTGGGGGTCGGAGCGATGGTGTTCACCACCATGATGAGGCACCAATGGGGGAGGCTCTTTACCACCGACGACGAGATACTCCGGATAACCGCCGTGGCATTGCCCATCGCGGGGCTGTGCGAGCTCGGGAACTGCCCGCAGACCACCGGGTGTGGGGTCCTCAGAGGGAGTGCGAGGCCCACAGTAGGAGCCAACATCAACCTCGGCTCGTTCTACCTCGTCGGGATGCCGGTAGCGATCTTGCTCGGGTTCGTGGTGAAGATGGGGTTTCCGGGGCTATGGATCGGCTTGTTAGCGGCTCAGGCAACATGTGCCTGTCTGATGCTGTTCGTGCTCTTAAGAACAGACTGGGATGAGCAGGCTGACAGAGCACGGGATCTTACAAACTCCCCCGCTTCGCAGCAGTCTGCTGGGTGCCTGCCAGTTTCAGACACCAGAAACGCCATTGCTAGGCTCGAGAAAGTAATATGCGTTAAGGACGGTGTTGAAACTGACCCTCTTTTACCCACGAATTGATCGAATTTGACCCGATTTGTGCATTTGATTGCTGAGGAGAACAACAGCTTCGATCGGAGAAGATGAATTGAAGTGTGTTTTTCCTTTTGATTTGTGGACTCCCCCCACTCCCCCTTTGAGAAAAGAACCATTCAACACATCCAACTCACTGATTGTAATGTAACAGTAAAGGTTTGATTTTATTTCGAATTTTTATTACCCTATCTTTGAACATGCCTAGTTGATAAATTATATATGTCTCAAATTGATTTAGCATTTATGCTACTCTCTCTATCATGTAATTTAATTCCACCGTTTGACTTTTAATTAACCAGCTTTTTAATAATTATATAATTTTATACCTGTTTTTTTACAATGGCAAAAATTAGAATGTATTTACAAACAACATCATTCATCGTCCAACCGAAGGATGTGAGAAAGCTCCTTTTTCAAAAGAATGGTACAAAAATTATAATTAAAGTCATTCTTAGCTATATAATCAGCTGTTGAGTTTGCCTATCTGAAACAGTTTCGAAATTTTATTATCGAGAGTCCTGATTTTAATCTTATGATCTTTTCAATTATTCTAAAAATCTCACATGGTACTTTGGAGTTGTCTTCAAGTGACTTGATCACCCTCCTCAAGTTATCACCTTCAACTATAATTTTATACTCCGTACTTAATTCTTCATCTGTCTCAAAATGTAGATCGTTTAACTTTTTGATATATTTTTTAAGTAGCCAAAAATTATATAAATTAATATTTTTTTTTAAATATTATACTTATTATTAATAAGTATAATATTAGTTATTTAATAAATTAATAAAAAAATATTTTATAAAGTTGTTACCTTCTTAATAAACATATCAAAAGACAAACTATCTACCTTTTAAAATGAAAAAAAGTATAAAAATTCATATTAAAAGTCAAAACGATTTAAATTACTAGACAGAGAGTATTACTTTATGTCATTCTACAACATTTTGAAACAAAAGTGATATGTGGAATAAGATACGGTGGTATAACTTGATGGATAGATTTCAAAACAATATTTGGCTACTTATTTATTTAATTTTCTCTTTTTTGGGCTCTGATTTATTTAAATATTCTTTGGAGTTTAGTCTTAGGATCGAATGGAGAGTTATCTTTGGAATCAAATCAAATATCTTCTAATGAGAGCAAAAGAAGTTAAGCCAAACAATTGACTGCCTAAAATGGAAATTAGCATAATCACCTCATCAACCCGGCCACTACTTTGAATTTTCTTTGTATTTCCTTTATGCTTTCAAGTTGCCTCTACTGATATTCTTTATCAACGTTTGAAATCAATTGGACAAGAATCAACTTTTGGTAAAATAAATAAACAAACCGTTTTACTAATATATACTTGGAATATAGTATATAGTTTAAATATGCTCGATGACAAGAAAAAACTAAATTCAAATAGATACACCCTTAAAAATAATTTTTTAATAATATCAATAAAATTTTGTCATATAAATGAATAATAAAGCTTAACATTACCATATAGATGAAAATTTTGATGAAAATTTATAGATAAATTAAATTTGTAACCTCCATGTAGATACAACATTACATAAGTAAAATTCGAGGACGCTCTCATTGCAAAAAACTATCAGCGCTTTCTCTTTCTACTGACAGTGCTTCACCAATGGCGGTCGTGGAGTGCTCCGACCACCATTCATGGTTCACTCCAGTCATCTCTCCTACAAGCGCAGCTGTAAACCTCCTTCTCCGGGAACCCTAAATCTCCTCCGGAAGCCCCAAACCTCCTTCTACGTACGGAGCCTCCAATCCGCTTCCTCCGAGAGTGATTGTAACCACCAGTTCGCCAATGCCACTGTGGCCCTCATCGGTCCGCGGTTGCCCGCTCTTCCCTCTTCCCTGAGTGTGTAGTTGGTTACTCCTAATTAAAACCCTAATCAATTGCCATGGCTTTTTGTTTTTGGCTTTCATTCAAATCCAAAAATTAATTTGGGGCTTTTATAGATTTGATTCCCCTACGCTCAAATCTTGCAATAGTTTGGTCTGATTTGTGCAATTTCATCCCTCTATCTTCCATTTGGGTCTTTTTCGATGGTGACTTTCTCGTTCACTGTTGCCTGACCCTTTCTTCTCATCGCGCGCCGTCGGTTCCGGGTGTGACTTTCTCGTTCATTGTTGCCCGGATCTGGACAACGTTACCCATCCTCTTCCCTTCACTTTCATGTTCGAGAGGGGTGCTACATCCCTCTACTTGGCCGTCTCGGACCGCCGTCGTCCCTCTCGGTCGGCCTCTCCTGCTGGTTTTGGCGGCCATGTCCTTCTGCTGCCGTTCCTCTAGTTTCCTGCTCTCTAGAGCTCTTCCGGTTGGCGTTCGGTCTCCTGTTGGCCTCGCCTTCGGATTTGCTTTTGAGCCCGTTTGGCCCGATTTTGAGCTGGTTTCACCCGTTTCTTTGGGCCCAAGGCATATCTTTGGACCCAAAGCAGTCCAGTTCAAATTATTAAAAAATAAATAAATAAAAATTAATAATAATAAATAAAAATAATATGTATATATTTACATATAAATTAATAAGTTTCGGAATCTTCTCTCGCTCTTCGCCCTAATCGCGGTTGTGCTTCATTTTGTCGTGTTTGTTTGGTGGTTCGTCTGTTGGTTCGTGGTTAGTTTCGGTAGAGGAGCAGTTCTGCGGCCCTGGTTGATCGAAGTGATCGTGTTGGCGGTGTTTGTGGTCTCCGAAGATCCCTCATCTAGGTGGGAGGAACGTCGTGTAATCCACACTTCCTCAGGTGTCGTCTTTGCCTTACGAGGATTTCTGTTTTCCGTCTTTCCGGCGACGAGACATCGTGTCAGCTGGTGCTGTCCCATGCGGTTGCTATCCACTTCACCTTGCCGGGCTTCCTTCCTCTCGCTGTAGTGTTCGCTGGTTTGCTTAGAGTTTGGGGTTTATCCGGGTTTCCTTTAGGTGTTACCTTTGATGTATTTTGTGTTTGTATTTCTTACAGATCTTCGTGATCTCATCCTTCGGGATGCTCTCGGGTAGGTTAACCACCACCCGAATTTTTTCCTTATAAAAAAAAAAAAACCATTACATAAGTAAAATCATGATAAATTTGACAAAGTTTAACTTTTTAATAAAAAAAAATGCAAAAACTTGTTTCAATATTCTACTTTGAGAAAAACTCTGCTAGGTCCTAAATAAATTAATACAGTACGTACTATTCTAAAAAAACATCTTTGGAAAAAACATCTTTGGATTATTTGACAATTGTTGGTACGTTTGACTAGGGGCTGGGAAGGTACAGTATCATAGTAAATTTTCGATTACCACGTGCCGTATCGATACCATTCGGTATGGAATTTTTTGTACCATGTACCAACCGTTAATATCGGTAACCGATATTGTTGGTACCGAAACTTTCGGTTACCGAAGGTCGGTATCGTGGTAACCAACACCGCAAATTTCAATAATCAATTTACGTTTTATACTATGTGGTACCGATGGTACCGACGGTACCGACGGTACCATTTATTAAATATTTTATTTTGTACCGAAGGTACCGATGGCACCGCAAATTTTTTGTACCATTTATCAAATATTTTATTTTTTAAAAAAAAAAATATATAGTATCAGTACCAACGGTACCACGGTATTTGGGATTTTTGTTTTCCGTCTTTCCGGCGACGAGACATCGTGTCAGCTGGTGTTGTCCCATGCGGTTGCTATCCAATTCACCTTGCCGGGCTTTCTTCCTCTCGCTGTAGTATTCGCTGGTTTGCTTAGAGTTTGGGGTTTATCCGGGTTTCCTTTAGGTGTTACCTTTGATGTATTTTGTGTTTGTATTTCTTACAGATCTTCGTGATTTCATCATTCGGGATGCTCTCGGGTAGGCTAACCACCACCCGAATTTTTTCCTTATCAAAAAAAAAAAAACCATTACATAAGTAAAATCATGATAAATTTGACAAAGTTTAACTTTTTAATAAAAAAAATGCAAAAACTTGTTTCAATATTCTACTTTGAGAAAAACTCTGCTAGGTCCTAAATAAATTAATACAGTACGTACTATTCTAAAAAAACATCTTTGGATTATTTGACAATTGTCAGTACGTTTGACTAGGGGCTAGGAAGGTACGGTACCATAGTAAATTTTCGATTACCACGTACCGTACCGATACCATTCGGTATGGAATTTTTTGTACCATGTACCAACCGTTAATATCGGTAACCGATATTGTTGGTACCGAAACTTTCGGTTACCGAAGATCGGTATCGTGGTAACCAACACCGCAAATTTCAATAATCAATTTACGTTTTATACTATGTGGTACCGATGGTACCGACGGTACCATTTATTAAATAATTTATTTTGTACCGAAGGTACCGATGGCACCGCAAATTTTTTGTACCATTTATCAAATATTTTATTTTTTTTTTAAAAAAATATATAGTATCAGTACCAACGGTACCACGGTATTTGGGATTCCATATCGTGTACCGTACCGACTTCTTTCGGTACCGAGATTTCGGTTACCGATTCAATCGGTTACCGACTACTTGTTACCAAAGTCATGTTGGTACGGTTGGTACGATAATTTTTTTACCATCGCCCAACCCTACATTTGACATAGATTAGTCGTCAAGACACTACCAAGGTACTTGACGTTTAACACTTATACGTTTGTTTAGAACTTATGGATTGTATGTGACGTTTATTTGAACATGTTTATATGTTTTTATGTTTAAATCTAATAATGGTTAAAATGATCCTGATGTTTATTTGATTTGTATGATATTTTTTATTTAAATATGTTAATAACTTTAAAATTGCATAGTTTATTACGGAGTATATTATATGAATTTTAGATAGGTCAAGGGTTGAATATAAGAAAACAATAAAAAAAATCGTTTTATTCGCTGAAATCCATCAAACCGTCTGCGTGCTTGACGGTACATATATACCCCACCGTCAAATATTCATCAAACGTCTTTTGATATAGTACGTGCAATCGGCTGGACTTTAACCGAATGGGACTATGGGAGGAGTCATTAACAAATTTCCTACTCCATATTCCCGGCAAGAAATGTGTAAATTACTTTTGGTGACAAAATATTTTGTCGTCCATTTAGATTTGTTTGATTCATTTCCTACTCTGTATTGCATGGTAATGAATCTGTTAACTCCACATTGATCATAAGATATGTGGAATAGGCAAATAAATATCTAACAAATACTCTAGAAAGTACACCAGCACCAAAATAGAGAAGCCAAATAGACTTGTGTTACATTCCTTTTAAAAAAACATGCTGTATTATTTACTATTTATGTATACATTACTTTTAAAAATATTTAATTTATATATATATATATAGTAAAGTGATATATTTTTCAAAAGTCTCAAAATTTAACTCATTATATATTTTACACGCTTTCGATAGATTGTATGATTTATTTGTTCCGAGTTCGATGTTAATTATATCTTGGCTGTCCTTATCTTATTAATTTTTTCCTTAACTATTTAAAATATGTATCTAATTATTCCAAACAAATTTCTTTTATATTGCATTAAAATATGACGTGGGGGGTCATGCACGCCCAAGCCCAAGCTGAACACACAAGGGGATTCCATCTTAAAAATTAATTGGTAATTGGTGTTATGAGAAGTAGTCCACCCACATAAGGCTTGGATTCACTTTTTAATCAATGTAGATTCTATTCCACAATTTATATTCTTAACAACCAATCAAAACGACATCGTTTTAACTCAAAATAACATCCTCTCTTCTTTTTTTTCCCCTTGTCTAAAATGATAAAACAACATTGTTTTAAACCCAAAATGAAGTTGATGATTTGAATTTTCCACATAAAAGTGGAGCCCCTCCCGGCCTTCCACCACACTGACAATGTCTCTCTACTTGTGTGATGATCGACGGAAACAACAAACCTCCCCTAAATTCACAAACATCGCAAAAAAAAAAAAAAAAAAGAAGAGAGAGAGATAGGAAATAATTTAATAATTAGGGTGCAGGCAGTGAGTGAGTGAGTGGGTGGGTGGCTCTGTGAATGCCAACAGGAGCAGTTTTTGAAGGTAAACCTGTTTCACAGCTTCACCCCCACAATCAGCAACCACACCCACATAATTTAATTAGGATCCTGCAATTCAGACATCTACCTAGCTACTTGACTTGTTAATTAATCCCCCACAAACCAAACAACTATAACTTTGCCTTTTCTTAATTAATGCCATACCGCCACCGGATAGTACAGTGGTACCTTTGCTTATAATTGGTCGGAATCACACATCAACTCCCACAGCTCAATTTGTTCTGTCCAACCAAAGGTCTCAAAGAGTCAAAGTCTAGACCGTATGTAATTATATATACCACAAATTACAAATTAGTTGAGAGTATGTTTTCAAGTAATCTCATTAGTTGGTAAAATGGGACGGGTTGCAGCACACACCAATCAACTCCTAAATTCGTCCTTGCTTGTTATAATTAAGATGGTAATTAGACGACCATTCATTTAAATAAAAACACAATGTTATATAACTCTGTATCATAGATGTGTGAAATTGATAGAAGTTGAATACAGTAGTTTGAAACCACGTAATTAACGGGTTAAAGTACGTTGAACATGCATGATGATAAGACGTCCACGCAATTACCTGAACTGATCGTGAAACATATTGTTAATTATTATTTGCTGGTCAAAATGTCACAGCAAGCGGATGTTAATGTCTCTAATCCTTCCACTCAAATATATATATATATATATATATATATATATATATATATATATATATATATATATATATATATATATCCACCGATCGACATGGCCACACACACAGTGCTCCGTCATCTTATGACTACCAATTAAATCACCCATTCATTATATGGAGTAATGTCCTATGTAACACATTCATTATATACCCACTGATGGATCTATAGAGGGGAAGGTGGTTGATCAGTCTCTCTTAATTAAAACGTAGATTTATTCGTGTATTAAAGAAGATTTTAGAATTAAATTTCACAAAATTCAAATTTGAATCAACTAGTTTAGTAAATGAATAAATTGAGTTGAGTTTTTATCGAGCGAGTTTTCATTACTCGAATTATTATAAGGGAATGGGGTTTGATGTCGCTCGTCTACGGGTAAGAGAGGGGGGCCAACAGATCAAGTCGTGAGAAGGCGACACGTGTCCACTTCTCCGATTGTCACCTGTACTGAATCACCCTGTGAATTTCACTGCAAGTGACAGGGGGAATTTTTACTGCATTCAAACTAGCTAGAGAGTTTTTACAGTACTCTGCCATTGCAGGCTTTTGTACAGAAAGAAAAAGGGGGGAGAGGCCACGGCAGCAGCCCGCAGGAAGAAATGGTCAAAGTGCAGTACACGTCAGGTCAACGTCACCCGGCCTCCTTAATTTAATTTCATTCAAATATAATCCTGAAAATCACACGTGAGCTAAAAACCAGCAAACTACGGTGGAATATGCCGAAAGCTAGTATGTGTCTTTTTTGTTGAATATATATATATATATATATATATATATATATATATATATATATATATATATATATATATATATATATATATATATATATATGAGTCGATTGACTACTCTTTTTATTATTAATTGGTTTTAAAATGAAACATCACTCGACTTGTGGATTACGTTACTGACACATGTATATCCATACATACGACCCGTCATCATGACCAAAAAAAAGAGTTCAATGTTAAGGGAAAGCATATGGAACCGTCAACAAGGTGACACATGGCAGGCATATCAGAATAATTTTGGGTTGACACCCACTCAAGGCAGCAAGTAGCATCATCCTATTTTTAGATCATTAGGAATAGATGCATTAGTTTTACAAAAGCGACCCTTTTTGTTGATATTTGATAATTTTAATCTTAATTCTTTACCATCAACAAACCGGAGGAACAGAGAACTCACGAGGGTACGGCTGTTACTTGAGCCGAGTAGCTCGAGCTCGGCTTGGGCTCGGTTCGGTAAAAGCTCGACTCGAGCTCGCTCGAATTAAATATGAGCCAAGCTTGAGCAGAATTCTGAGCTCGAGCTCAGCTCGAGTAGCTCGTATAGCTCATTTTATGGGTGAAATTACTGTTCTTCCCCTATGTTTTATTTAACCCCATGTAAATAGGTTTTATTTAACCCCTCGTAAATAGGGCGTATATCTCGTTTCGTAGGTGAAATTACAGTTCTGTCCCTAGGTTTTATTTAACCTCTTCTTCTAAAGAGTCTGTTAGCCGCTTTGCCTTTTGGACTCCATTCACTTTGAATCACAGATCTACATTTTGTGAGTAGCTCGAGCTCGATTCGGCTCGGCTCGAGAAAATGAGGCTCGAGCTCGAGCTCGGCTCGTTTACAAACGAGCCGAGTTTGAAGACCCACTACTCGAGCTCGTTAGCTCGTATATCAGCCCTACGAGGGGAACACACCGCACAAATTCGGGCAAATTTACAACTGTTCAGGGCCGTGCAATATATTTTGGGGCCCTGTTCAATACTACTTCCGTATTAAAATATTTAATTTTTATATGGTTTTTTAATTAAGATAAAAACTACATAAAATATAAAAATATATGAAATTATTATAAATAATATTTTAAAAACCAATATTTTATCGAGTTTTTTTTAAACCCTATGAAAAATTCAAATATAACTATTTTACTAGGATGAGTATTTATTAAGATTTACTAATAAATCACAAACATGTTGGAGAGTATATTAGTATTGAATAAGTTTATATTTGAAAAATAAAAGAAGACCAAAATAAATTTAATGTAGAACTACCTTCTATTAGCTAGTATTTAGTTTTTTTTACTGTTATGTTTATGTCAATATAACATGAGGTTGTTAAATTAACAAATAAAAATAATTAATAAGAAGGCCCAAAAAATAAGGTTGTTTTGCTAAAATAACCCTACTATCCGAAAGGTTTGCATGAGTAACCCAATCCGGAAAAAAATTGCACAAAAGCGGATATCCGCTTGCCAAGGGTAGCCGATAGCAGGTCACCCTATGGGGTACAGCTGGACTCTATTCTCGGTTTCATGTACAGTGAGAGAAAGAGGGAGGGAGACATCTCTACTCCTGAAAAGCAAAGACCAGTGAGAGAGGAGGGAAAAAGTAGTTGCTGCAGTGCCAAGGACAAAAGAGAGAGACAAAGAGACGGAGAGAGGGGGAGAGAGAGAGAGGTTAAATATAAAAGTGCAGGCTGAGAGGACAGAGAGATCAGTGAGAGTGTCAGTGAGGGGGAAAAAGATTCTTTCAACTAAATTATAAGTTTAAGAGAAAATCAATTGTAGAAGGAAGGGTCCGGGGGGTTTATTTGAAGGATCACGTGTAAGCAGTAAGTTGTAACTGGACATCCATATTAGATAGACAAGTCACATATTTTATTTCACTGGACACGATTGTAACTATGAAAAACACAGGTCATTAACTATCATTATCGAATGGAGAAGATTTATGGGAGAAGCAGATTCGCTATAATGACATATTGTTTTATGTGTGCCCAATTATAATATTTACCCATATTTGGATGTCATGATTTCGTTATCTCCGGTCGACACTAGCATGCTTTACACATATTGGAATCGAATGGATAAGAGTGACAGTGAGGGGGCATAAACATACTTATAATTACATGGTAAGTTGAAGAGAAAACCCATGGAGTAAGAATAAAGTGGGTGGAGGTGAATTCGTGAGCCGACTAGTAATCGCGTAGTTGTAATTGGACACAACATGAATACGACATGACAGAAATTGAAATATACTGGACACAATATGTCGGAGACAGATTCACTTGCATTAATCAAATACGACACAGGAGCAAACATTTGAAAGATAGTAGGAGAGAATAGCAACATAGAAGACAGTGAAAACGAAATATACGGTAACAAGAAGCGAAATTGCGGTTACGTGGTGAATCTGTATCCATCCCAATCGAAGTGTGGGCGCATATTAATGCGGGCACGATGATCAGACGTCTCGTCGCTCAGTGGGAAGTAGACCGTGAAAGTTCGGTCACTCCCATAACCGGACACACCAAGGACCCTCCCGGCCCAAAACCCATCGTTGTCGCGGCAGTCGACACGGTCTTTGGGCATGTAGGCGTCGTAAGAAATACGAGGCGGTCATGGACGAATTCATTGCACCGGGATGACCTCCCTCAGCACCTCTCTTCTGTTGTTGCGTAGAAGGGTCACATATTCGACCTCCCAGTGGTTAGGGTCCAGTTTGCGTACAAGGGTCGCCTCATAGAACGACCCGAGCATCCCAGACTCACCGCCGACAATCTCTACTCTTTGATGTCGTCGGTACGACGGCGGCGACATTGGTCCTGCATAAAATAAAATAAAAAGGTAGTATAATGATACAAGTAGCACAACTGAAATCTACACGAATAAAGTGGTCGACAAACCTCCATCGTCCGATTCGTCAGATGATATAACGATGGGGACAGGTTGGGGAGGGAGGCCAGAGAAGGAGCTGCGGTGGTGTGAAGAGGATGTCATTTCGTTGAAGGGTTGTTGGAGAGGTTGTTAAATGGCAATGGGGAGTTAACGTCACCAATTTATTTCGAGTTGAAACCACATTGAATCTATATGTTGAGCTTATTACATTGCTTATATGTGGGCCCACACATGACCCTCCTCTGACGCTTTGACCCTACCAACAACCAACTTTAGCAACTTCGTTCGTGTATGAGATTGTATAATTTGTCATCAACACCAAGGGCTATGAAGGCTTTTGAGACATCTTGACAATTGGAGGGAAGTTTTTGGTAAATAGAAATGGTTACAAACAAGTAAACTTAAAGAAACCAATATGCCAAAACCACAAAATATCACGGATTAAGTGGAAGTTTGTATGCCCATACAGCACACAACGTGTACATTTGTTTTGATGAGAGTCATTGATATATGACTCTCATCAAACAAGGAATGCGGACCGGTGAGCCACTCCTTACTCTAGTCCATGTGGTCACACAACACGAATCGTGTACATGGTTTTGTTAATTAAACCAAGGATAAAACCATCTTCTAACATGAACCCATCCTTATGAGTTAGAACTTAATACCTCTTACATGGGTTGAACCACATTATGGAAGAACAAGTTCTAATCAAGTATCCAGTGAATCTCGCTCACATTAAATATTCGACGATTGATAATCTGATCAAAACATATATTTTTACCTGACAAACCCTATATTTTTTATGACTTGGAAGTTATGAGGTTAACAATAAATTTCTCATAAATCCAAATTAACACTAGTTTGTAAGAAAAGCCAAGTAAAAAACCTCCATATAGACATGGACACCTATTTTCTCCAAATTATCAATAGGATTTAAAATCTTAACCTCCTAAAAAGGTATCTTTTCCTTAATATTAGAATAAGGGATTATAGGTAGCAAACCTATATATATTGTTAGTTGATAAACCTGCGCAAGCTGCACCTAGTTTTTTAGCAAAAAACTTGACACTATTTAGGCTCTGAATCTTTCGGCAAATGGCCAACCAGATCCCATAAAAGTCTACATCCTAGCTACAAACCTAGCACTAGTATAAGTTGTAACCACACGGCATGTAATGCAACAAATGAAATCATGCTAATATAAACATTATATATTTATATTAATACTAGTATATTTGCCGTCATACACACAGTTAGGGTGGCTCATCCGGGCTGACCCGACCCGACCCGAACATTCCGGGTGGGGGTCAACCCGAAGGTCCGGGATTTTTAAAAATACGACCCGCCACCGACCCGAATCCGAGATTTGTAATTCCGGGTTTTCCGGGTCGGGTGACGGATTCACCCGAAAACTCGAGTTTTAAAATTGCGATATTTTTTACGGTTTTCAAAGGCGTAACACATATAGATTTATAATATTTTTTATATTTTATTATTTTCCTTTTATATATATATATATATATATATATATATATATATATAATATCTAGTATGTAAGTGTGCATATACTGATATACATATTAACATATATATAAAAATGCAGTTTATGCTCTGATAAAAAAAAAATGCAATACATACTGTATACATACATATGCACACACACTATATACATATTAACATATATATACAAAGTATATATGTTATATACAATGGTGTATACATATACCATATGTATATTTTTTTTTAAAAAAAAATAAAAAAAAAAAATCCGGGTCTGACCCCGACCCGCCCGTTGACCCGGGATTTCCTAAAATTCGACCCGAGACCCGACCCCTAGGGGTCTCGGGACAATTTTAAAAAATTATACTTTCTTCCTTCCGTAAAACTTGTTGTTTTAGCTTTCTTCCTTCCGTCAGGGTTTCTGGTGCGTTTCGAATTCGATTCAGGCGATGTGTTGCTCTATGTTTTGCGTGATTGGACTTTCTTTCCGCGTGATGGGGTTCTGGTAGTCGGAGTCGGGACAGGCTGGGACCGTGGCAGTGTGTATCGAGGTGTCTCCTTTTTCCGGAAGGCTGTTTCCTTGGAGGTTCAATTCGTCTTCACTGCCCGCAGGTGTCTCCTGATGTAGCGCTGGCCTGCGGTGCTGCTTTCGGGGAGTGCTTGGCTTTCGTCTTTAGTCTACGTCCTCATCCCTTTCGGTCTGATTGTTTTTGTTTCACTTGTATAGAGTGTGTTTGCTTGTATCTGGCACCATCTTTGTATTTTTTGTTTTCCTTAGACGGTTTTCCGTCTCCATCGAGGTTCAGGCTTGTCTGACTAC
This sequence comes from Persicaria tinctoria, assembly GCA_037127255.1. NCBI lineage: Eukaryota > Viridiplantae > Streptophyta > Magnoliopsida > Caryophyllales > Polygonaceae > Persicaria > Persicaria tinctoria. Next base: position 6,689,517 of record JBANSL010000020.1, read on the forward strand.
GAATTCTTTCCTAATAAACAAAAATAAAAAATACACACCTGTTAATGAAACCTATATTTCATTTACTTTTATATGATAAAATACCTAAAAGTAACAATTATTACTTATAAAAAGAGCAATCATTATACCTATACAGATAATAACTACAACTAAAATAACAAAAAAAAAATTATACAAGTTTATTACTCTAAAACAAAAAATTATTGTGAGACGGAAGGAGTATCAATTATTTATATAAAAAATAAATTGAAAATAGGAATTTTCTAATGTATGCCTATAGATACACTTGGCATTTGCACCAAGGAGTAAAACTACCCCATTTGCTCGATAATTTGGTGAGGCCTTGCTCATTTACTCAAACAAAATTATTTAAGAGATCACACTAGGTATAAGGTATTTGAGGAATCAACCACATATTTGAAAAAATCACTTGAGCAGAATTTGCACCGATTATTGCTTGAATTGAACAATAGGTGGTGTCTTGTCCATTTTTATTGCCTTTTGTTTTTACTCAAATAAATAGTTTACAAAATATAAAACTTTGCTCTTTGAGCGATGAGTGTGTAAAAAAATCTGATTTGCTTGAGTAAACTTTGATTGAAGCAATTAAAATTTGATTTTCCATGGCCACCATTTGCTTAAGCAATTAAACACAATTTATAGGTGCAGATGTTGTAAACAACCCGAAAATGAAGGATTTCTTTGTAAAAAGACATTTTTCTCATTTTAATGCATTAGCCTTTAGGGTCAAATGGTCATGTCAATGCATTAAAAATTAGATTTTTTTTTTCTATTATGGATTTCTAATGTGTGCTCATGGGTACACAATAGAAAAACGTTAAAAATACAGCAATAAACTAAAAATAACTTGAATTACATTTTTCTTTAAAAAATATTTTTCAAAACTTTTATGTTTTTGAAAAACTAAATAATAAATTTTTATCAAAATTATTTTTTTTATTTTTTTTTTAAAAAACATCTTTTTCAATATTTTTATTTTTGAAACAAATTGAAGCATATATATTTTTAAAAATTAACAAATAACCTTAATATTTTGAAAAAATATTTTTTAAAAGTTTGTTTGATATGCAATTAATTTTTTATTTGAATAATATAATAGTGACAAAAAATATTATGATAGATATGCAAATTAATAATAGGTGTAACATAATTGATATCAATTATAACAAACATTAGTCCAAAAAAATATAGATATAAATAAAATTACATTTTTCACCAAAAAAAATTACATCTATTAAATATTTATATATTAATATTTTTATTAAATAGAACTATGAAATTATTATTATTTTTATTAATTAAATAAGATATATACATATAGATGGTAGCCTGGTAGGTTTCCAAAAATTATGACAATATATTATTTCATAAAAAAAAAATTGGTAGGAGAATTTTTTTTTTCACCAATAATCAACAACAAAACGTTACTTAGGATGCTATGCATTAACTTTAATATATAGAAATAGATATATCAGAATGATTAAAATAAGAGCTACTATTTAATATATAATTTTTTTTTTTGATAACCTAATATATAATATTATAATAATGAAGGAATTTGGAATATAATGAAATGCTTTTTATTTATGTGTCTTATAAGATGCATTAATACATATTAATAAAATAAGGACTTTATCAAAACAAAAACAAAAATTAATAAAATAAGGGGTGAGGAATTTGATCCCCCCTTAGCCCTCAAACGTCTTGTCAAGAAACCCCACAAACCCACAGCCTATTTTACACGCCAAAGACCGCCGTCAACCTCCTGCAGCCACCAACACCACCTCCACCACCGCCATATATGGCTACCACCAAAATGGAGGAGGTAAATGGAGGGGGCAAGAAATTAAATAAGATGATTGGTTTGATGAATCAATTAGTCCAATAAGTCAGTTAGACTTTATAGTTCTAAACCACTGGATGACTAGAATTTGTGCCGCAATGATATTCCGTTACATTAGGTATGAGTGTATAATATAATAGACCTGTCAAAACACAATCCGACCCGGTAACTCGATCCGAACGATCCGAACAATTTCCGATCCGAACCCGAAAATTTTAACCCGAATTTTTTTTCCGACCCGAACCTGAAAAACCCGAAATTTTTCGGGTAATCTGGGTTTCGACCCGGTGACCCGATTCATCCGGTAATTTTGACCCAATTGACCCGGTTGATTTATAATTATATATAATTAATTTTTTATATATATAATTAAAATTTATCACAAAATTATCAAATCTTGATTTTTTTAATTTAAAAAAGAAAAAATTGACAAACCCGAAATGACCCGAAACCCGTTTTACCCGAAGTGACATGTTGGACTCTTCAAATTTAATTTGGGTTTAATTGTTTTAGAGTATAAATTTATATTATAATTTTAAAAAAATTGTATTTGAACTCTATATATTTATGAGTATGTATATCGAGCCTAAATTTCGATATATATTTTTTAATACTGGTAATTATAATGATTTGGATGGGACTAGTCCTATTAGATCACCGCCCAATAGCAATATAGAGATGTCTGTCAAGCTAAGCATATGGAGGTGTCTGACTAGTAGAGGCGAGATGTCTAATTACATTTATTCAAAAATAAAATAGTTTTCTTTAAAAAAAGGCAAATCAAAATACTATAAACCTAGTATATCCCGTCAGAGAATAGTCTAAGCCTCTAAGGTCAAAGTAAGACGCACCCATATTCCGTGACCAAGTTAAGGCGATGCTTACAAAAGACTCAATGTAACTATGATTAAGAAAACATGGCATCTATAATAACAATAGACTTATAGCAACAAAATATACATTGAATCACACTAGACACTTATAAAGCATAAACACATATACACAAAAGTCCCAATCCCTAAATCCTACTTACCAAAGCTATAAATGGAAAACTCTAGATCTCAAAACCTTAGTTGGCTCATAACCAAACATCATCGAATCGAATCGAATGCTACTCATTGTACTTGAATAACTTGATGGTGCATTATTTGATAACTTTCTTTCAACTCGTCGCAATATATTGATCCTGTCTCTATCATAATTAAATATATTTTAACCCAATCATTTAGTCAAATAAATCATTTAGACTAGCTAGCTTGTAGTTATAGACCAATACTAAATGTCTAGGAGATGTGGCGCAATAACACGTACACTACTCATAAAACATATTTGACATGATAGAAAGAGGGCGAAGGGGGGTTCATTACTTGTGTGAAAAGCATAAACTATATAAAGAAGTCATTAATTAACTTCCAAAATGAAATGATAAGAAACACATACATTAAATTATTAAAATGTGGAAATTCTTTTTGCATTATTTCGAGAATAAAGAAGAGTTATCTCTAATTGTGAATGACTCAATCCCACATGTCAAATGGCTCTAAGTCTAATGGTGTGAAAGCTCAACCCCCTTCACAAAACATTCAGCCGTGTATGCCTTAAGAGACGGTCGACACTAGTCCACAATTTCTGCCATTGTAGGATAATGATAATCTATGTGATCCTTCCACTCTTAGAGTCTTAGTAGTTGCATCTTTTGATTGTCCTTTCCACTTAAAAAAGAATCACTTTCATGCTTTCATTTTTGTCTACTCCTACACTTTGTGTATCGCAAACTTTTTGAATGAAACCTCATCGGTCTTATATATTGGTTTTGTTGCATATTTTTATGTGTGCATGACGTACCCTGGTTGGATTTGCATGGTATTAACTATTAAGTATTAGTCTATTGAGTTAGCTGGCCTTAAATCATATTGTAAGAGTTGGTCGATCTGGTTCTGGATTTGTTGGCCTTAAGGTGTTTGTCAAGTGCGACTGATGACTCACTCTAGTACCTGAGATCTACTAGGTTAGCCAATCTTAAGTCATGTTGCGGACATGTACAATGTGATTTTTTCGTCTATTGATGGGCTTTTTTGATCTCCTTAGGTGGTATTTGTCAAGGAAAACTGATATATTGTGAGATCAAGCAGTTGCAGTGGAAGAGATGAGTTGACATTGTGGGTCATCTGGCATCATAAAGTAACAAATAAAATTGAATAATACAAAGATGTTGATGGATTGCTATTCTCTCGTTAGCAATTGATTTTGATATAAAATCTTATCTGCATCTGTTTCAATGAAATCAACGTTTTAACGTCTCCTATAAACACTTAATTTGAGCAAATCAAACAAGAAGAATTGAAATTTATAAGACGAGCAGATTCAGCCAAACAATCACCTCTAGGCTTTGGTACTTTGCTGAGTTACTTAAAATACAATAATAATGCAATTTGTATAGAGTTCAATTCCATTTCTTTATTGGGTCACATGCATGCATTTTGTCCCTACAATAAAATTAGTTGTGCCTGCATATATCATACTAAGTATATGCATTTTGTATAGGATCTAATTCTATCCCTATTTTGTCCTATATAATAGGATTCAATCAATCATATCAACTCATCAAATCTTAAAATACTCATCATATACTGTTGAGAGATATGAAGAGACCTAACATACTATGAATGAACAAGCCTTAGTATAGTTAGTGGGCTATTTTTTCTATTGCCCATTGATTTTATGATGGATCATGGAGCATGACCCACTAGTACAAAACTAGCCTAATATTACAGATATTTAGGACCTAATATTACGAATATAAGCAAATACACGTCCGGACTTCAACTCAGTGGACTAATAATATCACGAACTAAAAATGGACACGCCAGGGATATTAGAGGTGGGATTTTTTCAAGCTTCGACCCTAATGTCACAGACCATATGTGTGACACGCCCAGGATATTAGAGGTGAGTTTTTTCAATCTTCGACCCTAATATTACAGACCATATGTGTGACACGCCCAAAATATTAGAGGTGGGTTTTTTCAATCTTCAACCCTAATATCACGGACCAGTGGCAGACCCAGAAACGTTTGGAGGGGGGGGGGGGGGGGGGGAGGTCACCGTGCCAGGGTGGGTGCGACGGCGGGTTGCTGGGTGGGTCGAGGGTTCGACTCGGACTTCGTTCTCTCTCACAGTCGGCGACTACTGTAAATGTAAATGGCGGAAGGGGCGGCTACTGTAAATATAAATGTGGGCTTTTTGAATTTTAACTTATAAAAAGATTTAAAAAAAATAGAGGTAAAAATATAAAATTTGGTGAGTCGAACCCGAGTCTCTTGACTCCTAAAGAGCTCACCCCCTTCCTTTGCCATTTGAGTCAACGTTTTTTAGTGATTTTTTACTCTCTTTACTTAATTATATCCAAAACAAGTTTTTTATATATATATATTTCTCAGGCCGAGGGGGGGTCACGTGACCCCCAGGACCCCCCTGGGTCCGCCACTGTCACAGACCATATGTGTGACACATAAGCCGAGTACTTGGCTTATGTGCTTGACTACTAGCACACAAGTGCATATACGTGCACACGACCCCCTTGGTTACGAGTCTCAATTGACTGCATATTTTTTTACTCCAATTAGATTTTAAAATGCAAAAAACATACTCAAAGTTTAAGAACTTTGGAGTTTAGACCTTCAATTTGATGACCTAATCCTTGAGGTACGTATGTATGTATTTTGAAGTCAAAATTTCAAAGATTTTCCAAAAAAACATACCGGAAAGGGAACCATATATATATAGTTAATTTTATCAACCACCAATACCAAAGGTGCACATTTTATTCATGCTTGAACAACTACGTATCTCTCTCTTTGAGGCATATCAACATCATATACCAATCCACTTTGACACTCTAATGAACAAGATTGGAAGCCGTGTAACAGTTACTTAAGGAGCTTCGGAGTGTGGGCAGGTACCATTCTTCGACACCCAAGAACAACAAAGAAGACCAACACGAGTACTCTGCCATATGAACACAAACAAAAAGTGAGATTTGCTCTCGATTTCTTATGGATACTTTTGATCAAATACGTTCAAAGACGCCAACCGTGGGGGACTGAGATCGACAGTCTCCATGGGGACGGCGACATGAGAAAGAGGCCACTGTGCCGCATGGGTAAGACTGTCTAAGAGAATTGTCACTGGACAAGGACCTTAACCAAAGGCAAAGCCTGGACCATTACTTGCTACAAACTAGTTGCATTATGAAACTTCAAAAGGCAAACCTTTTTTTTTTTTTTTTTTTTTTTTGCTTTTTGGACCCTTATTTTGTCATGCTTAATTTCATTATTAGCAATTTAAACAAGCATTATCAAGGAACATCTTTCAAAATGAAAAATGTGAATGACAGTGGTCTGTTTGACGCAATGTGTTGATTGTTGATAAGGAGTCTGGTGTAGCAAGAGAAGTTATAGAATGAGTAGTTTATTGTTTATTATATAAGTGCCCAACTCCATCTTGGACTGTAGCAAGAGAAGTTGAGAACGAACTCTTATTTAGGCCACTATCTTGTTACCCTATAAGCCTAGAACATTTGCTTTGCTTACCATGACTTATCCTCAAGTGCTTCGTACAAACACAAACACTTAAATAAATAACACCTACTGAATTATTCAACCCTAAGAAATGTTCCTACTATGATCGCGACTTGGACAAGACAAGGATTATATATAGAGAACGTATCAAATGAGGACGATTCCATCAGGAACGAGAACGATTCACGTTTTAGGGCAAAAATGATGACATAATATGCATCATTTTTCCTAAAATGTATAATGTTTTTGATACATTAATTGTTTTAGACTAAAACAAATGCACATTCATCACTTTTTACTAAAATGTGAATCGTTCTCATTTCTGATGGAACGAACCGACTTTTCTTCATCCTCCCGTCCACTAATGCTTTTAATGACATAATTTAATATTATATATATAATATATAAATAATTAGTGCACTTAAAAGCATTAGTGGAAGGGAAGATGAAGATAGGCCATTTCAATACTTAAAATTTTGCCAACCAAACTTCTTTGACTGGATAATGTAAATCTATATATTCATTTTGACTGGTAATTGTGAACACTAACTTACGTTTGAAACTCACTAATTAAACAATATAACTGAAAGTAAAACTTTTAATCAAACAGGTAAACTTTGAATCCACTTTGTTTCTTCAAGTTTGTAGGTGAGAATGAGATGGACGCCTAAAAAGGAAGAACTCGGGTCATTTTTAAACTCTTAATTATCGTCTTTCTAACGAAAGATCAACCAAAATTATCTGAAATGAAAATTTGTATGATTGAGATTACATCAGTGTGGACGTGTGGTTGCACGGATCTCCCTTGTTTTTTGAATTGAACCGAAAGTGACAGAGAACTCAGGGCTAATCTTAGTGCTCTTTGACTAATGAAGCTTCAATTCCAACTGCTTTTAGTTTAGTATTTGACCTAAACACCTTTATCCTAGTGCTTTGATTTCAACATAATTTAAACCAAATAGTTAGTCATTTTCAAGTATGGATGAAAATGGATCGAGTAATGGATTAGTCATCAAACACTTCCTATCACTCAGCTGACGATGGAAGATAGTTTATACATGCTAGTTTGTGAAAATGATAGGTATGCACTAAGTCATTACAATATGAGGAGGGATTCGAACTTGTGATCTATTGATCACTACATATCATCCTTAATTACCAGCTAAGCTAGCAAGACTTGACATTTTCCTGATATCCTTAGGTTTTAAATTGTGTTAACTTTAAAATGAAAAAAAGTACCCAAGTGAAAAATGTTTAAAATTTTATATATTGTACCTAGATGGAGTTATTTAAACCATGATATCCTTAAATAAAACCTCTCAAACATTAGGTACAACTTTTAATTTATTTTTTAAAATGGTACTTAGGTTCCAAACCAAAGGCCCTCTAAGTGTAGTTTTCTCAAACCTTGTTTTCTTTAAGTGAAATTTTCCCTTCTTTGCATAATGCATTAATTTTTTCATAGTTTTCATTAATAGACAACTTGATTATTCGTGAACTGAAAAGAAGGCGCCAGTTCGCAGTTCACAGGCAAAAAGTTGAAGGCCCGGCCCATTTGAAGCCCAATGGGCTTCTCTATTAGTACCATTTGAACAAAAGCCCATCTACAGCAAAAAGTTACCTTACTTTTGATATCAACCTGTACAGGATTTCTTCTGCTACTTATTTTGTTCATTTCTAAAAGAATGAAAGTGATTCGATGTATCAAAACATACTTGATACCGATAAAAGACGGCAGTCGGGATAAAAAAAAAAAAAAAAAAAAAGCTTAACAAACTTAGACAACGAAACCATGACAACCGATATGAGATGAAATAAGCAACCTGATAAACGAAAAATGAAGAATATCAATAGCTTAACAAATAGCATGAATGCTTCAGATTCAGATCATCAGATGAGATGGTCTCCAGTACGAACTCTATGGATCTCAATAGCACCACCATCAATATATAGTTCAGCAAAAGAATGATTTTTTTTGTGGCTTGTATCTGCACTGGATGGAGTAGTTAAACTAGACGTGTTAAACACTATAAGGACACCAAGGCAACGAAGGCATGGAATAGATAGCATACTTGTTTAACTAGACATGCATCAATTCTCTGTAGCAAGCGTTGTTTAGTAAGAATACGAATACCTCCTGATGTTGATTTCTCCAAATAACTTGCATCTAATGTAAGTTGCAACACCAACAACATTTCCATAGATTTCTCTGCCTACAACTTAGTCTCCAGAGAAGAGACTAGAATGACAGACAAAGCAAAGCTTCCATCAGGCCAATCGTTGCACATATCGTTCAAACAGTCTAATACAATACTTATGCATCCAGAAATTGAACAAGTGTTGAACAAGGAAAGTAGATGTAATGAATATTCTGAATTTTGATACCATTCTCCAAAAGAAAAGAAAATAACCTTTTACAGAAACTAATGAGGAAAAGAGAGGAGAGCAGTGAGACAGAAGGACGGATCAGGAAGACATCAGTCGCAACAGAAACATCAGCAGATGAGTAGAATGAATATCAAGCGGGCACTGAAAGTTCACAAGAAAGCTTTAGTTAACTAATGAGAATCCAGGTAATTACACAATGGAAAAATCATATTTATACAGAATGTGTAGTCATAGATTACCTCCTTGAGAAAAATGTAAGTGAGATAAGTAGTGATTACCTCTAATAAAATACAGAATACAGCATTCTTGACTCTAATCAATACCATCCATGTCCACATGTGTTGAGCCCATCTATCAAGTATCAACACTCAACTTCACCATGCTGATGCAACTTCATTGACCACAGATAAGACAATATATTTACCTAACAGATTTGCTACCTAAAAAGATGTCAAAACATTCCATACCAGCACCGTGCAGAGTTTGAAAAATGAACAGTCCTCAAAACAGTAATTTAAAATAAACAAATAAATAAAACTAAGAGGAGAAACACTACATTGAAATTTATACTTATCAGCCCAATGCCGAACATGCCAACAAAATTTTGATAAAATCCATGGTGGCGTTTTCAGTGGAAGACTATTTTTGTAAGAAAATATCAACTAGAAATGCATGGAAAGACAAAAGGTGAAGCCCAACTCAGCTAGACAACATCAGATAATGCAATAAAAAAGTAACTTCTTTTCACATGCCTGGGAAATCATACTCAGTAAAGTTTTGGACTGTTGATCATAGCTTTATACGGAGTAGTGAATTTATTAATCTAGAAAATTTAAAGAGGCAGCACCAGTGTTGTTAACATGATGATATGATATGATTGTATATTCATGCATAGACATCTGGTAAAACAAGACAAGTGTTTTAACATGAAATATGATTTGAACTACTTTTACTGGAAAATCAATAGAAACAATTGAGGATTATAAGAAAATGTGTCTTTATATTTGCATCTGATCATCTTCAAGTCTCTTTTCCAAGAAGATATAATCGAGCGGAAGTCTGGATGAGAGGATAACCTGTATGGATTGATTGGCAAGAAACAACAGGATCAGGGTCCTTTAGAATTGACAGTAAAACAGGCATCAGAATTCAGAATGATTGAATGCCCCAAAACTTTAAAACAATCTCTTCTATGACCCTATACAAGGAAACCGAATAAGGAATTAGGAACCAAAAAAGCTTCCCGAGAAAGTTAGTCCAATATGCAAAGGACTGTTTTAAATTGCTGCTGAAAACAAGGCCAGATTACATATTTGATTATTGAATAGTTGAAATATTGGATTGCGAAGTTACAAAACAGAAATGTTTTTGAATTATATCAATACTTTCAATTAAATATGTGGCATGTCAGTAAACCAAATGATCAAAGAAACAGAATACGGAAATTTCAGGGACCAAAGACACTTACCAAGAAAGTTAGTCTAAAATGCAAAGGACTGTATTAAACTGCTGCAGAACACCAGGGCACATTACAGATCTATATGCGAGGAAGCATTCATTATAAGCCTCGTTACAAAATAGAAAGCTCACATCACATTGAAGGTTAATCCGCTTGTATCCGAAAGTAAACACCCAGAGCACTGCAGCATTACCACCACAGAGACTGAAAACACATTTCGGAGTCGTATAGGTAATTAAACATTCAAATTATTTGCTGAACCTAGCAAGTTAACGACTTCTATAATCTTGATTACATGGTCAAAGACGATGGCACTGAGGAGCAGTGAGCATTCAATGTCTCGTTGTAAAGATACTCAATTCAAGCTGCCCCAACTTCTATAATCATGCACAATTTCTTCACCGATTCGTGGATTCTAGGGTTTTTTATTTCTTCCCGGGAAGGACGTTAGGGTTTTCGAATTGAGAGAGAGTAAAGTCCCTGAATTCGTGAATTGGGGGAGAGGTATTCATGTTCTGCGAAAGCTAATTTCCTTTTAATATGATAACTAATACTCCGTATTATGCAAGACAATATTCATCTGACAGTTTGGCCGAGTGGTCTAAGGCGCCAGATTTAGGCTCTGGTCCGAAAGGGCGTGGGTTCAAATCCCACAGCTGTCATTTTTTTACTCCGTTTATTCTCACAAGTTACAAGTAATTAATCATCTGTGTGTTTCAATTTATAAACACTGCAGTGAGCATTCAACGACTTCTATAATCTTGTCCCGTGCGTAGCACGGACATATAAAGTTTTGGTTTTTTATAACTTACCTAAGAGTTTTTTTTTTTAATATGATATTGTATATTAAGGTTAGTTGTTATTGCTTTACCCATTTTGTTCATCTAAACCATATTGATTCCTTATTTTTTAGATATTCTTGTAGTTGATTTAATTTTCCATATTAGGATTAGGATAGAAACTTTCCATCCCAACTTTTCAAATAGCTACAAATTTTTATTTTCATTTTTCTTCGGTGTATTGTGATCATCATAAATTTGTTTAGATTTTAAAGGAGATGAGACCAACTGAAAATTCAATGATATTAACGTACGGGGCATTATTCTAAAATAGAATTGTACGATATTAAATTTTCATATGATTTGGTTGTTATTATTATTAATGTAAATAAAGATCAAAGTCCAGGGTGCATACCCTTTAGTGTATTTTTATTGTAAATAAAGATAAAAAGCTATTGAACATGTAACTTGGAATAGAGTTGCTAAATAAACAAAGAAATAGCACACAATATTTAAATTAAGTGTTGAAAAAAGAGACCGTTGAACCTCAACAAAAAGTAGCAAAATTTAATGAAAAACGATCATGGTATACTCGATGACATGGTTATATCATACACTGAATGTGTTAATTATTTGGAGTATGTGTATGTTTCTTGCATCCGATCATTTAGTTTGGAATGGCCTCCAAATCACCTCTGCATTACCAAATTGGAGTGAGAAGATGCAGATTATGCAATATAGATAAAAACACATTTTTTTTAGAACGGGTAAAAACACATGATTGCATTGCATATATAGTAAATCATACACTTGTCGTAGGTGTATGTATTTAGGTTTTAATTGTCAAGTTTACAGAAAAATAAACACTGATGAAAAAAAAGTAAATAATTATAATTGAAATTGTTTGAGTTTTTGACACGGTTCTTAATGTGTTAAAAACTATATAAAATTTAAACCTTTTTTCAATTTTTTAAAACTAATTACTATGAAGTTTGAATTTATTTTGAAAATTTTGATTTTTTTATATTTGATGGAGTATAGGTTTTAACACATTGAAAAACGTGTCAAAAAGTAAATGATTTAAATTATGAGACAAATGTAGTCTAATACTCCCTACGATAAAAAAAATTGTCGTTTGACTTTTTTACACGTATTTTAAGGAGCTAAAAACAATATAAAATATCAAATTTGTTTAAATTATTTTTTTATAACTTAATATTTGTTGGTAATAAGTATTAGATTATAAAAAAATAATAATAAAAAAGTTAATATATTATATAGCTTTTAGCTTCTTAAAATATGTGTTAAAAAGTCAAACGACAATCTTTTTTGGATCGGAGGTAGTATATTTCAATGCTTCCCCCCCCTTTTTATGTGTTTTTATAATCTTTTTATGGATCGGAGGTAGTTATTTAGTTGAAATTATGAGTATAATCATTTTCATTTATTTTTAAAATTAAAATATATATAGATGAGTCTATCTACATATAATTGTATATATATATATATATCGTTCCCATTTCCTCCCCTCGCCTTTCCGTTTTAATTTATATACATAATTGTGTATAGAATGTATATTTATAATTGTATGTACTCCGTATAATGGTTTATCGAAAAAAAAAATTGTATATATAATGATAGGCCACCACAGCACCGCCTTTACTTTTTATTCCCCCTATTTTTCCATTTCCTCTCTCCCTTCCAGCACCTATCAATTCCAGGCGGCAGATCTCGGAGTTTTCGCGGTAAGCTCCACTCTGTACTTCCGTCGGTGCTCACTATTGATCGTTGTAGGGCTTCTTCTGATCGCCCCCCTTTCTCGCTAGTTCTTCGGTTTCTGTGCTCAATTTCATCTTTGTTGTTTTCCAGTAAACAGTTCTAGCTACTGTGGGCTTCCAATTTTACTTTTAAAAGCGATATCGAGGAATAGTATCTATTTTTGATTTGCTCTCCTATATTGGTTAAGTTGCAGCTTATGGATTAGTTTTGTGTTCCCTTCACGCAGAGCAGGTAACTTTGATGTGTATGATTTGAATTGAGCAGAAGAGTGTTTGAGGGATTCTGATCGAAGCTGGTTGATTGCATTTGGGTTATGATCGTTTTAATATTTGAGGGGCAAATGTGGCCTAAAATCAGTGGATAATACTACTTAATTTTTCTGCTAAAGGATCGTCTAGTCCTTCTACTGAACTCAACTCAACCCCCGTAAGTCTCAGTGATCTCTACACATGATATTCATTTATTGCATTTTTCGTTGACTGATTGTGATTAGTTTAGGGTTTCTTGGACCTGGTAGGGTGTTTATTACTGATTCGAGGTTAATTTACTATAAGATGACATGCTAGGTCGTTTTGGGGGGTAATGCTATTGTTCCAACAGGCTATTTGGTATTCTTGATCAGCTTAGTGGTGGTAGGTTTTTTTAAACAGTTTTGGCAAGTGAAAATAATCAGCAAAATAACCATATACCAAAATGTGATCATTTCACTTTTATGTCAAAGTTAATGTGTTAAGAAAGAAGTAAGATTAGAATACATGATAATTGGGTATTGATTGTTGCCTTTAGTATGGGTGTTGGTTATGACTCCCTTCTTTTTTGCTCCCGCTTTCAGTTTTTAGTCTTTGAAGGAAGAGTGTCGAGTTCGAGATGGCAGATTTGAAACAAACATGGCGTCTATATCTAGGCAATTATTTTCTGTCGAAGGATGCTCTAGTCCTTCACGTATTCAAGACAAACGCCGGTAAGTCCCTGATTTTTAAATATGCTTTTAATCTGTTGCAATTCAGGATTTCTTGCATTCTTCGTTGGCTACTTGAGAATTTAGGGTTTCTTGCATTTTTGTTGCAGTTTGGGATTTCTTGCATTTTTTTATGCTTCTGTTAGTAACAATATGTTTTTGTTAAGGCTTATTTAGTATTCTTGATGAGCTTAGTAATGTAGTTTTTTTTTTGTTTTTACTGTTTTAACTTCAGTTAAGGTGTAATATGTTAAGTTAACAGTAAGATAGAAATAGAATACATACTCAATAATTGGGTATATATTGATCGTAAATCATTGCTGCTAGGGTTCAGTAGCAAACCTAAACTCTGGCGCTACTTTGAGTTGGAGTTTTTTGAATTTTTTTGACGGGCATGAGTCATTCCTGTGTAAAAAACATGTAAGGACAAATATGGATTTGATAACAACAATAAAGGTTTTTAACACATTAAACATTGAAAAGTAAAGCAAATTTGATAGTAGCGCTTACTTGGTGATTTGAAGTCAAGTTGGTGAAGGCTTCCTTGAAAACAATGTTTCTTGTGTGGTTTCTATACTCTCTGGTGTCTCCCTTTATGTAGATTTTGAGCCCTTTTGGATCTGTCACTCTAGATATTGCAACATATAGTTGTCCATGACAAAAGACTGGCCTTGGTAAATAGAGGCCTACAATGTTGAGTGACTGCCCTTGACTTTTATTGATGGTCATCGCATAACATGGCTTTATTGGGAATTGTCTTCTTTTTAGTATGAATGGCCATTTTGTTTTGGGAGAAGTGAGTGTAATCCTTGGAATCAAGACCTTCCTCCCTATGTTATTGCCAGTGATGATAGATGCCTCGATAACCCACTCTCCGAGATGTGAAATAATTAGGCGGGTTCCATTGCACAAACCTTGACTTGGATTGACATTTCGTAGTAGCATAACTGGCAAACCTTCTTTTAGTTTGAGGGAGTGAGGTGGCATACCTGAGAATTGTAGAGCATTTAGAAACTCCATAAGGAACATTTGGTCTTGGTCAGCCATGTTAGTTGAAGGATGCTCTAGTTTGAGGGAGTGAGGTGGCATACCTGGAAATTGTAGAGCATTTAGAAACTCCATAGGGAACATTTGGTCCTGGTCAGCCATGTCAGTTGAAGCCTTGCAGATTTCATCCGAGCTTCTATATGTCCTTATTGCCCCATTCAACTTCTCAAACATATGGTTGTTGATCATGTCAGCATCTTCATTTAACGGGGTCAAAATAGCTCTTTCTCGAAGATAGTTTGGTTCAGTTTGCCTTTCGATGAAATCTGGGAAAACTTGGGCAATGATTTCTTCAAGGGGGCATTCTGTTTGCCTAATAATGAACTCTTCAGGAATTTCAATCCAACTGGGCTCATCCTCTCCATCTTTTGCTGTGGCTGGAATTGTTCCATCACCCATCTTTAATACCCACTTGTTGAAATGTTGCTTGTAAAGATCAACACATCCATTTACATCAAACTCATTAACCCTCATACTACGAGAGAGGTTTAGTACCCGACAATGCTTCCAAAGGTGGGAATTGTTTATGCAAGCTTGGACAATATCTTGGCGTTTTCCCTTTGGTATAACAGGCAAGATTTGTCTAAAATCGCCACCTAATAAAACAATAATGCCACCAAATAATCTGTGTCTGTTTCTTTCATCCTTTGCACCAAGAATGTCTCTAAGTGTTCTATCAAGGGCTTCAAAGGCATATTTCTGTGTCATCGGAGCCTCATCCCATATTATCAATTTCACTTCATGCATCAATTCAGCAAGATGAGTGTTTTGTTTGATTCCACACGTACTGTTCTCCATCAATTCCATTGGAATGACAAATCTGCTATGAGCAGTTCTACCTCCCGGTAACAAAAGAGATGCTATTCCTGCGTTGTAAATCGACAATAATTAATTTATTATACATTTGTCTCCAAATATATGATATATGTTTTAATAGAGGAATAGGAATCCTAACTTATTAGAAAAGCATAATAATAAAACATAAGAGTTATTCATATAAATAAGCTGACCTGAGGATGCAACCGCCAACGCGATCTTCCTTTCTGATCTTAGTCGTGTCAAAAGAGATTTATATAAAAAAGTTTTACCAGTTCCTCCGGGACCGTAAACAAAGAAGAATCCTCCCTTGTCATCTTGTATTGCAGAGATGACTTGGTCATAAATAAGTCTTTGTTCGGTATTGAGGGAGGTATAAAGGCTTTGCTGCTCTCTTGCTAATTCCGCGCAATTGTAGTTCAATTCTTCTTGAATTAAACGATTGTCGACATTGGTTAACAAAGCCGGGTTGGGCAGCGGCATCCCATCATAATCAGCTAGTGATTTTCCATTTCGGTTCAATATCTCCTGCACATGTAGCAAACAATAGTTTTTCAACTGCTCTTCTGATAGCTGTAGATCTGGGAATTTGAACTGCTTTCTTTTCTTGTGTAGAATATCCTTTGATAATGCTTCCCAATTTTGCTCCCATAGTTGTTGAGGGTTGTTGACTTCACAAAACAACAATATTGTAGCAAATAATTCACGTAGTTGTACCCCTGAAGCCCACAATCTTGCCTCTATAATTGCATCAGTCCATTCCTTATCATCATTGATCATTCCATGAGCATAGCAAGCCTCTTTGAAAGTTTTGAATACCTTTCCATCTACTGTCCTAAGTTCTTCAAATGATCTTGGACCTTTCGCTACATTCAAGAGCATTCTCAAATAATATCGTTCCCCTGACGTGGGATGTGAATACATCATTCGACCAATGCAGCTTCCTTGTTTTCTTGGTCGCCAAGCCTTTTCTTTTGCATTCCACACATAATGAGATGGTATTTCTGCATATGTGTATTTTCTAGCTTCAATATCAACTTCATTCAAAGCAAACCATTGAGTGAACATTGTTTCCTTAATCCCTTTTCTCCGCAGAAGTCCTGGGAGGTTTTCTGAATCACGCAGCGTTATGAGATTTTGATCTGGTAGATGAAATGTTAGGCGTATAATTGAGGGATTGCAATAGTTGATGGAGAATCCAAAAATACGCCAAGCTGCTTCACACGGTGCTAGGTAACGACAATCCAGATATTGCTTGATTTCATCCACTTCAATAGTCTGTTGATGATGTTCACCTATTGATCCATTCCTTCTCGCTACATTACCCCCATCAATAACAATTGTAGCTCTATCCGGGCCTTTATTCAGGTACTTGAACAAATATTTGATAGCTCTTGATCAATTGCACCACTCTATGTTGATGTGTGCTTGATATTTCAGCAAAAGATAACGGTTGTAAGGTACAACAAATCTGTTATCCAGTTTTGTTATCCCCTTTTTTACATGCACACCGTTGTCTCTTCTCTTGTACACCGGAAATCCATCTTCATCCATTGTAGTTTCTGCATAAAAGGCCTTTGGAAAATGTCTGTTACATGTTCCATCTATCATGCATGCCGCAGATTTGTTAGCATCACCACATGGACCATGCATCATGCATTCAGTAACGATCTTGTATGTTGTCGGGTCTGTTTCTTGGCATGGTATTTCTGCACAAATGATGTCATCTATATCTTTTGGAGTTTTGCATTTAGATTCTTCTCCCAACCAAACCAAAATATGTGCATGTGGTAATCCACGCTTTTGAAACTCAATAGTGTACACCGCTGAAAGACAAAATGATATTATTGTTATGATTTTTTTTATAATAAAGTCAAACATATAATAAAGATGCATTTCCTTACCAGCCTGTGTTTTTCCAAAGATGCTTTCTTTCTCAATATCTTTCATGAGGTGCGCTAATTTTATCTTGAATAATCTTGCCATGATTTCCGGGCGATCAGATGCTCTCTGGCCTGGTATTTGAGATAGCATGTATCCAATTTCCGGCCATTTAGGATTTGCTGTGAATGTTATGAAAAGGTCTGGATTTCCTAGTGCTCTACATATAGCCATTGCATCTTGGTAGTTTTGTATCATGTATCTGGGGCTACCTGTAAATGTAGAGGGAAGCACTATTCTTTTACCAACTGAGGTTGCTTTCGTGTCTCCTCTAGTGACAGCATCGCATATATTTTGGTACAGATCAGCTCGCAAGTCATCTTGATTGCTTCGTATCCACCTTAATCGTTGTTCTTCAATTCCAGTATATGCATCCACCAAATATCCTTGGGATAATCTTCCTCCTCTTAGCAATGTAGAATCCTCGTCAGGTCTTTGTTGAATCCTATATGAATAATATTCTTTCATAGTGAGGAATTCCCTTTTTGTGCCTCTTTTGCCTGTGTTATCGTGATACAATATCTTCTCATGGAACCCATCTTCGCCATATGGAAACAAAAGTGGATATTGCAAAGCCATGTATAAAGGATGCAACTCTGAGATTCTTTGCAACCCACATGCTTTATTGTGTATCACAATATCTCTTATCCCCATGCTTTCACCAAAATCTCCTATGACCAATGCTGCTACTTCAGAAACTGTAGGCATGTTGTATTGTCTCGCAGACGGTTGTCTCTCTCCTAACAGTTGTAGCTTGAAATCAGTTGGATTGTTCTCTGCACACCAATCTCTTGCCATTCTGAATGCTTTTGCAACACAGCTGTGCTCATCTAACATCTCAATAAGTTCTTCTACAATTTTGACATCAACTTCGCCTTCCTCATGCGGAATCACAGACATACGATTTGAGATCTCATTAGCTGTATCATAGAAGTATAGTTGGGCATACACTGGACGACCTCCTTCATTAGGCATTAATGACCCCATTCGATGGAAGTTTTGCCCGCTGATTCTAAAGGTATAAGGCCCACCTCCTTGGTTAACTGATTTGTCAACTTGTGCTCCAAATGATGTGAAGCAAAACATGGCATTGTAAACCCTTATATTTTGTTGGAATCGATTTGCACCACTGTTGTTATTATACTCGAGTAGTCGTCGCAGGGGCATAGGTGCTGCTTTGAGTTTCTCTAGCTTGACTTTTCCTTCTTGACAGCAAAGTGAAAATGTAGGACGTGTAGGTTTTTTTGATTTCAATACTCTCTCCTCATACCACATTGTTGCATTGCAATGAGGACATTGCTTTGAAGGAGGCCCAATGTTGTAGTAGGAAATTTCAACATCTGAAAAGGATTTTCATATCAATATTCATAGTATAGTTTAATTAGAGTTGAAAGTTAGGAAGAATGAAAAAAGTATACTTACTTTTGGATTTGGAAGCATCACCAAAAACTTTCTTTTTTTTCGAGGTTGAAGCACCATTTCCTATAAAAATGGAAATATGTGTTCTTCACGGCCTTGTATATAAAGATACTATATGTTCTTCATGGAAATATATAAGGATAATTTAGACAAAATATTACTGTTTGTTGATCATGTAGTGTCACTACATTAAACTATCTAGCATTTTATTCTTTTATCATTCAGGGGTTTATGTTCTTCATCTGATCCACAATTTATAAAAGTAGGATAATTAAGACAAAATTGTGAGAGTGTTGATCATGAAGCGTGCTTGTAGAAATATTTATGTAAAGAATACCTGTTGCTTTACTATGAAGTAGCTTCATCCCACAGTAGCTTTGAACTTTCCCATCACTTCGTATATTTGTAACCGATTCAATGGCTATCAACATCTGATGTGCACATCCATTTGTCGATGTTTTTGCGAACCGACTTAATAAATCTAAAGGTTTATCATATCGAATTTCAGTAAATGTGCAAGTGTAAGATACTTGTAAGAAATCTAGAACTAATTGTAAGAAATCTAGAACCGATTGTAAAAGGTACCTGTAGCCATTTGTCAGTTTGATTTATGATGCGGTGTGCAGGTTGTTATAGGCTGTATTGAACGTATTGATGATTCGAGATTGGAAAATAGTGCATGTTTTTTGTTCTCAACGGTAGAAAAGCTGTAGGAGTGTATTGTACTGATTGTCCATACATATGTATTTGTGTTTCAGATTTGAAAGGGCAATAGATAAAAGTTGATTTATTTAAATGTCTTTTAAATCATGGATTTATTGGTATAATGAATTTCAAAGAGGGAAGATTATATTACAACCGTTACAATTGTGTTAGCATTTATTAGGGTGTTCAATAAACTCATTGAATTCTTTATAGCAATTTATATGCTGAATTTGAAGGGGCTATTGGAGATAATATGAGACATTCGTAGCATTATGCTAATTTAATGTTATGGGAATTACATCCCAATGGATAATAAGTAGGCATTTAGTGTCACAAAAAAAAGGCATTTAGTTGGGTTCATATATTATTTATATTTAATACATATTTTAGAATTAATTTATACATCTATTGCATTTTATGTAATGTGATTGGAATCTTCTCCTTCATAAGAGAATCCCTGCAAAGCATAAGGTCTGTCAAAGTTGTATATTTTTCTAATTGTCCATTTATGTTTTTTTAATATGGTCATTTGTCCTTAGATATGCCTATCATTTCCAATTCTCCTTTTTAGTATTCTCTTTTTTTTTAATAAAAGTGAAGGACCCATAAGCTTTGATTTCAGGACAATCTGTTAATGAGTTTGCCTGGAATTGTAAAGCTGGCTTTGGGATGTCAAGCAAGCTCAAAAGTGCTGGTCTTGGTTTCATTTATCTGTTTTTTTAAAATATTCTCCTTTGTCCTTAGATGGGCTCATCAATTCCAATTTTTGACAAATTCTCTAGCACTTATCTTCATTTGATTTTATGACTTTCTTTTGAAATTAAGAAATCAACTGCAAAATCTTACCATGTTCATTGCTGGGTATATGTAGAAAAAGTTCTAATAAGGGGAATGCACTTGTATTTATATATGTATATATAAGGCATTTCTCCATATTTGATTTTAGGACTCCCTTTGAAATTAATAAATCAATTACGCTTGGAAGTTATTATGCGTGATGAAAGATATAACAATGTAATTGACCATCAAACAACGATATTCTTATTAGAGGAATAAAATATAGTTAGAAAATATAATCAAAGCTAATAAATTTGCAGAAAAGAAAATGTGCTTAGTTCTTGTGCAAATAGGTATTAAAAATAAGAAAAGCTACTAAATGCGCAGAAAAAGATGGGTGGACTGAAATTCCGACTTCCTAGGTGTTGAGTTCTTGTGCAAATGATGTATAGATGGTCTTTCTACTCTTCAACATCTGCAATTTGACATTTTCATGGACTGTCTTCTTCATCTAACCTGTTCATGTGTGGAAAAGAAAAGTTAGAATTTATCTGATCGAGTATATCTACTGGAATTATTGTATTCATGCACTTACACGATGCTCTTTCTTTTCATAGAAGGATTTGCTATAGCAGATCTCTCTTTTTCAGTTGGTTTGACGGTTGTGAATGAACATTCTTCCTTAAGACATTCCTCTTCAGATTCTCTGATAACATTTGACAAATAGGAATTGTTACATATTCAGTATCATGGTGCACGTGTTCGCAGGTGTTTAACATGTTTACTTACACATCTTGTATCTTTGTTGTATCATAAAATTCTAAAGTAGGATGAGCTGCATCGTCACAAAACCTGTTTACATCGGAAGTGAAGAAATGTTTGTTAGCTGATTTTTCCAATGTGCCATTGTAACAACACGTTAGTCCTTACAACATCTTTTAATGGAAAAAAGTTAATATGCATTAAAGTTTAGTGTTGGAGCAATATGACACGTGCATGAACATAATAGATTTGCACTTACATTTCTCTTTCTCTTCGGGGGGAAGTTTTTGTCTCTATTGGGCCTTCAACAGTAGCTTTTCGCAAGCGCTTCAAGGACAGTGGTGCAGATTGCGTTTCTTTAGCTAAGGCCTCCTCTTCGATTCCTTGTTCGGGTGTAACCT
Organism: Persicaria tinctoria; assembly: GCA_037127255.1. NCBI lineage: Eukaryota > Viridiplantae > Streptophyta > Magnoliopsida > Caryophyllales > Polygonaceae > Persicaria > Persicaria tinctoria. The sequence continues at coordinate 6,711,192 of JBANSL010000020.1, forward strand.
AACAAACGATAAATCATTAATGTACTCGTCATTGCCCTAATGGACCTTACTTTGTGGAAATATGTGACTCTATATTAGAAGTACATGATTCAAATGAACATCTGAGCATGTGAAACTCTCAAAACTTCCTTCATTATAGTATGTGTGTGATGATATTTCCAAGGTAAGGGTGCTATTGACCAAGCTTGTGATTGCAGGTGGGAGCACATTTTCATCATCTTCATCCTGGAGAGAGGCAAACGTATAAGGCAGGAGAAACAATGCAGAAAAAAAATGAGGTGGAGTAATCTATACTTGCTCGTACATTCATTTCTTCCAATAGCTTCGCTGCTGCGGTGTTTAGCAATTTTTTTGCAGTGTCATCAAACATAGTGATAGTAGCTAAGCCAGTTGGGTCATCAACTTCGAGTTGCAATCTAAAGCTAGTGACATTAGGGGAAATGATAATTCAATATCAAATTATATTGCTAGTAATGGAGGTAAAACAATTTATAGACCAAAATATGGTAACTAAGCATTTGATAATTTGTATGTAGTACCTTGGGGTTGGATAGCTTATGATAATTTCACATGAATCACACCAGAACTTGCCATCAAATCGGGAAAGGCTTTTCCAACACTTGCCACTGGTGCATGTAAACCTATACCAACTATTTCGTGTTTGAACATTGACGACATGTAGTTGGCATTTATAGGTAACACTCTGTGAATATGATAAGTGCATGTGATCAGACCATGTGATAAGATAATTCAATATAGGGTTTAAATTGTGAAAATATAGTAAGTGGGGGTAAAAAGAATATACTGGTTTTTTTGCTCTTCCCCGTTCGAGAGCCTCAAAGAGCGATCCCTTGACAGGGTGGCTAGCATCCTCACTTATATGCCTGGAGATATTTTACAGTAGGTCATTAGTATATGCATGATTGTAATGGGTGGAAATTACATAAAGGGGGTTAAGAAGCTTCTTTTTGCACATGTTTTGGCTGATGAATTCTTTTAGTTGTGGGATGCTGGAATCATCAAAAATAATAGTCGATGAGCTGCTGGACAGATTCAGTTCACCTACAAAGGGCATATCATAAAAGGTTGTCAACTACATGCAGTAAGTTGTTAGGATATAGACAATGGGTATATCAAGTACATACGCTTGTATTCCTTAACTTGCATTGCCACTAAAACGACCGCATACACCTTAGGATGATGGGATTTACGGTTAAGGAGTTCCTTACCGAGTCGTCCCCACAGGGTTACTCGAACTCTACGACCCCTGGATTATAAATTATTTTGGATAAGAAAAGTAAATCTGGATACGAAAATAATTGGGGTGGCTATAACAAAACTTGAGGGACATAAGTATAGTATAACTTGTCGTTACCGTTCATTTATGAGGTCGAAATCAAGCGCATATGAACCGTTTGGGGTAGTTGGTTTCCCAACATTTGTAACGCAGCCGATAACATCTGTAAATTGAAAAAGTAGTGCCTTTTAGTTACATGAATGCATACAAAAGTAGATTGTTTTGTTTCGGTTGAATGATACTATAATAACTTACCAACCAAATATCTCTTGTTTGTAGGTTGGAGTTCCTCATAGTTGATCAACTGGAAGGGGTATCGGTTGAAAGCCGCTGATGTTGGTGCAGTTTTACCAACAATAGTAGACCCTTCAAATTCAATCATGTGCTCGTTGTCTTTCAGAATTCGGTACTCCTCCGGATTAGGGAGCACTTTGAATCTCTTCAGGTAATATATAACGCCTTCTTCTAGTTTTATGAAGCAATGGGCGATAAATAACAATGCGTAAATGATATAATAATGTGGTATATTCAGGTAGATCAAAAAATGTGCTAAAAGTCGGTGGTGTGGTGTACCTTTTCGTCGGAGACGATGAAGTCCGTGCTAAGGTATTTTCCTTTTGGAGTCAAGACATCCCATTTTCGACATATCATCACTTTGATTTTCCCATCCTGGCCTACACGTAATTCATCAATCGAGGAAACCTGGTCTTCTTTTTCGGGCGATTTGCTAAGGGGAGCCATGGACAATGGGGTTTGGTGTTTTGAATTATTGTGGGCTAAATGTGAGGAGCTGTGGGAATGTATGCATATATATATCTGGTGGAAGAACTTAGGGTTGGAATGTAAGGTTGGAATCTCAGAACCGTTACCATTGTTGGCATTTATCAGCCTTTGCACACCAAGGGTTGGAATCTCAGAACGTAGGGTTGGAATCAAGGACCCTAAGAAATATTATTTTGTAACTGTTAGCATTATGGTTGATTGCCATTAAGGACCATAAGAATTGTTGGCATTTAATTTAATAGCCCGTTGCACACCACATGCATCTCCAATCGGTTTTGAATTTATAAATTTTCAATAATCATTATCTCCTACAATCAAGGACCCTAAGAAAGATTATTTTGTAACTGTTAGCATTATGGTTGATTGCCATTAAGGACCATAAGAATTGCTGGCATTTAATTTAATAGCCCGTTGCACACAACATGCATCTCCAATTGGTTTTGAATTTATAAATTTTCAATAGTCGTTATGATTGGTTGTCATTAAGGACCCTAAGGACACAATTTTTATAGGTTTGTTGCACACCACATGCATCTCCAATCGGTTTTGAATTTATAAATTTTCAATAATCATTATCTCCTACAATCAAGGACCCTAAGAAAGATTATTTTGTAACTGTTAGCATTATGGTTGATTGTCATTAAGGACCATAAGAATTGCTGGCATTTAATTTAATAGCCCGTTGCACACAACATGCATCTCCAATTGGTTTTGAATTTATAAATTTTCAATAGTCATTATGATTGGTTGTCATTAAGGACCCTAAGGACACAATTTTTATAGGTTTATTTTCAATAATCATTATCTCCTACAATCAAGGACCCTAAGAAAGATTATTTTGTAACTGTTAGCATTATGGTTGATTGCCATTAAGGACCATAAGAATTGCTGGCATTTAATTTAATAGCCCGTTGCACACAACATGCATCTCCAATTGGTTTTGAATTTATAAATTTTCAATAGTCATTATGATTGGTTGTCATTAAGGACCCTAAGGACACAATAGATAGATAGATAGATAGATAGATAGATAGATAGATGACAGCATCATGGAATCTCATTTACATACATCCTTCATCACAAAGATCCTTCATTTTGCCACCGTTGTAAAATCACATTCAGATTCAACAAAAGGATACAAGCAACAACAACACACAAATAGAGGTGGCAATCGGGCGAGTCGGGTCGGGTTTGGGTCGGGTTATTCGGTTTCGGGTCATATCGGACTCGGGTTGGTGTCGGGTGTTATGACAATTCGGGTCTGATCGGGTCCGGGTCGATTTATTCGGGCCTTATTTTATCGGATACAATCGGGTTTTCGGGTTCTATTCGGTTCGGGCGAATCGGGTTTCGGTCTAAACGGGTTCGGGTGAACCGGGTTTCGGTCTAAACGGATTCGGGTGAATCGGGTTTCGGTCTTCGGGTTCGGGTTAATCGGGTTTCAATCACAACAGTTTTGGTCGAATTGGGTTCAGTGAAATCGAACTCGGAAGAATTATATTGGATAAAATAAATCAATTTTTTTACCTATGAGTTATTTATCATTCTATATATATTAAGCTAATCTTTATCAATTCTTAATCAATACTACTACATTCGTTAAAAAAATATAAGTTTTTCCAACATTTTTTTTTTTAAAAACTCAAAATTATATAAAATATTATTTTTCAATATTAATTTCATATTTATTTCTCATAACTACGAAATTTTAAAAATGACCAAAAAAAATGATATTTATGTGGTTTTGGTGTCATACAAAATGCTAAAAAGTGACTTTTTTAATGGAGGGTGTACAAAATTATATTTAATTATACTATATGTATGATAATATTAAAATCCATTATTAAGTAATCAAATACTTAGGTTGTTTTTAGTATTTTAGGGAAAAAGGTAAGATTTTTGTTGGTTTCGGATATAATCGGGTTCGGATAATTTCGGGTTTCGGGTATAATCGGGTTCGGGTAATTTCGGGTTTCGGATATGTTCGAGACGGGCAATTTCGGGTTTCGGGTTGATTTCGGGTCTGTCCATTCGGATATAATCGGGTTCGGGTTGTTACTGGGTTCGGATTGCTTTCGGATTCGGGCTTAACTCGGATCGGGTCGGTCGGTCTCGGATCCAAACTTTTTTTTCAATTATTCGGGTGCCGAACGGGTTCGGGTCGGATTAATCGGATCGGTTTTCTCGAGTCGGGTCGGGTATTGCCAGCTCTACACACAAATATGCAGGCGAAAGCGCTTTAAACACTTGCACATATTATGAACACACCAACGTGTTGTTTTCTTCTCTTTTTTATGAAGGTTCAAAGCATTGTTAAAAATAGAAAACACTTAAAACACAAAAGTAAAGTAGATATGTGGTAGCTAGTAGTTAAGTTTTCGCAGAAATTTATAATGATAATTAGTACAGTAGTATCTAGTATTATGCGTAAGATAATCTTCATCTGACAGTTTGGCCGAGTGGTCTAAGGCGCCAGATTTAGGCTCTGGTCCGAAAGGGCGTGGGTTCAAATCCCACAGCTGTCATTTTTTCAATACTCCATTAATCATCAACGTTTTATTCTCACAAGTAATTAATCTGTGTTTATGCGTTTTATTCTTACAAGTAATTAATCTGTGTGTTTCAATTTATAAACACGGCAAATTAGTTAGTATTTTTTCAATTTATATATAGTGCAAATGTTCATTGCTGCAATGGAGAAAGTGAAGATTGTTGTGGTCAATGATAACATCATAGATTCTCATGTATACACATCCTTCATTTTGCCATTGTTTTAAACAACTGGAAAATCACATTCAGATTCAACAAAGGATACAAGCAACAACAACACCCAAATATGCAGAAGAAAGCGCTTTAAACACTTGCACATATTATGAACACACCAACGTGTTGTTTTCTTCTCTTTTTTATGAAGGTTCAAAGCATTGTTAAAAATAGAAAACACTAACATAAAAGTAAAGTAGATATGTGGGTAGCTAGTAGGTAACAGAACAGTTGCAACTAAGCATCTACCATGACTTGCTGGAAGAATCGGTGACATTTTCATCACAGCTTCGCGCTACATATTACCTCAAAGAGGATCTTCGCCCTCTAATCTTTTCCTCCACATTCAGAAAAATCATGGGCAGATACCGTTTAGTTCTTGTTCCTGGATTTCTCCACAGCCCTCGGTGCTGCATGAGAAATTCGCAAGTGTGTAAGCGCAACATGCTTATCAAGCTACAGTGTCACACAAGTTGATGTTCAAAATATGATGCATACCTAGGCCAATGGCATCGGCGCCTTTCGTTATCCTCAGCCTTTTGCAAGTAACAATAAACATCCTGCAAGAGCTCACGAGTCAATACACTTGTTGAAGCATGTTTCATTCGCTTCAGTGCTATAACAGCAGGAACCAACAAAAAATTATAGAACACAGCAGGGGGGAAGAGGGAGGATGGGGAAACTGGGTTTTCCATATTGTAACTTTTCAAACGAAAAATCTTCTAATTTGTAACAGCAACCTGATTCAACACCCAGGGAAAGCTTCCAGCTGCAGACAGGCTCATGGACATAATTGCACACTCATATTAAAATAAAAATAAAAAGGAACGCAGATTTATCTTGTTTCAAGGGCTTGAACTTGAGACTTTATAATTTGAAACAATTAAATCTGCATTCCTTTTTTTATGATCACCCCATTTTTTCCTTTTCTTTTAAAAAAAATTATAGTAATTTCTCAGCTACCAATCATACATACAACCTTCCAGTGAAAATCATTCCATATGCTAAAAAGTATGACCAGACATAATGAAAAATAGTAGACATGAATGAATACCATTCATAAAGAACCAAAAAAAAGCAATCAAAGGCCAACATTTATCAACAGTAGATAATGATATGAAATTATGAAGTAAAAGCACAGAAGAAGTTCCAACAGGCATCTAAACTTACTCCCACGGGACATCACCCACAAGCATCCAGTCGCCATCTTTATCCTCGTAGGTCAGAACATACTCAGATCCATGTAGCAAGTCTTTTAATTTGCTCTCACTCAACACCTCTCTACCAGTAGCTCCATGAGGGGCACACTGACCTGATGCAACTATGCATGGTCAACAAAAATTTCATGGCACACAGCATTACAATTATCAAGAGAGTCAAATAATTACTTACTAAAGTAGACAGAAACCTAGAAACAGCTCACCTATTGTGAAACAGCTGAACATCTTTTCAAGGCCAGATGACAGATCCTGGTATGCAGTATAAGCTTTCAGGTCAACTTTCCGCAAATACGGAGCACCATCCATGCTGACCTTGATAAACATGGCACCAATACCCGCTTTTTTATCTTCTTGACCCGTATTCTTGGACGAGGTACAAAATGAGTTCTTCCTAAATGATCTTATAGGAGGCCAACCCACAACCTGCGCCCTATGGAAGTACAGAATACGAGACTTACTATAAATCCAAAATTCAAATATATCTGCTCCAAAACTCCAAACGAAAAATGGAGTAAATGAAATTTGAGTCACACTCACTTAGTAGCAGGTGCACTGTTATTAGTTGCAGCCGTTGTAACTGTCGTATCTTTTGCTTTCCTCTCATCAGCAATAGTCCTCAATGTCACGACATCTTTATGCTTGGGAGGTTGAGCCGCAGGTATATCTTTCAGAGGACCAGATTTGACTCCCATATTGGATGATGGTCGAGGAGATAAAAGCACTTCTGCATCTGATTTCCCAAAACACTTGATCTATAAAAACAAGATTAATAGTTTCTCAGTTAGAGAAATGAAAAAAGAGGGGAAAACAAACATCCATTGATGTTATAATGAATGTAATTCACCTCTGAGAAACCATCCATAGCATCATCAAAGCCACGTTTACTTCCTGAAACAACATTCTTTTGCATAGAAGTTGAAATACAGTCCCTCAGGGGATGCAACGGGAACAGTGGCTTTTCATCGAGTTTTGAGGAGCTATTTAAGCAAACGTCTTCATTTCTTGCAGGGGACTGAGAACCAGGAAGCCCAAGCCTTAATTCAGTGGCTTTGAGATTGAGGTTGCTTCTACTTTCTTCTGATGCTGCAGAAATACCAGAGCTGTCAACCGAAGAAGAGCAATCAGACAAACCCATATAATTCAGCTCTTTCAATTCCATCCTATCTTGTAACATGCTGTCAACCGAAGCCCTTGAATTCAGGCAGACAACATCACTCAACCCTCCACTTGATAAAGAGCAAGATATTTTCGCCAACAAATTTCACAATAGTCCTGCTTTACCAATTAGCTTGCTTCTAACAAGTACCTGAACCACAAATTCCACAGCTTAAAAGGCCAAAACATCAATCACTTACCTCTATACATCTAAATGATGAAGTTCATAACCAAGGCAAACCAAACACAAATCACATGCCAGACAAACAAGGACCTAATAGCCGAACCAACTGAATCATAAAACCAAATTTCAGAACCTTCATCTGGCAAAGATTCACTGACGAAGTCCGCAGCTATACGTCAAATCATAACACGTCCTTGTCTCATTGTTCTAGTGTCTAGCTCTAACTAGCTACTGTATGAACTTGTCCAGCAGTTCTAGACTCTCCTGGTGCCTAACTCTAAAAAACTAACCTCTAATCTTACATCAAATTTCCATTTTTTTTAAGAAAAAACTTTAAATTTCTATACACAAATCAATTTCATAGCTTCCGATTATAGAAAGATTCTACTCATACCGCAAGCAAAAAGGTTGGAACAAAATCATGAAAATCCTACTTTTACAGAAGTGTGAATTAGGTAAAATCGCTCAGGAAACTATCCTCCACGTTTCCAGTTCCAGCAAAATCAGCCAAACAAAAATTCCGTAATTTCAAGAGGAAACCAAACCGCCACACGTGTCTTCCCTCCAGAGTACAGAATCAGTAAGGTACAAGATACACAAAATGCGGAATCATATCTTACCAGCTAAAAATCGCCGCAATTAATGAAATCGAAACGGAGAAAGCAAAACTCACAGCGCGAAGTAGAAAAACTCGGAAGCGTCAATTGCAGCGTCGACCGCGAGGAATCACAGAGGCAAATCGCAACGGAGCAACGAATAGCTGAAGAAAAAGAGAAAGGGAGAGGACGGGAAAGCAATCGAGAAAGCTATGGACCCTCCATTTTTTTGGCACCAACGAAGTACAAATGCTTATTTCATGTCTGATCTGCGAGAGAGAGAGAGATCAGCCCCCAGAAAAAACGTTCTACAACTTGCCTGTTAAATTCTCGTGGTAAATTTACCTTTTGGCCCCCACGTGAATAGAGAAATTACCATTGACTACCCCTGTGAGGGGCAGAGGGTGCCCTTTATACATGATTGCGAGTTTTATAAACGTGGTCAGAATGGTGTATTATTGATGTGTTCTCTTTTCTTAACCAATTGACTATAAGTCTAAAATCAACTTATCTCTTACAAAGTCCTAATGGTTCAAATATTTATTGAAGATGTAAAAGGGAAAGGAATTTTGGGTTTGAAAATATGAAAGTAAATTTCGGCATCGAGTTTGAAATATTCAAGGTCTGCATTGAAGAAGATTGTCGGATAGTCATCAACGCTTAGAAAATCGAGTTCATCATCTCTGAATGTCTCTACTTTAGCTTCTTCAGCAAATCGCAAACATGTTTCGTGAAATCAATACAGTGGCTGGTGGCTTACAAGTCATGTCTCTTGCTCATTCGACACTCTTATCTCAACATCTGAAGCCTCATTCATTATGATGTCCTTGACAAACGGGTCACCAAAATACTTCCTTATAAAAAAAACATTCAAAATATAATGGATTTTGAAAGTACGGAGTATATAAAGTGAGTCGTTTTTATTTTTGTCAATTAATTTTATAATGAAACCTCATGGTAAGCTTGACATTTAATGTGCTCGTACAACGCATAGTCATTGGTCCAATTGAAGTTATCAATATTTTTCATGACGAAACATTAATTAAATAAGTTCATTTTCATCTCAACAACAAAAATATCAATCAAATAATTAACGACATTAGGCGTACAATTGGAATGTCTCTCACAATGAAACTCCTTATCTTAAAATAATAATGGAATTTTCAAATGATGAGGAAAACTTATGGCTAAATGTAAATCCATTTGCAATTTCCACACCTTAGACATCCAAAAAAAATTATTTATTTTTTATTAGGAAAGAATTTGGATAGAGAACCTATCCAATAATAGCATCCTTGCGGATGAGATCCAGGAGATCTGAGTTTGTGCTTATATTAATCCCCAAAGCAGAATGGCCAAGGTGTGCAACATTGTCAGCCACTCGATTACCAGAACGGGACACATGGGAGAAAACCACATCTCCCGTGCTTTTGAGCATTATTTGGATATCTGACATGATTAATTCAATCTCCCATGGGCATTTTGTTTTTTGTTGCATGTAATCAATGATAATTTTCGAATCTCCTTCAATAATGATCTTATTGCTTCTGGTCTTCCTGATCTCGGAAACGCCAAGCCGAAGTGCTAGAGCTTCAGCCATCAGCAGGGTTCCTTTCCCAAGTTTAGCATACATTATTCTGCACATAGCACCCTCACAATCCCTGATAACAATGCCAGCACTGCTCTCACCGGATCGAAGTGAGGAGCCGTCAAAATTAAGCTTATGAGTCTCGTAAGGTGGTTTAGACCATTTCCAGAGACCTTGTTTCCTATTTTTGATCCCAATTTGGTGTTCTTTTTTGTGAACTGGGTTTTGTTTTTTGTCTCAATTTTGTCTTCAAACACACTCACCTTGCCCCACATTGTAAGGTGTTTGTTAATGAAATTATTGATGGTGGTGTCATTTGGTGGTGGCCTGCCACGAAAGGCGACACCATTTCTGAAATACCAGAACGCCCACCAGGCAATTACGATTTTTTGATTTTTTTCTTTGTTCAAAGTCTGTATCCAGGCTAGTACCTTCCCAATGTCTCGTTCTGCAGAGACAATTCCTGCTAGTTTTTTGTTTTCCGCTGGTGTTAAGTGCTTTGTTGTTAATTGTGGGTAACATTCAAGAAGAATGTGGATATCATCTTCAGTACAGTCTTTACAGATTAGGCAGGTGGAAGGGATCGGCACACCCCTCCCAGCAAGCCTATTCCTGGTGGGAAGAACATCCAAAAAATATTGAAAATTAACGGAAGTCTGAAAAAATAACTAAGTTCTAGTGCATTGATCAATGTATTGAAATTTAAAAAAAAAATACACTTACATTTTAAAGGTGAATCTGTTTTTACTTTTTAGAGGGTTGTTTAACATGTTTCTATACACACATTGACACACATGACACATTAGAGCACCCACAATGGTAATACCCATGTCAATCCCATTGTGGGTGTCTTAAATTTTTTTTTTTAAAGTAATGTAAATAAAGGGGATATTGGGTGTCTTATGTCACGGATTTCTTGCTGGAAGAAGAAACTCCGGGCAAATTTAAAGAAACTCTCTGCCACACTCTCTGCAAAAAACTAAGCATAGTTGATGCTTTTAGAAAATGTTTGAAAATATTTACAGAGCGAAAACCCATAGAGAGTCCATTTAGGAGAAAATATAATATTAAATGGGAATGACCTATTAATAATTGGTACAAATTTAATTTTGATGGATATCCTCTCTTAATAATGAGGTGACTTCTTTTGAATACGTCATCCTGAGATACAAAAATATACAGTAGTTAGCAGATAAATTCTCCTTCAGTTCAATTGCGGGAGCATGCACATCGGCAGTAGTTAGTGGGGTTTTAAAAGAGAAAAGTCGGGAAAAGTAGGAGAGAGAGGAGAGGTGAAATTAAAAACCCAATGGAGAGTTTGTAAACTTTCAAACTCTCTCAACAACCCATTAAATGGGTCCCCCTTACTTATTTGGTCAGCTTTTGCATTTTTTTATGGGCAAATTGCATAAAATAGCACGAACTTTAGGCATAGTTGCACTCAGTGGCACGGACTTAAAAAATACAAAAATAATCACCAACTTTGGAGTTTAGTTGCGGTTGGTGGCACGTACCCCCTATCTCGCTAATTTGTACTAGTGGGGGGTGCTTAAATGGAATTTTTATAAATTAAAAAGGCATATAGCGAGATATGTATTAGTGAGAATGCTTACATGATTTTTTTTTAAATTACAAGACATAAAAGATGTGTCCAAATTATGAAACTAGCTAGGTTCCAATTATATATTGTTATTTCATGTAATTCCAAACCAAAGATAATTGTGACAAATATAACATTTGGAAATTAAAATTTGGTACTAGTTATTTTAATTTGCAAATGTTATATTTGTCACAATTATCTTTGATTTGGAAGTACATGAAATAAAAAAATAAAAATGGAACCTAGCTAGTTTCATAATTTGGGCACATCTTTTATGTCTTATAATTTTTAAAAAAAATCTATGTAAGCATTCCCACTAATTCATATCTCGCTATATACCTTTTAAATTAAAAAAATTCCAAGTAAGCACCCCCCCAAGTCCACATTAGCGAGATATGGGGTATGTGCCACTGACCGCAACTAAACCCCAAAGTTGGTGATTATTTTTGAATTTTTAAAAGTTTGTGCCACTGAGTACAACCACCCCTAAAGTTAGTGCTATTTTATGCAATTTGCCCTTTTTTATTTTTGTTTTTGCATGAGCCCCACTAGATAGTTTATTTCTAAAATAATTTTTAGATAGTCCGAAAATGGTTAAAAAATTTAATTTTTGTACTCTTTTATATTCATTTTAGCTAATTAAATATAAGAAATAAAAAATAATATTTTATTAAAATTCATAATTTATTTTAAGTTATTAATAGACACCAATATTATATATGTTGAACAAAATATAATACATACATAAACAATGTAACGTGCGTGAATAGTAAAACGTCAAGTTTTGCCGAACGGAGGGAGTATTATATTAATTAATGCAAAATATAATACAAATGTAGATAATATATAACATATTATTATTATGTATGTTTAAATTATCGGGTAGAGCCTGCTCACCCGAATTCTTTCCTAATCAAAAAAATAAATTTATGTATGTCTAAATATATATAATAAATAATAGTTGGTGAAAAGTAAATTAAAAAACTCTAGAAATTCGTATTGATGTAGATGAAAAAGTAAGTTGAGGTTGTTAAGGAAAGAGAAAGTGATATTAAGAAATTGTAGAAACCCGCGTTGATGCGGATGGTTTAAGGCAACGAAGCTCAAAATTCAGAATTTATGTATTGAGGGAGAAAATTTTCATTATTAATGCAGTTAAGGCTATCTAGAGTTGTTCGAGGCTGAGATGATTATAATTACCATTTGAATGTGAGATCTTGTAACAATATTTAGGTTTCACACATTATTTAGGAAAGTAAATTGTGTAGCAGGTTGATTGACTCACTTAGGTCATTCTATCTCTACCATGGACCTTTCCTCCGAGTTAAAGTTGAAAGTTGACATCCAAAATAATGTTATTTTCAATCTTTCAAGTTATCAATTTATCTAATACCTCAAATTATTTTTCATTTCAACAACAACAACAATAATAATTGTTCGTCAAAATTATTTAACTGTAAAGCATGAACAAAATATGTGTTTAAAAAATCAAATTAAGCGTGCCTGGACAACTTTTTTGGCCGGGTATGTGATAATCTTTATCGTTCTTTTATCATTTTTAAACTTTAATTTGATTGTTTTTGACAGTGGGCAATGGGCATGATGATGAATACTGATATCCTTTTAGGTACGATTGAATTGCTCGTGAAGAAGAAGAAATGATAGTATCAAACAACCTAACGGTGTCTACATCACATCCGAATCAAATCCCCCTTTTATGTTTTGCCTCATCAAGTCCTTCACCTGATCCAACCAACCCCTATAATGAAACCCCAAAAATACAGGCCAACGGATATCCCATATTTAAGCTTGTTTTGCTATATACTACTCCCGTACTCCGTATTATTAAGGGTTTGTTTGAATTCTGATACGCTTTAATTAATCTCCATCCGTTCACTTTTACAAGTGTTGCGATGTGAGGGATATTTGTCCTACGTCGAAAAACGTGAGAATATATAAACTGATGAGTTATTCATCCTATTGTCAATTAAATTAACTCATTTAATTTACGGACTGAGGGGGCCTTTAGTTACCTCAAGCCCCCTAGATCCACCATTGCTAATGTGTTGTTGTTTCTACGTGTTCGTGTGGATGTTTCTACACTAGTTTAAGCTAGTTAGTGTGTGGAGATTCTCCTTACCTTATATTTTGATATCGTTTTACACTTAATGTGGGATGATGTTTTTAACGCAGGGAAAAAACCGATATTATATATATAGTGTGGTTTCCGAATCGCCATTCGTGTTACGCTTGGTATATATTGTACTCATTTCATATAAATTGGGTACATTTTGTAGTGTCTTTTTTTTTTTTTATCAATTATTTGTTGTATATATCTCATTCCTCTTGTATTGTGTTTCTTGTCGATTTGCTCGGCTACCAATCATTTTACTTATAGTAAACAGAAAACTAAAAAAAAAGTTGTATATGACGTACATGTATACATACGACTTGGATCTTCTTCAATCATTATATTTTTAGTGCAATTTCTCCACGATAAATTATGTAATGAAATAAAGTTAGGGAAAGCAAAATAATGATGATATTAGAAGGGAGAAAAGGTGAAAAGAAGCCAATAGTTCAGCCGACACACTCGTTACATTCCCTTGTTTTTATTAAGGAAAAATATTTTTGGGTGGTGGTACAACCGTGGTTGACACACCCTAAACTTTTATTTGTATCAAAAAAAAAAGATGAAGGCAAAATGTTTTTATGAAGGCAAAATTGCAGGAAACCACCCCTTAAATACAGTCTTTGTACAAAATCACCCATTAAAACCATTTTCTTAGCAAAGTCACCCATCACCCAATTTTTATTAATTAAATATTAAAGTGCGTGGAAAGTCAATTATATCCCTTGTTTTATTATTATATTACTCCAACCAATTAGTATATATTAATTAATTTTAACTTGTTTTTAAAAGTAAAAAAAAACTCTATTAAATATGTAAAAAATTCATATTTATATCTCACGTAAAAAAAAATTCATACTCTACTACCGAATGTGATGTGATAAAGTGTATTAAGTTCAGTGGCATAAGTGACTCTTCGAGGTCGATCTCCGAAGATCCCTAGCTAATCTAGCTAAGGAAAATGCTACGTCGTTTGCACTTTCTCAGAAGTCATCTCTTTCATTGTCTTGGATTTCTATTTTCTATCTTTCCGACGATGAGATGTTGTGCTATTCCATGTTCTCACTATTCACTTTCAAACATATTACTACATGTCCAATTATTGCGGGGATTTTCATTTGGTGTGTTCTTAGGTGTTCCATTGTAAGACAGTCAAACTATCTGACGATTTTTCGCCCTCTCAATTTACCAAATAATAATTCTATTTGACATTTAGAATTCTTACATATATCCAAAAGGTCAACCAAAAAAAAGGTGGAATAAGTGGCAACTGCCAACATGCATGCCTTGTTGCCTGTCAAGAGTTAGACAATATTGCTCCCACTTTTCAATCATACACGCTAGCTACACAAACCTTCATTACGCCCTCAAACACATACTGGTGAGAGAATGAAAGATGTGAAGAGGTTAAAAGAGTCTCATATCGACAATATGAACAAAGAAGCCATAGTATATAAATTAGTGGGTTACTCCTCCTATCGCCAATTGGTTTTAGGATGGAACCCCGCTTGACTTATGTGCTAGACTATTAGCGCAAGGGCGCACATGTGCACACGACCCCCGATCTCGAGTCCCAACGGACTTCAATATATACTCCTCCTAAACAAACTCTCATCACAAATGCCCTCTTACCCACCATTTGATCTCCATTAGTGTTTTACATTTGCACTTAATGGAGATTCGATTTTTGCAGCTTTCAATAACCTCTCTCTCGCCCATACTCCAGACTCATTTGTACGTGGTCGTGTAGATGGTAGCACAAACAATCGATCAAAAGCTCGCCTTGAAACACAGCCCCTCACTTCACTTTAGGCATTCATGGAGAGACTTATACTTCATATAAGTGTAGCGAACACATAGCAACGTACGTTGTTATGAGCCCCTTTTTTTTGGTGAAAGTTATGAGCCGGATCAATTTACCGTTAAGGGTAGTCTGAAACGGTAAATATATAGATGTGGTGGTTAAACCAATTACCATTAAGGGTAGTGATAAAATAAACAAAGATTTAGATTTTGGTATGATTTGTTCTAGTGGATTTTTAGTATAGCTAGATTTAAGGTAGGTTCATTTAGCATTTCAATTAATTACCCATTAGTATATTTACATCTAGCTTCTTATAAATAGTTGTGGCATTCTATTACATAAAGACTAAGAGGGCTTTTTTGGTATCGATTCTAGATACCAAAATATCGATATCGGTTGATATTAAGATTATCGGACCGATGACTGGGAGGTCGATCGTGTGCACGGGCGCACATGCGCTAGTTGCCTAACACACATGCCGAGTGAGGTTCCATTTTAAAACCAATTGGCCATAGAAAGAGTAGCCCACCGACTCATATACTAGGGCTTGATATGTTCAACTTTCCGATGTGGGACACTTTTGGTCTCATTCACATCTCTAACACGCCCCCGCAAGTCCAACTAGGAATGACCATCTAGTTGAGACTTGGACACCTGGGTAACCCAGACCAGGATCGACACGGACCGTTAGGCTAACCGCTCTGATACCATATCAAAGTCCGACTCGGACCGATGACTGGGGGGTCGTGTGCACGGGCGCACATGTGCTAGTTGCCTAGCACACAAGCCGAGTGAGGTTCCATTCTAAAACCAATTGGCCATAGAAGGAGTAGCCCACCGACTCATATACTAGGGCTTGATATGTTCAACTTTCCGATGCGGGACACTTTTGGTCTCATTCACATCTCTAACAAAGATATCGGTTTCGATATCAAGATACCGATATCGGGTGATTTCGATATCAAGATATCGATATCGGGTGATATCGATGTCAAGTGATACCTCCAAAAAATGAGTATATCAAATAAGCCTAAATTTAATATATAGATATCAAGCGATATCGATTCTGACGATATCAAACACATATATCAAATATCAAGTGATATCTATTGGATACCAAATACTAGATATTAAATATCGGGGACTGATATCTAGATATCAATACCAAACGGGCCTTAACAATGTAATGCATACATTCTAATAAAGGGCAAATGTGCACTTTTGCCATTTATTAATAAAGTAGATTTTGACACATGTCTTCTCCAATGACATTGGGTGCCTTTTCGCTGCATTGAATAGTTATTCAATTATAGTGACTATTCGATTCTTTAAAAGGTGAAATCGCTCACCCCAGACGTCCCTCACCCACTGGCCTGACGAAGATTGTGAGAAGAAGTAAATTATGGTGACTAGACCGATAACAAGGGTCTGGGACCAGTGCTCAAACTGCGTACATGGAGCCCTCTCATTTGAGAGGTTGCTCGATTCCACATTGCCGCTGGTGAGACTCGATTCCTTAGTCCATGCTCCAAATGTCACCACTGTGACCGGTTGAACTAAGCCCATACGGACCTCATATATGTATTCGATTGTAAGAAACAAGGTGAATAATTACTTATGCCATTGCAGTAGAATAACTCCCACATGCATCTGAATAACTATCCACTATATATAGTCGAATAATTATCCACTAGATAGCTAATCGCCCCTCATGAATACTTATTGTAATTGAATAATCGCTCGCTCAAACTGAATAACTACCGAATGCAACTGAATAACTATTAACTATAACTATATAACTATTGCAGTCTAATAATTAAATACTCATTGCATCCGAATAACTACTCACTATAACTAAATACTGTAATTATTACAACCAAATAACTATCCACTAAATATAAATAAATACTCTTAACTCATTGAAGTACACGAGACACGTATTAGCACATTTCATAGATTATAAAAAAGATAGTGTTCGCACCAGATTCAATCTCCATAAAAAAAAAAAGGTAAATCAATGGAATTGTAAACGTAATTACAAAAAGGCAAGACATGAGTCTTGCCACAGAATTCGGCTAGAGCCTAGAGCCGAGACACACCACTCCCATCCGGTGTGATATCACTCTAAGGAATCACCGCCAAAAACAGCCCAAACAAACGCTAAAAGCCCCCACAATCACAACTATAGCCCACCTGGTTCCTACTTTAACCCGTTAGCCTTTGTACCCTACGTCGCTCCATGGGTGACTTGCACTTACACCTCAAGAAGATACGAGATTTATAGCACGGTTTGCCCAATCCTTGAGAATACACACATCTCCCCTAAATACAACCTCATTTCTACCAATCCAAGTAAAATAAATGAAAGCGGTGAACACTAGAAACTTTGCCTTGAACAATGAACATTGCCTTCGTCTTAGTACCCTTGGGCTCACAGGCAAACCACTTTACAACTACCCAGCCCAATGGGCTGATTGGCCCAATATGAGTAAATAGCCCATTGGTAACTTCCCAGCAGAATACGCCCAATCCCATTACTCTGCAGTTTCGCCTCTGCTGAAATTACAAATTTACAGTGACCCTACAATGGTCCGAATCACGGTACTGATCACAAACAACGAGGCGCGCAATCATCGGAATGGGGGCAAATCGCTCGATCAAGGCAGCTGGCAAGTATAGATGAGTTTCTTGTTCTGTTGGATTTGATGCCGTTTAATTAGATTGTTTCTTCACGGTTTAAATTCGTAAAGTGTAGACCTAATTATGCTTTTTGAGTTGAAATAATCGCTCTGCGAGGTCGTTGTTATCTACAAGCAATTGGAATGTGGATAGCGCTTTCAACAATTTTATACCTTGGTTTCTCATTTCCCTTGGGTTGAAAATTAGGGCTCAATCTCTTCTTTTTGCTATTAATCCAGCAAGCAATTATTAATCGTTTCTCCTTCTGATTTGATTTGTATAGAGTTTATTAGTTTACTGCATTGATATGGAAGCATCGACTCTCACTGATCTGTCAATTGATGCATTAGGCAGATTGCAGATGTTGCCGTACCATTTCCCTTTTCCCCGTGATCTGTAACTTGTGAAATGTGAATTTGTGATTGTGGTATCATATATCCATGAAAAGTTTATTGAGGATAAAATCCATTAATTAGGAATATCTTAAAAGATAACTCTTTATTCTCCCTTTTACTTTGAATTATTCTCCCATCCTTTCAATGTGTTGGTTCACCTTTTCCTTTCATTCTTTTTGGACTTGTAAGCTTTATTAGGAATTAGACAATCAGATTGCCACTCACTGATGTCGGTTACATTATGAAATCGCAAAGTGCACCTCCCTAAATTTGTTTGTGGAAATGGCGATAGGATTCATTCAGTTAACAGTCACACTCTATAAAGGATTAGTGTTAATGTAATTCAAGGTATTTACTAAACTGTGGGCTGAACTTGTTAGCTGCTTGTTTGTTGTCAGTGCAAAAAAAGGAGTGAAATTGAGGAAGCCACAACATCCTGCATTTGCTAGATGCTGCCAAAGATTGATAAAACTCATAAAAACCTTTTGGGAAAAACACATTTTTGGAACTCATAGGGATGAGGAAGTTTGGTCAAAACAGTTGCAGAAAGCTCCACATAAAGAGAGGCAAAATTATGAAATCCTTGGTGTTATGAGATTGAACTTTGCAGAGTGCACGGCACAGCTTTCAGAGAAACGTGACCATGTTTTGGCTGCAAGTGCTAATGTGGAACCCTCTGACATTATTATATTAGATCTCAATGTGATAAGGTATGGCTGTGTAGTGTAGCTTAGCTTATTCAAGCCTCATAAGTAAACACTTTACTTTATCCACTCATTTCATTTATGTTAAATCTTGTGATAAGGTTACAAATTATGATGGTTGTCCATGAGAAACACCATCTGAAAAAACATATATACGGTGCTCTCTTCTTTGTTCTTTTATTTTTGTATGAAAGAATTGCATTAAACATGTATTCTTTTGTCCTAAGCGACTCTTGTTCATTTATTGTGTCCAAACGGACCTGGTAAAGATTGGAAAGTCATGGTGAAATAGCCATTTTAATGTAAAAAGATGCATACATTTCATGGCTTGAAGATCTCGACGACGCCTAACTTAAACTTGAGTTGAATTCTATGCTCAGAATGCATCATAATGGAACATAAGGAACCAATATCAAATTGTTAGATCCACTTGTTACTTGTATACTATGGTCTTAGGTCTATGTGTTTTGATTTTTCGCCTGATGTTCATTGTGATCATTTAAGTTAGGATAGTTTTATGGGCAGGAAAATTTAATGATTCTCATTTATTTTCTGCTGAAATATTCTTCGGAAATCTAAAAAACACCTCCTGAAGATTGGGTGGATGATAAATTGATAATTGGTGTGGGGCAGGAAGTCTTTGAAGCTATGAGTGGGTATGTGTCTCATTTCATCCAATGGACCAAAGCTGAATCATTTCAGAAAGCGAAGCAGATCAGTTGACAGATCAGCTTCAGAAGTGTAAAAGGTATGCCTACTTTCACTCAAAGGAACTCATTAAACAATTGCCTTCTATTGAAGCAGATAAGTAGAACACCTTCAATTGAAGCATATGTTACATGTTAAATGAGCAAAAGGATAAAGTCTCAAAAGAAAGCCCACAAATCTTCCAAGTCACAAACTTTTCTTTATTATTTATTCCCTTCCAAAGTTCTACATGCACCTTCCTCCATAACCTGCATTCCTGAATAGTGTTTGCTTGATCTCTTCAGAGGTCATTTGTGTTTTCTGCTCCAATTCCTGGCAAAAATCAAGGATCCAAACAATTACCTACCGTGAATTGAATTGGTTTTCTCAATTCAGTTGAAACATTTGAGCAATGAATACCTCTGAGCAAGAAGCTTGTAATGAGAAGTCATTGAAGCAACTGATTACACATTGTTGAATTTCAAGTCCCAGTGCTTCTAAGGTAGTCATAGTTGACAGCAACAGACCTGGTTTGCTTGTACAGCAGATCTCGATCCGGGTATCTGCATTTCGCCTCTCTACATCAAACTGCACATACCAAGTTCCAAACAAAGATCATTAAAAAAAAAAATTGACCCAAATCTGTCCATAAATAAAAAACCAGCTGACACACCTTTGGTGAAGTCCTCACCAGGACCTCATTTTGTTTTAGGTCTTTGAAGATGCTTCCTCCATTTAACTCACTTGAATTCACATCAATTTCCTCTTGCAGATTGTTAATCCTTTCTTTCAATTCTTTCATGTAATCTATTGTATCTCCAAGTATAGATGTCCTATCCATCTGCTCTTTCAAGTTTCAACCAAAGAAAGATCAATCATATAACTAAGAGTTGGTAGAATAAAAAAATATAAAAAAAGAGATAAAGATGAAGAAGGGCAGATAACATCCCAATACCTTACTAATCTTCGGAACAACCGATCTTAACATCGAGAGGCGATCGTTCAGCCTCTTCCTTCGCCTCCTCTCGGCCATTAGATTCTTGGAAGGTTGTCCTTCAAGCTTCCTCTTCTTCTTCTTCTTCTCCATGCAAAGCTCCATGGTGAAGGCTGGGACTTCCATGGGTTGAACCATCTCAACTTTGCATTCAGCTTGCTCTTCATCCTCCACAAGTGGCACTGAGAAATCTCCATGGCTGTGGTAAGGCCCAAAATCATCAACCATATCTGGTGGTGCGGTGAATTTCACATCAAATGGTGAATAAAGGTCATTGAATGAGCAATCTAAGTTGGGTCTAATGGGAGAAGAAGAGAAAGACTCAAAAGGGGCTGGAGGGATGAGAGGAAGAGGAGGGGGTGGGATCATCATCCCATCAAATGTATCAAATCCCCAGCTGGTTGTGTAGAAATCACTCATTAGTTCCGTTGGGTTGGCCTCAAATGTTTCTCTTCCTTGTGACAGCAACTCCTCCAAGAACCCATCTTCATTCACCTCCATTTTCTCTCTTCTTTTTGTCACTCTCTCAATTTGATGCTTAATTGCAGGAAAGACAACCGGTAACAGCAAGTTTTGCCTACCAAGTTGAGCTATATATAGAGAGAGAAAATGGTGAGAGGTTTCTTGTGTGATTTGCAAGTGCACAGGAGGACTGCACTGTGCACTGGAATCTACATTTGTTAAAGAGACACCTCTCTCTCTCTCTCTCTCTCTCTCTCTCTCTCTCTCTCTCTGTGATTTCATGTTCTTTTCACCGAAATCTGCAACCAAACAGAGTGATTATTTTAATCACAAAGACACAAACACACACTGTTGACTTTGACCCACATTTCCTTCTAAACCTTAAGGGATGAAATGTCACAATAATAAGCCCTGGTGAATCAATTTACGAAATCTGGATGAAAATACACTTGAGTTTTTCCGCATACTCTATATTTTACAGTAAGGTCATTATGGTGCGAATTAGAATGTCTGACTTGTGCACGGAGATGCCCTAATGTATTATCATCTAACAACACCTACCTTTCTCTCCTTTGGTTGTGTGGCCATGGGCCCCAATAGCTTCTGTGTGAACTCTCTAACATGTAGAATCCAAATGTATTGATGGTGGCTCAGCTCTCATTTTCAAATGAGTTGTTAGGTTACCCCAATTGCCGGACTCAAGTCTCATAGTATAATAGAGCTAGTGGCATTCAAAAGACGATGTCTTAACCACTATACATACATATCTTCGTGGTTGCACACTTCTACTCGTAACTACGGTATAGTACTATCTTTGAAAAATAGACTACACTGGACTATTTGCACCACAACACAACAATCAAGCCTTAGCTAGTTGATGCTTGATGATAGGGAAACTATGACAGCTCAATACATATTGATTACTTGCATGACTATGTGATTTGTTCTCTCGGCTCTATGTTTGTCTAATAGGGAGATGTTATGGTGACATGAGAATGGAAACGTAAGACTTTAAATTGTGATCATAACCACCAATTCACCACCATATTTTTGGCTCACACTTCTAGATTCATTTGTGTATTTTTAACTTTTTACACCTAAAAATGACAGAGGGTTGGTCTTTTGAAAGAAAAATAAATTTACAGATGATTTTATAAACTTTTAATTTAATAGTGATTTTGTAAATAAAATTGCTTATTTTAAAGGTGGTTTTCTGTAATTTACCCAATTTCTTACAAACAAGCAAATACGAGTACATTTTGCACAAATACAGAAATTGTATTGACAGAGACGTTGGGGAGAATCTGAGCCACATGCTGAATTGGTACGGAAATTTGTCTTTGTAAAGACTTGGGTTAAGTTTCCAACGGTAAATTGAGTTGTGTACACGTGGAGGCCCAACGCGGCACGGGGTGCTATGGAACGGGACGGATCAATAGACTGTACCTGTAGTGGGCCAGCCCTTTATGAACTGTCAAAACGGAATATAAATCATCATGTATGTAGAAATTCTTTCGAGAGAGATGAAATGGAGAACAGAACTGTTTCTGAATCTTAGCTTGTAGTTCAATGAGCTCTTCACCCGTCATTAACTTGTTTGACCCGTCTTTCCCGATTATGGTTCTATCGGATTCGATCTTGTCGTTGTTTTTAAGTGTGATTGAGTTTAGCTTCGAAGGAGATTGTATTGTCAAAAGTCATTTAATCGAGTTGATCGTGATATAATATTTGTGGTTTTTTAAGATTGGTCATTTAGATAAGGGAAATGTTGACATTGATCCACACTTTCCTGGAAAATGTTTCTTTTCCTCAACGGGTTTTTATTGTCCATTTCCTAGACGTCATGATTATTTTGACTCTCTTGTATTCCCGACATTCGTAGTCTTTTTCTGTTTCTCCATCGACTTCCACTAAGGTAGGTTCAGACCTTCCGGTTGGTGATCACTGGTGTTAGGGTCATTTCTCTTTTGTGTTCTCTAATTTTGAACTAATACAATGTCATTTTGAGCAAAAAAATTGTCATTGCTTTGAGCTAAAAAAATGCAGTTTTGAACTAAAACATCGTCGTTTAAACTAAAGTATCATAGTTTTAATATGCTAAACTAAGAAAATATCGAAGAGAGATTGAACAACATATATAAAATTACACCCCTTCCCCCCTCAATAAGTTTTTGGCTCCGTCACTAGGTTTCGGTTATCACTATGATCACTTGTGTTAGGGTCGTTTCTCTTTTGTGTTTTCTTCTATATATTGTATTATGATATGGTTAGATCATTTGCCGTTCATTTTGACCCCTTGATTTACTACACAGATAATATTGAAATTCTTTTGTTGCATTTATGTTAACGATTTTTCTGTCCCATACCTTGGGTACGGATAATAGCACTAATTTGAAAATGTTTTTTGTTTTTTAATTAGTTGAGCTTTTTTTTTTTAATTAGATTTCTAGGATAATTTATTTTCTTATAAGAAATCTTTTTCAATTTACGGTTTTATCATATGTCTTGAGACATAGAATAGAAATACTGTTAAGTTAATTTGTTTTTTTTTTTTAAAAAAAAAAAAAAACTCTCATCGATCCTCAACACCTCAATGGATCGATTAATACTTAACTGGGACCGTGTTCACCATAGTTATTCTGAATAAATTGTAAAATAAGTAGGGGGTTTATTTGTCGATACGAATCCAAAGGAATGAATTAACGTAGGTAGCAATCGAATCCCCGACTCGGGCGGAGAATGAGGTGATGGATCAAGAAAACAGCAGCCACTGAAGGCGGTATTCCGTACCAACAACAACTACAGCAATACTACCGGAGCGTTGTCTCAAACCCAATTTTAATTAATCTCTCCTTTATTTTTTTTATTTTCCGGCAACCAGCCCATTGTTTTTTAAATTGAGTAGTTTGGGAGAGGAAGAAATGAGTGGTGCTGCATTTTTCCTACTACATTCCAAAAACTCCTCTTGCCTCTGCTCATTTTCCCACTTTGTTTTTTTTATTCCAAATCTTCACTATTTAGATCTTCGATGTTGATGCCTTTTGACCTAGGGATGTGTTCGAGCCAAATAAGTTGGCTATTGGTCGTTCATGTTCAGTTCGTTTAGAAATGGTCATGAGTCGAAGTCGAGACGATTCTTAATTTGTTGATCATACTCTACTCATTTACAAAATGGCCGAGCTAGATTCGAATTTTTTTTCAAGCTATAGTTGCTTATGAAATTTGAGATATTTGAGGTCAAGTGAAGTTAATCAAGTTTAAAAATATACTCATACTCAAATTGTTTAATAAGTAATTGAATCTAAACCGAACTCGAGTTAATCGACTCATACAACAATCCTACCTGAGTATCTGGACCTAGAGGCAGATCCAAACGGGGGCATGTGGGGGCACGTGCCCCCACCCTCATTCGAAGAACCCTGTATATGTATTCTCCTCATCGATAGCTTCGTTTTGATATATAGTACGCATTAATCCGATTTTCGAGTAAAATAAAAGGTTATATCACTTTAAATCTTATTTAAATAACCCACATATCACAATGCTTTTATAGTTTATTTAGATTGACATTACTATACTATAATTTATGTTGACATCTTTGAAATAAAAGGTTATATTACTCAATTTGACAAATAAGTAAGAAATTATGAAAGTTTAAATGAAAAAAAATGTCACATTTTCTACTTTGAAAGATATTAGTGATGTTTTCTATAAAAAATGATCGAGATAGGAATTCACAAAGCTTTTGGTCTGGTATATCATCTCATCGAGTTGGTTTTAGTGTTATCGGTTGCAAAAAATATAGTGGAAATTTTTTTCAAAACTATGGGTATTAACCGTATTATCAAGTCATATTTGCGCAACAACATAAGAGAAGATTTTCTCTCTGATAGTTTTGTCGGCTAGGTTGAAAAAAATGTTTTCAAGCACATTGATAATGAGGTTATCATTCAACATTTTTAGGGTATGAAAACCCATAAAATGGATTTACCCCTTATCGAGTTGAACTATTTCATTATAAAACTCTAATTAATTAGCAATGAAGAATTTTTCGTACTAGTGAACTCTTTTATTTTTATCGCTATTTTGTAGTGTTGAAGACGTTATGTGTTGTACGAGTTCGTGTTATTCATTGTTGTTTATTATTGGTGTGCCTCCACCCTCTTCGGGTCCTGGTTCCGCCACTGCTGGACCCTTACAATTCATACCACAACTTGCTTTGTTCCACTTCCAATTCATACGGTATAATATTGTAGCTAAGAAATTCTATGTATAATAAATTTATAATTAGTATATTGTACATCCTTTTGGTGGAATAGTATATTGTACATTATTAGCCTGCATAATGCATGAGGTCCAGTATTGGATATTTAAACTCTTCATTATTTTGGATTTATTTATATTTTTGAAAAAAACATACAATAACTTTTAAAATTTAAAGATAATTCACTTCACATACACCCAATATATATCTCAAAGAATCGTTGGCGTTTTTTTTTAAATGGATTCGCTTGAGGAAAGTTTCAACTACTCCGTATATTTGAGTGTGATTTATCTGTTATATATAAGCAAGAAGCTCTACATCTTAGGGACAATGGAGCGAGGATTGTTCGATTTCCGTGCAAAATCCTTGTTGCGGGGACAAGAAAGAGGATGAGGTCCAAAGTAATTCCTCGCGGCCGGGTCAGGGATAATAGTCTCCGTCCCGCCCCTGCTCCCGTTGGGGAACCACGCAGAGATCTCCAATGAGGAGTACGAAATTTCCATTTTTGTTTAGATCTTAAACAAGTTTTTTTTGTTTTTTTTTTTATTTTTAAATTTTTACCTTATAGTTTACCACTGCTAGAAACACGCGTCATTGCTACGAATTTAGCCATGGAGGTAACATCAAAATTAACCTCAAAAATTGTTACCCTCGGATATGGCCTCGGATTTAACCTTAAAACAAAATCCGACCCAAAAAACGCGAGGCTAAATTTAGTTTCGAATAATTGACCTCGAAATTATTATTCGGGGTTAAATAGCCTCGAATATTATTTTTGAGGGAAATTTCCATGGCCCAATCCGCGAGCCTTTTGGAGCCTTTTAGAAACTAATTTCAAGCCTTCAACCTCGAATTTAGGATCAAATAAATTGCGAGACATTATTCGAAGTTCAATGCTTCGAGGTTAAACTGTATCGAATGTTACCACGAATTTATTCGAAGGTAAACTTCGAGGGTAATGAGCTATTGAATTTAACCTCGAAAAATAAGAAAACAATCTCAAATTTTTTATTAAAAATATATCTTTATTTTTCAAAATTCATTGTTAAACCCGAGGCTAAATACGAAGTTGTTTTGCCCCCGAATCTAGCCACATATTTACTCACACTTTTCTTTGTACCTAATATTCATCATATAAAAAGAAAATCTTAAACTAAACCATTGATCATTCAAAGTAGATAAATTTCATACAACCATAAAAGAGTAGTCTAACCATAAAATAGTAGGCAATTCCAATCCACAAAATATACCTCCAAAGTCACAAACTCAGCCAAGTTACTTCACATGAGTAATTACCTAATCTGACATTCACATATACCCATTAGCATTCCTAAATATGCAAAAAACATAACCTGTTAACGCCCAACTAAAATGCTACTTCCATGTGCCATAGTATGTGACATGAGATGAGCAAAAGTGCACAAAATAATCATCTCATATGGCTGTAAAAAACAGTAGCTAGACGCAATAGCAACAAGTAGTTAGGGAGCGGGATTGGAGCTTGAACCATTTGACAACATGACTTGACTTCCTTGAAGTTGACCCAATTGTTGCATGAATTCTTTCTGTTGGTTTTGTTGTTGCATGAACTCTTGCAATGTTGATTGAATCACTTTCATCTCCTCCTTAAGTGGTTGAACTTGAGACTCTTCAAATGATTGTGATGAATTTGAGGTATTCTTGTTAAGGATACCAGTGTTTACCATTCCATTGCGAATGAGGGCAGCACCCTCTTCCCCTAAACCATAAATCATTCCATGGTTAGCTCATTCACATGCATCGAACCATATCTTTTTCTCACGTTCCTCGGCCAGCTCCTATCTAGATTCACCATTGCAAGCATCCTCAGCGGAAGAGGAAGGAAACTCTTTAGCAACTAAGCGTTCAAACTCCTCCTAAGAAAATGATGAACAAAATCATTTAAGGAAAAAAAAAAGACTTGTACAATTCAATTGGAAGCTAAATTGTAAACAAACTATAACAAATAAGCTATTGACAAAACCGAATTAAAAGCTTAACAAAACAGTAGCAAAATAGTATAGCAACAACAACAAAGCTGAACATAACAACATCTAAGCAAAATAAAGCAATACAGCAGCAACTGTACATAACAATGGGGTTAACAGCAGCGGTACATAACTACACAAAACAGCAGTTGTACATAACTGTACAAAACAGCAGTTGTACATAACTGTACAAAACAGTAACTATACGTAACAATGGAAGAATAGCAGCAACTACAAAATGATAATAAGGTTCACAGAATATCAGCTGCATCTAGGCAAAATAAAACAGCAACAAAACTGAACAGAACAGTAGCAAAACAGCACAACAATTGTACATAACAATAGGATTGAATTGCAAACAGATAAAAAGCCCACAAAAGTGCAAGTTCAATTGCAAACAAAACTGCAGTAACTAAGCAAGACTACAAGAGGAAGGAAACTAATCAAAAATACAAATTGAATTTGTTCAAAAGAACATATCAATCAAAGAAAAAACTGACCACATATGCTTTTGGTCGGGACCCAGTCCATTCTCCATTTGATGTTGTAAATAGTTTGGGCACCATATCTGATATCATTGGCTTTGTACCATCCTTTCTCTACAAATACAAAGACAAAGGCAAATTGGTTTTTAGTTTGAGTCGATAAAAATAAAAAGACAAGTATTTAATTTGAGTACATAAAAATACAATTTAGTTTGAGTCAATAAAAAGAGTAAATAGAATAAGATACTTACCGATTCCTCGAGATGCTTTGTCAGTTTGCGAGAACCACCTCGATAAACCTCGGATTATTTTGCCCTTTGTGATGCCTTGTTCTTCTTGTTGACCTCAGCTTGGTGCAACATATTTTTGTCGGTTTTTCTAAGCTTCTTCATTGCTTGCCATTGTTTCACACCAATAAAGCTTGGTACTGTACCTCTTGAACGACATGCCTTGAAAACATTGCGAATGTGATCAGCAGCTTGATGAACAAATGTCTTCTTCATTTGGTTAGTAGAAGCAGTCCAATAAAAGCTCTTCTGCACAAAAGAAGAAAATGCATTAATAACCTAATATGAATGTAATTAATAAATTAAATAAAAGGACATGTCATAAAATTTAAAAAACCATAAATATCTATTTCAGTTTGTACCTCAAATTCTTTAAACCACAACTCCTTCTGAGTAGCAGGAACCTTGTTCAAGCTTGTCCAAATTCCAGTGTAGTGACCATGGACGATGTCTACCATTTTTCCAAATGCTGGCTGACGGGGCTCAAAATCACTACAAATAAGAAACAACAAATAAGAAACAATTAGCAGATGAATAATTTATAAATAAGGTCAATAGGTTTTAAATTTAAACACTAACCGGACATTATTCCCAGCAAGTCCTACAAGCATCCTTTTACTGCCCGAGGAAGTAGATCCATTATCTTCCTCCTAGTTTAGACTTTGAGATGGAGTTTGGGTTGTAGTTTCTTCATCCTCATCCACTTCACACTCCTCTTCATCCACCTCCATTTCGACAGAAGGTTGCTCATTTGACAATGAAGGAGCTGTAGGAACTATAAGAGCTATAGGAGCTGTTGCAACTCTAGGAGGAGCTGTTGCAGCTGTAGGAGGAGTTGTGGGAGATGTTGTAGGAGGAGTTGTGGGAGCTTTTGTAAGAGGAGTTGTAGGAGCTGCTGTAGGAGCAGGGGTTGGAGCTTGGTCAGCATGTCCAAGAGGTGTGGAAAAGAGGAGACGTGTAGGCCTAATTGGTCGTGTTCCACGTTTAACCATTTTAGCAATATTCCTACACTCATTGATATGGAAACAATTAGATAAATGCAATACGGAATAAGAGATCATATAATGAAACTTAAATCATTTCATTGACAACTTATCTAAACTTTGAATAATGCAATAGCCAATAAGAGTAAGAGCTCATAAATCAAAATCCATTGACAATCATGAGCTTATAAGTACGGTTAAACTCATCTAAACCCACTACAAACCCTAAGGTTTAAAAAAAAGCAGAAGCAGCAGTAGATTGTGTTTGTTACAGCAGGGAACCGTTGTGAGCTATAACAATATACCACTTGGTCAAAAAAGCATCAGCAATTGTTTGCTGAGTGTAAATCTATGAGTATTGGATACACCCTTTGGTGAAGAATTGAACAAAGCACACCCTCTACATGCTTTGGATTCCTCATTTTCTTTTTCAACTTGCCCAAGTCTCTTTCAAATGGATACATCCATCGATATTGTACAGGACCCGCCAATCTGGCCTCATATCCTAAGTGCACAATGAGATGTTCCATGCTATCAACAAAAGAGGGTGGAAATATCCTCTCCAATTGACACAATATAAGGGGAGCATCACGCTCCAAAACCCTAACTTGTTCCTCCGCCAATGTAGGTGAGCATAAGGATTGGAAGAACAAGCTCAAATCTGTCAATGGCCCCCACACTCCCACTGGAAGAAGCTCCTTAAAAGCTATTGGTATAAGTCTTTGCATAAATACATGACAATCATGACTCTTCATCCGATGAGCCTACCGTCTTGTGAATGCACACATCGACCAATATTAGAAACATATCCATCTGGAAACCTCAAACCCTTGAGCCAATTCAACAACTCTATTCGCTTCTCTCTACTCAAGGTGTACAACGCTTTGGGTTTTGGACCCTTATGATTATCCTCCACCTCAAGCTCTGGCCAATTACAATACAGTCGAAGATCTTGCCTTGCTTTCAAGTTATCCTTTGTCTTATCCTTGAAATCCATCACCGTATTAAACACATTGTCAAATACATTCTTTTCGATATGCATGACGTCGAGGTTGTGACGAAGCAGAAGATATTTCCAATAAGGAAGACTCCAGAAAATACTCTGCTTTGTGAACTTATGATCATCGTAACCATCTGGTAAAATCAAAGGAGAATCCATGGCAGTTGGAATATTCTTAACACGCTCCCACACCTGGTGACCAGATAAGTACGAAGGAGGTCCTTTAGTCTCAATCCTCCCTTTGTAAAAGCTTGTGCAATCCATCTTGAAGGGGTGATCTTCTGGCAAAAAACGTCTATGCTCATCAAACCATGTAGCCTTTTTTCCATACTGTAGTCGAAAGGCTCCTATTTGCTCCATGCAATGAGGACATGCTAAATTTCCATGCGTACTCCATCCACCCAACATCCCAAGTGCAGGAAAGTCACTCACGATCCACATAAGAGCCGCATGCATTATGAAGTTTTCCTTTGCATGTGCGTCAAATGTCGAGACACCTTCATTCCATAACACTAGTAGTTCATTGATTAAAGGTTGTAAGCAAATGTCTATTAGCCTCTTCAGGTTCTCTAGACCTGGAATGATGCCAACTAAAAACAAATAGGGAGATTGCATACACATACTTGGTGGCAGATTATATGGAGTAAGAATCACTGGCCATGCAGAGTATTTTCTACTAGTATGATGAAAAGGAGCAAACCCATCCGAGCATAAACCTAATCTCACATTACGTACCTCTGATGCAAAGTCAAGAAAGGTACGATCAAGATGCTTCCAAGCCTCTGCGTCAGAAGGGCGGCTCACAGCTCCATCCACAGGTTAATGCTCGGCATGCCAACGCATGTGTGAGGAGGTGTCATCCATGGCATATAATCGTTGCAGGCGTGGGATTAAGGGCAAGTATATCAATACTTTCAATGGGAATGGTTTCCCTTTCTTTTTCAGTCGCTGCTTATATATTGGGCTCTTACAAAATTTGCACTCAATGGCACTAGCATCATCTTTCCAAGATAGCATACACCCGTTAGGACACATGTGTATCCTCTTCTCCGGCAATCCCAAATCTCGAAGCAACCTCTTAGTCTCATAAAAGCTTCCGGGAAGGTTGTGGTTTGACGGATACCCATCTCCCACATCTTGAAGAAGTTGATTGAACCCTACTTGAGACACATTTTGCTCGGTCTTATGCCTCAACAATTTAGCCACCATTGACAATAAGGAAGTGGAACAACCTGGATAGAATGGCTCATTTGCTGCCCTTAGCACATCGAAGAATCGATTCGATAGCAACGAAATATCTTCATTTACATGGCCAAAAGAAGTTGAGTGTGGTCTACTTCTTTCTTCTTCGAGTTCCACGGGATTCTCGTACAACTCTGTTGTACAACTTACATGATCATTACGATCTATTAAAGTGCCAAAATTGAACGATTCGGGAGGAGGAATAAAGTTGGGCCCGGCTGCATCAAAAACCATTCTCTACGAAGGATTCAAATGCTCAAACATATGCATTCCGATCCCAAAGAAGTTCAAGCCATTCACACTAGAGCTCGAGGGTACTTCTGAACGAGGCATTATGTGGGCCAACGACATCTCTCCATGTGCAGTCCACTCGTAATAGTTTTCAACAAAACCCGTTTGAAGCAGATGACAACGAACGATATCCTCGATCTTAAATTTTCCATTCTTGCACGTCACACAAGGGCATTTGATCTTCTCCCCATCCATCAACTGCACTTGTGATGTTGCAAATCTAATGAAATTATCAACACCAGCAAGAAATTCTTGATTCCATTCACCCTCACTTGATAGACGTTCATTGTACATCCAATTGCGATTATCCATTTGGCCTCTAAAAAAATTACAAAAAATTGCAAAATTATATAACGAAAATGATTTGAGAGTTTTGAATTAAATAACAATAAAATTAGTCTTAGAGTTACCCAAAACTATGGTTTAATTAAGTTTAAAAATCCTTGATTTTTGCATAAAAAATAGCATTTCCCTCAAAATTTCCCTCAGATTTGCCCTCGATGCCCTAAACTAGAACACACAACCTCGAAACAAAGAACTCGAGGCTATATTCGAGGGTATACTGGCTTTGAATATACCTTCAAGTTCTTACTTTCGAGGCTATTCACCAATCATTTTTCCATCTAAACTAGAACACATACCCTCGAAACAAAGAACTCGAGGCTATATTCGAGGGTATACTAGCTTTGAATATACCTTCAAGTTCTTACATTTGAGGCTATTCACCAATCATTTTTCCACACATTTCGTTTTCTTCTTTTTTTCATAATTTTAATTCAAGATATTAATTTGAAAATTTGAAATTCAATCATATCACATAATATTACTCAACACTTCATTTTAAGTTAGATCTAGCTACTTAACAATATTGATTTAATTAAGAAACATAATAAATCACACACACACACACACACACACACACACACATACACACACACACACACGAAAATATATGATTAAACATTAAAAAAAAAGGATGATATACTTACCGATTAATGTGATTAACCGATTGTCATAAACCTCAAACAAACAAAAGCTTCAAATCTCACTTATTTGAGGGCAAGAGAATCAAATCTCGTTTTGAGAATATTGGCAAAAGATAGAAAAGAGTGTTTGGATTGGTGGGTTGTTTGAATATACGAATGAAGTTTTGGATCGGGTTGTGTAAAGAGTAAAGGGGATGGTGAGAAATAAATGCGGATGTGAAATTCCGGTGTAGCATTAAATGAAGTGGGTGGATTATAGCCTCGAAGTTGGCCTCGAATTTGCTCTCAAACATTCACACCACATTTTAGCCTCAAAATTAGTTAAGACTTTACCCTCCAAGTATGCGTTCAAGTACTAACATTGAACTTAACCTCGAAAATGAAATTCGTTGGTAAATTACACACGAATCAAGCATCCAAAATAGCCTCAATCTTGGTTTGAGGCTAATCGCCCTCGAATTAGGCCTCGGACATGGCCCTTAATATTTGTCGTTGCTATATGGACTCAAAGAAAGTCTCGAATTTGTGTTTGTTGCCAATTGGCCTCGAAATTTAGCCTCGGGAATATTTCGAGGCTAATATGGCATCGGAAATAAGTTTCGGATGTAAAATCAAGGGTAATAGTCACGAAATTACCCTCGAAATATTCCGAGGCCAAGGATTCGTAGCAATCTCGCGTGTTTCTAGCAGTGATACATATATGAGATATTGCATGTAATATTTATATCATATTTTTCATATAACTTTAATACAGAGTAATATTTTATAATTTCTATTAAATAGAGGAAAACCATGTGTTTTAAATGGGGAACCCGATGGGAAAACCCGTGGGGAAAACAAATGGGGAAAATCAAGCATGGATGGGGACCCGATGGGGATGGAGATGTGGGTCCTTTTTTATCCTCGAACGGGGAGGTGGTCATTTTTTTTTTATCTCCAAACGAGGATGGGGACGGGGAGACTTTTTGTAAATGGGGATGGGAAGGATACGTACTCCCCGCACCAAGTCCGCACCGCTGTCATCCCTACTGCATCTATATGAGATCCAAACAATGCATAATATTTCATTTAACTATTTTCATTCTTATTTGATGCTAATATTTAATTAGTTTTTTTAAAATGCTTCTTGTTGATTAAGAGGATCGTGACAGTGTTCGTGACTTTTGAAGATCTCTCATCTGGGTGGAGGAACGTTGTTGGTCCACACTTCCTCAAGAGACGTCATTTTCTCGTGTTTCTGCTCTAATCTCTCCAGTGGCGAGACATCATGGAAGCTTATAGATTTTCTCGTGTTCTCGCTAATACAGTTTTATCCCAGAGTCTCCCTCGACTTCTTCAGTTATGTGACATTTCTTTGATATAATAACTCAAATAATGTGATTTGGATTAAAACGGTGCCAATTTCCTCTAAACATTTTCAGGGAAGAAAATAAGTTTGCGGACTCACTTGTCAATTTTACTTTCTCGATCAATATTGGTTTGCATGTTAATTTGGATTATACTAGACCCTTTGGATTTAGGATATTTTGTTTGATTACGTAAGAGGTATTAGTTGTCCTTGTATGGCTCGTTTGTAAACTTGTAATGTTTTGTTCTCCGATTAATTAATTAAATCGCGTTTAATACGTGGAGAGCTCCGTCTCTCTTCACCTAAAAAAAAACCCTAGAAAATCATTAAACACTGGAAAATGAAATTAAAAAAAATCAAATATCTTAAACCATTAAATTTAGATTGCCTTTAACTCCATGAGATCTCATTTAGGTGAGATGTAGTGGCATTTATTATTTGGTATGCATGTTTGGGAGATTTGAACCGAAACACAAACTGATCAAACCGAGAAACTGAGTCCAGCCTTGCAAAGTTTGTTTGCTTTGTAACTATTAACAGTTTTGCATTGTCATCGGTCAGACGACGCACTATATATATACGGTAAATTACAGAAAGTCACCCTAAATAGGTTTGTTTTCACAAAACCACCCTTCAAATAAAATTTTGCAGAAAACCACCATAATTTTTTTTCTTTCAAATAACCACCCATGACCCTTTTTCTGTGTAAAAAGTTATAAAAAAATATGTTAAGTTTTCATATTTTCTTAAATGTTATGGTTACTTTATTATATAATTAGGCCCCATTGAATACAAAATGTGAGGATTTACCATTTTTAAAACCCTTTTTAAACATAAAAAAACGGGTCATCATGGGTGTTTCTTTAAAAGAAAGATAAATTTATGGGTGA
This sequence comes from Persicaria tinctoria, assembly GCA_037127255.1. Classification (NCBI taxonomy): domain Eukaryota; kingdom Viridiplantae; phylum Streptophyta; class Magnoliopsida; order Caryophyllales; family Polygonaceae; genus Persicaria; species Persicaria tinctoria. The sequence goes on from JBANSL010000020.1 coordinate 6,746,016, forward strand.
TTTTATGTAAAATTTTATTTTAAGCACGGTTTTGTGAAAACCAACCTATTTTAAGGGTGATTTTTTGTAATTTATCCATATATAATGTGATGTGATTTGTATAGTTACGAAAAATACAGTATTAAAAGGGGGAAAAAACTAACAGTAAATTGTCCTCTGCACTTGCTCAGATGAGTCATTGTCTCTTGGGAGAAAAAGAACCTAAAAAGTTGTGTTTTTTTGTATGAATCTTTGGTTGATATAATGCAAATGCATCTTCGGTAAAGACCCCGTCACAAACACTCCCATAGTCCCACCAATGTCGACGCCCTGGACCAGGGCGATGGAAATACATTTGCGAGATAAGTAGCGCTGATCGATGATAGGAATCGAACTCATGGACCACAACTAGTTGGTCCTGTCGCTCGGGATTATTGTTGTTCATGTGCTTCGGGACCAAGTGATCGAATGCAAAGTTACATACCAAGCCAACTCGCCTTATCTCAATCGTATAGATTTGTCTTCTTCGCGAGAAAATAAAGTTTGTTTCGCGTAAGAATGAAATTTTATAGATTTAATATCCGCCTATATAAAAGAACAAATAAATAGTTGATCATCACTTAGCTAACTTTTAAAAGTTATTAATTTTTAGTACCTTGTATAATGACTTAAGATGTGTAAGTACCCAGTCCAAATATGTTGTGTTACTAGCTGGGTCAAACTGGATTGAACATTGCTTCAAAACAACGACAACGTTGAACATGATGTAAATATATGTGAATTTTCTGATTCATAAATAAAATATTAGAGTAACAAACTTGTGCAAATCATTCGATGAAATCTCATGTGATCCTCAAGTAGGGTTTTGCAATCACTCATCAATTGGAACTTCAAATCTAAATAATTAAGTATCACTTAATTAGCTAGCTTAACCGATTAAAATGAATGCTTTTCCTAACAACGAAAAAAAATAGGAGATGGCTATTGAATAACGGAGTATGAGACTATGAGATAGAAACAGGGTAAAGATAATCAGGGGATGAATAAAGTATGGAAAATTTCCGCAGAAACAGGGATAAGGCCTCGAATGAATCTCAAGGTCTTGATTGATATCTCAAAAAAAATGTTATGCATTTTAGCCGAATTCAAAAGTAAATGTAAAATGCGAAAAGTAAATTGAACACACAATATATTTACGAAGTTCGGCTCTTAACCAACCTACATCTCCGCCTAGGGTTATTCAACCTTTATGATTTAACTCACTATTATTTCACTTCCTTAGTGTCGTAGATCCAACCTAGAAAAACTTCCCTTTTTCTAATAACTTGTAGCCTACTCAGCTACTATCTAGTCAACTCACTCATATCCTAGTGAAACAATAACCCAATTACACCATAGTGTAGATGCGTTTGATTATAGGGATACTCTTAGTATAACACTTATAATTTATCCTATAAAGTTTTTCTTTATCCCTCAACTAAATGTAAAACACAATTACAATAATAAATGAGAGACAAAAACGCTAAGTGAACAACCAGAAGATTGATTGCAGTGGTGAATGCTTTTCTTGTGGACCAGTACTTGAATTGTGTTGTGTTTTTCTTCACATCTTGCACCTCCCCTTTTATAGGTTGCACTACAATCTATAAAATCGGCACACAATCAAGGGATTGATTAGCCTGACCCGTGACCCATGGCCATGTCTAGGCTGCATGGATTGATCTTTCGGACGTTTGAATGCTTGAACTTCAGCCGTTTGAATTCAAATCTTCAATTCTTTTCATCCACAAAATCGACACACAATCTTCAACAAACTCTGCTTGAATATATTTATTTGAAGTTGCAATAAATCTTTTCAACTGAATAGATATATCCAAAACAATATATAGATAACAAATCAGATTTTAAATAAAACAATATCTAACAAAATCACATTTCCGACGGTTGATCGATCCTCCCTTTTTAGCCGTAATTGTCCTGTCTTTTGGCATCGGGTCGGTGCTTTGGTGTGGCTGTGGTTTCTTTGTGTTGGGTTGCAGTGTCGGGTGTCCTGTTTGATCGAGAACGGATCGTGGTTGTGTTCGTGGTCTTCGGAGATCCTTCGGTGGGGGCAACGTCGGTGATACACACATCCTCAAGTGTCGCCCTTTCCGGTTGGGGTACTGTCGTGAGTCTTCGCACTCTCCCACGTGGGAGGAAAAGGTTTGGGAAGGGATTAGGTTTTGCTCTAACACCAATAAAAAAAACATCCTTACATTATGAATGAGATTCTAGAGAACAAAATATGAGAGGAGGCCACTCCTGTTCAAATGAATCAGAGATAAAATTAGAAATCTCAATAGTTTCATTCGAAGAGTGAGATGATGATGATATTTGAGATGAATCCATAGTAGATTCAAATCGAAAGGATAAAGATATGATCGAATGACGGAAATGCGATGTAAGACTAACTCCAATGGTATGGTGCAAATGCTTAAATATGCACATTTTGATGCAAATTGTGCTCCATTGGTTACATTTGAGTGTTTAAAATGTGCACATTTGCACACAAAGTGCTCAAATATAAGCACATCACCTCCTCCATGTGCAAAAACTTTTGATCAATTTTCAATAAAGTAAAGTCATTCCTATTGGTTGTTTTTAAGTTTTTTCTTTTCCTTTTTAATTTAATCATATTTACTTAGAGATAGGTGTGTATAAAATGCACATTTAACCAATGGAGTAAAACATCAAAAAGTGATGTGCATTTTTAAACACCTTGTGCAAATATGTACATTTGCACACTTAACCATTGGAGTTAGTCCAACATTAATATTTATAGGCAGTTTTTAGCCTGTCAAAATATGCCTACAAGGAGAACTATAAAATCAGATGACAAGCCAAGAGAGAATATTTTTTCGAGAAGCCGACGAATCGGGCAAGCCTGATTCTCAAGAGGCCGACGAATCAAATAATATTTATAGGTAGTTTTTTCATTAAATAAAGATTCGACATCACCAGATTCTCGAGAGACCGACCTGGAGAACGTGTGACGCTGGGTCGGAGTTTGGTGAACCAACTGGTTGCTCCTCTAGTGGACGAATCGGCAGACGAAACCGCCTAAACATACAAAGAATATAGAAAGTAAAAAAGTAGAGTAATAATTAGGGGTATAAGTGTATTTTTGTTTGTTTTTTAATAAGCGTGTATAATTCTAAAATGACAAGTTTTAATTAACGGATGGAGTATTAACTATAAATAGATATAGAATATAGCTTTAATTTTTTATTTTTTTTTAAAAAAAGTTGGCTTGATTTCACTTCGTGGATAATGGTTACTTTATGGTCCATATACATAAGTCCAATTATTGTAAATGGGCTATCGAATTGGGCTTAGTTTAACTATACTGCGTCCACACAAATTATGAATTTGTAATACCCCCTCCATGTTATGACTTCAATTCCTAACAGAGAAGTTTGTTGTGATCGAGTTCAAGGCATCACACATTTGAGATTCGATTGAGCGGTAACACTTATAGTTGAACCATGTTGGATAATAAAAACCCATCCCACATCAGTTGGTGTGAAAAAAAAAATCAAAATATAAGGGGATGTAAAACTCTACACAATTACTTAAACTTTTGTTTTAAAATATTATACTCCCTCCGTTAATTAAAACTTGACGTTTTACTATTTATGCACGTTTTTTGATATATTGAAAACTATATAAAATATTAACTTTTTAAATATTTTTTTACTTCAATTTGATACTTATTAAGTATGAATTTATAAAAACAAATGTAAAAAAAACTTAATATTTTATATAGTTTTCATCATTCTAAAAAGTGTGCATGAATAGTTTTTATGACGAGGAACCCACCTTGGGTGGTAAACCCCGAACACGTGACCCAGCCGGCAAGAGCCACGTACCAGGTAAACCAGCTTGCGCCGACCGGCTCAAACCACTAGTAGGGAGCAAGGTAAACCTTGGATTTTCACCCAATGAAAAAGACGGAGGCAGAGATCGAACTCGGGACCTCCTTACCCCTCCACTTGCTCCTTACCACTGTCAACTTGACAGTGGTAAGGAGCAAGTGGAGAGTCCGACTCGGACCGATGACTGGGGGTCGTGTGCACGGGCGCACATGCGCTAGTAGCCTAGCACACAAGTCGAGTGAGGTTCCATTCTAAAACCAATTGGCAATAGAAGAAGCCCACCGACTCATATACTAGGGCTTATTATGTTCAACTTTCCGATTTGGGACACTTTTGGTCTCATTCACATCTCTAACACGCCCCCGCAAGTCCAACTAGGAATGACCATCTAGTTGAGACTTGGAAAACTGAGTAATCCAAACCAGGATCGACACGGGCCGTTAGGCTAACCGCTCTTATACCATATCAAAGTCCGACTCGGACCGATGACTGGGGGTCGTGTGCACGGGCGCACATGCGCTAGTAGCCTAACACACAAGCCGAGTGAGGTTCCATTATAAAACCAATTAGCAATAGAAGAAGTAGCCCACCAACTCATATACTAGGGCTTATTATGTTCAACTTTCCGATGTGGGACACTTTTGGTCTCATTCAAATCTCTAACATACTAAAGTCCGTTGGTACTTGGGATCGGGGGTCGTTTGCACACGTGCGCCCTTGCGCTAATAGCCTAACACATATGCCGAGCGGGGTTCCATCCTAAAACCAATTGGCAATAAGAGGAGTAACCCACTAGCTTATATACTAAGACCCCTTTTGTTTATATTATCGACGTGAGACTCTTTTTGGTCTCTTCACATCTTTCATTCTCTCAACACGCCCCCCCAAATGCAACTAGGGGCGAAACCCCGCCTCTAGTTGACACTTGGACCACGGGTCTAGCATCTCATTCTCTTTTTAGCTAGCTCATGATCGAGAATCGGGCCGTTTGGCTTTTCTGCTCTGATACCATACTAAAGTCCGTTCGTACTCGGGTAAAAAACAATAGTCATTTTATATATGTAAGCTATATATATTAAAATTCAGTAGCCATTTTATATATATAAGCTATCCCGTGTAAAAACAGTAGTCATTTTATATATGTAAGCTATATATATTACAAATCATATAGTACTGTTTTTACACAATTCAAAATGGATAATGTTTTTATTTTATTTTAAAAATGGCTACTTTTTTTTTAATTAGGTAAAAATTCGAGTTCAGACAGGCTTGAAACTCAATAGGCCGACGAATCGGCAGACGGACTAACCGTCATCATACAAAAAACAATATAAAATACACACAAACATCACAAATGAAAGAAACAACCCTAAGAACTCATATAAGCCGCTTGTATATATAGTATTATTATTATTATTATTATTATTATTATAATTTATACGTGTGTGCAGGACGGGACGGGATTTGCGGGATCCCGACGGGTTGTCCTGTGTCCCCTCCCGCATAAGTTTTGCGGAATGAGCCCGGGATAAAAACGAGATTTGCGAGATTTGTGCCCACCCCTAACTTTTTCTATTAATGGAGTTGTTTTCATGTGTCCGTTGAAGAAATTTGGTAATGACAAAAGCATTGACTGCCTCTATGGCTCTATGATTCTTGCTTAAGCATTGGAACTGTAAAAACACCGTTTCACACTTTTACAATCACTCTAACGTGGCAGCTGCCATTTTACAGTCACCTGCCACCGTCACTCTTTCCACCCACTGTTTCAGTGTTTTGCGTTACTCATCTTCACTCCCCCACCGTTTTCGGTTAACCGTTTTCTTCCTTCAAAGTCCAACGCTTTGATATGCAACTACTTCTACAATTTGTAATCACAACATATCACCATTTTGATTTTGAAGGATTTTTCGGAGGGGGATTGTAACGGATCAGTGTAAGAAAACGGATCAGTATAAGAATGCGGAAATTAAATACACAGTAAATCAATGTTCGTGTGTACTTGATACTACGTCGTTTTATATGTAGTACCACGTATGCATAGACGTGAGTCTCGTTCTTAGGGTGTCTTTCCCGTAAGTTGTAATGGCAAGAAAAAATAACTTATCGAAAGAGAATATTTTTTTTTGATCTATTATACGATTTTGTCATTCCCTCCATAGGTCAATTTTGACAGGCTAAACTTACTATAAATATTAATGGAATCATGAACTTTCATATCTCATTTCCATCACTCAATCTTATCTTTATCTTTTTCGATTTGAATTTACAATGAATTCATCTCAAATATCTTCATCATCTCACATTCACTCTTCAAATAAAACTATTTATCTTCGTTAGTACTTTAAACAACTTAATATTTATTTTTATTATATAAATTTGATGAATATATAATAAAAAAGATTAATGTCATTTTCTTAAAATATTATTACCAAAAATAATACAGTATCAAGTATCGATATTGAATAAAAAATAATACGAACTTTGAAATTGATAATTTAATATACAAAATATCACCCTATCAATAAAAAAAAAATATAGACGTGTTTTCCGGTGAAATTTTCGGCCAAATTTGTCACTCCATCAAGTCTATATTATTTCCGACATTAGTGAGCTATTAATAAAATATGCCACATGTAATTTTGACGTACAAGTACGTGACAACTTTTGTCGGAAATTTCATCGGAAAACACATCCGTTTTATCTGTGGTTAATGGGACGATAATTTGTATATGAAATTGAAAATTTTAAATTTTAAATTATTTTTTATCATTTTTCCTTCTTTAAATAAAACCTAAAAATTTTACATTTTACATTAAACTAAATGAGTTCTAAAACCGCACGCCGACATGGCAACATTAGCATTTAGCACATATCATTGCACATTTAGTTCCCAAATGTACCTTATAATTATGACAACTCATTTTTCACCCCTATTATGGTTTTCTTTTAAAAAAATAGATACTCCGTGTAAATAAGGGTGATTTAGGTAAGTAGGCTATTTAGAACCTTCAATTAGCTAATTAGACAATAAACTTATTTAATTAAGTTAGGTAGTCCATTCCCCAAATGGGGTATTGAACTATTAATGGTCAACTGTTTGACCATCGACTGGTCAAACAGTTGACCGTTGACCGGTTAATGTTGACCAGCTCATGTGATTTTTTTTTTAAGTGATGATATTTTTGTGATGCTATTTTTTTTACCGTTTTGATTCCATTTTTTATTACATTTGATTTTCGCTTTGATGTCACTTTTTTAATGACATTTTTTTCAAACCTTGATGACATTTTTTGTGTACTGTGATGCCACGTCGACCATTGATGGCAATTTTTTTTTACTGACTACTGATGGCACTTTTTTAAAGTCAATTTTTTGATGATATTTTTTTTACCGTGATGCCATATTTTTTCAAAGTAGTGTTTTGATGACATTTTTTTCTTTAATATGATGCAACTTTTTCAAATTAGTGTTTTGATGCAATTTTTCTATTGTAATTAATTGATGCAACTTTTTTAATCAAATCGTTTGATGTCACTTTTTTTTATTTAATCAATTGTATATTGATAAATTTTCATCGATTCTACTTTTATTCAATGATGACACGTTTGTGATTACAATTCATTGATGCAATCACTTGTGGTGACATGTTTATTACATTTTTATTCATTGATGACATAAAAGTATAAAATGTGATTAAACTTGATTCATTAATGACATTTGTGATTACACTACATTAATCTCACTCAATTATGAGGACGTCTTTTGTTGATGACTTTTATTCATTAATGACATTTTTTCAAGAGCATTTTGGTTAAATCTATTTAATTATTTTGAGTGCATTACCAGCTCTAGTGTCAATGATAAATTGATAACTGCGAGAAGTAACAACTCCATAACGTCAAGTTCACAAGGATTAAAAAGGAACGATTTTGGCACATTTGAACAAAATCCAAAAAGAACCCAAAATCATATGGCTTTGGATGTTTATGGAACTTGGAGTCTGAAGCCAGAAAGGACCAAACACAAAAAACGTTATATAGAGGTGCTTAATTGGAATTTCAGATTCCATGAGCTGAATTTCAGATTCCATTGGACTTTTTAGCTTAAATTCTCTTATGGCTTGAAGAACTACAACAGATGTCACTGCGGATGGAGTATAGCACATGTATCCCGGGTCTGCAAACAAGGGGATAAATCCCACATTGAGATCAGAAAACATGTCATAGTCAGTAGCTAGTATCACCATACAATTGAAGAGAATTACCTGTAATAAATAAGAGGATTAGAGTTTGGGTCCTCTATAGGATCTCTTGCTGCAAATGGGTCTCTCACTTGAGCTTCCTCGTGAGTTGCTCAAAGTAGGAAAATGGGGTTACAGGGTTCATCTTCCATTCAAGTGTGGATAGCACCAGCAGCTTCATTCTCCTTATTGTTTTCGCATCAAAAACATACTTGGAACCTATCTGCAATAAAATAAAAAATGAAAGCAATGGTCAAATTCATAATTGGCCAAATCAAACATTGATGGAAACAGAACAAACTAATTCAAAGAGAAGCTGCACTAAAATGCCAACAATAACTTAAGGCGTCTACAACGATTAGCATTTCGATAACTAATATTAGATATCGAAAGACTTTAGTTGCAGTTCACACTAGCACCAAAACAAGGTATCACACAGGGAAATAAATCCACAAAACTAGGATGATAACGACTGCAAATAGACCCTAATCAGACAATAACACCTTCAAAACTCAACGGGTACAAAGTTCAAGTGGAAATTGAAATTCATTAGAGATACAGACTGGCAAAAAGATTAACCTGGAACAACAAAAACAGACTCAATTCATCTAGGCATTTCATCGAACACCTTGGATGCAGCTTTTTCCTCACCCAATTCAAAGCTACGGAACACCTTCAAATTTCCCCTAATTTCCCCTTAATTCGAATACCAAAAGATACACAAAGAGTACAACAGCAAAACTAAAAAATCAGCAAAAAGAATACATAAATGAGAAGAAAATGGAAGCAATTTCACAAAATTGGGGACAATTGCAGCCAACATCAAAACCATAATCACAACCAAAAATCAAATACAAGTAGATTGGGAACAATCCATGTCATCATAATCAAAAGATGAGATCAATTTTCGCTCAGCAATTAAATTCAATTAGATCACCAAAATGAGAGACGGGGGTTAGAGAGCGAGGGAGTACCCATGAGTCAATCAGTGGTTTGCAGATTTTGATTCTCTACTTCAAAAGGAAGATTTCTAGCAGGGATCGATCTTGAACCGCAGGGAAGAGCGGCCATAGAACGGAGGAGAAATCGCCGGTAGGAGAAGAAGGGTGAGGAGGAGCGATGGCACTGATGGGAGTTGGAAGAAAGAGGCACAAAGGGCTAAAAAAACATTCAATGGGGTTAGCGGGCCTAAAAACAATTAAAATAGGTTAATTAGCTAATTAAATGTGTAAAATGGTATAAAATACCAAATTTTCTCTATAAATAACCATGATGACTCGAAAGGTCATACTCCGTGTAATATACTGTCATAATTCAAATTGAATTACGGGATTGTTTAAAAATAAATAAATAAACTCGTCAACGCTTACCAATATTGATATTTTGATATCAAGATATCAACTGCTATCGATATCTTAATATCTATATATCGATACCAAACGGACCTAAGAGAAATCAGTGATACTAGAGAAGCATTGACGATTTATTTATTTATCTATTACTAACTATTAAAACAAAAGCCTTAGCGATGATATGTCACTCTCACCTTAATTCTAGGCCTTTTAACCAATCACTTTAGCCTAAATTACAATTTTAGTTGTTTAAAAAATACATCTATCTATTACTAACTATTAAAACAAAAGCCTTAGCGATGATATGTCGCTCTCTCCTTAATTCTAGGCCTTTTAACCAATCACTTTAGCCTAAATTACAAATTTAGTTGTTTAAAAAAAATCTATTACTAACTATTAAAACAAAAGCCTTAGCGATGATATGTCGCTCTCTCCTTAATTCTAGGTCTTTTAACCAATCACTTTAGCCTAAATTACAATTTTAGTTGTTTAAAAAAAAGGGATTAATTCAAAACATAAAATTAATAATAGGGAAACATAAAATTAATATTAGTAATCTGTATCTATATATATCTATATATACTACTTTAATTGCCTTTTCAACCAATGATTTTAATTCAAAACATTTAATTATTTAAACTTTTATTTTATTTTATAATATTAATTTAATATATTATACACTTTACTCTATTACTGTATTTTCTAACCGCTGATATGTGTATTTTTGTCGGCAATTTTTTTGTATTATTTAATATTCATAACTTTACTATTAAATTACGCGTCATTGGCACGGGTATATGACTAGTTTTTAAACAATCCCATAATTCAATTTTTTCTAAGGAAAAATGAAGTTCGAATATGAAGATTTTTTTTTTTTTACAGTAGGCAAGGAGTAGATCGACAAGCGGTCTTGAAGCCATCAGAAGATGACTTGTTAGACCGTACGCAGAGGGTCGCCAAACAAAACAAAACAAAATAAAAAATAACATACAGTAATAAAAAACTAGAAAATTACAACCCTGATGTCTTGAGATCTTGTTTTGATTCTTGATATCTGGACTGCTGTTGAAGGATTGGGTTTGTATCTGGGGAATTTTTTTTTATATTTTTATTGGGGGATGGGTTTGTACATACCACAGTTAGGAGAGAGGTCGGGCAGGAGTTGACGACGCGGGTGTGGGTTGGGGCGGTGGGGAGGTGCTGAGGGTTAGAGAAAGGGAATGTTTTTTCACACTCAAGAGTTTTTTTAGAAGAGATTTTTATATATGAAGATAATTATTGTGTTAGCTACGCTCCATTCAGAACACATAACCATAACGTAAATGGAGATAAAATCAATGCATCATTTTGTCGATTCATTCCCCACAAAACCCATAAGTCCATAACCAAAGACAACCCTCTCTTATCTTTCCTTTTAAATAAGTTTAATCTTTCAATTAAATAATTAAAATCCTCAATATTTATATGATAAGTGTATCATATCTTTTTTCAAGTTGAATTCAATTGTTTTATATTTGGATAGGGGATTGTATAACTCGTTTAAAAAATAATATTTTATTTATAAATAACTCCATATTTTCAAGAGGAATATGACAGATTGGGATCCATTCTAATCCGCCCCATTTTTTTAAAATAAAATAATTGGTAAAAATTAAGAAAAATTAAAAAAATCCATTTATTTATTATTAAAGGTTTTATTAATAAAAATTATATACCCACCCAAATTGTAATTTCTAATTTTGTGCTTGATGTAGACCCACAACTATTACACCAACTTGTAATTGGTTAATTAACTTTTATTTTGGACACATTTTTCAGATAAAAACCACTACAAATTATTTAAAAGTTTTAATAATGTCATAACTATTAGTAATAAGCATAGAATTGTTAAAAAAAATTAATAAAGAAGTTAACATTTTATAGAATTTTCATCTTATTAAAAAAATGATCAAAAATTAAAACAATATGAGATGAATATTGGAGTATTTAGTTATGGGGTGATTACCTCGATGTCCATAATTTTGGGCTTTATTAGGAAAATGTCCACCACCCTCTCCATATTAGCAAAATGTCCACCCCTAAAATAAAGTTGCTGAAACTCCTGTGCTAACCTCCGTTTCAGCAGTTTTTTTTTTCGCTTTTTTTTTTCTTTTTTTTTTCGCATTTCCAGAGTTGCTGAAATCCCTGTGCCACCCTCTGTTTCAGCAGTTTTTTTTGCGTTACTGTTTTTTTTTCCGCTTTATTGTTTTTTTTTTTCACGTTGCCGACACCGGAGTTGCTGAAACCCCGATTTCAGCACTGTTGTCGAAGCCGAAATCCCAATTTCAACACTGTTGTTGATGCTGAAATCCCGGTTTTCAGCAACGTTGTTGATGCTAAGCCCACGGTTTCAGCAACGTTGTTAATTCTGAAACCCCGATTTCAACAACGTTGTTGATTCTGAAACCCCGATTTCAGCAACGTTGTTGATGCTAAAACCCCGATTTCAGCAACGTTGTTGATGCTGAAATTGTTGCTGAAACCATGTTACGGGATATAAAATTTAGCCTATGCGGGATTCGAACCCACGTATTTGCGCATAGCACATCGCTCTGCCATTGAGCTAAGAGGCTTTTAAAGGAGATTTAAAGCAAGTTCAACAACAACAATTTCAGCAAATTCTAGTTTTAAAGCAAGTTCAGCGACAATAATTTCAGCAAATTCTAGTCTGAAAAGATAAATATATAGATGCGGTGGTTAAACCAAGGTAACGAAAAGAAGTACCTCTACCGGCCTTTTACATTAGCTAATTAAAAACATCGGCTCTACCTGCTAAAAGTGCTGAAACCGGAGTTGAATCATAATCAATCATCTCAATTCAATAAACCTAAGTGTAGTTACGATAAAACCAAGTAACACAAAAAAATAAAATCTCAAACTAGCATTTCTTTCAAAGAAATTGCTATTTACACATCTTTAATCATGCACATTCCTCTCAATAAGCCTAAATCCAACAAACATATATTAGTTTGCTGAAATTAGCATACATATATTATTTTGCTGAAATGAATCAATAGGCAATTAGCATACATAGAAGCCTGAATCAATAGGCAATTAGCATATTATTATTTTGCTGAAATGATTTGCAGACAAACATTCAATAAATTGTGAGATTGGAGGAGATTCAACGCAAATTCAGATTGCTAATCGAAAAGAGAAACACAAATTCAGATTTGAAAACCTAATATGTACCTGGATATGAGATGCGGACTGGAGTTCGGAGATCGGTGAGAATCAATTGCAAGTGGTGGTGGAGGACGACAACGTCCTCATCATCGTCGAACAGGGCGGCTGTGATTTGGACTTCACCAGCAGTAATCGCGTTAGATTTAGATCTGATGCCGCCCACCGACTTCTCTTTCGATTTCGCTGCCTCCGTTCCTCCACGATTCCGCCGATGCAGATCTGCGATTCCGTCGGGATGGTGCCGCCAGTGTCGACGCCGGAGCTCGTCCTCCTTTGTGAAGCCTGAGATCTGCTGATATTGTATCGGAGGAGAAGCCCGAGATTTGCTGAAATTGTATCGGATTTCTGGATCTCATCATCCATAAATCCGGCCGATCCGGCTACATGTCCGGCTCCATCACCCCGGCCATCTGCAAGCTCGACCGCCTCTCTTCCCTCATCCTCGCCGACTGAAAGGCCATCTCCGGCGAGACCCCCTCCTGCGGTTTCAACAACCCCCGTCACTGATTGATGATCGGAAGAAGGCATGGAAACGCGGAATTCAAGCTTGATCCGGATCGAGCGCCGTCGATCTGGATTTCAAGTGGTGGTGGAGGACGACAACGTCGTTTCCTTCTTCCTCCGTCGTCGATTTCACCACCTCCGTCCAGATCCGGCGGTGGTGGTACGAAGAGGCGAGGCTGGTGACCGGAGGAGGAGGAGGGAGAGGAAGAGCGAGGGAGGGGTCGACGAAGAGAGCGAGATCTGAAACGGGAGAGCTGAAACGGCAATGGATATGTGAGATTAGGGGGGTAATTTTGTCCAGAAATTTTTAGGTGGACAAAACCCTAATTTTATAAGGGTAGGAGACACTCTCCAAATATAGGCCCAAAAATGGGTCCGTTGGACAAATTTTCTCTTTAGTTATTTACATAATGTTAAAATTTATGATAAGAAAAAAGGCCAAATTGAAGAAAACTACCCCTTTAAATGTACCCATCTGCCATCAACTACCATTTAAATTGATATTTATAGAAAACCACTCTTTAATTAACTTTTGTCATCAATCAACTACCCCGAGATTATTCTATCCAAAGGTTGGTTGAATTAGTTAAATTATAAATTACCCATTTTGTTTAATTATATAATAATGGAAATTTAACAATTAAAAAAGAAAAAAGTAAATAAGTAAATAAGTAAGAATTTAATTGAGATGATGCAATTGATGTTATTTTTTCTCCTTATAGAAGGTAATGGATAATTAAAAAGTGATTTGGAAGGGAAAAACGACTCAATTGGAGGAAGATCAATTTTGTAGAAATCAATACCATTTTATCAGTTATTTAAAAAGGGAAAATAAAACCCATAGTGTCCTCCCAATTTTATATTTACTTATTTGCATTTTTTTTAATTGTTAAAATTTTATTAGAATATTATATAAAAGAAGTTGTGAAATTATAATTTATAATTTAACCTATATTTGGAAAGAATATATTCGAGGTGGTATGTTCTCAAAAATTTAATGGTATGACAGGGGTGTGTTTAAATTAAAGGGTGCTTTTCTGCAATTTGGCAAAAAAAAGGGGGGGGGGGGGGTGTGCAAAACAAGCGCGAAGCGTACTAAGCAGACGTTAGTTCACACGGTAAACGCCGTCAACCTATCCGTTCTAAATCCTTGATGGTGGTCCCACCAGAGAGGACCCCACAATCCAGAGGAGAGGACCCCATACAGCTTCCAGTTTTCTCCCCCGCCCTCCCCCACCACGGTTCCCTGTTTCCAGGCTTTCATTCCCACAGTTTCAGCCACCCCCAATTCCATGATCACCCCCAAATCCTTCAATCCCTAATCTCCCATTCCTCCACACCCAATCAACGCTGAAATCCACATTCTCCGGCAATGGAGAACTACTCCCGTCAGTCCTCCGGTGGCTCCTCCCCTCTCTCCCGCGATATCGACTGCGAGAACCCTCCCTCCTGGGAGGAGCCTCCCGCCCCCGCTAGCTACAAGGTCAAGTTCATGTGCAGCTATGGCGGTAAGATCCAGCCCCGTCCCCACGACAACCAGCTCGCCTACGTCGGCGGCGACACCAAGATCCTCTCCGTGGAGCGCAGCATTAGTTTCTCCGCCGTACTCGCTAAGCTCTCCTCCATCTGCGACGCTCCCCACTCCGAGATCTGCTTCAAGTACCAGCTTCCCGGCGAGGAACTCGATGCGTTGATCTCTGTTACTAACGATGAGGACCTCGAGCACTTGATGTCCGAGTACGATCGCCTCAATCGGATCTCTCCGAAGCCGGCGAGGCTCAGGATCTTCCTGTTTCCTGTCAATTTGAAGCCGAATTCCGACGATTATTTGTTCAAGGAGGCCAAGCCGGAGGGGAGTTGGTTCGTCGACGCTCTCAATTCGGTCCAATTCCGGCCTCTAGACGATTCGTCTCCTCCTCCGCCGCCGCCGAATCCGGAGTCTGCGAATCCTGACTTCTTGTTTGGTTTCGACAAGGCTATGAACTATAATTCCGGTAATGAAATCCCCGATTTGAACGAGCAGGTCGCGGTCGGCGAGCCGGTGGCTTCTATTCAGAGCCAGATGGAAAGGTTTCTGATTCGCGACGGAGAAGAGGTGAGTCCTAATGGCAACACAACTAGGATTTATCAGAGCGAGTACTACCAAATCCAGGAAAAGGCATCACCGGCGCCACCGCCGCCGCAGACAGTACCGGTGCCAATTTCCTCCGGTTACTGGCCGGAGATGCAAATATCCGCCGGTAACTATCAGCTACCTCCCGGTATTCCGGCGGATCAACAACCGATCTACCTAATTCAAACTCCGACAGGCGCATTATACCATCAACAGGGAGCCTACTACAGCGTTCCTCGAATGATGCCGGAGTCTTATGGAGAGCATCCAGCGTATAGCGCAGTCCCTCCGCCGTCATCGTCGTTGATTCAACAGCAACAGAAGATCACAGGGATGCAGGACGGGATGGGAGCGGTACGGCAGCAACCTCTCCGGCCGGCGATGGTGTCGGATCAGCAGGGCTATAGTACACAATATGTGAGCTACGTGGACAACGCTGGGAGGCCGGTGTACTATACAATGGCGCCACCTCCGCCGTACCAGGTGGTGAATGCGGCGGGGGCAGCTATGGGTGCGGATGGGCGCGCCGGTGGTGGGGTAGGCATCGGAGTGGATAGTAAAGTCGTTGCTGGAAAGGCGCCTCAAACTTCGTCTTAGTGATATTTTTCTGTTTTGTTTTTCTTGAAAATAGGTTTTTTTTTTTTTTTTTTTTGGTTTTTCTTTTTTTTCGGTGTTTGCAAATGGGATCGGTTTGAAAGATGGTGTATTGGTTGGAAATGCAAGTTGGTCAAATAATGAACTTCTAATTTTCAAATTCAAGTTTGGACTTCATTGGTTGCATGAAAAAGAAGGAACTCGAGGCTCGAACACTTGTGAATGATTGGTACGTACCAAATGATGTAAAGCATGCCCTTTTTTTTTTTATCATACGCCGTCTGTCCCTTTTAACGGTGCGTATCCATTATGCCGAACTTCTCCCAGTCTCCTTATCATTTTTTTTTATACAAATCTCATTCCCTCTTTTAGACGATGAGTTAACCACAATTAACTATCCTTAAATCCTCGCCTTATAAAAAAAATAATGTAAATTATGACCTACAATAAAAAATGCAACTCGATTGATCGATTTACCATCTTTTTATTATAGGATTGTGAACAATTAAATGATATGATGTATGTAAACGGATGAAATAGTTAAATCTGATGTTGTATTTATACCAAATATAAGTGAAAAGCTAATAATTAAATTTAAATTTTATATTTATTTAATTTAAAACTATATAATCTCAATTTGATAAATTTTGAAAAGCTACTGATGGAATGCGAAATTCGTAAGGGGTTACTGATTTCAGAGGTATATCTTAGCCCTAGTCATGTAAATGAAGTCGAATCCTAAAGAAGCTAGTAATCAATTACTCCATCTGTTAATTAAAACTTGTCATTTATTACTATGTACTCCATCTGTTAATTAAAACTTGTCATTTATTATTCATGCAAGCTTTTTTAGAATGATGAAAACTATATAAAATATTAATATTTTTTTAAATTTGTTTTTATAAATTCATACTTAATTGTAATAAGTATGAAGTTATGTAAAAAAATTATTTAGAAAGTGAATATTTTATATAGTTTTTAATACCTAAAAAAGCGTGCATGAATAGTAAAAAGTCAAATTTTAATTAACGGATGGAGTATATTTATTGATCGATACATGTTTGGTATTCTCGTAGGCAAAGTATACCATCAAAATACATATGTTCACTAGATTGAACAACGAAAGGTTACACGAATGCATGAGGAGGGTTGGAATGGTATGACAACAGGGCCGTTCCATTAAATTTTGAGGTCTTGTACAACTAATATATGTTGAGGCCTTTTTATCCAACTAATTCAAAGAGAAAAAAAATAGTCCACCAAATCTACTAATAAAAGAGATATTCGCATAGATGCAAAGTCATTACAAAAAGTCATTAACTAAATCCCAACTTAGTGATTTCTAAAGTAGAAATGTACAAACCAATAACAAAAAAATTATTATTATAATCATCCAAGAAAATAAAAAGTAAAAGCTAACAAAAGAATATACTACTATCAAAATTTTTGAGGTGAAACGGACGATTACAATGGTTGAATTAGTTGAATAGATTTCCCTATATTATGATTTTTTTTCTTTTCCGGAGGTGGAATAGCTTGAATGTTTATGACAGCCAATTAAAAAAATAAAAATAAAAATTGGGCTGCTGTAATTTTGTTGGGGGAAAAAAAATCAAAACGGTCTGTAATTTTTTGTGGAAAAAAAATAAAAAACGTGATGCTGCTTTGGGAAAAAAAAAATTGAAATGGCCTAGGAAAAATGGGCTGCTACCAGCTATTGGGGAGGTCCGAACTCGAGCATATCCAGAACAAGCGCAGTTGCAATAGCCTTAACCAACTGAGCTACTGTAACAAGTTGATATAATTTTGCAATTTATGTATATATAATATATATTAAAAAAACTATACGAGGCCCTACAAGTTTCGAGGCCCTGTGCGATTGCACATTTCGCACAGCCATGGGCCGGCCCTGTATGACTACAACCTTTTTCTTCAACGATACAACTACATCGCTTAGAGATATCTAACTTTGGATTTGCAAGCTTTGTCAATTAATCAAGTTATATTTTTCGAATTCCATGGTCGTGTGAAGAAAGGGAAGCCGAAATTGATTTACCTTTTCTAACCAACTAAGGCCATCTTTATCCGTCAAAATTAAGCATAGAGCAACAAATAAAAAAAAGGGAACAATGGGGAAGCATCACAGATTGGGATGTTTATAAAGCAACCCAATAATATCGATGCTTATGTAAAAAAGGGGGCACGTGTCACTTGGGTATAGGCTAAGAGGATGAGTGGCTGGGATGTCGGCACATGCAAGGAGCTAAATGGCTATGATTTAATCTAACATATCGAAATTAAAATTTGTATTATGTAATTTTCGACATTAAATATGCAAAATAAAAAAATTACCACAATACTAGATTTATTTTTATTTACATATTGACATCAATTTCGAATATGTTTGACCATATTTTGAAAAAAAATAAAAAATTATTTGAATATAATTATGTATAATAACACCCGAAAATAATATTTTTAAATCAATTTCAAATATGTTTGACAATATTTTGAAAAATATAATTTTTCTTTGAATACAATTATATAAAAGAATACCAAAAAGTTACGAGTATTATAGAGGGGTATAAACATGTTGGAAATAATTGTTATATAGGGGTATATTTGTAAATTGAATTGGTAGATAAAGATGGATTATGGGATGTTAGAGATGCTATTGTTAAAGTGGAAAAAGTGAGAAATTGATAATATGCTGATGTTGCGGAAAGAGATGAATAAAAAAGTAGTAATTTTAGTATATTGAATAGTAGCTGATAAACATGGTCTAAGTAAGCATTCATAAAATTATCTCTTACATATTATTTTTTAATTTTTTGGTTGAATCTCTTACATAATTTTTAAAAGATTTTCTTTGTAATCAATGATGATTAATCTATAGACAAATGGAGTATGTTTTACAAATCCATGGAATCATCATTAGTTTTGAACTTTTGATCAATCCTCCAGCTTGGAGCCTTTTTCCATATTTATTTAGTCTTGTAAATCCAATGTACTCTTCACATCAAACACAACAAGTTGACAGAAAATGCAAAGAATTAAAACTGAATTTGAACGTATAGACGGTATAGTATACTCCGTAGTTTGGTTTGAATTCGATTAACCTGTGTACGGGTGATGGATGATTGATGTACCGATGAACTTGCATATTTCCATGAACATACTACTAATAAATAGGGAATTGAAAAATTCCTTTTTACGGAGTAATGGAGAATCGATCGGGATAGGCGTGGCCACGGGTCGGACCCGGCGGGTCGACAGGTTCGACCCGCCGGGTCAAGGGTCGGGGAAGGGCGACCCGAACCCTAACCCGGGAATTCCACGGGTTGACGGGTTCGGGCCGACCCGTTGACCCGTCGGGTCGACCCGTTGACCCGCCGGATTTCCAAATTAAAATTTTTTTTATTATTTTTTTTAATATTTTTGACTAAAAAAATGATATTTAAAGACTTTTTATACATATCACTTTTTATATCCATTTCATTTTAATATGAAGTGAAAAAAAACATGAAAATTTTTATATTTTTATAAAACTTCCTTCATCCACTACAATATAAATGTAGGGATATAAAACTTCTCAAACTTTACTTCATTTCATTTTAAGAAATAAAGCTTAAAGTGAAGAGTGGGGGTTAAGGGAGGATGGAGTACACATATATATACATCCATCCCTTCTCATTCTATCTCTCAACTTTCAATGTGGGACAAGAGTCTTGTCCCACATTGAAAGTTGAGAGAATAGGGGATGTCTTCCAAATCTATAAAAAAGGAAGGGTAATAATGCTTTTGACCCACATTGCACATTGCAAACTAGTTTATGTTTATATATTATGAATTATTCTAAGAATAATATACATAATAATTATTATAAACATAAAAAAAAAAAAATTCAAAAAAAAAAAATGGGATGGCGGGTTGACCCGCCGGGTCATCGGGTTCAAAACCCCTGACCCTAACCCTAACCCGCAACCCGCCCCCACCCGTTGACCCGGACCCGCCGGGTCATTGACCCGTACGACCCGTCGGGTCACGGGTCGACCCGTAACCCGTGGCCACCCCTAGATCGGGAGATGATGGATGAATCCATATACAGTAACAGTAGCGTTTAAGGCAATGGCTGCCCATACTAGTGTCTAGTGATTTGCTAGTCTCCGTATACGTTGTCTATAAACACCCAACGGAACTATTGGACAACCATGACCTTTTTTTTTTTTTTTTTTTTGAAACGGAAAAAATTTGACCATAGAGCTAAGCTCTATCAGCCAAGAGCATCCTTACGGATGAGACTACGCAATAGAGAATAATCAGGAGTCATAGATCCATGTGAAGCAGAACATAGACGTGACAAGCGATCAGCCACAAGATTTGCTTCTCGGAAGACATGACGAATCTCAACAGAACCAAAGAAGCCCAGCGAGACTAGACTGTCCGAAACAATCATTTCAGAGTCTCCAGTAGGCTTCCCTAAACCTTTTAAACTTTTAATAACTGTTAAGTTATCTCCTTCAACTATCAATTTCGTAATGTTCAAATTCTTTGCAGCTAATATACCACTCCAAAGTCCATGGCTTTCACATCCACATACAGAATCGATGGGTGATGGTCCCCAACCACAAGAAATAGGAGTACCCTGGGAATCACGAATGATACACCCAAAAGTGCCCCTATTATTCGAGGAAAGGGAGCCATCGAAATTAAGTTTGTGAGTGTCCTGTGGAGGGGGTTCCCATTTGGTTCTTTTCCTTCTTGATGTTAATCTGGGTTGTGAGCTGTTTTGTGTAGCTAATATTTTTTCTTTTGTATTTTCCTTTGATTGTGAAGCTATCCAGATAAATTTTTGATCCTTTTTGAAAGCTAATATCTTTCTTATGTCCGGGGTTAAATTGTCGAAAAGCGTTTTGTTTCTGGAGAACCAGACACCCCACCAAACAAACGCAAGGTCTTCAAATCTGGTTTTTCCAATTGTGTTCTTGATATTCCATATTGTGTCGTTTAATGGGTCTCCTTTATCAAAGCAACCATGCACTTTCATAAAAGAACCTGGATCATTTGCCATCATAGTGCCCTTAGTAATGGAGCAATCCCATAATAGATGATTTAAATCCTCATAACATGAGTCACAGTGTGGACAATTTGTCGGAATACCTAGCCGCCGAGATGCTAATCTAACAGTAGTTGGTACTGCGTTTTTAAGGATTTTCCATAGAAATGATTTAATTTTGGGTGGAATATTTAGCTCCCAAACCCAACATATATCCGAGTTTGTGTGGTTTTTGTATTTATGTATCATTTCAATTGCAGAGTTTATCGTAAACCAACCGTTCTTGCTCCATTTCCAATAAAGTCTGTCAACATGGATGTTTTGGGGTAAAGGTATTGTGGTGATTTTCTCTATTAAATCATTAGGTAGCATTCCTTGTAATTTTCCAAATAATTTGTTCCGATCCCATATTTTGTTTTCTTTTATGAAGTATTTTATGTTTATTGATTCGTCAATTTGTTGTGTAATTGGGATTAGTGTTTTTAGTGGCGAGGAGCCCATCCAGAGGTCACTCTAAAAATTTATAGTTGAACCATCCCCAATCGACCATTGGAGACCATTTTTAAATAACAGTATTAATTTTATTAGCTGTGCCCATTGCCACGAGGAGCCACCGCGCTTTTGATAGTTTAGGATATTGCTGGTTTTGAGGTATTTTTCTTTTATTAGGGTAACCCATGGGCTAGTAGGTTCCGCGAGTATTTTCCAGAGCAGTTTCATCTATAATGCCTTGTTCATATCCTCTGAGCAACGGAGACTGAGCCCTCCATTTTCTTTTGTTTTACATATTTCAAACCAACTGATGAGTGGTTTATGGTTTGGGCCTTTGTTCCAGAGGAAATTCCTATTGATTTTGTCCAGTTCTGTGTGAACAGATTTGGGTAGCATAAAGCATTGCATTATATGCAAAGGTTTCGCTGATAGCGTTGTCTTGATTAAAGTACATCTTCCAGCTTGTGAAAGGCAGTTCGTCTTCCATTTGTGCAGTTGAGATTTAGTATTCATTATAAGATCTTTGAAATCGTCTTTCGTGACTCTTCCCTCAATGATCGGACATCCTAAATAGCACCCCAAATTTGGGGTGTGCGCTATTTCTAATTCATTACGGATAAGATTTTTTTGTGTAGTCAAAACGTTTTTGGATGTTTGGAATTGGGATTTATGTCGGTTAACACGTTGTCCTAACAATGCAGTATACTCCCTTAATGTTTGGTTAATTTGGTCACAACCTGTTTTGGTAGCCGACGCAAAGATAACAATATCATCCGCAAAGGCTAAAAAAGAAATCTTTGTTCCTCCTCTTGTTAGTTTGATTCCTAGATGGCTCTGAGGCCTGACAGATTCCTTATGAAGGCCTCTAGCAAGGATTTCAGAAATTATTAGGAATAGGTATGGGGAGAGTGGGTCGCCCTGACGTAGCCCCCCTTTTGGGGAAAAAAACATCAGTGAGTTCATTATTTACCAGTACTGAGTAAGTGACCGTCGTTATACATTCCTTGATCCATTCCGTGAACTTGGTGGAGAATCCAAATTTGATCATAGTGGAAAGGAGAAAATCCCAGTCCACCATGTCAAATGCTTTTTCCATGTCTAGCTTAACCGCCATTCAGCCAGTGTTCCCTTTTTCTTAGAGAATGAGTGGAAAAAACTCTTGACTGCCTTGATTACAAATGGTTCAACAATATGCCAATATTTCTTAAAGAATCCCGCAGGAAACCCATCCGGCCCGGGTGATTTGTCGTTAGCTAGGCTGAATACCACATTTTTAATTTCAAATTTTGTGACTTGTCGAGTGAGCCAGTTATTATCTTCATTCGAAATTTCATTTCCCACATAGTTTAGTAAATTGCTCGATACCCGTTGCCTTGGTTGAAGTGAATATCTTTGGCTGAAGTCTTGCTTGATTAGTTTCCTTATTTCTTATTCACTATTGATTGTTATACCAGCCGTGGTTTGGATCTGTTTTATTATATTTCTGTTATGTCTTCCAGTAGCAATTTTGTGAAAATACTTTGTGTTGGTGTCAATGGATTTGACATGTATTCTCTTAGCTCGTTGCCCCCAATATTTATGTTGATAGGTTAATAGTGAAACATGCTTTGCTGTGAGTCTTTTGATTTTATTGTCTAGATCATAGTTATAAGCATTACAAAGCGTGTTTTGTAGCTCTAATAGTTGTGATTCAACTTGTTTTGTTTGGCGGAAAACGTTCCCGAAAGTTACCTTACTCCATAGCTTACTCTTTCTTTTGACTTCTTGCAGTTTTTTGTTAATTTAAACATTTGCGAGCCCGGAGAATCTAGTCTCCAAGTCGAGCGCACAATGTTTTCATAGTCCGGTCTTGTTGTCCAAGCCATTTCAAATTTAAAAGGCTGTAATTTTGGTTTTTGGTTATCCATGAGGTCTAGGGTGATTTGCGCATGGTCAGATTTCAAAAATGCGTGATTTTTGGTACAAAGATTAGGGAATTCTTTTAGGATAGAGTGGCTTACTATCGCACGGTCCAATTTTTCATAAATGTTATCGCTACCATGTTCACGTTTTCTCCAGGTGAAGTTATTCCCACAGGTTGGAGAATCAACTAGATTGTGGGTACTAATTATATCTTTAAGTCTAGTAAATCTGTTTATAGATGGCGTTCGGCCACCTTGCTTGTCATTTGGTTCTAGAATCTCATTTAGATCTCCCAAAACGATGAGGAAGTCCTTAGATTTGCATATGTAGTCAGGTAGGGAAGCCCAGAAAGTAATTTTTTCGTTTGCATAGGGAGTCGCGTAGACAAATAAGATTTCTATTGTAATGTTGAGTTTGGTGTTGGTATAGTCTGCCTGAATAATACGGTTAGTGGAGTTTCTAATAGTGAGAGTTTCATTTTGGAATTGCGATTCTTTCCAAAGGAGGCAAAGACCTCCGAACAGACCATTTGAAGGACAAAAGAACATTTTGTCGAACCCGGGCTTTCTCCAGCATTTCTCCGGAGGTGGGTTTGTTAATTTAGTTTCAGCTAGCATTAGAACTTTGATGTGATCAGATTTAGCAGTAGATTCGATGTGATTCCAGACATTTTTCCTACTAAGCCCCCTCACATTCCAGAAGCTAAATTTCATAAAAAACAAATTGGGGGTTTTGGTACCTTGAAGAGTTAGGACCATACTTGCAGTAGTTGTGTTTACTAAGATGGTTCGTATTAGTTTGGATTTTAGTGTTAATATTATTGATTGTTTCAAGATCCATTAATATAATCAAAGAAGTAACGTTTAGAGTTAAAAGGTTGTAATTGATTTGTAGTTTAGGTTCTTAAGGATGGGTTATAAAAGTATTAGAATTAGGATCATGGAAACAAGAAGTGGCACACTCTTTACCCCATAAATAGTCGAAATCAATAGCTGGGTTTTTTCCAGGAATTTGACGTATAATACATGGTCCAGCAGTCCTTATGAAGTGCCAATAATTACATATATTATAACTCTTTCTCACAAAAGAGAAATTTAATTGATTGCTAAGGTGTGGTGATTCAATCCATTGATCCATATAATACTGATTATGTAATATCCAGTGTTTCATTTTTACAAGGTTAAAAAATATTGTACTGAGCAAAACAACAAAGTCATCACAAGTTAAAGAATGGAAGCAGTACATACGATTGGTGTTTGTAATTGCACTTGGAAGATAAAAATATTGACAGCAGTTGCAAACCTTCCAAGTGCCCCTATTGATTGAGTTATGTTGTGATGATGAAGTGTGGCTGAGTCCTACACGTGCTTGATTACAGTTATAGCCTTTGATAAGTGTTGTTGTTGTGAGGCTGAGGTCTTCAAATACTAGAGTCCACTTTGTGCCCTTGGTCATTGCTGTTGCCCTGATGGTTGTGTTGATATGCTGTATAGATTGTAAACAAACAAGGTGCTCGAGAGAAGAAATCCCTCGAGCAAGCTTAGTAGCGGGTTTAGTAGTGGGCTTATGAAAGTAATTTTTTTTTCTAATTGGTTACTTATAACAGAAATGAAAAGAGAGTACTGAATATAGTTAATGAAAAATGCAAGTCTCATTATGCTATGGTAAGTATGACAGCAGTAGTTGGATAACCATATAGGAAAAGCTAGGTGTGTATTTCCCTTAGTTTTGAGGAAGATATCATCCATAATAGGCAAAAAGGAGATCAGATTAGAAGCAAACACATTCACAATTGATAATAAGTAAATTTTTGTAAAAGAAAAGATGAGATTGGAGAAGTACGAGTTGTCATTCAACCATAACTCAAAAATAGAAGCCTGGATAGAAATCAAATAAACAAGTAGTAGCCAGTGGCTCACTCGGGGTTCTTTGTAAAGGATTTCATTAAATTGGGTAATGAATAGGCAGTTAGGGTGAATTAGAGGTATTTTTATCATGAGTTTTGATAAAGGGGATTCCCAGATAAGACCAAATGTCTACCAATAAAGAATTAAGCCAGAACAAAAGTGAGAATAAATAGTTAATGTTTGAAACCCGAGTTGAAGATAAGCAAGTACATTGGAGCCAGAGATTCAATAGTAGTTCATAATATATACTCAGTGTAGCTGAGCTATGTTTTGGAATATGTTGTTCAATTGAGTATCTAAATAAAATGCAGGTCTACAGAATGTAATTTTCATGTGGATAATGATAATGCAGAGAAAGATTTATAGTGTAAATATTGCAACAGTGAGTCTGGCAATTGAGGTGTTGGTCCTGCTTTTTATGTTTCTTAGGGTAATCCTGCCAGAGGAAATATGATTCCATAAGCTCAAGAGAAAAAGTCCCTTGAGCAAAATCTATATCAGTTAGAGATGAATTTAACACCAGTAAATGAGAGAATGAGTTTTGTAAGCACCCATTTACAGCAGATTCAAACCAGAAGTTAAGAGGTAAAATATGATGTTGTTTGTAATACTTGAGAGAGCCATCGTGAAGAGTAGGTTTTACTAGTTCAATTCTTGAATCACATATGTACCAATTCAAAAAACTAGACCCAACTTGTTTTTTCTGGTATGTCGGTCTTGAGCAGCAGCTATAGGCAGTGGTTGTGGTCAGAATCATTCTTGTATTGAGTCCAAGCCACCAGCAGGGTGAGTGCATGAATGAGTATTCCTGTGTCATAGATGAGTAAAGCCATTCCTCAAGGAGCAAAGCCCCTCGAGCAATGTTAGTAATGACTGAGTTATAGTGAGACTGATATGAGTATACAGTTAGGTATGTGTGTAAAAAATGTAAATGCATTGGCCTAAACAGTAGTGGAATATAAACTAGTAGGCCGTGCAGTAGCAGAAGAGGTTTATATGTAGATAAAACACTTATCTTATAATGATGTTTTACATGATTCGAATAGCACACAGTACAGATCAGCTTGAGTTTCAAAATACAAACGATAATCCAAAGTGCATAGAGAATGTAGCAAAATTCTAGTGTATGGGGTGAATGAAATGAGTATCCAGTTGAGTATGTGTGTAAGAAAAGTAAATGTATTGGCCATAACAGTAATGGAAGGTAAACTGGTAGACCATACAACAGCAGAAGAAGGATATATATAGTTAAAACACCTATCTTACATTGATCCTTTACATGATTCAAATAGCACACAGTACAGATCAATTTGAGTTTCAAAATACAAAGGATAGTCCAGAGTGCAAAGAGAATATAGCACAGTCCTAATGGATAAGGTAGTTGATGAAATGTTATACAAAGGTTTAGGAGATCCCATAAACTTGCATGATTTAGCCAAGAAATGATGGTAAGATAGACTACAAAGGATGCTTGAAAGGTTAGAAAATTGATGAGGATCGAGTAGGCCAAATGGAATGGCCTTATTACTTCACTGTTTAGCAAATTCATGTCAAACTTTTGTTTCACTTGGTGCTTTTGGAGTTGGTTATAGAATGTGTTAAGGTCGATTTTCCCTTTGTCCTTGTCAATTTTACTCAACTTAGAGGGATTGGGTTTAGATTGGGGTTCACCTGAGGGCTTCCCATTAGGGTTTTTTTGGGTGTCGGTAGATTCTCATAGAGAATCCCCTTCCCTTTGATTTGGGTTTTTTTGGGTGTCGGTGAATCCTCTAAGAGAATCTCCTTCCCTTTATCAACTTGGTTTGATACCATTAAAGCAATGCAGTACAGTACACAAATGGTTACATAGTGGTAATTTAAAATCAAATGCAGATATATGGAAACAGATCCAGAAAGCAACTGGGTTTTGAGAGAAAGGCATGAAAAACTGAAGACATACCTGTCAAAGAGAGAGGGAGAGCGTAGAAGATCCATGAAGCAAAGAGGGTGATGATGACTATCCCATTGACTCAACACCGGAGCCAACATACCGAGACCACAACACTGCAGAGACCATCTATAGGGAGAAGACTCGACAAATCAAGTCAGGCGGCCGAAGAGGGAGATAGTAGAGGGGAACCCATTGATTGAAGCAGTGATAATGGCTATAATCTTCCATTGCAAGGATTGAAAGCAAACTGATCGATTAGAAACCCAGGAGAGAGAACGAGTCCCAACCCTAAAACCTTTCCAGATTTTGTGCCAGATCCAAAAGAAAAAGGGTTTAGCTGTGAGATGACAAGTCCTATTATGATTTTGGAGTGGATTTAAGGCTAGATATGCAGAGGATTTGATCGAGAGGTCCGATAGGATTCTAGGTTGAGGGTTTTCGGTGAAGGGAATTAGGGAGAAAGGGGGCGCGTGCACCCGCGCGTTCTCCTTGGGTCTAAAAGGGTTTTCGGGTTCCATTCCACTTTGTGCTCTCCTTTTTGTTGTTGTTTGTTTTGGTTTCGTCTGCTCTCTTGTTGTGGACAACCTTGACCTTGCAAATGCAAACTTGAGATGAAGTTAAGGGATTATATTATATATAATATAATATATATTCTTCATCTTCATCTTATTATTATTATTATTATTATTATTATTATTATTATTTTGAAGCAAGTTTGGGAATATTAATATGGCCCTGCTTCAACTTGTGTTTTAAACCGAATATGACTCTAATATCTTTCTTTTTTTAACGGGGAGTCTATATCATGTATAGAGGTTAGAGGGGTTAGTATAAATACCCCATATTTTATATTAGAAAGGGGATCTAAGGAATAATCAAAGAATTACTCTTTACCCTTACTCTCTTTACTCTCTCTTAACCATAATCTCCCTTTTCCTATCAAATTCTCATAGTCAACTTAACAAATGGTATCAGAGCAAGGTCATCTTTTTTTTTTCTTCTAATTTTAGTCTCGGTGACCGAGAATCTCAGATTGGGCGACAACCATGGCGGAAGGTACTCGCATGAAGACGTTGGAAGACAGTGTGAAGAAGACGGAGGCGCTACTTCAGCATATGCAGCAATTATTCACGGCAAATCAGGAATTTGTGGTCGCATCTCAACAATTCATCGCAGCGATGCAACAAATTTTGCAAGATTCGGCGAAACGCCGGGCCGAGACGGATCTGAAGATCGATGCCCTAACGGAATTGGTCAAGAAAGTCATCGCGGGGAGCGAGCGACTTCCATTCGTGGCCAATCCTGGTGATGTCGCAGGAGCAGGCCTCGAGAAATCGGTGGGGGTAGGAGGTTCAGATCTCCAGATCTCGGTGACGGAGGGCTCCGATCATGGGCGAATTCCGATTCCAAGAACTGGCAACACAGAAGTCAACGAACCGATAATTCTTTGGGGAATCACCATTAGAGGAGGCCAAGAATTCAACATCGAAGCTCCAAGGCAGAATTTCGAAGATATAGAAGCCCCGAGGAAAGAAGCCACCGGGAAGCAAGACGAACTTCATCCTTAGTTCGAGCAATCAAAGGTAACTTTCAGATCTCTACCTTGGGATAGTTTAGCACCAAGATTTCAGAAACATACTATGGGAATCGAGATGCCTATGATGATAAAAGATACAGAGATTGGAATTACTGATTTTTGGCAAAATTCAGTTGGTACGGTGGTATCCTATAGTGCAGACCAAGTGCTCGTAGAAATGTCCGGGCTAGTGGGTACGATTATTTTCGACCCGGGTGGAGGTTTTGATGTCATAAGTCGTGAGAGGGGTGAATTTAGAGCAACTTACATGGCCTTGTCTGATCAATTGGGTTACAACTCGCCTACTTATGCTTTGTTCAGCCTCAAATGCTTCAAACATGGACTTGTTTTGGTGCCGTTCGATAGAGGAAAAGGATCACTCTCGGTTTATCCTTCGTTGGTTATAGTTAATACTTGCAGTAAAGTGGATACTATCAGGCAGTATGATGTTGAACTTGGCATTGGCAGTCATCAAGATGTATCCCTTGTTAGTACTTCGATCGGAGGCAAACAGAGATTGTTGAACGAGGACCTGATTTTTTATCCTGGAGGTGTGATAGTCAACTTGTTGTGATGCTGAACTAAGCCGCTGAGTTGGAAGCTACAAATTTTGGGTTTTGGAAGCAAGTTCTTGGGATGACTGTGTGATTGTATATTGGGCAAGGATATACTATGCAAGGAATTGTTGCTTTTGTTGAGCAAATCCTTTATGCAGCACCTCCACCAAATGTCCTGCAAAGGTATTGCAGGGAGCAATTGTGTGGCTACAAACACTTACACTTCATCCTCATGTGATTAGATATTGCTGTTTTTTTTTTTGAATTGCAATAAGCTTTGAGGACAAAGCTTTTATAAGGAGTGGGTTATGTCATGTATAGAGGTTAGAGGGGTTAGTATAAATACCCCATATTTTGTATTAGAAAGGGGATCCAAGGAATAATCAAAGAATTACTCTTTACCCTTACTCTCTTTACTCTCTCTTAACTCTAATCTCCCTTTTCTTATCAAATTCTCATAGTCAACATAACAAAGCTCTCCGCGCTTATAAGCGTTATTATTCAAATTAGAAAATAGGCTAAGTAATAAGCACGTGGGAATAGCCCGACCTCTAACATCATTATGCAGAAAAACTAAAGCACCATGGGGAGGGTCAAGCAATAAAGTAAGATCGACCAACGTTATAATCAAAAGCTAAGCTAGCAAGGTGATTTGCAACGCAATTTGACTCGCGATATACGTGTCGAAAATGGATTAACTAGCCTCTTCTAATTAAGCCCTGACACTTAATGACAAGGTTGGCAAGCGGATGGCATCGCGGTAATGGTTTGCCTAGGAGATTGATTACGAGTTGTGAGTCCGTTTATAGAATCACACTTGACACTCCTGTATCCACCCTCCTATGCTAGTCTTAGTCCTTGTAATACTCCCTATATCTCCGCCATTGGGACCGTACAAGAGCCAAGGTTCATTCCAAAACCTCGTTGCCATTCGCTTGCACTGTTTCTAATGATACTCACAACAGCCATCCCGTCCGTCCGTCTCAGTGAACTGCTTCGTTCGTGTTAATCTTCACCCAACCTTATCTCGGCTTCTCCTAAGCAATCATCACCTCTATCTTCTTCGTGCTTCTTGGTTGCTTCATGATTTTGTTCCACCTGCTGAGATGACCCAAGATAAATTCCACTTTGCACCTATTCCACTCCTTCTTGAAGATCAAGCCTTGCCATATCGAAAATGATTGCTTGCAATCTCTGAACATGTGCAGGGGGTCATCCCACAACTCGGCTGCTCACAATTGTATATCCTTCTGCGCCACGGAGATGATAGCCTGATGCACGAGAAGAGTTTCCCCAAGCCAAACGTTCATCCATTAGAATTTCCACTCATCAAAGTTGGTGGTTATTTCATGTATTTATTATAATTTATATTATGGGTTAAACCTACTCCTAGTCTATCATTTTTTTTTTGTACAGTAGACAGCCATTAGAATGTCTTTGCAAGAGAAGATCATTCGTGATCTGAATCGTTCTTGATCATCCTAACGGACGATGTTACAAAACTCCCTGTTCAAAATTAGCAATAAAATCAGCTACTGAATTCGGTTTTTTTTTTACCTTAGTCCAGTTCGATCGACTCATTCGCTTTACATCTGGATCGGGTACTGTATGACCCATTTAAGGGGTTGACCCTCCCACTTACAAGCGACTTCATGTTTCCAAGGGGATTCGAATTTCGAACCTCTTGGCATGGGATGTAGCCTCACAACCACAAGCGACTCCATATTTCCAAGGGGATTCGATTCTCTAAAGCAGCGTCGAACTTCAATTTTCAAAAAGTCCCTCTTCATATACTTGATCTTCTCAATTACTCTAAGTATCTCCCGAGACACATTTGCCGAATCTTCTATGGCTTTAATCACATCCAGACTATCCCCTTCAATATATGCCAACCAAATTGGGGGCATTATTAGAGATTGAGATGGACAGATCATTGATATTTTTCACGGCAATGTTCGAAAACAACCGGTTCTCCAAACTGATGTTATTTTTTAAAATTACCTCAACATTATACATTTTTTTAAATATTTTATAAATAAAATAACATAAAAAGAGATTATATACACAATATTTAAAATAACAATATAAACAATTAGTTCAATTAATACGCCAAGGATTTTTTTTTTTTTGACGCTAGATAAAGATTAGGTCGGGTCGGCCGCAACAGAAGCCCTTCCTAGCGCATCCTTCCGGACGAGAACAAGCAGTTCTGGATCATCCTCATAGCAATCGTCGGCAGGGAATGCATGGACACTACAAGCAAGGTAGTCAGCCATGACATTTGATTCCCTGAAAATATGACGAATAGCAACATAAGAAAAGGACGAAGTATCTAACAAAATATCCGATTGTAGCATCTCGATTGTCCATGGGCATTTCCAATCCCCCGGTAAAGCTTTTATAACTAGTAAGTTGTCCCCTCCGATCTGAAGGTTTAAGATCTGTATTTCCTTTGCACGTAAAATACCCATTTTGAGCCCTGGGTTTTTAGCATATACAACAGAGACATTATTGCAAATGGCCCGATGTAACGCCACCACCACGCCCCTATGTTCACAGATAACAAATTCATAAGACGTCGAACCGCCCGGCATTACTGAACCGTCAAAATTGAGTTTATTGCAATTTATAGGAGGCTTGTCCTATTTCCCGGATCGAAGCCGAGACCGGCTGACATCCTGATATGGATATCAATATGATATAGCATCACTCGCACATATCTTCTTACCGGGTATCAAATAGACCCCATAGTATGATCTGTTAGTGAGGCATCCTGAAAATCAATGGGACAAGTCAACCACACCATTTATTCATACAAAACCTGCCAACTATCCAACAAAAGCAGATGAATGCAAAGCACAAGTTGTCAAGTAAATATTCCTTCTTCCTAGTAAAACTATCAAAACCACATAGGCAAAATACATGAGAGCCATCAAAGCCACGAGCGAATGTTATAGTCCTTTGAAACATCTGGGTGACCATCACACAACTTTTGGTAAGGGGGAAGCACTGCATATCAATCCTCGGAATTTTTTTCACAGAATGACAATCCTCAAATTGATAAATGTACTATAGCGAATATCGCTGTCCAAGAGGGTTTATATTATTGGCAAAGATTGTTTCATGGCTTGAATCTATGCTAGTAGATAAGAATCAAAGGCAGGCATTAATGGGGAAAAAAAGCAAATGTTGCTTTTCTTATTTGTCCTTTGCACCACAGTAGACTACAGAGAGCTGATGGTCAAACATTAGAAAAAATGAGTTCTCTGGATCTCCGAAAAGTAGATTACTCTGTATAATTCAGTACGGGAAAGATACCTTGAAAAAAAAAACCGTCTAATATACATTGGTGTCTCTAAGTCCCTTATACATGTGCTATCTTCCACTTTTCCATTCTTGAACTGAATCATGACTGATCATGAGAGCTCTGTAATTACACGTTCACATTTCTCCTCCAAGATCTTCAAAGCTTCGGTGAAGAGCACCTCCGGGGGTAAAGCACCCGTTGACTCAATGGTGACTATGCAGCAAGAGAAAGAATATTAGATTAGATGATGTAGTTTACAAGCAATAGCATGCACGGAAAGCTTTTCTGCCTTCTATATTCTGAAGTCATTACAGAGCAACATATCATAATATGCTCAAAATGCACAGAGCAGGAAAATAACACAATTACATAAACATACTGACATAGAGGTCTTGCACTCAAATCTACATGTACAGCTAAACCAAATATTACTGCAACATCTCCCAAACTAATGTAGGCTTCTACAGTTGAACACATGCACATACAAATACGTGCTCACAGACAAAAATTCAACCACCCTAATTTGTACAAAAGGCATCTTCAATAGACCATTATTTATTCATTTTATCAAATCTTGGGACATTATTGTGCAAAATAAAACCTTAAAACAGAAACCTCAATTGTGTGTCATCTTTTTCCTTGATTAAAACAATGCCCCCTACTTTGTATTCAGGAGTAGGTATATTACCATACAAAGGATAAAATCTCACAAGGTGTAATTCAACCAAGCCATCCGACATCCATATTCAAAAGAATAGAAAATCAAATCTTATACATGGACATCGTGCAGTAAGCATTTCAAGACGAATACACTAATATCTTCCTAAAACCATGCAGCTTGTTCTAAATAAACCTTATAGTCGCATTCCACGCTCATTCTTTCACATTAATTTCTTTAAAAAAAATCTCCGATTGATCTTCGTAAATACTTTAAAAGTTAAGCTACTGGCCTGGAAAAAAATCCAGGTTTCCATTTTCCTTTTCTCATACCTCAAGGGAGTCCAGATTTGAGTTAATATTCACCAATACTGGCAATATTTAACACCTCATAAAACTTTTCGGGAGGCTATTTTTGGGGATGAAGAAGATGGGCAATTTCCGTATACATATTAAATACTTTACTCATCTTAACAGTAGCTTTCCAATGGAACTTGCAAAAGAATGTGCATAGATGTTCTTCACTTTAGATCATTAGAGTAACAAAGTCATTCTTCCCCTAAAAAGAATACTTTGGTTGAAACAACAAAACTTACATATAAAATGATCTTTCTTGCGTCGCAGAGCCACATATTTATCCCATCCGTCCTCTCGAACGCACTCTCTACAGAGTGTACAGTCCCTGGGACGTCGAGCTGTTGCCTTTCTACCAGCTGAAAACAAACGATTAACAAGGAAACTTGAAGATCTTTCACGTGGTTAAAAAAGTGTCACAAACCTAGCATCCAAGCAAGCATCTCAGGAAAAAGAAGGCTTATAACTAAGAGATATTTTACCAGGAGTATCTTCTATATCAAAAACCTTTTGTGGACATTTCGCAACAAGTTCTTCTGCCTGTTCCCCACAAACATCTTGCAAGAGAACAACCTACTCAAAACAACAAAAACTTAGTGTATAGAAATATATCTGTATCTTCTGCCTGCTGATAAAGATATTGCAAGCAGAAACCATCGAGACCAGTTACAAATCCAATTTACAAGAGTTTATACATACATTTTACTTCAAAGTGAAAAAAAAAAATACCGCAGGAATGTTACCTCAGGCAGCATCCGGTACCAAGCAGTTGCTACTGGGGACCACTTTGCATGTTCTTTACCCATACCTTTAACAGCGTGTACTTCCAGCTCAATTTCCTATATAAGCGAAGGAACACTATTAATTTGGATAAGGAAATATACCGAAAAGATCCACTAAAATAAATAACATAATCTGATTTTGATTCAAAGACATTGGCAGCACGCAGGAAAAGTGACAACATCTCATAGTTGAAGTGGTGTAGGCAGAGGAAGCACCGAAGAGTGATTCTATCACTGTTACCTGGCCTGGACCAAGCCTGGCAATGGTAATATCAGAATACTTGGGGCGAATTGGATTTTCCGAAAATTCAGGTATAGAATCTTGGCTGTTGTTAAATGATGTGTACGTTTTGGCTTTTGAGCTAGAAGAAGAATCTTGCTTTTCTGTTGCCAACAGGAAAGCACTCCCTTTTGGTAACCACTTCAGTTCATCGGTTTTTACTGCCATATTTTCAAATGATCACCATTAAAACTACAAACATGTCACAACAAACTGTTATGATGTGATTTGATATAATAAATCACTGTAAGTAAAGCAGTAGAAACCTGTGCGCCGTTTGGAACCTCGTTCACAGCAAGCATGGAGTCCAAAGACAATTGTATTTTTTTCATTGGGCAAATCTTTTTCTGGCAGATTAAAGAGAAAAGAAATTAATCTTGTAATCTTCTGAATACATGAAAAGCTCATGTTCATTATCCTTGTCATTAAAAAGTTTCCGAAGGGCCTACCTGACTTGTATTCAAATAGCCTTGGATCAACATTTAGTGGAATGAGACCCAACCTGTGAGAGAGAACCTCGTCTTGAATAACTGATGTATTGTTTGCAATGAAAACCTTTTCAATGGCCATCGTCGGGACCTTTAAACATCGCATGCATTCAATACCATAAGTTTAGTAAGTAAAAGAATAGTATAGAAGATTGCTAGGGGCAGCTAGTGATTCCTAATAATTATAAATATATTCTCATCAATATCTTCGCCATGTCAAGGACTCATAAATTATAAATATAAGAGGGGATGCTTAAATTGGAGACACTTTAGATAGAGAATGAATGACGAAGGCTCCTTCAACAGGCCTATGAAATATAATGGATAACTTCAAAACATCACTAATATCAAATTAAAACCCAATTTTTTTAGCACAGAGACAAACTTATCCCCACCTGATTACATGAATTTTAACATAACACCTTCTTAATTCAAGTCTTCATTTCAATTGTTTCACAACTCCTAATAATGCACAGCCTGATGCAGAGTCATCAAACATCTTCGACAACTAATTAGCAAGGATTAAATAGAAGCATAATGAAAGAGAAACTGGGGGAAGGCCATTATGAAACAACAAAAGGGAACACCTACAGAAGTGATTAAATACGTCACTTCCAAATGACCTTCAATAACTCAGCAGATGATGCACAGGTCAGATTAAACAAGACATCAAACTACATCCACAAAATTTCCAAGGGAGAAATGGAAGCCTCATTAAATATCAAGAAAATAGACTTCCATTGCCGACCAAAAGTTGAGAAATTTTCTAAGGCTTATATGTTATTCATGCCATGTAAGTTAAATCAAATGGTATGACCAAGGTGTGCTTGTGCTGTTGTTGTGCATGAATTCAATCAAACACATTCAAGGTTCACATTAAAAACATTTATAAAACTTTAGACAATTTATAAAACTTTAGACAACTAGTAGTCTAGTACAATCTTAAAATCACCAAACTCTTCCCAAAAGGAAAAGAAACTCCATAACCTTGGAAACACCATTTATAATCTCTAAGCAAAAGGCAAAGAAGCAAAAGAAGATACAAATTCAGACAAGACCTCGGAAATCAGGATACGGCGAAAGGCATTGGCAAGGGCTGCATCGATTCCAATCATGTCAAAATCGATGGTATCCTCATCGAGACTATTAATTTTGATCTGGAAGTTCTTAAAAAAGCTTGCTAATTGGGAGTTGTCAATGCCACTCGCAGCATAAGCGCCAGAGTACATTATCGAATCTGTCTACAAAGTCATAAACAAGAACCAAAAAAAAAAGAACAGTTCAAAACCAAAACCAAAACCAAAAAGGAAAAAAGGAACTTGAATCACAGAGAGACCTACATCGGTAGGAGCATCAAAATTGCAGGAAACGCGAGTTCGCTTAAGCTCAAGGTGCTCTGGGAGCTGCGCCATCTCCTACATGAATCAAAAGACAAAGCATCTCAGTTAATGAGTTCTACGCATCACGCGAGAAGTGATGATGATAAGAACAACAAGTAGGGGTGATATTCGAGCCGAACGAGCCGAGCTTGACATGTTCAAGCTTGGCTCGTTCGGGAAACGAGCTCGAGCCCAAAAATTATTCGAGCTATTTTTGGCGCTCAAGCTCGGCTCGCGAGACTAGGTGAAACTTGAGCTCGGCTTGTTAAGGCTCGAACATGGCGAACGAACGAGCCCAAGCTCGTTCGAGCTCGGTTCCTAGCTCATCTTAAATGGAAATTACAGGTTTGACAGTGACTTTGCAAGCTCAATGGATAGTACAAGTTTAATGGATAGTACACCGCCGAGTCTAAAAAAAATAGAAATTACAGGTTCCGAGCTCGGTTCCAATACAAGTCTAATGGATAGTACACCAGCAGAAACCAAGCAACTCAAGTTCAATATCAATTTATGCCAGCAAAACAAGTTCAATTTCAATTTCTGACAGTAATACAAGTTTAATTGACTAAATAATCAACTAAAACAAAATCTGGCAGGAAGCGAGAGAACGAAGGCCGAGTAAGGGGTTTGGATATCTGTTTGCACTGGCCGAAATAACAAAATCTGACAGCAGAAAATCTGTTTCTCCCTTTAATTTCAAGTTCAATTTCAATTTCAATCTCTATTCTCCCGTGACTCCCGCATCTGTAACAAGAAGATGAACAGGAGGGAGTAAGGGGAACGAAGCTTACCTGTTCCAGCCGAACAGCGGCGAGTCCGAGTCGAGGATGACGAGCCGCAAGCAAGAGAAAGAAGTCGCCGACGAGCGAGAGAGGGAAGGACTAGTCGAGGAGGAGCAAGACTGCGAGAGAAGGAAGTCGCCGACGAGCGAGAAAAGGAAGGACGAGCGAGAGAAGGAAGGGGAAGTGGGATGTGCTGCTGATAGTAAGGGGAAGTCGCCGGCGCCGCCCGAGTTGCGTGAAGGACGAGCCGCGAGCGAGAGAATGAAGGACGAACCAGGAGCACGTCTGCAACACGAGAAAGAAGCGAAGCGGCGGGGAGAACGGGCGAACAAGCCTTTTACACGCCTAAACCCTCGTACCTCTTAGAGCATGAGTAACCTGGTTTTAGCAACGTTAAGGTTACTAGAAGGTAAGCCATGGTTGTGGCCTTTACCTTAAGGCTGCTAAAAGGCAACCCTATAGTTGTAGGCAAAATATTAAGATAAAAAGAGGAAAGGGGTTACCTTGCTGTGGAGAGGTAGGAAGTGCAAAAGCATGATGTTTTATTTATTTTTATGTTTTTATATTTAACTAATAATATTATGATTGGTGGAAATCATACAGTGGGTATAAATAAATGGGAAAAAGAGAAAAATGAGGTAAACTTTTTTTTTTATTAGGTAAGATTTCGAGTTCAGACATGTTTGAAACTCGAAAGCCGACTAAGCCGGCAGACGGGAGAACCGTCTAAAACAAGACATACAACAAGAGGTTAATAAAGTAGAAAATTATTTAAAAGAAAAAATAAACGAGGTGTCAAAATATTATAGGGAGAGAGGAAAAAAAATGGATAAGAGGTAACCTTATGGTTGCGGATGGTCTTAGTCCTTTACCTTAAGGTAAGAGGTGGGAAGAGGTTACCTTGGGAGAAAGACGTAACCTCTTTCCTTTTCTAATTTTCTTTTTCTTTTTTTTATGATAAAGTAGGTTGATATATTTTACATTTATATTTATTAGTTGTAATATGATTTAAAATGAAATAAAAATATATTTATATTTCATTATTTTTTAAAATAAAATATCCCATTGGTTTAATTTTATTTTTTTTCTATAATTTAAGCCCAATTTTATCCTATATATAACCCCATCTTGATCTATTGTAGTTCCACCTATTTTCTTAACCATGGATCACAATAATCCAAATGCTCCACTCATTCCAAATATGTCTTTTGATCCAAATCTTCTCAAAAATCCTCAATTTCAAGTGATGTTGCAAATGTTTAACAATTCTTCAACACCCGAATATCCAAATTATACCCCACATAATCCTACCAATGTGTACAATCCTTTTTTTCTTTCCAAACCAACAACATTTTGAGCCTTCTCCGGATGTTCAATGGAGTATCACTCAAAGTCCAACCGAAGATGCAAGGCAAGTCCATCAAGTACAAGAGAACGAAGAAGTTATTGTTCACAATAAAATATGTTTTTAACTTATTTATTTATTTTAATCTAGATGTAATAAAATATATTTATATTAACTACTTGCTATTTTTATTTATTTATAACATTATAAATAAAAATAATTCACAATAATATATGATGATACACATATAATAAAGGGAAAGATATAAAGGAAAAGAAAAAGTGAAAATAAATTTGAAAAGAGGTAAAAGAGGTTGCCCATGGTTGTAGAAGAAAACTTTTAGAAAGAGGTAGAAAAAGTAAAAATTATTTTAAACAAAAAAATAAATGAGTTGTAAAATTATGATAGGAAGATTGAAAAAAAAGGAAAAAGGTTTCCCATGCTTGCGGATGGTCTTAACCCTAGGGGTATTTTGGTAATTTGATGTATCGAGCTTTTGGGCTTGGCTCGGACTCGGTTCGAGCCTAAAAGTTTGTTCAAGCTCGGCTTGTTTTACCTTTTCGAACGAACCGAGCTCGAACTTTTTCGAGCCGAGTCCGAGCTATTCGGCTCATATAATAGCCCTAACAACAAGAAGCAATCATTCTGGCGTTCAAAACCCTAATTTGTGAGAGTTCGAACATATATGTGAGCCTATTTTGTTATAATGGGCTTAGTGCAGTTTTGGTTGAATATGTTGCATTTCATACATCTGTCATTCATACAATATACAATTCAATACATCAAGGAAGAGAGGTTTTCTGTTTTTACCTCTTTCTTCGTCATCAAGTTCACCGGTTCTTCCACCGATTTTCTTGATTCCGCACATAATTACCGCATAACTGCCTACGAATTCACGACTCCCCCCTATATTTGAAACGATCTAGACCCTCTTCGTAGCAAAAACTGGTTTCAAATTCACAGTCGGTTACTTGCCTTTGCGTAGAGAATTGACCGGTTGTTACTGTCGTGCCGGCGTTCGCCGTATCGTCGGGGCAATGGGGGATGACGACGGTGGGAGCGAGGGTTTAGGGGCTGATAACTTGGTTGGGTGTTGGCGTAAAGGTAGGTTAGGGTTTAAAGGAGGAGGGAGGGGGCGGCCAAAACCCAATGCCCGCAAACAAGTACGATTCCCGCGTCATGTCGCATTTTTTTAAAACTAAAATATTATAAATATTAATAAATATTAAGATAAAAATGATTAAAAAAAAACTTTGCAATAGATGTATTTTATAATTATCTCATAAAATTATTATTTTTAAAATCTTATGTAAAGTATAATATATAAATATAGATATTTTAAATTACTCAGTAATAATAATATCAATATCATTATAACATTGTTTAAATGTGATGTGTCACAATCAATAGTTATATTCAATGTTTTTAATTAAGCCCAATAGTTAGTAAATAAATTTGAGTTAAGCTCAGTAGTTATATTAGATTGAATTCAATGTTTTGAATTAAGCTCAATAGTTAGTAAAATTAAAGAAAAAAGAGAATTAAAACAAAAAGGAGAAAAAAGAGAATTAAATAAAATCAAAGAAAAATGGCAAAAAAATACAATTAGTCAAAACTCCGAAAATGCCTCTAAGATTGACACATCATCTTGATATCCATATCATGATACACCATACTGAATGAGAAGTCATGAGGCTATAGATAGATAGATAGATAGATAGTACATAAATTTGCGTTAACCCCAGTAGTTATATTAAATTGAATCTAATGTTTTAAATCAAGCTCAATAGTTAGTAAATAGGGTTTTGGTTGGGAAAATAAAAAAAAAATTGAAAGGAAAAAACGTGATTGGCATGGGCGTAAGGGATAGAAGGGTGGAGTTTATATCTATATCTAGTATCTAATATCTAATATCTAATATCTAATATAATACTAAAACACATGTTGAACATGCCACTTGACAGTTTTTCCTTAAAACTTGGCTTACGTGACAACTTAATATTAATCATGACCGCACTTTAATTAATTATTCAATTTAATTGGTTTAAGATAATGACCTCATTTTAAATTAATTAATTATAATTATGTGTGAGTCCCTCTTTAACAATTAGTAATTAAATAAATAAATTTCGCAAATTATAAATTTGATAAAGATTTTGTTCTAGATATTCTTTTATATGCATTCTATTTCATCTACATTCAAATTAAAATATTTTCTTCCTAATTTAAATTTGAATTAATCTTTAATGTAGATAGTTTAGATTTACACAAATCTTTTACGGGGAGATATGAAAAGATTGTCTCTAATTTCTAATCTATTTTATATCTATCTATATACTAAAACATATGACTTGACAAGCTCACTTTAAAATTAGATTATCTAACCATTCATAATTTAGTTTTAATCCATTACTTAATTTTAATCTATCTAATATAATATATTTAATTCCTAATTTAATTTTCTATTTACGTGTCCATCTTTAATAAAAAAAATTAATTGATTGAACTTACTGTACAAATAATTTTAGGTTAGATTTAAAATTTTCTCACTAATCCAAATAAAACAAACAATTTTTTTCATATATATAAATTAACGCCAACCATTTAAAATGACGTATTTCATATATCAAGCAGAAACTAATTCTCATTAATAATCAATGAATGATATTTAATCAATCATCTATCTATCTACCTAATTTCTAAATGTTTATACTCCAAACAAAAAAAAAAATCACAATTAAATCTTATTAGCCAATTAAAAAACAAAACAAAATAAATCAAATCAAGTCATTTATGTCAAGATAAAATTTGAACGTAAATGACAAGTGATATCATCTTATTCTATGTGATTTTAGGTGTCTTATGAGTAGGCTTTCTGTTTATTAAGTGTCACTTTATATGTGTTTTTATGTGATTTATGTGTCATTTCGAGTATATGTGTGTGTGAAATTTCAGGTGTTTCGGTGCATATTTTGAAATATCTAACGAGCCAAGGAAAATGAGCAAGGAATGAGTCATGTTCGAGGATAATCCTTGAAGTCGGAGTATGTCCATAGAGAGCATTCGAGAGGCATGAGTCGAGACAAGAGAGCTTTCAAGGTCAAAATCAAAGAAACAAGGCGGAATCGGACTCGAAACCCACACATATCGAGTCGGTATACCGAACAGAGAAGAAAATCACGACATACCGAGTCGATACTTGCAACTATCGACTCGGTACCTTAACCTTTCGAGTGAAGGATTGCCTTAAAGCAGTGAAGTATCGAGTCGATACTCAAAAGTATCGAGTCGATACTTGTCCTCAGCGTCAGTTCGTCGGGATTATTTATTTAGTTTTATATTTTGGTGGACGTCTTTTTATTATATTTATTATTATTTTAGGATTATTTTCATATTTTTCTTTTAGGAATATAGATAGAGAATTAGGGTTAGAGAAAGGACGTCCAATTTTCACGTTAGAAACGATAGTTGTAGACATTGAGACTTTTAGGCTCTTTCCTCTTGAAGGTTTATTTTGTTGGACTCAAGAATACGTTTCATTAATCTAGTCTTATATTCTTTCATCATGAATTCTTTGATTGTGTCTGAATCCATGTCTGGCTAGTTTCCTTGTTCTGGAGTTGGGGTGATCCCAACGATGTTGAGATAGACATGTACGTGAAGATTGCCTGAATGAATTCTATTGTTTGTTTGATTTGATCCGTGAGTGCTTAATCCGATTAATGCTATGATTGATTGGAATCCTTTTGATATTCAACATGCGCTGGCTGCGAATTGAGATTGGATAAATAGATAAAGTTGTTAATTTTATTGGAAAACATGGATTGAACTTGAGAACTGTTTATGAGCAATCTATTTAATTCTCTTGAGGATAATAAACTATCGTAGACAACCTAGGTTTGTGTTGGTTATGTAGATTGCGCCTGCGATTGTTAATCGATTTGCTTGCTAGGGTCTAAAGTGCTTAAAGATTCCAGTTTGATTGATTAATCTGCAACATGCGCAAGCTGAGTAGTATTTGATTGAAACGGAAATAGTTATTGTGACATGCGTAGGCTGAGCGATAACGACTTTAGATAGTTTACCTTCAAATATCTCTTTTCAATTTGTTCGGGCATGGAAATTATATAGTCTATCGAAGATGCATTGTTGTGATGAACCTTGACTCTAGAATGTTTCACATCATATAATCACCAAAACTTGCAATTTGTTAATTTTCTTCTTCTTATTCTCTTATTTCTTCAAAAATCACTTCTTCTATTTGGCTCAGTAAACTAGTTGAGGTTATGCAATTGATATTTACATGGTCCCTGAGATTCGACACTCTATTACTACAATTGACACCGTACGCTTGCGGGGTGTTGGTTTTAGACCGATCAAGTTTTTGGCGCCGTTGTCGGGGACTGTCGATAATATCAGTTGTGTAACACCAATTAGTTTTCTAAGTCTTTTGTTATTTTTGATGTTTTTTCTTTTTGTTTTTTTTCCAGGTGCTTTCTGAAATATGAATCATTACTCTTTTTGTGAATATTGTTAAAGATGGGGTCATCAGACTTACGTTCCCTATTGTTATTATTGTGGTTTGTGGGGTCACCCAACCTGCCAATCTAAAACTAATGGGGAGCAGACTGTAAGGCAACGTCTGACCAACCAAAATACTTATCAGACATCTTGTGAGCCATTTTGTGAGTTTTGCAAGATTTATGGGCATTTTCAACATGATTGTCAGTCAAAGAAAAATGTAGAGCCAAGCGCCACCAAACGATGACACCGCTGGCCAGCGGTACATCAGGAGTCCCTCCTCTGGGCGATGAAGATGAACCTCCAATGAAATTTCCGAAATACGGAGTTGCCTCGATGCACACCGCCACGACCCCCCAGCCAGACCCGACACCGGACACCAGAGTCCCAACTCAGACTAAGACTGCCAAGAACACCCGGAACCGTCGCCGAGAGCCACCTTGTATATAACGCACCAAAAAACCCCTTACAGGAGATTGTCAGGACCCTTACGGGTGGGTTACTCAGATCCTTTCGGGTGTATTTACTCAGATCCTTTCGGGTGTATGTATTTACTAAAACCCATACAATTTGGGATCATACAAGTTTTTTTTTTTTTTTTGACAAAATCTCAACCTTGGGTCCGAAGGACCAAGGGAGAGAGGAGGTGCGCAACCAGGGGAGTCGGATCGGGCAGCGATTTCAAGCCGGAGGCGGCCGGAAATCGGGCAAGCCACCAGAAAAGGAGGAGGAAGGCCATCAGGAGGGAAGGGAGACGCAAGCAGCGGTAAGGAGGAGGCGGCGTAGCGACGACACCACCGACCCCGAGCCGGCACCATCTACGCAAAAACCAGAACCAATAGGAGAGGTAACATTGGAGAGTAGCGATCGCCACTACCAAGCCAACGAGCCCCAAAGAGACAAAAACGATATGGCAATCGATGATCGACGAGCCCAAAACCCCTAAAAACCAGGTTGTGAGGGAGAAAGGGCGGAGGGTTCAAATTTAGGGTTACTCACCCACACCAAATCGAGCCCGAATCTCACCGGGAGGAGGTCAATCGACCACCATAAGGCCAGAAACGGAGCCGATGAGGGGCGAGAAGGTCTGAAAGAGGGCTACAACGGAGGATTTGTACTGTCGGGTGAAGAAGAAGATGGAAATTGGGGGCGCGTGGCCCCTAAGGGCCAACACGTTCTCTCTGAATGAAAAATATAATTGAGCTATTTTATCAAATTAAAATTATAAATACCGATTATTCATTATTATATATGGCAAAACTGAAAAATATAATTGGTTAATTTAATTAAAAAAATTTAAATATCTTTAATTCAAATGGGTAAAAAAAATTGAGAGAAATTAATATTCTAGTAAATTTGTTAAATTATCATTAAATTTATTTTAATTAATAATTGATTAAATTCTTTTAGTTATATAGGTGGGATCATACTTAATGAAAACTGCCACACTTAATAAAAA
Source organism: Persicaria tinctoria (assembly GCA_037127255.1). NCBI lineage: Eukaryota > Viridiplantae > Streptophyta > Magnoliopsida > Caryophyllales > Polygonaceae > Persicaria > Persicaria tinctoria. The sequence goes on from JBANSL010000020.1 coordinate 6,790,714, forward strand.
AATTATATTAGATATTAGATAGATAGATAATATTAATAGATAGATACTTGATAGTATACCTTTTTTTCGTTTTCATTAGTTTTATTTGATTTTTCGTATTTATCTAATTTAGCATGCGATAAAAATCAGAATTTTGGCCCACGGGTATTTATAGAAAGTAAAAACCGACATCGAATATCAGCCACAAACAGAAAAAGAAAAATAAAAAGGGATAAAAGCTTCCCCTGCAAGCCTACTAAACGACGCGTCATTCTTAACCAAACGCTGTTCACCTAGGAAGCAAAAATCTACGAGAAAATTCCAATTTTAAAAAAATCAACCAGAAAAGGGTAAAAGAAAATTGTAAATTAAATCCTTTGGATTTATTTTACGTTTTTTTCTATGTGCAAATTCAATCTTTTTGGATTAACGAACGCTATAAAATAATTATTGGATACAGCGCAAGCGCATGCCCCATAGAGAAGAAAAACTTAAAGCGGCGAAGCTATACCAATTCCGAAGGATCTAGGGTTTCTTTCGCTCTAATCCTCCTCTTTAGCCCCTTCCGATTTCGATTTCGATTTCGATAGCTGTTTCGATTTCAATTTGAGATCCGCTAGGGTTTCGTCTCTCAGCGATTGCGCAATTGAATTTGTTACTATAGAAGGCGAAAAAAAGCCCCAAACTGGAGGGTTGATCATCATCACTACAGTATATATTTGTTATTTGACAAATTGATAAGCGAAGCAGATTAAAGTTGGGAATTTGAATCCATTAATATGCGGGGATTGCAGAAAACGAAACGAGTTTCATGGCCTACCAATGGAAATCTATGTCAGGTATCGTTTTCCGGCGACGAAATTTCTCTTCTTTTGCTTTTTTCCGCGGCTACAAAGTCCGATTTTTCTCTCCGTTAATTCTATTATTTGTTGAATCGATTCCCTATCGGTGAATTTTAATTCTATCATTGGTTATATGAATGAAAGCGTTGCAAACAGTTCAAATAATTGACTGTATGAATGAAGTTGGTGAGTTCTTAATCTCTCAATCAGGCAGGAAAATAAAATAACTTAAAATTGATAATTGATTACCAAATCATCAAAGGCTTAATGTTCAGTTCATCAAACCAGATGACAGATTTTAAAGTTTCACCAAGCACAACCATGAACCATGTGAACAAATAAAATTGAAGTACTATCAACTTCAATTTCGTAATCACACAATCTTAAATATATATAAATCTCAAATACTAAATCCTCCATTGACCCGGTCGCATATGTTTGTTCTCTTTCCTTTATTTCTGTTTTCAGGGTTTGATCTCTTATGTGGGGAAAACATGTATTTTTGAAAACTTACATAACTCAAGGAAACATCAGATTGTTGGTAACAGGACAACTTAAATTTAACCAGTGAACCAACCACAAATTGATCTAAATGAAATTTGCTTAAGATTTGGTGGGTTTAGTTAGAATTACCCAGTGAGCCTACCACAGATTTATCAGTTGCCATTGAAGAATGTGTTTCTGAATTTTGTACTCATATTAAGACCATTTTTCAAAGTTGAAATTGTGTGTTTCTTCTCATCCATTGATAAAAAACCTAAACTAATACTGGATCAAATAAGGCCAATTTTGAACTTTCAAATTTGAGGCAAGTTCTGTATCAATATGTTTTTAGTGTTAATGGTTTCGGATAAAAATTGTATCAGATTGATCCAACTGTCCATTCATATGGCTGAAATGGGTGTTTGTGGAAGGGACAATCTCTTCCATTCTACTTATTCAGTTTACAGTAACTTCAAAATTTTGCATTAAACCAAACATGATCAAGTAGTACACAAGCTAACTTGGGTTTCACAGGTAAAATTGTTTTCATTGGATGACTGTCCTTCGAAAGTTGGGATAGGAACCAAAATCAACCTGCAACCGAAAAGAAAATCAGCTATCCTGTATACCAAGGGAGCAATGGGAGTGCCTGATATTGGTTTACCACTCGGGTTTGAGGGAGTTCGTCCTCAAACCCAGTTGTGGAAGAATAAGTTAGCTCGGATTCCTTTCGCCAAATGGACACACCCTCCCACAGTAAGTAACTGCAATTGTCCATGTTTTGTTGATTCTATTGCTCCAGCCTAAAGGCCATAATATCCTGTGTCTCGGTGCCTTTGCAGTTTGTGTTGAGTCCTTCATTGAGAGTAGCTGCTGGTGAGGAGAGTGAGGAATTACAGATCCAAAATCAGCGAGAATTGAGAGTGCTCGAGGCAGTCTACCCTCGCCCTTCTGCCACCCCTCCAAAGTTTGATCTCGCCTTCACTTCGTTTTAAACTCTGTGTGGTTGTAGCTCCTCTTTTATCTAATCTCTATCTTACCCTTGCTGTGCAGCCCTGTTGTTTCGTCAGAAGTTGGAAATGCCATTGTTGATGACTCAAGAACTCCTCTAGTCTCCCTTACTCCTATTGAAGAGGAAGAAGCCAGTGGAGAGGCGGTGCTGCCTTCGTCTCAGGTTGCATCAGCTCTTGTTCAAGACTCTCTTGAAACCGCAAGATTAGCAGGCTGCGTTGAACCTCAACTACTAGCATCTACTTCAGCAGCCCTTAGTGCCCTGATGAGTACCCCCAATGGACATGAAAATTTGATCGATCACGAATTGTTGATTAAAATTCTCACTAACCCTGCGACTTTGGAGCAATTGATGAATTTGGAAGGAACTCCCTCGCCCCCACAAAGCGCACCCCCTTTGTCGCAACCTTCCATTGTCGCCCCAATTCAATCAGCTGCCACTAATCCTCCAAGTATACCTTCATCTACATTGCCTTTGAAAGACTTGTATTACCCTTGTCAACATCCTTCACCGCCCATCACCGCAACAGTCCCTTCAAATGTCGCGGTTGCAGCTCCTCCGGTGAAGGACATGAACTACTACAAGAGTTTGATCCAGCAACATGGAGAAGAAAAGCAACAAGATGCCATTCATCCACAGTTTAGCAGCCATCATGTTGGATTAAATCCGAATCTAGCTTCAGTGGGTAATGTTAGGCAAACTAGGGAATCAAAACCCAAGTTCACCAAATCCTGTCTTTACTTCAATAGCTTAAAGGGCTGCAGGAACGGAGCAAACTGCACATATCAGCACGACCCATCTCTCCAAAAACGCGCAAGTAGCGTTGTGGAGATGCAAAGTGCCAAAAGAATGAAGGTGGACACAGTAATGAGAGGTTCACAGATGTTACAATTCACATCACATGTTTGAGTAAACACTGAGGCTATCGCCTTTCGCTTCTCGGGCACCTCTTTTTTCACAGTTGTTACAATCCTCATCCCTTGTTCTTTGCCATCCGATCAGCTTTGGTTATTCCGAAAAGCAGCAACCTGATTTTTGTTTCGAGAATATGATCAATGTGATTTTATCCAACTTTATGCAAGAAATCGTATTCGAATCTTCAATCATGTGTATAAACAATTTCCATTTGACGATTAACTCTTTGTTGATTCCGCAATGAAATCCCTTCATCCTCCATATTCTCGTGTTTCCTTCTGATTCATGAGTGAAGTAGTTCACATCGCATAGGGCCTCGGTGGCGGAGCCAGAACCCGAAGAGGCGAAGAGCAGGGCCGAACCTGAGATTTTGAATGCCTGAGACGAGATTTCAAAACGGGATCCTTTACTATTTTCAACCCTAACAAAACAAACATCAAAGTATTAAAAAAAACAAATAGCAGCAATATACACTGTCTTTGTTGTTTTTTTAAAAAAAAAATATACAAATTTTTAAAAATAAAACAAAAAAAAGGCCAAAAAATGTTAAAAAAAAACAAATAGTAACAACATACACTACTGTCTTTGATGCTTTTCAAAAAAATAAAACAAAATACAAATAGCACTTTAGAGGTTTTTAAAAAAAAAAACAAAAAAAAACATGCTGATGTTTTTAAAAACAAAACAAAAACAAACATACATTGTCTTTGATTTTTAAAAAAACAAAACAAAATACAAATAGCACTTTAGATGTTTTTAAAAAACAAAACAAAAAAAGGCAAAAAAACATGCGGAAGTTTAGGATTCGAACCCGCGTTTCCTTCCAATCCCTTGCGTCTCCATCCGCTGTGCCATGCTTTTCATGTTATCACTAGTGTTTTCAATTTCTATATATATATACTATATACATACGAAAATTGGGCCCTTTAGCGAAAGTGGGCCTGAGGCGACGGTCTGTTGGGCCTCGCCTCAGGTCCGGGCCTGGCGAAGAGGGTGGGGGCACACCGATGATAAAACAACAATGAATAACACGAACTCGTACAACAAATAAAAGAGTTCACTAGTACAAAAAATTCTTCATTACTAATTAGAGTTTTATAATGAAATAATTCAACTCGACACAGGGTAAATCCATTTTATGGATTTTCATACTCTAAAAATGTTGAATGATAACCTCATTATCAATGCGCTTGAAAACGTCTTTTTCAACCTAACTGACAAAACTCTCGGAGAGAAAATCTTCTCTTATCTTTTTGCGCAAATATGGCTTGATAATACCCATAGTAAAGAAAGTTTTTTCCACTATAGTTTTTGCAATCGGTAATACTAAAACTAACTCGATGAGATTATATACTAAATCAAAAGCTTTGTGAATTTCTACCTCGACCATCTTTTTAAAAACATCACTAATATATCTTGCAAAGTAGAAAATCTGACATTTTTCTTCATTTAAACTTTCGTAATTTCTTACCTAATTGTCGAAATGAGCAATATAACCTCTCATTTCAAAGATCTTAAGATAAATTATAGTATAGGAATGTCAATCTAAATAAACTATAAAAGTATTGTGGGTTATTTAATTGAGATTTAAAGTGATTAATATACCTTTATTTTCAAACATTCATAACTTTTTATTCAAATATATCAAAACGAAGCTATCGACAAGGAGGTGATTAACCCAAAATTACAAAAGAGTGAGACCTAAAAGGGAATGATTATACCTAAAGTTCCCTCTATACCCTCCAACTCCCTAACTACTATCAAAAGCACTCAAAGCCTCCTAGTCAACAGAATGAAACTTCGTCCCCATAAATACCCCCTCAATCCCGGGTTCCCACGAGTGATTTGCACTTCCATTTCGTGGCAAACCGGGATAGATAACTGGCTATAATTTGTGACGCATATATAAACGCATTGAACAATTCATTACTAAACATATGTTGCCATGTAAAATAAATTAGAGCTTGGAACACCTATAGCTTCACTTGGAACATTTGGGACTTCTGAGTAGCCTTGGTCTCACGAGCAAACCAAAGCAACCACCTATCAATTGTCTCAAATCTGCACGAGATACCCAACCGAGAACCACATCCTGCACTTCCTGGATTGCTGAAGCTGAACCAAATGCTCTCTCACAAGTTTATAAATTCCACAAAATTGAGTTACTCCAAACCTCAATTTGAATGAAACTTTAAATTGCGTTTATATTCGATTTGTTTAATAAATGAGTCGACCGACCTCGCTTTATGCCTCTATTTAGCTTATATAAGAGCACTAGTTTGGACTGGATGGTAAGTTTTAAACAACAGATAGGGGAAAAAAAGGCCGATTAAATGTTACTTCGCAAATAAAGGGTGATTTTGTACAAAATAACCTAAATTAGGGGGTTTGTTCTGTGAACATACGTATGTTCGATTCGATTAATTAAAGTAGTACTCTGTATTTGTTTGGTCGTGATCTTTGCAGTTTATAGATCTACTCACTCATCCACAGCCCCACCCACATGGCCAGTTTTCACTCGTATACTCGAATACTAGATTCACAGTGATACAGTAATCAAATCAATCTCTCTCCTCCAATGATCCATTGTTCGTGCTTCCCGATCTCCCCAAACCCCCAATTTCATCTTTAGAGAGTGAGAGATAAAAATGGGTTCTGTATCCCTAAAAATCGGGGAAGGAACAGCCAGATTCAAGAGGGCCACAATCTGTACCTCCGCAGTCAATGGATTAATGCTCTTCTCTGTGCTAATCACCAATCTCTTCGCTCTATACGCCTTCACTTACAACCCTAACAAAACCCACAATCTCCACCCATCATCCAAGAACATCTCCCTCATCTCACAGCACGTATCAGTCATCCTCAACGAGATCCAATCCTCCCAGAAGAAGCTCAATCGCATGGAAAAGGAGATCCTTGGCTACGACACCATCGATCTCACTCAGCCCAATTTGCCCGCCGAGCTCAAGGTCTTTTTGAACCGCCACCAGCTCCCGCTGGGGAAAGATTCCAGAACAGGGATCACTGAAATGGTGGCCTCCGTTGGCCACTCCTGTGCTAAATCGATGGATTTGCTGTCTGAGTATATGAATTACAAGGTCTCTGGGCAGTGCCCGGATGATTCGAGCCTCGCCCAAAAGCTGATTTTGAGGGGGTGTGAGCCCTTACCTAGACGGAGGTGCTTTGCCAATGCCAAGACGATGTCAAATGTTGAGGCTTTGAAGAAATTGGGGAAAGATGATCCCAATCGGTTTGTTAGGGCAAAGGGGAAAAATGATTTCTTGATTGATGATGTTTTAGGGTTTGGGGATGGTGGGGTGAGGATTGGGATCGATATTGATGGTGGATCTGGGGATCTTGCAGCTAGAATGGCTGAAAGAAATGTGACTGTGATTACTCAAACATTGAACATTGATGGTCCTTATAGTGAGCTAATTGCAGCTAGAGGATTGTTCCCCTTGTTCTTGAGTCTGGATCATAGGTTTCCAATCTATGACAATGTGTTTGATTTGGTCCACGCCGGCAGCAATTTGGATGTGGGTGGGAAGGCGGAGAAATTGGAGTTCTTGATGTTTGATGTTGATAGGATTTTGAGGGCTGGAGGGTTGCTTTGGTTGGACAACTACTACTGTGCCAGCGACGAGAAGAAGAAGGCGTTGACGAAGTTGATTGAGAGATTTCGATACAAGAAGCTCAAGTGGGTTGTGGGCGAGAAAGCTGGTTCGGCTGGATCCCAGATTTTTCTATCTGCTGTGCTACAGAAGCCAGTGAGGGCTTAGTTTCTATCAGCTTAGGTGAGATAAAAAAATTTCTTTGTTGAATGCAATGTTGTTATCAAATGTATCAATATCATCTCTTTAAGATATGCAATTTGATGTTTAATAGATAAATAGAAAGAAGATTTAGTTGTAACCTAATGATTTTCAGTTATTTTGATCAATTGAAGTTCTGGCCTTTGCCAGTTTGCGAAGTCCATAACCATAACTTGTATACTTGTATGAGCTTTCATGTTCAGTGATATAGAAATGATCCTCTTTCATCCTCTTCTGTGTGGATAAAGAGAGTACAACTTAACTATGATAAGTACATTCCAAGCTAATATGAAACATCGACTAACACTGGAAAAGGACAAAAACAAGAACTAGTAATGGACAAACTTTCTATGGGATGGACAAACTTTCTATGGGACTCCGAAGGGCCATCTTTTACAAGCAAAACATGATTCTCAAAATCAGTATGCGTAGATTTAACGGAAAACACTGGTATTGCTCACCTGAAGCTCATGGCTTGATCCAGAGCTCCCTAACAGGCAATCAGTGGAGTACTGGAAACCAGCATCTTTATGCAGGTCACCCGGAAGAGCACGTAACACCAAAGGATCAAGCATCACGCTTCTGCCATTGGTAGCCCCATCAAAGTCAAATTCCACTCTGGGCATCGGTGTCATCTGAGAGAGGACTGGGTGACTGGGGCAACACTGGAAAGGGTTGAAAATTTGATGCCGAATCCAACATCAACTGCAGGATCCTCCATTTTAGCTTTATTTTGGGTAGCAGAAGGTGATCTCTGATTTGTTTGCATCTTGTTGACTTGAGGTTCTTCGACAGATAGCTGTCAACACAAGTCGGAGAAGATTTCACGAAAGCATTGTCTGAGGCCTCTTCATACAGGTTCGGGATTCTCAGGTGACGTTCTCTTCATAAACTTGTCATTTTCTGTTTCTCTTCCCGTTAAAGATATTGAAATATTGAATTGATCCCCACTTCTCCATCATTTTCTATCAAACCTTGGATTTGCAGGATTTCACCATGGTGGTAATCAGATCAATGTCTAGAACAACTAAGACTGCTGATACCATGTAAGTTTTATTCAATTATATTGTTAATTCATCTCAGTTGGGCTTCAGATGTGAGATATTATTCTGTGTTTTAGGATTGCTGTGAATCACAAAGTTCCTAAGAGAGCAAGCAAGAAAGCAATCACTGAAAGTAAGAGAGCCATCAAGAAAACAACTGCTGAGAGTAAGAGAGCAACCAAGAGATTAACCACTGATAAGAAAGCAAGGACGAGGGAGGAAGCATTGAAGCTTTACTTCTATTCACTTTTCCCCTTCCTCTATTCAGTCTTTTCTTTGTAGGTTCTGATCTGATTTTGTTTAATTACAGGCGTACATCGATGTCTTTTTTCTAAGAATCATTTTAGCTTATAGCATCCATTCCTTTTAAATCAGTTTGTTCATTCGTTTTTTCTTATCCTCAAATTTGCAGTACCAATTTGCTGTTAATTTGTTTCTTGTCCTTTCACACCACCAGGGGAATTTACGAAATTTATGGAAACTGGACGATGAGAGTGGAGATTAGCTTCTGATTTTGTAAGTAATTTTTCTGAAAAACACAGATACACTACCAAGTTAAGATCTGATCTCATGTTTTCTTCCCCTTTTAGCTCAAATCTTCGTACGTTGATTGTGTCAAGAAAAGGTTGGCAGATGAAGAGATGAGGTACAGTAAAAATTTTATTTAATTTTATCATAAAATTGATCTCAATTTGGTTTCATATATATCTTGTTTAATTACAGGAGTTAGAACTCTCTTCAAAAGATGCCTACAAAAGAATCCAGAACGAGATCAGCGCAATGAAAGCACAATGAAATGGTAAGATGGCTTTTTTCTAAGCAGCTTGTTAGGATTTTAGAATCAGTTCCTTTGAAATCAGGTTGTTACTTCATTTCTTCTTTCGCATTTCCTCAAAGATGCTATCGGAGTTATTTTATGCTGGAAGCGCAAAGTGAGATTCCATGATTGATAGTGTAAGTAATTTTGCCGAAAAACACACTGCAAGTTTCCAATCCATCAAGTTAAGATCTTATATCTCGCATTCTCTTCCTCTTTCAGGCCAAAGTTTGGTATTTGGACGATGCTGACAAATTGGAGCCTTTTGAATGAAATTCTGATGATGATTCCAAAGGGGGACACACTGGAGTATCATCTCTGAATGAAACTGAATTCAGCCTTCCAAATAAAATTGAAGTTATGGAAATCAAACTATTAGAGTTCTTTTGATATCTGCTGTAAGTTGTTACCTACTGATTTTTAGTTCTTTTGATCAATTGAAGTTTTGGAAATTGCCTGTTTCCTAAAGTCCATATGTTGTATACTTGTGTGAAAAGATCATTTGTATGAAAAGAGAGTACAACTTAACTATTACAAGCACTTTGCAAGCTACTTTGAATCATCAGCTCTTAAACTAACACCTAAGACAGGACATCAACAAAGAAAACGAGAACTACTGATGGATAAAATCCCTATGGGACTGCAAACCGGTTTAATGATCTTGATGTTTGAGTGCTATTGGCTTTAAAGAAGTTGCATTCCTCCCAAGCTCATCTGTTGAACTTCAGCAGGTGACAGGATCCTAATGCATCGAACGCAGCTCACAAACTCCCTGAAAACACAAGAGGGTGACAGAAGGTAAGCGTTGAGATTGTCGTTTGTTTTGCAGGGAAAAGAAAGGTAGACAGACTTACTCCCAAGGATCATCTCCTACAAGCAGAACATCATTCTCGAAATCAACATAGACCAGCTTCCACCCTAATCCTCTCGGTTCATTGAGTAGCCCGTGTAGTCCAAACATTTGCTCTATTGCTAAGCGCAGCTCATCATAGGTTCTGAAGCTGGTAACATCGATTGATCGGCCAACAGATCCTGCCTTTTGAACCTGCCACCAAAACTAAACAAGTCAGTACACATATGCGTAACATAAAACACTTGTTATGTTACTCATTCGGGTTTACCTTTGTGTAAGTGCGCATAGGCAGGTTCACTCGTTGCCAAGAGCTGTTCAGTAGAAGACTGCTTTCATCAAACTCCACATTGCTCGTGGGCGATCCACCAGAGTTGTCAGGGAAATCTTGAACGGAGAAAGCCTGTGAATCAGCGAAGCTAGCTGAGGTGATCTGAGACTGAAGATCATGGCTGGTTCCGTAGCTCACTAACAGACAGTCAGTAGAGTACTGGAAAGCAGCATCTTTCAGCGTACCCAGGTCACCAAGAAGAGCGCTTGACACTGAAGGATCAAGCATCGCGCTTCCACCATTAGTAGCCCCATCAAAGTCAAGGCAACTATAAATTCCACTTTGGGTGTTGGTGTCATCTGATATATCTACCAAGCCATTCATGTTTGGTTCACACTGAACAGGTAGTGGATCTTGGTGAGATTGTGAAGCGTCGCTGCCAGTTAACTGCTGGTTACACAGCTCTTGACTCATGGGAGGAAGAGACACTGTTGGTATCCAATCAGGTACATCTACTACATGAGGAAGTAGGCCATTGAGATTGGCGACATCCATTGTAGGAGTGATTGTGGTCATCGGATTCACGACGTCCTTCACTTCATTGCACATCACTGTGGAGGCCACCGTCTCAGCTACCTTCTTAGCTCCAACAGCAACCACAGGCTCCTTTTTAACCTTCTTTTGGCTAGCAGAAGATGTTGTTTGATTTGTTTTAATCTTTTTGACTTGAGGTTTGTCGATGGATAAGCTTCCATGGGCAAGCTGGTCAAGGGAAGTCGGAGTATGGTTACCGAAAGCATTGTTCTCTGTACCTGATGGCAGGAACTGAGGCTTGATCTGAATGGTTTGAGGCCTCAATATCATCCTCTTTAACTGCTCCGAATACAGATTTGGGATTGATGGGTAAGGCTGGCTTCCAAACCCGTTGTCAGGTGCCGGTATGAAAGGCCTCTTCATTGGATTTCGCCACTCGAATTCGCCCCCTACAACCACCAAACACTTTCATCATCACATGAGTATACAAACACCAAAAAAAGCAGCAGGAATTGATCATGAAAAGACATTGTTTCCTTCCTTACCCGTGTATTCGGAAACAAACGGATGTTTGAACCCTGATGTTAAAGAAGGAAATAAGAAGAGGCTTTCCGGGGTCTCAATCTCCCAATGGCTCACCCTATTTGGCTTATCAGTGCACCCTGGCTCGTCCCACTCAACCTGTTATTAAAACATCACCAAAGTTCAGACATCCTCTGAGAAGGTCATTTAAGAGCCTTAGGAAATCAATGGTCGCCATCAATAATGCAGAAATGGCAGTTGGTGATTCCAGTAAGGAGCTTTAAAGATAGCTTCGTACCCGCAAACTACGCCACTTGGAACCGGGCCACCTCAATGGATCCAGATCACTTACTCCAAGCACAGTACCCATGTACCTAACAAAGACATCAGCATAATACATAGCAGAGAATTTAAATGATGTTGACATCAGATGATCTCATCTGGCTGGCTGCATATGTATGAGTACAGTGGGAGATTTAAATGAGGAACCCTTTTTCAGATTCTGCGAAGTATACCTGCGTTTGCCAGAATCCTCGGTTTCGAACATCATCCCGAACCTCATGCCCACAGAAATCTGTGGCCCATGAACTGCTTTGCGGTACTTGTGCACGGAGATAACAAATTCAGAAGGGCATGATCTGTAAACAAGGAAAGATAACTTGTTAATGTCGTCCGAAACCAGTGCATTCGAAGAGGGTAAAATTGATTACAAGCACACCTTGGATTGTAGAACACTGTAAATGGGCTTCTGTTGGTAGCAGCATGGGCTGCTGCTGCAAGGACACCAATGTGCATACTGTCAGCAGAGAGGACTGATGAGGGCAGTGTTGTTTGCTGACGGTTTGCTCGTCTCACTCCGACCATTAACTGCGATTTCTCATCTCTGGAGAGGAAAAGAGATGATACCAATTTAGATAGAGCATCCAATGTGCCTATGAATGAAAGGCGAACGAACGGATTTGTGCTTTTACCTGATGAAGAGGACAAAATCCCCTGCTCGAAGTCGCTTTGAGCTAATGAATGTGCTCCAACCGGTTGTAAGGAGGTGCCTTTTCGGCTGCCCTACAAGAGAGAAGAAAGAAAATTGAGCAAGAGCATAGCACTAAAGGATCAAATATCAAGGTTTGGATGATAGTTCACCGCGGAATATATGACGAAATGTCCATGTTTCATCATGTAAATCTCGTACGACAAGCTCCTGTGATGGAGGTTGAATTGAATAATCCTAGCAAGACATCAACAAGAGGATTATTACTTTAACAGATGAGCATTTCACTTAAAGGGGAGATCCAAGAAAACACCATACCAGTTGTGGAAAGAGCTTCTCTGCAGCACGGCGAGGGACTGAGAAGCCGCCATGAGTACTCGTATCACTTGCAGTCAAAGTCTTACAGAAGAATTCAGTTGGTTGTTTGCCAGGCTTCGAACTCGAGTATGATATAGGCAAGACATCCTTCTCCTAATCCACCAGAAGAACATCATTTCCTTCCATGTTCAAGGAAATATATATGAAGCATAAAAGTGAAGCAGTTAAGCTTACCGATTTAATAGGTTGAAGGCTCATTTGCGCAAAGATCTCATCTGTATCTTTATCCGCCTATCAATCAAAACAAATGTCATTACTTGAAATTTCTCAAGTATCATACAGAAAAAATCATGATCATCAGCTAGAAGAAGATCACATACATGTAAAGTGACATTGTGAACCTGACAGAGTAGCTGAGGTGGAAGGCTCGGATCGTTGGGAACCGGGGAATTTGCAGGAAGCTTTGCGGAAATTGCTACCTGTATAATGAAAGAACAAACAGAACTTTGGTCATATTGGGATCAAATTCAATCTTTTCTGGTCAAGGGAGACGCTGAAACCTTCCAAATTGGCAATTTAAAGGCTGAAGCTTTATCTGAATACCAACCTGTTCAATGTGGCCCTGTGGGAAGTAGTAAACAAGGCTCCCAATTTGGGGCAATGAAACCAGAGGGCCAGCACAGGTGTGCCATAGCTCAGAATGTATGTGCTTCCTTTCTGTCAATTTTACACCAAAAAAAAAAATCAGCTAGAAAAATTTACTGTCAATTTGGAAAATTCAAGGTCACAGATTGATGGAACTAACCAATTTGATCCTGCATCTCCTCCAGGAGAGTTGGAGGCCCACTCGGAATCCCTCCTGTTTTCATCTTCTCCTCCATTGCAAACCCAGGTAAAACAAGATAATGGAGTCTACAACTGTTAATTTTCTCTGTAAAAAGGACAAAAATGGAAGCAGAAATCCAGCAGGTGTTGTACAAATTGAAAAGGACCTAGGTGAAATCTGGAGGGCGAGGGTGGGGGTGGGGGTGGGGGCGTGTCTAATCTAACGCCAATCCAAAGAGAGGGGTTTTGAGTTTTAACGCTTTTTGGATGATCCAAGCACGCGAAACGAAGAAGGTGGGGTTGGTACTTGGATTGTCTATCAACTACCCAAGTGAAGTGCTTTTTTTTTTCAGTGTGATTATCTTTAAAGGTGCTTTCTTTGGATCTGTATGATCACCTTTTCCATTGAAATACCCAAAAGGAATCGACTTTTGGATGAACAAGTCATCGAATTGGTTCACTTATTGATTCCGCCCTAGCTCAACTCTACATTCAGTAATCAGTACAGCAAATAAAGCTCTGTTTTTTTATTCTTTTCTGGGTTTGAAAGGAGAGATAAGCGGCAAAGGGGATGGAAGAGAAGACGAGCTGGCGTATTTTAGCACGTTTCGTCGGAGGCGGTGTCGTGTTGATTTTCGTTCCTTTTTTTTTTTATTTAATTTATTTAATTAAGCTTCCGTATTCTTTTTATAACATAATAATAATTCGAGTAGTGATTAGCCTAGCCATTTTCATCCTTACAAATGAGATCAAGAACATCTTTGTTAGTTGCAATCGAGCACCCATGTACTAAACGATTAAGGTGTATAATCTTATCTGCAACTTTATTTTCTTTACGGGGTATAAACGAAAATATTATTTCCTCGAAAGACTTGGTTATCATTTTTATGTCGCCCATTAATAATTCTCTCTCTCATGGACAACTACGTTGTAATTGTAGATGTCGAATGGTGGTTTGCGAGTCCCCTTCAATTTCTGCTTTTCTGATTCCTAATTCTCGAGCGCTTTTCATGCAAGGTAAGGGTGTTCCTAAAATTTGTTGGAACTCTTGATCGAGCGAGCTCTACCCGATGGCATCCTTACGGATGAGGTCTAGAAGACCAGAATCGTTGTTAATATCGACACCCCATGCAGAGTGGCAAAGGTGTGCAACCTTATCGGCCACTCTATTACCTAATCGGGGAACATGAAAGAAGGAAACTTCTTTCAAAGTCGATAGTGGAAATTTAACATCTGATAAAATCAGTTCGATTTCCCAAGGACATGTAGATGTTTTATTTAGGTGGTTTATGATTATCATGGAGTCACCTTCAATGTGGAGTTTATTGATACGAAGTTGTAGGGCCTTTTGGATTCCTAGTTTAAGAACAAGCGCTTCCGCTTTCAACGGACTTTATTTGCCAGGTTTTTTATAACAGATGTGTATCGGATGTCCTTCCCAGTCCCGGATTACGGCACCAGCCGAGCTATCATTGTTTGAAATTGTGGATCCATCAAAGTTTAACTTGGAAGTTCCCTTATGGGGTTTTCGCCAAGTAATGTTACCATGCTTTCTTTTCTTCCTTAGATGTTTGGAGATTCATGTGCGTAAGGGGAAGTCCTCATCCAAGCTATACTCAAAGTGAGTTGTTTTACTCCAATTTTACTTATGGGTTTTAATGATACGTAATGAAATTTCTCTATGAGGTATGGGGACCTGTCTAAAAACAAATTGGTTTCGAATGTACCAAGCCGTCCACCAAGAAAATGCAAGCTCCACCTTGGCAACGGATGTAAGCTTGTTTCTGATGAAAGAAAAGATATAGTCGAGTTTACGTGTGTGATTCTATTTTAAATTTTTTTTTTTTTGATTAGGAAAGAATTCGGGCGAGCGAGCTCTACCCGATGGCATCCTTACGGATGAGGTCTAGAAGACCAGAATTGTTGTTAATATCGACACCCCAGGCAGAGTGACAAAGATATGCAACCTTATCAGCCACTCTATTGCCTAATCGGGGAATATGAAAGAAAGAAACTTCTTTCAAAGTCGATAGTAGAAATTTAACATCTGATAAAATCAGTTCAATTTCCCAAGGACAGGTAGATGTGTTATTTAGATGGTTTATGATTATCACGGAGTCACCTTCAATGTGGAGTTTATTGATACGGAGTTGTAGAGCCTTTTGGATTCCCAGTTTAAGAGCAAGAGCTTCCGCTTTCAAAGGACTTTGTTTGCCAAGTTTTTTATAACAAATGTGTATCGGATGTCCTTTCCAATACCGGATTACGGCTCCAGCCGAGCTATCATTGTTTGAAATTGTGGATCCATCAAAATTTAACTTGAAAGTTCCCCTAGGGGGTTTTCGCCAAGTAATGTTATCATGGTTTCTTTTTGTATTTGGAGGCTTGGAGATTCGTGTGTGTAAGGGGAAGTCCTCATCCAAGCTGTACTCAAAGTGAGCTATTTTACTCCAATTTTCCTTATGGGTTTTAATGATACGTAATGAACTTTCTCTATGAGGTATGGGGACCTGTCTGAACACAAATTGGTTTCGAATGTACCAAGCCGTCCACCAAGAAAAGGCAAGCTCCACCTTGGCAACGGAAGTAAGCTTGTTTCCGATGAATGAAAAGATAGGTTTTATCTCTCGTGAATGATTTATCATACTGGATATAGTTGAGTTTACACGTGTAGGTAAGCGAAGGAGAGGGCGCACATATGGACATTCTAGTAAGAAGTGAACGTCATCTTCAACTGCACAGTTGCACAGTTGACAGGTGGAAGGTACAGAGGTCCCACGTTGAGCCAGCCTAGAGGCAGTAGGGAGGCCATTTTGACAAACTTTCCATAGGAAATTTTTGATCTTAGGCGGAATATCCAAATTCCATATCCAGGCGTTATTGTCTATGCTCAGTGAGGATTGAGCTGTGATTAGCTTATATGCACTTGACGTGGTGAACCAACCAGCCCTATCAGGCCACCAGTATAAGCGATCCTCAAAGGGTGAAACGGGAAGAGGAATGTCTAGGATTTCTGTGACTAAGTTATTTGGTAATGTATTGCTAAGCTTTTCCGTCCACCATCTACCACCTAAAATATAGTCACTGACAGTTTCATCTATGTTGTTAATGTGGGGGCAAACATCCCTAGATAGCAAAGAGCTTGTTGTAATCCAATTATCCGTCCAAAATTTGATAGATGAGCCATTTCCTACCGACCAAATAAGGCCAGTCTTAAATTTATCTATAAGAGTTGTCAGTTTGGCCCATTGCCATGAAGAATCTCCACTTTTCACGTATTCAAGGATGTTAGCTGAACAAAGATACTTGTGTTTAATGAGAGACACCCAGACATTATCTGGTTCAGCCAATATTTTCCAAAGTAGTTTCATTTGAAGGGCTTCATTCATCTCTTTCGATTTCCTAAGCCCAATTCCCCCATATTTTTTCAGTCTACAAATCTTATCCCAGCTAATAAGCGGGCGGTGTTGTAGATCTTTATTCCAAAAGAACATTATGTTAATCTGGTCAAGCTCTTTATGTATTGATGAGGGCAACAAAAAGTTCTGCATTGTATACAACGGTTTGGCCGATAAGTTTGTATTAATGAGGATTGCACGTCCCTGTTGTGATAGAGCATTAGCTCGCCATTTACTTAGTTGCTCTTTCGATTTACAGATGATGTCTTCAAAAGTGTGTTTGTTTACTCTGCCGTTAATAATCGGACATCCAAGGTATTTTTCTAATGAGTTTTCATGTGTAATACTTAAGCAACTGCTAAGTTCTGAGATCCTAGAGTTCGAAATGCTTTTTGTGGCTTGGAAGCTAGATTTATGATAATTGACTTTTTGTCCAGAAACTTTACAGTATGAATCAATTATATCCCTAACTTTCTGTCCCACAGCAGCACTGCCTCTTTGTAAAAATAATGATGTCGTCGGCAAAAAGATAGGAAGGGGACCCTAGGTCCACTCCTACCGAAGGAAAATCCAATTGGACTGTTTTCCACATTTGTTTCTGCTGAGAGTTTTCGAGCTAAAATTTCTGCCCCTAAGATAAACAAGAAGGGAGCTAGAGGATCCCCCTGACGCAGGCCACGAGAGGGGAAGAACATATCAGTAGGACCGTTGTTGACTAGTACAGAGAAGGACACAGTCGTTACACATTGCATAATCCACGTGATTAAAGTAGGGTGGAACCCAAATTTTTCTAAAACCTTTCTTATGAAGTTCCAATCCACTCTATCGTACGCTTTCTCCATGTCAAGTTTTATTGCCAACCATCCCTCCCGACCCTTGCGCGATCTGAAGGAGTGGAAGATTTCGTGCGCTATTAGGACATTGTCTTGTATGGCCCTGTCCGACACAAAGGCACCTTGTAGTGGGTGAATTAGTTTACCTATAATTGTTTTGATTCTTTCTGTCAAAATTTTTGAAATGATTTTGTATGAAATAGAACATAAACTGATTGGGCGGTAGTGACTGGTATTGGTAGGGTTATCCCGCTTTGGCAGTAGTGATATGAATGTATGGTTTATTTGTTTGAGAATTTTTTCAGAGTGGAAAAAACTTTTTACAGCTCTAATGATAGATAAGCCAACAATGTCCCAGTATTTCTTATAGAATTCGGCTGTAAAACCATCGGGGCCTGGCGATTTGTTGTTGCCAAGGCTGAAAACAGCTGCCTTAATTTCCTTATTAGATGGGTGTCGAATAAGATAATTATTTTCGTCAGGGGTAATTGAAGGATGGATTAGATTTAACATTTCTTGTAGGAGTCTATAATCAATCGGCTCCCTTTTGAATCTTTTTTCAAAATCACTCTTGATTTCATTTCTGATATTTTCTTCTCCTATTATCAAGGTTCCTTCAGCAGAAGTTATATTACGGATTTGTTTCCTATGTCTCCGACCCGAAGCAACCCGATGAAAATAAGTTGTGTTCGAATCAGAAAGTTTAAGATGCTTTGTCTTGGCTCTTTGGTTCCAAAAAGTTTTTTGGTAATGAAGTAGTTTTTCCTTTTTTGTAATCAGAAGCTTTTCTTTATTGTTAGTTAACCTGTTGTTACCTCCTGAAACCGAAGCTTGAATTTTGAGAAGTTCAGTTTCCACCTCATTTAATTGGCGGAAAATATTTCCGAAGGTTCGTTTATTCCATTCCTTAGCTTTTTTCTTTAGAATTCTATGTTTGAACATCAGTTGATACATAGTCGAGCCCAGACAATTTGCTCGCCAAGATTGTTTAACTATGTTTCTAAAATCCTTCCGCTGAAGCCAAGCATTCTCAAACTTGAACGGAGGCGCTTTGAAGACTGAGCCGCACTCAAGAGATATTGAAATGGGGCAGTGGTCAGATGATGAGAAGGCTCCGTTATGAGTGATTAAGTTAGGGAATTTTTGAATGATCTGGTGATGAACAAGCACACGGTCAAGTTTTTCGCGAATGGTGTTTTCGTCATCTGGGTTCTTTCTCCAAGTGAATGGGTTCCCAAAAGTAGGTAAATCCAGCAGAGCGCAGTCATTTTTAAATTGTAGGAGTCTAGTGAATCGAGCGGAACGAAGGTTAGCACCACCCAACTTGTCTTCACTACATAGAATCTCATTCAAGTCACCCAGAACAATGCAAGGAATGGACGAATCCCTCACGATGGAAGTTAAGGTTTCCCAAAACGAGTCTTTCTCTTGAGGGCCCGGTGGCGCGTATACAAATAGCAGTAGAGTCATGAATCTATCATTAATATTCTCGTATCTAAGCCCTATAATGCGGGGTAGTTGAATTTCTACTGTAATGATTTCATTTGTTAATTGGAAGGACTTCCAAAGGATACCGAGACCACCCGACCGACCGGAAGCAGGTGACCAAATAGCCTCGTCGAAACCAGCCGTTTTCCAAATTTTGTCTTCAGGGATGGTTTCCGATTTAGTTTCCGCTAATCCCATTATTTGAATATGTTCATTTTTGCACTTGCTATCAATTTCCGTCCAAAAAGTTGTTTTCTTAATACCTCTACAATTCCAGTAAGTGATTTTCATATATAACTGACAGAGGTGTGAGGCCAAGGTTTAAGGGACCTCACACTAAGAGAATGTAGCGAAAAACTGATTTGGAGATAATTTTTGTGAGGGGTCATGATATCCGACACCAAAGTAGTAGTATTTAGTGTTTTAATATGCCAAGTGCAACTAAAAACGTATTTTTGTGAGGGGTCACTTTGTTTCATGAATTTATTTATTTTGGTCTTGAGGGAATCGATCGGAAGAAAGCCAGCCAAGCGAGCATTGAGCATGGCAATGTTACAGGGCTGAGAAATTTCAAGTTCGATCACTAAATGATCAAAATAGCAACAAGGCATAAGTAAATGTGCAATAAACGAAACCCTTAGGCGGCTTTGAAATATGGTGACGTAGAGCTTAAAGAGTGAAAACAAACTACACCCTTCAACAAATGGTAACCTAATATATTTGTCTAAATCTTCGATAGGCAGGGATGAGTCTATACCGGTGCAACTAAGGATCGACAAGCACCACCATAGCTCATGTATTATCCAATCTAATGCAGCCCACCACGAAAGATGAATAACCAAAGGTAATTCACATAGGTCCACAGGGAGCCAACTACCAAACTTGTCGGCAATGAGCCACCACCAAGCACTCGCCGTAGGCCAGTCACATGACCACTCCAAAAGGAGAACCACAAAGACAGAGGAGTGAACAATCGTTACACATAAATGGCTTTCCAGAAAGGTGTACACAACGTATAACCGGAAGCTATCAGAGAGGATTTTAATACAAAATGCAAAGTAACGATGGCCATAACTTGTGATCACATAGGCGTATACTTGAACAACATGTATAGGGAATAGTAAACCAAAATTAATGCTACATTTGTCTTTCCAGTACAGGACCCAAACAAATTGACCCAAGCCAACATGACTCACGCCACCAAGATGAACAGAAAGCTTATAAAAGCCATTATCGATCAAGATTTTCCTTTTTTTTAACCTACATAAGCTTATAATACACAAGGTGGATTCAATTCCAGCAATCCAATTTTTGTCCCATTTAGAGGTGAAATGTCTCAATAGAAACCACCAAAGAAAGATTACATAATCATGAGACAAATTGCAATTATTCAAAGGTAATTCGATGGAGAACAAGAGTAATCCGATTCCTAAATCCACAAAGAAATACAAGTTTGAAATAGGTTCTAATACATAATGTGGCAATATTTTTTTACCTAAGTTATTTTGGAGTACACCCATCAGCTGGGGAGCAGCCAAGGCCATACCAACAATCACACTCTTGCAATTGCAGAAGACGGAGATCGAGGAGAAGCCTACACCCGGTTGCTCATACTCGAACGGAGTCAAAAGAGACAACCGAGGAGCAACCAAGGAGGGACGCAACAGTTCAGCGAGCTCACTTTTGCACAGGCCATTGAGGCTAACTAGAGAGATTACAACCAAGGATTTATCCAGGCTTGTAATCTGAATCTCATCCTCATTACCAGTTTTCTCGTCAACCCCGTCGGTATTGCACAAGGTGAAAGGCAGAGGCCATGGCCTCCTCAAACCCAATTTGTCATCATCTGGGGTAACTCTAAGATAACAGCAGCAAGAACACATCATCAGCACTGCCATATCAACTAGAGATTTCCTCATTTTCGTCGCGAACCCATCAAAGGTGTAGTTTAGCATATTTATAATAGAGATAGACTTCATACCAGACTTTAAGCTCTGAGCACTGAGGTAGTATAATGATTTACCATGCATCCAGGGTCCATAGATTATTAACAGGATAGCCACAACCGAAGCCGAGTTCAGACTATCATAAACATATTCAATGATAACCAAATCTTCATTCGAAGTGAGGAAAGGAGCCATAACAGCCCCAGTCACAGTGTTTTCAAGGCCCGAAAATCGGGGGGTAGGGAGTGAAGAGGCATAAGCCTCTAGCACTGGGTTTTCAAACCACCAAAAGGCGGTGAATTTCGTAGACATGAAAATGCAATTAAGTAAAACCAGGTAAGATATTAACTTAGACAGAGCTAAGGATTTCATGAAAATTATAGAGTGGTTATGTAGAGTCAATAATAAGAGTAACAGAGAGAACCTGATCGTGACTGGAGAGGCCACGATAGCGCAATAAGGAGGCGAAGCCCCGCGGTGACCACGGCAAGAGAAGCCAGGGTTTCGAACTAGCGACCACTCACAACCAACAGACCACGGATTCTCCCATCTAAAGGAAACATCAAGTAAGGTAATAAGACCATAGTGGTCAGTTCTGTTTTTGCAAGGAAAAGCTGCACAAAATCCTTTGGTCTCTTTTGAATTCATTGTTTTACAAATCAGTGACCATTCCAATTCACTTGCCCAATTGTATGAGAAAGGATTCACCGTACCAAGATCAATCCTCACACAAGATAGATCAAATCCAAACCATAGATTAACTTTACCAATAGAAGAAATTGGAGATATTCGACAAGCCCATGACATACTTGCGCACATACCTGAGCAAATGGTATCCGAACCCAACAGAGAGAATGATTCCGGGTCGGATTTGAAGGGTCCGACAACGAGCTTACCCAGTTTCGAGCAAAAGAAGTTCACAGATGGTTGCCTTAGGATTGTTTCCCCATCAGCCAAGTACACCGAGAGCAGCATGGAGTCCCAACCCACCAAATTTTCGCGATTTGTGTCTTCACCATAGCTGAGCTCCGAGGAACCCGCTACAAGTTTTGCCTCAAAAGAGGATTTAGGGCCCTTTCGGGGGGTGTTCAATAGGGGCTCGTGTGAGGAGACCCCTATACCTTCGGACATGTCCGAGGCATTTATAGCAATCAAAGGTGGTAAATGCCAGTTAGTATAATAAGATAAGATAGATTTAGCATAGTATAGAGGGAAGAGAAGGTTTATATGATTCACTTGGAACCACATGTGCCAGGTTAATATTGCATCTAAGGAAGAAAGACCATTTGAAAACAAGACAAAGGAACCCAACATGAAAAGTATCCAAACTCCCCGTACCTATAACCCTGCCAGAAGCCCCGCAACCGCCATGCCACCACGAGGCACTCGAACTCGAAGCGGAAAACCATCTCCCCATCCAGCGGGCCACTTTTTTCCTCTTTCTGAAGTTTTTCCCCACCGTCTCGACTCTTCGGCTTTCGATTTCAAGGCTATCAGCTCTACAGCCTCCGTTCGCACTATCCATGGAGATCTCCCAGAACACACAGGTGTTTGGGAAGATAAGTGGATTCAGCTGCGTGAAGACGACTAGATAGGGGCTCGATTTAACACCGAGATGGGTTTTGTGGCTTGAATCGGGAGGAGACTCGCCGGATTTCATAGTTGATTTGGGGAATTTGGGTTGAACATACTGAGATTGGGGGCGCGTGAGGCATGAGCCTGGCACGTTCATTTCCTCACTTTTTAAAATTAATTGACAATAGAAGTACTATCGATTTTAATTACTTTTTTTTTAATTCAACGGTAGGGTCTTAGCCTAATTTATTAAATATAGGGGTTCAATGTTCTACATTACTGTAGTAGGTAGGTCTAAAAATTGAGTAAAGAATGAATGACAAACATAAAAAACAACATAAGAGTTCACTAAGCTAAGCGACCAATTAGCTACTGCATTTGCTGCCTTATTCACTTGTCTCCTGTCATGCATACACAATTTGGACTTCTTAGTCATGCTCGTCGATCAGTCTTCTGTATTGGTCAATCAGATAGAACTCGTTGTCCTCCCAATTTGAATCTACACTCATCAGCTCCCATAACATATGTGGCCAAGAATCCGTGTACCAAATCAGGATAGGTGCACACAATTGTCAACCGGAAAGCATAAGCATTTAAAAAACTCCCATCCGAGTCACAAAACAACCCACCCCCCATGGACTAAAGATGGGACTACGATTAGGCTACTCTAATATGATCTTGGAGTCGGATTCCTCGGAGCTGTGTGAACTACTGACCGGGAAACATCACCAAGCCCACCCGGATTACTTCATTATTGAGGAATGCTGCAACCTTGTTACTCAACAGCAATGGACCGTGTCGATCTCTTCGATACGCCGGCAAGCGAATTCGGTAGCTGATAAACTAGCCCAATGGGCACTTTCTCTAGTTTCGGACTTTGAGGATTTTACCTCTTGCCCAGATAAACTAAAATCGGTTTTAGAAACTGAAATCACTGTAACCTTGGTTTAACTTCTCAATAAACTTCCGGGAGTCATCCCGCCTTGCAGACCAAAAAAAAATAAAAAAATACATACTTTTAAAATTATTTTGCTTCAATTTGAATTGTTTTTCCATTTCAAATATTTGAAAAATATTTTTATTTGGAAAAATGTTACATATTTGAAAAATCATCTCCCTTTCTTTTTTTCTTACTTTTTCATTTTAAATAATGAGATAGAGAATTTATTAAATAAAAAAAAAATTCTCAAAAAACTTCACTAAGGAGAATTTTAGTATAGATAACTCGAATATAGTATGAGAACCCTAAACCTACAAATCAACACGCCTCACGCGCCTGTGGCTTCTCCTTCCCCTTGCCGTCACCATGCCGACTCACCTAATAGCCTGCAAATCCCGCCTGTAAACCCTTTCACCGCCATGGTTTATCCCCAAATTAACCCTAACAAGGTCAATCCCTCAACTCGGTCGCTGATTCAAGCTTTAATTGCTCGTTGGGGGCAAAGCCCCTTTCTAAAGCGGGCAACTTGCGTTGGCGATGCGGTGTCATGCTCCTACTCGACCATACTTGGATTTGAAAGATCCATCAGGGCTTTTGCAGAGCTGGGATTGCAGCCCAGATTTGGTGTGGTGGCACTTCATTTCAGCCGTTTGATCAAACGGTGGACGGGGTGGATCTTTCGATCTCAAATCTTCTTGTGTAAGTTTACACAGGCACTCCATTACATTCTTAATCACGTTCCTACCCAGGTTTGGAATCCTAACCCATGGTCAAACAACCACTTGCTTAATCGGCTACTTATGGTTAACACCCCTGTATATTTGATTACAATCATTTTTGTTTTTTACACTACTTTGCCTTTCTTCACAATTTCCTTTCACATAATTATTTTGATTTGCAATTTTAACTGTCCTTTGATTCTAAAAATAAGCTACATCATGAATCTCAATTCTAAGTCTTTCAAGGATGTTGTTACTAAGGAATGCCCTATGGGGGATTCCCCTTCTGATCCTCCGGTTCCTCCGTCGGTGACAAGGCTCTCTGTTGCTGAAAAGGGCAAAGCCAAGGTGGATGAGGGGACCCATTCTGGGCCTCATGTTGATGCACCTCTTGAGGATGAGTCACCACCTTCGGATCTTTTCGCAAAACTGCTACAGCTGCGCACTAGAACGGTTGCCTCCCACAACAACATCCTACTGGCGTCTCTTTTGGGGGGCATTGATGACGTTGATGCTCTGTTCCTCAAAATGAGGAGTGTTTGGCGCAATCTGTCTGGGCCATTGCAGTTGTTCAATCGTTCTCACGATTGGATCGAGGTACGTTTTTCTAACCATGCTGATCTTAAGAAGGTCTGGGATAGTCGCCCTTACCATTTCTTTGGCCAAATTGATGTTCTGTTGCGTTGGTTCCTGGATTTTGATCCTTATACCACCACCATCACCCATGTGGACCTCTGGGTCCGTATCCCGCGTCTGCCTGTGGAATTTATGTGTAAGGAAGCCCTTACTGAGATTGTTAAGCACTACAAAATTGGTACCTTCATTCGCCTGGATAAGGTCTCTCACCAAAAAGCCCGCCTTAGCTATACCAGATTATGTGCCAATGTCGACCTTGATAACCTCCCTGGGGAGGTTGCTGTGCCTACTGATCAAGGCCAACATCTCCCTCTCCGCCTTTGGTATGAGGATTTTCCTCAGGGGTGTGGGTTGTGTGGTGAGTTTGGCCATGACTTCGAGGTTTGCCCCAACCGTGTGGTGCCTAAGCCTCTTAACCGTGTCACCATCCGGTCGTCTCATTTCGTTGATATCCCTGAGCCTGATAGTGAGTGGACTACTGTTGGTCCTAAAGCGAAGCCGAATCCGACAAGCTCCAAAACTAGCCTCAAACCTTACATGGTGGGTATTGGGGGTGTGGCGGTGTCCTTCGTGGCTATCCCTGTCCCTCGTGTTGAGCCGGAGGTTGTGGCTGACTCCAGTTCGGCTGTAGCTGAGGGTGGTATACCTGCAACCACTCCCGTTCTAGTGGTGAACTTACCGGCTTCTGATGATGCAAACCTGGGTTGGGTCGCCAGCTCCACGGCTGTCCATGCCGATTGCTTCTGCTGTGGACGGGCGTGGCGGGGTGGTGTCGGCTCCCATGGAGGTTGATGTGGCATCTCCGACTTCTGTTTTGGCTCTTATTATAGAAGTTGGCAGTGATGTTACTGCTGCTGCGGAGGGAGGTGTGATTGGGGCAAGCTCCGGGGATTCATACCTTTCTGTCAACTCGCTCAACTCTTCGAACTCGGTCATCTGCAGGTACGACACACTTCAGATCACCACCCCTGCTATGTCAACCGAGCATGGCAAGCGCTTTGGTGCAAAGCCGTTGGAGGACCCAACATCCTCCCAGCTGAAGAAGCACAAGTTCTAATTTAAAGTTTCTTTATGAAGTACCATTGTATATATTTCAATGTTTTAAGTCTGCGAGAGCTATCTCGAATTACCCATCTATTTTGGGTTGATTGCTTGGTGTTTACCAAGCCTTGGGTTAGGGGAGTAGCCTTTTGTTGCTTATGCCTTCCCCCTTTTGGTTTCAATACCCTCGGGCTTGCTTTGCCCCCATCTCATAATCAATATAAAAGCCCTCTATTTTTGTTATATGTTGTCTGTTCTGTTTGGTTCAGCTGTATAACAAAACTAATACTCTTCACAGAGTGGTTTATTACTAATACAGTAATCACACATTTTCGAAGGCTCACAAGGCATATCATTTGTAGCAAGAAACAAATACCCCAGTTCAGGTTTTCGGACACTTTATGCTACTCCAACCTGATCCTTTTTGTTGGTATTTTTTTGGCTTCGATTACTTTGGTTTTTATGTTGATTTGCTTACTTTGGGTCTTGTTTTCTTGTTGGAGCTTTCTTCATGTGTTCTTCAGATCGTTGGTGTTTCTTTCTTCGGTGCTTCTGGCTTGGGTTGATTCGCTTGTCGTGGCGGCTTGCCTAACTGTTGTTTCTTTCCGAGTGTTTGGTTTTGGGTCCTTCTAGTGCAGGTTTGCTGGGCTCTTTTACAAGTTGGCTGGATGTGCCTTGGTGCTCTTAGTATGGGTGTTTCCTCGCCTGCAATGGGTGGTGTGCATTCTGTTGTGTGTTTGGTGTGCCCTCCTGTCTTTGCCTCTCTTGTGTCTGGTTTGGTGGAGCTTCTGCTTGAGGGCTATTATCGTTGGCGCTTTTGTTTACTGTCAGCTACAATTGTTATTTGTTTTCCTTTTCTGGACTGCTTGTCCTCTAGTCTTACTGTTGATTCGCTTGGTTATAGGCCAGCCGGTCTGTTTACATTGTGTCTTTAAGCATGATCTGCTACCTTTTATACAAGGGATTACCTCCCAAACACGCTGTACTTTTCAGATAACCTCTACCATTAACCAACATTGCCGAGTCAATTGCTCACTTTGGTATTCTATGGTACCTAGCCGACTGTGCACAAAGCACCAAAGAACCTGCAAAAGGTTATTAGCAAAAAAATTGTGTTAATGTGCAATCTTTACTGATTCCTATACATACAATCACCATAAACTTAAGCATTTATGAATATATGCACATGGAACGTTAGAGGTATGCGTAAGCGTAATCTATGGACTTCAATCGAGTCCTTTTGTGCTAATAACATGATTAATGTTCTGGAACTTCTTGAAACCAAATCCGATAAAGTACCGGATGATAGCATCTGGAAGCATAATGGCTTTGCAAATATAGTGTTTGCTCCGTCTATTGGCTTTGCTGGCGGAATCTGCCTTATTTGGAAGAACTTGCATGCAACACAAGGGGATATAGAATTGATCTCTGTACATCAACGTTTTATCCATTTCAATTACCATGACAGAAAAAATGATTTCACTACGGCAATGTTCGTTGTTTACACTCCGCCTGATAACAGGGACAAGGAGATCTTCTGGGATCACTTTATACTTTTATAGACTATGCACAAACATCTATATACCCGATCTGCATCATCGGGGATTTGAATGATATTCAATCTCCAAATGAAAAAAGTGGGGGTGCGAGTCCATCTAATGCTCGGTTTCGACGACTATTCAGAATTAAAGAAATTC
The DNA here is from genome assembly GCA_037127255.1 of Persicaria tinctoria. NCBI lineage: Eukaryota > Viridiplantae > Streptophyta > Magnoliopsida > Caryophyllales > Polygonaceae > Persicaria > Persicaria tinctoria. The sequence continues at coordinate 6,818,198 of JBANSL010000020.1, forward strand.
TCGAACTCTGTGATGTACCGTTTGTGGGTGGGGAGTTCACCTGGCGGCGGAGCCCGAAAGATAAGGATAACTCATATGCTCGTCTTGATCGCTGCTTAGCTCAGACTAATGTTCTGACAAATTTTAGTAAGCTACAAACTCAACACCATGCGTTTACTACATCGGACCATTGCCCTATTACAGTGGACTTTCGACATCAAACGTCCAACCAAAATCGGCCTTTCCGATTTGAAATGTCCTGGGCTAAACGGCCTGATTTCGAATATGTGGTTTGCCAGGCTTGGCAACTTGACCTTCCAGGTAACTTAATGTTCAAATTGGTCAACAAGACAAAAATGTTAAAAACATTAGCAAAAAAGTGGCATAAATTAACTTTTGGTAATGTCCGTTCTCAGCTATATAAACTGGAACAACAACTTATAGAAATTCAATCAGCCCTATTGCACTCCTTCTCGGCCAGGAACTGTTCGCTACAGAAGCGCTTATTAAATAAACGAGAACGATTGCTCGATTTCCAGAGAATATACTGGCGACAACGGGCTAAAGCAAAGCATGCCAAGCTTACAGATATTCTAGGTATTTCCATCGTGTTGCTTCTATTAAGCGAAACTGTAAAATTATAAAATCTATAGTTCTACCCAATGGGATCCATACAACAGATCCTAATCTCATACGAACTGATTTCGAAAGTGAATATAAAAAACGCTTCTCTTCTCACCTAGATCCTTCACTAGATATCTTGGGCCACCTAAACGTCTTAAAGAGAGTTGTTTCAAATACAGAAAACTTAAAGCTTTCAGCACCTGTAACAAACAGCGAGATCAAAGTGGCGGCTTTCTCAATTTAGTCTGAAAAGGCCCCTGGACCTAACGGTATGCCGACAGGTTTCTACCAAACATATTGGAATATAGTAGGCCCTTTTTTCACAAAAGCTGTCAAGAGCTTCTTTAAATCTGGAAAGTTGTTAAAACAGATAAACCATACTTTCATAAGCTTGATTCCGAAAGTGGATGATCCGACATGCATTAATCACTACCGACCGATTAGCCTGTGCTCCACGATCTACAAAATCATAGCCAAGATACTCACGGCAAGGCTAGCTCCTATTCTCGGTCAATTCATTCACCCTCTGCAAGGGGCGTTTGCAAAAGGCAGATCTATCCATGATAATATACTTATTGCACATGAGATTTTCCACTCCTTCAAGGCTAAACGTGGACAGGTGGGTTGGCTAGCGCTCAAACTTGATATGGAAAAGGCATACGACCAAATTGAATGGTCGTATTTAAAAGTTGTTCTTACAAAACTGGGTTTTAAAAATCTCTTCTTTTCATGGATTATGGAATGCATCTCGACTGTTTCATACTCAATCTTAATAAACGACGCTCCGACAAAGCAGTTTTCCCCACAAAGGGGACTTCGTTAGGGGGACCCTCTATCACCTTTGCTATTTATTATAGCACCTGAATTCTTAGCACAATATTTTCAACAAGAGGCTTCGGAAAACAATAACATTGGTTTTCCCATTACTAGAACAGGACCTTGTATACCATTCTTAGCTTTTGCTGACAACATGATGCTCTTTGCTAAGGCGTCTGTTTCGTCTTGTACGACTATTACAAAAATACTCTATAACTACTGTCGCCTTTCTGGACAAAAAATTAACTATCAAAAGTCTTCATTTCAAGTCTCCGGTAATACTACAAACACCACAAAATCGGTTATCGCTGCACATCTTAGTGTGGGCATTTCAAATTCATTGGAAAAATACTTGGGCACGCCGATTATTAATGGAAGGGTAAATAAAGATACCTTCTCCGATGTGGTTTTACAAACAAAAAAACAGCTTACAAAGTGGAAGGCTTCTTCCATATCAGCTGAAGGAAGAAAAGTATTAATCAAATCTAATCTAAGTGCCAAACCGGTATGCCTGATGCAGTCATTTATGCTTCCAACTTCCATTCTAGCGGAGCTAGATAAGGTATATATACCGTAATTTTTTTTGGACTAAACATGATCAGTACACTCCTTTGATCAATTGGGATAGAATCAGTAACGACACGATCAACGGGGGGCTAGGCTTGTATAAAGCGGAAACGATGAATGTTGCACTACAGCTGAAGCTCCTATGGAAAATCATAGCGGAACCAGACAACATCTGGGTTAAGGTTGTGTCTGCGAAATATCTTAAGGGAGTTTATGTAAGAACCTACACCAAAAAAGGGAGTACTTCCTGGCAATGGGGCAAGTTGTGTTCGTTGCGCCAGACTTTTGAAAAGGGATTACGTTGGTCTATTGGTAATGGTTCTAACGTTGATTTCTGACAAGACAACTGGGTGTTGGAAACACCACTAGCGTCGCGGGCAACAACTTCTCTTACAGAGCCTATTCTTACCTGGAAGGTCGAGCGTTTCATCCTCAATAACAATTGGGATATAAACAAGCTTGCTACAGATCTCAACGGGATTATAAATCCAAACATGATTTCTCAAATTGCAGATATTTCGCTGCTAGTGTCTGCCTTGACAGATCGTCTATACTGGGGGCCTAATTCAACGGGTTGGTTTTCTACCAAATCGGCTACAACAATTGTCGCTAACAACAGACCGAATACACAGTTCAATTGCAATTGGATCTGGCGCCTTAACATCCCGCCAAAACTCCAGCACTTCCTATGGAAAATTGCGACAAACAGTCTACCGACAAAAAAACGCCTATAGATGTCCCATATTAGTGTGTCTATGGGTTGTGCCTTTTGTGACTCCTTTTGTGTGACGCTACAACACCTATTGATGGAGTGCCCGTTCATTAAAAAGGTCTTGTCTTTTATTCCTAACTATAATACTAGGTTACAAACTCATACTTTTGATGATCTGAAACCAAATGTTGTGCTTAATACTATCCATATGAATTATTCGAGTACGGCTATTTAAGATATCTTTTACTCCTGGTGGGCCATCTGGTTCTTTAGGAACCAGATAGCTTTTGGTCATATGCAGAACATCACTTTTAACCAAGTTCGCATACATATCACCACTACCAAGAACAGTTGGTTGGATGCGGCACGGTACGATCCTGAATCGCAAGATTTCCATAAAAAACAAGTTAGTGTGACTAGCTCTAACCGAAAACCAGCATCTGCAAGATTGGAGAAGGGAGTGCCGCCAGGATGGGCTGCTCCTACAGCTCCGTTTAGTAAGCTAAACTTTAATGGGTCGTACAGAAACTTTGGTGAGGCCTCGTACGGCTTCGTCATTAGGAATTCGGAGGGTCTCATGGCTTCAGCGGGGGCTGGATTGTGTAATAATACGTCTGTTCTTTTTGCTGAAGCTTTGGCTCTTCGAAACGGGGTAATACGGGCCCGGGACCTGGGGATTCGTCATCTCCTGGTTGAAGGAGATAATCTCCAAATTGTCAATTCTTTACTGAATATTTGGACAACCCCTTGGTGGATCGAATTACTTCTGTCTGATATTCGCACCATTGCTACTGATTTTGATTCGTTTTCTATTCGTCATATTTACAGGGAATCCAATATTGTTGCCGATAGGGTCGCGTACCTGGCTCACAGCATCTCTACCGACGACGCTCTGCTAGGTGATCCAATTCTGATGGATCTCGTCCGAAAGGACGCTCTAAGATGACGCTTTCTTCGTTAAGTTAACTGTATCTTGAATTCAACTCCACGGGATCAAACCGCATAATGATTAGATGAATTTATAATCTTTCAACATAGGGGCTACGAGCATCTTTAATGTAGTCAAACCCCATATATTCTTGCTTCTATACGTAAAACTTGAATGATATATAAAATAATTAGATTCGAGTTTGATCACCCAAAACCGGCCAAAAGTCACCAATATTATTGGGGGTGTGTATCTATTAAAGTTGGAGGAATTAGGTTTAGGAGTGACATGCAAGTTGTCATTAACATTAGAAGGTTACAACCAATCGAAGTCTGACACGTGGAAGAGGCATGGGGTTCCACCTCCCTCGATCGCGCATGCAATGAAACAGTTAGTTTTACTGGTCAATCCAACAAAACAGTTAAAGCAAGCAGCTCATATATATAATATGAACCATTGAACCGGGCCGAAAGTGCAAATAAATTCTCCGTATATATTGCACGTCTAAGTTGAATTTCACACGGCGCCGCATATAATAGCCAACTGAAAATGAGCGTTGGGATACGTACACACGTTGAGGATATCATGCTAATGTTTATGACTGTTCAGTTCGAGCTCACCTCGATATCGACACAAAAAAGCTTGTTTATTTTCTAAACAAGTTAAGTTTAAATATATTAAGTTTGACTCATTCAACTCGAATAACACCCCTAATTAAAATCATCTCTATAATTTATTTAAAATTATACATATTTTAAATATTATTTTTGCTTCAACCCAATATTTTTTTTTCCATTTATAAGATTTGGAGAATTATTTACTTTTGGAGAATGCTAAAGATTTAGGGAAACATCTCTATTTTTCCTTTGCTTTCCCATTTTGGATAATGAGATGAAAAATCTATATATTAGACCAAAAAAAACCTTAAAATCCGATGCCTATTATTAATATAGGCATCGAATAACACGAAAAATGGTGTTATATAGGCATCCAAACTTAACAACATAAAGAAGAGCATCGTAGCCGAATTCATAAACTACAACACTTCATATCTTGTCTAGTTTTTCTGACAACCGGATTGGCGGGGCGATAATCAAAGGGGCAGTCATGGACTCATGGTCATGCTTGTCCGAGTAGCGATGAGTAGAATAGATTGGCACAACGACAGCTGAGCCCTGTTAGACCAACACGTTTCTTGCAACTGGAGCAGCGGCTTGGACCTTGCTTTGGCTTTGTCTCGCTATTCTCCCCCAGTACTGAAACGCAAGCTTCTGGTGTTGTGATGATCTTTGGCTCTACTGCAGCAATTTGAAAGTCAATAGAACCAGTAACAACCGGTTCCTTTCCAGTACCAGAAGATGACCCATTCACTATGTTATCAATGGACGATGCAGCAAAGTTTTGCTCAATCCTGATTCAACATTGCATCTTTGTAGCACTTTGAACACATATTCATGGTGGCCACACTCCCGAAGAAGCCACTAATAAATCAATGAGATATTTTATTTTAAAAAATAATGAAATATAAATATATTTTTATTTCATTTTAAATCATATTACAACTACTACTACAACGACAACAACAACAACAACAACAACAACAACAACAACAACAACCCAGTTAATCTCGTTGTAAAGCGGGGTCTGGGGGTCAAGATGTACGCACTCATACCCCGAACAGGTCGAGAGAATGTTTCCGATAGACCCAGAACAATAGGACAATAAAGCCACATATATAGTAATAAGACACAGAGTAGGGAGCAGAGAGAGAGAGCAGGGAATAGGAAAGGGAAGGCGCAGGGAAGTAGCATGGAAGTAAATAGTGGCACGAGAACACAACTCAAATCAAAACTATAACATATGACACTAAACATCAGCCGCTCGAATGCTCCTCCTCCAATGGTCTTTGTCCGAAGTCATATCCTCCGATAGGTTCAGCAGATTTAGATCATGTCTGATAACCTCCAACCAGCTCTTCTTAGGTCTACCTCTTCCCCTATGAAAATCTCCCAAATTCAGGATTTCACACCTACGAACCGCTGCCGAAGCAGGTCTCCTAATGACGTGCCCAAACCAGCGTAATCTAGACTCCCGCAATTTATCCACAATACTCGCAACTCCAATCTCTCTCCTGATGTCAGCATTTCGGATTCTGTCGAGTCTCGTGTGCCCAGTCATCCATTTCAACATTCTCATCTCTGCAACTGACAACTTCTGTTTTTGCGCTTTAGTAATAGGTCAGCACTCAAAGCCGTACAACAAGGTCGGTCTAACAACCATCTTATAAAATTTTCCCTTCAATTTAGCTGGGACTTTTTTGTCACAAAGCATCCCCGACGCTCTTCTCCATCCTATTACAACTAATAAATCTAAATGGAAAAGATATCATCCTACTTTATCATAAAAAATAAAAATAAAAATAGAAAAAGAAAGAGGTTACCTCTCTCTACCAAGGTAATCCCTTCCCACCTCTTACCTTAAGGTAAAGGCCACAACCATTGACTTACCTTTTAGCAACCTTAAGGTAAGTAAAACTCATGGTTGCTTATGCTCTAACTGAGAATGAAATGGAGTTCGCACTTCCGGTTAGCTATAGAGCGTTGGGACACATGTTGAGCATATAATGCATTCAATGGTGGCTGCAGGAATTGTTGGAGGGGGCGGAATATATTTTTCGTTGGAATTTTTTTTCTCGGTATATATAATAAATAAATTTTTAAAAAATATATTGAAAGAAAACCATAAATTATGGTATATTGAAATAAAACCATAAATTATGGTATATAAATATGATATTTTATTACAAAAATTTATACAAAAATTTAATAATTTATATATATGTGTACTTGATTAAGATTTTTTATATATATTGAAAGAAAATTATAATTTTTTTAAAGAATTTGTCATTGGTAAATGAAAAAAAATTGACAGGATTTGAAAATTATGACAAAAAAATCATAAATTGTTGTTTAAAAATGACATTAATAGTAAAAAAATTCATATGAATAAAAATTTGAAGATTTTTAAAAAATATATGTGCAATATTGTTTTGAATTAAAGTGACTTAAAGCATTAGTATAGTTTATTCAAATAAATTATAAGTTCAATTAAACTAATACATATAGATAGTTCGTTAGACGAGGAGAGAGCGCGGGCTCCCCATGCCCCCTTTGTAGGTAGTTCCCTTTAGGGGCGGCCCTGGGGTGGGTGTACGCGCACGCCTCACCTTTCGAGCCGCAGGTAACTCGTGTAAAAAGAAAAAAGAAAAAAAAAAGTATGTCGAAACGACGTCGTTTTGAGTGAGATTTTATTTTCCAACTAAGAGACGCGCAAGGAGAGACATGATGCGAAGGGCGAGACGCGATCGAAGTGAAGGGAGGGACGTGAGCGAAGGGTCTGCACCTGACCGTCTGGCTGCCTGGACCGTTCCGACCAGTGACCACCACTCCACCGGCCTGGCCACCTGCATCGGGGTTGTCTCTCGGCTCTCACATTCGACGATTGAAGACATTCACAGTGAACAAGGACTCGAAAAATCAGGGGCTTTGGGTGAATGAAATTTTGTTAGGTTTTAGGGTTTAAGATTTGAAGTGTGAAACTTGGGGATTTTGATTATTATAATTTGTTTATTTCATTGTTTATGAGTTATGAATGAATTAGGATTAGGGATTTGAATAATTGAAATTTTGTTATTTGTTTAAGATTAGGGATTTAGATGATGTTGAGCTTGTTGATGGAGATGATGTTGAGCTTGTTACTCATTTCTCCTCTTTTTCTTTCTCAGGAGAGTGTTTTGCAAACGAAACGCACCGAGCATACGGAATTCACAGATAAGACTCTGGAGGCGGCCAAGCCTATCAATTTGGAAGCTCCAAAGGCCACCAATGCCAATGATGGAACTCCGATGGATATCGATGCTAATACTAGTACCCAATCTGAAGGTTAATTGCACATTCTTTGTTGAAGATTTAACCTTTTTTGTTCCTAAATTCTTATCAGCTCTTTTATGACTTCACCCTAAATTCCTTCATTCTTAGTTTCTCTGATATTCCAAGATTGTCTATTTTGAAGGGTTAGTGCCTTGAAAATTAATTGTCTGCCAATAGCTAGTAAATAAACATACTTATTCTTGTGTGTAGAAAATACCATGTAGTATTAAGATGTCTTGGATAATCCTCATTAGTAGGTTCCGAGGTTGCTAATTCTTACAATCTGTTGCATAAATGGTTGTACCAGATGTCGACAAAAAGCTAGTTGAGGAACTTGAAGGAATGGGATTCCTTACAGTGCGAGCAACCAGGGCGCTTCATTTCTCTGGTACATTAATTCAACACCTTGAACCTGTTTTCCTCAACGTGTTTATATTATAGTTGTACATATAAGGGCTATTTTGAAGTTTTTTTTTGGAAAGCTTGTTTGTTGCGGTAGCTTGTTAATATTGCCCATTTATATTGAGGAATTATTGTGATATATATGATATTATTGTTCTATTGGGGTAAAAATCGTAACATTTTAATTTTCGAGGTAACAACAATATTTTCGTACTGTGGAATTTCGCCCCACCTTTCACAAAGTCCTGCGGCCGCCACTGGTTCCCTTCCGTTACATTATGAATAAAATTATGAAACTATATAAAATAACAAAATTTTCAAAATAATTTTACTATTAATTTTATAAATATTAATAATAAATATATATAATTTTAATTTTTTTAATAATTTTTTATATAGTTTTAAGGTTCTACTAAATCGTCAAATGGGGATCTTTCACGTCAGGATAGCTTATATGCCTAAACAGCCTAATAAGAAACCATGAGAAATGAAAATAGAATGGGCTATCACTCTTAAAAATTATATGGGCCTCTTATGGCCCAAATTACCCCGTAATCTATCCCGACCCAGTTGAATATCTTATTCATATGTAGCTGGGCTGTGAGCCCAACAACTCGAGCTTGGTTCGGACTCGGTTCGGAAAAGGTCGAATCGACCCCGAGCTGAGCTCGAAGTTCAAGATATGAAATTACAATAATGCCCTTGCCCGGGTTATGAAGTTGGAGGTTTTTGCGTGTAAAGGGCTTGTACGGCTATTCTGACAGCCGCTTCGCTTCTTTCTCCTTCTCTCGCTCGCCGGCGACTTCCCCTTACTCCCAGCAGCACATCCGACTTCCCCTTCCTTCCCTCGCTCGTCCTTCCTTCTCTCGCTCGCTGCCGGCTTCCTTTTCTCGCTCGCCGGCGACTTCCTTCTCTCGCTCGCGGCTCGTCCTTGGACTCGTTGCTGTTCGGCTGTCTTCCAGCAGCACAGGTAAGCTTCATTCCACTTACTCCCTCCTTGTTCATCTTCTTGTTACAGATGCGGGAGTCACGGGAGTGCTAGAGAGAATAGAGATTGAGAAATTGAAATTGAAGGGTGAACAGATTTTGTTACTGATTTTCATATCATTTGCTTCTTAGAAGTAGAACACATGGTGCTGTAAGATTTTCGGTTTTTGTCTCAAAAAAAAAAAGTTAGCAGATGTTTGAGTTGATTATTTAGTCAATTTGTAGAACACATGTTACTGGATTATTCACCCTCCTGATTTGTTCGGTTTTACTTTTAGTCAATTGATTATTTCTGTATGTAATTCTGAATAAGCAAATTAGGGTTCCTGAGGGTTTAGCAAAATTACAACTTCGTAGCGCTGAACAATGGAGGGATTGAAGGTTTCAGAGGCTAAATTGGTTGTGCATATTCATCCATCGAAGACGAAGAACGTCTCCGAAGCCATCACTCGTGAACTCAGCTCCTTGCTCTTCAAGTTCGTTTTTTTCCCTCAATCATCCCCATTTCCCCTGTTTCCCGGTTTTCTTAAGCTAATCATGACTGTTGTTCTGCAAAGCAGGTTTAATGAAAGCTTCGACGGTGTTTTGTTGGCTTACGAGGTCGTTGATATTGAGAGTAAAAATGCCTTGATTCTTCCTGGCCTATTTCCCTATGTTGGTGTCAAACTAAGAGCAAATTTGCTGCTGTTTGATCCCAAACCTAACATGTATTTAGGTAATGCTTTGCGAATTGGATTTTGATTCACACCTCCATTCGAAATTGCTTGTTATGTTTGCTGATCATTTGTAATTGCTTGGTAATTTTTGATGAAGTTCTCTTCTTTTTTTCCCTCTCGTTTGTGCTTCTTATAGAAGGTAAAGTTGTGAAAGCTACTCGGGAGTCAATCCATCTTGTAGTCCTTGGGTTTGCAGCTGCTGTCATAACTGAAGATGATATTCGCGACGAATTTAAGTTCAAAATTGTATGCATCTACTCTTTTTAATGTCCACACACCTTCTAAAATTGCTTTCCTGTTCAGAAATGAGTTTGGAATTGTTCTTTAAGCATGTCAATTTGTACCAGAAACATGGCCAAGAAGTTTTCCGCAGCAGATCGAACAAGCGGCATGTCATGAAAGTTGGAGCAATGATAAGATTCCTAGTTAAGAGGTATGACGCTTTTCTTGGTGCGATTTCTTTATCAATTGATTGATATAAATTCATTTATAGCTATTTTTTTTTATTTCTCAATAATCACACTTTGTGGACCAATTGGAGATGTGAACTGTAGGAGGAATGTGTTAGTGTCGATTATTAAAATAAGAACACAGTATTGAAGATTGTCTGAACTAGTAAATATATAGATGTGGTGGGTGAACCCAAAATACAAAAAGATAAGATTATACCAAGGGTCTTATGTAAAACGGGACACATACCCAAAATGTTCCCTATGTACTCCACCAACTACCTAAAAGTATCCTAAAATCCTCCGGTTACTCACTACAATTCTACCATCCTCCTAAGGCCCTCTATCAGCTACTCATGTACTAGTTTCTACCTGGTCAATAAAGATTTTCGCCTACGAATATCCATGAGCATCTTGCACTTCCACTTCATGGATATTCGAGACTTACAGCTATCTAATATGAATTACACACGAATTGGGTATAAAAGTTTCATTGCAAAAAACCGCTTTATTTCTAGCTAACCATGTAAAATAAATCAGCGCTTCAAATACCATCAACTTTGCCTGAAACTGGAGCGATTTCTGTGGGTAGTACCATAGGTCCCCAGTTCGAACCCCGGAATGGCCGCTCTTTATTTACCAATTCAAGGAGCGATTTTTGAACTTTCAGCGGTTCTGTAGCAATCCAGTTCAACCAGAAAGTGCTGTTGACTTTCCTCCCCATTCTTACAGAGTATGGATTCCGCAGCTTCCTGACCATGCTAAATCGCCAATGCTTCACTTTCTTCCCCCTTTGTAGGCGGTTTCTGGGGGCTAACCAAACTATAAAGACCCCCTGCACTCTATGTTTCGCATAGCATACACTCCCACTCAACCGTAGGCCCTCGCGTTCTGAACAACTGATACAACTTGGAGCATGGTACTTTACCATTCGTACCCAGCAGCCCATCAAAGGAAGACGAATGCAACCCCTCTGAGTCCATTAACAGCTTGAGCTCATCCTTTACAGCTAGGACGTTTTTCCAAACCCATGTATCATTCACCCTACGGGTAGAGTCCCAAACCCCTCCGCCATTCAGATGGTTTGCAGCACACCATCGTTGTCAAATACTGGGCACGTTCATACAGAGCTCAGCCATCAGCTTCGCTTGTAGTTGTACACTCTTGTTCCAGGCAAGGATCTCCCTTACCTCTAACCCCCCCTCGGAAAAGGGTTTAGTGACCACCTTCCAAGCCATCAGATTCTTTCCTCCTTCATCACTTCCATTCCATAAAAATCGTCTGCACATACCTCAAGTCTTTCGGTTGCACCCTTCGGCAGAATAAGGACTTGACTCCAGAATGTGTACACCCCAGCACAAACTGATTTTATGAGCTGCAGCCTCCCCGTATAGGAGATTTCAAGCTGCCCATGATTGAATAAGCTTTCCAGATTTCTCATATAAAGCACCATACTGATGAACCGCTATTCTTTTGGAATGAAGAGGGATGCCCAGATATTTAACCGGAAGATTGTTATGAAATGCAATATTGCCTTTGTTACACTATGCTATTTTCATGCATTATTTCATTTTAAATTTTCTCTCGCAGTTTTGATGACGATGTGCTTCACATTTCTGGGTCTCTAGCTCCTGCTAATACTGGCAGCATTCGATGGTTGGACAGGAGTTTGGAAGAAGCCTTCAGTGTAAACAGGTTTGATATAAAGTGATAAGAAGCTGTTTGTTCGATTTTCAGTGACTACTTGTTGAGAAAATGTTTGCAATATATTATTAAATCGTGCAGTGGCTCCACAAAACGGAAGGAGAGTGAGGCAAAGAGAGGAACAGGGGATCCTGTTAGCGATTTGATTGACCATGGAGCACATTCTGCTAATAGTCATGTAGTCAAGAAAGCTAAGAGAAGAAAGGGTGAAGAAGTATTTTGAAGAATGATATGTTTTTGGTAATACTTTCTTCCACATCTGGTCGATATTTAGAAACTCACATAGGCACTTCGTGTTGTTGCACCTTTTTTTTTTTAATATATAAAAAGTACCTCGCATAATTGTATCAACAATTCCTGCTCTTTTACCTTGTTCTCTCATTGAAGCTGTTTTTTTCGATTATTGATTGCAGGATCTGTATTACAAAATTCATGTGTTTAAATGAGATAGCTGGGCAAGGAAACATATTGGAATAGCTGGATGTAGTGGAGAGATTCATTGTGGGCACATGGCCTTGAAAGCTTACAATTCTTATGTAGAATGCTCTTCTTTAGCTCTTTTCCTCAGGTATTTATCATATTATCCCGCTTCATCAGTTTTGTAGGTTTAGCATTACCCCCCCCCCCCCCCCCCCCCCCCCAATGGAGTGGTATTGGTTAGGGTAGTCAGTCCAGGAATACTACTGATTATCATACCCTCCCATAAACACTATTCTATTATTACTGTCCTTAATCGCCCATCCCATGTAGTTTTCATTATTGTAATATCTGATGAATGAGAGAGAGAAAATCACTTTATTTACTTGCACACTTTCTCATGTAAATGGTGTTCTATTTAGCAAATGTATTTACTGAATTCATCATTAATGTGGTGTGTTGCAACCTGCAAGGGTTGGGCCACAACTTCAACCGGAATTCCCTTGGTGGGAATGATGCAAACCAACTATTGCAGATTGCTTCATACACATAGCTAGTACAAATAGCTAATGGGCTACACTTTACTTCCAACATTTTGCATGTTTTTCAAAGTTTTCGTTCTGTCATTCCCATTTAATGCACTTGTAGATGAAGGTTTCTCGCAACTCAGTGCAGCTTTCATTCATGAATCTATCAATAGCAGATCAGCATGAATCATTTAGGGGAAATCTTCCTGTTCAAACTATTGGTATCTTTTAGGTTTGATGTCCCATTCCTACAGCTAAACAAATCTATCTTCTCTTCTCTCCTCCATCCTGAGTAATGCAATCAAGAAATCAGTAGTTATGACAATGGTTTTCATCTATTATAGGCTGTTATATCACCTTCTAGTGTGTGTGATTGTCTGGCACATGATATTATTTGCCTGATCATCATCTACACTGCACCTGTCTATCAGGCTCAACAGGTGTCGAAAATCAAGTGGTTTTCTGCAATATTTTGATATACATTCTAGAAGTAATGTTCTTGGTGGTGGTTGGTCAATCAATATACTGGGATTTGGGAAGCAAAATGCATCAACCACCGGTTGTACTTGTATTATTGTGTGTATAATCATTTGGTGTCTTCTATTATTATATCTGTAGCTCCCTTGTAATGTATTATCATGAGCTATTTTTATACAGGTGCAGTTTTAACTACTGTGGCCGTTTGGGTCTGTCGTGTTAACTTGGCGACTGGTAATTATCATGGGTGTGTATATGTAGACATGTAGCAGAAGATGATGTTAGGGTTTATCGGATGAAATCCCGCATGATCCGGCTTCTTAACATGCATTCTAAATCCATCCAAACTCAAAGCATCCACTTGATGAATACTGACAATCAGATATCTATTCTAATGGACTTGCACAGTAGTATGTGTTCTGATGAACATTTTCTTGCTACTGTGGTGTTCATTCTGATGTACTGTATTGTTTTGAAGGGTAGGCAATGCCAGATAAGATAGATTCTTACCTAGTTCACCTCCCAACCATGGAAAATAAAATACCTTCACCATCACTTGTGTTTCATAAGCAACAACAAATTGATTTGGAAATGTTTTAGTGTAAGTTATGTTACCGACTGTCTGGAGAAACTGAGGAATTTTGTTTTCACAAAAATGGAGAGTTGTTTGTGAAGTTTTGATCATTTGTGTACTGTCCGTATTATGTAACGTCTTACATCAACATATGACTACCTCATAAATCGTAATACCCCGAACCGTTTTTCACCAGAATAGTTGTGCGAGGAGCTTATATGTACCGAGTGAAAGTGTTATATGCTCTCAACTACTCAAGGGTAAAACTGGCAAAATCTAATCGACTCGAGAATCTAACTCGACCCACCCGAATCAAGACCCAATTGAACCCGAAAATCTAACATCATGTGCAATTCATAAACATGTGTATGCATAAATATATCCAATGATGAATTATTGTAAATAATTGCTGATTTAAGGGTCAGTTTGATAACAAATAGGCTACATAGCTAATGAATAGTTAAAGCTGATGGATTAATTGTGTTAAATATATAATAAATTCAACTATTCATAAGGTAGTAAGATGTTTGGTAATTGTAACGGATACGATAGTTAATATAAACTAACTGATGAGAGAGAAGAAAATGAATAGATTTGTGAATATAAACTAAATCCGAAAAATTTAGGTGAGTAGTTGTTGAAAATCTAATTTCAAAAGTTATTTAAATTTAAATTTTATTTTTACCCCATTTAAAACTTTATAATATTAAAAATAAAAGTTTTGAAAAACTACATGTATTATACTACAAACAGAGCGTAATCCGATTTCAAACCGTGGGCTTGATCATGATTTTGTTTTATTTTTTCATAAAAAGATGCATGGTTTTGGAATATAAAAATGAAAAATGCCAACTAAGGTAAGCTTATGATTAAACCACCTAATCCCTTGAAAAAAAAAGGGGGATTGAACACCAAATCTCTCAAATTCCAATTTGGAGCTCTTTAAATCCAAACAATGTGAGTACTAGCGGATCCTAAAATTGTTAGTTAAGGGACGAAAAATTAAATACATTTATACATGTTCGGTCTTGAATAGTTTATAATTTTTTACCAGGTGTCGGATTTAAGTTTATAATATATCAAATCGAAGGTATGGACGAGAGAAATATGTATATTAAATTTTATTTTTAATTAGGGAGCGGCTGTCACCCCTAACCCCAAAGAAGATCTGCCTCTTAATGTGAGAGCTATAATGGCGGGTCTAGAAAATAACTTAAAATTTTAATACACCATCAAATAATATGAAATTTATGATGCAGTATGAATATAGTAGCTTAAATAACATCATTTGATGTTGAGTGTTTTTTTCTTATACAAATTACTAGAAGTCATGTATTGATCATTTTTTATATGTAAATAACAATTATCGATAGCGTCAACATTAATAGCGATCATGGTATTTGAATTATTATTTATCGTGGATGTCATTTTTTTTTAACCGAAAAGAATTTGGATTTTACAGAGCAACTATCCAAGAGCATCCCGAAGGATGATGATGCTGAGCGCAGCGTCAGCGGGGAGGCTAAAGCCAGAGAAAGGGAATGTAAGATGAGAAAGTCGATCTGCGGCTTCATTACCTTCTCTATAAACATGTCTAATTTCAGACTCAGTAAAATGGAGGAGAGAAAGAATACAGTCAGAAATAATCATTTCAATCTCCCCAGAGCAGGAGCATCCAGACCGAAGGCTGTTAATGATGTCAAGGTTATCACCCTCTATAACCATGTTTTTTAAATTTAGATTAATTGCTTTAAGTAATCCCTTCCAGAGACCAAAGCATTCAGTCCCAAGTACCGAATGGAAGTAAGAGGTTCCAGCCTCAGAGTAGAGAACTGAACCAGAAGCATCTCGAATAAGAAATCCATAGGAGCCCAAATTTATATCAGATAAAGCACCATCAAAATTGAGTGTGTACCATTCATCTCGAGGTTTACTCCATTTGCATGTTCTACTGTGGATGTCATTTTATAAATTTAAAATTCAGGCTCCTTGAATATTTCCTATATCTAAACCTTTTCTTTTTTGTAATAGTGATTAGTGAAGTCTAAATTGAGTGGACTTGTAAAAACATATATCTTGTTTATTAGGAAAGTGATGAGAGGCAAATTAAGTAGTAGGCAAAGAATTTGGAGAAGGGGTTGTTAATAGGTTGGTGAATTGTTTAAAATGCAAAACAATTATTTAGGCGGAGTATATTATTGTTATGAATAGAAAAGGCGAATAATTAATTACAAGATAAGTAGGCATCATAGTTTTGATTAATCTTATTGAGATATTAAAATGGCAAGTTGTTAGCACTACTAATTAAATGACAGCTAAGTATGTGGAATCTAATCGCTTACCCGTTTGTGCAACTCAATCTCTACACCGTTAATTATTTAACTTAATTGCTTTGCTAATTTGAGGCTCGATCAAAGCCGGGGCGGATCCTTTAAAGGAACAGGGTGGCAGTCGCACCAATCAAAAATAAAATTTAATATACATGTTCTTCTCGTCGACAACTTCGATTTGATATATTATAAGCTCAAATCCGACGCCCGAGAAAAATGTTATGATTTGATATATTATAAGCTCAAATGATATATAACTACACAGTACACATTCATAATATTGATGATTTTTCAGGAAAAAAAATTAGAATTTAATTTTCCGCCCCCTCGACTAATTGTATCAGGATCTGCCACTGGATCCAACTTGTAACTAGCTTCTACAACATATCTTTACATAGTGCAATACGTACACTCTAAGTCCAACACATAAGTACGGTGAGATTTTATCCTAAAATCAATTGACAATAGAAACTAGAAAAAGAAGTCCACCAGCTTATATACCAACTTGATTTGTTAACTCCACGAATTTAGTCCATATTTAAGTTATAAATCATTGATTAATATTCTAACTAATAGAGCTAAAATTAGCTTATAAAGAAATGAGGGCACAATAGTTTTTTACCACGTAACATTTAACTAAATCCTAATCTCATTATATATAAATGGAGGATTAGCTAGGGTTTGGGGGAATGACTTTTTTGATAGCCGATAAACTCTGACTTGAGCGTCAAAGACTCTTTCGAGGGAGGGAGCTCTGCCTTGTCTCTTTCCGCCTCTATGCAGGAAGGTTTGGAGAAGGTCTTTTCAATGAATTATGGTGCAGATTTTACACATCACACTAACCATTCTTCTTTCTCTCATTTTTTATACAAAATTTGTTTCTTTTTTCATCGATTATCTAATTTTAATATAGGGTAACCATATATTCTAATACGCTCTAACCATTTCTTTCTTTGTCTTATTTTTTTTTATCAAGGTAATCACTCAAAATCCCAGAAGACAACACATTTGTCTGAAGAAAAATCGAGAGGCCGAAGGAAAACGGTTGACGAACTAACCGTCATGATACAACATGGAGTCAAGCTAATACTAAACAACTAAAAATGACTCAAATATAAATGATCCCAAGTCCCAACAAATAAAACCATCGGAGTGAAAGTCGATGCAGACAAGCAATTAAACACTACGAATGCTGAAAAACATGAGAATATCAAGAGACCGACACAACTCCTCCCGACCTTCATCTTCCATTACTACTCCCTCTGTTCCTTAATAAATATCATTTTACTTTTTAATGAATTTGTTTTTATAAGTTCATGCTTATGACTAACAAGTAGTATGAAATTATTAAAAAAATAATGTTTTATAATGTTTTACCTTATTAAAAAACATGCGTAAAATGACGAACCACATTTAATTTGTAAAAAATGTAGTATTTCTCAAATAAACAATGTTCCCATCTCCTATATATATAACGAAATTTTGGGATCCTCCAACTCGATCTACCTCTCATTTTGACTAAAGAATACTCTGAGAGGGAGGGGGGGAATGACGTCAGCCGGCACGGGTCTAGGAAAATGCAGCAAGATCCGCCACATAGTCCGACTCCGGCAGATGGTCCGGCGCTGGAGGCAGAAGGCGGCGGAGTCGTCACAGCGCAGCTGCGTCCCTCCGGACGTACCGGCCGGCCACGTGGCGGTCACCGTGGGGAGATCAGGGAGGCGGTTCATCGTCCGGGCAACGCAGCTGAACCACCCCATCATACGGAGGCTGCTGGCGCAGGCGGAGGAGGAGTACGGCTTCGCCAACCAGTGGGGCCCGCTCTCCCTCCCCTCCGTCGATGAGCTCTTCTTCCAAGACATCCTCCGCTTCATCGCCCGCCCCGACTCTTCTTCCTCCTCCTCCCCTCGCTTGGTCAATCTCGAGGATCTCCACCGGCACTGCCTCGTCGGCGATTCCCCGCCGTTGCTCCCCCGTAACTCCGTCCGGTGAGGGCCAAATTTCCGTTTTCCGTCGCATATATATATATAATATGACGATTGAGAAAATCAAAGAGGTGTAGAAGCTAGAACGTACAACTACTTTCACTCTTGTAATTATATAATTACAATTGGAAGTTTTTAAATTTTCGAAGCTATAAATGTTGTTAATGGAAAATCTTGAAACTTTATGAAATTATCTTTGAGTAATTAATGGTATATGAAGTTATGGACTATCATAATTCATAAGCACATGTTGTACCACTAGCTGCAAGACGAGTACGTTATCATCAAAATGATATCATGACAAACTTGGCAAAATTCTCTATACACATTTATTTATACATTTTAAAGATCAATACATATTTAATTGATGTATCCATTGGGCTTTCAACAAAGTCCAATACCCATAGGCCCAATATACATTATGCCTGCCTAACTGGTTTATCTTTTGAGTCTCAATGTCTCATACTCGATCTTGTATTCTTGTTACTCTTATTCCAGGACACTACCAAAATAAATAAAAAATCTTTGGTATTGGTTTAAGCATCTCTTATGAATTGTTGTTTGGATTGTTTGATTTTAATGTTTTGTAGGCTAGTATTTAGATTCAACGATAACAAGCCTAGTATATCCCGTTTAGTGTAAGATACTAAAAGTTGAAATATACGCACTTTTTTTCCCCACTAAATCGAACGAGAGAGTGTTTTTAATTGATCCAAATATTGCAGATTATTTAATAAACTTGGAACTCCGATGTTCTTAAAACTAAATACAAAATTTCCTCGATGGAAAGTCAGACAATTATATTAGACACAAAATAATGCTTATTTGACATGATTAAATGGTAATACAAGGTCAAGTTGACCAACCGGTGGTTGAGCTAGCTAGCCCTAAGGGGTGGCTAGCTAGCATGGTTGCATGGGCGACCGTTGAGGGCACATCATTAGATAGGGACTCAAAACTAATTAATAATTATATAATGGGAAAACTAATTAAAATACCCCCAACTTTGGAGGTATGGTAAAAATATTATATCCTCAACTTTCAAATGTAATAAAAATATCCCGACCTTTGAGGGTGGTGGTAATATATTACACTGTGTTTTTTCACAGGTCAAAAATGCTGACAAGACAGCCTACGTGGATTTTTTTACAAGATAACATATGTGGAAGCCTTTTTTACAAATTAGCACTAAAATTGGGTTTTCTTGATCGGTTTTCTTAGGGAAAAAATAAAACGATAACAAATTAAACCCGAAAAACAAAATTGATTCAATCAAGCAACTAATCTGATCAAAATTGCCTCAAATGAACACAACACAACTATTCCTAACACCAAATTGACAACAAAACTAAACTAACAACAATAACAACAACAAAGAGGGGGGGGGGGGACTTACCCACCCAAATCTGTGAACGAATGAAAGGGGTAAAAGATGTGAGAGAAACATCTCAAGATAATCGACCACGAGGGAGGAAGACTGACATTGAAGAGGAACCATGAACTACCTGAAAGACATGGAAGACAATTCAAGAGGCGACCACGGTCCACGACAGAAGATATGAGGGAGGAAAAGGTGTTGGGTATGAACCCGATCTAACTCTTTATTTTTTTTCTAAGGACACTGTTCAAGAAAACCCTTGTTAAAAAATCTGCGTAGGCTGCCTTGTCAGCATTTTTGACTCGTGAAAAAACTTGTGGTAATATATTACCACTACCCTCAAAAGTCGGGATATTTTTATTACATTTGAAAGTTAAAAATATATTTTTACCATACCCCAAAGGTGGGGTATTTTAATTAGTTTTCCCTATAATGGAAAAACCAGTAGTAGTATTTGTAAGATTTAAAATAAGTTCAACCATTAACTTTGGTTTTTGGTCAAAATATCTTGATTAAGTTTCAAACTCTCATACTTAAAGATTTTTATGGGTCCTTGGATTGAATCCGAAAATCTCATTAAATATGCGGTGAGAATCTCAAGGACAAAATATACGTAGTACTAGTTATTACTATATGGTTTTACCAATCGTGGAAATAAAAAAATAAACATATAAGTTGTCACAGTTTCACAAATCGTGAAAATCTCACCTTTAAAAAAAAAACCAGGTGTACAAACCGTGAGAATCTTAACTTTTGGGGCAAAAAACTCTAGACGGTGGGAGATTGGGAGTACTTAGGCCTCTAAAAACTGCACGATATATTTTCAGAACTATAGCTGTTATCGGGCCCTTTGTGATAAATTATATTGGTCATTTAGATAATTCAGTTGTATTATCAATAATGATGAAAAACCTATTTAACTTAGTTATATAAATAAAAGATCGATTATTTTGTTATATGATTTTTCAAAAAAATTTAAACATAATTTTTCGTATATTTTGTTATAAAATATATATTTTTAATATAAATTTATTATCTAAATAATTATGTGTTACGATCTGATCCTCTCTTTGTTGCCTGGTTGTTACTTGTTTTATTAGCAGCAAGTACCTAATCCATCAGCAGGACGAAGATGGCCCTTGTCTCTACATTTTCTTCAAGTAGCTATCATTCTTAATTAGGGTTGTAGGTTATATGTAATCCCTAATTGATGACGACTTATATTAGTTATATACATAGTTGAATTTGGTACTTTGGTACCTTTTCTCCCTCTTTGTTTCAGGTAGCTCAGTAAAGACTAACAAAGTTTTAATTATAATAATGGCAATTAAACTGCATAATTATAAGATTATGCTATATGTTCCTTATGCTTTCTTTGTCTCACATTTACATTTCCTTAAGTCTTATTGCTCTTTTATGTAAATAAGGCATGTTAGGGAGTGTGCCTCTCACCTGCCAAGACACCCTTTATAAGGGATTCAGGGTTTTCAGGGTTTTTGTAATAATAAGAGAGGATCTGTATTGATGGGACTGTAGGTCAGCTGTCACAACAGCTTTTTCCAATCCCGAAATTGATTGCTTCCAATCATGATGCAAGGTTTCTATTTCTGCTTGATGGCTTCTATTTCTGATCATTGATTTGTGCTCTTCATTGCCTAAGATCTGTAGTGTTGAGCAAATTTGAGCTTACAACAGCTCAGTTTTACATGGTATCAGAGCATTTGTGGGTGCTTTTGTGTTTTCTGTGATCATTCTGGTTGTTTTTTATTACATTCTCTGAGTATTTGCTGAGTTATTGAGTCATGTCGACTGAAAAACCTGGAAATCAAGCCTCTATTATCAGGAATCAGGAAGGAGATATCAACAATCATGTGAACCAGGGAGATCCGCTATACTTGTCACATTCGGACCATCCTGGAGCTCAGCTGGTTGCTATACCATTTGATGGCACCAATTACATGACATGGAGTCGGGGTGTCACAATGGCACTTGGGACTAAGTGCAAACTAGGCTTTGTCACGGGTTCATGTGTGAAACCAGCACAGGCTTCTACAGATCTTGAGCATTGGCTTAGAGCCGACTATATGGTTCGTTGTTGGTTGATTAATTCCATGAGCAAGAATATTGCGGAGAGCCTTATGTTTATGGATTCAACAAAAGGTCTTTGGGATGACTTACTTGAGCGTTTTGGTCAAACTAATGCTCCTTTGATTTATCAGCTTAAGAAGAAACTGGGAAATGTTAGGCAGAGTAACATGAGTCTTGCTGAAGTTTATAATGCCTTAAAGAGGTTTTGGGATGAGTTACAAGTCCTGGAAGGAATACCTTAGTGCATCTGTGGAGTTATGTCTCAGTGTAGATGTGATCTGAAAAAGAAATTTGAGGAAATTCAGTCTAGAAATAGATTGATGCAGCTATTGATGTCCTTGAGTGATAAGTATGATGGAGCAAAGAATCAGATTCGGGCCCAGGATCCATTGCCTAATGTGAACAAGGCATATTATATACTCCAGCAAGTGGAGAGGGGCAATGATCCTATAGATCACGTGCAATCAGGATCATCTGACTCGAGTGCATTTGCAGCAAATAGGGGAAGCCAGAATTATCAGTTCACAAATTCTTCTGCTGGCAGTCAACAGCAAAAGAAAGATTGGAAGAAGCTCAAGTATGAGAAGAAATGTCCTCATTGCAGCCAGAAGGGGCATGTTGCTGAACAGTGCTTCAAACTACATGGTATTCCAGACTGGTACAAGACATTGAAGGAGAAAGAGAAAGGGAATGGTTCAATGAAGGGAGCAGCTAACTCAGCAGGATCCATGAGCTCAGGGATGCAGGATATTCCTTTTGAGGATTCTTACCAGTCTAGAGAGTCTGGAGAAGTACAACCTGATATTGCTATGGTGAATGCAGTATTCCATGAGATCATGAAGAAGATGAAGGGCAAAGGCACTGAAAATGCTTATGCCAATTTTGCAGGTAAATTTCCTATCTCTACTGTGAATGTTGCATCCACAAGCAATGAAATTGAGTGGATAGTGGACACATGGGCTAGTGACCACATGGTAGCTAATGCTACTCTTTTATCTCACAAAACCAATCTTGACAAACCAGTGTTGATAGGGTTGCCAGATGGTTCAGTTAAGAAAGTGAATGAAACTGGAGATATGCAGTTATCAGAGAATGTGATCTTGAATGATGTACTTCTTGTGCCTGATTTCAAGCACAATTTATTATCTGTTGGGAAGCTATTAGATGATAATGAATTGATAGCATTATTTACACGAACCCATTGCTTTCTTCAGGACCCTGGAACTAGAAGAGTTGTGTTGTCAGGACCTAGAAGACATGAGCTATACAAGATTCTTCATGAAGACAGGCAGAAATCAAGAAGAGATCTTGTGTTTGGAAACTTTTCTAGCAGTTGTAATAAAGTGAATGCTTGTTTAGAATTGAATCATGCTAGACTTGGGCATACTTCAATTTCTAAGCTTAAACACTTGCATCAGTTTAACTTTAATTCCCTGAATGACTTTCATTGTGAAACTTGTTCTATGTCTAAAATACATAGATTGCCTTTTGAAAGGAATTTTGCTGCTGCTTGCAATGCTTTTGATCTCATTCATATGGATCTTTGGGGGCCTTACAAAGCTCCTACTTTCAATGGCTGTCATTATTTCCTGACTGTATTGGATGATCATACAAGAGTCACTTGGACTTTTCTATTGAAGGACAAAATGCAGGTCTTTAAGGCAGTAAGTGATTTTGTGGCATATGTTAAAAATCAGTTTGGCAGATCTATAAAGTGTCTTAGAACAGACAATGGCACTGAATTTGTGCAAAGAAAATGTGTTGATTTTCTAGCATCTGAAGGAATTATGCATCAGAAAACTGTGCCTTACACTCCTCAACAAAATGGGAGAGTGGAGAGGAAGCATAGGCACTTGATAGAGACTGCAAGAGCAATCAGGTATCATGTTAATCTGCCTATCAGTTTTGGGGGAGAATGTGTTTTATCTGCTACACACATTATCAATAAACTTCCAACTGTGAACTTGGAGTGGAAAACACCTTATGAAATGCTCTTCAAGAAGGAACCTTCTTATGAAGAACTCAGAACAGTGGGCTGCTTGTGCTATGCACCTATTAATCATCATCATAGAGACAAAATGGAGGCAAGAGGGAGAAAGTGTGTATTCTTGGGGTATCCTCACGGCCAAAAGGCTTACAAGGTCTGGGATCTTGAAGCAAGACAGTTATTTGTCAGTAGAGATGTTGTTTTCTATGAAAACATTTTTCCTTTTAAAAGGGAGAATACAGTAGTTGTGGAGAAGGCTACAGAAGTTGAGAACATCTTGCCCTTGGTGAATCCTGCTCCAAATGATGATCCATTCCATACAAAACCAAATCTATCACCTTTAACCAGTACCTCAAGCTCAAACACCCAATCTCCACACAACCAAAATCCAATTAACCACAGCTCACATGACCAAACTTCCCCAACACCTACCAACCAGATTGTCCCAGACACAGCCAGTTCCTCTAACTCTCCTATAATACCCACACACACCATTCACCAAATCTCCAAGACATAAATGAGTTCCCACCTCTCAGAAGGTCCACAAGGAATATTGTGGCTCCCAAGAGATTATAGGACTATGTGCATTCAAATCTCAGAAGAGATACATCCATGTCCAATTCCTTCTTTGCAAAATGCCTGACCTTGGACCATGATCATGATCCAACCTTCACTAAAACCTTTGCTTGCATGGCCTCTATAAAGGAACCTTACCTGTACTCACAGGCCATTCAAGATCCCAAATGGATTGATGCCATGGAGCAGGAACTAAAGGCCCTTGAAGAAAATAACACATGGGAGATGGCTGAGTTACCTCAAGGTAAGAAAGCCATAGGTAGTAAATGGGTGTACAAGATTAAGTACATACCTGATGGATCAATAGAAAGGTTCAAAGCAAGGCTTGTTGCCAAGGGATATAACCAAATTAAGGGCAAGGATTATAAGCACACCTTTTCTTCTGTTGCAAAGTTTCCTACTGTCATGATTCTTTTGGCTTTAGCAACTATGAGAAATTGGGCACTCCATCAACTGGACGTGAACAATGCATTTCTCCATGGTTTCTTGGAGGAGGAAGTATACATGCAGCCACCTGAGGGGTATGAGGTACCTAAGGCAGGCATGGTTTATAGACTAAAAAGGTCTCTCTATGGTTTAAAACAAGCATCCGGGCAGTGGAATGCTCAGTTGTGTATTTTTCTTACTAAAAGGGGCTATAAACAGTCAATGAAAGACTACTCATTGTTTGTTAAACAAACATCAAGAGGTATTGTTGCTGCTTTGGTCTATGTTGATGATCTTCTGATCACTGGTGATGATGATCAAGAGATATCTGCAATAAAGGAGGCCTTGCACAAGGCTTTTACTATCAAAGATTTAGGCCTAGCCAGATATTTTCTGGGCCTTGAAATTCAGAGATCATCCTCAGGGATGTACTTGCACCATAGAAAATATGTACTTGATATAATTGAAGATCTACACATGACAGAGTGTAGAGAAGCAAAGTTTCATTTACCTACAGGTCTAAAATTGTCTACAGATTCAAGGGAGATTTTGCAAGATCCTGAAAGGTATAGAAGGCTCATAGGAAGGTTGTTGTTCTTAAACCTTACTAGACCTGATGTCACTTATGCTGTACAACATCTCAGTCAGTTCATGAGCCAACCTAGACAACCACACTATGATGCTGCCTTACATGTGGTGAAATATTTGAAAGGAAATACCTCTATAGGCCTGTTCTATCCTGCTATATCTCAACCTGATGTTACAACCTACTGTGATGCTGATTGGGGAGCATGTGCATTCAGTGCAAAGTCCTTAATTAACATGGTATTGTGTTTTTCTTGGACAATCACTTATATCCTGGAAGACTAAGAAGCAGGCAACTGTCTCCAAATCTTCTGCTGAAGCAGAATACAGAAGTCTATCTATGACAACTAGTGAACTGGTATGGGTTCATGAATTCTTACAAGCATTACATGTTAACTCTCCCTTGCCCATTCCTTTATTCTGTGACAACAAAGCTGTTATCCACATAGCAGAGAACCCAGTCTTCCATGAAAGAACAAAGCACATCAGAATTGATTGTCACTTTGTTAGAGAGCAACTACAACAAGGCTTTGTACATCCTCAGTTTGTCAAGAGCAAGGTGCAGCTGGCTGACATATTCACTAAAGCCTTGGGAGAGAAACATCACTCTTATCTTTCTTCCAAGTTGGGACTTGTTGGAATCCCATCAAGTCCAACTTGAGGAGGGGATATAAGATTATGCTATATGTTCCTTATGCTTTCTTTGTCTCACATTTACATTTCCTTAAGTCTTATTGCTCTTTATGTAAATAAGGCATGTTAGGGAATGTGCCTCTCACGTGCCAAGACACCCTTTATAAGGGATTCAGGGTTTTCAGGGGTTCTGTAATAATGAGAGAGGATCTGTATTGATGGGACTGTAGGTCAGCCGTCACATCAGCTTTTTCCAATCCCGAAATTGATTGCTTCCAATCATGATGCAAGGTTTCTATTTCTGCTTGATGGTTTCTATTTCTGATCATTGATTTGTGCTCTTCATTGCCTAAGATCTGTAGTGTTGAGCAAATTTGAGCTTACAGCAGCTCAGTTTTACAATAATAACCCCATCTCTAACGGTTTTTCCAAAATTTCTTTAATATGGGAAAACAAAATACATATTTTTTAAATTATTTTATTTGAAACAAAAGCGGGCGAAACCATTCTAGCCAAGAGCATCCCTACGGACAAGATCAGCAAGCTCAGAGTCGTTAGGGATAGATGGACTTGAGAAGACATGACCAAGACGCGTCAGGCGGTCAGCCACCCGGTTGATTTCCCTGTAAATGTGACGAATTTGAACTGAAGCGAAACAACGCAAAGAGATAGATAGGTAAGAAGTTATCATTTCAACTTCCCCAAGGAAAGATCATAATCCTTTAAGACAATTTATAATAGTGAGATTGTCCCCTTCAATGAAAAGATGATTAAGGTGCAAATATGAGGCCGCTTGTATTCCCTTCCATAATGCGTAACCTTCAGCACCAATGACTGAGTTCATGCAGGGGCAAATTGTGCCAGTCCCTGAACTGATTGGATTGCCCATATGGTCACGGATGATAAAGCTGAAGCTACCATAGTTTGATGCTGTTAGTGATAGATTACATATTTACATATTGTATAGTGTATGAGCCTACTGGCTCATACTCAGTCTTATTCACTTGTAATCTATATATATTGACGTTATGAGGAATGAAACTCTAAGGAGGATTTTATATCAATCATACAATTCTACATGGTATCGAGCTTTCTCTTCCTAGCGGAACCCTAATTCGATCCGCCGCCTCTACCACCCCTACCCCCCCCCCCCCCCCCACCCCTTCCGCCGCCTCACTCTCGACCCTCCTGGCCCCCGCCCCCGACACCTCCCTCTTCCTCTTCCGCCGCCCCTCTCCCTCTCCCTCTCCCTCTTGGCACCATAACCGACAACCCCAAGCCTCCATTCCACTCCGCCCTCACAATCTCCAATATAAAAAATTGCATCCCGGTCATCCTTGATCAAGACTCTAGTTCCTATACCACTTGGTTTCACCTCTTCAAGACTCATGTGAAAGCTCATAAGATTCTCCATCATATCGATTCCATAGTCAATCGTCCCGCCTCTGAAGACGATGATCTTTTCGCTCAACTCGACACCATTGTTCTCCAATGGATCTACAACACCATCTCCAAAGATCTATTGACCACCATCCTCGACATCGGCGACAACGTCATGGGTGCCTAGAACAAGCTTCGGAACCTCTTTCAGGACAACAAGTCAATCCGTGCCGTCTACCACCTAGAGCACGAGTTCTCAAGTTGCAAGCTTGTTTCTTTCCCGTCCATTACCGCCTACTGTCAGCAACTTAAAACCCCGTCCGATCAATTGGTCGTCGTCGACTCCAAACCTAGTGCCACCCGCCTCGTCCTCTAGGTACTTTCGGGTCTCCCTTCTTAATACAATGTTGTTGCCACCCATATTCAGCAGATCGAACCACTGCCCTCTTTCGAGAAAACCCGCTCTCAGTTGATCCTGGAGGAGACTCGTCTCCACTTTGTTCGGGACAAGGTTGCTCTTGGACATGTTCGTATTCTTCATGTCTCATCCTACTGATATCTTCACCAAGGGTTTACCTCGTCAATTGTTTCTCGATTTTCGGTCCAGTTTCACTATCCGGGAACCTCCACTTTCGATTGCGGGGGTTTGATAGATTACATATTTACATATTGTATAGTGTATGGGCCAATTGGCTCAGGCTCAGTCTTACTCACTTGTAATCTATATATATTGACGTTATAAGGAATGAAACCTTAAAAAGGATTTTATATCAATCATACAATTCTACAGATAGAGCCCCGTCGAAATTGATCTAGCAATTAGATGGTGGTTTAAACCATTTGGTTTTTGATCTTTTTTGTGTGCAGTCAATTGGTGTAATGTCTTTGTCCATCAATTTGGCCATGGTCCATTATAAAAATTTGAAAAATGCATCTGATGAAAAATTTATTAAATAAAAAATACTTAAAATTTTCTAAAACCTTATATAATATATCTCCGAGAAACCCCATCCCCATATATATATACCATCAACACAAACAAGGCGGCAATTAAGTAGGCAGTCCGGTACTAATTAAAGAGACTACAAAGTTGCAAAAATGTAGCCAATTAACAAAGGTCTTAAGTTAATCTGTTAATTAAAGTGAGAACCAGCATTTCCTGGTTATAAACATGACCCCACTAATCCCCCCATTAAACAGTAGCTTTTGATAATTAATTTAATTTAGCTCGAATTTGTATGCCAAAAGGAAACATAAGTTGACATGAGAGCTACTTTGATGTGATTCATCCACATGCCCACTGTACCTTTGTCTCCTCTTTGGTACTTAATTTGGAGTTGTTTGCCTTACTTGATCTAATTAATAAGTACATATATTCCTAAACCCTAACCCTAATTAGCCGCCCTAATTAACCCTTGAATTGTTCTTATCCCCTCTTCTCCACCTTTAATTAGCCCTCCATAATCACATTGGTAATTATCTCATATATATATATATGAATATATTAAGCATGTGAATTGACAATTCATACATTTTTAGCATTGATATGGTATGAAACATTCAAAAAACGTTTATGCATGATTCAAAATATATATTAACATATTAATTGAATCTTTTGATTCATAATTAATTGCTCGATCATAAACAGTAACACAATGTAGTACTCAGTAATTGATTAAATGGATCATTGAGTGGGCCAAAACTATGAAAAACTGACCTTACAAATCCAATTGCCCAAGTGTGCCCAAGTGTGGATGAAAACAGTGGAGATCCCTGCTACACATGTATACACCCCTCTCTACCTTATAAAAATATTTTAACATTTATTTTAACTTAAGAAACTATAAAAATTATATTTATATTACTAATATCTATTTTTATTTATTTATAAAATTTTATTATTTTGAAAAATTATGTTTTATAATTTATAACAATTATAGTTTTTGTTAAATATTGCCTTTTTAATTTTTTAAAAATAAAATTTTATAAATATATGTTAGCAATATAAATATAATTTTTAATTTTTTTTAAGATAAAATAAATGTTAAAATATTTTTATGATGTAGGGAAGGGAGTATAATGTGGAGTATCCGCACTGGGATGCACACCACGAAAACTAATACTACAAATCCAATTGGCCAAGTCTGAATGCTCCGTGTATTATTTAATTATTTTAGACATAAACAAATATATTTAAACTTTTTTTTAATAAAATTGTTTGATTATTTATATTTTATACTTATATTGATATATTTATAAAATTTTATAATAATAATTCATATTTTAGGAAAATAGAAAAATTATTTTTGCGGTACAAGACATTTTTTTTTCCCTTATTCGAGGAATGTCCCCGTGCTTGTTTAATTAGCTTTATGTCCACGGACTCTTTTAATTTTAATCCGCCTCTGTTCTGAACAGCTCCCAAATCCTTTTTCAAGGTTGTCCTCCCTCCTCCTCCTCTCGATCCCCCACCACAGATCCACTATCTGAGCCAATGTTTTCGAACTCCCGTTCCACTTTGATGCGGAAGTCTCTATCGAGGAGATCGATGACTTCTTGCGGTTCATCGTCTCCGAGAACGATGTCATCGCTGATATCCGAGCCGATTCCGTCGAGATCTACTCGTTTTGTGTCGGTTCTACCTCCCATCGTCCTCGAGTTCGTAGTTGGCTTTCGCAAGGTACTCTAACGACGATTTGGTGGTGACTTTGCCCAAGGACGGCGCCGATGACAGAGCATGGAGAAATCCGGAGGCGGCACCTCCATCGGTCGAGTCCGAATCCGCTCCTCGCCTCCCTCGAGAACAGAGATTGAAGCCCAAGCGGCGGCGTTAGTGGTTCGATGATGAGCCAGAGACATGGACGCAGGAGAGTGAGGAGGAGACTCAAGCGGTTCAGATCCGGCGGAACCTCGCTGAAGAGGCGATTGAAGTAGAGATCGAGGTTGTGGCCGCCGCCAGAGAAGGAGAGGTCTTCGAGGAGGAGCTTGGAGACGCGGTTGTGGGAGCAGGGGTTGGCCCAAATTTTCAGCAAACAGACGGCGATGGAGTTGATGCAAATTTGTACTAATTAGAAAAAAGATTATATTTTGCTTACTAATAATTAAGCAAAATATAAAATTAAGAAAATTTAAAGTCTCATAAACAATTAGTTTGTTGTCAAGCAACTTCGGCGTCAACAACGTCGACATAAGCAACTTCGACATCAACAGTATCGGCGCCAGCAACTTTGGTGTCAGCAACTTCGGCGTCAGCAATGTGGGCGTCAACAACGTCGATGTCAGTAACTTCGGTGTCAGCAACGTCGACGCCAACAACTCCGGCGTCAGCAACTCCGGTTTCAACAACTTGATCCGGTGTCAGCAACACGGTGGACATTTAGCTAATATGGATAGATATATTGTTGGACAAAATGCTAATAAAGGCGGAAAATATGAACATTCTAGTAAACCCCCCTTGATTTTCGGTCAAATTAACGGAGTGTCCACCAAGTGTGGCAAATTGGGGTTTTGTCCACGTAAAATTTTATGGACAAAATTGCCCTCCTAAACCTAAAACGGTGCCCCCCTCCCATCTAGTCGATGAATCGGCTCCTGCTCTCCTCCGTTCTACTCTCTTTCTCCTCCTCCCATCTAGTCGATGGATCTGGAAGTTGTGCTCCCTCGACGGAGTGCCGGAAATCGTCGCGGCATCGGAAGCAGCGATTGCCCCGAACGATTGCCTCCCGGAGTTGTCCTCTCCTTCTCCGATCGATTGCCCCAGCCGATTACCACTCGACGAAGGCGCAAATATGGAAGTTGTCCTCTCCATCGACACCTAAGGCGCAAATATGGAAGACGCAAATCAGGAAGGCACAAATCTAGAAGTTGTGCTCAGATCTGGAAGTTGTGCTCAAGGACGGCGGGGACGGATCAGAACCGACGGAGCGGGAACGATCACCGCAAGATCCTAGGAAGGGGAGACGGCGGAGGGAACGGCCACCGTAAAACCTGCCTCGGCGTGCTCCGCGCCTTGCCTCCCCTTTGAATCTCGTCCTCGTCTCGCCGCAAGACCTGCATCACGGATTCGATGACTCTGGCGAGACTTTCTCCCTCTCCGATCATCGATACGCTCAGATCCGCATGATCGACGAGGCTCTCCGATTCACCGGCGTTTCTGGTTCATATTTCCATCTTCTTCTCGAATCTCTTCTCTCTCGCTTTCAATTTCAGCACCACTGGCCTCTCGTCTCCAATTTTAGCAAGCCGATACTTAATTGTTGTTTGATTAATCTCTCACTTAACAGTTCACTTGTTTAATTGTTGTTCTTGTGTCATGGTGTTGCTTTTGCTGAAATGCTTGGGTACTCATATATACACTAATATGCTTTCTTTAGGAATTCGATAAAGGTTGATTTGAATAATAATGCATTTATCTTAGAGCCTAATAGTTCAAAGTTCAAAGTTCCTTCCTGTATAGTTGTTTCTGGTCATGTTTAATGTTAGATAAATCTGGTCATCTTCAAACAGAGCATACTAGGTATTTTCAGCATTTTGAAATTGCGCCAGACATCATTTCAGCTTGAATTTTCAAAAACTAGCCTGATCTAGGACAATTAATATGGATGTATATACATTTGACGTTCTATGTATATATACTACAATTAAGGCCTAATGTGGCGGATCAAAACCGCCACAAAAGACCTATTGTGGCGGTTTTTACCCGCCTCTGTTGCTCGCGTTGCATTAGCTCTATTGTGGCGGTTATATAACCTAATGTAGCGGTTTTTTGTCATAATGAAAAACCGCCACAATGTGTTTAAGAACCGCCACAATAGGTTTAAAAAACCTCCACAATAGAACAATCCAATGTGACAATTTTCACCCTTTCTATGCAGCGGTTATTGATCTAATGTGGCGGTTTTCCAAAGTATTGTAACAATTCTTTGAACAAATGTAGCGGTTTATAAAGGCTAATATTATGGTTTTATCATCAGATGAAACCGCCACAACAAACCGCCTCAATAGAACAACTGCCACAATAAAATGCTACATTAGGTCCTAATTGTATACACTAATATGCATCCTCTTGTTGTCATGCTTGTTGCTCTTGTATGTTTATATATATAAACACCCTGTACAAGCCTAGTATTTTAATCCGTTGGTATGTGCATCTTCAAGTATTACAGTAGTTTAGAAAGATCCTTTGTGTCCATAAATGTGAACAAGCTAAAATTTAATCAATTTGCAGGCCTTTACAAATGTTATGATTTCTTGCTTTCCCCTTTTATATTTTTTATACATATTTTTGCAACTAATATATACTGAAATAAACACTGAAATGCCGAAATGCTTTAAATCTTCTTTAAAAGCCTCTTAGCTCAATGCTAGAGCGATGTGCTTATGCGCAAATACGTGGGTTCGAATCTCGCATATGCTAAATTTTATATCCCGTAACATGGTTTCAGCAACTTCGGTTTCAGCAACCATTTCAGCATCAACAAAGTTGATGAAATCAAGGTTTCAGCATCGACAACGTTGCTGAAACTCCGATTTTAGCATCAACAACGTTGCTGAAACCGGGGTTTCAACAACTCTGGATTCAGCAATTTCGGGAAAAAAAAAATACGCGGAAACAAAAAAATTGTTGAGGGGGGCACATGGGGCACCCGGGGGTATAATTTCAACAAGTTCGTTTCAGCAGTGTCAGCAATATAAGTGGACATTTTAGTAATATGGAGAGGGTGGTGGACAATTTCCTAATATAGGCAAAAAAATATGGCCTAGTAACTGTCCCTTGATTTTTTAGTTATTAAAAGTATAGTTTTTCATGATACATGTTATTACACGTATAGAATATAAACATAACATTTGTTTTTTTTTTTAAAAATAGTCCTAATTTATTCTCAAAATGATTAAATGATACATCGAATTTATCGAATGATCCACCCTGTATTTGAATTATCACGTATATGAATCTACACACAACTCTTCATTTCTTGGACCTACCAGTCCAAATGTTCGAGCAACTATAGTTAAATTATTTTTAGTAAAATATATGTTTAAAAAAAAATTAAAACATGTTATATATGTTTTATTTTTTTTAAAACATATATTTTAATAATTAAAGTTTATAGACATGTTAATATAAGTTTATAGAGTATAAATATAATTTTTAAATTTTTTTAATGTAAATTTATATCCGAGATAATTAAATGTAACACCGAGTGTAATAAAAAGTGTTATAGGAGATCTAAATTGAGAAATGAGTGATCTATGAAGACTATCCTAGCTTAAATAAAGACAAAATTTAACAACATATATGAGATTATTGATTAAATTTCTTAGTGTCAATTAGTTTCGAATTATGATATAGATTTTCGGCCAAATTAGAGAAATATACACGTTTTGGTAAAAATTGCAAAACTATACATTTTATATTTTTAACCCTAATCTCTCTAGATCTCTCTCCAGATCTCCCCGCCGCCCTCCTTCCTCGTCCTCCACCTCCGATCTCTCTCCTTATGCTGGAGCATCAAGATCCGCCTCTCGCAAACGTTCAGGGAGGCCGAGACTCTCCGGCAGGAGAACACTAATCTCCGCGTCGCTTACGGCGACCTCAGCCACCGCCTGAACCGCCTCGTCGAGGCCAATCTCGGCCACCAATACGGTCCGCCGTATTCTTCGGAGATGAACGTCGTTATGACTGTGATTGGATTCGCGGTGAGCATCTTGTTCATCGTCTTCGTCTGCACGAGGCTCATTTGCGCTCGAATTCAGTTCAGAGCCGCTCGCCGTTCCTACCAAATCTGATCCAGATCCGATCTCGCCACTGTAATTATTTCTCAATCATCTCTCCTTGCCAGATTTCGGTTCAGTGATCATACTCCGTTTTCATTTTCAATATTCTCCGCCATTGATTTCGTTTGCAAGCTTTACTGTTGCGATATCGAACTGGATTTCGCTCTCTCTCGCTCGGGATGGATTTATCGGAGATCCGCCGATTTGCGATTGCGCTTGCGCTTGGTGAGAGCAACAACGACCGGTATGTGTGCGATGGGAGTCCGCTCGGTACTCCGTCGATGAGCCAGATCTCCCTCCTCTCATGCTCTGCCTTCATCTTCATCCTCCACCTTCATCGAGTTAGATCTGCGCGATTTCGGCATTGGAGAGGTTAAAGGAGTTCGCTGATGAGGCTAAGGATGCTGTTAACAATGGTCTGGTTCCTCCTCCGAGCCACATCATATGCCCTATGCTTAAGGTATGTATGTCAGCCTTGAATTAAATTGGCCTTTTTCTGAAAAGAAGCAGTGCAGCATAAGAGAAGGGGCTCCGACCTCTATTGTTGACAGTGCAGCGTAACTTGTCTTCTAGTAGAAACTACTAGGCTCAATTTTATATTCCACTTGAATTCAACAGAATTGCCTTCTTCCCTGCAGTTGGAACATTACAAATCAATAGTTCAATTTGCTTTCATATTGCATTTGGATCTTTACTGTGTACTCGTTGAATTCAGTGGTAATATGCTAGTGTTTAATCAATTTACATGACTTGAGCAATAAATATATTTGACATTTCATTCAACAACAGTGTGGAATTAAGATGACCAGGTTCTTATTTCTAGGAATATCAGAATTAGAAAACAGTTCCTTAACATGGAATAATCGCCTTGGCACACAAAGTTCTTGATTTCTTAGAATCACTCTCATAAGATGTTATATATGTAGATATATATGAATGCTTGACTCCTTAGAAATTGGGTTGTTTTTTAGTGCTGACGTCGTTTTTATGAGTATTTTTTAGTGCTGACATCGTTTTTATGCGTATTTTTTAGTGCTGGCATCGTTTTTAATTTGATATTATATATGTAAGTATATATGTATGCTTGAGTCCTTAGAAATTAGTTTATATAAATAGTTGGATAATATTGGAATCGGTTTACTTAAGTTGAAGCTTTAGGTGGTTGATTTTTTTTTTGTGAGTAATGCAATTTATCTCCAATTTATTTTAATGCTGACATCATTTTTAGTTTGATATTATATATGTAGGTATATATGTATGCTTGAGTCCTTAAAAATTGGTTTATTTTTTAGTGCTGACATAGTTTTTATGCGTATTTTTTAGTGCTGACATCGTTTTTAATTTGATATTATATATGTAAGTATATATGTATGCTTGACTCCTTAAAAATTGGTTTATTTCTTAGTGCTGACATCGTTTTTATACGTATTTTTTAGTGCTGACATCGTTTTCATGCATATTTTTGTGTAGGTATATATTTGCTGACATCGTTTTTGCAATATAAGAGATGGATGAGGAAAGAGGTCAGCATTGTCGGCGTCGAAAAATTCTTTGTTTTAATTGTTTACCGTTATTCTTTGTTTCTCACTACCAAAAATAAAATAAAATATTCGTTTCTTTTTTATTGGTAGAACACTCCTTTGTCTCTTTGTTCTACCCCTTTTATATTTTTAATGGCTTAATACGTCAAATATATTGATCTTCGATGTCATCATTGTCGACGTCAGCATCCTCGTAGAGGGTGTGAGCAATGCTGACGTCAGCATTCTCGTAGACGGCGTCAGCATTGCTGATGTCAACATTTCCGTCGTCGGCGTCAGCATTGACGCGTGGACAAAAAAACCTTCCTTGTAAACGGTGTCAGCATTGCTGACGTCAACATTCCCGACGTCGGCGTCAGCATTGGCGCGCGAAGAAAAAAAAAACTTCCTTGTAAAACGGTGTCAGCATTGCTGATGTCAACATTCCCGACGTCGGCGTCATCATTTATGCGCGAAAAAAAAACCTTCCTTGTAAACGGCGTCAGCATTGCTGACGTCAACATTTTCGACGATGATGTCAGCACTGACGCGCGCAAAAAAAATAAAATTGCTGACGTGGAGGGGGCACGCTAGAGGGGGAGGGGGGCACATAGGAGGGGCAAGGGTTGTGTATAGTTTTGCAAAATTCCCACAACTTTGTATAGTTTGCTAATTTGGCCTTTCTATTTGTATACTTTGCAAATTGACCCAATTAATTATTGGCCCATGAACGGTTTGTACGTAGTTACATATCCTTGATTTGGTAAATAAAGAGCGGTTATTACAGAGTTCGAACCGGGGACGTAGTTACATATCAAAGACACTATATTGACAAAGTGATCATATTTGGTTTAATACACATGTGACATATATTTACCTCTTTGATACATGAAGTACTATACAAGCCTGAACGAACCCCACGGTTAATACAAAGTACACAAGTAGTCCCTACTACGTAAGTAGTAAAGAGAGGCGAGGTAAAAGTACACGAAATCTGTACAAATTGGCGCACTGTAACTGTTAATCTACTGCTATGTTATAAGGTCTGTTACTGCATAATTTTACTGTGATCATGGGCTCCCAACTCCTCTGTCCATAAATTGATATAAAAATAATGCTTAAATAAGGTTTTATAATGGATGATTGAATAAGGTTTTATGATAGGCTTTATTTTATGCAAACTTATTCAAATTTAAAAAAAAATGAAAAGGGTTTTTAATTGGTTTTGAGGATTTTCCTCAACTAATCAAATTTGGTGGGAGAGTGGGGTGTGTTTTATCACACACGTTCTCATCCTCTTAAAAGAGGGTTTTTAATTTTCAGAAGGGTGTGCAGTGTTTTTCCCACCTTCTTCCTCTTTTCCTCTCTGTGGAAAAATTGTTCTGAGTTCCTGGTTGATTCCATCTCTTCGATTACGAGTGCGCGTTTTTTAAGGACGTTGTGTAACCTTGGGGAGCGATGCCAAGAAGTCGACTTGCACCGTGGTTGGGGCGTAATCGCTTCTAAAGTAGTAGGTTCAGATATATATCACGCCACAGCTCTGAGCTGATGCTCTCGTCCGAAATATTTGACTTGTATCAAAATATTGAGTTTGACACCACCAAGACAGAAGAGCACTTGGGTGGTGGTCCAAAAAAACGACTCTGACACCACCCAAAATATGGCTTTATATAAGGAAAAAAAAAAAAAACTTGTAATTACCACCAAATTTTATTCTCCAATTATACGTACCTTAATGGATCTCACTCCCAAACGCAATTCATTACAATGCATGGCATGACGTACACCACAACTCCATTGAATTGTTTATTAATTGATCGATCGAGTATTGACACATCTACATCTCACATTTGCAACCTTTAATTTTGCCGATTCGTTAATGTGATCGATCTTGTCATGGCCATGTACGTATATGCACATTTAAAATGCTTTTGTTGCTGCGTACAATTATAGGGCAATTCAATGATATAATGATACACTTTCCCTTATCCATAACTTACATGTGAATATGTAACACTTCCAATAACAACAATAACTCAGCATATCTTATCGAAACGAGGGTTATGAGATCAAGATATATACATTCATACACGTTTCGAAAGACTGGTGTAAATAGAACCATAGATAAAGGAAACATGAAAGAAGGGTGCAAATAATCACACGAGACAACCGAAAGCACTTAAAATAATATGGACTTGTTTATTGTATGGATATGTACCTCTTTGTTGAGATATATATATATGTTGTTTGGCAAACTATAACTAACTTTTCGGAGCTTGTGATTTTGATATTATTTAGTTTTAAATATGAAATAAATATAAGATTTTAGTTTAATTGATTTTTGAAATCATAGCTTTTTCATCAACTATTCGATCACCCAAGCTTTTCGGAGATAGCTTATGATTTTTTATTCACGAGTTTCAATCAGTCATCCTAACAGCTAGGTCTTCCAAACAATATACTAACCTATTAACCTATATTTAACACAAATTAATAATACACCAGGTTCAGCTACACAATCAACATCAACTACTCCATATGTAGTAGCTACCTTTTTACCAAACATAGCCATGAACAGACCAAAGAGACATTGAAAATATGAATGAACAAGTCTTAGCATATAAGTTAGTGGATTACTCCTCCTATTGTTAATTGATTTTAGAATAGACCTCACTCAACCTATGTGCTACTGCTAGGCTACTATAGCACGCAAGCGCTCGTGCACACCCCCTAGATACGAGTCCCAACGGACTTCAATAATCTTGTAAAGGTATGATATGTCACCTAGCTAAACTTTATCTAATTTTTTTTTTATTAGGTAAAAATTCGAGGTCAGACAAGCCTGGACCTCGAAGGCCGACAAGTCGGCAGACGGAAAATCGTCTAAACAAATACAAAATACAAAGATGGTGCTAGATACAAGCAAAACACTCTACAAAAGTAAAACTAAAAACAACCAGACCGAAAGGGATGAGGACGTAGACGAAAGACGAAAGCCAAGCACTCCCATACGGCAGCACCACAGGCCAGCGGCACATCAGGAGACACCTGTGGGCAATGAAGACGAACCTCCAAGGAAACAGTCTTCCAGAAAAAGGAGACGCCTCGATACACACTGCCACGGCCCCAGCCTGTCCTGACTCCGACTGCCAGAACCCCATCACGCGGAAAGAAAGTCCAGTCTCACCAAATGCAGAGCCAAACATCGCCTGAATCGAGACGCACCAGAAACCCAAGCGGGAAATAACTAACCCTACCGGGAATTATTATGATATAATTTAGTTTTATTTTGATATAATTTTGTTATTTATTTTTATTTATAGTTTGCTTGGGCAACTTTGGACCCAAGGCAAAAGCCTTGGGCCCAAAGCAAATAAAGTAGGTTGATTTCTCCAAGTCCGGGCCACCTTCGGGCTCAAGGTAGGCCCAAAGCTAAGAGAAGCATGACCCGGAGAAGAGGAAACCAACGAAGGGATTTGCAAAATCTGAACGCCGCCAACAAGCAGAGACGAAGTAGAGCCAGAGCCAGCCATGCTCGGCGCGAAACGTCGGCCGAACAGAGAGGAAGGGCTGGCAAAGGTGGGGGATTCTGATTTCGTAGCAACTGAGGAGGAAGGGGAGGAAGGAGGAAAGTGGCGAGGCGCATCAACCAAACCTCATCCCACACCAGGCCGAATAGACGGAGATCAGCGGGAGGAAGGGGAACCATCTTCGACACCGAACCCAGGTTGACAGGAAGAAGGACTCATGGCTCCCAACCAGGCGGGAGCCGATGGAGATCCGAGGAGGACGAAAGGGCTAAACGAAAGGAGGCTAACCCTAACACCCCAAGCTCCGAAATTCGAAGGCAATTCGATCGAATCAGTTGAGAAAGACAAGGAAAACGAGATCCTCGCACAAGGGTCTGCAAAAGCCCCAAAAACTTAGAGCAAATTGTTTAAGGTTTTGAGTTTGGCCATCCATGGCTTCACTGGGTGATTACAACCTTTCCCAAATCAAAAGGAGAGATTCATTCGACCTCCGAAGAGGAGATTTTTAGCCTCCGAGGAGGTGATTCTTTTGCCTCCGAAGAGGGGGTGGTCGGGCCAGCGAAGCCAGCGGTGGTGGACTGCGGTACTGGAACGCCAGATACCGAAATGGCTTTTCTCTTTCTCTCTCAAGAGAGTTGCCTTTTCCTCAGCTAAACTTTATCTAATTAATTATATTTGTGTAATGTGTATTTATTATCTCTTAAACTTTATCTAATTAATTATGTTAGTTGTGTAATGTGTATTTATTATCGCTTAGTTGAGATAATATTTTCCCTAAGATTGTATCTTTTTTTTTAACAAGGCAAGGATTTGGGGTTGATCAATCACGGTTGTACTACCACCTAAAAGCGTCCTTTCAGATGAGAGCATGAAGCTCTAAATCGGAACTCCAATTAGGAGAGTTGGAGCCTTGAGCCAGATGATCTACACGATCGGCCGCCATGTTAGCTTCCCTGAAAATGTGGGAAACAGAGACCACATCAAAGGACCGAAGCAGAATGAGAGCGTATGTGATATAAGCATTTTGATCTCACAGGGGGTCTTTCAGACTCTTTTGATCGCGTTAATTACCGTCAGACAATCACCAATCCCCCTCTTCCGGACTTCCACATGTAATTTATTATTGCTTGCAGCCCAGTGCCTCGGCTTGCAAAGATTGTATCTTTTATAGTTCTATTTAATAATTTATCTACTAAAGTCCGTTGGGTCTCGGGATCGGGGGTCGTGTGCACACGTGCACCCTTACGCTAATAGCCTATCACATAAGCCGAGCGGTGTTTCATTCTAAAACCAATTGACAATAGGAGAAGTAATTCACTAGGTTATATACTAAAACTTCTTTATTAATATTATTAATGTGTGACTCTTTTGATCTCTTCACATTTCATTTTCTCAACAATATCAAAACTTCTTTATTAATATTATTAAAAAATGGACCCCCGTCCCTTGAGAAGAACGCGCTTTCACGCGCTCCCTTTTCCTCTTGTCGAAACCTTCCCCAACCCTAATTCTCAGATCGCTTTCATGTATTCTCCGGCAAGATTCTGGCTGGTCTGTGCCCTTTGCTTCCAAATCACATATCCTTGTGCTATTATTGCCTTATTCCAGGCAAATCCCCTTCGGTTCTAGGGCTTTTTCGCTCAATTTATCTTCGAAGTTCCTGGTTTCCTGGTCTCTGTGTTGCGAGGTCTTCCAGGCCAAAATCCCTATAATAGAGCGATTATGTTGTATCCTCTTTCGCCTTGGTGGTCTCTTGATCTGAAATTGCAAGGATCGAAGGCTGATTCAAGTATCCGGGCACCTGTTAGAAAGAATTTCAGAAAACGGAAAAAATTACCTTCTTGGGGAAGGATGTACTGGTCAGTTCATGCTTGGACGGGGCGGTCTCGGTGTCGGTTGTTTCTCAGGTATGCTTCTCTTTCTTCCTTTATTTCACCAAATAATAGTGTAAACATCCTCCTTCTCAAGAAGAGGATCGTGAAAAAATCCCTCTGCGGAGGGCGGTCCATTTATACCTGGCTTCTGTTGGGTGTTGTGGAACCACCTACAACCGGCATTCCTTTGTTTTCTCTTACCTTTCCCATGGTTGAAACTAACATGTCGACTTTTCTTTATGTCTTGGGTCCAATGAGGAATTCTTATGGAATACACAACCTCATGGTGAAAGATACCTCTTTCCCATGCCCTAAATCCCGAAAGGGTTATGAAAAATGTAATTTGATCCGTGCTGAGGGGGTCTGGATCCCCAATGATGCCCGCTACCCAATATTTGCTGATCAGGGGTGTCAAGCTGATGCTGTAATAGTGGTTTCAATCATCTCTGTCA
Organism: Persicaria tinctoria; assembly: GCA_037127255.1. Lineage (NCBI taxonomy): Eukaryota > Viridiplantae > Streptophyta > Magnoliopsida > Caryophyllales > Polygonaceae > Persicaria > Persicaria tinctoria. Next base: position 6,859,527 of record JBANSL010000020.1, read on the forward strand.
TCCCCCATGTTACGAGGTTTGGCACTCCGATTTCGGGGTCGCATGTGGAATATTTTCAGCTTCCCGCTGATGATGACGACTCATCCTTTCGGATCGTATATCCCTCAGGTACTGTTTGTGTGGTGCCTCTCAAAGAGTTCTTTCTGGTAACTTGTCCACTACTCCATGGATGCTTCTTTGGGGCTGTGCTTATTCTATCATGGTATATATGTAGAGCTTGGCTCACATTTGCTAATGCTTGTTATCTATGGTGGTTGATGCAAGTTCATGCCCATGTCTTGATATATATTGTCTGTCATAATAGTGTGGCGAAGAAGTTTAGAAAGTGGATGGCGGGTTTACGTTATATATCGAGAGGCTCCGTTTTTCTAAATGCCTCTTCAATCCCTATTGATGTTACTTTGGGCTTGTATACCTCGGATACTTCTTTAGTTTCCCTCTACATAGTTGTTGATGATGATGTTTTTTGTGATGATACTGAGTTCAGTGAGCTTTCCAATTCGTGGCTAAGTTATCTGCCTCCTTAGTTTCTCCTTGCAATATACCTTCAGATTGTTGTAAGTCTGAGCTGCAGGTTGCGGGGTTATTATCAAAATTTGTATCCTACAACCGTAGTGGAAACTTTGGGGTATCCATGTGGGTGTTGTCCAAACTGAAGGGAATGTGTGCTATACCTTATTGGGGGAGTCTTCCTTTGCTCATTGATACATATGTTTCTAACCATGTCTACAACATTGGGTGCATGCACCTTCGGACCTGCTGGGAGTATTTGGTATCCACATTTGGTGACATGCTCATGAAAATTATGATTTGTGTTTATTTTAAGTATTGCTTCATATATATGTATCTTATGGATACTGTTTGGAACATGAACTTCATTGTAGACACTAACGGTTTGGCTGGTGATTATATTTGCATATATGGCCTAATTACCTGCTTATTGATCAACCTTAACATTGAATCAAGTATGAAGAGATCTCCAAAGAAAATGGTCGCTTTGGTGGCTATTTGGCACCTCTGGATTAGTTTTGTAGGTGTTCTCCACACTTTGTTGGTGTATAGCCCTTCCTCTCTATGGTTTCGTTTGTATAATCTCTACGGTGAAGGCTGGAATGAAAAATTGTATGTGACTGATTATCCATTGATGTTAATCCATGAGGCTATCTGTATGTATTTGTTGTGCACATCATTTCAAACAATGACTTTTAGTCACACTTACCCCCCTTTCGAGGGCCTAAAAAATGTCCCCAAACAAACCATCTGTTTGGGGCCTATATCATCGACAATCGACTCCAGTTTGAGCACGCTTTGGTTTGTATATTCAAGTAAATCAGATTACACTCTATACAGCTTCAATCCATGTACTTTTTTCATGGATATTGTGAACAAAAAAGGACCCTCATTCTCTTACCAACTCTTGAAAGTTTGCTATTCTAATATTCAAATTCTTCTGACAAACTTGTCCGGCATGAGATTGATAACCTCTCCTTCTCATGCCAAAAATAGTTATAAATGAGATTAAGCTTTTGGAATTGCAGAGGAATTGGAAAAACAACCTTTTGGGTCGACATAAATACTTGGTGTAAAAATGAACATATCCAATTGTTGGCATTAGCAGAAACGAAAACAGAATCTATTCCAGACGAGAAAAATTGGAAATATGCAGGGTTTGATAATGCTATTTGGTCTCCTGCCTCTGGTCGGTCCGGAGGTCTTGGGGTAATGTGGAAGGACCACCAACTATCGGGTGAATCTCTCTCTGTCGATATCCACCTTTCGAGGATTATTGGTATCCGCTATGAAAACTCATCCGACGATGTTCTAATAATGATCTTGTTTGTATATGCCCCCTTCGATCCTATTGAAAAAGATGTCTTCTGGGAAACCCTGACCGAGATCATCACATCCTCTCATATTCCATGTATTGTCATGGGTGATCTGAATGAAATCTACTGTAGTAATGACAAACTGGGAGGTGTGACTATTCGCCCTTCCCGGTTTAATCGACTCATTAACTTTAAAAATGATTGTTCTCTAACCGATATACCCACTTTTGGAAACTCATTTACTTGGAGGCGATTATCTGAAGGGCATGGAGATATATTTGAAAAACTAGACCGCGTTCTAGTTCATCACACTATTTTACACAAATTCCCTAACCTAATCACTAAGAATGGTTCCTTTTCTTCATCCAACCATTGTCCTATCTCGATTACTTTTGATTGTAGTTCTACCTTCAAAGCTCCACCATTCAAATTTGAAAATATATGGCTTCAAAGAAAGGACTTTCGGAATATTGTCAAACAAGCATGGCGTAGATCCTGCTCTGGCTCTGCGATGTTCCAAGTATTTTTTAAACAGAGGACTCTCAAACAAAAAGCGAAATTATGGAACAAATCAACGTTTGGAAACATCTTCCGCCAATTAAAGGAGGTTGACGAAAAACTTCTTGAAATTCAATCGCATCAAACTAATCCCTCACTCTCCCGAGGCACATCAAGAGAAGTACATCTATTAAAGAAAAAGGAACACCTCCTTCTCTTTCAAAAGAATTTTTGGAACCAAAGGGCGAAAACCAAACACCTCAAACTATCAGACTCCAATACTTCTTATTTTCACCGTGTAGCTTCTGGTAGGAGACATAGAAAACAAATTCGCAACATTACCTCATCAGAAGGCACCCTTATTGTTGGTGAGGAGAATGTCAAAGCAGAAATTAAACGCGACTTTGAAAAAAGATTCAAGAAGGAACCAATCAATGAAAATATGCTCAATGATCTATTATGTCTTATTCAACCAGCAATTACTCTTGAAGATAACCTAGCTCTAATACATCACCCTTCTAACAGCGAAATAAAGAATGCTGTTTTTAGTATTGGTTCAAACAAGTCCCCTGGCCCTGATGGCTTCACAGCAGAGTTTTATAAAAAATACCGGGACATTGTTGGTCCCTCGATTATCAAGGCTGTCAAAGGTTTCTTTCGCTCTGGCAAACTTTTAAAACAGATCAATCACACTTTTATCTCTTTACTGCCTAAACATGATAACCCTACCTCCACTAATCACTATCGACCCATCAGTTTATGCTCCACCCTATACAAAGTAATTTCCAAAATCCTGACCGATAGACTAAAAAATATCATTGGAAAGCTAATCCATCCCCTTCAAGGGGCTTTTGTATCAGATAGAGCCATTCAGGACAATGTTCTTATTGCCCATGAAATATTTCATTCATTCAAATCCCGCAAAGGCAGTGAGGGCTGGCTAGCAATAAAACTAGATATGGAAAAAGCATATGATAGAGTGGATTGGAATTTCATACAGAAAATCCTCGAAAAATTTGGTTTCCACCCAATTTTTGTAAACTGGGTCATGGAATGCGTGACAACTGTTTCATTTTCGGTATTGGTTAATAACGGCCCTACCGATATGTTCCTACCCACTCGGGGGCTTCGTCAGGGTGACCCGCTATCCCCTTTCCTCTTTATTTTAGGAGCAGAAATACTTTCTCGCAAACTTGCGCTAGAAGCCAGCGCCGCTAACAGTCCAATAGGATTTAGATTTGGTAGAAATGGTCCATGCATTCCCTTTCTTGCATTCGCAGATGATATCATTATTTTCTCCAAAGGTAGTGTGTTTGCTAGTCTCAAAGTCAAATCCATTATTGACAATTACTGTCAAGTTTCGGGACAACGTGTAAATTACAATAAATCTAGTTTCCAAGCAACTAAAGGAATTGTGAACTCAAGGATCCAGGAGCTCTCTAATTGCTTAAATATTACTAACGAAAACACTCTTGAAAAATACCTTGGTTGTCCGATTGTCAATGGGCGAGTAAATAAGGAAACATTTGAAGAAATCATCTGTAAGTCAAAGGAACAATTGAGTAAGTGGAGAGCGAGTGCGCTCTCTCAACATGGTCGAGCAATTCTCATTGGGTCCAATCTGGCCTCGAAACCTCTTTATACAATGCAAAATTTTATGCTACCGTCATTTGTGCACCAAGAATTGGATCAAATTAATAGAAGGTTCTTCTGGAATAAGGATAATCAACACCGCCCTCTTATCAGTTGGGATAGAATCTGTAGGCCAAAGCGTTTTGGGGGAATGGGATTAAGAAAATCTAAAGATATGAATGAAGCTCTGCAAATGAAATTACTCTGAAAAATCATGGCTGAACCTGATAATGCCTGGGTTAGACTTGTTACTCATAAATATCTTGGTCAAACACACATTCTTAACTATCAAAAGCGAGGTGTTTCCTCTTGGCAATGGTCCAAGCTTACCCCACTCATTGATAAATTCAAAACGGGGTTAATTTGGTCTATTGGTAATGGGAACTCGGTCAGATTTTGGACCGATAACTGGTTATCTACCTCTCCAATTCAATCTAGGCCCGATTGTCCTAATATCTCAAATCCCGATGATTGTGTGAGTGACTACATCTTAGGTGGCCAGTGGTGGCTTGAGAAGCTTCAAGCCATCCTTCCTTCTTCGATTGTCAACGAAATTTTAGACACACCTTTACCTACGAATCAATTCGAGGATCGTCTCTACTGGTGGCCCGATCGGGAGGGGTTGTTTACCACCTCGTCTGCTTACAAACTAGTTTCTTCACAAAATTCCTTAGATATGGATAGCAACGCCTGGATCTGGACTCTTAATACCTCGCCCAAAATTTAAAACTTTTTGTGGAAAATCTCCCAAAAAGGCCTCCCGACTGCCGACCGGCTTAACCAACGATGTGTATCTGTTCCTTCTACTTGTTGTCTTTGCAACTCAGCTGTTGAAGACGACACTCACTTGTTTATTGAATGCCCTTATATGAATTTATTACACTCTTTCCCGAGGACTATCAAGTCAAAAATTTCTAATTTGATTGACCAATCACGCGACTTCAAGCCCATCCTTAACTTTATCGGACATAACTTTTCAATGAAGGATAAGGACAAACTGACGTTTACTTGGTGGACTGCATGGTACATTAGGAATCAATTCCTGTTTAGACAAGTTGCCATACCACGCACTTCTATAACAAGTCATCTCATACAAACTCACATTGATAATTGGAAGAAAGCATCTGTTTTCAATGACGATCTGAATCCGGTGGAGTTTCCCACTAAGCATGGTAACTCTGTACAGGTTAAAAAATATCAAAAGAAAAACACCTCTTGGCGAAAGCCTCCTTTTGGTGTTTATAAGCTTAATTTTGATGGATCGACGTTGTCTAACTCAAACAGTTCTGCAGGCATAATTATCCGGGACTGGTTGGGGAATCCACTACACATTGGTTTTCTTCAGCTCGGCTCCCAAACTCCTCTTAAATCGGAAGCTCTTGCCCTTAAATTAGGTGCACAAAAAATTAGACAGATGCATATAGACAAAGTACAAATTGAAGGAGATTCTCTAATAAAAATAAATCATTTGAAAAATCAGCACAAATGCCCTTGGGAAATTGAATTGATTATGTCTGATATTAAAACTCTGTTGTCGGTTGTGAAAGAAGTCTCTTTCTTTCACATTCCCCGCATGGGCAATAGAGTGGCTGACAAGGTTGCACACCTTGGCCACTCTGCCTGGGGTACCAACATCTCAAATAATTCAGGTCTACAGGACCTCATCCGTAAGGATGCTTTCGGATAGAGTTTTCTCACCCGAAATTTTTCTTAATAAAATAAAAATAAAAATAGATTGATATAATTTTTATTTTATTTTCCACAAAGAAATTTCAGTCGGCCACCCAAAGTCCAAATCGATGGAGCCTACCAAACAATTCATCTTGGTTCAATTCAATATAATGCAATCGACGGTGTGATCTTCTTAATTAGTATAATTGGTACATTAAATGGATCAGTAAAAATGATCCATATATAGAATTACGTCAAAATATATTATTTTATTTTAGTGGAGAAATTAATTACTACTCCGTATAATATTTTACCCCATTTTTTTTTTTTTTTTACCTTATCGAGAACTATAATTATTAATTAATAGTTCATTAATTACGAAAATGGCATTTTAGCTACTATAATATGTTTTTCTTAACGAAATTAACACTCTAAAATAATTTTTTATCGAATGGAGAGAGTAATATTTTAAGGTAGATCGGTGTTTTTAAACTTGCGCCTAAATAGCCGTCGAATCTAAATAGTACCTAGACGCTAGACGGTTCCCCGCCTCCTAAAATCAACCTAATGTTTTTGTAGAAAAGTGAGGGAGACAAATATTTAAAGTCTAATAACATCCCCGTATTTTGCCTGCATCATCCCTACCTGAACGTTGCGAATAAAGTGGTGCACCTTTGACACATCCTCAACTACGACTCTCTCGTATCTCATCTTAAGCTTCAGATTCTTATCCGAAGAATGGTAGGTCAATAAGATATGACACCAACCAAACTCTTAGGGCCTATTTGGTATCCATTCCCGGGAATGAAAAATGGGTAATCGGAATGGATGATTACCATTTTAATGTTTGGTAGGTCCAAAATTGGTAATGGGAATGGTTACTAGTAATTCCACCATCCCCATTTTGAACCCAATTTCATTCCTCCCCAAAATAGGGTAATCCCCTCATTCCCAGTTTTTCCCACAAACCCTCACCCTCCCTCACAGTCCTCGTCCTCCATCAGTCGGCATCCTCCGTCCAGATCTGCCAGCGCCTCCGCTTCCGCGGCCAGATCTGCCTCCGACACCATCGTCGTCGTCGTCCTCCAGATTTGCCTCCTCGCAGCCGCATATGTTGTCGTCCTCGTCTCTAATCGCCATCTCTCTTCCTCTCTCGCCCTCGTGCATGTCTGCCCAACCCTCGCCCTCCCTCTCTCTCGCCCTCGCGTTGCCTCCTGCCTGCCCAGCTCTCGCCGACGTCGTCATCCTCCGTCAACCCCCGTCCAGATCCGCCTCCGTCGGCCACTGCCCAGATTCGCCTCCATCTTCTCTCCATCGCCACCTGCATCAAATCCGTCGATGTCTGTCTCGTCGTCGTCGTCCCTCCGTCCACAGGCCTGTCGAGATGGTGGCGTCGCCACTCCCTCACCCTCCCTCCTTGTTGCAGTAGAACAACGCCACCGCCCTCATCTGTTGTTGTAATCGGCCTCCACCACTTGCCCAAACCTCCCCCTCCTCCTTAGATATTTACAAATTTTGTTAAAAAAAATTATGTATTTTGATTTTTGAAGATGAATTTGTGTAATTGATAGGTTGAATTTGTGTATTTTCATGATTAGTTTGATAGATTGGATTTGTGTGTTTTGATTTTTGAAGATGAATTTTTAGGTTAATTTCTCATTCCCGAATCATACCAAACAACATGCTATGGTAATGGCTTATTCTCATTTTTTATTCCCATTCCGATTCTCATTCCCATTCCGATTACCACACTCATAAGTCATACCAAACGAGGCCTTATTTTGTAAAAAAAAATTACTTTTTTTTTCGGTTTAAAACATCTTAATTCCCTGATTTGTAGTGAGTAAATCGGTTAATGTACTTGAAGAGGGCATATGTCAAATAGGAAATTAAAACAAGAAAGATAACAAATTTGTTAAGACATGGACAACAATGTATTATTATTTATAACAAAATATAAATAGATATATATTATATGTTTCTTAATTTCAGTAGACCAAATCCCTCATAGGGCATAAATCACCCGCCACTCGTTGAGGAAAATGCATCAAACTCTTCCACTGGATTTTTTGGTGAGACCTAACAAACCTAAAATCTAAAAGAGGAGGAAAATTAACAATGTGGCCGACGAAGCAGACAAGAAACGAATATGTTTCTTGTCTGCTTCGACGAACTAATTTTGATTGTGCCTCATCTTAGCATAGAAGTGAGAGCTTCGAACTCGTCCTCTTCGCAAGGAATCGTAAGGCCGTGATCATGGGTGAATCCGAACTCCTCCTCTGCCTGGTGAAGCAAACCTTGGAACTCGGGGCGACTAAGGAAGGATATCGGAACAATATATCTCGCCCGGTTCTCTCCAACGTAGACCGGGAAATGGCCCTTGGGGACGTCGATGGGGTCGTAGCCGTTGCGCTTCCCCAAGCTAGAGCATCTCTTGACAATCTGCTTCAGGACGGCTGGTTGTGGCAGCCTGTTTGATTTCCTGATGGCCATCTGAAACAGGGGAGTGTGTGATTTGTAAAGCAGAGGGTTTAGGGATGGATATGATATGTTGTTGTATAGGAAGATGGGTGTACTTATATATTGGTTAGACCAAAACGGGGTAAGCAAGAAAAAATCAAAACATGGGCATGTGGAGATGTCATGTGGGGCCTTACACCACGGGTACGGGTATTATAGGGTTCAAGTTGGGATGATATGATATAGTATTAAAAAAAACAATGTTTTTGTTAGATATACCGTAAATTCAGATTAAGCAAATGCACATTCATAAAAACGCGGTATCACGTTCCTTCCAACGTGTAAGTAGACAGTGAAATCGATGTAGAATGTAGTGTCATAAACCCTGTTTTGCGGTGTATTAAGTTTCCGAAAAAAACAGAGGCAACTTGCATAAAAACATCCTTTAAATAGGGTGTTTTGTGGAAAATCACCCCTAAAAAACTAGAATTGTAGAAAACCACCTATTAAATTCATTTTCTTAGCAATTTCTTAGCAAAAATCATACCCATCACCCAATTTTCATTAATTGAATGTTAAAGTATGTGAAAAGTCAATTATACCCCTTGTTTTTTTTTAGTTTAATCCATTCAATTGGTATTAGTTGACTGTTGATATTTAACTTTTTAACATGTTTTTTAAAATAAAAAACTCTATAAAATATGGGGAAAAAATATCATTTTAAAAAAAAAATCATACTTACAAAAAAAACTCTATAAAAAGTTGAGTAATTTTATTATATACGTCTATCTATAGTTTGTTGTTCAATATTTTTATTTATCCGCTTGTTATTAGTGATTTATCCGATCTCTCAACTTATGTAGATAAATAAATAAATAAACTTATAAATTAAAGTAACTCCCATCGGTTCACTCAAACTAGAGGCATTGCATGGTCCTCCTAGTTGTCTAATCTAGCAATTTGCCTCACAATCTTTATGTGCATAAGTTTGTTTATATCATCTTAGCTTTATTTTTATATAAAAAGGGATCTTGATGGACAAAGGCACGTTCATTTTGAACCTCGACCCGACTGATATATACATTATGTGTAGTTAATTGTCATGGATACTATGTGTTATGCCTAATGTAATCTAGATGCATATGTACTAGGGGCTTTGGATACTTGGATGATTAGGCTAGTAAACTAGGACCAGGATCTAAGGTGGCTCGGGCTAGGTTCAAGTGGAAGAGACGCGACCAAGCCTAAGGGCTCCATGGCGCCAAGCTGACTTGAAGAGGTTCTATGTCCAAAGCTGAAGCTGAAGACGTCGACCCATCTATGTTGCTCATGCCCAACTCTCTGCTCTCTCGGCCCATCTGTTTCTGAAGGCTCCCAACGGCTCTCTAAAGCCCATGTCCTTGCTTGATGAAACGATGCGTTTCCTTTAGTTAGGGCTCTTGAGGCTCATTCGTCTATCATCTGTATCCATGTCCTGTATTCGATCATACTTAGTGGATTCATGGGTTTGAGTCTCTCCCTCTTGAGGCTCCGCAGAGTAGGGTAACCGAACCGCGTTATCAATCCCTGTGTTCTCTCTTGCTTTTGTTTATCTGTGCTTAGCTCTCCATAATTCCTGTTCTAGGGTTTAGATTCGAAATCTGGTTTTAACACTATGTTTACATATACGCCTCTTTTTTAATGGTCATTAGGTTGGAGTAACATGTTTATTTTATTTTTAGGTTATAGGCCGGGTTAGGATTTACCTTTTCTTACAAAAGCTTAAAGTCATGTGTATGGGCTTTAACCTCTCTTATATTTTGTGATAATTTTTAGCGCCCAACCGGCGTGAGACTTCATCCCAACAAGTTACAGTTCATGTGTTAAAAGTGTGAAGCTGATCGAAGTGTTTAGTTATGCAAGAGATATAGTTTTTATCGCCCAAAACCGACGTAAGACTTACCCGGTTGTGCAGAAGATCGAGATTGTACGAAAAGAGTTCGATACAAGATTATGAGAATCGATACAATTTGCCAATTTGGTGAGAGGAGTAGCTTTTCAATCTTACCTGTTGTTCAACATTCTTAGAGATGGAAATGGGGCGGGTTATGGGTGGATGAAGTCACTCCATCACCCACCCCGCGTGTTAATAATTCCACCCGCTCCACCCATCACCCGTAAACTTTTTCACCCTCATCCGACCCGCGCGGGTGATGCGGGTGGAGCGGTTGCCCAATGGGTGAAATAATTTAATTATGATTTGTTTTAAGAAAATTGAAAGATGAATAAAAGCATAAATTGTAACTTATAAATACTAGAAAATTAAGTTCGTGGAAGTCGAATACATTACATTTAGCAATTCAATCAAAATAAATGAACAAGTAATGATTTAAGTAAAAAAAAACAGCAAGTATATATCCTTGTAATTGTATAATTTAAGTAAAAAAATCAGCAAGTAATTTACCGTATAATTTAAGTAGAAAAAACAATAAGGATTTCTTAGGTTAAAACTGAAAAGGGGTAAAATATTAATAGCACAAATACCTATATAATATATATAATTTTAGGGTTTAATGCGGGTGTACGGGGCGGGTGTGCGGGGCGGGTTATGGGTGAAAAATCTTCACCCATAATCCGTCCATCACCCGCTTCACCCGCACCCGCTCCACATGTCACCCGCGGGTTATTTCCAGCCGTAAGCATTCTCTATATATTACCGATGTTGGACAACTACATTCTAACACTGAACTATCTTTTCTAGTAATTCTGAATTATCTTTTCAACTGTGGATTATATTTGCTCCAAACCCATAAGAGCATCTTTATCCATAGTATTTGAGTTGAGTATCATAACTATTTTTTATAATAAAATATTATAAAATGTGGGAGAACCAATAAAGTGGGTATCTTACTATGATACTCACCTCACGTAATTTTCTTGGTTTAACAAAAAAAATCTGATATTTTTTTTTATTTTCCTTTTAAAAAATTAGCTATGATACTTGGAGCACCATGGATAAAGATGGTATAAGGTCATCAAGACTAACTTATCAACAAAGAAAGTTTAATTTGTTTTTCAAATTAAGATTTAAGATAGTATGTGTTGAATCATATATATAACTTATAACAAGCCTAGAGACATTTCTCTGAATCCAAATCCACATCTTCTAGAGTTTACTTTTGTTCCCCTTGGAGAGGGTGCAACATGACCCAAAAGCCTCCTGCCATGTTGTTTGTTCCCCCCACATAACCCAAACAAACACTATTAAGAAAAAGGGTGATTACCCTTTTGAATGAGATCAACCTCAACCACCACAAATTTTGTCAAATAATATCCCATATGCATATTGCAAAGGGGATATGAATTTAGACTTGGTTTCATTTCAACCAAAAACCAATTGGCCCAATTCCAGCAAAAATCTTAGATCTTTCTGGGCTTATTCAATTTCTAGAATTCCACTGCTTTTCATCCCTTTAATTATATCTCCATCCATCCCATGTAAGATCATCTTTTAATTGTTGTATGCTAATTCTATGTAAATGTGTATTTCTAAAATATTTTTGGACTCTATATATTAATTGGTGAATTTTGGAATGTTATAAATATAAATTTTCACTCAAATCAAAGACAATTTTATTGTTTTTTTTTTAGTTTATTTTATTTTTCACTTTAATTAAATTACTTTTATTTAAATGGTGTGTAAAAATGCAGATTTAATCAATTTGCACATATTGTATAAATGTATAAATTTCATTCAAGACCATTGTAGATTTTATTTTATTTTGATACAAGTAAGGATTTGGCTAGCTAGTCTCTACTAGATCACTACCTAAGAGCATCCTTGCTGTCAAGAGTCAAGACCATTGTACATGATTTATGGTAGGGTAACTATTAAAAGTGTACGTGTGTCACCAACAAGCTAGTTAAAGGACTCATTGGAGCTTCAAGTGGAAGGATCTAATGGGGTAAAAGCGAAGAAAGATACAGAGATTTACGTGGTTCGGCAATGATGTGTTACCTACCTCCACGGACAGAGAACTAATTTTGTATCAAAGGAGACGAAAAACGGATTAGGGTTACAAGAGGTCGGCGTTTCATGAGTATATGAAGAAACTCATGAAACCCTAAACAAACAATGGACTGAAAGCCCAAAACAGACAGACGATAAGCCCGTTTACAATAAACATCGCATACCGTAAAGACGGGGTAGCGCTGCCCCCTAGCCCCCGAACCTCGATGCATCGCTGGTCAATGATGATTAAAAGAACATTAACACACACACAAATACAGTATACTATATAATTTGTGTGAGAGCATTGCTCTCTCTCTTTAGCTTAACCAAAAAAAAACTATTAAGACTTAAGAGTATCCGTAAATACCTTTATAAGCGGTCATTAATCCTGAAAATATGTCATCGATCAATATGGTGGTATGACTAGCTAGAGCCAAATTTAATAAATTAAAAAAAAATCCAAAAAATGGCTATATATAAAATCTAGAAGATATTACCTTGATCTAGTTCCAGTTCAGCAAATCCTCCCATTCCTTCCACCTTCTTCTTGCTGCCTCTATCTATGAGACTATGAGAGAGAGGTCCAACTGCATATCTTGAAAGGCAAAAGAAAATCTTTCCTAGTAGATTCACATTTTGTATCAATGCACCTATATGCTAAAGGAATCAATACACTAAGACGATTCTATCACTTTTCAATTGGGTAATTAAAGTTTGTTTCAAATGGATCTTTAATATACTAAACTATCTATATATTAAAATACACAATTTTAAATAAACTTATTCATATATAGCTCCCAACATTTTGATTTTGTTAACACATTATCTAATAATTTAATAGAAAAATCATATATTTTCAAATCACTTTTATTTTAAACGAAGACTCGTTCAGAACATATAACATTGATTGAGAACTCTCCAATCTTATAGTAATATACACTCAACCCTCAACATCACCATTGGGCTAAACTAGTAATATAATGACGTTAAGTTCCAATTACTAGTTCAAAGATTAATCAAAGGCCAAAGAAGTACTATGCAACAAATATTAATTGGTGTCCTTCGACCGTCTCTTCGACGTTGGTCTTATTTGTTGAGATTTTTATTTTGGGGTTTTTTCTTTTTGTATTAATTTATTTCTAGTTGTATCATAACGGTTAGTCCGTCTGTTAATTTCCTTCGTCCTCTCGATTTCCCAGATATCCTTTGTCATCTGGGATTTCGAATTATTTCATGTTAAAAAAAAAAAAAAGTGGGCGCTAAAAGCCAAAGACAATCATACAACAAATTAAGAGACTCAAGCTTTACTAAAGCCTGCACTGCAGGCATATACACTACATAGGCCACACGTTAGTGTCAATGTGTTGTGGATAAATTAAAGCAAGTCCATGTGTCTGTGAACGTGATTGGTTGAACCAACTAAACATATATACAACTATTTAAATAAACATTGAAGATTCCACATTGATTGTAAGATCTTGAGACCTAACGTGCAGGTGATCATGAAAGACAAAAGGCTGGGTTTCAAGGTCTTGAAACCTAGACTAAAATATTTTGGAATATAACTTATGCATTTTCTCTATTTGAATTGTTCTCTCACAGGAAAGAATCCGAGGCCAACCTTGTTGAGCCTAAATTATTATGAGCTTTTTATTGGGTTATGAGATGTGATTTGGTCTTAATCGATTTACACATGTGTTTCTCATCTAACCCATTTTATATGCTAGATACATTATGTATGTTCTTTTAGGATTTCATTTTTCATACAAGGAAAGAACCGATCCATATTCGATCATACGTGATCATGAAGAAAGTTGAAGGAACAATCTTGGAAGGCACACAAATGATCACTTTTGGAAAGAATTCAAATGTCTTGGAAAGAATTTGAAATTCAAATGGGTCTCCCTCCAAGAAGCTCTACAAGTGTTCCGACTATATAAAGACGAAGGCTAAGAAGGATGGGAACTAACTAAGCAAGCACTCAAGCAATCATAGCATTCTAAAGCATTTGTCATCTCAAGTTTCTCTTACATTCTCCAAAAGCCTAAGTGTTGATCATTGTTTAAGAATTGAAAGAAACACTAGCACTTATTGTACAAGTCATTCATTTTACACTTAGAGTATTTCATACTCGATCAAAGCACACTTGGTGTGTGGTGTGAGCTTTTATTTCACTTGTAAGGTTGAGAGCTAGAATAGAAGCGGTGAGGCTTTGTATAGAGAAAGGGTAGTTTCTCTAGGAAGTTATAGGCTCAAGTGAAGTGAAATAAGAAGTGTTTGAATCCTACGGGTTGGATAACCCTAGGCGGGGACGTAGGCCAGTTGGTGCTGAACCTCGTTAACAATTCGAGTGTTCATCTTTTATATTCCACATTTACATTATCATATTCGATTTCACTTCGTCAAGTCCTGATAACCTATATCAAGGTCTTGACAAGTTGCACTAAATTTCTATTGTTGCGAAAATCGTCCATACTCTATTCATCCCCCTTCTAGAGTATTATTCATCGCCTTATAGACTCTTCAAACATCTTAATTATATGTAAGATAGGAGAGTCGAGGCTGCGTACGTTGCTGCGATAGTTTTGTTATGATCAAGATACCTCTCTCTTGAATCTTGATCCTTATAAAGAACATGACTATAGATTGAAAGACGCGCGTAGTATTAGAGAATGATATTTAGTTTATAGGTGTTTGTTTGCTTTTTCATATCGGCTTCTGTAACTCTGGATATCTCAAAGGTACTACTATACGATGGTGCTCAGCTTCGTTACATCGATCAACTTACTAGTTTTAGGTTTGCTTATATTCGTCTTAACGAGAACATGATTAGAGATAGGTCGCAGTGGAGGAGCATCATCCAGGTCAAGGAGGGTTGAGTTGAGTCTTAGCAGAGTGGCAAAAGCCGTATCCTTTCACCGTCCCCTTTTTCTCATATCATGCCTTCCTAGTCTCCTCTATTTTTGTTTTGTACTTTTATCTTTAGTTGTGCTATGAGTTTTCGCAGGTGCTTAGGCCACTAGAGGTCGAGGAAATAGTGCGTACATCTTGGCCCCCAGACCCTGCCTAGGCGGGATTAACTGGGAATGTTGCTGTTGTTGTTGTAACTGATACAATAATTAGAAGTGGCGTGTACGTAGGTGCTACATTAATGAAGCCTAAGCCTAATTGCAAATTTGCAACATAACATGAATCGAACTCCATTGGTAGTTGGTAATTGGTAAAGATGGACCCGTGCAACCTGCAAGTTAAGGTAACCTATATAAACCAGCCCTATCCACCATTTGTATTTGTAGGAGGCCGGTTTCATGAGAACCCTAGCTACTTGGATTCACTTCACTTATGCCCACGTGATATGTATCCACGCAGTTTCGATCGATCCAGTACAATTGCGGCGCTTCTTGTTGCACATAGCCCGTGTAATTTCAACCCAAAATCATAGCTCACAAGTATAATGTTATCGCCCATTCGCAGACTATTCCAACTAGGACCCAATCTAGGATGTCCAAACTGATACTTTTTTTTTTAATCTATATGGGAATAATTTTTTGTTTAAATATACCGAAGAAAACTTAAATTATAAGAGAAAAAAAAATTATTAAAAAAAACTGAGGCTGAAAGGATTTGAACTTAATAAATATCCTTCTTTACCAACTATGCATGCTAAACTAAAATTGTGATATTTTACTCTTTTTAAACTATTTTATCCCTAAAATTTAGACCTGAGCAAATCTGGGTTAACCCGCCCAGTCCGCCCGGAGAAAAAGACGGGCTTGGATAAAACAATCGGCCCGCCGGGTAGACCCACTGGACTGGACTTGGGCTGAGAATGAGACCAAAGCGGGCCGGGCCTACCAGCCCGCTAAAATGTTGGAGGCCCGGTCCAAGCCCACCGGCCCAGCCCATGCTCAGATGTACTAAAATTACTAAAAACAAGTACATTTAAAAAAAATGCCCACTGTAAATAAATAAATAAGTACATTTAAATAAATCTTCAAATTTTGTTCCGGCCAAGCACGCTCTAGATCGCCACTAATTTGGAAACTCTGCGTAGCTTGGAGATGACAATTCTTTGCTCTTGTCAAGAAGAAGATTACGAAGTACCACCCTCTTTTTAGTTTGGCATTTTACTATCTAGAAACTGGGACGTTCAGTTTTAACCTGTCTTTAGGGAAACGAATTAAATCGTTGACATGCACTCTTGTCTCTTTGGCTTTCTTGCTTCCTTTTGGGTTCCATAAACTTAAAGATTCCGTCTGAGGTTGTTCCATGCTTTGTTCCCGTGCAGTCTATTTCATGTTTTTAGTTGATGAGAGCCCGGCTCTCGTTTTCACTAGCAAAAAAAAAAAAAAACTTATCTATATAATTCGAGAATATCTAGGGGAAGTTATCAAATACGTAGTATCTTCTATAGTTTAGCCACCAAAGATACTAAATCAGTTGCCTCTACAGTGCACCATTTATCCACATATTTGTGTACTTTCTGAAGGGCGAACTCTACGAATCAAACGCAACTTCGCTAGCTACATGGATTCCAGAGAGAGGAAGAAAATGTACTCGGCTAGAGAGGGTACGTGAGACTCGGCTAATAGTAACAAAATTGATGTGCTTGTGATTGTACAGACAACGGCGCGTGAGAAGAGCTTGCAACTGCAGGCCTTACAGGGGAGCAAGGACTGGCCCAATCCAGGCTGGAGATCTCGACTATAGCTAGCTTTGTAGCGCAAGTGTGACGCCCCTGAGCTGTAAGAAACTCATATATGATCGAGTGACCAAAAGATGCAGTATACAAATCAATTGTCTTGTAAAACAGTACAAGGCCAAGCAAGCTACTTGCAACTGATCAAATAGAACGCAAATTCAGTGACTGTCACATGCAAACAATGCAGCTGTCATTCAATGTCTTCAAGCTAAACTATTGCATTTGCCTTAGTTCATTAGATTGATAACAATAATGTAATGTTGAAGATAACTCTTGAAAGCTTTTAGTTGATAATGCAGGGATTTTCTTGCTACTTCTAACCAAATGCAAACCACTCTCTTGGTTTGTTTAGCTTGATTTGACGTCTGATGGGCCAATAACCGGAGATCCATAAAATATACTCCCTCCGTTCCAAAATAGATGGTCTTTTGTTTTTTGACACGTTTTTTAAGGAGTGAAAAACTCTATAAAATATTATTTTTTTAATTAAAATTTTTATACTATTTGATACTTATTACTAATAAGTATCTAATTATATAAATAAAATTAATTAAAAAATAATATTTCACGTAGTTTTTCGCTTCTTAAAAAGCGTGCCGAAAAGTAAACGACCATGTATTTTGGAACGGAGGGAGTAGTGGATATCGTGTACTGACGCGCTATGCATAATAAAACTAGGATATAAGTTCAGTGAGTTTTTATGTGTTAAATCTGTAAAAAAAAAAAGGACTTTGAACTCTCAAACTTCTCAATACCAAATGAAAGGAACTCTCAAACTTCTCAATACCAAATGAAAGGTCCATTACTGAACTGTCTAAACAACATCAAATGGGTTTCCTAAAACCTTGGCACTTAATTATGAGGGGATTCAAGATTTACATGCCACTAGGAAGGCAGACCCGTGCTACCTCCGAGACATGCGATTTGTTTCAAACATTTTATTTCAAACACTATAGTGAGATTAGGCTTGGTAAATAAAGAAAATAAAAATAACACGCTATACAAATTTTTAAAATAATAGAACATTAGCACATAGTGTGGTTTTTACAAACAACAATTAAATCAAAATATTATTATTCAAACATAAAAAATAAAGCAATATCTATTACTACATATATAGCAAAAAAAAAAAATCTAGACCCATGAGTGAAGAGATAAAATTTCAGAGAAATTTAAAGATGAAATAAATTTCATGTATTTGATAATGTTATAACTTTTTATAACATGAAAAGAATCAATAAAAAAAATATTTTATACTAACCAAATCAAATTATACACATTTTTTTCATTAGATTTTTTGCATATGATAACCATTTAAAATTTTCAATTGTAAACTTTTATAAACTTGCAAATTAAATAAATGGAATATAAATTAGAATCTATAATACATTATATAACTTATAAATTATCTAAAACTGTGGGATACTTTTTATAAATTGTAAAACTGAAATAAGGGCATATTTAACCAAAACAGAATGTTTGGGAGGTTTTTCGTAGTTAGACCTTCTTATTCCAACAGCCCGACACAGTCACACAGCAAGTGTCGAATGGGATTGTAGACCGAGGTTGTCCCTAATCCGAATGATAGTGCAATGGTGATGAATGCATATGCATACGCTCTTCAAGGGTGGCTGCCCTGTCTCATTGCATTGAACTCCGATATCATCGTCGAAACCGTGCTCAAACAGCCCAAGAACCCGAACTGAATGGCACTTGCAACTGTCACACTGGTCTTGGTATTCACCTGCACACGAACGGATCTCGTATTGAGTAACGAAAGGAACCGATAGAGGTAGACGGGAGAGATTGGTATCGAGGGCGTACCCTCCGACAAATCGAATATGAAATTGGGCGTATTCTATTTGCATGCTTTTCTCAAAAAAAAAATTGAATGGGATTGTAGATTAAAGGTTTTAGAACACGATGAATCAAATTCAAAGGTTGGAGATTGGCCTTCAATGGTGGACGTAGCTTCCGAAGGTCGAAAGGGTTTTTATAGTCGATCTTAAAATGAGAACGAAATATCAAATTGATTGTACCGATCTCTTCCTCTTCTTCTGGTGATCAATGTGGTGTATTCAATTGCAAGAAACGGTTGAAAAATCATCCCAAACGACACCAAATTCGATTTGGGGCAAAACGAACTTGGACGAAAACGGGGCTGAATTCGTTGATGATATCATAAGTTAAACATGTTTTTGACATGGGGATGATGAATCAAAGTTAATGAAGACGTTTTGGAGGTGAAACGTCACGAAATTAAAAACCACCGTTGAAAGGTTTCAACGTAGTACACGGGAAGGAGGAGGAAGAAGGAAGGAGCGGTTCACCTGAACCGGTTCTCCATTTTATTTTAATTTTTCTTGGTTTGATCCGGTTCAGCCGGTTTAATAAACCAACTGATTTTATATCTACTTACATCCCTATTTATTTAATTTGATTTTTATTTTTATTATTTTTTTGAATTAAAGAAAATCCTTCTAATGAAAAAAAGAAAGTTAAATTAATAAATAAACATAATTTTTATATAATTGGTTTAATGATCAAATTGAATTGACAATTTATTAAATTGATAAAAAAAATGAACATTATATATTACATATATAAATAAAAGTATTATTTTTGTGAACTAAAGACAATCCTTTTAATGAAAAAAATAAAGTTAAATGAATAAATAAACATAATTTTTATATAATTGGTTTAATGATCAAATTGAATTGACAATTTATTAAATTGGTAAAAAAAAACGAACATTATATATTATATATTACATATATAAATTCAATGACCTACAAAAAAGAAAAGAGGTAGCTATGAAGAAGTGGAAAATTGAAATAAAAATGTGGCTATCAAGGTTCGAACCTTCAACCAAGAGGCAATCCCCAATAACTATAACCATTGAGCTAAAGAAAGCAAGTTGATTCAAATTGAATAAGAAAACAAAAATAGTGTAAATTTTCATGTATTTAATATTAGCAATAAATGACTCTTGAACACAACTTTTTATGTTACTAGGGGGCATGCCCGTGCATACGCACGGGACATAATTTAATCAGATCGAATCATATGGTATTAAAGTTTATCAAATCATATGGTATTAAAGTTTTATATGATTGGTTCTTATTAGCGGAAATTATATCAAAGAAATAATTATATATAGTTAAACTACATGGAATTGAATTTATTATGAATATATTTGGTTTATATAGATTTGAGAAGAAAGCTCAGTATTATTTATAGTCATCCATAATATATTTATAAATAAGCTTAACATTTTGAGTTCTTCTCTTCCAATCACGAAGTGAAAGATTTTGCAAGTATGCATCTCTATGCAAGTATATATAAGGAAAAATGTAAATAAATAAGGTACATAACTACTCCATGTATATTTTTTTTTACTTTATATATACCTCTGCTTATACATATATTTCAACGCACTACAACTACAACCACACTCATTAAACTAAAGGTGACATATTAATATAAATTGAATAGAGAGAGAGAGAGATCGGTCCATTAATATATTTATTTCTCGTTAAGATCCCGCCATGGTGAATATGATTCTTCTTTCAACAATGGTGCATGGTTGTAAGTTTTTCCATATATCAACAAAAAAAATGAAATCAAAATAGAGAAAAATAATAATTAAAGATTATTTAAACAAATAAGAAATAATATATGATATAAAATAACAAAAAAGGAAAATAAAATCATATATAATCTACTATATAAATAAGAAAGTGAAATAAAAAAATAAATTAATTATAGAACAAAATAAACAAAAATAGGGGAAAACAAATAAATGATGAATAAAACCTCCAAATATGGTTCATAAAAACTTAATAGCAATTAAATAAAACTAAAAACCCTATATTATTATAAAAAAATTAAGAAATGCAAAATAAAATATGATAGTATAAAGTAACAACATAAAAACTGAAAAATAAAATCATGCATAATATCATAATAGAAATAAGAAAGTACAATAAAACAATATATTAAAGCAATAAATAATAAAAAAAATTGTAAGAAAAAAGGAATAGAAAATGCCACCTAACAATATATGATTCATCTCTTATTTGTTTGCAAAAAAATTGAGTTTTATAAGATAACATTGAAACAATTGACTATTTATAAGAAAAATCCAACATTTAACCAAAGAAAAACTCTCAACATTTGGACTAACCCATTTTAATTTCCTATTTATTATCTCTAAAAAGTAAAATTAATGCGATGTATGTTTCATTTAACAAAAAAAACTTTCAACCCTTTGACTACCCTATTTAAAGCATTGATTGACAATTATAGTAATTTTTTATTTGAAATAAAAAATTTGGGTAAACATTAATATAAAAATATGAGAGAAATATAATAAAACATTTATCATTATTATATTGTATTTTTGGTCAAAGAGAAAATAATTATTACAGAAAAATAATAATTAAAGAATATTTAATCAAATAAGAAATATGATATAAAGTAACAACAAAAACAGTTGAAAAATAAAATCATATATAATCTACTATATAAATAAGAAAGTGCAATAAATAATAAATTAATTAAAGAAAAAAAGTCAAAAATAGGGGAAAAATAAATAAATGATGAATAAAACCTCCAAATATGGGTCTTCTTGCAACAATGGTTCATCAAAACCTAATAGGAATTAGAGAAAATTAAAAATCATATATTATTTCAACAAATAAGAAATGCAAAATAAAATATGATATAAAGTAACATCATAAAAAATGAAAAATAAAATCATGCCTAATATCATAATAGAAATAAGAAAGTGCATTGAATAATATATTAAAGCCATAAATAAATAAAAATTGGAAGAAAAAAAAAGTGATGAACAAAAGTGTCACCTAACAATATATGATTTCTCTCTCATTTGTTTGAGGAACATTGAAACAATTGACTATTTATAAGAAAAATCTAGCATTTAACCAAATAAAAACTCCCAACCTTTGGACTAACCCACTTTAATTTCCTATTTATCATCTTTAAAAAGTAAAATTAATGTGATGCATTATTCATTTGACACAAAAAACTTCCACCCATTTGACTGCCCTATTTAAAGCATTGTTTGACCATTATAGTCATTTTTTATTTGACATAAAAAAAAGTTGGGTGGCATTAATATAAAATTATGAGACAAATATAATCAAAACTTTGTCATTATTATATTTTATTTTCGGTCAAAAAGATAACAATTATCAGGGAAAAACAATAATTGAAGAATAATTAAAAATTAAGAAATAATAAAATGATATAAAGTAACGACAAAAACAATTGAAAAATATAATCATATATAAATAATCAAGAAATTACAATAAATAAATAAATAAATTAAACCAAACAAATAAACAAAAATAGGGGAAAGTTTAAGTGATAGGGAAAACATAGACAATATAGAATTTTTGTATATATAAAAATAGGAGTCTAAAACACCTTAACCACAACTTAAAGCTAAAAAGAAGAGATTCCACAAAAAAAAATTAAAATAAAATAAATTCCAACAAAACTAAAAATAAAGAAAATAAAAGTTCAAGTAAAGGATTGTATTACAACCACTCACCTTAGATTTTATTTATCAATATGAGCTTCTTCTTTTTCACCAATGAAACTTCTCAATATGTACTTCTTCTTTTTCACCAATAACACTATAAAAAATACAATAAACAAAAAGAAAATATTAGTATGAAAGTTGAAAACAATATCAATCAACAAACGATAGATTAGGATAATAGAAATTCAATATTATATCAAAAAATCTATTTTGACATAATGTGAGAATGAAAGAAAAAGAAAGAGTTGATTTGATTGTAAAAAGATGAGGTGTGTCTATATATAGCATAAGCATGCTTTAATTGAATTAGGAGTTTCAATTTTTTACTTATTATTTAAGGAAAATAAATTTCAAATTAAATAGGCTAAAGGTGTTACATTTTTTGTATTCAATGTTTGTTGGAGTTACTTTTTTATGTTATTGGTTGTTTACTCTTTATAAACTATACATGTTACATAAGAAAAATTATACCATTAATATATGAGAGAAAAGAAATTTAATCAAATTAAAATATAATATCTTGTATGATTAAGATCATAATATATTCTATAAAGAATGGGCACAAAGATAATATTTTGAAATTAGTTGAAAATAAATAGTAACAAAAAGATTATGATGATGGTATAATAAATTATCTCATCCACACATTCGTATAATATAAACTATATACGACAAATTTTTATTAAAAAAACTCAAAGTTTTTTTTAAAACATTACATATAAACAAAAAACATATAATGTTCTCCACATTTTGAATGTGAGACAAAAATATTATAGCAAAGTAGCTAGTGATTACAAAATATTTTATAGCAAGGTTGTGAGATTAAATTCAACATTTAATCCCACCGTGCGGATAACCGGTTAAGCGGATAACCGAAAACACAATTATAGCATTTATGGTGGGCTGAACACAACTTTTACTAGATATATATTATAGATATAGAATAGATAAACTAGTATTCATTCATTACAAAACAAAAGAACTTATAAAGCCCAATAGGCTCTAACAATCTTGGGCCTTCTTTTTTGATTTGAATCTTTGACCTTCTTTTTTTTATTTGAATCTTGGGTCTTCTTTACTTCTTTCTTTCCGAAATGGTACATTTTATAACTATTGCTATTGCCTATTGGGTGACAACTGACAACATTCATTTGTCAATTGTCATAAAGGATTTCGGTATCAAAAGCATATACCATCATGTAAATTGAGAGGTCAGAAAATGGTAAATAGACTATGTGTCGTAATACAAATAGAGGAAACCACAAAGAAAAGACCTTGTCACAACAATAAATAGTAAGGCACACGTGGAATCGAGGAAGACGATGAATATACTATGAATGTCGAGAGCGCATGAGAGTTTAGAAACTAATACGATGTCTTAACGTCGAGTAGACGAGAAGAGAGACCCGTAAAAGGGAAAAGAGATGTCTTATATGGGGAAGTGTGAATCAATATGTTCCCTCATCTAAGACTCACTCCAATGAATCAATGATTAAGTGTGCAAATGTACATATATTGCACAAGGTGTTCAGAAATACTCATCACTTGTTGACATTTTACTACATTGGTTAGATGTGTATTTTATACACATCCATCTCTAAATAAACATGATTAAATTAAAAAGGATAAAGAAAAACTTAAAAACAATTAATAGAAATGACAACAACTTTATTGAAAAGTGATAAAAAAAATTGCATATGGGGAGGTGATGTGCTTATATTTGAACACTTTTGTGTGCAAATGTGCATATTTTACACACTCAAAATTAACCATTGGAGCACAATTTGTAATAAAATATGCATATATAAGCATTTGCACCACACAATTGGAGCTAGTCAATGAGAGATCTTCAAAAGTTGCGAATATTGCCACAGTTCTACCTACCTATCTGGCTATCTACCCATCTGTCTGTCTGCCTACCTACCTACCTATATTATTCTCTCTTTTCTGCAAAATATGTCATTTACTATTCATGCACCTTTTTTTTTATGAAAAACTATATAAAATATGTACTTTTTTAATAAAATTTTAAAACAATTTTGTAGTTATTATTAATAAGTATAAAAGTGTTAATATTCTTTTTTTAAAATTGATATTTTATACATCATGATTTTTATCATTCTAAAAAAGCGTATGCGAATAGTAAATAATATGTTTTTCTAAATTGATAGAGCACAACTTCTATCATTGTCATCTTTTTAAAATATTTTTTTATATAGATAATTGGTATTATATAGTTTTTAACTCATTAAAAAATAAAAATAATAATAATAATATATATATATATATATATATATTTTTAACTTCTTAAATCATGTGTACTAAAAAATCTTACATGAATTTTTATGTATCAAATACGGTGTAAAAGGTCAAACGATAGTCAAACAAATCAAAAACCTTGAATAAAAGATCCTGACCGGAATATCCTTTCCCTCGTCAGCACTCAGCACAGTGTAAATATCTCATCCATCCGCACAACCGACCCATCCATTTGACAAGACAATAATGCCCTCACCTCAACAACCGGATAACCCCACTCTATCAATTCACCATAAGGGTATTTTCGTCAAATCGCACCCCTCTTTTTTGCCCTAACTTGTCACACGCAACTGGATCTTCCCTTTCCTCGAACGCTATTTCGCGCCCCGCCTCTGAGCGTGCCCTCCATTGTTGGCTCGCTCCACCAAATCGAAATTAGGGTTTGTTCTTGCGCTCCGAAGGATTTGTCTGCTCAAATTGGATTTGCGGAGCTCTAAATTCAGCGATAGATAGATATAGAGATAGAGAGAGAGAGTTTTCGGCGAGTTTGCGATGGGAGTACCGGCGTTCTACCGGTGGTTGGCGGAGAAGTACCCGCTCATAGTGGTTGATGTCGTCGAAGAAGAGGCTGTTGTTATCGACGGCATTAAAATCCCTATTGATACGAGCGAGCCCAACCCTAACAATCTCGAGTATGACAACCTATATCTCGATATGAACGGGATTATCCATCCTTGTTTTCATCCCGAGGACCGGGTATGGCTTTGCTATTTGTATTCTCGCTATTCAGATTCTTGCAAGTTTTTATTTTATCTATCTCTGATTTGTTAATTGAATTAGGCTTTGTGTAATTTGAGATTTTTGTTCTACATTCGGAAATTGTTTGCACCGTAGAGCTTGTGCTAGATAGATGCAGGTTCAGGCTGGTGGAATTTATACTAGTAATAGGTGAACTCTTTTCTTTCTGATAATGCTTATGGAAAAATAACAAAGCTCATAGTACCTTTCAATTGACCTAGGACTGGGCTAATAGTGAATTGGTTTTCTAAAGGGTAATGACAGGTTTTATTGCTAGCTTAGGATTTTATATTTTGTGAGCTTATTTCTCTCTGCTGGTTTAAGAAGTAAATGGTAGCTCACTTGTATGTTCATAGAGTCGCATTGGATATAATGTTAATCTCTATATGATGCTCTGGGTTTCTGTCTTGTCAAGTATTCTGTTATGTTTTGTACTTGTTATCGAGTCATCCTCTCTATTTTTTGTTCGTGCTTTCTTAGTAAATGAACGTGTCTGAGTTTTTATACATGTGTCTCCAACTGCGGGTGTTAATGACTATGGGCAAATGTTTGCACATACACCATCCTCAGCTTCCTTTTGTCATGGTGGGCTCTTCGGTCAGCTTGATTAATTTTGTTATTTTTCCTATCCATGCCATGTGCAGCCTTCGCCATCTACTTTTGATGAGGTGTTCCAGAATATGTTTGACTACATTGACAGACTTTTTGTTATGGTTCGGCCAAGAAAAGTGTTATTCATGGCTATTGGTGGGTATGCTGATGACTTTTAGTTTTTTTTTTTATAGTAGATTATGCATTCCATTCTTATGAAATGGAAATGGTATTTGTTTGATGGCTTGCACTTTTAGATGGAGTTGCTCCAAGGGCTAAGATGAATCAGCAACGCTCAAGGCGTTTTAGAGCTGCTAAGGATGCATCAGATGCAGTATGTTTCTTCTCCAATTTTGATCTCAATTTGCTCACAAGTTTTATTTTACCTTCATAAAACTCAGTGGCTACTGATGTTCACTTGTGATTATTTATTTTACTAGGCAGCTGAGGAAGAAAGACTGCGCCAGGAATTTGAAAATGAAGGAAGAAAGCTTCCACCTAAAGAGCAGTCACAGACGGTTGACACCAATGTGATTACACCTGGAACAGAGTTTATGGCTGTTTTGTCAGTTGCTTTGCAGTACTATATCCATCTCAGGTTGAATAATGATCCTGGGTGGAAATCAGTCAAGGTATTCTTGCATAACCAGTTATTGTCACATGATTTTGATTTCTAGTTCAGTTTCAACAGTTGCATGAGTTTGCCAATAGACTTGTGCATTTCAACTTATAGAAGTTTCTTCTAATGTTTTTGGAAGGTTATTTTGTCTGATGCCAATGTTCCTGGGGAAGGAGAACACAAGATAATGTCTTACATCCGTCTTCAAAGAAATCTTCCTGGTTATGATCCAAATACCCGTCATTGCTTGTATGGATTGGTATGTTCTCTTGCAGAAAATTCTCAAATAAATATAAAGTGTGTTTCATTTCCTTTAGTAACCTAATAGTTGTCTCTGTCATGTATGTGTTGATTCCACTATGCAGGATGCAGACTTGATCATGTTGGCATTGGCTACCCATGAAGTTCACTTCTCAATCCTTAGAGAGGTTTGCACTTTTACCTTGTCTTTCCAGTGATTTTTTTTAACCATCATGTGATTTGATCAATTCATTTGGGTGAGACATGTGAGAATTCAGCTTTCCTGTGATTGGATGCGTTCTTCCTGCATTGGGCAGACATTAATTTCTTTATTTAAAAATGAAGGGTCATTTTCATTAGTAAGATTTTCTTCACCTTCTAATATACATATCTGGATTGTTTTGTAACGTAGGTTGTATACACCCCTGGGCAGCAAGACAAGTGTTTCTTGTGTGGTCAGGTTGGGCACTTAGCAGCAAATTGCGAGGGAAAGGCAAAGAAAAAATCTGGAGAATTTGATGAAAAGGGTGATGATGCTGTACCCAAAAAGCCTTTTCAGGTCTGTTATATCTTGAACTCTCCTATGATTGCAACATTTACAATGCTTCTTAAATATATTGTAATTTCCCCCTGCAGTTCCTTAATGTTTGGACTTTGAGGGAGTATTTGGAATATGAGTTAAGAATTCCCAATCCTCCATTTGAGATAGACGTTGAGCGCACCATAGATGACTGGATCTTTATATGTTTCTTTGTCGGCAATGACTTTTTACCTCACATGCCCACTCTGGAAATTCGTGAAGTAAGCTCCCGCTATTTTTCAACTCTCTTTATTTCTAGCATACATGGTTGAATTACACAACACACACGTGCGCGCGCGCACACACACACATATATATTGCTTAACCTTTTTTTTCCCCTCTTCAAACTTGTGCCAATCTAGTGTGTTTACTATAATGATGGTGATTGATGATTCAGCACATTTCATTGCATACCAAAGTTATTTGGGGTATAAAATTGGAATTCAGATTGAATTTCCTCTTTTTTTGGAATTAATATTAGGTTTGGGCTAACAAAGCATCTTTCTTTCTACTAACTATTGTGCCCAGGGTGCTATCAACCTTCTGACGGCTGTTTACAAGAAAGAATTTCCATCCTTGGGGGGGTATTTGACAGATGGAAGCAAGGTAACTTAATGGTGTAACTTTGCTATAATTTGTGTTTGCTTTAATATATGTGTTTTTAATGTTTCCCTTTCTTTTCTATTCCTTGTATGTGTTGCAGCCTAACTTGGAAAGGGTAGAGGGTTTCATACAAGCTGTTGGGTCATATGAAGATACAATTTTCCAGAAAAGAACTCGGTTGCATCAAGTAAGATTGATTTTGATAAATTGTATTCAACTGTGTAAATAACAGGACTAATGTTTTGTACTTGATCGCTCAGCGTCAAGCAGAGAGGATCAAACGGGGAAAAGCACAGAAAAGAGGAGATGATATGGGACCGCAGATTGAACCGGATTCCTTAGTTCCTGTAGCTGGATTTCATGGATCCCGTCTTGCTTCTGCACCTTCGCCTTCACCCTTTCAGAAAACTGGATCTGGGCACCATTCAGATAGCTCCAAGCGGCCTCAGAAAGTTGCACGTTTGTCATCATCATCAGCCACAATTGGTGCTGCTATTGTTGAGGCTGAGAATAGTCTTGAGATGTCGGTGTGTCTTCAGTCCTCTATCTTCCCTTTTCTCTCACTGTGAAAGAATTTTATTGTATCTTGGGTCACCAGATTGTGAAATTGTTTGCCCTAGTAGATTTTTATCTAAACTTATTACGGTGTTAATTTCTTAATTTATTTGTGCCTTCCCAGATGAGTGATAATAAAGAGGAGCTGAAAGGGAAGCTGAAAGATTTACTTAGAGAGAAGTCTGATGCATTTAATAATGAAAAGCAAGAGGAAGACAAGGTCTACCTCTACAAAACTCTTTGCGCTTTAGTTGCCAACTTGGCATTTTGATTGATGCTATTAATACTTGAACATAAGATGCATATATATGTTATAATCTATTAATTTTTGTGGGGTAAGGTGATAGCCTAAGCTGTGTTCAGTTCTTGTTCATTTGCAGCTGAAATTGTGGAAAAATTTACAAGTGGTTTTTAATGTTGTGTATTAATTATAGTCATTTAGTAAACTTGGAATTTTCATCATTAAGTGATTTTTGTTATACTAATTGAGAACTATATGTTGTACAAGAGAGTTTTGGCAATTTCGTTCAATGTTCCTCATTTTTTTGGCCTGGAAAAGTGCTATCTTGTAACTATGTTCTTTTTATCTTCATCTATCAGATCAAATTGGGTCAGCCTGGTTGGAAAGAAAGGTACTATGAAGAGAAATTCTCAGCAAAATCTCTTGAGGAGATCGAAGAAATAAGGAAAGATGTTGTAAGTGTTATGAACTTTATATTGGCAGCTTTTCAGTGGGATTCAATGATATCTACCCACAGTTAAAATTTTCCATGACTAGAAAATAGGAGAAAGATGCTAGTGGGTGAATATGTTTATCGTAATAATTTACCTAGAACTACTACTTATTGACAAGGTTGGTCTCATGTATTTATTTTAGGTTAAATTTAAAGTATGTTTTCATTGTATAGGCCAGAGGTTGGTGGTTGCTTGGGCTATTTACTTTGGGTTGCTTTTTGTTAATATTTTGAGCAGTCCATGTTTTTAACCTTTAGAGCATAGGATCATATTATATGTAAATCTAATTTTTCCATCACAGCACTACGTTGAATCTCTCTTATTATGTTGATGTGCATGTTGGTTATTTTCATATCTTTAAATATTCTTTCCAAATTTTGTGGTCTAGGGTGTGGCTGGTAGAATTACATTTCTTGATAAGGATGAATGCTGAATCATATTGATTATATTGCAGATATGCTTCACACCTAGACTAGTTGTAAATTCTTTCAACATAAAATCTTGCAAGAGTTTACACATTACATACCTATTTAAAGAGGAAGGAAGAAAAATTGGTCTTACCTGCATTCTCCCGAATGTTTTGTTACCGCTCTTTGTAATGTATAGCATTTATTGGAGCATTATTTCCCTATGTGCTGTTTTGTAGGTAAAGAAATACGTTGAAGGATTGTGTTGGGTTTTGCATTATTACTATGAAGGTGTCTGCTCATGGCAGTGGTGAGTTGGTTTTTACTATTTTGCCATTATATTTGAATGACATAAGCATGTTTTGTCTCGTCTTTTTTTGTTTTTTTTTGAGGGGGGATGTTGTATAGTAATTTGTTTGGTTCCCCTTTCCCAGCCCTGAAACCCTACTTCTATGACCAATGCATATTTTTCCATGTCAAAATTTCAAACCATTGTTCTGTTCCCCTCTCCCATCCCAAAAACCTCGCTTCTGTGGAATATAAAGAGGTTGTTGGCACTGTGGCAGTGTTCGTTATTTAATTAACTATCAAATTGGTTGCTGGTTTGTCTGTTGCTGCTAGGATTAGTACTTGTTGGAGTGTTGCATCAAGTGATTTTTTCTTCATATCCAAGACTATGTATGGTCACTGGCTCACTATTAATTTAGGCACACAGAACAGATCAGATCCCTTTGTGTCTCGGTATTCGATAATTATGAATAATGAAGCAACTTTTTCCTATTTAAATGCATGATAAATAGCTTCTGCAGATTGAGCCTTTGCTGGGATCGCAAGTGGCATAAGTTTCCAATATTTCAATTGTTCCCCTTTTTTGTTACCTGGCTTGTTATCATTGTGTATCAAGTGCTTTTTGTCATCTTATGCTAGAAATATTGAGGGTTTGCACTTACAGTTTCTTGTGCTTCTACAAACACGCTCATAACAGATCAGATCCCTTTGTGTCTTGGTATTCGATAATTATGAATAATGAAGCAACTTTTTCCTATTTAAATGCATGATAAATAGCTTCTGCAGATTGAGCCTTTGCTGGGATCGCAAGTGGCATAAGTTTCCAATATTTCAATTGTTCCCCTTTTTTGTTACTTGTCTTGTTATCATTGTGTATCAAGTGCTTTTTGTCATCTTATGCTAGAAATATTGAAGGTTTGCACTTACAGTTTCTTGTGCTTCTACAAACACGCTCATAAATAATCACACTTCTTTGTTCCAGGTTCTATCCTTACCATTATGCTCCATTTGCTTCTGATATCAAAGACTTGGGACAGATGGATATTAAATTTGAGATGGGCACTCCATTCAAACCATTTGATCAGTTGTTGGGGGTTTTTCCAGCTGCAAGGTTTGAAATCGATTCAATGTGGTTTCTTTATTTCTTGGTTGTTGTGTTTATGTTATAATTATAATTTTTTTGTAGTTCACATGCCCTTCCGGTAGAATACAGGAAGTTAATGTCTGATCCAAATTCCCCCATCATTGACTTTTACCCAACAGGTATTTCTTCATTGACAGGTCATAGATTTGTCCAATTTTCTTTGCTTTGAGGTCAACTGCCTGCCTGAAGCTCGGCTTATCTGTAAATTGCATAGCTTTTGTGAAATAATTGAAACTCGATCTCCACCCTCTGTTTTCTTGTGGCTTAGAACCCTGAAAAGCTGCTTTAAGTTTTAATTCTTCACGTGAGAGGAGAATTACAGGATTTAGTATAAGCATTTCTGGCATTGTCTTTCGTTATCTTCTGCCCCAAGGAATCTTTAAAATTTCTCCAAGCTACAAAATATTTTCTTCTAAACCTCTAAATCTAACAAAAGATGAAATGTCCTTATTCAAAAGGAATGATGAGAGTTTTCGTTTGAACAAAATAGTATTTTTATAAAAAAATAATAATTAAAAGGAAGATGTTAAATTTTCAACAAATCATCTACAAGCTACATTTGAATCTCGTCTTCTTATTTCAACAAAAACACAAATTACACTTAGTTTTTGTCATTGTCTAACATCCATGATTTTGTGGTTCCTAACAAGACTCTTATACCTGTCGCAGATTTTGAAGTGGACATGAATGGCAAGCGGTATTCTTGGCAGGTAGTTAATGAAATTATTTTTAAGTGAATATGCTTTTTAAAAATAAATCTATTGCACAAAGCTTATTGATGCGTCCATATGGTGTTCAAGGGTGTCGCAAAATTGCCTTTTATTGATGAGAGCCGTCTTCTTGCTGAGGTTGCAAAAGTTGAACATACATTGACGGTATGCCGCCTGGATTGTGTATTGTGCATCAACAGAACCATATCCAAATGAAGCTGTTTCAGTGTTAATTAGTTTGCCTTTTTTTTTTGTGTGTGTTATTAGGCTGATGAGGCACGGAGAAACAGTGTGATGTCTGATATGCTTTTCATCACTGTATCTCACCCGCTGTCCCCATATGTCTTCTCGCTTGATGATCGCTGCAAACAGTTATCTGATGCTGAACGAGTTCAAGTGAAAGAGAAAATAGATCCAGGGGCTAGGTATGTCTTAACTGATGTTTACATGCTGTTCAATTATGAAGATCTTCATGATTCTATGTGGTTCAATTAGGCTGTCTGTGTGATCTGCTACCTTGTGGTTCTTATGTACTTTTGTTCTGGGTCTATCGGAAATACTCTTCTCGACTTGTTCGGGGAAAGAGTGCGTACATCATGACCTCTCAAATCCTGCATAATCACGTGATACACTGGGATGTTGTTGTTGTTGTTCATGATTCTATACTTCTTAGGATTTTGTTGGTATTTCCTCTCAATTACAACAACAATAACATTCCTAGTTTATCCTACCAAGGCTGGGGGTCAAGTTGTACACACTCTCTCCCGATTACGTTGAGAGTGTGTTTCTGAGTGGCCGAAGCACATACATGAACACATAACAACAAAAGAGACAGGTATAACAAACGATATAGTAAAAGACATGGTGTAAAGAATGGAGGTAGAGACCGAAAAAATACAACCTAGCTACCTAGGTCAAAGTAGAAAATGAATGAACATCTGTTAGATAACAATCCTATTTATTTTATGTTCTCTGTTTTTGATATCTGGATTATTTTGCCATATTTATTATGTATGGTCAATCAACAATAAAGTGTAAAATAGGTAGCCTGAGCTGAGAATGATGACTTTTTTATGGCAAATGTTGTTTTGGTGGCTTTCATTTTCACCCTTCCTGGCTGCTGCCCTCAGCTTGTGAATTTTCATTAGCATCCACCTGTTGAAACTTACACGATAAAAAAAAAAGTATTTTATATTCTTTATTTTTATTTTATTTTTTGCTCTGCATATTCTTTTGTTTTTACTTTTGTGCTAAGGTTACTTTGGTTGGTTGTCCTGAGATAACAATTGCAACCAAAGAGTTTGTAAGATTATTTGATCTGAGCTGATGTAATCTAGGGGTACATGCAGTGGTGGGATGAACGGTTACATATCCCTCTGTGCTGGCGATCCGTGTCCTCCAATTTTCAGATCTCCAGTGGCTGGACTTGAAGATATTCTAGACAACAATGCCCTGTAAGATAGAGGCACCTCAGAATTAATTATATTTGGTTTTCTGACGTGTTTTTCAAGTAGTCACACACCTTCAATTTGATTTCTGCAGATGCACTATATACATCCTTCCAGATTATCATGAACACATTACAAGACCACTGCCAGGGGTCAAATTTCCAAAGAAGGTAATCAGGAGTTTATCAATTCTTTATTTTCCCATATTCTGCTTGATATCCTCAGGGACTGATATTCGGCACAAGAACATTTTGCGTCTTTATGTCTACTTTTCACTGATTATCTTGCACCAAATATCAAATGACAGCTTGTTTCCATGGGTGATCTGAAAGAATCTGTTTTATGGCACGAGGATTCTGGTAGGAGGCATTTCGAAAATGGAAGGTAAGACACTTAATCTTCTCGCTTCTCAGTATCATTTTATGGTGCTTTGTTTTTGCAGTGTAGAATTTTGGAATTCAAAGTTCTGAAATACAATTTTTATAATAGATCTGGACAACCTTCGCGGCACTACAATCATTCCTCCAGGCCGAATATTCCTGGAGCCATTTCTGGTCCTCAGCTTGGAGATGCCGCACACAGACTAGTTGTCAACAGCTTACAGATGAGGGCAGATCACAAGGCATTTAATGATCACAGGAATGGCTACCCACCTCCTTATGGTGGACCTCCTTACCCCCCTGCACCGCCTCCCCATTCAAGCAGATACAATCCTTTGGACTACAATAGTAGAGGTGGTCACTCGAGTACCAATTATTATGGTCATGGGCAGCAACAGCAGAATTACTATAGTCATGGCCAACCGAGCAACCCGCCAAGATCTCACCATCAACATGACAGAAGAGCGCCTAATTATCACAACGACAGACATAATTTCCAGCAACGTCCACCTGTACAAGAATACTACCCTCCTGTTCCCGGAGCATACAATCAAGGCTACCAACAGTATTATCCTCCTGTTCCGAGTGGTGGCGGTGGCGCGTGGAATCCAGCACCTAACCACACGAGTAGAGGATACAGCAACCCCCCACAAGGGAGGAACCAGTTTGCGGCATTGGATAGGGGATCCAATCGGAGGCCACCTTCATCCGGTCACGGTCGCAGGTAAGCCAATTACCGTTGGTCTTTTGATCGAACGGTTGGCTACGAGGTTTAGGGGCTGCACAAAGGCAAATGCCAGTTGCTTGGCCACTTGTGTATCTGAATTTTGCTTGTGTAGCCTATTTGTTAATTTGATTTTCATCTGTTGTATTATTTCTGATATAATGACTAGGAGATGAGAAATTAACACTTCCCTTTGGGAAGCAAATTCTCAAAATGTTTACAGTACTTCATTAGATGAGCTGAATTTGATTCCTTTTTCCCGGTTGTAATGAATAATATAGCAGTGGTGTTTAGAGGTTGATAACTGTTATAGACTATTATACTTGTTTAGCAGTACTTTCTCTTGTCATTTACAGTACCTGATTGGAATGTAGAGTAATTTTTACCTAT
This sequence comes from Persicaria tinctoria, assembly GCA_037127255.1. Lineage (NCBI taxonomy): Eukaryota > Viridiplantae > Streptophyta > Magnoliopsida > Caryophyllales > Polygonaceae > Persicaria > Persicaria tinctoria. The sequence goes on from JBANSL010000020.1 coordinate 6,894,347, forward strand.
TGAACTAGATTTAGGATTTTTTTTAAAATGTGATGGTTTGGTAAATGTGATTTTAGTTTTCATATCAATATCAATAAATAAGTTTATATGAAATTTAAAGGTGATGATATCTTCACCGTTAATTCTTACTATTTACACTTCAAAGCCACCGCATACCTATGCGGTGGGTTAATTACTTTTTCGGCTGGAGCACCGCATACCTATGTGGTGAGTGCGTTGACCGTATTGCGACGCACCGCATGTATATGCGGTGGGTTAGGGTGTAACGGAGTCTGTTACGCCGAAATCTGGTTGGTTGCAAGATATCTGAAACCCACAGCATACCTATGCGGTGGATTCGTTTAACTTCAAAATAATTTAAAAAACCCACCGCATACCTATGCGGTGGTTTGTTACCGCAGATGGGCCCCCATTATAAATAGGCATGCGGGCCCCATTCTCCGACACACTTTCCGACTCTTCTCCGATTCCAATTATTGTCTTGCTTTCCGAGCCCGACCTTTGGTTCCGTCGTTTCTCTCGTCCCCACTTTCTACCCCCACTTTGTACCCGAGTCTTGAGATGGTGAAAGACATCCGTGGAAGAGATGCGTCTCGGGGTGCCGGTCCTTTTCGGAGACATCCGTTATGGGTAATAAGGAAACTATATGAAAATTGAATCGCATTATTTTTTTCGCATAGTGTTAACGTATTATTTTTATATATAATGTAGTCGGATCCGACTATTCAGAGACGTGAGTCCGCTCGTCTTGCCGCACTTAGGAGGAGGAGGTGGACGGTAGATGGCTCGTCACAACCTCAAGTATGTTGAAATCGCTTAATTATTGTTTTTCGTGTTGTGAATGAACGATAGTAATAGGTTGAAATCATTTAGTAGGGTGTAGGGAAATTGAAATCGAATAAGTATGTTTTTTGTTTTGTTAGGAAATGATAGTTTTAAGTTGAAATCATTAACTAGGTGTAGGGAAAGCTTGTAACATTTGGTAAGTCATACGATATAGTAATGCGTGTAACAAATAAAAAGTATCATATTTGAGCGATAGGATTTCGACATTTTTTTTATTGTACACATCCCACATTATCGCGGGGGTTAGGAGATAGGGTGGTTCCGCAATCCGCTAGGAGGGTTGCCGCCAGGTAGAGACAAACGTTGGGGGCTGTAGAGGATCCTATGGATAGGGATAGTGACGCGGTAGGTGCGGATACTGGGGTTGAGCCATCGATTCAGTCAGGTGTTGACTACAGTGACGGATTGGGGCAGACCGGCAGACGTCACAGTCGTCTATAGAGACATATCAGAGTCTGTTGGAGATTGAGCTGGGCTTGATGACTACCCCCACCGATGATCCAGTGGTGCAGCCGACGGATGATTCACACCGAGGGGAGTGTTTGGAGATGCTGGAGGAGTACCTACGGGAGGACGCGGCACCGCAGGCTGGAGCGGCGCGAGTGGTTGAGGAGTCGCAAACTCAGCGCGATAGGTATCATGAGTACTTTGGGACTGCGTTTCAGAGCGACCAGCTGAACTCGTATGACGAATCGGCACCTCTGGTCGAAGATGTGGGTGTTGGGACGAACCGTGGTGTTGGGACGACTGATGCTCGAGTGGGAGATCAGGAGCCATGTGTCGTCGGGCAGATAGATTTTACGTCGTTCACACCATTAGTATCTACGGGTGGGGCGATGACGTTTGAGAGTCAGCATGCGGCGCCAACGACGACACTCAGGAGCTCTGAGCCAGAGCCAATTGATGGGCGCAAACTGCATGATCCAATCTGGGGGCCATCTGATGATGTTGGTCAGGACACGGGAGGAGATGAGGTGGCACCTGCCCCCGTCCGTGGAGTGCAGCAGAGGCGGAGACAGCGTGGCGAGGGTAGTAGTGCAGGGGGTGCTAGGGAGCATGTCGAGGGTAGTAGTGCAGGGGGTGCGAGGCAGCATGGCGAGCCTAGCGATTCTGGGGTACGTTATGCCGAATGACCAGGGGGGCCTCATACCGTTTCACTCCTGAGAGATTACGAGGCACACATTGCACATGCCGTTTAGAGACGGGAGGAGGAAGCCTTGCGGAGGGGTGTGCGTGTGCAGAGACGGGGACAGTGGCTGGGCCGGGTAGAGGCGCTGTTGGAGGTGGATGGGCGGGAGTCATGGTTTCCTGTAGTGCGTGATAGTGGTCTACGGGAGCTGCGAGATTTTGAGTGGGATCATATGGATCACAGTCTCATCAGTGCATTTGTTGAGCACTGGCATCCCGAAACGAACAGTTTCCACTTCGCATGGGGAGAGATCACTATCACATTGTACGATGTCTTCTTCATACTTGGGTATGGTTTGTACGGGAAGGAGTGTATTCATGTGGATGACGTGATGGCTGGGAGGGACCGAGTTGGGGACTTGTACGACTTGACCCAGCAGGAGCGGTTGAGCGCCTTTGGCCATGGAGGTCCGACTAGTGCGACCCTTCTTCAGAAGATAGCACCCATGAGACAGAGGGTGCGAGATGGCGTCGCACTTGAGCATGATATGGAGTGCATCGTCGCTGTTGCGATGAGAACTATTGGGTCGGCGACGCTGTTCATCGACAAGTCGGGTGCAAGAGTGCGGCCGGAGGTGCTTCTTCGTCTTATGGATGCAGCGCATGTTCCACATTTGTGTTTAGCGGCAGGGGTCTTGGCGTGCTTGTACCGAGGATTGGGCGAGGCGACTAGGGAGTTCGCCAAAGACATGGACGGTTGTACTCGATTGTTGCTGGTAAGACATTCGTTCCCTGATTATGTAAATTTTCCAGGTTTATAATTAAGCTAAAATGACTGTGTCGCTGATAGTATTGTTCCATTGTAGGTGTGGATTTGGATGTATTTTTCGGTCTTCAGGGTTGGCATGACGCTAGATCGGAGGCTATCTCAGGATCCGCGACACGGGGTGATCAGGTACGTCCGGGGGTGACGCCTTGGAACACTACGGTGTCCCGGGATGATGGGCCTTACATTGAGCGACTGTATGTTATGCGGTGGAGGCTGGATGAGATGACTGTCGACGAGGTACGAAAATATTTTACTACCGCACGTACATTTTTGACACAGTAAAATAGATTTTCAAAATTTGAGTCGTCTTAACAATTTCTATTACGTCGCAGATCGATTTCATGCCCTTTGGTAGGCAGTTGGATTTTGATGGATAGCTGCGTCTGTCTCGATATAGGGGCACCATCCGTTGGTTGTTCGAGGAGGAGCCGTATATGCCGGATCGGGTGCTGCGCCAGTTAGGTTGGGGTTGATTGCGGCGCTACGAGTAGCTCTTCCCAATGTCAGGCATATGTTGTGCACAATACACGTTCTCGGACGATGCGAAGAAGTTGCTTTCCAAAAGTCAAAGAATCTTGATGTTGCTAGGCATTTCAAGAACGCATGTGTGGGCCTGTTCCAATTCAGATCGGTTGAAACTTTCGCTGCTAGAAGGAGGGGTATGCATGCAGAGTGGGGACATATCAAAGGGCTGATGCCGTATTTGGAGGTGACGTGGTTACGAGATTACTCGCAGAATATAGTTCGTGCATGGACAGACGCAATCCAGCATTTTGGTACGACCTCGACTAACAGGTGCACCTCTTTTTCTTACGAAATTCATTATACGCGTAATTTGTTTACATATAACGATATTCACATGCGAGTCTCACTCTTGTAGGGTGGAGTCTGCTAATTCTGTGTTGAAGAAGACCTTAAACTCTGCGGTCGGTGATTTCACTCACGTGATCACCTCAATCGATCTCATGATGGCGGATCAAATAAGTGAGGTGAAGAATACAATGGGGCGAGCAAACAACACCTTGCCGACAGACTCCCACGGCCTATGGATTTTCGATCGAATTCGGAATATTGTGTCGAAGGAATGTTTCAACTTGTTGTTCGAAATCTACACGAAGATGGAAGCCGAGCCACCTTCGCAACCACGCAAAGATAGATACTGGAGGGACGTCTACGGTCTCCCATGCACACATGAGATGCAAACTTGTCGAGACATGCAGATACCCATCAGACCGTCCCAGACTCATATTTTTTGGAAGCAATTGGATTGGAAGAGGCCACATGTTGACCACGTCCACGACAACACTCCCCTCAGCAAAGCTGATGTAGACATGTCGCGCATGATCACTTTGTTGCAGAGTGGAGCTATGGACGAGGATACTCGTTGGAGAATCGCGTCGGCATTCAACGACGGGGATCGTCCCTCTCATACATCGTTGACCCCACCTGACCCGGAGGATCGTAGACCGCATGGGAGACCGAGGACTCGCCACCCCTGTCAGACAAACCCTCTACCTTGGGAACGTGAGCGTGATCGGGCACAACGTCGAGCCGATAGAGAGGGGAGCAGGGGATCATCACGAGGTCGAGGTCGGGGTCAATCGTCATCAAAAGAAGCAGATGACGTGGAAGGCAATGAGGAGGACACTGGGTCCAACGCCATTGCCATCGACGACCCTCCTAGGGGCCGAGGAGTAGGCAGAGGACGAGGTCGAGGATGGGGTCGTGGGAGGGGACGTGGCCGAGGTCGATCAGCGTTGGAGCCCGCTTCGGAGACTGTAGGTGACATTCCACCCCAAGCACCTACGACGCTTCCACCACAGAATCTACCTCACGTAGATTTCAATTGGGACACTGGCAACATCGACGAATTCATGATTACTTTCGTACGAGCCGTCACAAATGTTGCAGGTGATGATCATTGTGGGTATAGATCTCTTGCTTGTCTTCTGAACTTGGGACAAGACGCATGGCCTCGAGTTCGACGAGAGCTGGCCGTTGAGTTGCAGCTGCATTCAGATCGGTACCATTACTTTCTTGTCTTAGATGAGCTCATCATGAGGGTCAACTATTTCGGCACCTATCATGATGCTACGTATTGGATGGAGATTCCGATCATGGGCGAGGTGTTTGCCACGCTTCACCAGTGTCCTTTGGTGATTTTGTCACAGATGATGCCGATGTTGTGCCTACCTCTGTACGCCACCGGGGGTCCGTCAGTACCAGACTATGATGAGCTAGATGGAATAGCTTTAGTCAGCAACAGCAACCACTTCGTTCCGGTATGTTTTGTATTTCATATTCATTCAATCGTTAATGTTTTGTTTCTCTCTTCTAATGTCAATATTCACCTTTTATTCACAGATTTGGTTGTTGCCTGGTTCTCCTCTACCTCCGGTCTACGTTGCATGGACACGGCATCACGATCGCACGGTCAATGGTTGGGAAGAGCAGTTTGCGGTGAAGATTGCACGATATAGAGCTTACCGCCGTCGTGATGGTGGCCGCCCCCTGTCCTATTAGCACTTTCCACTTTCTCGTGTCATTTTCTGAACTCCATATGTTGAATTTGATTGTATCTTCGTCTGTGCCATTTTTCGCCAAACGCATTTTGTCATCCTTGACATTTATCACACTTTCATTTTCAACTATTCTTATGCCATTTCCGATTGTTTGACCATTATGCATCAATGTCCTGAATCAATTCGTGGATTGTCCGAATAAGTTATCTTTCTTCCAATGACAAATAACGTAGCGCACATTTATTACATTTCAATCCCATTGTAGTCGGACCCCACCGCATACGTATGCGGTGGGTATGAGGACTCAACTGGTCCTGTCTGGTCATTCAGCACGTAACCCAAAATCAGGTTATCCGAAACCCACCGCATACCTATGCGGTGGGGTTCAAACGGAACGGACAAACCCACCGCATTGTATTGCGGTGGGTCTGTATATATACGCCTCGACCCACCGCATAGGTGTGCGGTGGGTCCGTTGACCGTCATTAAACCCACCGCATAGCTATGCGGTGATTAGCGGTGGAAATAGTAAAAATTAGCGGTGGAGATATCCGTTCCAGAAATTTAAATATAACCAACAATATTGGAGATAAAATTTCGAAAGGGCTTGATCAAATTTGGTGTCCGGTTGGCTAAATCTTATTGACGTTTTTGTACGAGTAGTGTGACTTTGCTTCTGGTGTCTGTAGGCGTTTTTCTACTTGATTGGGATCGTGGAGTCCGGAGTCGGCACTAGGTGGGGTCGGGGTAGTGCTTTCAGGACGACTTCGTATTCGGGTGCTACTATTCATGTTGTACTGTTGGCCCACGGTGCTACTATTCGACGGTGTTTGGTTTCGTTCTTCGCTAACGTCCTCAACTCTTTGAGAATAGTTCTGCTTAGGTCGCCTTGTTGTAAAGTTTGTTTCTGCTTGTTTCGATACACATTTTTTCTATTTTTACTAGATGTTTCGATGGTTTCCGTCTGCCGACTTGTCGACCTTTCCTAATCTTGAATGCTTACTTTTTTTCTTTTTTTTTTTAAAACAATGGTGGTGAATGAAGCAAGCTAGTACAGAAAGCCACATTTACCTCGGTTTCGTGTGCATTATTTACCAAGGTTCGGAACCGTGGTAAAAGTGGTTGTGGTAAAAGTGGCCGAACCGTGGTAAATAAGACAACCCGTGGTAAATTAGTCTTGGCTTTTATCTTGTTTCACCCGTGGTAATGTTGCTCAACCGAAGTAAAATCGCACCATGGTAAAAGTGGTCGAACCTTGGTAAATAAGACAACCCGTGGTAAATTAGTCTTGTCTTTTATCTTGTTTTACCCGTGGTAATGTTGCTCAACCGAAGTAAAATCGCACGTGGTAGGATTTGTGAACCGTGGTAAATGTGCCAACCGTGGTAAATAGGTCGTGTGGTAATTGTTTTGAACTGTGGTAAATTATTGAACCGAAGTAAATATGTATTACATTGATTGTTCTGGTGATTATTATAGTAGCCTATGCGGGATTTGAACCCACATCTGTGTATAAACACACCTCTCTACCATTTGAGCTAACAGGCTTAAATAAATCAATAGTAGAATTTTCTACCTTACAAAGGAAACTAACACATAAATTGATGGGTGATAAGTTGCAAGAAGAAACACTTTTTCCTTTTTTTTGGTGGAAAAAAATAAGGGCTAAACCCTTGCCTCCCAAAACACAAAACAAACACGAGCCACTACCCATGACATCTTTGGGTGAAAGTCACCCATCGACGGTCATTCTGCAGTAGCTCAAGCACACCAGGTGGTGTTGATCGAGTCTAAATAAAAAAAACCAATAGGAAAATCAAAAGCAGCCCAGAAGTGCATCCTAGAAGAGAATCAAAAACACTCTTTCCTGATTTGTCCTAAAATTTTTTTTTTTGCAAGAATCAATTTTCCATCTAGGTCGAGCTCAAGAAGTGCATCCTAGAAGAGATATATGCTTGCAACTATAGTAAAAAAAAAACTAATATAGAACAATAAGTAAACAATTAAGTACCTCCATGTGAAAGAAGTAACTCAACCGTGCATTCGAGGCCTCTCTTTGCAGCATGATGTAATGGTGTCCCAACCTGTTAACCTAAGACATATAAACAATCCAAAAATCAGATGACATAACCTGAAGCTAAGCAAATAGATTTTAACCACTTCTCATAAATTGCACAAATTCAAGCTAATGGATACCTCATTATTTTATATTAAGGTCTGCAGGCCTTTGAGCTATTTGAGTGCTACTTTTTCTTATGGTCATCATGCCTATGAGTATTCTAATATGGATACAGTACACCTGTACAACATCATCAAGATGTTAAATGTAATTGCATTTGAGATGTCAGAGATAAAGCTTCGTGAGCCAATGTACACCATTTAGATTAGATATTCCAAGACCACAATTTAATTGACAAATTTCTGCTAGAAGTTTAAGTTCAAACTTTTTGCAAATTGGTGACACAAGAATAGAGCGACTGAGCGGTTAAAGATATATAAATATGTAGCTCATTAAGTGCTTTGCCCCAAGATTTTAAATCATATAAGGTAAACTAGAAAATTAATCACCAGATAAATAAAAAATACGCATAATTGCTTGCATACCTTGCGCTTTTGAGCACGAGATTCATTAATTGCTCTAAGTCATTTTCTAATTTCCTGGGAACAAAATTTGCTGATTAATAATTGGCTACGACAACCAATAAGCATTCAGAAGCAGTAGACTACAAGCTGCTTACCTCTTAATTAACACTTGAGCACAATAGGCTTGGTAAAACCGTAACATGAGTCAGTGAAAGCTCCTTTGCATCCTGAAAATTTATAGAAAGAGACGTGATAATGCACCAAGGCATTAACCACACAAATGATCAACAACGACTCAAAAGCTCAGCTCCCCATGCACCCCAACTTATTTTTTTCCATGATAATGCTTTTTGAAAAAAAAAACACATTGCATTATTATAATTTTGAGATAGTTTTTATAATTTTGAATCCCAAATTCTTCGTAACAAAGGTAGAAAAAGAAATGTGACAAATATAGATAATACATCTGATAGTCCTGTGAAACAAATACCACTGCACTTATAAATTACCAAAACAAAATTAAAAATTAATTCATGCCTCATGGCTATATATGTCAGAACAGTCAACTGAAGCATTTCCTATTTTCTGCCAAAAGAATTTATAAAAGCCAAAAGAAACTGTTGAAAGAGGTGAAAGGATTTCAATAATAATACCTCTATTCCTTCAACTGTTTCCCTATATCCAGATTGAACCTGGAAAAAGCTGGGATAAGCATCATAGATAGCCATGCAAGCAAAGATTAAGCCCGACAAAATTGATAATGAAAGACAGAACACACCTTATTTTTCGTTAAAAAATCCTTACATTATACCTATCAATATCACTTTTGAAACATGTGGATTACAATTAAAAGAACAATAAGAAAAAGGAACAGCATGCATTTAAACTAATTTGATTAAACTTTTGCTCCGCTTTCCCTTCAATCCCTCCAAACATCATGGAAAGAAAGTGTTTCAAAACCTTTTGAATAAGAAATTCATTTAGCACAGCATTCATGGGGCTGTTGAAAATAAAATGTAAGTTGAAACATGATCCAATCCTATGCTTCCTAGAAAATTTTAACTGGCCATTATACGATAACAAAACACAGAGGGAAAAAGATACTAAGAATTCAGCCTACAAAAGAAAATAATTGCTTTTATTATTAGTTTTATCTTTACCCTAAGCAAAGTGCCAAAGCTAAGATAAAAAAAAGGAAACCAATGACCCCTTGCCCTAGTGGTTAGGGAGAGGTGGCCCTTGCAAGAGGTCAAGGGTTCAAATCCCACTTCTTACACAATTTGTGTATTAGTGGGTGCTCAAGCCTTCATTGGCTTGGGTGAGCCTGCCTGGTGGCTTGCCGCCTGGCTAAACCGGTTCGCGTCCTTTGCAGGCTAGGGCCCGGACCCGTGGGGGGATTAGTCGATAACCTCGGAACCCCTCACGTCCAAAAAAAAGGATAAAAAAAAGGAAGCGGCTTCATATAGCCTAAATATTTGCAATTGTGCATTTATACACAACAATAAGGACAAATCATTATATGCATCAGTTGTAAAAAACTAAAAACTAAGTTGGAATATGAATAAATATCGCTAAGTGAATAGCTTTACATAACAAGCATGTGAAGCATTATATCTTATGATCATCTAATTAAGAATCTCCAAATAGTCCAACAATCAAACAGACATATAAAAGCTGAATTTGATAACTTGTCATTTAGGAGTTGTAACATATATGTTATAACTTGTCATTCAGGAGTTGGAATATGAATAAATATTTTTTTTAGTGTAACTTACCAACAATCAGAAATAAGAAATCCTCAAAACGAGAGGGAATAAAGAGCCACCAAAAATCACCACATGTCCACAGCGGGAACACAAAGCGCTTCTAGAAACTTGTTGTAGTTGTAGGAGGTCGAAGAGGTCAGTACTGCAGCAAAAGCAATACCACAGAAATAGTAACATCAGCTCATCTACGCAGAACTAATTTTACACTGAGATTGTGGAAAGCTAAGAGTCTACTGATACAAATCGCTTAAAGAATACAATACTAGCTAAAAGGCGAAAATGATATACGCAAGATAGTCTTAAAAATACAATGTGAGCAATAATGAAATATATAGTCTTAGTATATTTAAACCCTTGTTCATTCTTAAAAACAGAGACTAGAAATGGTTATTTTGGCAAGTCAACTGGCATATCAATAGATAAGGGGTGTTCTACTAATTAACTTAGGGGCACAAGTGCACAACCTTCCTTTTCTCTCGTCATTCTTGAATATCACATAACCATGAACCCTGTTCCTTTAATTCTAACCCCATGAATATGCGCATTGTGTGTCAATTTAATGTGCTCAGCCAGACCCATTCTAAACAGAGCATTGGGTTGAAAGACATAAATAACATAATAAGAATCAAGCCCGCCAAATAAACTAAAGAACTAATCTGAATAATTAAGATGATAAAAAAGAAGAAATAAGCATTCAATTTTGACAATGTCACCGAGATTCATTAGACAGATATCATAGCATTCAAATAAGAATGATAACTGATGGGCTTTTGTACTAAAACACGATTAAATATTGATCCCACTAAGAAAGGCTAACCATGGGTGTTCTTTAATTTAAGATTGTATGCAAATTTGAAATGCCTCACAAATACAAAATAACAAACTCGATCAAAGAAAACGTATTGCATAAAACATTATTGTTCTATTTATAAAATCACTATTCCCTCTCTAGAATCAAAAGATTAATAGCTCATTAAACCTATTTTTTAATACTAAAAGCCAAAAATAGTTGTTCCCTCTGTAAAACCACCATGAAACAACTCGTATATATGATTTTATATCCTTTACTGATTTTTGGATATTGACGTTTCATTGAAGATCTAAAATCTCATTTAAAGACACCCTTAAGATTACACAATTATTTAAAAAGTAATTTGCATCAGTTTGACAAGCCTTTGGCTTTGCCCTATTCCTCTACAGAATGATCATTTTTACACGCATGTCTTCCTTACTTTGTAGACCGATTTTACATGCATGCTTTAGGTAGGGCTTTTGCCATTTTAAAGTAACTTTGCTTTGAAACTAGTGTCTATTTAATTTGATGATTGGTGTTAAAAATAGGTAAAATCAAAATTCACTTTAAATTATTGTCACTGTTTTTTTTAAATAAGAAAGAAATTAATGTGATAATTTTTTATATATAAAAAAACCGGTTTAAACTTTATAAATTAAGTGCTAAACACTAATTAATTTAGTATCCTGTTCGCAACTCTCGATCCACTGGGGTGTGGATTGGAGAGAGTCTGTCTCTTCTGTGCTCGGTGAAGCCTTGATTTTGAGAGCAGTGGAAGCGGCTAGAAGATTTGGTTTGGTACGCATTTAGATTAAGGGCGATTGTCTTAGGGGTCGTTTGGTATTGATATCTAGATATCAGATATCAGTCCCGATATCTGATATCTAGTGTTTGGTAGGGCTAGATATCAAAATCACTTTAACTAATATCGATATAAGTGTTTGGTATGCATAATATAACACCTGATATCAAGTGATATATGATATCAGTGTTTGGTAATAGTCAGATATCGATATCAGTTGATATCTAGATATCAAATATGGTCTATTTTGATATACTCATTTTTTGTGAGGTATCACTTGATATCGATATCGCCCGATATCGATATCTTGATACTGATACTAATATCTTGATATCAAAATATCAAAGATATCACCCAATATCAATATCTCGATATCGATATTGATATCTAGATATCGTTACCAAACGACCCCTTATCGATCACATCTTCATGGAAACTAACTCGGCTGCAATACACAAATAATATTTACCTATCTTCCTCAATTTGGCAAATAAAGAGCGATCATCCGGAATATATTTACCTATCTTCCATCGAACAAAAAAAAAAAAGGGAAAAGAAAAACACTAATTTAGTACACTCACCAGTCCCTATCGATCTCCATCTAGTAGTAAAAATGAATTCCAAAAAATAAATAAAAAATAAAGCGGGAAAAGAACAACTGGATCTACTCGATTGGACAAAATATAAAGTAGTAAATTAAATCAGTAAATTTAGAAAGATGTGCATGAGGAGATTACCGTACATGGGCCATATTTAAAAGTCAAAACATTATAACATGATACTACGGAGTACTATTATTTGCATTGTTTGATAGTTTGATGTTAGAGGGAACACAAAGAATATAATAAGGCATAGGTAATCAAAGTGTCAGCACTAAACAATGTCTCGTAAATGCAACTCTCCATTCCCACATTTACTGGATTTCGCACATCAATTATATAAATCAAAACAATTTGTTTTAATTAACTAGTTAAACATGTACCATGCCGGTCTACTCATAAAACATGGCCTTAGTATGAATTTAACTAGTGCTGTCAAGTCTTACTAGCTTAACTGTTAAGAATGACGTGTAGTGATCGATAGATCATGAGTTCGAATCCCCATCCCTCTTATTGTAATGGCCTAAGTGCCTACCTATGAAGCAAAAAAAAAAAACTAGTGTTGCTAAAATCCAATTTGATTCGAATCAAATTTAGATCGACAGAAAAACTATATCCTATATTTTAGGAAGGAGAAACTGAATCAATATCTTCATTGAGGCAAATCCATGGCAGTCGGTGAATCCATATGCACTGTGTACCTCCTTGAATGCAAGTGGAATTCTCCTCGTGATGTGATCGGCGAGATTCTACCTCGCCTACCAGTACCAAATTAAAATCTCGTAGCAATTCTCGGTAGAACACCGGTCACCGGATACACAGGGTGAATATCGTCGTCCGCAAGGACTAGAGAGATATATTAAACTCGAAGTTGTAGTCGTCATCTTCTTCCTCGCAATCGGATTCTAAATCTTCTATGTGACTCCGTCTATGCTCCTAAATTGGGTTACTTCCCTAATTCCCTCGGAGAACCGAAGTCAAAGATGCCGATCGCCGAGTGTCGAACTGGCAACTTGTTCAATTTTTTGCAGCCTGTTTGTTTCAATCGAATTTTACGAGACTGCGACTGTGAATATTATGAACATCAAGTAGATCGATCATAATATAAATGATGTATTATTTTTTACAACCTGTTTCAATTGAAATTTGTTTCATGAACTCAAAGTTACAAATTTATAAACATCATTTTTTTGCAACATGATTCAATTGAAATTTGCTTCTAGTCCCCTCATTGTTTTGGTTCAAGATCCACCACTGTGTTTGGTCGAATGGAGGGAGTAAAACTTTTATCAAACCTCAACTGGTATATCCTGCATGGTTGAACCCGATCCGATTGTCACCACTAAATTTGACTATTATACCGCTTTTACATCATACACAATTGATTTCTCCTCACAGATTTTATTTTTAGAGTGAGCCTTAAAAAAGTATCGCTCCTTATTATTAAACTATTTTTAATTTTTTCTACTGACGCGACTTTGTATGGAGCAGAGTTTATAAACCAACTAAAATTTACAAAGTTTGTGAAATGGGGATTGAAGAGTTATAAAATCATATAAATTCATTATGAGGCTAAAAATAATTTAATTGTAAAAATTGAGTTCTATTTGGTTGTTACTGGAAATAAGAGAAAATTTGCGCCGAAGGCGCAAATTTTCTCCCCAATTTAGATATTGTCCCCCAACTCCGTCATATTGGGCTTTTGTCCACGTAAATTTTTTTGGACAAAATTGCCCTCCCATATATAAGGGTTTTTGCTGGAAACCGCTCTCTCTCTCCTCACTCTGTTTGTCTCTTGGCTTCTGTCGTACGATTCGCTCTCTTTTCTCCATCCTCTCCCAAGCGACTTTTGCGGTTGAAACCGGCGATTCTTCTTCGATTCTGCTCCAATGTCAGAGAACAAAGTCGCCGGCGACCTCGAGGGACCTGCTGTTGGTGCAATCGAGCATAAACATTCAAGCGATCCTTCAAATGGCAGTGTGTTATCTGTGTTTTTAATTTTGCACTTGTTTTGAAGTTGAAACTGACATTTCTTTTCAATTTTTGTCGATTTTTAGAGAACAAGGACTCCGATGAGAGGGAAGGAGTTGATGTTGCCGCGGTTGACAGCAAAACTGGAAGTGATTCCGCATATGACGGTTTGTATTATGTGTTTATGCCGTTTATGCATGTTTGTCGTTTTCCCCCCCTTATTACTGTGTTTGATATCGAATGTATCTGATTTGCAGTGAAGAAAAGCTCTTCTGAGAAGGTTCCTTCATTTGAAGGTAGCAGTTCATCCGATCCTTCAAGCAGAGGTGTGTCGTTTTTGTTCTAAAGTTTTGTATTTATGCTTTGTTGTGTTTTGGTATGAAATGTATACATGCATGTGGTACTTTGTCTTTTATTTTAGCATAAATGCATATTTCAACATAATATGTAAAAGACCTATTTCAGCAGTTGTCTCTATTCATGCTGAAACGGTTGTTATGTATTCTTTGTCTGTGTTTTTTAGATGTTAATGCCTCTGCAAGTGATCTTCAAGAATATAAATGTCAATTCGATGTGAGTATATTTTTGTTTTCCATACCTTATCCCCCTTTGTGTGTGTTTTTATGTTTATTCATTCATGTGTATGAATGTGTGTTTTTAACAGAGATTGCAGTATTGCATTCCTGTAAAGGATAGATTTTGTGCAAAATCCAATGATTACTGCGCCCCAGATGTCTGTAATGTTATAGAGGAACATCTGTCCAAATCTGATTTTGAGTTGTTGGGGAGAAGCTGCTTTGGATGGGTTTTTGTTCAAAGAGATAAGATGAAACTTAATTTTCAGTTGATTCATCAAATGATGCTACGTTTGATTAAGAGTGATAAGCTGCATGAATTGTGGTTCAAGGTTGATGGTCTAGTTGCTCGTTTCTCTCTGGTAGAGTTTCATGCAATTACAGGGCTTCTTGTCATTGATACTAAAGTTAAACCGCCTGCGAAATTTGCAAGGTCTCATTTTCTGGGGGGAAAGCAGTCAAAGTGTACCTATGATGAGTTGTTGGTGGCATTTAAAACATGTAGAAAATCTTCTACAAAGAAGCTTCAGATGGCAAAGTTGTTGATTATCGAGAAGATGTTATTGTTCAAGCGGTCTAAAAGTGTTAAGAAAGATCATGCTGCTCTTGTATGCAATCCAGCGAAATGTGAACTGTATCCATGGGGGAGGTTGTCTTATTCTTTGGTTGTGAAGTATTTAAAGAAGGTTCTGGTTTGTGATCGATCTGATCCGAGACCATCATATGAATTGTTTGGATATATTTATGCTTTTCAGGTAATTTAACTTCATGCATACATGTTTCAGCATCTGTTTGTTTCAGCATTTATGTGTTCAGCAATATTTGTGTTTCAGCATTTGTATGTTTCAGCATCTGCTTGTTTGGTTATATTTGTAGGCTTGGATACTGGAGGCTTTCCCGGTGATTTCTGATAAGTTTCTTTGCGATTTCAAAGTTCGAGTGGGGGATCCATATTCTCTTCGGTGGGAGTGTAAGTTACGACATACTTACATTGAAGCGCAAGAGTTGTTTGATGGCGATGTGGTATTATTCTTGTCTCAGATCTATCTTCATACAATCTTCTTTTTTTATTAATTTCATTTTTATAATTTCAGTTGTCTTATTCTGTGTTAATATTGTTGGTTGTTTAGGCACTCATGTTCCCAACCTTTGGGGAGTTTGCAAGGTCCCCAGGAATGGTATTTGAAGATGAAGTTGCTCACCCCATTCTTGATCACTTGACTGAACCTGTATTTTCCCAACCCGAGGCAGATAAGTTGTATGATTGTTGGAGACTTAGGACAAGAGCATACTGGAGACGGTTCAATTGCTATGCAGATGGTGATTTATCATTGGATATACCTTCTGCTGAAACCCAAGGCGAAGAACAACAAGAAGTAAATGAAGAGTCAGGTGGCAATGAACGTGGAGGTGCTGTAGGTTCGAAGAAGCGAAAGGCTGCGAGTAAAGCGCCGCCATTGGTGAAGAAACAGAAGATTGAAACAAGCAAACCTACACCAACGCGGAGAGGTCGGTCTGCTGGTTTAGTTTCAACAAAACAAGTTGATGAAATTGGTTCTACTAGAAAAAAGAAGACAAGGGGTAAGAAAATGTCAGCTGCAAAGAAACCACCAACTGTTGAAGATGCAATTGCGAAACCTATGTTTGTATTTCGTAAGAGAGGTAAATCTGTTTCTGAAGATTCCAGTGATTTGTTCATGCCAATTGAAGTTGCATGTCCATCCTTTCATCGAGTTGCTGAAACTGCATTGAGGCCGGTCATCGAAGCTGCACCTGCAAAGGAATCTTTATTATTTAAGGATGGGAACGATGATGCTAATGATAGAGTAGCAGAGGGTCCCCAGGGGGTGTGGCTCAAGGAGGGGACGATGCAATGAATGTTGAAACTGATGACTACATAAACAATAAAGGCACTGAGAACGTTGCCAAAGATGATCACTTGGAAGGAGCGGGGAAGAATGTGGGTGGTGCTCAGACTGATGAGTTCAGCAAACAAGGGGGACATCCTGGCTGGTTGGAAGAAATACAGATGAGGTTAGATAAGCTTGAAGAGTTGCCTCAAAGAGTCTCTGATTTATCTGCGAGGGTGGAGATGCTTGAGGAACGTTTGTCAGGATGTTTAAAGTTGGTGAATGTTGTTGATAATCTGCTGAAGAAGGTAGATTCCTTAGAAAATAAGTTAACAATGCAAGAGTCAATGCAGTTTAAGACCCAGTCATCCAATGTTGCAACTTGTGATCCAACAATTTCAAAGGCTGTGAATGAGGTGTTGGATGAAATTCGGGAAGAGGTACCTACTGAGATTCTAGGTCAACCAATTGGTACAAATGTTTCAGCATCTGTGAATGAGATCATACCTGTTACCCTTGTTGAAGGGCAGAAGTCATTAGACTCATCTTCAGGGCATGTATATGCTGTTGACTTAGGGCGTGACTCTGATTTTGAGTTGAAGGGTGGGGAACAGTGCTTAGACGATGGAGTTTCTGTTGGGTTGAGGAAGGTGGTTGGTGGTCCTGAAGTCAAGGCTGCTGGAACTGAAGTTGTTGAAACAAAGGTTGCTGAAAGTATGGTTGCTGAAACCAAGGTTGCTGAAACCAAGGTTAATGCAACAGAAAATGTTGAACCCAAAGCTGATGGAATAGAAGATGCTGAAATGGTTGATGCTGAAGCTGCATCACCTCATGGGCAACTAGACAAAGATGCTGAAATGGGTGATGCTGAAGCAACAAAAGATGCTGCAAGCAAAGATGCTGCTGGTGACTTAATGACCCCACCCCCTGGAAAAACAATACATTTAAGTGATGGTGAAAGTGACGATGAAGACTTGTTGAAGAAGCCATGCACTCAGTGGAATACAATTTCCAAAGATCCTAGATGTGTTGAAGAAATTGAAAACTTCAGGCGTTCAAAGCGTCTTCCAAAAGCAAGTAGTTTTCTGGTGAGCCCGTTTGTTGCTGAAAAGTTAAGGATCCTGAAGCATGTTGAAAAAAAATCATTGCTCAGCAAGGTTGAACATGACTTCATGTATCAATGTGTTAAAAGCTCAAGGTATGTCCATCTTAAATTTTCATGTGTGTTTTCGAGTGCTCTAGCAATATATATATATATATATATATATATATATATATATATATATATATATATATATATATATATATATATATATATATATATATATATATATATATATATATTTTCTAGTGCTCGGACCCGATTTTTAAATCTTGTAATAATATGTGCAGGGATTTTTCAGTACTTTTAATGGGATCCAGAAAAGAGAAGTCATTTTTTAAGAACATTGTTAGGAAGGATGGTTGGCTTGATATAGATGTAAGTATGCTGAAACTGTTTTTCTTTTCAACATCTTTTCGAGTAAATGTAACTATGTATGTATTTCTGTTTATATGAATTTCAGCACCTTACACTGTTTACTGTTTCAGCACCTTGAAGCTGGACTGGTCTACATGAGGAAGAGAGTCAGTGAAGATCCTAGCAAATTTGAAGGCATTTTCGTGATGGATCCTATTTTTCATCAGAAATATCTTCCAGAATGCACGTCATCTTACGAAGAAACAACACCTGTTGAACAATTCACTGCTAGCTACTTCCTGAGCTTATATCCTAGTGATTATCCCAAGAGATGGGAGTCTGCAAAAATGGTCTACACCCCTTTCAACATAAACAATGAGCACTGGATTGCATTGGAGATAAATCTTGCTGAAAAGGTTATAAATGCATATGACTTCAACCACTACCTTGTGTCTGTTGAAAAGCTTGTTGATCATCTACGCGGGATGGCTGAGTGGTTGCCAATTCACTTGGATAAGGCTGGTGTGATCCCAAATTTTCAACCGTCTACATTCCACATTAACAAGGTCCCCGATCTAGTGCACGATACAACGGGGTATGGAAACCTACATTTACAATATTTTTAAAGTCTTTTAGAAGCATTATGTTGTTGTGCTTGTTAGCAATATGTTTTGTTTCATTTTTTGTAGCGCATCATATGGGGTCTTTGTACTGAAAGCAATCGAGGCGTTGGTGTTTGGGGGAGATGTCAGGAAGTTTACCAATGAAAGAATCTTTCGATACCGAGAACTTATGGTCTCAGACTTGATTCAAGAGAAATGGAGCTTTAAATTCTAGTTAATAGCATGTTGTGTGTAACACCGTCTATCAGATTTAGGGATTTCAAGACATTTTAACGTAGCTGTGGTTTAGATGTATTTCCGTGGGATATTCTGGACAACTGTTGGTATTTTGTATCATTTTGGATGCGTTTTCAGTGGCACTCTTTGAAGCCACTGGAATTGACATTTTATCTAATGTTTTAATGTAAATTGTGGGTGCATTTCTGGTTCAGCATTGGTTTCTGCTAGTTTGTTCCAGCAAGGATTTCAGCAAAATACTTCACCATATCTGTGTTGCTGAAACAGTTTATAAGTCAACCAAAAATCAAAATCATCATTATTTTTCTGTATCTATCCGGTGTTGAGCTTATTAAATAGACATTTAGTTAATGGTATAATGCAAATTTTTTAGTTTTCCTGTTTCAGCATGTTCTTTCAACAAGTTATGTTTTCAAGTCGACACCAACATACAATGTTAAGTTGCCATATGTTAGAGAAACACAGAAATATAATCTCCAAAGAGGGTACTTATTGCGTCTCTCAAGGTGCCATAGTTGTTCAAGTTATGTTTTCAGCATTTTTCCGCCAGGACATTTGTTTTCAGCACATTTTTCATGCTGAAACAGAGATGATTGCCTAGAACAAAGCTTAAGCATAGCAATAAATGGTAAACATAATGAACTAAAAACAATATGATATAGCAAAGCAATGACACAGAGTACAACTGATTAAAAAAAACACAAAGCATCTCGTAATATTCATATCAAATTGCTGAAACAGTGTAAAACTGAACTAAAAATTAAAATCAGCACATTTTTTCTGTAGCCAGCTTCATTGGTGTTGAGCTTTTGAATTCTTCCCGTGCTCCCCTTGAAGCCACTCCTTACTGTATTTTGCTCTTCTCACAAACTCTCCCTTGGAAAGTTTTCTTTTCTGAGGAGGTCGACCACATCTCTTCTTTACATTGGGGGGGTAACACTTAATCTGTTTAATATACTCAGGAAGGTTTATTTCATCATCAGGGAGGACTGGATATATGGTTTCAGCATGTGCTAAAATCCAAGCTTCATTTGTGTAGAAACCAGCAACAAAATCTGCAACATCAAGCCTTTTAGACACTATCGCCGACAGAGCATGTATGCATGGGATTTTTTGAATGTCAAACACCCTACAGGTGCATTGTTTTGCTGAAAGATCAACAACAGTCTGCGTACCTTCTCCAGTAACCTCAAATACAGACTCACCCAAGTGCTTTACAATGTATGCACCGACATCCTTTTGCAATTCCTGGATCATATTCATTATTGCAGGGGCGACTCTCTGTGTATTCAGTGCTGCAGACTTCCTTCTATCTTGAGACCACTCTGTGAACTTATCTCTAAAAAACTCCAACAGTGCAACAATGGGCAAATTTTTTTTACCACTCAAAACAGAGTTTAAGCTCTCAGCGTTGTTGGATGTCATCATGTTATACCGATTACCCTTTGCATGCGCTCTTGCCCACCTCTCCAGCCCCGCGGATATCAAATATGTTGCTAGGCTTGGGCATTCTTCTTTTATACGGTCAAATTGGTGTGCAAAATCACCAACAGTGTAGGTTTCAGCAGCCTGTTGGAACATGTCTGCAAGATGCCTTTTCTTGAAAGTTGCTTGGATGTTCCGCTTCAAATGCCACATGCATGCGCAATGGGTAGCATTAGGGTATATCTTTTTGATGGCCTTAGAAATGCTGGAATGCCTATCAGAAACAAACACCAAATCATCTGTAGGTTGTATAACTTTACTGAGTTGCTGGAAAAACCACTCCCAAGATGCATTATTTTCTGTGTCAACAATCCCAATAGCAAGCGGGTATAATTTCATATTTGCATCTTGGGTAACTGCTCCAAGCAATGTACTCTTATATTCCCCTGTTAAGAATGTGCCATCTACTACAACAACCTACAAATAAGACGGGAACAATTTAAATACTGAAATCACCATAATTTTGCTAAATTATAAATGATTATGTACATATACATACCTTTTTTAAGATGGGAAATGCTCTAATGGATTGTCCATAAGACAGGAATAAGTATTCGAACCTTTCATCACTGTCTGTTTTAATGAGAGCTACTGTTCCTGGATTTTTCTCCATAAGAATGTGACAATATGACGGCAAGGCAGCAAAATTTGATTCCAGCGACCCTTTTTCCCTCACTTGAGCTATTCGTGCTGACTTCCATGCCTTCCAATAAGTAATTGAGATCTTGTGGTCTGTTCTCATCTTATCAATAATTTGTTTTGGGGTGTATCCACTGTTGAAAACACAGAAATCAGTAACAATAAATATAGTGCTGAAATGAAAGCTGAAACTAAAATGCTGAAACTAACTGCTGAAACAGTATACACCTTGACTGTATGAGGCCTGCAATAACATTGGATGGTGCATGCCTGGAGTGTCTTGTTCTTGTATCCCATGTGCATGTGTGTATATCTCTATACAATATCACCTCATGACAAATAGCTGAAATTCTCTTTGTATGCAATTTCCAACCACAATTTCTGTCTATGCATGCTGCTCTATAATATTTTGGATGTTGATTTTTTAACCTCAAATCCAAATATGTCTGTCATTGACATAATGTATAGAGCATCCTTTACTGCCTGTCTAGATTCAAATGTTTTTCCAACATACATAACCCTTGGGCATTGAGTGACACGGTTGACAATAATGTCCGTGATAGAGCTTCCAGCACCCCTTTCATCAACTGTGTTCCCTTTTCTATTCATCATTTCATAGCGCTCATTTCAATACCCATCATTGGAGTTATCTGAAAAACGATTCACTGTTTTCAGCATTAGAGCAATATGAAAATCTATCAGCATCCATATCGTCTTGTGGCACATCCTGATTCTCATAAAAAATAGAGACATTTTCTATTATACCCAAATTGGTGCTATATCTCTCATCAGTTTCAGGAAGCTCAACAGTTTCAGCAGTAAATTGAAACTCATGGCCAACAATATCCAATGGCAAGGTATTTGTGACACACAACTCTACAGAAAAGTTCACTCCATCCAGCTTACTCAACAACAAGAATTCTTTTAAATCAGCATCAGAATCTACCTTAAGTGGTGCTCTCAATGTCTTGAAGGGGTGCAAATGGCCGAATTCCAATTCAACTGATTCATCAACATTGAATCTGCTGCAAACCTTGTCCCTCAAGGTTAATAAAGTGATTGTATCCTCTAGCACAAAAGCCTTTGAAGTAGTGTTTCCATCGAACAGTAATCCTGTTTCAGCAACTCTCCACTTTCCCCCATACACAACAGTTACAATGTTTGATGACATTTCTACCCCTGCAATTGATTGTTTGACAATATTAAAGTACTTGAAATATAATTGGAATGCATTTCCGCAAAAACAAACATATACCTGCAGAAACACTAAAGAACAGAGCTGTTGGAAACAACTAAAAAAACAGATAACTGCAATCCACATGAGATCAATATTCCACAGTTTCAGCAATCGAAAACGATAGTTTCATTCCACATGCTAATGTTATATAGAAAATCGAAACATATACTTGCAAAAACACTTTTAGTAGCAATTAAAAAAACAGGAATTCTGTTAGTTTCAGCAGATCTCGTAGAAACTTTGCGCCCTCACAACAGATCACAGAAGAAAGTATTGAACTATAATAAATTGATAGAAAGTATTGATCTATAAGAGATCACAACAGAAACAATATAAACGATCATAACAGAAAAATCGAAAATCCGTGTTTCAGCAAACCGAAAATCTGTTAGTTTCGGTCACATCAGACCAAATCTGTAATCAAAATTTCGAAGAACATTGCTGAAGAATAGTTCAAAATTATAGGAAAAAACGAGCGACAACGCTTACCTTCTGCTGTGATCGCTTACTTTGGCGATATGCTTACGTAGTAGAAGCAATTTAGCAATTTACAGCAGCAATTCAACGTTACTTTGTCGATCGATGAATTTACAGCAGCTAGGATGAAGAGGAGAATGCGTGTGTGGCAAGGTTTTCTGTGTGTTTCGGTTTCAGCATGAGGAAAATTTTGGTGGACAAATCCTAAATATGGAGAGGGTGGGAGACGGATTCCCAATATAGCCTAATTTCGTGGCCTATATGGAAATTGCCTCATAGTTTTTTCTATACTAAATAAACTTCAATAATCTTTTAAAATAAACTTATCATTCTTAATTAATTCCCCATAATTTGGACCGATTTATTTTACTATATATATACACACCCATTGACTAAAACTTTTTTTTTTTTCAACTTTACCTTAGACATAGATAGGTACTAAAAAGCTACAAAGAAAGTGTAAACAAAATGCCAAAAAAGAAAATGATGATTTATTTAATGGAGTGAATCTGTAGTTTAGTAGATGAGTGGTTTGTGGTTGGAGGGTTGTATAAGTGAAGAGGAACAGCTCACGGGCAAATCGGCATCTTCAGAATAATCAGATGGGGGAGAAGGTGAACTGGTGAAGTGAGTGTACATTTTTTTGTATTATTTGTGTGACTTTCAGTGAGTCCATAATTTAAGTTGGGTGTCCAAATCCATTACACACATTGCAGCTTTCTATCTCTCTGAAATTCCAACTGCTCCACCGTTAGCAATGTTTGGCCCTTTGTAGCTTGGAAGCTCTGTATAGGCTAATAGCTAGGCTATATAGCTACTTATCTGTCTTCCATCTAACAATGATTGTGCCATATCCAGTTTTGGTAGGTTGGATTATATTTCAGTAACACCATTAATTTGGAAATTCCAACTGACCCCGGCGTTGTTACCATTTATAGATAGAGGTATGTATAGATCATCATTGTGTTAACTTTTGATAGTAGTGGCGGTGTGATTAGGATTTAATTCATTAGGGAGTGGGTGGTTTAAAACCATTTCGAAATGGTTTCAGTTGAAAAAGATTTGTGGGTAGTATTCAAACGTCTCCAGTTTGAGCGTCGGATGACCCATCTCTATTTACCAAAAGTAAGGGTGGTTAAAGACTTGCAGGTAGTATCCAAACGTCCCCAGTTTGAGCTAACAAGTGTTGATTTGCATTTTTTTTTCCTTGATTTGGTTGTTTAACATTTTATTTTTTATTTTTTTAAAATTTGGTTATGATATTTATTCATTTTAAGTTATATATGGAAACAAATTCTTGATGGGGAAATTGATAGGAGAGGCTTACCTTTTTGGACTTGAGGTATCTTTAAAATTGGTGAGAAAGTATTTTTCTTCATTGTTAATTAGTTTTCTAGCTAATTCTAAATTAATCCTTGGAGAAAAACTATAGAGAAACTTAAATTATTTGTATAAGCAAATTATGTTTTCTTTGATGTATATGTTAATATGTTGGATATACTTGCTCTTTTGGCAATTTAGTGGCGACTCCTTTTACATTGGATAGCTTAAACAAGGAAGTGATGCAAATTTTATGTTTCACAATACATTTAGTCTAAATTTCTGCAATATCATATTTCAACACTACTATAGAAATTTCTACAACATCAGATTTGAACACTTCTAACACATATGGATCACAATAATGATTTTCTATCAAACCCACACGGCAGGGATCGGAGCCGGAGCCGGGAGCGACGGGCAGGCAAACCGCCTGACCCCAATCCGAATCATGACCAACCGGACGAGATGGAGAAGCCCCCAGGGACAGAGCCTGCAAGCAAGAGGATGTGTTGCGACAACGGCACACCAGTAACAGAAGGTCAAGGCGATGGAGATGTGGTGGTTTCCCTCTTTGGTAGTTCACAATCCAATCATACAGGGAAGAAAACTGAGATGTTCCCATCCCTGAAAGAGGCGATGGGGAGGAAAAGAGGGGCTGATTCGAGTTGTTTACTGAAACTGGTGCAAGGAGGAGGGGAGTGGAGTGCTTCTCAGCACACAAACCCAATTTACCAAGAAGCTGAAGAAGGAGAGCATTACGATACGGATGACGATATCTGCCCGGAGGAGGATGATCCAGAGTGCCCGACAATCACGCAGAACGCGGATGAGAAGCGGGAACTATGGAGACCGTGGCGAGATACGTTGATCATCAAACTCTTCGACAAGGGCCCTGGATATATGCAACTTCATCGGAGGCTGACTATGAAATGGGCGTTAACCGGTCCCTTTAACCTAGTGGATCTGGGAAACGACTTCTTTATAGCTAAGTTCGCCAATAGGAGGGACTATGACCATGTTCTGACGGAGGGCCCATGGATGATAGGCGATAACTACCTTTCAATTAGGAAATGGGTGCCTAGATTTGACACAAGCTCAGAACAGATCACCAAACCGGTTGTATGGGTGCGGATCCCTTATCTAAACATAGAATACTTTGACCAAAGATTCTTGAGGCTGATCGGACAGAAGATTGGTAAGGTCCTTAGGATCGACAACACAACAGCAACAGCAATGAGAGGTCAGTTTGCGAGATTGAGCGTGGAAATCGACCTCTCCAAGCCACTGCTATCAAAGTTCAAATTAGATGGGAAAACCTGGCCGATCCAGTATGAAGGCATTCGCATGATTTGTTTCGGCTGTGGGAAGGTGGGGCATAACTCTTCCGATTGCCCCGCAAGGAATGCTGCTGAAAATGAGGGTGGAACTGAACAGAAGTCCTCCAATGAAAGACCACCGGAAATGGGAACTAGGAAACACGGTGAGTGGATGCACGTTTCAAAACCGTCCAGAAGAAGAACAACACAAAGGAACAACCCTGAGAGGCAGACACCGCCGACGGGAGATTCAGGAGTCGGTGAGCAAAATTCAGCTCCGGTGGTGACCGATAATCAAGGCGCCGAAACTCCTGCTAAGGAAAGAAATAATCACGAGGATCACGGAATTGCGCAATCGTCGCGCTTCGTAGCCCTAGAATATCTTGAGGAAAATAATCAAGGAGGAGAGGAGGAGATAATTGATCAGAATAAGAAAGGAAAGGATATTATAGTTATCCAAAAAGAGGAAATCTCGAAGAATCACAACGAGAAGTCAACTCGAGACAAATCAAACCTCAACCCCGAACCCGGTTTCACCAAAAAACCCAATCCACAAAAAAAGACCTCAGAAGACAAAAAACAGAACACACATTCCTCCCCCAAGAAACCTCAAACGACCTCCGAAGCCACCCTAAAGATAGTCACAAACCAACACAAACACCAGAATAACACATTCAAAAACCCTATCGGAAAAACTCACCAGAATGCAGGGGCTAGACAACCCCCGCCAAAACCCAAACATGATGCCAGAGGTGGAAGTGTTCAGAATCCACACGAGGCGAAGTTTTCTGCTTTCAAGCCACCGGATGGGACCGGTACTAGCATTGGGACCGAAAATCTCGAACCGAATGTTAGTGGATTTCCTTCCAATGGTAACAGAGACTCGACCTCTGCTATGCCGGGTGACTCTGCCCCAAAGCATCAGTGAAGCCCTTGACCGAGCCGAGTCCTTAGGACCGCCTCCGGATCAGATGATTCGATACCTCATAAACAATTGTTTATCCATGTTAAAAGGAATCAGTATATTGGTTTGGAATGTCTGCGGAGCGGGCAACAACGACTTCATGAACACTCTTCGGGAGCTTATTCGCACACATCGTCCTAGTGTCCTCGCTCTTGTTGAACCCAGGATAAGTGGCGATACAGCAACGAGAGTGTGCAATCGCATTGGGTATGATAGTTGGTACCGAGTAGAAGCCGAGGGGTTTGCTGGAGGAATCTGGCTCTTATGGCGGTCATCTGAAGTGCAGGTCAATGTGTTGTGCAGCCATCCTCAACACATCACTGTTGAGATAATCATATTAGGGGAGGAACCTTGGGTTCTTTCGGCAATTTATGCGTCTCCAAATCCGACGTCGAGAAGGGATCTGTGGGACTCTCTGGGGGAATTCGCTAACTGTAACACTCGCCCATGGCTCCTAGTGGGTGACTTCAACGCTACTCTAAATGATCAAGAGAGATCTCAATCTTCGGCTGGGTCGAATAGAGCGTCACAAGTCTTCAGGAGTAACATTGAAGATTTGCAACTTTTAGATATGGGATTTAATGGGGTTCCTTACACTTGGTGGAGAGGTCACTCCACACTTAACCGTATGACGGCAAGATTGGATAGAGGGTTGTGCACAGCTGATTGGAGAGACAGATTCCCGAGCGCCTACATCAACCATCTCTCCGCCCCCCACTCCGACCACCTACCGATCTTGGTGTGTATTGATCAGAGGGAGGTTGCTTTCACGGGACGTTCGTGCCCATTCCGCTTTCAGGCAGATTGGCTCCTTCATGAGAAATTTAGGGAGTTTGTCTCATCTCATTGGCATCCCTTTGGAGATGCTTGCTCTTCGCTCAACGGGCTTGCCAATGACTTGGACAAATGGAACAGAGAGGTTTATGGTAACCTTTTCAAGCGCAAGCGTCAAATGTGGGCTAGGCTGGAAGGTGTAAGAAGGAAACTGGCAGAGAGGGTTACTAGACACTACCTCCGGTTGGAAAAGGAATTATGCTATGAACTGGAGCGAATTTTATAGCAGGAGCAGCTGCATTGGTTCCAGAAATCAAGGGCGAATTTCTTGCTTCACGGGGATCGTAATACTAGGTTCTACCACGTGTCGACGATGGTTAGACGGACTACTAACAGAATCTCGGCCCTGAGAAGAGAATCCGGGGATTGGACTGATAATTCGGATGAAATTAAATCAATGGTGGTGTCTTTCTTCTCCAAGCTTTACACTGAGACCAGTCTGAATCGGGGGGATACTGTGGAGTCCGAAAGTTTCCAATTCCCGAGCTTGGATGGCCAGCAGATTGAGGCTATAGCGGCTCCTTTCACGGCTGAGGAAGTAACAATTGTGATGAGGAGCTTGGGCCCATACAAAGCTCCCGGACCGGATGGCTTCCCCGCTATTTTCTACCAGAAGAGTTGGGATGTGGTTGGCGGTCAAGTGACGGAGACAGTTCTGAAAATGCTAAACCAAGGGATCTTTCCCAATAAGGTGGGGGACGCTTGTCTGGTACTCATACCGAAGGTCCAATCACCTGAATATCCATCCCAGCTGCGACCGATCTCGTTGTTGAACGTGATCTTCAAAATTGCAACAAAGGTGATTGTGCGGAGACTTAAGCCAGTGCTAAATACTCTGATTTCGCCAGCCCAAGCTAGCTTTGTACCCGGTCGCCAAATTATAGATAATGTGGTGGTCGTTCAGGAGGTTTTGCACTCCATGGCGGAGCGAAATGATCGCAGAAAGTGGATGGTGATCAAGATCGACTTAGAGAAGGCTTATGATCGGATAAGTTGGGGCTTTCTACGTGAGGCGCTTACCAATTCTGGAATACCCAACACCCTCATAGAGATCACCATGAAGTGTCAGACCGTGGGGGAGATTGATGTACTGTGGAATGGATCCAAAGCGGGTAGATTCAAACCCTCTCGTGGGATTCGCCAAGGAGATCCGCTTTCTCCATACTTATTTGTCTTGTGCATGGAGTTGCTCTCACACATCATCTCTTCGGCTGTTGCGGAGGGTAGGTGGAAACCAATTTCGATTGGAGGCATCTCTCTATCACATTTGTTCTTTGCGGACGATCTGATCTTGTTTGCGGAGGCCGATCAGAACCAGAGCATGATTATCAAACAGGCCCTTGATCGATTTTGCTCTGCCTCAGGGGAAAAGGTGAACTTTGCAAAGAGTAGCATCCTGTTTTCGAGAGCAGTGCCAGCAGCGGAGCAACACGCGATTGCAGGAGACCTGACCATCCCCATTGCAATCGACTTCGGCAACTACCTAGGGGTGCCGACAGCCTGTGGTAGAATGACGACTGAGAGATATAATTATCTTCTTGACAAGGTTGCCTCGAGGTTGAGAGGGTGGCAAGCTAAGACCCTTTCCTTTGCTGGAAGGGTAACATTGGCCAAATCTGTCTTATGCAGCCTCCCGATGTACGTCATGCAGTCAGTGTTTGTGCCTAGAAATGTCTGCGATGGTATTGACAAGTTGATCAGAGGGTTTATCTGGGGCTCGTCGACTGGACAACGTAAGATACACCTTCTATCATGGGACGAATTGAAGAAACCAATTACAGCTGGAGGGATCGGCATCAGGGCCATGAGGGAATCGAACCAAGCGACCCTCGCCAAACTCGCTTGGAGACTACTCCAAGAACCTTCGTCAATCTGGAGTCAGCTCATAAGGGGGAAATACTGTAGCGAGCGGCTCGATGTGGACATGTTTGTTAAAGGCAGAGGGTGTTCCCGGACCTGGAGGGCGATTGTCCATGGAGCGGAGGTTCTGCTTCCAGGAATTCGAGTGGCGGTAGGGAATGGCACCACAACGTTCTTTTGGATGCATCCCTGGCTGACAGAGAAGCCTTTCATGGAATTGGCTTTGGAAGTGATTCCGGATGAGGAATTGGGCGCGACGGTTGCAGAGATGTGGGGTGATGGGGGATGGAACTGGACCACAATATCTCCTCTTCTTCCTCCAGACATTCTTCTGCAGCTCCAATCAGTGCAACTAATTGATGAACCGGATCCAGCTGATAAATTCTACTGGGCACACACGAGCTCGGGGGATTTCTCTTCCAAGTCAGCGATTCAAATCATCCAGGGGACTCAAGCAATCCAATCAGAGGAAGTATGGAGGCACATTTGGCGAGTCCCGGTACAACAAAGAGTACGCTCCTTTGTCTATTTGGTAGCACACGACAGTGTATTGTGCAATGAGGTTAGAGTGAAGAGACACCTATCTGATTTTATGGGATGTACTCGATGCGGACGGGATGAATCAGCTTTGCACCTCTTGAGAGACTGTCCGCGAGTTTTGGGAGCCTGGAATCAGCTAGCGGGTAACTCTCTGCCCGGGGCTTTCTTCACTGAGTTGGAGGTCAGTCGTTGGGTGGCGATGAACGTCAACAAAGAGGATAAGTGGAGATCGACCTTTTCGTATATGATTTGGTACATTTGGAAGTGCAGGAATACGTTGATTTTTTAGAACAAAGACACGATAGTTGGGCTCGTAGCCACGGTGGTGAAGCAAGTAAGTATATATCATGAAATTAGCTCCAAAGCCACGTCTATACACTCTGCGCCTTCTCCGGCCAATGCAATCGAGACGACCTGGCTTCCGCCTCCGGTTAATTGGATCAAGCTTAATACTGATGGCATATCAAAGGGTAACCCAGGGCCGGCCGGGGGTGCGGGAATCTTCCGAGGGCCTTCAGGGGAGTTCATCCATGCCTATGCTTTCAAATGCGGAAACTGTTCTGCTATTTCGGCGGAGCTGTGGGCGGTATACCATGGCCTTCAGGTGGCCAGTAGACAAGGGTTCGGTCGCTTGATAGTTGAATCAGATTCGGTTGTTGCTTGCTCCCTTCTAAGGGCTAGATCCCCAAACCACCACCCTTGCTACCATCTAATTAGCCAATGCCGCCGTATGATCGACGATTTTACTGTGGAGGTGGTGATCAGCAACATTCGTCGCCAAGAAAACTCCTCGGCCGACCTCCTGGCTAATTGGTCTCTTAATATTGTTGATGCCTTCACTGAGTACTCTACCATCCCCTCATGTCTTATTAATGTTCCTGAACTTCTACCCATTTAAGGGATTAATATTTTTAATAAAATCTATAGGACACTAGTCCTACCTTTGGATCAAAAAGATTTGAACACTGCTATAGAGACTCAAATAGTGCTGCCAATTTTATAGCCAAGTCTAAGGTTACTTGTAATATGGAAATTGGAAACACTCCTCTTAGATGAGCAGCTTTGTAACATCATTCTTAGGGATATCTAGATTTAGCTTTACCTAGTAAAGATAACCATTTTTTGCCTACTTACAAAAAACAATACATCAATTCCTACTTCAATTGAATAGATTTGCTCTTTACTTTATTTATGAATAAAATATTTTTATATTTAATTAAAAAATTAATCAATTATGACATAATGAAATAAATAGTGAAAGAAATACTTATGCAAGAAATGATCTCAATTGATAAAGGTCGGAGATGAGTTTAGTATCACGTTCCACTTGAACTTGCCGATCATCTTAATAGTCGATCCAACTGAATATTGCTTGTTCTGTTCAACTCATTTAGAAAATTAGCTTCTACTTGATTTGTTTAGTAAATGAACAAATTGGAACAGAGTTGTTTGTTAGTATTAATTAGTAAACAATCCCTCTTTTTCATTACATAGTAACTTAAATAAAATCGATCCATTTAGACTTAAAAATATATGCATACTCGACTCGTTTAGTAAATGAACGAGCTGAAACTAGTTGGTTTATTTAACAGTCCTACCTAGCTTATATGCTTGTAAGTTACTTTACATGGGTAGAGTGTAAACGGTGAGTGGAGATCGAGTTTTGGGCAATGCAAATAGCACATGAAGGGGTGTACTCTGTACGAATAAGGTGGAGATATGGATGGAGTTGTAGTTATCGAGGGCCCATATTTGATCGACATCGAGCAGTCGATAAGAAAAGTGGTGAATGGATCGGAGGATTGCTACCCATTTTATAAAGACGACATAATGAATGAGGAGGAAGAAATTAAGAAATTGAAGATGGTGGAGTTGCGTAGAAATCGACACATCTTGAGAATTGATATGATTCTTGAATCGAGATAAAAAAAAAAAAGGCATAAAAAAGGGGAGAGGAAGCAAATGGAAGTCTGCATCTGCCTCGTTCCCTGTTTTGTGTGTTGGCCTCTCCTTCTTGGCTCTTTCCCCTCTTTTTTCTACTCAAGAATCTCCATTTTTCCCAACTATATACATCTTTAATTTTTCCCTTTTCTTTTTGTTATCATGATTTCATATTATGGGTTAGTTTTCAGATTTAGTCATGAGATTGATTGATTGGGTTCCACTTCAATCACACTAATAAATGTTTTTTTTTTCCCTCAAACGTTTGAGGGACAACATCTGTGAGTAAAAAAGTGTAAAAAATACTGAAAATCACATAATCAAGGAATAGGCATTAATTGCATCGACAATTGATGTCTAATGTTTTTTTACCGGGTGAGTTGGTTCTAGCTAATTTAAATCTTTTGACAATTCACCGGTTATTATTAATTACTACTGTAATATTTCGAATTAGTTAGTATAGTACGGAGTACTACGTAGTATTTAGTAATCCTGCAAAATTATTGTTTAATAGTAATATATGTGTTGAACCTGACACACATATGATAACAGAAATTTAAAAAATCAAACCCCAGATTGAATTACAGCTAAGCGCCAATTAATTAAGGTGGAGCTAGCTAGTGAGATCCTGAACCAAAAAAGAAAGAACTTCACTTGAAAAATAAGACAAACATAAAAGATGAAAACAACTCCATCACCCCCAATAAGCAGATATCCCACTGAATCATTGATCACCTAATAATAGCTAATATGCAACAACATTACAAATTAGTTACCTCCAAATCTCTTTCCTTCTCTTCAAAACTTTACTCCGATCCCATCACATCCCTAGAATCAAAAAAGTGTTTTCAATGCATATTATATATTAATTATTTTTAAAGTATGTTACAATATATAATTTGCCAATATTTATGATATGATCGAACAAGGCAATAATATATATTTTTTTACATAGATAAGAAGCGCATTATAATAGGGGGAGATATGATCATTTGTATCAAGTAAGTAAAATTTGGCGAAAATAGATTTTTTATAACGTTGTAATGAACTAAAGCCTCACTGAGTTACTCTTTTTTTTTTCCTTACCAGTTCGAGTGGGCTTCGAACCTCGAGGCATGGGATATAGTCCCATAACCACTACACCAACTTGTGATTGGTACTGAGTTACTCTTTCTACTGTCAATTAGTTTTAAAAAGTTATTTAAAGTAAATATGTAGATCGATACGAAACTATAAGTAAGCTAAGCTCCGCTCCAACCGGCTCTATTCTAAAATATAATTAAAATTTGAGGAAAACTTAATAATAATAATAAAAAACTATACATTTATTTATTAGAAAGTCCATCCAAATTTTATTTTCTGGTAACTATAAAATTACCTAAATCACCCCACTAGAATTGATCACCAAATATCTCCCTCTCATTTAATAAGGAGTACTTAATTGCAAAGAAGCTACCTCTTGTTGTTCATATCTAGGAGAGCTAAGCTACCTATTCTCTATTCAATTCAAGGAATGGTCTAATTCCTCCCTCCACCTCTCTCACCTTCCATTATCACTCCTCCCAACGTACCTCTTAATTTCTTCTTCATTCATACATTCATGGGTCTCCTCACATTCTTCCCCAGCACCTCCTCAGACACCCACCTTCAACCTCCCATCAAAACCCCCTCTGCAACTCCCTCCAAACCCACTCCAAAACCACCTTCCAAGAAGCAAAAGCCAGTGGTACACCGGCCAATGAGGCCCCAACCCCAACAGCAGCCCTCCTCAGGCTCATGGAACCACTTCAAGAGCCTCCTCTCCTGCAAGCAAACGGGCCCCCACCCCCGGGTCTACGACCCCTCCAAGAAGCCCGGGCCCGGCCCGGCCCACTCCGGATCCACCCTGGGCCGCTCCTCCTGCGCCTCCATCTGCACCCTCCGCGACGTCGTCGTCCACGGCAACACCGCCCGGGTCGTCCACCGGGCCGACATCTCCCCCGAGAGCAGCTCCCTGGGCCAGGAGGCCCGCAAGCCCGCCCACGGCTCCTCCAGCCGCTCCCTTGCTAGCTCCGCCAGATCCAGTGGCACCTGCCGCAGCTTCTCGTCCACCGCCACCGCCACCACCACCACCACTACGACGTCGTCTCGGGGGATGCAGCTTCGAAAGCTCTCTGGATGCTATGAGTGCCGCATGATTGTCGATCCCTCCCGGTAATTAATCAATCCATCAATTAATTACAAATAATTTCAAGATTATCAACTGATTCCTTAATTTAATGTACATTGAATTGAAGGTATCCGATTGCACCAAGGTCAACGGTGTGTGCTTGCACGCAATGTGGAGAGATTTTCCCCAAAATTGAAAGCTTGGAGCATCACCAAGCCGTTAGACATGCTGGTAAGTACTGTAATTATACAATCAAAGATCTAATGTTAACATTAAGATTAAAAACCAGTGGAAATTAATCAATTCAAGGTTATAATTTGATCAAATTAAAGCGCGAGTACTATATATGTACAGAAGCGAGTAAGATCTGGAGTAACTCATAAACTAATAGGATCCGACAGCTAGCTGTAGAGAGGTGAAGTAGGAGAAGGTGAGGGCCACTTCATTAATTTTGGTACGGTCTCAGAATTGAATACTCATCGGTACTCTATACAGTATGTCATTCTATCGTTAGAATATGTCATTTTCACTTTAACAATCCATATTTAAATAAAGTCTAAAATAACTAAAATGTCATATTTTTTTAAATAAAATTAATAATTAAAATGACATTTATGTAAAAAAAAATCCATTTAGTTGTAAATAAGTGAATTTTCAAAGTTAAGCGCATTTTTTAGAATTGTAAAAATTATATACTTCCTCTGTTTCACAATAAAAGTTATTTCACTTTTCGACACGCATTTTAAGGAGATAAAAACTTTATAAAATACGTACGAATTATTTTTTTTTAATAATTTCATACTGTACTTATTAGTAACAAATATAAAATTATTAAAACAAATTGATTAAAAAAATAATATTTTGTAGAGTTTTTACCTCTTTAAAAACGTGCATAAATCAAATGACATTTAATTTGAGATGGAGTATAAAATATTTTTTGTAATTATTAATTTTTAAATAATATCATATTTATTACTATTATTGTAAACAATTAATTTACAAATTAATAATTTATACTTTTCTTGTTAATTAAAACTTACTCCCTCCATCTCGAAACACAAGTCGTTTTAGCATTGTGCACTAGTTTTAATAAAACATTCACCTATCAATCAACATCATCATTCCACTAACTTTTTTCATTAATTTTATTATTTTTAAATACCCACTATATTTTTTAACCAATCAAACTCTTTTAAAAAGTCAACAACACAAAAACCAATACAAATCATTACTATCCCCTTACCTAGAAAACCTAAAACGACATGTATTTTGATACAACTCAACTAGTCTAAAACGACTTATTTTTCGAGACGGAGGGAGTATTATTTTAAAAATCTACACACGTAATAAGAAAAAAGAAAAAAAAACACTTATACGCATAATTATTACTTTACTACTCTATATTTTTACTTTCTCAAAAACTACAATGATAACTTTGTAAAGTGTAACAAAATACAGTACTCCATCTTAACAATATTTACTTACTGAAATAACGGGTTTTAATTAACAAATACTGTACTGTATTTTTTACAGTATTTATCGTCTTAAAAGTGTATGCATAGTACTCCCTCCGATCTAAAATGTAGGATTTTTTACTTTTCGGCACGTATTTTAATGAGTTAAAAAATATATAAAATATTAATTTTAAAAAAAAAAAAAATTGTACAACCTAATACTTCTTACTAATAAATATTAAACAATAAAAAAAATTAATAAAAAATTAATTTTTTATATAATTTTTTAACACATTAAAATACGTGCAGGAAAGTAAAAAATCTAACATACTCTCTCCGTCTCGAAAAACAAGTCGTTTTAGACTTGTTGAGTTGTATCAAAATACATGTCGTTTTAGGTTTTCTAGGTAGGGGATAGTAATGATTTGTATTGGTTTTTGTGTTGTTGACTTTTTAAAAGAGTTTGATTGATTAAAAAATATATTAGGTATTTAAAAATAATAAAATTAATGAAAAAGTTAGTGGAATGATGATTTTGATTGATAGGTGAGTGTTTTATTAAAACTAGTGCACAATGTTAAAACGACTTGTTTTTCGAGACGGATGGAGTATTTGATAGGAGGGAGTATAAAAATGAAATTATGAACGGGGACAAATGGGAGAGGGGCCGTTATTGAATTCCAATATCGGGGACCGAAAAGATGACCACTGATACAAATTTTATTAGGATTTGATTGATCTGAAAGGTGTGTCTGTACTCCGCTTGGCACTCCGTCAAACCAATTTCTCTTAAGTTAATCTCTTCTAACAGCAGGCCCAACAACTTTGGTTAAAAATCTCTAAAATAGAGATTAAAATATCAAAATCTCTAAAAAAAATCCATTCAAATTCCAACAGGTTCTCTATTTTACAGATTTTTACATTTATTAAAGACTATAATAAATAAATGCATTTATGAAAGATATTTAATTCTACATTTCTAAAAACTTATTTTTAACTTAATTTTAACATTTAGCCTCACGTTTGTTGGTGAACTATTATATGTTACCCATCCTCTTGCACATCATATTATTATTTTTATTATTATTATATTCTCATGTGATATTGTTTCAAAACAAAATCTAGCGATAAATTTGATATTTATTTTTTAAGTGGTATTAGTATTAAATTTATATTGTTACTATAAAAGTTATCATAAAATTGGATAAAATATTATTCAAACTTAATCTTATTATTTTCAATTAGTTAATATATTTTTTTATTATAAATTAGATTGGTGAATGATCTATATGATTAATTAATTAAATTAATTAACTAACACGGCTTAATTTATAATTTATAAAAATAAAATCATTCAAATATGAGTTATGAGTTCAAGTGAATATTTTTTGAAGTGAAAATTTTATAGACTAATTTTTTAATGTGAATTTTATAGCATTAAATTGGATGAACTTAGTTGTGTTGTTTTATTTATAAAAGTTAATATACAATTATGATGTTTTGTTCTATCTATATTGATTTAACATAATTAATTTATATATTATATCAAATCATATCATTTTTTAATTGATTTTTAAAAATAATTATATTTTTATTACTAGTAATTAAGTATGAAATTATTATTTTATATATATGATGGGTGAAAATGTGGGGTTGTATCATTAAATTCTATATAGGGAAAAGTGAATATTAAATTTTAGAGATCAACTTCTCTTCCTCCAAATTTAGAGATTTTTTTCCTCTCTCCATCAATTTCTCTATTTTAGAGATGGGTTTGGAGAAGCTGTTGGGGAGAAAAACTGCATATTTTCTCTAAAATCTCTCATTTTCTCTATTTTAGAAAAGTTATTGGGCTTGCTCTAACTACTATTCATAATTTCTTTTTAGTTAGAGTTTGGAATGGAGGGGATACTTCATTCGTTTACTTTTAATTACTTTTTTTTTATTAGTTACATACGTTTTTTTTTAAATGTGGTAAAGATTATATAAAAAAAAAATTAATAATTTTTTTTAATAATGATATACTTATTACTAAAAAGTACGGAGTATAAGATTATTAAAAAAAAATAATTAAAAAAGTAATACTGAATATAGTTTTTATCATCCTAAGAAGATGTGCGTAAATAGTAAACGACAAATAAAAGTGATCTGAGATAGTGCTCCTTAATGGTTACTTATAATTTTGATTTGTGTGTTGTTGATTTTTTTTATTATAAAAAATAATAAATACTTTCTCCGTTTCAAAATAACCGTTGTTTTACTTTTGATACCTTTTTTAAGAATAATAAAAACTATATAAAATATCAATGATTTTATTATTTACAGAAATAATTTCATACTTAATACAACTATCTATAAAATTATTTTAAAAAATTATTTAAAATTTTGATATTTTATAGAGTTTTTAGCTTATTTAAAAAATATGCTAAAAAAATAATCAAATAACATGCTTTGTGAGACGGAGGGAGTATTATTCGTTTTTGTTCTTTATCAAATGTTCTTTACTGTATTTTTTAGCATTTTTTTTACTAAGTTATAAATTTTATAAAATATTTAAAATTTTAGTTTTTTTAATGTAATTTTAGATTATTAGCAATGAGTATAAATGATATTTTAAAAATAGTATTTTATAAAAAAAATTAAATTCTTTAGGAGAAATAAGTTCAATAGAGCATTTTACTTACTTTATGGATAACAATTAACAAGAGTTGATTTGATAGATGGTGGTCCGATGATTGACCATATAGGTTTTGATCATAATTGCATGTAAATATATAGTGATGGAGTTCTTTCGAAGTAAAAAGAGCATGAGTAACAATGGGTTTTGGTCACTTTGAGTTTGTTAAAAGGTAACCCCATGATTATAGGCAAAACTTTAAAGTAAAAAGAGGAAAGGAGTTATCTTGGTGTAGAGAGATAGGAAGTGCATTGAACCATATGCAAAAATATGATGTTTTATGTTTTTTTATTTAACTAATAATATTATGATTGATGTAAAAATAAATGAGATGTCAAAATATTATAGAAAGAGAGAAAAAAAAATTAGATAATAAGTAACCTTATGGTTGCGGACGGTATAAGTCTTTCAAATAATTGACGTATATATTTACATAATTTAGCAATAAAATGCATTGACTGATTCCACGCGTAAAGAGATGTAACTTTACCCAAGGTAATTAATACTCCCACTATACAGGTTTGACCTCCACATTTCCCGCGCTTCAACTCCAACAATATTAACTACTCCACTCCACTCCACTCCTTAATTATGGAGTAATAAGTAAATGATGAATTGGGATTTAAATAAACACTTTTTCAATTCTACCTTTATTAATAAAATAGTGCAAAATTAAATTGCTACAGTATTGTTTTTCTAAAATTGATTCTATTGTAGAATTTTTTTTCAATTTTCCACAAAAAAAAAAGAAATTTTTTTCAATCAAGTTTTTTACTGTAATCTCAAAAGATAATAGACTTGAACAACGTTAAGAAGAAAAAAGTCACCTTAAAAAATGCAATTTCCCTAGTTTAATATAGTATTGATTTTAGAATTAATAAGTTGAAATTAAGATATCTTTTTATTTTTAGACGATTACGGGGTCTACAAACACGAAAAAAAAATGTTAAATAATCATTCGGTGTGAATAATGGATGCGATCGACATCTAATGGTTCTGTTGGAGTCCATAATCTGAGGTGTCCGTTAGTAATCCCTAGAATTATCTGTGGGTTTCTTTCTTTTGATCGGTCGTTTCGTTTATTCTGCTAGCTTGTAGTAATGTAGTGTTCAGTGTACGATTGTTGTACGCTTCGTTTTGCAGCTTCGTTATGTCATTTGCTTCGTAAATTTTCTTTATGTCATTTGCTTATTTAATTTGCTTTCGATTATACATAATCGTTAGTCTATCTACTGAATCGTCTGATATGTTAAGCTTGTCTAGAAAACTGAATTATTTTTCCTGATATAAAAATAATAAAAGTGGGGCCCGATGTGCAGTATCGGAGCTGGGGCCGGAAGACTCGGGTAGAAACATAGTGGAGATAATATTCAAGTCGAGCTGGATGAAGAAGGACAAGCCTCTTTGCAAGATCGAGCGCATCCTCAAAGTCCACAACTCCCCCCGCACCCTCCAGCGCTTTGAGGATTGCCGCGCCGCCGTCAAGTCCCGCTCCGCCTCCCTCGCCGCCAAGAAGAACCCCCGCTGCGCCGCCGACGGCAACGAGCTGCTCCGCTTCCACTGCACCTCCCTCGCCTGCTCCCTCGGCTCCCGAGGCTCCTCCAGCCTCTGCGGCCCCGACCCCGCCTGTGGCGTCTGCACCATCATCAGGTACCCTCTTCCGACACTCCCATACCAAACCTCTCAACAACAATGTACCATCATTTTTCAATCTAAACTTGAACTCGAGCTTGAAAATATGCAGGGAAGGGTTCGAAGGGGGCAAGGGGGTGAAGACCACGGCAGGCAGCGGCAGAGCCCACGACACATTGGACGGTTTGGACGGCCGCAGGGCCATGTTGGTTTGCCGGGTCATTGCCGGCAAGATCAGGCGACCCCCCAACGAGCCACCCGCATCACCGGAGGACGAGACCTCATCCACAGCAGCAGCGTCAAGGCCTGCTTCAGCTTCCTACGATTCGATGGCCGGAACCACAGGCGGCGTCTACTCCAATCTGGAGGACCTGGAGGTCTTCAATCCCAGGGCCATCCTCCCTTGCTTTGTGGTCATCTACAAGACCCTTAACATCAGCTAAAATCTCAATTTGTGTGCTTTTTTTGGTTTTGTTTATGAATCTGACTAACATATATATCGATCAATGGCTGTTTTTGCGTAGTTTGCTTTGTACATATAATACATATATGTATTCGGGTTTATTGCAACTGTGTTTGAGTATGATCATATCAAAAAATGCAACTTAATCCCTTCGTAAGAGAAGGTTTCGGATGGTTTCGAACATCCCTAACTGACCAATTTGCTGCTTTACAATCTTTAACATAACCAAACAAAAACAAAAACAAAAACTTGCTAAGAAAATAATTACATTTCCATCCCCCAACATCTACCATGGTCTCCTTCAGTTGTTCCTCAAAAAACCTATCTGCAGCTACCTTCTATCGACATAAAGCACCCCCGTGTTAAATATACTTTCAGCTACCTGAGGACGACTGAGCTTTCAGCAGTTTTATACCGCTCATGAAGGGAGGCGTAGCACAAGCTGTCCTCCAAAAACGCTGCACAACGAAGAGTGTATTCGTATGAATGATAGTGAGTATTCGCAATTAGATTAAGATAGCATCCGTGTTGGGATAGGGGTTTAATGTAACACCTACCTCTGGACATAATAATAGCAGAAATCAGCCAGGATGAATGTTTGAACAATTTCCGAAAGCAGAACCATAGATGGCCACAGCCCGTATCCTAAACTTGTCAGTAACCTGCCTCTAGTGTCCACTACCTGCACAGACCAGGGGGTGCGAAATCGTCTCAACATTAATACCACGCAGATAGAGCACGTAGAAGCTATGTGAGGAATAAGATCATACCTGAAGCACCCAGTGTGCACAGCTCAGGAAGCGAGCCACACCAAGGGCAAACACATAATGAGCTGTAAAGGGTTCGACAATCTGGAAAAATGGCAACCAAAGTAAGAGGTCCTTCATATATCAAATATAAGACAATATGTTATCCATCAAACACCGGTGATGATAGCACCATCTCCGTGCATATTGGTATCGCGGCCAATTACACAAAGGTTTCAATCTTAGTAGATCACAAAGCTAAAAATACGAAATGATATCTAATGATCTAAAGTGACAGCTCCTGGAGATTTTAAAATTCACACTGCTGATGGTAACTTTGAGTATATGATAAATTTCATTGTAAAGAATTTGGCTGACCTTTAAGTTCTGCATCACTCTTAGCTGAGGTAGTACTGAAACTGCCTCGAGGTAGACACAGAAAGCCCACAAAATTCTATTTATGTAATTGTGGGAGGTTGTAGGATGAACAAGAAGAGACAGGACACCGCAAGGTATCACCTACAAGCAAGAAATAAGGTTGTTAAGCAATACTCGTTATTAAAGCCACAGAAAAAGGTCCCAAAAGGAAAACACAACGCAGAAAACATTGATCTTGATCCATACAGCAATAACCTGTGCTTTTATTTTTCTCATTTACACTAGGGGAAAAAATCACATTACCGATACAAGAATCCATGAACCCAATGAAGTCGGGCATAAGATGCAATAGATAAAGACAATGCAACACTCACCACATAGTAAAGTGCAAAGTTGTCTTTAGTTTCCATATAGGTGGCTCTGAGTTTAAAACGAATCATATAAATAACCCATAGAGTCGTCACCAGCGTCGCTGAATCCAGCAATGTGTGTATGTCATATTCCATCACGAAGCTGCAGTAAAGTCTAACAGCTAAAAACATAGCTGTTAGTTCCTGTGATTTGAGCGATAATCCTGTAAAAATGACAGAATTAGTGAACATCATGATAGGAATGCAACTCAGTCAATTTCTAAACGAAATTGGACCTTGTCTCCCTGGACAATATAAGTCAATTCCTAATACAAGAAGATTAGGAAATCATTTGAATGTCAAATTAACAATAAGGTCTATACTCTATACATAGCCACAAAAGGAATTCAGAAAAGTGGCTTATTTTTTGTCATTAGAGAGTCAAATGGATTAGCCATTAAAGGATATAGTCAAATCCAGAGCTAATTTCAAGCAACTGAACTTTCAATTTTCCAAATTGTGAAGATTTTTTCCCCTCTTTGTTTGCCTTTTATTTGTTTTCTGTTCAGGAGAGATAAGAACAGCACATAGCTAAATTATTCATAAATTGAATCAGGGGGTAAAGAAAAATCACTTCGAGAAATTTCAAGCAACATTGGTACATTACACTAGCTGCAAGTGAAATTCCAATTGGTCAAAGCAGGAAAGCAATCAAATTTCGCGAAAGTTACACATTACTGCAAACAATTGAGGTATTGTTAACGGAAAAGGAGGCCTAGAAAGGGGAAATACCGGCACAAGTTTTCTCCTTGGTGAGCTTGTAAATGAGAAGGGAGATGCCAATGGCGTGAACGGCCTCGGCGGCGGCGAAGAGATTGTCGTGATTGTGAACTACCATACGGAGGAATACGAGGGCGGCCATTCCGGCGACGACAGCCAGGAAAGCTTTGACCTTTGGCGGCTGCCGGCGTATCCATGATTTGAGCACCTGTATCGGCCTCCTTCCTCCTCCCCCCTTCATCTTTCCTCTTTCTTCTTCTTCTTCTCTTCTTCAAATGTGTGGGGACTCCAAATTTGACCAATTTAGCTTCTTCGATTTCGTGTTATGGGGATTTCATCGAATTAGAGAGATCCTCTCTCTGGAATCTCTGGATATGCGGTTTGGAAGAGACACTATTTGTGGGGACGAACGGGCTCCACTATTTGTGGAGCAATTCGGATTAATCTTTAAACTTAAGATTAAAATCTATCATAAGTTTGTAATTTAGATAAAATTTCGAAAGAAAATCTCTGAATAAAATAAAATTCTGATAAATTAGTTTATAAAGTTTATTTTTTTCGAACATGAATTTAGTATTTTATAAGGTTTATTTTCCGTTTGACATAACACACTAATTCAAATAAGTAACAATATCAATTCTTATGAATTGACTAGGCAGTTATTCGAGATAAAAGTCGAGTATTACTTGTAATTTTGCATCAACAAAGTTGATACATCCACCCACGGTATAAAATCTCTAGCTCTGGTGGTATGATCGGTGTTGAAACCAAATGAAATCCGCTTATATTACTACTACAAGTATATGAATCTTGAAAGGGAGTACATGATACATAAACCGAATCAATGCGAAGATTACAAGGGCATCTGCTTGTAATATCTGATTACAAGCAGATGCCATCAAAACACAATGAAACAAAATTAATGGTAGTACCAAAGAGGTTTAAACCACTTATTCTTGAAGCAAGAGTGGTACGAAATCAACACCAGCAACACCACCAGCAAGGCAGCCATGCCCCATGGGGAGCTCCCTACTTTATGTATGTAGTCATGCTCGGGTTTAGGGATTCGAACCCTGAGCCTGCCTTCCTCCCCTATGTTGCGAGCAAGGAAGATGAGGAGGATGGGGACGAACAAGAGAAAGATCTTGAAGCCGATGAGCGTTCGCTCCACTTCTTCCTTATAAGAGATGTAGGCTGAGAGCAAGAGATAGAAGACGACGATGGCGAAGATGGCTATTAGAGGAAGGGGAGGTAGGCTTATGGAGGATATGGCCCTATGGGTCCAACTCTCCTTCCATTCAGCCATTGATGGATGGTCTCTCTCTTGATGTATAAGAGTTTAAGTAACAAAAACAATTGATATGATTTTATTAGTAACCAAACAAAAAAGTGGTAAAGAATATATTCTTCCTCTTTTATAAAGAGATGGCATATATATGTTAAAGTTGGGCGGCTGATCAGGAATTCGATGGTGACAATAGCTTAGATGAAATCTTGTTTTGCTTTATTATGTTTCGGTCATTTTTCAATATTAATATATTTGGTATTTAAAAGATGTGCAAAAATATTGTAATTGTAATTAAATTTTAAACTAGGGTAAACCGTAGGAAACCACCCTTTATATATGTCATATTGCACATAACCATCCCTTAGATGAAAAATTATAGCAAACCACCCCTTAGATGACAAAAGTTAGCAAACAACCACCCACTCTCATTATTCCGTTAAACTTCCATTAAAATATGTGATATTACAATTATACCCTTGGACTTTAATTTTATTTTAATCTTTTTTAACCCTACATGATTTATTTTATTTTAATGTAAATTTAACAAATCAAGATAAGAATGAAATTGGGAGTTGAATTCATATTCTTGAGGTCCGATTGTCTGAAATAGGTCGAAGCTCGGGGATTGGAACTTAGAAGACAATTGAAGGGGAAAGTTGACAAAAAGACCTTATAATTCTAATCTCTACAATTTTGTTTCATCTGGACTTGAGAGATGGCGACGTGAGCTTGAAATTTCGATATCAATGTTGTGGGAGAGCAAATGAAGACGAAGACAGAAAAGGGAGCAAATACTCGAGATTCCAATATTGTTGATGAGGGGTAAAATTTCATGAATTTTAATATTTTATTATTCATGGCATAAATAAATTTATCAC
Organism: Persicaria tinctoria; assembly: GCA_037127255.1. Lineage (NCBI taxonomy): Eukaryota > Viridiplantae > Streptophyta > Magnoliopsida > Caryophyllales > Polygonaceae > Persicaria > Persicaria tinctoria. The sequence continues at coordinate 6,938,341 of JBANSL010000020.1, forward strand.
ATTCATTCCATACAAAAATGCGGTAAATTTTTCTCAAATTAAACACAGGCCTACAAATCTAAAGATGAGCCTGAAAATTTTCATTACAAGCCCGATTCGTCACGCCCAAATACATGCCAAACAAAAAGGGCCCAAAAAAAATGCCTAAAAAAGGAGAAGAAATGGGTCATAACTGCAGGACGTGGAAAGGGTGGTTTCTCTCAAGTAACTGCCCCAAATTCACTCTATAAAAGCTACTGTTACAGTTTTTTTTAAAGGGGAGAGGGGACCCGGCTGGTTTCTTCTTCCTCATTCAACTGCAATTTGAAAGAAAGCAGTTGTCTATCTCTCCTGCCTTTCCTTTTGCCCGTCCACCTGCAATCACAACATCAACAGAGAATAGGGGCTGGCTGGAGAAACAGCCAGCAGACCTTTTCTTTCCCTCCTTTTCTTTCCCTCTCGGCACTTCCACCTGCAAAACCTCTGCTGGGTTCTGGATGTGTACCTGCAGGCTGTAACCACCAAAACATAAAAAAGAAGAAGAGAAGGAGGTAGCAGCAGGGCAAAACACACACACGAATCGAGCAAGAAGGAGCAGGAGAACAAAAGGAAGCAGGAGAAAACAAATACAGAGAAAGGGCAGACACTCCACCATTGTTGCTGCTCAAACTCAGAAACAAAGGGTATAATTTTATCCTCACTCTTTTCTTTGATATGCAGGCAAACAAAGAAGATGGCAGATCAAAGGCTGAAGCAAAAGTACTCTCACCTAAGCGGTTGAGCCCGATAATAGGCTTAAGTACAAGATTACTTTTGCCTAGGGTTCAACCTTATAATAGGTTGAGGGTACTCTCTCGTAGACGGCTCGAAATTTATTTTCGCCGCTACACTCGATCCCGGCGTGGATCGGTTTACCGGGTCGAAGTGCTGCCGAAATTTTGAGAGACTCAATCAGCAAGTTCCCGAAGTCAGTTTGCTAGGATGGTTCTCGAATCCAGGCGGCCAAAACACAAAATACAAAAGACCCTAAAAACCATGACTCACTTGAGGCACAAATCCTCTCTAGTTGCTACCAAGTTGCAACACACTGGACCCCTAAATGCTATGAATTTAGCCAATTGACAAAATTGAAATACAAGGGGAGCCATGATATCAGTTAGGTATGAAACAAGTTCAGAGACTGAAATGCAGGTCGACAGAAATCCAAGTTGGTCAATTAAACATGTTTGGATTAGATCAATTTGAGTCGAATGCAAATCAAATCCAAATCAGTCTATGCCTACTATTCAACTGATGTCTCAAATTCAGGAGAAACAAATAAATGAGGAGAAATTGACTTACCTAAACTAAACCGGTGGTCGCGCCCCCGTTCTCTCAAGTGCTCGAAGCCGGAGTTCATCTGGCGCCTCCTCAAGTTTCCCAGACTCGGAGTCACGGTGGTACACTAAGACTCACACCCGTCCTTGCTGCACTGCCCTGCTTCAAGTCGGGACTCTACGAGCCCTGTAACCGCTTCCTTGAACCCCGAGCTTGTTTATCAAAGGGGCTGATGTTGTCAAGGGTTATGAGCGCCGGATCCGGTGTTGGTGAGAACCCTGGGCGACTGAAAGACAGAGAATTGGGCATAATTCACCAAAACCCTAAATCAGATCTACTAATTTGGGGTAAAGGTTGCAACATTTGAAGGGGAAGGGAGGAGAACAAACATATTTCTTCTTCACTTGGTAGAGGCTCTCGGAATCTTCGACCGGTAGCAATTCGATTCAGATCCCCTCGGTCCTCTTGCCCTTGATGTCCTTGAGACGTCCAAGCAGCCATAGCGATAAAAGCTTGGTCTGATGAAAAGCGCAGAAAGAGGAAAGACAGAAAAAAATGTGAAAGTTGGATGTTGCTGGCTGCAATCAGCAAAATGCCAAGTTGGGCTCAATTGGAAAGGAAATATAATGGGCTTAAAAAATTAAACTAGGCTCATTTTGCTGGCTTGTGGCAATCATAAAAACAAAAAGCAGCACATACACACACACGTATACGATTAACACATTTTAAGAAAATGTGATTAATTGCAAAAAATAACCCACTAAATTGTAAGAATTATAATTGGCATAAATTGGAAATTGAGTTTAATAAAATCATAAAATTAAACTCGTAAAAATTCCGTTGCCAGTTTATTCTAGTGGGTCAATCTCAAACTGGCTTCAATAAAAACGGAGTCAAAATCTCAAATCGAGTTTCACCAAATATAAACTCGGTTCATTCAGAACTACGTATAGACTTGATACTCTTTTACGAGTTACGTAGAAAATTCGATATTAAAATTTAATATATATCAGATTCAGTCGTACACCTCTAAATTCACTTTTAAATGAATATGAGGCTAAAACCAAACAAATTAAATTGGTCCTTAAAAGAACTACGGATGATTTGATCCCGTCCAAACGGGTACGTAGGTAGCTCGACATAAAGCTTATGCTCGTCGAGTTCAATCGTCAATCCAAAAAAAATCAAATCGGTTCGTTTAGAACTACGTAAAAACTTGAAGCCTCCTATCGGCTACGTAGGTAACCCGATATTAAATCCTAAAAATATATTGGGTACAGTCGCCGACAATTCCCTTTAAATGAATATGAGGTCAAAATCAAACAAATTCAAATTGTTCATGCTGACTCGATACAAAGCTTCTGCTCGTCGAGTTCAATCATCCCTCTCAAATGATCTCTCACGATCAAACCCAAATACAAAATTGCTCTTTGTCCCGAACTACGGTGACTTGATTCCATCAAACAAGTGGATACGTAAGAAACTCGGTGTAAATCAAATTCTCACGAGTCCAGTCACATCCAAACCTTCAATCAAATCTCTCAAAATTCATTTGTCGACTCAAGTCGTCTCAAAAATCAAATTCCCATCAAATTCAAGGTGTCTCATCCGACTCGATACAAAGCTTCCGCTCGTCGAGTTCGGTCACAACAAAAACTTCAAAAACTCAAATACCAAATACAAATTTGTCATTTTCAAGAACTACGTGTGATTTGATCCCTTTCCAAAGGGTACGTAGGAAACTCACAAACGAGTTCAATCACAACCCCAAAATTGACCTTTAAGTCAAACCTCTAAGTCAAATCAAATTAAACTCCACCATCAAAATCAAATCGTTTTCTATGCAAATGATAGGCGGGTTACTTGAGTTACCCTTCCGAGAAGGTGGGCTCAGGCTACTCGGGTGAAGTGTTGTTCGAGCTACCCTTCGTAGAAGGTGGGCTTGAACTTCATCCTCTGATGCATATAAGAAAACGAAACCAAAACCAAATCCAAACAAAACAACCCAAACACAAAATCCAAAACACTCTGAACTACGTAAGGCTTGATTCTCTTCCAAGAGATACGTAGGTAACCCGTTAAATTTCGGGTGCAGCCCAAATCACAAAAACCACTCAAATCTTGGTATCGATACGACTTCGAATCAAGAGGATAACCAAAAGGGGTCGAACTCAAATATTAAAAATAAAATAAAATTTGTTTTACGATTATTCGCGCATTTTTGTTCAACGATTGTCACCCGTTATTAATTTTCTTCCTCCATTCGATTTCCCTCTTTTCCCAATCATTTCAGAATTTATGTCGAAATTGGGTGTTAAGGCTTGAAATTGAAAGTCTAGGGTTTTAGAATTTGATACTGGACAGATTGGGAGTTGAGATTTGAAATTGAGGGTTTCGAGTTTTAGGGTTTGAAACTATACGAATTAGGGGTTTGGATTTGAATTTGGGGGTATGGGGTTTTAGGATTTGTAATTTGGTGTACAGATTCCTAAAAGCCTCTTGAATTTGTTTCATGGGTTCGATTTTGATTTGTTGGTAGTTTGGTATAATTGTTTGGGGAATAGCGGATGGCTTGAACAAAATGGCATCAAATGATAAATTTGATAACTAAAGAGGGGTATTTTAGTCTTTTTATCAATTCCTAAATGAAACCCTAACAGAATAAATGAGATGGGTGGTTGTTTGCTAACATTTACCTTATAAGGGGTGGTTTGGTGTAATTTTGTATCTAAGGGGTGGTTATGTGCAATATAGCATATATAAGGGATGATTTTCTGCAGTTTACCCTTTAATTAAAGTACTATAGTTTAGTAGCACAAGCCCATCAGAAGAAGAGTTGGAGCCCAATAGTGATAAGACTTAAGGCCCATAGTGCCTTCCTATCTATATTGTAATACAGCTCGTAGAATCCCTAAGTGAATGTGATCATTACTAAGATGGAGTTAAATATCCCATTTGTGTTTGAGGTTTCCCTACCAAATTCTGATGTAGATTTTAGCTATGTTTGAGTGTTTGACTACATATCCACTTTCTTGATACTCTAAAGAGGTTTAATTTACCTAAATTCTCTTGGTAATTAAAATATGATGTTTATTATTTATGTGCATTTTTTAAAATGATGAAAAATATATATAATATCAACTTTTTTTATATTTGTTTTTTTTTTAATTCATAATTAGGGCTCGTTTGGTATCAAGATATCGGTATTGGGTGATATCTTGATATCAAGTGATACCTTCCTTAAAATCACTATATTAAATAGACACAAATCTAATATCTATATATCAAGCGATATCGATATCTGACGATACCAAACACAAATATCAAATATCACTTATATTGATATCTAGTCATACCAAACACTAGATATCAGATATCGGAGGCTGATATCCGATATCTGATATCTAGATATCAAAATGGGCCCTTAATACTTGTAGTAATAAGCATGAAATTATTAAATATATATATATATATATATATTCCAGAGTGCACACCTTTTAGGGTGTACCTTGTGCACGATTATAGACCGTTGATGAATAGAGATGGAAGGCCAAGATTATTTTGTATTTTGTTTTTTTGTAAATGTAAAATGTGGGACCCATATGCCTAAAAATAACCACTCTCCCTCCCACTCTCTTTTTGGTGCGTGAGATCCCCACCCCATTCTTTCTTTCTCCTTTTTTTTTGTGTGTAATTGCTTTTTTTTTTTTTGTGAAAAATATGTTTCGTTTGTTTTTTAAATTTATCAATTTAACCGAATAATATTTCACATTCTATTGAATAATGTTATGTTACATGCTACCGAATAATATTTTATTTTTTTCCATCAATTTCAAATAAAATAAACTCCAATACTTACGATTTATACGAATAATGTTTTATATTCCACCGAATAATGTTTCATAAGCGAATAATCATTAGAAATTCACTGAATAATACTTGTATTTCACCGAATAATATTTCATGGGTAACGAATAAAAATAACTATCTCATGTTTCCCTAAAAAATCGACAATTGTCGTGAATAATCTTGAGACATTCACCGAATAATCCTTTTATTCCACCGAATAATCATTACAGACTCGACATGAATTCTAACGCCGAAAAACTTAACACGTATCGGAAAAAATACTCTTAAATCTCCGAATAATCTAACAAAAAACAATGAATAATCTTTAAAAAATGAGCAAATTAGTGGAATAATATTCCAAATCCCAAAAATAAAACTCAAATTGAAGACGGAGAATGAACAGGGAGTCGGAGCCTCGCCCTCGTCCACACCACCGACCTCCGGCATTACATCGCCAACTGAACCTGAATAATTTGCTTGGATTCCATCTACCTACCATGTATAGGAGAATCCATATTCAGGACGACGGTGACTGAAACAATAAAAAAATCATCTTGAAAACAAACCCTGTGATAATGTAGATTCAAACCGCATACCTTCTTCTGTATATCAAAAAGTAACTTCAGATTGTCATCTGTCAAAATACTAGGCAATCCGAGATCTCCTTGGTTGAAGTGGCCGAACAAAACCCTTCGCAACCGCCTATTCCGCCGCGCCGCAGAGTAACCTTCGCCAACCGTCGCCACCACCGCCCTAATCTGCCGCCATTAGCCCTCCCTCCGCTGTCCTCCCTCCCAGCCTCGCCTCCATCGCCACCACCGCCCAGATTTGCTCAATCGCCACCATCGTTGCATCGCCGAACCAAGCACCGCCTCCTTGCATCGCCGCCCACCGATCAGCAACTCCCCATCGCATATTCCTAGCCATGTCGCCGCTCTGCCGATCCTTTTGATGCCGCTCTCTTCCTCTGTTAATTCTCGCCGCCCCTCAACCACTGGCCTCCCGGATAGCACCCCGCATTCACCGCCGAGCGAACCCGCCACCCACACAATTGCAGATATGAATTGGGGGCGGACGAGCGACGAGAGGAGGACGTCAGTGACGACTCAACCGAATTGGAAGGGATATTGAGGGGGATGAAGGAATTCATCGCCATAGGTCGTGCTCCACCTCCTGGCTCTCTTCGGCTCATCTGTTCATCAACAATGAAGAAAAAGGAATTTAGGGTTTCCTTTTCCCACGCGCTCACGCTCATCTCTATTGAATTTCAAATTAGTTTTTCACTTTTTTTTTTTAATTCAGAGGACACGTGGCACTATCGCAACCCTCTATTTTATTTAGATCAAAGGCTTAGATTGTGCACAAGGTACACCCCTTAGGGTGTGCACATATTACCCATTCTCTCTCTATATATATTTTATATAATTTTTAACACCTAAAACTATACTTAAATAGTAAAATATCATGTTTTAATCCACCGACATTATTAGAAAGTGCCCTTTTTATACCCCAGATCCCTTTGATTTGTTGCATTTGAACCTGGCCGAAGACTTTCCATCTACATCATTTTTTCGTCTGATTTAGGGTGTGTTTGGATTCCCAGTGGTTATGTTTATAAGCATAAACATAACCACTGGTTAGGTTTAAAATAACATAATTTTAAAATAAAATATCTTATAAATTGTGTCAATTAATTATATTAAATTTATAAGTTAATTATAAATTTAACGCAATATTGAGTATTTGATTTATACCATCTATGTAATATTTTATTTTAAAATTACATTATTTTAAATACCTTATAATTTTTTAAACCAAACACTTTAAAAGTGATTATGATTGTTTGGGGGTAAAATTTTATGAATGTTGTTATTCATAAAATAAATAAATTTATCACATTCATTAAAAAAAAATGTGATAATTTTTTATTTCATTTTATTTTTCTCAAATTAAACACAGCTTACAAATCAAAAGCTAGGCTTGGAAAAAATTACATTACAAGCCCAAGTGCCCAAACCTACTGGGCAAATTTAATTCCATAGTATAAATTAAGGAAAGAAATGGAATTAAAATTAAATTAAATATTTGAATGATGCACAGTTACAAGTGGGTGCAACTTATCAGCAAAACTGCCAAATTCACCCGTTGAGTTTGAGCCTCAACTGCTCATCTTTCTTCCCACAACTGCTTCCTTGCAATGTGCAGTACGTGGGGACTGGGGACGGTAGTTTCTTCAAAGTAACTGCTTCTAGTCCTAGCTCCCTTATAAAAAGCTATGCTGTAGGAGAGGTCATCTTTTTCGGCCTGGCTAGCTTTTCTTCCATTTTGGGGTGTTGTTCAACTGTAAAAGCAAACCAGTTATTGCTGGCTCCTGGCTTCTTTTCCCTTTAGCCTATCCAACTGCAAAAACAAAAGAAAGCAGTTTTCTTCTCTTGCCTGGTTGCTCCACCTCCTGGGCAATTGCCTGCAACACAGAACACGCACAAAGCCAAATCAAAATAAAAATCAGCAAGAAGGAGTGCATAGAGAGAGAGAGCAACAGTAAAAGAAAGCAAACACCAAGAGACAGTGTTGTGTGTGTAATTGTTGTTAAAGGCTACTGTTCAGACGAAGGTAGACTCTTCCTCCTTTTTTTTTTGTCTACTTTGCAGGTACAAAAGCAAAACTAGAAATCAAATGGATCCTAGCGGCTCGAGAGTTTAGTCTCTCGTTGCGACCTTCGATCCTGGCTCAGCGGCTCGAGAGTTTAGTCTCTCGTCGCTAGCCCATCCTCGCTTAACGGCTCAAGAGTTTAGTCTCTCGTCGCTACCCCCGATCCCGGCGTGGATCGATTCATAGCGCCGAAACGCTGCCGGAATCGTTGCAAAGGAATACACACATTCAAGGCAAAACTTAGCGGCTCGAGAGTTTAGTCTCTCGTCGCTACTTTCGATCCCGACGTGGATCGGTATATAGCAACGAAATGCAGCTGATTTTTCTACTCAAAGGGCTTTGAATACTAAAACAGTTCACAAGTCCTATGAAACGGATGCCTAAAAGCAAAAAAAAAAAAAAAAAAAAAAAAACCAGAAGAGGACAAACAATCCTTACTCTCTACCCAAATTGGCAAAAAAGAAGCTAAACAGTAACAAGACTAAGTCTAAACCTGATGCTGAATGGCCATATAACAGAGCACAACAGTACATCAGTTGCAAAAAAGAAAAGAAATGCATTTGGATTTCAGTCAAGCCAGCACAAACTCAACTAGAGCATATTGTATCTCAATAACAGTAGCTCAAGAACAATTGATGAAACTTAATAAATGGGTTTTTATCATGAAATTCTAATTGAAGCAAAAAGCAATCTCATAAACGCTTGAACTGAAGATCTGAAAGTAAAATGGATAGTTAAGGTTCAGCAAAAATTGAACGTACTTGGGGCATCCGCCATTTGGCCTTGACCCTCCTCAACACCTCAAGGGCTCTCTGTCCTCCCTCCCGGTTGGTCTGTAGGAAGGTCGACGAATCGAAATTGCAAGTCGAAAGCTCCAGCCACGCCACCGGTTGCCAGAGATTATTGTCCTTCCCTTCAGCCTTGTCAGGATTGTGATTCCCGTCACATAGCCTGCCTTTAAATTCGATCATTTCAGACTACCAATTTAGACCTAAATCAAATGAAATCAAAGCACAAGGTGCTCTCAGAAAAAAGGGTGTATTTCAATGAAGTACCAAATCCCATGGCAAAAGAAAAATCGACAGATTCTAATAAATTGAATCTCAAATTCAGAATTAAATACAAATTTGGAGGGTTCAAAGGGGGATGAAGAGGGATTTCAACTAGCCATAGAAAAAGAAAAGCAAGCCCTAAATTGGTCAAAGCCAAGAGCAAAATCAACAAGTCGTTTTGTCGGACAAACCTGGGACATCAAATTCCCTGCCTTCCTAATTGATTCCGAGGCTCCTGCCCACTCCTATTTCCTTGATTGAAGACCAAACCCTTCAATTCAGCCCCGAGGGAGCCCATATTTTCCCGAGCGCAGTCGAACATTGGCGGTCGTTGCCTCTTTGTTGTTTCTCCAGGCAATAGCCCCTGTCTTCGAAGCTCCCTCGCGCAGAGATGGCTAAGCAAAGCCTTCCCAAACTGTTAATTGAATCTCCCCCAGATTTTCTAGTGGTTGGATCCCCAAACGCTCGGCTATGGTGGTGGCTCTTGACCTTCAGTTCCGTTACTCTCTACAGATATCTCCAATTAACAAAAACAAGACAAGAGGGAGAGAGAGAGCAATGCAAGCAGGGCCCACTTCCGCCAATTTACATTTCTAAATTAAAATATAAATAAAAGAAAAAGAAAAAGACAAACAGAAAAAATGTGCGGTATGTGTGTGTTATGTGTGTGATAATTTTATAATACATATAGAGCAACACCAGGAAATAAAAAATGGAGAGCGAAGAGAGCGAAAAAAAGAAAAATCTCGAGGCAACAAATGGAGAGCGAAGAGAGCGAAAAAAAGGAAATAAAAAATGGCGATGTGGAGATGCAGACGGAGTCGCTACCGAAGACTCCCCCACCCGGGCAGCCGAGGCAAGAGAGTCCACTGCAGAGTATACCAACAGCAACGCCAGTGGTGGGGGCTCTGTCATGGCAGGATAAAGTGATAATGGGAGGGCTAACTCAGCAGAAAACATCCTTGGGGGAGGGCTTCCTCCAGGGCAGGATAGCGATTTCGTTCCCGACGGAGCAGAAGGGAGATCCGGTCATCACCATAGACCCTCTTGTGATCAGCACCCTGGCTGGGGCTTGGGAGAATTCTCTGGTTGTCAGAATGTTGGGTTCAAGGATACCGCTTCACATAATGGAGAGGAAATTGAAAGAGTTGTGGAGAGATTGTAAGAACCTTCAGGTGGTGGATCTGCCATTTGGGAACTTCCTTGTTAGGTGTGACAATGGGGAAGAATGTATGAAGATACTTACGGGAGGGCCGTGGACGGTCTTCGGCAGGTGTCTAATTCTGAAAGCTTGGACGCCAGAGGTTAAACCGTCGGATGCCATCAAGTCGGCCCCGGCTTGGGTTAGGATCGTCGACTTGCCGATTGTGTTATATCAGGAAGAAGTGTTGATGAAGATCGCCGAGAGCCTCGGAAAACCTTTGAAGGTCGACCATCGTACTATCTACACAAATAGGGGCAATTTTGCCCGAGTTTGTGTTGAGGTGAATCTTGAAGAGCCATTGAAGGGCACGGTGACGATCAATGGAGAGAAATATCTCCTGGAGTACGAGGGCATACCAAGGATTTGCTTCTCATGTGGCATAGTTGGTCATTACAGAACTGATTGTCCTGAGTATGGTGACAAGGTCGAGAAGCAGAATGCTGCGATCGAGAACGCCGAAGATAGGAGGAAGGAGGAGGGACTGAAGGGAGAGGGTTCTGCGAATGTTTTGGAAGGCAACCACGGACCTTGGATGGTGGTGGCGAAACGGGGCAGACCAGTGAAGAAGAATCCGGCTCAGCAACAAGCGTTGTCGACCGGAGGAGGCGCTGGTAAGCCGCCGACGAAGGCCTGAAGCCAAAAGAAAAATCCTACAGTTATGAAGAACAAGAACATTAATTGGCGTGGGGATTGTAACAACAATGATGGCTCGTTTGGAGTTCCCGCCGCGAGCACACCCGCAGTTAATGGCAATAAAGGGAAAGATCAAAACAAGAAGGTGACCGTTTCTCCTAACGGGCGTGAGGAAGGGAAGATAAAAATGATTAAAAAGAGAGGTACTGAGAGCCAGGTGAATGGGCCTAATGGGCCGAATGACTTTAGGGAGCTTAATAAAACTCAAGGGGAGAGTTGGGCTAAAGGGCCAAATGATCCGGAAGGCCCAAAAGACAACAAAGCTTTCAAGGTTCGAGGGGACTCAAATTTTAAAAGAAAGACCAAAAAGGGGAAGAGTAATCTGGAAGCTCAGGTCATCAATGGATGCTTAGTGCAGGAAGATGTCTTGATTAGAGATGGGCAGCGGCCTAAGCGCGCGGGAATCACCGCCCCGGCAAACGTCTCTACGCTGTCGCAAGAAGATGATCCGGGTGTGATCTGGAGTGCTAACCCGGTAACAGTACCCTCGGCCCCCATCAACGGCAAATTCTGGTTCCAAGGGATGCAAGAGGAAGATGGAGAATTGGGCAAGAAGGAGGAGTCCGGATCGGTCATTAGCCATGGGGAAGAAGAACCTGAGAAGGGAGTTATCCTAGAAAGATCCTAATTTTACTTCCCCCCTCAATTTTCTTTGATTTGGTTGATTTTCGTTTACCTAATGGAGAATAATTTTAACCTATTGTTCTGGAATTGCTTCGGTGCAGGTAAGAGAAGCTTTGGGAGGGCCATCAGATTCATCAGAAGCAAGTGTGCTGTCGACGTCCTCATGCTGATGGAACCCCGGATCTCTGGAGAGGCTGCTGATAAAGTGTGTAGGAAATTGAATTTTTCGAACTATACTCGCATTGAGGCCGCAGGTTTCGCCGGAGGTATTTGGCTCTTGTGGAATGATGATAAGTGTAAGATAGTTGTCCATGAGAAGAAGGCGAACCTCATACATGCGTCTTGGCAATCTGGGAAGGCCAAAATTCACCTCGTTGTGGTCTACGCGCCTCCGACGGTGGCTAGAAGAGTGCCTTTCTGGGAGGAGTTAGATTTATGCCTGGATGCGATATCGGAACCGTTGTTGATAGGGGGGATTTTAACTGCATCGTGAACCCCTCGGAGACTCATGGAGGTACGGGAGCTATGCACAGAGATTCAAGAGTTTTTGCTGATCTGATAAACAAGTACAAACTGTTAGACATGGGCTTTTCCGGACAGGATTTCACCTGGAGCAAGGAATCGTTAGGCGGGCGGACCATATCCAAACGCCTTGACAGGATCCTGACTAACGTTGAAGGGAGAATGGTGCTGCCTAAGGCCAGGGTCAGACACCTTCCTCGCTATTCGTCTGACCACTGCCCCCTCCTCCTGGAGCTTAATCCTAAGTTGGTTTTGAGAAAGGACCGTCGGCCGTTCAGATTTGAAGCGGCTTGGTTGACTCATGAGAACTTCCCTGAGCTAATCGATGAAAAATGGAGAGGAGATTGCACTACCCCGGAAGCGTTGATGGCTCTTAGTTTGGATCTTTCTGTTTGGAATAAGGAGGTCTTTGGGAGGATCCAAACTAGAAAGAACGAACTCATTGATGCCATCGAAAGGATCCAAAAGAAGCTCACTAGGGAGCCTTCTGCTAATGGCGCTCAAATGGAAGAGAAGCTTCGTAAGGATCTGGACGCTACTTTGGAACAAGAAGAAATCCTTTGGTACCAAAAATCTAGAGAGAAGTGGCTTAGATTTGGTGACAGGAACACGAAGTACTTCCATACAACGACGATCATCAGAAGAAGTCGGAACAGAATTGAGGGGCTTAGAGCGGAGGATGACAACTGGATTGAGGATCGGCAAGAGGTTGAAAACTTAGCGCTTATTTACTTTAAAGAACTATTTAAAGAAAACCCAGGGGAGAGGCTTGGGGAGGATTGTCTCAGCGCTTTCCCGCAGCTGAACCTTGTTGCTTGGGCTGCGATATCTGGCATCCCGTCAGGCGAAGAGATCAGGAGTACTATTAATAGTATTGGGGCTTACAAGGCTCCCGGTATAGATGGGTTTCAACCGGCTTTCTTTCAGAAATGTTGGGGTAAAGTTGGGAGCTCGGTAGTGGACTTCGTTAAGAGATTCTTCAGTTCAGGGATGCTGCCTTTGGGGGTCAACGACACCTTAATTCTGCTTCTGCCTAAAGTTGGCAAGCCAGAGAAGATTCAGCAGTTTAGGCCCATCAGTCTTTGCAACGTTATCTACAAGACCATAACGAAGATCATCACAACTCGTTTGCAGCCACTCATGTGCAAGCTCGTTGGCCCGACGCAAGGGAGTTTCTTACCTGGGAGATTCATATCGGACAACATCATCGTAGCCCAGGAAGTAGTGCATTCGATGCGTAGGAAACAAGGTAGGAAGGGATAGATGTGCTTGAAACTTGATCTGGAGAAGGCGTATGATCGTTTGAGTTGGAGCTTTATTGAGGACACTATTCGGAAGGCGGGGATGCCTAAAGTTTGGATTGACTGGATTATGGAATGTGTGAGAACTCTTAGGATGCAGGTTCTCTGGAATGGGGAGGCGACTGAGCAATTCACTCCGTCTCGGGGTATTCGGCAAGGGGACCCGATATCGCCCTATATTTTCATCCTTTGTATGGAGAGACTGAGTCATCTTATCGCCGAGGCTGTGGACAGTGGAAAGTGGAAACCGATCTGCATTGCTAGGGGAGGACCGAAACTGTCTCATCTCTTCTTCGCAGATGACATCTTGCTTTTTGCCGAGGCCTCGAGAGATCAGGTTAGGACTATTAGGGCATGTCTTGATGAGTTCTGTGGCTTCTCTGGACAACGGGTCAGTCTTCAGAAATCAAAGGTTTATGTGTCGAGAAATGTGAAACCTGACCTGCGGGCTTGGATACATAAGGACAGCGGGATTGAGGTCACTGATGACCTTGGAAAGTACCTGGGGATGCCTATCCTCCACAAGAGAGTCACGGAAGGTCTCTTTTCCCCTGTGCTTGAGGGGTTCAAAGCCAAGCTGGCCGGTTGGAAATCTTCTTTGCTCAATTTCGCTGGGAGAACCACCCTTACTAAAGCTGTCCTAACAGCGATACCAGTTTACTCTATGTCCACGATGCTCCTGCCGGTTGGTACCTGTAATAAGATCGAGAAAATTTGTAGAGGTTTTATCTGGGGTTCTACTCCTGAGAAGAAGCGGATGCATAAGATCGCTTGGAGTGAGCTGACGTTGCCAAAAGAGTTAGGTGGGTTGGGTATAAGGAGGATGGCGGATCTGAATTTGGCCTTGGTGGCTAAGCTGGGTTGGAGGCTGATTACCAAAGAGGAGGGTATTTGGAGCGAAATTCTCACCAGTAAGTATGCTGGGAAAGCTCTAGGTAACTCCCCTGGCGCTTCTCATATATGGAAGGGCTTGGTGAAGGCTGTTAAGCTGGTGATTAAACCGAACATTCGATGGAACCTTGGAGACGGTTCGAATGTCCGGTTTTGGGCTGATAAGTGGTTAGGCACCCAGGCCCTGTCGTCGTTACTTATTGGGGAAAATCCCCCGGAAATGGAGCAAAGAACTGTGGCCGAGATGTGGGATACAAGGGTTGGGTGGAGATGGAGCGATTGTGTGGGCTGTCTCCCTTACTCGACCACCCTGCAATTAGCCGCTGCTACCGTGTCTGAGAGAGAAGACACCCTCACTTGGATTCCGAGCAAGGATGGGGAGTATACAGTAAAGTCCGGCTACGTCGTATCAATGGACCTGGAGAAGTACAATGGTATGGACAAGCCTTTCTTCCAGGCCATCTGGAAACTCCAGAGTATCGAGAAAGTCAGATCTTTCATCTGGACAGCAAGCAAGGGAGGAGTTATGACTAACGAAGAGCGCAAAAGGAGGCACATAGGTAACGATGATATCTGTCCAGTTTGCTCTAAAGCTTGTGAGTCCCTTATTCATTTATTTAGGGACTGTGAGTCTGTGATGGATTTCTGGCTGCAGGTTGAAGACACCCGAAGAGTGGCAGACTTCTTTATCCTCCCTTTCGCTGCTTGGTTGAGAGTGAATACGCTCACTTCGACTAAGTGTGAAGGGGGGATTCAGTGGAACGCTTTCTTTGCGGTGGCGCTTTGGCTACTATGGAAGAGGAGGAATGAGGCTGCTTTCAACGGGGATCTGCAGACACACATCATGACTCCGGAGAGATGGGATCGACAGCAAAGGAAGGATCGGAATGACCGACAAACGGAAGGGGACTGTCGATGTATGTTGGAGTCCCCCGAATCCAGGATGGGTCAAGGTTAACACTGATGGGGCGGTGAAGAGCTCGGGCAATGCAGCTGCTGGTGGCGTGATACGTGACGAGATGGGGGCATGGCTCGGAGGCTTTACGCTTAACTTGGGCATCTGTTCGGTGATTGAATCTGAGCTGTGGGCTATTGGGAAGGGCCTTGAAACTGCGTGGAGTTTAGGCTACAAGAGAGTGGTGTGTGAAACGGACTCGGAAGACGCGCTAAGGCTCTTGAAGAACTCTATAAATCATGCACATCCGTGCGCCAGCCTGGTGAACATCTGCCATGGCTTCCTTGGTAGGAATTGGGAAATCCAACTCCGTCATACCTTCCGCGAAGGCAACTGCCTAGCGGATTATTTAGCGACTTTTGCTCTTTCTTTTTCTGTTGGATTTTCTTTTCTAAACTCTGTACCGGAGGGTGCGATCAAGTTGCTACTCGATGATGCAAAGGGTGCCACTAGACCCCGTCTCTGCACCAGTGGGTTTGCAACCTGATTTCTCCCGCCACTGAGACCTCGGTCTCATCTGTTTAACCAAAAAAAAAATTTTATAATACATATAACATGCCATTTTGAAGACATTTAACACATACAGTGTATATATATGTCAATGCACATTCGAAACGAATTTGGTTGTTAAATTTTCTTAATTACAAAACATACCCACTAAAATATAAGAATTATAATTGGCATAAATTGAGAATTCGAGTTTAATAAGAAAAAATTATAAAATTAAACTCGTCAAATATTCTTTACCAATTAATTCGAGTGGGTCAATCTCAAATCGGCTCCTAAATAAAAAAAACGGAGTCAAAATCTCAAACAAAAAGAACTACGTAAAGACTTGATACTCGATTACGAGTTACGTAGGAAATTCGATATTAAAAATTAATATATATCGAATTCAGTCGCCCGGCTCAAATTAAATCAAATTTGTCCTTTGGTAGAACTACGTAAAGACTTGACGCCGGAAAAAAAAACGGCTACGTAGGTAACCCGATATTAAATCTCAAAATATGTTGGGTACAGTCGCTAACCTCTAAATTCACTTTAAATGAGAACGGGGTTAAAATTAAATTTAAACTAAATACACATGATTTTCCGTGTAAGTGATAGCCGTTGAGTTGGGAAACCCTTCCGAGAAGGTGTGCTCAATTTATTCGGGTGATACATGAGAAAATCTCATGCATACGATAGTGTGATTTATGTTAGGGCTACCCTTCCGAGAAGGTGGATCCTAAATTCCTAATACGATCCAATGATGCATGAAAATCTTCAAGATGCTAAAATACACAAACTTAAACACTATGAACTACGTAAGGCTTGATTCTCTTCCAAGAGATACGTAGGCAACCCGCTAAAATTCGGGTGCAGCCCAAATCATCAAAACCACACAAATCTTGGTATCGATACGACTTCGAATCAAGAGGATAACCAAGAGGGGTCGAACCCAAATATAAAAAATCAAATAAAATGTGTTGTACGATTATTGCGCATTTTTGTCCAACAATGATTATAAGCATAATGCATTGGGGATCCAAACACACCCTTAGTGAAGTGATAGGTTTACCTAGGGGTGGGCACGAGACGGGACGGGACGGGATTGAGCCGGCACGGGATCGGGACGGGATTGACACTTTTTTTTCGGGACGGGATGGTGTCTGGACGGGACGGGCCTTGTCCCGCATATAAAAATAGTAAAATATTATATAAATTTACAAAGTGAAAAATGCTTTCATAATTGATTAATTTGTATAATATGTTGAATACGGTATTATTCTCAACTATATTATTCAATAATAATAATAATAATAATAATAATATTATTATTATTATTATTATTATTATTATTATTATTATTATTATTATTATAATACTATTATTAATTCATACAATGATTGTATAATTAGTTATAATGTTGAACATATTTGGCTACATTATCTTACTAGATCGGGACGGAAAAGGATTGAGACGAGATTCACCAGATATTGTCTCATTATCGATTGATAATTGGGAAGAATACCGTATTTAGCTATTTGCTTCTTGTAGCTCTAAATGGGTATAATAATAATAATAATAATAATAATAATAAGAAGAAGAAGAAGAAGAAGAATAATGCCACGTTATAATTAAAAAAATAAAATAATAATAATAATAATAATAATATTACTTATTTCTATTGTTATTATTATAAAATAATTATACTTTACAGGAAAAAAATATAATATGATAATATAATAATAATAATAATTTTATTAAAAAGTAATATTATTATTTAATTATATTATAATATTATATAATAATATTATTATTATTATGAATTATTATTATAAATTAAAAACTATTATTATAATTATAAATAATATTTGCTCAAATAATAATATTATTATTATTATAAATGGAAGATTATGATTATAATTATAATTATAATATTTTCTCAAAATAATAAACTAATAATATATTATTATTATTATTATTATTATTATTATTATATGCGGGACGGGGCGGGATTTGCGGGATCCCACCGGGATCGTCCCGTGTTTCGTCCCGCATAATTTTTGCGGAACGGGATCGGGACGGGATTCGCTATTTTGTCCTAAATCCCACCTGGATCGGGACGGGACCGGGATGGGATCGGGATTTGCGGGATTTGTCCCCACCCCTAGGTTTACCCATTTACATTGTCCATGAGTCACATTGATAGTTTGAAGAGCCTCTCCATTATTTAGTTGAGTTGATTTTTTTTTCCTTCTTGGAATTTAGGGGCTTATGAACTCCCTAGTGTTAATTTTCCCAATCTTGAATTTTATTCCGTTCTCATATATGGGAAGAAATTGTTTATAGTTTTATGAATGTGTAGGATGATGGAATCTTGTCGATGTGCTCCCGTAAGATGTTGCGAAGATTGTGCACGAGGAGAAGCGGAACAGGGGTGAAAGGGCGAAAAATAATTCGATCCGAGTCAATCAACCCCTAAATCTTTATCATCAAATAGTAGTGAAACCTCCTTTCACATCTGATAAACTCTTCAAACATCGAAGGTTTCTCTGGAGGGAAACAAGCTTTGCCCGAACCTCATTTCTATTGTGCGGATTTTTCCCATTACATTTAAGCTCTGTCCCAACCTCGTTTGTACCTTGTATAGAACTCCATCAAATACGGATTTTTCCCGTTACATACAAGAAGCTTGGTCCTCCTCCCAAACCTTTAATGAAGGTTGTCTCGACGACGACAGGCAAATGCTCTTGGTCTAAATCAGACAAGAAGAAGAATACATGATTCCTATTCAAGCATATTCATCAAACAAGAAGAATACAATTACAACAGTGACCCCTCTGTAAAGATGAAGAAGTGTAAGAAGGGTGACAACGATGAAGCTTCAAAGGATGACTTTGTTTTTTCAGAAGTGTTATATAAGACTGATCGATGTGTAGAAGCTAGAAGGCTGAATGACTTTAACATTGCAAACTGATTTGTGATGTGGTGAAATTGCATGTAATGTGGATTTAGACTAGTTAAACGCAGGCTAGCCCACCCGACCCACCCCACCTACCCGTATAAATGGGTGGGTATGGACACCACTTAAAACTTAAAACTCAAGCGGGCTGCTAAGTCCGGTCCGAACCCGCAATGGGATTCGGAGCGGGAACACAGATTTACCCACTGCGGTTTGTTAAGCCCGCAACGGGTACTTGCTATATATATTTTTAAAAGTAATTACTATATAATAAATATTTATATTATATATATAATACTAGGGAGGCAGACCCGTGCTAAGCTCTGGACATGTGTTTTTTTTATCAAATTATGTGTGAGAGAGAGATAAATCTTACTTAGTGAATAACGAAAGATTATTTAACGCAAAATATAATTTGTAATGATGAGTTAATTATAAGTTTTAAATCGAATAACAAATCAAATAGAGAGAATGTAGCTAGATAGAAAAGATAATTTCTCTTTAAAAATGACAGTGTTATAAAAATTACGTCTAGGCGCTAGGGTTCCAAATCCCCTGTCCTCAATCTTGTCCCTCCCTCCTATCCCCCGACCCCCTCCCCTCACAAACCCCCACTTTAAAAAAAACATTATTAAAAGAATTAAAAAATTAATATTTTTATCATCTAAGTCGATATATATATATGCTTTTGAATCGAGATATATATTGCTATTTGTGGTTTCTACTCAAATTTATTTTCGACTAAAATACTTTCCTGGTTTTTAAAAATATTTCTTCTATGATTCATCAATTATATCAATACTATATACAGTATTTTTTTTGAAATATTTTTATCAATGATTTTTATCTAAAAGCATTTTATATAACAAATAATACCCTAAAAAAGGGTCAAGTCTTACAGCATCGGCTAATGGTTATAGTAGCAACTCGCAGTTAATCGAACGGTTAGAAACTAGATAGACTCCATCACTACCCTCATTGACTGCCACGTGGCGGTGGTGTTTGATCACAAAATCTTTCCTTCCAACAAATTTGTATATACCCTGGTCCCCAAGTCACCCCCCTCACAATCACAATTCAGAACTCCCAAATCCCCCAATCCCGAATTTCTTCTTCCTCCCCTCCTCCGATTTCTCTCCTACTACAATTCAGTCAAGCAAGATGCTTAAGAAACGGCTGCCATCTGGTTGCAGTTGCAGTTCCGGCGTTGACTTGCTCACCGCCGAAGAATCGGAAGTCGCCGACGTACTGGTTCGCCTCCCTGCCCTCATTCGCAAATCCGAATCCGCTCGCCGCTTTCCGTTCCTCTGGGGCGCCAAGAGGAGGAGATCTGCCCTCGACGCTCCTCCGTCGTCCTCTCCCTCGCTGGAGCTCCTTCCCGTCTCCGGGAAACTCGATTATGCGTCTAATAGTCCGAATTCTCCTCTCGTTTTCTCCTCTCTCGCTGATTTCGATTCCAAGCACGCCGTTCCAAACACGAATTCGTCAGTCACCGCCGAGTTTAAGGTACTAATTACTTGATTTGGATTTTGTTTTTTTGTTGGCATTAGGAATCGATTTTCGCTCTAGATTGAATATTGATACTACTTATTAAAAAAAAAAAAATATGAATAATTATGAAATTAAAACCGATCTCTGCTATTTCAATCAGGAGATGAAGGCAACGGAGTTGTTAACCGGCGATCAATTGGTTGCCGGAAACACGAAGATGCAAGACACAAGGCAACTGGTTAGATTTTATTTGCTACTTATCTTACCATATCTTTCCTTGGTGGAATAATCCACGGAAAGTGGGGTCCATTCCTCTTTCCTTTTTATCTTTTTATTTATTTTCTCCTGATCCAACGGCTGTGATTTAATCCCCACAAATCTGATTTGCATCAGTGCGAGGTTTCCTTGGAGCTGAAATTGTTCAGCAAATCTGAGCCGTCGGATCCTCATCGTCAACAAGAAGCGCCGGTGGGGCCCATGGGGATGATCCCCGACCTGAATGCCCCGGCGGAGGCGTACGCCGCTGAGAAGCTGCACCACCAATTGGAGTACGTCAACCACCAGTACCAACTAGTAGCCGCGGCGAAAAGTAGGGCAGAAGCTGCGGCGCTGGCGAGGCAACGGAGGCATCTCATCCAGAAGAGTAAGAAGGCTACACGTGGCAGAAGGTGATAGGGCCTTCCTCGTCACTTTATTTTATCTAGTACTATAGTAGTATTTCTGTTTACTAAGTACAGTAGGATTTTTGATTTTTCTAACGAGGACCAGTAATTTTTCCTACCACTAAATGGTTGTTAATGAGAGTCAATCTGTGGCGGTGATTTTAGGATGTAGAGAGGATAGATCTTCTATTTGCATTATAAGTGTAAATTGGAGAGCTCAAAAGGTGTAGTTTTGTTGCAAATGGTGAGATCCATATTATATGATGCGTATAAGATGTGCATTTTCATTATTCATTCGTCTTGTGCGTGTTTGTCATATTAAGCGGACAATAAACAGTCAAGAGTAGTAATAACGGTAATGTTCTAAACCACTTACGTTAATTTGATAGTAATGATAAAACGCAATTTCATAGCAAGTTAAAGAACTAAACATTACTGTACAAAATATTGATTTGTGTACTAAAATGTTATGCTATCTCAAGTGTTGTCTCAAACGCAATGTCAAAAAGGCTGTTCACTTGAGAATTGGAGCTAATATTGTTTTGCCAACAAAACAATATTAGCACGGGAGGGAGGGTATCACAAGTTCACAACCCCCACTTAAGATCAATTTAAATATAAGTACAATTTTAAATATAGTACCAAATTTAATATTATATACCTCATCTATTAATATGTTTTTACTTTATTTGAAATTGTTTACTACTACGTATTGATCTCTTATCTAAAATACAAGTTGTTATATGACACTGATTTTAAGAAAATTAAATACTCCCTCCGTCTCAAATTATTTGTGTTTTACTATTAATGTAAGTTTTCTTAAGAAGCTAAAAACTATATAAAATATCCATTTTTTAATTAATTTTTTAAAATAATTCTATACTTATTAATAATATGTAAGCTAAAAATATCCATTTTTGGCTAAATTCTTCATCCATTCTTAATTCTCTCCACTCTTTCTAGCCAATGTAAAATGTAAAATAACACTTTTAATAACTTGCCGTCTAAAAAAATGTAAAATGGTTTATATTCTTGATCAAAGTATAAATGTTGATAAAAATATATTATACATCATTTTTTTAAATTTGTGTCACGTATTCAATTACCTAAAAATGGAAAGATTCATTTTTAAAAAAATCTAATTTCAATGCATTTCCCCTAGAGTCAATACATTAAAACTAAGATTTTTTTTTTGGGCGTCTAATGGACACACTGTCACACATTACGAAAAAAAAGTATTATATATTACATTAAATGGAGTAATAATTTCAGGGAAAATTGGTTAATATATAAATGCCAACAAAAAAAGAGAGAGAATGATATTAGTAAGTAATTTTAAACAAAATTTAGAGCCTTGAATAACAAGTATTATTGAATTGATGGATTGATAGATTTCATTAGTTTATGATTGTTTTTTTAGTTGCTCGAAAAGATCCTCTCAACTTGCTTGATATATGAATGGATATGTCTAATTCAATTCAAACTTTAAGAAAAATTATTACCTATCCTTGAGAAATCTCATCTTCAATCCATGGTTCTTTCGAGAACCATAACCCAAATTTGCTTGTTAATCAGTTCATCCATGGCCAAATCTACCTAGCCAATCTCCTATTTTCGGAACCTTTTCCTCCCATTCTCATCCTTCTCGTTAGGCTGAGTGTCGGTGGCTGCTCCTTTGGACCGGTGGGGGCTTCTGGCGTCTCTCCTTTCGGGTTTGGGTATGGTCGGATCTCTCTGTTTGCATATCTGTTTTGGGGCTTTTGCGAGTCTCGGTTTCCGGTGTTCTCCCATGTCGATTTCGTCCCTCTGATGCCTCTCTACGGTGGCTATCGGGGCTGCTCGTGCCTTCGTCAACCTCGCTTGGTTGGTCCTGGCCTACATCCTCCTTCGTTTGGGTCTTCGGTGCTCCGTTGGCGGACTGCCCTGGCCTTGCGGTGGTGGTTATCGGCGGATGCTCCTGGCTTCCTTGGCTACAATTCTCCCGGTCATCGTTTGTCCTTCGGGCCCAAGCTTCGGGTCGTTTGGACCCAAGTTCTTTTGGTTGAGGCCCAAAGCAAAGGACCAAAAAAAAAAACGAAAGGGTTTGAGTAACCCCACTCGAAAGGGTTGGAGAAAATCCCGCAAGGGCTTGTCGATACTTTTGTAGGTGAAAAATTGATGGCGTTTTGTTCGAGCAGTTTGCGACTCTGCTTCCGATGTTTCTAGGAGATCTTCTGCTTGGTTGAGGGGCGTGGAGTCTGTAGTCGGGTCTGGATGGGGTCGAGGTGGTGCGCTCAAGGCGACTCCGTATTCGGGATAGAGGTTCCTTGGAGTTCGTCTGCACTACCCACATGAGTGATTGTCCTGCTGTACTACTGGCCCGCGGTGCTACTGTTCGGTGGTGCTTGGCTGCGTTCTTCGGTGGCTTCCTTAGATGTTCGAGTGTTTGGTCTTCTTGGAACGTTTGTAGTCGAGTTTATTTCTGTTTGGTTCACTACGCGTGTTAATTACTGTTTTTAGGTTGTTCTGTTAGACGGTTCGCCGTCTGCCGACTTTGGTCGGCCTCTCGATGAGTTAGGTCTGTCTGATCTTCGAATTTTTACCTAATAAAAAAAATGAATGGATATGTTTAGAGATAGCAATTAGGCGGGAATTTTCTGTTCTCCACGAAAAAAAATTCATAGAGGAGACGAGGATGGGAAAATTAAATGGAGATAGGGGTCAAAATTACTCCTCTGCACAATGACTTAAATGTAATAACATCATGTAGTAAATTGTCAAAACCATCGGATTTAAATGGGGAATCCGATGAGAAATCCCACGGGAACATAAACATTGAAAATTACACGGAGACGGACCTTCTCCAATGGGGATAGGGACTTCTAATGTCAAAACACGAACCAAGCCGGTTGATCCGACTCGAACTTCCGAAAACTTATGGGTCAAGACCCGAAATTTTTTTCCGACCCAAACTCGAAAACTCAAAAATATTTCGGGTCATCTGGGTTTAGACCCGGTTATCCGATTGACCCAGTAATTTTGACCCGATTGATTTATAATTATATATGATTAATTTTTTTTACGAAGATTCCAATTTATTACATTTTATAATTACAATCACTTGATCTTTCATTTTCAAATCAACTTTTATATTTATTTGTATTGTGCAATACTCCATCCGATCGATAATATTCATTTTTTTTATTTTTCATAACATTTTTAAGAAGATAAAAACTCTAAAAAATATTAAAATATTAAAACAAATTCTATCCTTATTACTAATTGCATGAAATTATTTAAAAAAAAACTATTTAAAATTTTCATATTTTATATATTTTTTAAATTTTATTGAAAATTACGATAAATAATAAAAATTAAATATTTTAGATCGGATATAGTATATAATAACAAGCTCTAGAACTTATGAACCACGCCTTTAATATTAGCATTTAAAAATTATCGCAAAATTACCAAATCATGATTTTTTTTAATTTAAAAAGAAAAAATTGACAACCTGAAACCAACCCAATCCGGGTGAAACCCGAGTTCAAATCAACTCGGATCTACCCGGAACCCGTTTTATCTGAAACCTGAAATGACCCTACCCGAGTTACCCTATTGACAGGTCTACCCGACTGGAATAGTGATGGGTCTTTTTTGACCCGATACTCAAATGAATTTAAACATAGACAAATTCGATCCGACCCGTCCCTGACTCAGCTCGACTTATTCTTGCAATTACTTTAATTTTCTAATTTTGAAACACACTAACAATGCGAATTACCTATAAGGAGATCTAATATAACTAAATAAATGAAATTTAATAGTCAATAATTAAGATAAATTAAAAATCATTATTATTTTATTATAAAACTAAATGTGATCAAATCTGAAAATTCATTTTTATTTAAACTTATTTAACCCGAACTAAATTGATATGAGTCGAACATATGCTTTTTTAGGTGATAAAAACTATATAAAATATCTAGTTTTTTAAATAATTTTTTTAACAATTTCGTAGTTAGTACGAATGAGTATGAACTTGTTTAAAAAAATTTATAAAAAAATAAACATTTTATATAGTTTTTATCTTTTAGAAGCCTACATAAATAATAAAAACATGTTTTATTAGTAACTGATCTTAATCAAACTCAAAAAGGAATACCTTGTTAGATCCACCCAAGTTACCCAACTGTCACATCTAACTCTTGATAAACAAAGATGGGGATGGGGAGGTAATTTCTGCCCCAAACTCGCCCCTTTGCGATAGCTACATACGACATCTAAAATCTAAATCCAGATCTTGTTTCAATGGAATTCAGATATTCAGATCACAAAGGCAAAATTTTACTGGGCCGTTAACAATATGAATCATCTTAACAAAGGCCCATTTTAACCAGTAATGGCCCACAAGCTCAATCCCTGACGAATTCCCACGCCGCCACATCCACTCCGTAATTTCTCCGCATCGTGCCACGTGTCCAATAACTCCGATCTGATTTTACCCTAACAACCACCGCGGTCTATAAATACTCGGCGGACGCCGTTTACGGATCCCTCATTGAACCACCGCAGTAAGATCATCCCCAAATCTCACCATGGCCAACCCTAGGGTTTTCTTCGACATGACGATCGGCGGCCAACCAGCCGGCCGGATCGTGATGGAGCTCTACGCGGACGCGACGCCCCGCACGGCGGACAACTTCCGCGCGCTCTGCACCGGCGAGAAGGGGAAGGGGCTCAGTGGGAAGCCGCTGCACTACAAGGGATCGGCTTTCCACCGCGTGATCCCGGGGTTCATGTGCCAGGGCGGCGACTTCACCGCCGGGAACGGAACCGGAGGGGAGTCGATCTACGGCCTAAAGTTCAAGGACGAGAACTTCATCAAGAAGCACACCGGGCCGGGGATCCTGTCGATGGCGAACGCCGGGCCGAACACCAACGGATCGCAGTTCTTCATATGCACGGAGAAGACGACGTGGCTGGACGGCAAGCACGTGGTGTTCGGCCAGGTTGTGGAGGGCATGGATGTGGTTAGGGCCGTGGAGAAGCTCGGGTCTGTCTCTGGATCGACCACCAAGCCAGTCGTCGTTGCCGATTGCGGCCAGCTATAAATTCGGATCGGCAAGGCAAAGATGAAATCTTTTTGTTTTGAATAAGTTTACATCTTGCCATCGTTTTAGCTAGTGTTTTTCAATTCCGGTACGTTTTGCGTTAATTGCTATGAGTATGAGTAATCATATCGATCTTGAAATGTGGTAGGTTTCTGAATTACTAAATAGTCTTTCAGATATCTGGTTTTGATTTCGGATTCTTCCAACTGATGCTCAGTGGTTATATTCACTGCATATCTCCAATTCTAACCACTTGGTACATTTAAGAAGAAGATAAAACAATAGTGTTCTGTTTAGTTATATATTTTGTTGCTAAGCTACTTCCTTGGGTAGATGATAAGATTCACGGATTTGGTTGTTTACTAGTGCCGAGGATTTGTAATCGACATGCATCCGAACTCTCTTAGAGAGAGTCCATAATCTAGATAAGTTGTCCACAGTTTTGTCCCCAAGTCCTCTTGTGTTGCTGTCAGTTTGTCAACCTATTTATCTTTTGTTTTTGACTTGCTATTTGTCTTGCGGGGTTGTTATATTATTTACTTTGTCGTTTCAATTCTATTATTTGCTTATGTATTTGTTTATGTTGCACATGATAGTTAGCCTATCTACTGACTTATCCGGTCTGTTTTTTATTTAGGCATGTCTAGATAAACGAATTTTTTCCTCATATAAAAAAGAAAAAGATATATAATGGAAGAACCGTGATAAACGAATGAAAGAAGAACGAAAGAAATGAGACCAAGAATGGAAGAATGTTTCCTATGAGATCGGAACTCGGAAGAAGCTCTCGACGGAGCAAGGAATCAGGTATGTTTACTAGAGTTTCTTGAGTGCCTGCACCTTTACCTTTCTTCAATGGCATCCCAACTTCAACGACCTAGAATATAAGAGAATAATTAGGATTTTGACTTCTAGAATTTAGGAATTAGGGTTTTTTATTTGGGATTGGTGTTAGCTAGGAATTAGGATTTTAATCTTAATTTGTAGAATTTAGGAATTGGTGTTTCTTTTCTTCCATGGCATTCCAACTTCAATGCCCCTTGGCCTAGCTTTCAATATTGTTAAGTTTAGATTTGCCTTCTGCAAGTACTTGATGATTTGTGTAATTTAATTAGTTTTCAGAGTTCATGAACTCATTTATGTATGATTTGAGAATTGAATTTGGATACATGTCTAATAGCCAGCACAACAATTATCCGGAGCTAACAAGAAAAACTTGAAGGAGCAACGATGCATATACTATATAGGCCCCAACTTTTGCAACATGCGTCGGGCATGTAAAATCTTAGGTCTGACTCTAGCTTCCTTAAATTTATTTTGTCGGCTTGTAAACCAAAAGGATGGTGCCATATGCACATATGGCAGGTGCTATATGGATTCCTTAAGACGGATCTAGGCAGTACTTGAGGGGAGCCAAGTATTGTATGGTGAAGTTAAAAAAATCATAGCCATCAAAAGATAAATGATTGGTAAAGATTGCCCCGTTCTATGGACCCCTTAGTCTAATTAATTGTTTTTTTCTCTAAAATTAAAATTTAGAAGGAGAAAACAAACTTGATGGTGCAGTACTGCATTCCAAGTGTCCAATTGTAACAAAAAAATAGAAACCTATTCACAAGATTGCTAATTGAACAACTAATGGAAGAAGTAGGGTTTTCCTTTTTGAAAACGTAAAACTGATGGAAAGTAGTGTCTTCCTTTTTGAAAACATAAACAAATACTCCATCCGTCCGACAATACATGAGTTTTTAGAGGTAAATTTTTGTCCAACAATAGATGGGCTTTTAGGTTTTCTATGTAAAAAGTTGTAATGATTTGTATTGGTTTGTGTGTTGACTTTTTAAAATAATTTGATTTGTTAAAATGTGTAGTGGGTGTTAAAAAATAATAAAATTTATGAAAAAGTTAGTGCAATGATGATGTTTTTTTAAAAGTAAGGTGTTTTATTAAAAAACTTGTGCAAAATGCTAAAAGACCATGTATATTATAAACAATCTTATCTATATTTAAACAATCTTATCTATCTATGGGTGTGATTATAAACAGGTAAAAATTAAGTACAAACAGGTGTTTATTTTAAAAGTAGTTTAAATGGGTGTATGGGAGTCCAAAAATAAGTAAAAACTGTTAAAAAAGGCTTTAAAAAATAAGCTACAAATCGGTGGTTTTTTAGGTGTTTGTTTGGGTGTTTATTCTCCCCTTATATATATTATTTGGTTTAAAAGTACCACAATACCCCTAATAACAACCAAATAAACCCAACTTTTTACAAATAAACTGTTTTTCTCCCCATACGGAGATTATCTTGTTGTTTAAATTTTTAACTACTTTTACCAACAGTTTATAAATTTGACTCTGTTTATAATTTTAATCAGTTTATTAATCCTGTCCCATACGAACCCTACAGTTTATTAATCACGTCCCATACGAACCCTGTATCTATTTACTTTTTAAAATTTTTAAATTTTAAAAAGATTAAAATATTACTTTAAGGGTATTTCTATAAAATACACCCTAAAAAGGTATAATTACTAAAAAAGTAGTAAAAATAAAAACTAAAGGGTAATTACAAAAAAAAAAAGAGTGAAAAGGGTATATTCCATCAAAAAAAAGAGGGTGGGGCGTACAAGGATTTGAACCTCGGTTTATTACTCACTCAACTAAAAATTCATCCGGCTTGTCCCGTGTCTATACCATTGCGCCAAGTTATTTTTGTGTATCATAGACTACTTTACTATTATATATTACAAAACTCACAGATATAAACAATATAAATTACCCTTTGTTAGGATAGGGGGGACTTCAGCCACCCCGAGCTCCTCATGGATCCGCCACTGGATCTAGGATCTGTTTGACTATGATAACGTGTAACAAGCAATCATTGTAATTTGTTATAAAAAATACACTAACGGATTTTGGATCCGTGCGTGTAAAAGAAAAAATAAACGGAACCTGCAATGGGTGCATATATGATATAGCCACCTGAATCAAAATTCAGCTTGTCTCACACAATTTATCGAGATTTCAATTAACTTAATCATTTTTTCAACTATATACCCCAACTATGGCTATGTTGTTTGATAAAAGGTAGTTGAAATTGATTGGGTAAATAAGGTCGATATATTATTTGTGTTAAAATATGTTAATAAACTACGTAGTATTTGAAAACTTAGTTGTTAAGACAACTAATGGAAATTTATGAATAGAAAATCAAAAAATCTGAAAAGCTTTTGTCAGTAACGGTTAATTACAAAACTCTTATTTCAAAAACTAATTATTTCAAAAACTATATAGATATAGGCTATGGGTATAGAAAGTCCAATATCTATATACCTTGTTTGGTATAATTATCCAAATTAGTATATAGATATGAATTCTAATATCTCCCATCTACTTATTCTAGGGTATTTCTCTCTTTTGGATATCTGATAAATTTGGGGGCTATAGGAAAAAAGATGTCTGCTTCTGCTCGCCTCCATTGCCAGTACTTCTTCTTCTCCTCCTCCTTCTTGCATCTGCTCGATGCAACGATTTCTGCTTGCATCTTCTCCTCCTTAGCTTGTTCCTTTCTCTCTTCTACCGACTTTTTCTTGGTGGTTTTGGTTTATCAGCTGAAGAAGATATCAACAGATTCTTCTCGTTTCTTTCTCTGGTTTTCTCCCTCTGCCTAGCTTCCTTGATGTTGTTGTTCCGATTCGTAACTTTTCTTGGCTTGTAATGTATTTTCTTGTTTGATTTGGTGTACATGCTTTTTGTTTGTGGCCACCTCGCAATTGTTAATTTGAACTCTTAAACAAACGTTGAATTTAGTCAATTTGGTGAGATGTTGGCACAATTCGTGCTCGATCTGCTTGGGTGGGAATTGGAATGTGTAGATGTTAGAGATGTGAATGAGACCACAAAGTGTCCCACATCGGAAAGTTGAACATATTAAGCTCTAGTATATGAGTCGGTGGGCTACTCCTTCTATTGTCAATTGGTTTTAGAATGGAACCTCACTCGACTTGTGTGCTATAGGCTACAAGCGCATGTGCGCCTGTACACACGACCCCCAGTCATCAGTCCGAGTCGGACTTTGATAGTAGACGAGGCAAAGGAAACTGCATTGATTTGATTGGAATTATTTGGCCTTTTGTGGGGATAAAGGATTATCTGGCCTTTTTGGTGATAAAGGAATTATTAGGATTGGAACATTAGGAGGTTTCTAATTTGTTCGAAAATTAGGATCATTTGTAATTTCGCCTTCATGTACTACTTTGTTTAAACTTCATGATCTTCGAGTAGTTTGAGTATTTTGATCATTTCGAAAGTTATTAGAACATATTTATCAGTGAGCCCTGACCCGGGCTCCTAATTTACTTTTCAACTGCCACATCAGCTTACGAGACTCAATTCGGCTTTTTACTTTTTCAGCAAATTATCCGTGAGCCCAATCCCAAACTCATAACTTCATAAATGTGGGAATTTTTTTTGAAAAAAAACATATACAAAATGGGTGTCTATGGGTAGATAAAAATAAATTACATTCAAAAATAAATTTTATTTATTTTTTTATATACGAAATAAGCCGAAAATGAATTTTAAAGGGTGAAATACAAGCTTTTCGGGGAAAAAAAATTAAAAGCGGCCACCTAATGTACTTTTTTTTTTATAGTAGGCAAGAAGTAGATCGACAAAAGCGATCTTGAAGTCATCAACAGATGGCTTGAAAGACCCCACGCAGAGGGTCGCCAGTAAAAAAACAATCTAAGGTTAGAATTACATAAAATCTAAAACTAAAACATTTAGAAAGTAAGAAGCTTATTGAGATCAAGTAACGTGGCTTGGATAATGTGGCTTAGAAGGCTTGCATGCAAGCTAATACATAAAGAGGCTTAGAAGGCTTGGATAAAGTGGCTTAGGAGGAATGGTCTAAATATCGCTTATCGGGGTCGTATCGGTTAGGGGTAAAAATGATATATCGAGGATATATCGGTGATATATCGGAATATATCGGATTTATCGTATTCGCTAATTTTTAAACATAAATATTATATTTATACTTCAAATTGTAAAAATAAACATTAAAATTAATATTTAAATTAGCAAATGAAATAGAAAAAATAAAAACATCATATAAGACTAAAGTTCCAAAGATCGGCAACAGTACACAAACTCAAAACTCGCATTTTGTACTTGTACACAAACAAATTGAAACCCATATTTATCCAATTCTTTCCTACGGAGTATTAAACTAATTTGTTCAATTAAGATTTAAGAGCCAATTAGGAATTTTGAAATCAAATGAGGCCACTTACCGTACAACGGTACAAGTGGGGAGGGAGAGGCAGCTAGAGAAGAAGAGGTGGCCGGAGATGAATTAGAGTTAGCCGGAGAAGATGCTCAGGCGGCTGGAGAAGAAGCAGACAGGCGGCCGAAACTTATTTGCTGAGTCTGAACGGTTGAGGCGGTGCGGTCGGAGCAGAAACGACGAAGCCAATTAACCAGTGAAGGGTAGGTGGCCTGAGAAGAGTCGGCGGCCGGAGCAGAGGCTGAACAACGGCTGAAGAAGCAAGTACTCTTAGCGGCGGCCGACCGGACTATGATAGAAGAAGCAGTGCAATTCGAATCCCTATTGTCGAATCGGGCATGAACATTCAGATCCTATTTCCCCCTTTTTTTTTAGCCTAAAACACAAAACGCTGCCGTTTCAAGTGAAGAATATATCGGTCAAACCGATATTGACCCGACATATCGCGGTTGACCCGATATTTAGCGTTGACCGATATATTTGACCCGATATACCGATATCGTAACGGATTCTAAATATCCCCGATATATCGTCTATATATCGGATATATAGAACACTGCTTAGGAGGCTTGCATGCGGTTCTGGCACCGAAGCGATGACGGGTAACGGGCTAGCAGCTTCTTGCAGATTTGATATGACGGAAGAAGGTAAATGGTGGTGGGATCGACAGTGGTAAACGAAGGTAGTGATTGATTGCGAAGTAGATTTTT
The DNA here is from genome assembly GCA_037127255.1 of Persicaria tinctoria. NCBI lineage: Eukaryota > Viridiplantae > Streptophyta > Magnoliopsida > Caryophyllales > Polygonaceae > Persicaria > Persicaria tinctoria. Next base: position 6,970,074 of record JBANSL010000020.1, read on the forward strand.
GAGGGAGAGGTGGAATTTGATGACTCTGGAGGGGTTAAAATTTGGGTTGAAGTTTTGAATTTAATGTACTTGTGAGCCTTGCTTAATGGAGCTTAGCTGCAAGAGTGATTTTTTGGGGTTCACTGCCAACTCTTCTTCCATCTTCACTTTTCTTTTTATTTTGTGCTTATGTTCCCCTTAGGTTTTTGGTTCATTTTTATTACATTTTCTCTTTTTGTTTTTATTTTGATATTTATATAATTTTTTTTTTTTTTTGATTAAGAAATAATTCGAGAGTCAGGCATACCTAACAACTCGAGAGGTCGACGCAATCGGAAGACGGTGAAACCGTCAGTACATATAAAAAGGTGCAACAACAACAAAAAAGTGGGAGGCATGAGACCCGGACGAGCAAGCGAACCAAACCCGTACTCGCTGGAGACAACGTAGGCTAAGATCCGATGCCAAGCATCACCAAGCGGCGACACCGTTGGCCAGCGGTAAATCAGGAATCCAGTCCTGTGGGCAGTGAAGACGATCCTCCAAGGAATTTCCTACATGCGGAGTCGCCTCGATACACACCACCACGACCCCAGCCAATCCCGACACCAGTTGTCAGAGCTCCAGCACGAAAGAAGAACGCCAAGAACAACAGGGACCACACCAAGAACCACCCTTGAAGACGCACCATGAATCCCTTTCAGTCTTTATTCATAACCCTAATGGGATTTTCAAACCCTTACGGGATTTATAAAAATATATACATAAGTATATATGATTTTATATTATTACATTTCATCATCCACCTCGGCCAAAGAGGACAAGAAAGAGGGGTAGTATGCCTGCACCATCGAAGCGGGGGAATCATCGGCGAACGAAGCGGCCAACGCCGGCGACGAACCGAGGAGAACCGGCGCCGAAGGGAATAGGACGGGACTGTAGGAGGAGGATTCCGAGGAGGGCGGCCGAAACACCACGGACGGAGAAGCCCAGGCGCAACGAAAGCCCCGCCGGAAGCCCCAATTGATGACGGATTGTACTGATTTGGACGAATCGAGCCCGAACCCCCCAAGAACCAGGATGAACGGGACCAAGGGAAGTTGAAATCGAAACCTAGGGTTAGACAGGGGCGGTGAGGGGGCGCAAGAAGGTGTCACCCAAAGACGGCGAAGGAGGACGCCGTTAGGACGGTGAAGAAGAAGATGATGATGGAGGTGGACATGGTGGCTGGGTTGCGGTGGTGGTGGATTTGTGGTGTTTTAGGGTTCTCGGGTTAGGAATTGGGGATTTCTAGAGAGAGAGGTTCAACCCTCTCTCTGCCTTTTTTGATATTTATATAATCTTTTAATACAGATATCAATCTCATACTCATACTCAATACACATAGCTTGATATCTATATATCATACCCATAACTTATATCCTATATCTATATCTATATCTATATATATATAGGTAAAGGTTCAAATAAAAATGGGGCTTAAGATGAAAATCCTTCTTAAAGTGAAAATAGTCTAATTTGGATGTAAATGGGCATAACTAAATGAGTAATGAATAAATGGGCCTAATTTTGGTGTAAATGGGCCTAATTTTATGAGTAAATGGGAAAATAGTTAAATGATCCTAATTATGGGGTAAATTTCACACGCCCCCCTAAACTTTCCATTCATACGAATATTGCCCTTATTTCAATTATGAAAATTATAGATTTTAGCCCGTAATTTTTATTTCAAATAATATTGTTAGGTGCAACTATAATATTAAAAAAATACAACAAGAATGTTACATTACAGTTTTTGTCTTTATTTTAAAAAGGGAAAGAGATGAGATTACAAAATATAAAGTGAACAAATAATACAATAAATGTTATTATTAATAAATGTGCATTTTCATAATGTGTCATACCAAAAATTTTCTTTATGGACCGCTATGTTATGACAGTTTTGTACTTTAATGCAACATGTGCCATTAAAAGCCTATTAGCTCAAAAAATGGTATAGTGATGTGCCCATGCACAAAGGTTCGAGTTCAAAATCCCGCATAAGCTATTTATGGTTGCTTTTTTGTGTTTCCGTTCATGAATAAGATTATAAAGTGCAATAATAAAATGATAATGTGCACAAATAAGATGATATAATGCATATATAACATTATATTGTGCAAATATAACACTATGTTTTGCAAATGTAACATTATATTGTGCATATCTAATAATATAATGTTACGTTGTGCACATATAATATTATGTTGTGCGAATATAACATTATATTGTGCAAATATAACTTTAAGGTGTGCAAATATAACACTATGTTTTGCAAATGTAACATTATGTTGTCCATATCTAATAATATAATGTTACATTGTGCACATATAATATAATGTTGTGCGAATATAACATTATATTGTGCAAAATATAACTTTAAGTTGTGCAAATATAACACTATGTTTTGCAAATGTAACATTATGTTGTGCATATCTAAGTAATACAATTGTGCAAAAGTAAGATATGATTGTGCAAAAGTAGTATACAATTGTGCATAACTAAGATTATGAAATTAGCTCCAAATCAACCCAACATTACAACCATATAAGTGCTTAAATAAAATGATAAAGTGCGAAAATAAAATGATGAAGTGTATGAATTAGATTATGAAGTGCACAATTAAGATTATAAAGTGAATGAATAAAACGATAAAGTGCAAGAATAAGATTGTAAAATGCCCAAATAAAATAATAAAGTGCACTTTTTATTATTTATGCACTTTAGAATATTGAAGATGGATCTTATAGGATTTAAACCCGATAAAAATTACGGACTAAAATTTGTAATTTTTACAATTAAAATAGGGCAATAATGATAGAAATGAAAGTATGGGGAGGTTTTTTTTACAATTAAAATAGAACCTAAATAAACATAGGCCTGTACATAGGCCTTTGCTGTGCAAGCTCTCACCCAAAAGCAAACTAAGTAAACCAAGTGAAAATGAAGACAGTGGATTTTGGTCTCCCTTTTTCCCTGGGTTCTAAACAACAAAGCAAAACTATGCTATTGCTTCAATCACCATTAATTTCAGATAATCATTCAAAATTAACGAACAAGAGTCATTCAAAATTACCTGGTACTTTGAACTACAGAACAAGAGTCGTATAAAATTAACGAACAAGAGAAATTCAAAATCACACCAACAAATTCAAAACTAGAAAACAAATAACGACGATTTCGATCTACAAATCAAATAGGATTAAACCTAACGAAGTAGCTCTTGCAGCTCCGCCCGCTTGCTGATCAGCTTCAGGGCCGGAGGTCGATCCCGGATGACCTGGCTGATGTTCTCGATTCCGGCGGGTAAGCTCGCCTCCTCCGATGGGAACCGTAGGACATGGATCTCGACGTCGTCGAACGGCAAAGACGTGGTGGCGAAGACGGTGGAGAAAGCGGCGGCGATCCTCCTGCCGTTCTCGCGCGCTGAATCTGCTCCTGTACATGGAGGCGAAGCCGGATCCGACAGCGGTGTCGTTGACCAGCGCGAGGCCTTCCTGCGCGTGGATCTCGAAGAAGCCGTCAACGCCGGGGAGGCGGATGGCCTCAGAGATGGAGCGCGTGGATCTGGCACTTGCGAGAGATGAGGGAGGGAGGAGGAGAGGGATTACTGGATTAGGGCTCTTCGTGGGCCGGACTCCCATGTTTTATTTTAAATCTGATACAGTTTCACTTTAACAGAAATTTTCATCTTAAGTCCGTTTTTCACTTTAAGCGTATATATATATATATATATATATATATATATATATAGAATGGGTAACTTGTGCACAAGACTTAGATGTGCATTATGCACAAAATATTATTCGGTGAAATGTGAAACATTATTCAGTGAAATTTGAAGCATTATTCGGTAAAATGTGATTATTATTTAGGGGAATGTAAAACATTATTTGGTGAAATTTGAGACATTCCATATAAATTGTAACTATTGTTTAGGGAATTGGGGTTTCTTTTATTTGAAATGGATAAATAAAAAAACTAAACATTATTCGGTAGAATGTTATAAATTATTCAGTGGAATTGGGACGTTTTCATCTGAACTTAACGGAAAAAAAAAACATAACAGTGTACGGTAGAATGTTTCACATTTCACCGAATAATGCTTCAAATTTCACCGAATAATATTTCACATTTCACCGAATAATATTTGTGCACAATGCACACCCTAAGGGGTGTGCATTCTGGAACCACTCCCTCTATATATATATATATATATATATATATATATATATATATATCCTTTTCAAAAAGACCCTAAAATAAAATGTAGCCTCACCCAGCCTAAACGCTGTTACAACAAACAATGCACATTTAACGGCTAGTAACCTTAGCAAGTCAACCATTGGAGTCAGTCTCCCATCACATCTCCAGTCCACGGTTTCTGCATCACTACGACTTAACTGTATGAATGCGCCACAGTGTATCATAGATTCGTAGATACCCTTCTTGAAACCGGAACAAAGCATCGCTCCTACATTGGTAATCAAAGGATTTGTCCACCTCAATACAACTTCTTGATCTACCAAGTACTGTATTTTTCTCTTATTAAAAACGTACTCCATATGTTTTTTCAAGATTCAACAAGGAATGGAAACGTTGATCAAACACTTCTCAATGAGACGTATATTTTCAGGATTTTTTTTTATATCTCTCCGACCGATATTGAGATATCGCATCAACCTATTGATTCTCCCATATTGTATCTTAGGATTCGCGGTCTTTCAAGACTTCTACTCCACATGCCACTCGGTCTTGTTTTTTTTTAGATAAGTTATTTTATACTGGTTAGTCTGTCAACCATTTCATTTCTGCCTCTTGTTTGATAGTTTGAATTATTACCTTGATTAGAAAAAAAAGTAATGACAACTTTGCATTCATCTTAGAGCTTATTTCGTTGAATACGAGCCATACAATTTTTAATCATAATCCCTTATCAAAACATATGATTTACTATTTAAACATGTTCTTACAATGTAAAAAATTATATTAAATATTAACTCTTTTTTTATTAATTATTAAAATAATTTCATACCTATAATACTATAATAGTAATAAGTGCAATTGTTTTTAAAAAAATAATAATAAACAATTCATATTTTAAATAGTTTTTACCACCCTTAAAAAGTTTATATAAATAGTAAACGATATGTTTTGTCGAATTGATTATATATAAAATTATATGTTTCCTATAATATTATTTTTGCTGGATAGTTATTTATTAATGTATAGATTTTTTTATAAAAGGAAAGAATTGGATATGCAGTTAGAGCATAGTCCTCTTTTTTCCAAGAACATCTTGACAAATGAGATCTAACAAACCCGATGGTTCAAGAGTCGCGTGTCCAAGCATTCCTTGGATCAGTGGCGGATCTATTGTTCCAAAGTTAGGTGAGCGAAAATATTTATGGTAAAGACAAAATTTTACATGCCAAAAATTCAATTAAGGAAACCATACCCCCATAACAACTTGTTTGAGTTTTTTTATTACTCTTAATTGATTAAACTAATCTAGCAAACTATGAAAAAAATCTATCAATTTTCAGATTTTGAAAACAAAAAATTGTAAATGCAATTAATAGGAGCCGAAAGAACGACAGTGGAAATAAAGTGCAATATGTCTCTTCACCGAACTATCATGTTCTTTGTCCATCTTTTGAGTTTTTGTTAAAAAATAAATGAGATTATAATTTTTTATTTTTTATTTTTTATTTTGATAAAGAAAAAATTCGGGTGGTGGTTAGTTAGCCAACCCGAGAGCATCCCGAATGATGAGATCACGAGGATCTGAAATAAATACAAATACAGAATACATCAAAAGAAACACATAAAGCAAACCCGGAAAAAAAACCCTAACCCTAAGCAAACAAGCGGATACAACAACGAGATGAAGGAAACCCGGCGTGGCGGAGTGGATAGCACTGAGATTATAATTATTTATGCCCAGCACGATTATTATTTTTTAACTTAATTCAAAATTTTCTACCCAGCGGCAGCTGGGTTTGCTTGCACTGAGATCCGCCTCTGCCTTGGAAACGGTGACACTAGTGTGTAACCTTGTCATCCATTGTACCACCCTCAAGGAACATTTGTTTGAGTGTGACACTATAAAAGGAAGAGAGATGAAATAAGGTGTTCGAGATAATCACCACAATTTCTCTTAGATATTTCCGCTTTAATTTCAAATTTTTCCGATTTTTATTTAATTGTATCCTAGTTCCTTAGCTCATCCAACTTCTTTCAATAGATGTTTATATTACCTAGTTTATATAAAATTTTATGGTATATTTTTTTAATCAAATGTCAATGGAGAATTATTCTCATTTTTATTTCCTTCTCAATACTCTTTAAACAAATTTGAGCAATATTTTAAATTTTCTACCAAAGAGTAAAATAAATTCAGCACTTTTGAGTCTTTGACCCATATAACTCAACTAATCCAAATATAAAATAATCTGAACCGACCCCGTACAAACCTTTCTCTTTTTTCTTTCTATCCTTTTTCAAATATATATTTTTATAATGAAAACCCATAGAATGCTCTAGTTGCAAATAAAAACCACGTGAAATCAAAGAGTGATATATAACGTTGGTTGGGGTCGTAATGGTGCGCTTAGTGCGACTCCGTATCCGAGATAGAGTTTCTTTAGAGTTCGTCTGCATTACCCACAGGAGATAGAATTCTGTTGTACCGTTGGCCCGCGGTGCTACTGTTCGGTGGTACTTGACTTCGTTCTTCGACGGCTTTCTCGGCTTCTTTGGTGTTGGTCTTCTTGGATCGTTTTGATGTAGAGTTTTATTTCTGCTTGTTTTATTTCGCCTGTTATCTGTTTTTCTGTTCTTTTAGGTTGTACGATTGACGGTTTACCGTCTGCCGACATTGTTGGCCTCTCGAAGAGTCAGGCATGTCTGACCTTCGAATATTGCACGTACAATTTTCGTAGATCTATTAATTCATGTCTTACATGCTAATAAAAACTTTCTGCATACGAATTATTCTGAAACTTTAAATTATTTGTATCTAAACATTAAGAATAAAATAAATAAATAAACAAAATATTTCTTTTCATATCACTTAAATAAAATAATTAAAACTATACCATACCATATATATTTCACATTAAAACTCCTACATTTTGACTTGTTTACAATTTATTACTATATATATCTGAGATTAGTTGAAAAATGGAGGTGTTTGTGACATATTAGGGTTAAATTTTTGAAAGAGTAATATAGTATATCTGATTTAGATGCCAAACTAGTGTAGTGCCCGTGACTTGAAGGCACGGGATTTTGATCCATTTCAATTTGAAAATCACTCTATATATCTATTTTATACTATATTAATTTATACTTGTTTACAATAAAATATGTATAAAATATTTTTTTAATTTATAAATTAGTTGCAAAGAGATACCATATAAATAAATAATGTAGTAAGGTAAAGTAGGAATAAAACTCAAATACACTACTTAATATAATTTGAAATACATATATAATTATTGTCATTAGGATAAAACTAAAAAAGAAAATAAAAGTTGTCATATAATTGAAATACTGAAAAGTTACTTGCATCAAAATAAAAGTGATAATAATATAGAACGAAATTAAAAGAACGCAAATTAAAAACTAATGCTGCACTCCTTGTCTCCACAACAACATCAATTCTTCAATTAACGGCTGTAAGACGATATCAATCAACTTCTTCGGATTATTTGGGTCAGGTACAATCGTTAATAAGAACATGTATGGGGTTTTCAAGCACATTGAGGGTGGAAGGACTGGAAGATGATAAGTGGTTATGATGATTAAAACTGAAAAGTTACTTGCATCAAAATAAAAACGACAACAATATAGAACAAAATTAAAAGAGCATAAATTAAAAACTAACGCTCAAAATAAAAATGTTGATATATAATGCATAATAATGAAATCAAATTAAAAGAACATGAAAAACTAAGATGTTTGAATTGATTGGAGAGATTCGATGAATAAATCTTTTTAATTTGTGAAGGTTATCTACAATTAGAATAAAATAACATAAATTAAAAACTTTAATCATTTCCTTCCTCAATCCAAAGACAAACTACCAAAAAAGGGGCGACAAAGTAAAAAAGTCTAAACAAATATATTTAAAATAGGAAAGAAATATATTTAAAATCGGAAACGGATATTTTAAAATTTTAACAATAATACTGACCAATAAGAAAATATCATTTGAATAAAAAAATTCACTTTAATTGTGTACGTGACACGTCAGCAAAATGCTAGCAGAATTAGTAATATTAATATATAGATTAATAGATGGTTCATATCGAATTAGATCAAGAAAAAAATAAAAAGTTTAAACTTAATGATTTTATTTAGTGTGCTTTATTAAATAATGTTATGTCTATGGTATCATTTTTTTTAAAACAGATATGAGGAGAATTAGATGATTTTTATATTGATTGTAGTGTTTGTTAATTTGTTCAAATATATAATTTGGATGCCGAAAATGGGATTTAAGTTCTTTTTAAATTATAGAAAATCACCCTTAAATATATAATTTTCACAAAGCAACTTGTAAATGGGAAATTATAGAAAGTTAGCCTGAAATTTGGTTTTCCTTCAAATAACCACAAAAGAAAGACCTTTTATGTCTAAAAATGCCAAATTACCACATTAACAATGAAATTATAAACGTTATTATAAACTACAGTAGACTCTATACTAATTAAAAGGGGTTACTATAGTCCGGTTAAAATCTAGTCAAACACACTTGGTGATTTTGAGCATCCCAAGATTCCTTCCTGTTGTGTTTAAGGTGGTGTTTCCTTCCTGGTTGTATCGGATGACTGTCCTGTTAGCCGATTCAGTTCGGCCTCTCGATTTCTTAGACGCTGGTATTTCGAATTTCTTACCATTGATTAAAAAAACCCTAGTCAAACACACGCATGAGTCATCGACACGAAAAGCCGGAGATGACAACGCCTGTACCGACTCCGACTCCTAAAGTCAACACCCTCCCAGCCAGCAGCCTCCTCCGTCTCTGACCGCCGAAGTCAATAGCCACCACCAACCGGCCTCCAGCAACCTCCTATGTCTCCAATATATTGTCGAAGTCGACAACCACCAGCTCGCAACAACCCTCCCACTCTCCCAACGCCCTTTAGCAACCCTCCCGATCCTCCAACACCTTTCCAGCTATACAATTTCTTCAATTCCGGAATTCAGTGTCAAGATACCCTTTATCGACCCAGAAAATCGGCAATATCGCCGTGCTAATAACTTTCCAAATTATTAAGGTAGAGAACTAAATTTAGTGGTGATTCACCCTGATTTTCCGCAAAACATATCATTTTACTATTTACGCATGCTTTTAAAAAAAAAACAAAAACTTTGATTTTGGGTGTAACTAGTAAAATTTTACCATTAAAATCAATTTATGTTGTCTCAAAATATTATTTTTTTTTTTACTTTTTAACATGTTTTTTTAACGATTGTGATTTTTACACTAGAAATTTTTACTATTTACACCACATATTTTTTTTATCATTATTTTTAAAATACACATTGCGCTTCTTGAGTCACAAGAGGGACAGAGATGTGACTCAAGAGCATGTAGTAAATTTTAGGGGTGTACGTAAATATTATCACCCTTTTTTAAACTAATAAATTTGTAAAATAGTGCAGTATTAACTTTTCTATTAAAATTTTATATAATTTCATACTTTTTTTTTTTGGCTTTTGACACGTGTTTTAAGAACGGTAAAAACTATATAAAATATCAATGATTTTATTAATTTAAAAAAAATTCATACTTAATACAATTATCTATGAAATTATTTAAATAATTATTAAAAAAATATTTTATAGAGTTTTTAGCTTTTTAAAAAAACGTATCAAGTAAAACTACTGCAATTTGTATGAGACGGAGGGAGTATATATTAAAAAAATATTTTACAATAAAGTTTTTAATTTAAAAAACATATTAAAAAATCAAAAGTACAGTAATAATCTATCAGAGGCATCCAATGAGAAACGTCCACGGAAGCAATTCAGCAGAGGCTCACGTCAATGACGTGTTTTTCCAAACTTTGACTTTGAATAAAATAAAGTTAATTTTATTTGCATCATACGTCCCATCTTTACACTTGGCTTTACTCTACTTTTTTCACAACTCTGATTTTTATTTTTATAATCTCTCGTCAAAGTCAAACAACTGTTTGCCTTATCCGAAATGACGATTTTACCCCTACAGTACAAGGTTTTTGACGTGAACCTCACAAAATTAAAACCCTCCATCTCTCCATCTCTCTCTGTGTAATCTTCGCACATACCCAACCAGTTCGAAGTCACATCCAAGCAAAACCAGCGGAAACAGCTTCTCTCGCCCCCAAATTTATTCATATTTTAAACGTTTCTTCCAGCAATTAGCCAAAAGATTGACAGTTTCTTCCTCCGATTGGAGTTTAATCTAATCCTCTAGTCAGCGCCAACGTCTCGATCTCTCGCGGTCAATATCCAACGCGCAATCTCATCTCCTTTGTTTATATTTCTTCAATTTCGGCGATCGATTGATCTACTTGTATTCAGATTTCGGTGTTGTGTTTGTTGGATCGAAGACTTTCCTCTTCGGCTAGGTTTTTTGGTTTTGTGGAAAAAAATGGGAGCGGCGTGCTCGGTTGGTGTGATTCAGAAGAACGCGGAGGGCTCGGAATTGAAAGCGAAGAAGAAGTTCAAGACTGTCGGGAGCTTCGGAAAGCGGAAGAAAGGAGATGAATCTGATCTCTACCGGAATTCGCCTGCCAAGAGCGATTCTGGCGAGTTAAGGTTTTCGTTTTCCGGCGATTTGTTGCTGTCGACGCCGCCGCGTAAGTCAGGTGATGCAAAGGTATGCTTAGTCGCTTCTCGTCTTGCAATTCGAAGGGAATGGCATGTGCGAATGTGATTAAGAGCGGCTTATCTTCCGCGAATTCAATCTAGATCTGTAGCTTTGAAAATTGTTGAATTGAAAACCTGATTTACTCTCAAGTTATTTAGCACATTTACCTTTTCCATTTTAAGCGCATACACATTGATTGATTTGGTTTGAACTTCATGAAAGCAATGCGTAGCTCTTCTGGAATCTGAGTTTGCAATATTTTCTCTTTATTCTTCCATCTTTTATGAGTTCTGTAGCATTTTTGTTGTTCAATTTTCCCATGTTTTGGCTCCAATCTTGACTTTTCCAAATTCGATTGAGAACTGAAAAGAGTGATGCTATTGAGCCCCAAAATCTGTTTTACTTTGTGCATAACCATTAGTAGCTAATTATTCTTTTTCTTGTACTTGGATTATGATTTTCTGTTTTTTGTGTTTATGCAGAAAGGCTCGTTCTTAGGAAAAGCTAGGGTTGTTGGTCTTGAAAGGGCAGTAGATGTCTTGGATGCTCTTGGTAGTGGAGTTGCAAATTTGAATTCTAGCGGATTCCTGTCTGGCAAGGCTATTAGAGGGAACAGGATATCGGTTTTGTCATTTGAAGTAGCGAATACTATCACCAGAGGAGCTTGTCTAATGCTATCTCTTTCAGAAGAAAATGTCCAGTATGTTAAACAGAAGGTTTTTGGCTCAGAGGGAGTTCATAAGCTGGTTTCTACTGATACCAAGGTGCTGCTAAGAATCGCTGCTGCTGACAAAAGGTTGGTGCAGGGCAGCTTGAATCTTTCTTTCAGCTGCATTAACTTATGTTTTCGTTTTTCTTTGGACTTTGGATCTTTAACTCTACGTATATTGTATGTCACGGTTTACAGGGAGGAACTTGACATCTTTTGCCGTGAAGTAGTTAGATTTGGAAACTTATGTAAAGACCCACAATGGCACAACTTGGATCGGTATTTTGCAAAGTAAGTATTAGATTTTTCATGTGAAATTACATTTCATTAAATTGGAATAAATCTAACGAAACATGCGTCTTCTTGAAATTGTCATGGTATTATAGAATGGATTCAGAAAATGCCTCACAAAGACCACTTAGAGAAGATGCGGAACTGGCAATGCATGAATTGACAACTTTGGCTCAACATACCGCTGTAAGTATCGTCCTCATTGTTTGTAACATGAATTTTGGATTTGGCAACGTATCATCCCTTATTTAGAAAACTCCATTTCCTGTGTAGGAAGTGTATCATGAGTTGAATGCATTGGATAGATTTGAACAGGATTACAGACAGAAGCGTGAGGAAGCAGAGTCCTTAAATCTGCCCATCAAAGGTTAGATATTCTGTGTTGACTTGTCTTGCAACAATTATATAAAAAGCTCAAAGAGCATATGATAGTTACAGGCTTACAACTGATCATGATTCTCACTATGATTATGGTATCACTATTTTGAGATATGTAATACAGTATTTGATTTTATCTTTGCTTTCAATTGTAGAGCATCTGGTGCTTTCCCTGACTTACTTTTTATTCCTTGCATGTAGGAGAGAGTTTTGTGATGCTACAGACTGAGTTAAAACATCAGAGAAAGCTTGTAATGAGCTTGAAAAGAAAATCTCTGTGGTTGAAAAGAATGGAGGAGGTACACTTCACATAGTACAGTATTTTGCATTTTTTACCGTTGTCTCGATTTTGACAATGTACTTCTCTGTTTGGCACTTGTTTCAATTTTTTTTTTACAATGTACTGCTTTCTTATTGCAGGTCGTTGAGAAGCTTGTTGATATTTGCGTTTTTATACATGCGAAGATCTTGGAAGAATTTGGAAATGCTGGTAATGATTTATTACTTATATAATTTGATTGGCAGAATATGCATGATGTTATGTTTTTTAGTGCTGTCCCTCTTTATATGTTGGTTCTAAAGATAATATAATTTACAGAGCTTGATGAAGTTAGGAATGAGCCTAACAAGTTTCCAGAAAGATTAGGAGTTGCTGGTCTTGCATTGCACTATGCTAATATAATCAATCAGATTGACAATATCGTAAGTTTCTTTCGTTCATATCTCTACAATTGTTGCATTTCTTATACTCTTTACAAGGCTCAAACTGAGCATTATATGTATTTTCTTAATTCTAGGCATCCCGTCCTTCATTTATTCCTCCTAATACAAGGGATTCCCTGTACCGTGGATTGCCGACTCATGTCAAGACTGCTTTGCGGTCCAGTTTGACAAGATTTGATTCCAAGGGAGAGGTATCCTTCGCCAACAGTCTCTACAATAATTTCATGAATGGCATCTGGAGATGTTTTACTCACAATAACCAGTATGCATTTTGCAGACGTCAGTGCCTCAGATTAAAGCAGAAATGGTTAAGAATCTTGGGTGGATAGTTCCTATGGCTGCAAATACATCCAAGTGAGTTGTGCCTTACCTTTTCACGTCAATGTTTACGACATTTTCCGGCATCATTCCCTAACATTGTATCGATTGATATCCTGAACAGAATGTATCAAGGCTTTGGATGGGTCGGAGAATGGGCAAATACAAGGTCAGCTCCCTAACTCATTTATATGTTTACTGGGTAATCGACAGAGTACCGATAATAACTAACGCTTTTTCAAAAATGCAGTAGTGATTTCTTCAGCAAGGAAGCCGTGACATCCAGAAGCCCAATCCGCCTCCAGACACTCTACCACGCAGATAAGCAGAAGATGGACTCTCACATCCTTGAGCTAATGAAGTGTCTCCACCGTCTGATCACTGCAGTAAGGGGACGGGATTACGAGCTCGTCAATTCCCTTCCAGTCAGAACTGCCAACCAGAAGACATCAATAAAACCACCTACAACCACATTTCCTTTACTCGATGGGAAACCTTTGAAGGTTGAATTATCACAGGAAGAAATGGAGTTGTTAGAGAGAGTGAGCAAAGTGCAGTCACTACCCCTCGTCAGCAAAAGCCAGAAGTTCACGAGCATGCATCGGAGATCTTTTCAGATTCGGGTATTGTGTCGTAGCAGCGAAAGCTCTCCGTCTAGGGAGTCGCGCGACGATGAGGATTATCGGGATCTTGAGCTGCTCAATCAGTTGCACATTACGGTGTAGGGATGGCATATATCTGGCTATACTTGCTGTTCTTGTGGAGTTCAGTTTGTGTATAAGCGTATACATATATGTTGATTTTTTTTTTGGTTATATGTACATAAGAAGATGAATCATAGTGTAATTTGGGTTTATGCAGCTTGGAAAATGATTAGTCAAGGGAATGAGTATAAAAAATTACACCCTTTAACTAATTTCTTCTTAGCCTTACTAGCTACACTATCTTTGAAGCTTTGAACTACTTCCCTAAATATTGATTCCCATGAATCAACAATGGGTTAGGTTTGTAAGATTCCCAATTTTCCAATTCAAAATTCATATTTGTATTTATTTATTATCACCAAATGCACTATTACATTACATCCCTTCAATATATGAACAGAATCAACAAATGAATCTGCATAGTGAGAGAGATGCAATCAATGGAAATGTTCAAAGCTAATTCACATTTGGATCTTTCTCTGCTTTTCATTTTGCTCATTTCTTCTCAAATGATTCATACCTTTGGACAGCAAGTTGTTCCTCAACCCAATGAGGTCCTAGGTTCAGCTAGTTATCCCCAACCTCTGAATACCCACTCGAATTCATTCGGAGCTGGATCGACGGGTATACCCCAATTCCCCGGCTCTATCGACACCACCACACCTGCTGCAACATCAACGGGACAATACGACAACAACCAGATGCAAAATGGATTTCCACAGGGCTACCAGACACAACAACAGCAGCAAATCGGATACCCACAGCAAAACTTGAATCCACAAAGTTCAACATTCAATCAAGTGAATCAACTGCCCTTTGCAAAGATCAGCAACCAACCAGGCATAGCAAATAATAACAATCCCTTCTTCAATAGCTCAAATTCAAGGGAAGTTGGCACTCTAATCTATTCACTCTCTCTTATCATCACAGCAATGGGGTTTCTCTTTTAGTGAATATTGCTACTTCATACCACCTCCTAAGAAACCATATCAGGTATGCTTACTATATAATGTATCTAAAAACCTTGTTGATTTGTTATTTGAGTATTTGTATTCACCTTAAATGTATTTTAAGAACAATGTATTGAGTATTTGTATTCATCTTATATGTGTTTTAAAAGCCATTAATATATGCATTAAGTATATATATTCTGTTTTATTATATGTATGAACTTATAAATTAAATAAAAACGAGAACTGAATTTTATCATTATTTAAAAAACAAAGTACTCCGTATAAAAATATGAATTTTTAAAAAAAAGTTATTAACAAATAATTTGTGTTTGAAGTTAGGGGCAAAATTTTAATTTTGATTTTGATTTGGAATAGGGTTGTGTTTGGCAATAGGGATCAGATGGTAAAAGAGGTGGATGCCCAAATGTCGTAACAGGCGGGGCTGGACACCCCTCTCGCATATTACAATACGAGTACTGACCACTCCTCATATCCCATTGTACTGCCTGAAGGATCATACTCTTCATAAAAGCATTAGTCTGACAATTTATAGGAACTCTGACCACTCCCGTATATCTGTTTCTCCGATGTGGGACTTTCCCTTGGGCTTCATTTTTTTTCTCCTCTTCACTGACATTTTCGTTGGAAATGGTATCAGATATGTGAGTGTGTATATGATATACCGATATAGGCACGTTGTGGGTGCGATTATAATTCGTTATATCAGATCGGAAAAGGAACTGCGAAAGAAAAATCCAGTGTTTTCGAACCGATTCGTGCCAATGGGGATGGACCACAGAGGTTCATTAATGCAATGAGTTGAAACTTGAAATCCTACCTTAGAAACCTGTGTTCACATTTTAAACCGCTTCAAAGAAACGATCTTTTTGACGACATACGAAATGTTTCAAGGCCATGTGTCAATAACCTTAATTTGAACCCAAAAAAATCTAGAAATTCAAATGGATAAGTTGCATAATTTGATTTTTAGAAATCCTAAACAGCTAGATTTAGAAAAATCTCCCTATAATCGAAATAGTTAGAAAAAACATTGAAAATAAAACTAGTGTATAGTTGACTAGTTGAACAATATAGGTAATTCATTATCCATCCTACTTCCACATTTTGTAAAAATGGCATAGTGAAACCCGTAATGAAGTCGGAATTAGATGATCAAAATGTACACAATCTCACCTTGAATTTATCAGAGGGTGTTTTTGAGTAAAAAAATTAAGCCCCCGTTTGTTTTTTGGTAGGAAAAAGTAATGATTACCCTCATGAATATAGTCCATATTTAAGTTAAGATTCATTGATCCCTATTATAATCATTCTCTTCCTTCTCCCATTTTCCATACAAATGTGTTACCCTTCTATTCCCTAATTTTGAGGGGGGTAACTAATACCTCTAGGATGGACTAATATTCCCTTACATCCTCTCCTCTAAGCTCACAAAAATTGGTGATCATATACATTTTATGTGTAAAATTTGATACCTTACCTTTTTTTTCCCTAGTTATCTAAACAAACGAGCCCTAAGGTCGAGATTTAGGTGATCTCCTACGATTTGTTGTTATTGGTGACTGGTGAGGCTCAACTGCTTAATTTTTTAACATATGAAAGTGAATTAATATCTTAATGACGGTGTTATACACATTAAAAAAAATGCTAATAGTCGCATAGTGACGAGGGAACCATGCCCTTTCAAGTGCAACGGTAAAGTCACTTTGGTTGTGGCTATGGGTCATTTACCTCTCCTTCAAATTATTTCTTAAAGTTTTGTTGCTGTTTATTTAATTATCTATGGAGTGTGGAGTTACACTCATTTGGAAGCTAGCAAGCATATGTCATGTAACCATTTGAGTCATTCAAGTTAATGATTATGAGAGCAACCAAACAGATTCTCTATCTTGAGTGCTCGTTTGGATTGGTTTGAAAAACACAGGAAGTTGAATATCCCAGTAAGTTTGATAGAATATCCGTGTTTGGTTAAAAAAATTCATCTCCAAAAACCTAGGAATTGAAATTCCCATGAATTGAACTTCCTGTGAAATACAGGAATTGGAATTACCAAGGGGTACATGGTAAGACAACTTCCACCCTTTTCTTATTAATAAAAATCAATTATTTATCTCACTATATCAAATCCACCATTTTTTCATTTTTCAACAAAACATGTTTCATAAAATATCAGAAAGTGTAATTCTCAGGAAGTAGACTTCCTACATTTATCCAAACGAGCACTGAGTCTAACAACTTCCCCATTACATTATCTATCTAGCTTGTTTTTAGTCCGACAACTTCATCATTCCATTATTCAAAATAAAGAATGAGGAGAAAAAAATGGAGATCATTCCTTATACTTAGATAAACTCTATATATTTTGGGGTAAGAACATCTCCAACAGCATTGCTATTATAAAGAAAAGAAATAATTTAGCAAAATATTGGTACTTTTTTATCCAACAACTCCTATATTTATTTCTCTAAAATAGTGAATAAAAGAGAAAGAATGAAAAAATCTTCAATTTTGTAGCATTTGATAGAACTTGCAAAATTAAATTTGCACTAGTCCAAAAGACCCCATCACACATATATCACAAAAAATGAAAAAGAAAAAAAAGGTATTAAATCATCTGTCCCTTACATGTCCCTCCTCACATCTTTTTTATTTTCATTTTCTTTTAGTATTTAATTCAATTTACTTTTAATTTTAATTGAGAGTTTGTGAGGAGGACAGGTTCCCAATTCAATTTGAACCAACAAATGTTCACGATAATAAATATAAAATAAGTAAAATAGATAAATTTAAAATATGTGATTTATAATTATTTATCTTTAAGAATGTAATGAAAAAGTTGTTGGATTAATTAGTTGATAACTTGACGACATTTTTTATTTTTTCCCAAAAAATTCATCCAACAACTCATGATGGAGTCAACTTTTTGGCGAGGGAGATTCACAATTACTGATAGGATAATGATACATTTACACTAGGTGTAAAATATCTTATTTTACACTAGGTGTAAAATATCTTATTTTACACTTCCAATCAAATTAGGACAAGTGTGAACAAGATTCTAAAAAGGTAAAATAATGAGTATGGAGTTTCTACAGTAAAATTTCATTAGCTCACCCCCTAATTATTACCTACTGAGTCCGGTCTATTCAACTTCTTTTTCCCTCTAATTACTTTTTAAAAAATATATTGTATTAAATACGAAGTATTAATTTTTTTAAAATAATATCAATATATTATTAAGTGTGATAAATATATTATAAAAATTAATTGAAAAATAATTTTTTTTAAATACGGAGGTAGTATTTATCATTCTAAAAAAACGTGCACGATTTAAAAAAGTCACTTTTTTTTTATAAGGAAAAAATTCGGGTGGTGGTTAGCCAACCCGAGAGCATCCCGAAGGATGAGATCACGAGGATCTGAAATAAATACAAATACAGAATACATCAAAAGAAACACAGAGCAAACCCGAGAAAATCTCTAACCCTAAGCAAACAAGCGGATACAACAACGAGATGAAGGAAACCCGGTGTGGCGAAGTGGATAGCGAGTGCATGGGACAACACCAGCTGACACGATATCTCGCCGCCGAAAAGACGGAAAGCAGAAATCCTCACAAGTCACTTATTTACAAACGGAGAGAACATTTAACTACATTAAAGTAAAAAAACACTCAAATATATTCTTTATATTTCAATAAAAATGAGAATTCCACCAGCACCCGCTAGACACTTCAATCATTCGATTCGAAAGGATAAAATTTTTCATCTAAAGTATAAAGTAAAGATGATTATAGAGAGTGTCTAATTATTTGAATAAAATTAAAGTAATAATTTGAACATACATACTGTGTATAAATTTATAGTTTCAACTTTCAAGATAATTTTATTACTTAAATTTATAGTTTCAAAATAAAATTATTATCCAAAAGATAATTTTATTTGGATAATATAATTGTCTTGAAACGTGAAATGCCTATTTACCGTACTACACTGGGAATAAATTTATAGTTTCAAGATGTTTTAAAACTTTTCATCTGTTTACTTGGAGCCTTGGAGTTGGAGGTGTTGGGCCAGGGATTCTTTTGGTGTAAAATGAGATTCTTACACTGGGTGTAAACCTACCCTTTTCCTTACTGATATTTGCAATGGAAATTGTTTCTCTTACCCTGTGGTAAGCTTACTCAAGTGTATTCCCATGTCCATGGAAAAAGTAGACTAAAAAGTAGAAAAAAAAATGTTTTAATAGGGGATAAATAGGTTAGCTTTTTTGTGAGGTTCTATGCACCCCTATGTCATAATTACTATACCTATATTACTTCTCTCCCCTAATTAAAGGAGTTTGTTAACTGATTTTGGGCGGTAATACATTGTCCGAAATGCTACACAAGTAACTCAACGGGTAGTAATAGTATGCAACTTAATTAATTACTGTAGTTCCAACTTAATTAGTTTATACTTGGTCTATACAACTAAATTAGTTCCAGCTCCTATAATTAAAAAATGACGGTACTTTATACATAAATAATTTATAGACTTAGTTTATAATATACTGTACAACTTAATTAGTTCCAGCTCCTATATTTTATTATTTGGAATGTAATTAGTTATGGTGGTAATGAATAGTCCGTGTATAAACTTTTTTACGAAAGTATTATTTGGAGTATTTTTATACTTTGTTTATATTTGGATATTTACACTGTGTAAATATAAAAAATTTAGGCTTAGTTTATACTGTGTAATTAAATTAACTATTGTGTTTTAAATAAATGATTATTTCCGTATGATATATTCCTATATACTTGCATAATATTGTATATACCTAACTCACATAATACTACTATATACCTAACTCAAATAATCCGGCCCAATTGCGACCTCGGCTCGGCCCAATTGCTCCAAGTGCATCACCCTACTCCATCTGCTTCACCCTGATGCTTGGAGACGTTGGAGTTTACCTGTGTGAAACCGCAAACCGTAAGACAGTGACCTGCCCTCAATCTCCGAATTGGTAAGTCTCTCTGCTTTTAATCGGTCAGTTATGTTTGATTTTATGTTCATTAGAGGTTGATTGTACTTGGGGTGGGCAGTGGGCGATTCTGGGTAGGCCTAGGGTTTCAGTGGATGTGTTATGAAACGAGTATGATTGCTGGTGTGGAAATCAGTTTGGAATGGAGCGGGACTATCTCCAACTAACTACCCTGACAACGGAGCAGAAAGCGAAATGGTCAAAGTTAGCGAAGAGTAATATGTTATCACTCACCTGTGTAACCCTCAAAGGAAGACCACGTGCACCATTTAATGGACTAAACCCATAGTTGCCCAGGCCACAGTGTTGCATGGCTTGTGTATGCATCATCTACCAAATAAGAGGGGAATTGACGGTCATAAGTATGATGCCAACGAAAAGAATCTGACAAGAAAGCATGTTTGGAATCCCAGTTACGTACCGAATTGTAATAAAGATGAGGGTTAGGCATGGACATCATGTTTTGGTGGCGAATACCATTGCTGGGACATGCATGGCTCTCCGCAGAGCTGCTTGGCCCACCCTGTCTGCGTTGACACTCAGTACGCTCCCGCGCAATTTGCCTCCTATAGCCTAACCTCCTAGTTCTATGTCGGCACGTACCCCTTCTGTCTTCTGGATCTACCACGGGGGATAGATCGTTATTCGGTACATCCCCGTCGTCGTTCATGGCCGTTTCAGTTGGGATCACCACTCGCCGCCCATACACTTTACCAATGCCATCTAGGTTGTGATAAGTTAGGCGATTCTTCCTCAGCGCAGCCTCCTTGACCGTGTCTTCCAATTCCTGGAGCTCAGACATCACAACCTTGTACAAATCCTCATTGTACATCGCCAATCCGGCGATTTTGTCCACCTTACCATGAATATCCCCATACCGTTTCATCCCGTCTGACTTCTTTTCTATTAGCTTATAGTAAGGGACTGGGACCTTCAAGTGTTCCCGGGGCAGGTCCTTCCGCCAACGATCCAAAATATACCTATGCGGAACGTAATACACATTCTCTTCGCTGAAGACACGCAAAATGTGGGTGCACAATATCCCGCGGAACTCAAAGTTTTTGCACTCACACTTTACGTCGGTGTTGTCTTTTTGAAGGGTAACCCTGTATTTGTAGCACCGTGTACGATGAAAATAAGGCAGCTTTACCGTAACGACGTAAGTGCACACATTGACATCGTCTTCGACCCTCAGTGCATTGGCGTACACGAGGTTCCGCACCTCAACTTGAAATTCTTCGAACTTTGCAGTAGTGTACAGCTCTTGGAACACGAGCTCAAACACATGGTCGGTCATGCACCCGAGGGGCTTATTTATCGATGTGAAGTTTGACGTCTCCTCCTCCCATACCCTTTTCGATAATGCTAGACCGTACTGCTCAACGAACAACTTCAACGTAATATTTATATTGAGGAACGATTTGAAGAAATGGTTCATACCTTCACTCCTCTGGGTGCTTGACATCCCGGCCCAGAAGCTGTTCTTGAAGTATACAGGAACCCAACGCCTTCTCTTCTCGTACATCTTGCATAACCACTTGTTGTTACGCAAACCAAACTTCTCCAGCATCGCATCCCATGCCTCTTCGAACTCTTCTACACTCAAGGAGTCGTGTAGAGCATCTTGGAGTGAACTTACTATTGCATTCCATTTGGGGTTGCTCCCCAAGTGCTTTTTAGCATTCTGCATCACGTGCCATATGCACCAACGATGCGAAGCATTGGGAAACACTTGCGCAACTGCATTGCCTGAAAACAAATGAATGGACATTATCGATAAATAAGACTATTTTAACTACATATGTAGATACAACTTATTTACAGTAGCTTACCAATGGATTGGGCTTGGTTGGTTAAGATTGCTTTTGGTGCCTTCCCGGACATATAACTGAGCCAAGTGTTAAACAACCACACGAAGTGCTCGGTTTCCTCTCCGACGAGTAGGGCACACCCAAACAACACGCTCTGCCCATGGTGATTGACCCCGATGAATGGTGCAAATGACATCTTGTATCTGTTTGAGACGTATGTCGTATCGAATGAGATGACATCGCCAAATTCCAAGTACGCTGCCCTACTCCTTCCGTCAGTCCAAAACACATTCTTCAATCTGTTGTCTTCGTCCACATCATAACTGTAGAAGAAGTTCGAGTTGGTTGAAGCCATTGCATCGAAATGATCCCTCATTGCAAGAAAGTCCCCTTTCTTCATTTGCCGGCTTCTGTTTTTGGCAACCACGTTCCGCAGGTCCCGTTCAGTGAAGTTCACTTTATCATGGCTCCCGTTGGCAACCACAAAGGATGTGAAGTTCTTAGCTATTGGTACGCCGGCCTTATCCATTTCCAAGATCCGTTTCTTGTTGCCTTCGGTGATGTATTTGTAATTTGTAAGGTATTTTGTATTATTCGCATCACACTCGTGGTTATGCTCAAGGACAACGGCGGTTACCCTCCATACACCAGGTCCATCACGGACAGCATTCACCCTGAAGTTACAACCTGTCATGGTTGAAGTGGATCCCTTGCTCGAGTTTTTTGATTGGACACAAAGTTCCCCGCCTTTGTACATACCATCCTAATTGACTTATACCTTTCGCCCGCATTCCCATCACCTCCTTCCGCGGGGGTAACTTTTCCGAACTCCGAATTCTTACCATGAATCCATTTTCTCTCACATATCCGTGGATTAACTGAATAAAATCTGCTTCCCGCTCCAACATCAGCCCGACATGGTGAGGATTCATTGTAAGGTTATCGGAAATCTCGCGAGGCTCAGCATCGTCTCCTTCATCATCGTCTCCTTCATCGTCGTCTCCTTCATCACCGGCTCCTTCATCACCGGCTTCCAGGATGTGGTTTTCACTGTTCGACGAAATGCTTGCGTTGTCATCATCCGAAATTCGGACCAAGTTCAAGTCCAGCCGGCTTGACCCATTGATCGAATCATCGGAACCGGACCCATCTTCGAATCCCATGTTAAGATCAAAATCCCTGTTTTGGCTCATTGTAGCTGAGAAAAGAGGATGATCGGTAAATCTGCAGGAGAAATCCGAAATCCTAATTAAATTAGCGTTCGAACTACAATTACACTCTAATCAGTTTCAAAATGCAAATTAACGACAATCCCTTATTCACGAATATAGATCCAATCGGATAACATATGTACCGCTCACCTTCGGTGTCCGGCGAGTTCAGCGATCGAAAAACGATCGATTGCAGGTTCTTCGATCTCGAGCAGTTGACGACGGAACCCTAAATCCTAGTACCTTCAATGATCGATCTTCGCCGGATTCGTTAAGAAGACTACTTCAATTGAGCAATCTAACACTTCCAACTCCAATTCCGACCGTTTGAAAAGATGGAGATGAAAATTTGAAATTACCGTTAGGAGTGTTAGGAGAGAGAAGATTACAGTGCTTTAATTGTCATTAGTATCAACGTTACTTTAATTGATGCAGGTAATTATTGCCCTATTACCTCTATTTTCATTTTTTTTTTTTGGCTGACTTACTTTTTGACCAAAAAGGAAATTATATTTTTACCCCCGAGTAAGCTTACCAGAGGATAAGAGAATCATTGTCCATTGGCAATTGTGGCCTTATCAGATAATCAAAGGACTCAAATTAACCAATAATTAATCATCCACCTGGAGTCTGACTTCATCCATATGCGTTTAATTATACGTCAACCAACATAGTTAATCAAACTCAACCCCCAATTGCTGACAAGTCGGTGGATTCACTTTAATTAATTCCCACCGTCTTCGCCCGCAACCCACAGGACAAATCGAATCAGCACACCACGCCCGCAGGAATATCCATGTGCCCACCGCGTCTCTCTCCCCCGCTTCTTACGTGTTATATGATTTATTCCCACAATCTCCATTCACTCCCACTCCAATTTCTCCTCATCTTATCCCAATTTCCTCTATATATATCCCACCCCCAATTCCCAAAACTCTACTATTCAATTTCAATCTCATCCAAATTATCCGTTTCATTTTATCGATTCATACCCAAAGCAAGCAACTTTATCCAAATTCGCCTTAACAATGGCTTCAATTTCGTCTTCCTTTCACTGCCTCTCCTCCTCCGCGACTCCTAATGCCAGGCCGTCGTCATTCTCGCCGGTAACGCGTGTCAGATTTCAGAAATCCCGCCCGATCTCTGCCGTCTGCGTCACCGCGCCGGTCGCTGAGAGGTCAACGGCGTCGTTTTACGACGTGCTGGGGATACACAGCGGGGCGAGTTGCCAGGAGATCAAAGCAGCGTACAGGAAGCTAGCTAGGGTTTTGCACCCGGACGTGGTCGGGCCAAACGACGTGACGTCAGCTAGTGACTTCATCAGGGTCCATGAGGCCTACGCTACGCTCTCGGATCCGGGTAAACGGGCTGAGTATGACCGGGCCGTGCTCGTACGGCGTCGTTCCGTGAATGGATCTTCTCCGTTTGTTAACAGTGTCGGTATGTGCAACGGTAGAGCGCGCGGCCCATCGGGGACCCGGTTTACCCGCCGCTCTTGGGAGACTGACCAGTGCTGGTAGTTGCGCGCGGCAAAGGGGCTCTTAAACGCTGCGTTTCGGAGTTTTGAAGTTAAATACGGAGTATATAGGAATGTAGCTTGTAATTTGTCATCAGCAACTTAGATGTAACACTTTATTATTCACCTCAGGCTTGGTATTTTAAGGGTCTGAGGGTGAATAATATAGGTCGTAAATTAGAAAATATAAAAATAATGAGCTTATACACTATTTTTATGTTTGTTATATAGACCAAGTGTACTAGCAAAAAAGTGTTTAGAGGATTTTTATTTTTTTAATGACTTCCAAGTCCATTTAAGTTTTAAACTTTTCATATTAAGAATTCGATAATTATGGACGACATTGACATTGAGGTTGATTTTAAAATAGCACACCATTATTGTAGGCATTTTTTATTATCAGTAGCACCTCTATTTCATGTCGCATTATTAGAAATCTTCGTTTTAAGTGACAAGTATGAAAAAGCTTACGTTCACCACTTTCTTAAAGGTTCGTCTTCACTGTCCACAGGTGTTTCCTGATGTACCGCAGGCCTGCGGTGTTGCCGTTGGTAGCGCTTGGCTTCGTTCGTTCGTCTACATCCGCATCTCGTCCGGTTTAGTGAGGCTTGTTTCTCTTTGTAGAGCTCTTGTTCTTGTTTCTTGCACATTCGTTGTATTTTGTCTCTTTTTAACGGTTTCCGTCTGCCGACTTATCGGCCATCGAGGTCCAGATTTGTCTAACATCGAATTATTTCCTAATAAAAAAAAAAAATCATAAAAACATCCTGTTGTAAGTTAATGTCGTTCCACCACATCACTCCCCTTCACAATCTCTGAACTATCTCATTAATCACCCTATAGCTTCAGAAGCTAGTTTTTTTAACCACCTTGAATCTAAGGGGTGAATGTCACGCTAGTTCAATTGAAACCATTAAGCACAAAATCTAATTATTATTTTTCAATTACAAATATGAAGTCAAGTAGTTTAATTAAATAAGTAGTCTCCACCCCTGGACAATAGAGATGCTACAAGCTGATATTATGTCTGATATCTCATCCTTTACTTATGTTGTTATTCATCATATTTTCAGAGAATCGAATGCTGTGGCTGACTAACTTGCTCGTAGTGTCCATATATCCCCTGCCGACGTTTGCTGTGAGGATGATCCAGAACAGGAACTGCTAGTTCTCGTCCGGAAGGATGCACTAGGATTTAGGAAGGATCTCTGCTGCGACCGACCTGACCTAATTCTTATCTTGCGTAAAAAAAAAAGTAGTCTCCACCTTTAGACTTGTACGAAGTTCCGAATTAGTTTTCCTTTTTTTAAAAATAGTTCAAAAAAGTATAAAAAAGAAAAATGATAAAAAATAATACTACTAAGTATTGAACTTGAACCAAAAATAATACAAACTTTAAAATTGACAATTTCATATAAAAACTATCAACCAAAAATAATACAGATGTGTTTTCTTGTAAGATTTTAGGCCAAATTTGTCCATCCCTCGAGTCTATATTATTTCCGACATGTAGTGAGCTATCAAAAAACTATGTCACATGCATGTATTTCCGATGTACACGTGGCAAATTTGATCAAAATTTTCTTCTGAAAACACACTTGTATTAATTTTTGTTAATAGGGTGATATTTTGTATATAAAATTGTCAATTTTAAAGTTCGTATTTTTTTTTTGTTCAAGATCAATACTTAGAATTCTTTGTGGTCATTTTTTCTTTAAAACAGTTTTCTAAGCTATGCCCTAATGACATAGGTTAAGAAGTTACATTTAGAAATATTTTTCAAATTAAATGATTTTAGTACGTCATTTTTAATAGTGTTTCCCAAAGGTACAAGCATCAAAATATAGAGAGCCAATATAATTTCCTTATTCTAAATCCGTAGTATATAAGATAGAAAAACCGTAAAAAAAAATGTCAATGTAAAGAAAAGGAGAAGTAGATCGAAAATGAGGGGTGTCCCATATCCTTTGGGGTTAATACGCGTGTCCCATATCCTTTGGGGTTAATACGGCTCTGCCCCATCCTCAGAGGGGTAACACCCCTCAGGGTGTTACTGCGGGAAAGGCAGGTAATTGGCATCATACCAAGAATAATCCTTCTATAGGAACAGACGATGGGGCAAGTCACCGACCCATGGATGCTTATAAACTAAATTTCAACGGTTCTATGCGCTCCGAAAGCTCTGCTTCGTATGTGTTTATCATTCGCGACTCACATGGGGCTACGATTTCCATGGGCGCTGGTTTGTGTAACAATTCCGATCCTCGATTCAGTACGGTGAGACTTTAGGCCTTAAAATGAGTGTCCTTCGTGCTAAGCAGTTGTTGGTTACCAACTTATTGATTGAAGGAGATAATCTCGTGTTTATTAGAGCTCTCCTAGGTAACTGGAAATGTCCCTAGAACATTGAGATGTTACAATTGGATTTTATGTTAAATCTGTATTTGCAGCGAATCCAATATTGTAGCAGACATGCTCGCTCGATCATCTGACCTACAGTATCCTTGCTGACGATTGCTTGGAAAATGATCTAGAACTTCGATTTCTTATTCGGAAGGATGCTCTTGCAAGATCATCCCTCCTCATCTTAACCTGCTTCAAAAAAAAAAGGAAATAAGGAAAAGAAAAGAAAAGGAGGCGTGTCGGTGTCGGTAGAGAGGATCGGCGTTAAATGCTATCTTGACTTGTACCGCTGTACGTACCAAAGAGAAGCGCTTTGCCTCGTCGGTGCCACGCAGGCGTTGGATCCGCCGACTTCTATCCCTCTTCTTCTTCTTCATGTTCTCCGAGTTTTTAATTCGTTTATTAGGAACAAAGGGTGAAATTAATCAAACTAAATTAATTTGTTGTCGACTCCAATCCAACCAACATAACAGTAAGAAAGATGTATTGGTTTATTGAATGCACATATTCTGGTATCACACTATTCAAAGATTAATTGTCTTTACCAAATATTTACATAAGGTTGGTCATTTTATTTATAGATTCAATTTGATATGTTATTGATAATAATAAAAAGTAAAATAAAAGTGATACATTTAATTTCCATGGTTTCATCTATTTTTTTTTTTTGTAATTTTAGATTTATTAAAATAAAAAAGATTGTTAACACAATAAATTATCTAAAAACATACTAAAAGCAAGATATTTTCCACATTCTTCTATCTTGTTGTTTATTGAATAAAATTTTTCATATTTTTCATTTGTAAAACTTAAAAATATTTTTTTTCATATTTTAAATGTATTTTAAGGTTACCACTAATATACTCCGTATTTAATTACATATAAAAATTTAATCAATAATTGACCTTAAAACTTAAGTGATATTTTTTACATGATTTTATCTATTTCGTTATATTATATGATTATTAATATTGTTTATTTTAATCAATAAGTTTTACAATAGTTTGTTTTATGAATGATTATATTTGGTCTAACTTTGAACCGGACCGATCGATTAATCTCAATCAAAATATATAGGTTATAAAGATTAAATGATATTGATATAATAAACCACACAATTTTATGCATGAAAAACACTCAATCAACATTGTGCTTATATTTGGTTTTAAAAACTATGATTAAAAAAATTCAAAAACTCTCTACTAGCACGTAAGATTGAAAATTCATCATGAAATGTTTACTGTGCATTTAACTCTTAAATGTTCATCTGTTTTTGATATTCTGTCAGATTATATTGTATACAAACATGAACCAGAACGTACAGTCTTGGAAATTTTGGGCTAAACCACGTAGGCAGGTAGAACCCAAAGGCGAGCATTGCTTCTTGTAAAAAGCCTCCCATGGAGTGCAATAAATGAATGTACATTACTCAGCTCATATAGAGGGGTGCTTTGTTGAGAGGTAATATAAATGTAATGTATGTTCGTAATGTGGAGATAAAAATAGGGAAAAATGTCAGAAGTGGGATTTGAACCCACGCCCTCTTACGAAGACCAGAACTTGAGTCTGGCGCCTTAGACCACTCGGCCATCCTGACTTGATGTATATTTGGTTCAATTAGTAGATAAAGAATGCTATTACTGTGTAACAATATGGGCCGTCAGCTCGGATTTGATGAAAGCCCACGGACAACCCAAGTGTCTTGCCCGTTTCCATTTTTCACTGGAGTAATGTAAAATCGTTCTATTTTTTAACCTTAGCTAGGAACGCAAATGAGGATTAAAAAAAATATTCGGTTTTACCGCCGATTTTTTTTTTTTTTTTTTTAATTTTATGGTCATTAAGGGATATTAAGTTGGTAAAGATGACATCCTCCTGTAGTTCAGGACAACTCATGATCAGGTGAAAGTTGGTAAATATGGCTTCGATGTTGGATTTTAGCAGGTCACAAGTGGTAAAGCAATTCGTCCCTAATATGATGCTCAACATGCTGAAAGTCTATAATACTCTTAGGCCATGAAAGATTATCCATAGCTCGGCCGTGATTCTCTTACAATTACCACACTTGAAAGTGTAAACATTAATGAACTTGTCCGTAGAGTCTCGAAAAACGTCTTTGCTACCTGTAGGTCTAGGATTACCTTTGCTAACACCATCAGTGTTCAACCAGATCCAACCTGACTCCGAAGGGGAACCTTCAGCAAGTGGGATGCTTGCAGAAAAATTATTTCTAAAAATTGATAAAATGATTAAAATTTGAAAATGTTTTCTAATTTTATTTTCTTGACCAAAATTGGGAGGCATTGGTTAAAAAAAAACGGATACATTTGTGTTAAGTTAAACATCCATTTGTATTAATTAAAAAAACTTATTCTATGCCTTATGCGTGGATAATTCTTGACATATGATAAGGGTTTTAATTTGAAAATATTTTCTAAATTTTACTTAGCCTATCTTTCTTTTTAATTAGATTTTTAGTCTTCATTATTTTTTTTATATATATATTTTTTTAAATTTAAGTTTTCATCCTATCTCTGATATAGAATAGAAAGGCCATGACGGTTAGTCCGAGACCTTTGTATTTTATACTCATTCTCCTTTATTTGCTTGCACCATGACGTTAGTTCGTATACCGATTATTTCGACCTCTCAATGTTTCTGACACGAGTAATGTCAGGGATTTCAAATCGTTACCTTGTTCCAAAAAAAAAAAAAAAAAATGGGCATTAAGATTCGTAGATTCCAATGGAGATTTTGATAACGATATTTGTTGTGATGCCTTTGTTTTCTTATTATATCTTGGTGACTTGGTAGGCCCACAACTCATTTGGTTCCAAAAAGCCCATTCCTGATAGTGATCCCTTTAGGATAACCGATAGATAGAGGCTCTCTCCCAAATTGAAATTTCCTTTCCTCTTTCTCCACTTAATTCAGTAGCCACACACACACACACAAGCCCACAATCTGAGCCAATCTCTCCGATTCAATCTTTGTCCAATAGCCCTATCAGATAATTCCTATTTCTCCGGTCGGAGGTGGAGCAGATGGCGATTTCTGACGCGTTGGTGGGGCATCTGACCACAATCTACCTCGGCGTGATAGCGGTGATGAAGGCGTACGGGCTGGTCACCGGCCGCAGCTTCTCCGGAGTCTTTGTGCTGGCGGCGTCGACCGCCGTCGTCGGTGTCGCACTCATCGTATCCCTCACCTGGGACGTCTCTCGCAAGGCCACGTATGCTCTTTCCCGCGAACAGGTCCGAGAGATTTGCCGCGGAGGCATTTGCTGGCACGGCGTCGCCGTCAAATCCCCGGCGTCTCAGGTCCGATTCCGACTCCCTCGACACCAACCTGTCCAATATTAACCGTATTCTGCAAAAAGGAACGATCAATTTAGCCTGCATCGGCTCTCAAGGTGCCGAATTCCAGCGATGGATATCAGTTTTCATTCACCGGGTTCTTCATTCCTTTTTAGGGTTCTGTTGTATTTGAATGTCTTGCTTGACTTGTAATCTGCTGCCTACCTAATTTCCCTTTATTTTATTTTGGGGATTTTTCTTTAGGTTTGTGTGGTATTGAGATGTGTCACTCTGTGAATATACATGAATGAAATGAAATAACTATGTGAACAAATTTTGTCCAATTTCTTTGTGAATTTACAGAATTTTCTGTTGCAGCTATCAGAGTGTGCACCAAAAATGGCTGTTGCAGTGCAGCTATCTGTGCTCAATTGATTGTTGAAGGCTGAATTTGATGTGCAATGGCAATCACCGAAGAGAAAACCCGGCAAGAATCCGGAACACAAATCCTCCGAAACATGAATTGAGAACAGATTTAGGGTCTGTGCTCATCTGCATTAATCCTAAACTGATCATTCCTGTGTTCTAAGATTGCCTTTTGATTGCTCTGCATATGTGTGAATTTTTTATGAAATGGGGATTGAAGTATCCTCCAAACGATTACTGGAACTTCATCTTCATAAATGCAGCCTATCCAGCAATCGCTCCTTTGTGTACAAACTACAAATTTTGTATTGAGTAATGTGGTTCAAGGTGAAGAACATATAGAAGATGACATGAGATTGTTTAGGCCAAAAGCTTCGTCTTCACCCTTCAAGGTTTGGATATTATTATATCTACTAGTTCAAAAGGTTATTTTGCTAACCGAAGCTTCATAAATCAAAGAATTAAATCATCCGACAATGGCAAAATGTGAATGAAAGCAATGTTTAAAATACGAAAATAAACAAGTAGATGGACGGAAGCCAGCAAGAAAGAGCGCTACATCTCATTCCCCTTCCTGCATACACAGGAAGCTCCGCTCCCAACCTAAGTTATCGATGAACCATAGACCATGCGCTTTCCAGCACTGTCTCAGGATGAGTCTCTTTTCCCATAAAGATCCAACAGTTTCGAGCTCTCCAGATCCCTAAAACAATGGAGTAGCATCCCAAAGAGGAATCCTCTCCTTATCCGCACCCTGCAAGATCACGGCTATCCATTCCATAAAACAACAGCAGCCCAAAGAGTTGTACCAAACCATTCTCGCAAGGGTGCACTTGAACAACTCTTGGAAGGCCTTTTCCCTGCCACATAAATCGCACTCATATATAGTCTGGAGTGATCTTCTTCTAAACGAAGTCGCCTTACGAGGCAATATATCCTTCGCATCACTCCATAAGGAGCGAATTCGAGGAAGCATTTTGAGCTTTAAAGCTTGTTCTCCATGATCATATGATAGAAGGATTTTACACTAAATTGACTATCCTTGGCATAAAACCATGATAGTCTGTCATGAGCATCAACATCAACTAAGTGGATTCGAAAGATCAGTTCACCACCACATATTCACATATCCACGTGGTAGGAAAGCAGCTCTAACAGCAACCTTTCATTTGAAGGGCACTCCATTTGTTTATGTGCTAAATTCAATATGAATTAAAACTAGTTTAGTCCTCTCGCCATTGGGCGATTTTTTGAATAGAATTATAATAATATAACAAATTAATATTATAAAATTAAATAAAATATTAATACTCCGTAAAAGTTAGCATAAGATTACACAGACATAATTTGATTGGTTGAAAAAACTACAATTAATGTGATCACTGATCATAACACCTCATCGGCAATGGTTTTCATTTAAATAAGTATATATAGATATAGATATTTTAAAACAGTCTCATTAGAAAGAAAAAAAAATATCATTGTAACAATATTTAAAAGATAGATAATTTTATGAAAATCGCTTAGATGAAGGAGAGAAAATATAACATGTGATATTCTCATGCTTTCAATTTAATATATATAATTATTTACATGAAAGTATAGATTATATATTAATTAAATGTATTGAATTAAATCTGTTGGTTAGAAAATATAGATTATATTAAAGAAAAAAAACTATAATTAATGTGATGATGTTATCTCATCAAAATTACTTTTCATTTAAATTATATAATAATTTTAATATTAATATTAATTCAATGTTTTGAATTGAACTCGTTTATTAAAAAATGGAGTATCTAATGAATTGAAAAAATTAAATAAAAATGTATTTGTATATGGTAAGGTTGTGTGATATATATAGATTGAAAAATTGAAAAAAAAAACTAAGTATAATACGATGACACGTGGTGGTAAGTGTAATGAGTTTAAGTAGGGTATATAGATATAGATAATACCAACTATCATATTGGAATTAAAAATAACACGGACAACAAAATAGTCTTTTTTTTTTACAGTAGACAACCCATAGGATGTCCTTACAGGCAAGGGTCATCCATGATCATCACGGACGGCGGATAATGTTATAAAATTCCCTATTTAAAGGGATTCTATCTATATTACAATCCATATTACACTTAGCAATAAAATCAGCAGCATCATTTGCCTCTCTGAAGCATTGACGTACTTCTATACTTGTAAACTCTTTCATCATGATTCCAATCTTCTCGATGTTTTTGGAAATTTCCCAAGGCACTTTCATATCTCCCTTGATGGAGTTTACTACTCCTAGGCTGTCTCCTTCAATGATAATTCGTCGCCGACCTCTTATACACGCTAACTCAATCCCTCAACGAAAAGCAAGGGACTCGGTGTGGAGGACTGATCCCTTGGGAGCCTCATAACTAAAGATTTCAATAACCTGGCCATCGCAATTTCTAACGATGCCACCAATACGACAATCACCAGATTGGCTGACGGATCCATCTACATTGATTTTGTAGATGGTCCCAGGCGATTTGGCCCACTTTATGTGCCTCCCTGCTCTTTTCTTTATGTTTTTACTTTCCTTGTTGTTGACCTTCTCCCATTATGAGATTACGTTGGTGACTTGATGAGAGATAGAGTTGCTTGCATTGATACCTTTATGTTGGAATATGACCGAATTTCTTGTTTCCCAAATTGATTGCCAAATGAGGCAAAGGTCTTCAAAGTGTATGTTAGTTGTCCTAATATGCTCAATCTCTGAAATACTCAAATGAGCATTTTGGAGTCCAAAGAAAGACCTCCCAGAGGAAGCTGTGTAATTGTTTATGACTGACTTGGTTAACGGACACCTAAGGAATAGATGGATTGCATCTGCATCCTCCATATTGCATAAACAACATTGCGATGAGACCTTGTTTATGTACGTACTAAGGCGGAGTTTTGTTGGAAGCCCGTCAACGGCCATCTTCCAAAAGAAGTTCTTAGTTCTTGGAGGAAGTTTAAGTTTCCAAACCCAGTTTAAATCCTCATCATGCAACTGGGTATTCCTTATTAATTTGTATGTCGATTTTGTTGTGAATTTACCATCATTACTGGGTTTCCAGATGAGTCTGTCTGGTGTATCCCACTCCGAAATTTGAATATGTTTGATAACTAGTACCACATGTGGGGGGGGGGGGGGGGGCAATTTATTTAACATTATGTCATTCCATTTCTTATCATTGTCGAACATGCTTGAAACTTTCATATTGGGATCATGGTTTTGTTTAAAACGCTCCAAGTTAAGGTCATTCAGTCCAAACATTGACCCTATCTCCGTTTCCAATTATCCAGAGCATTCCATTCTTAAAATTTTCTCTAAGATTCATGAGGCGCCCAAATTGCCATGATGCATCGTGAATACTAATTTCCGAACGGTTTTTATTTTTTAGATATTTTTCCTTTATTAATTTAACCCATATGTTATCTGGATCCGAATAAAGCTTCCAAAGAAAATTTCATTTGGAGATAGATATTTCTTTCTTCAGCATTACTGATCCCTAAACCGCCTTGGTCTTTTGGCTTACAGATTTTTTTCCCAGCTGATTGCTGGAATATATCTCTCATTGTGGGTTTTATTCTAGATTTTTTTTAATTATTAATTTGATCAATTTGAGAGAGAATACCTTTTGGTAGGAGAAAACTCTGCATGAGATAGTTCATTTTTGAGCTGAGATTTGCCTTAATTAGTGTTGTCCTGCCTGCCTGTGAGAGAGAAGAGACTTTCCATTTAAGAAGCTGTTTCCGGAGATTTTGAAGTGCCTCATCAAAGACGCAATTTTTAACCCTACCATTGATGATAGGGATACCTAAGTATTTTTCCAAACCTCTGGCTATCGGGATATTCATTCGTTGAGCCAGAGCTCTTGCCAGCACCGGGCTAACATTTTTGGAGTAGTTGATGGTTAATCCTAAAAGGTTGGAGAAGTTGTTTAGCATGTTTTTTTTATAGTGTTAATACTTTAATGCTAAGCTCTAGCGAAAACTATAGTGTCATCTACAAATGTTAGAAAAGGAATCGACGTACATTGTGGGGTGATTTTAATGCCAACAAGTGGATCGTCTTGTACAACTTCTATATGAAGCTCACGAGCTAGGCTTTCCATTACAATGACGAATATGTATGGGGCTAGCGGATCTCCTTGCCGGATGACCCTTTCTGGTTTAAATTGGCTACCAGGGCAGTTATTAACTAAGACCGAGAAGGTGGTAGTAGTTATATACTACATAACCCAACGATCCATTGAGGATGAAAGCCATGTTTGGTTAAGACTGCCTCTATAAAATTCCAGTTAATCTTGTCATATGCCTTTTCCATGTCTAATTGGAGAGTCATCCATCATTTTCTACCTTTAAGCTTGCGAAAGGAATGGAAAATCTCATGGGCTATCAAAGTATTGTCCTGAATTGACCTTCCTACCACAAATGCTCCTTGAAAATGGTTGATTATTTCTGGGAGTATTGGTTTCAATCTGTTAGCCAAAAGCTTTGCAATGACCTTATAGCTAGATAGTATTGCAGAGGCTAATGGGCTTATAATATTGTATAGTTGTGGGATTTTCTATTTTGGAAATTATAGCAATGAAGGTTTGGTTTATCTCTGATAGGACGTTCCTGAGTGAAGGAACGCTTTTACTGCCTTACAAACCGAGTCCCCCACAATATGCCAGTATTTGTAGTAGAATTCCAAAGGAAAATCATCAGAAACTGGGGATTTGTCTCCTGCCATGCTAGCAATAATCTCCTTAATTTCCTTGTTGGCGGGCTTCCTGATAATAACAA
This sequence comes from Persicaria tinctoria, assembly GCA_037127255.1. NCBI lineage: Eukaryota > Viridiplantae > Streptophyta > Magnoliopsida > Caryophyllales > Polygonaceae > Persicaria > Persicaria tinctoria. The sequence goes on from JBANSL010000020.1 coordinate 7,005,553, forward strand.
CAAAATAGTCTTAAAATAATACAAACTATCGAGCTATAAACCAAAAATAATAACAATTTTAAAATCAATTAGAAATAATATAAACTATAAAATTTTATCTTAAAACAATACAAATTTTGAAGTTGAATTAGGGTAAGACTCAAAACAAAACTTCATTTATTAAAATTACAAAAACAATCCATAATTAGTCACACTTTGCACAAATCCAAACTATATATTTTAAATAGATCAAAATCACTATTTTTTTCCCAATAGGCAAAGAGTAGGATGCCTTTAACAAACCAAATATCATCCTTGATCATCCCTTAAAATGACGTTTCTTAAATCCCCATTCAAAGGAAGGCTCACCATATTACAACTTCTACTAGATTAGCTATCAACGTAGTCTGCACTCATATTTGATTCTCTATAGCAATGGTTGAAATTGATACTAGTAAATTCGCTCCTCATAACTTCGATCTTCTCAATTCTTCTGAAGATCTCCCATGACACGTTATTGCTATCCTTAAACCTCGATAATGCTCTCTTTACCTCGACACTTCTGTTTATAGGACTGACCTTGGATGGGCAGGAGAGTGAAAAATATCAATAACATGGTCATCCCAATCTCGAACAATGCCACCGACATTGCAATTGCCCGAAGATTAGATCAAAACCACTATTTGTTTGCCCAACTTTGTGCAATAACACAACCCCAATTTTTTAAATTGCTTGCATGAATTTTAGGATATGATTATTTTTTCTTTTTGATATTATGTAATTTCAAAATAAAAAATACGGTTTTTCATAGTTGGATAAATAAATAAGATTTTTGGTGTATTTAGAAAATAAAGGAGGGGATTTGTATAAAGTGTCACTATTTGTAGATTTTTTAATATATAATTTTCATAATTGGAATATTGTTTTGAATCTAAGTTAAAAAGTTTATATTATTTTAAATTTAAAGTTTATAGTTTGTAATTTTTTTTAAAAAATTTGTATTATTTTTAGTTTATAGATTAATAATTTGTATCATTTTAATACCTTTACATATTATCTTTTATATATATCTAATAGTTGTTACTACCTTTGTTAATTAAAACATGTCGGTTACTATTCATAAACGTTTGTTTAGAATACAACAACCAACCCAATATATTTCGCGATTAAGCGGGGTCTGGCGATTCAAGATGTATGCACTATTTTCCCAAGATAGTCAAGAGAGTTTTTCCAATAGACCAAAAAATAACATAACAAAGGAACAAAATGGTAACATGTAGAATAATAAGGAAATTACAACAACAACAACATTCCCAGTTAATCCCGCCTAGGCAGGGTCTGGGGGGCCAACATGTAGAATAATAAGGAAATTAAGAGTCGGAAAAGAAACATAGATACATTATACATAGATAAAATAAACAACACACAACAATCCAGGACACTAACGTTTTTTCAGAATAATAAACTACATAAATATCATCTTTTTATACATTTGTTTTAATAAATTCATACTTAATCAATAATCACTCTATATAAGCATGAGATTATTTAAAAAGAATTATTAAAAAAGTTAATATTTTATATACAGCGTAATTTTCAACATCTAAAACATGTGTATTAGCGTATAAATAGTGAAACTTCATATGTTAATTAATGGATGGAGTATTATTTTAAGAGATTTTTACCTCAAAAAAATCTCAATGCATGTTTTTTCTTATAAAATCAGAATTTGTTTTTTTTTGTCTTTTTTTCCTGGTCGAGAAAACGAGAGTACTAGCTCTCATTATATAACATAATAAAGCGAAATCATGAGCTGCACATTAATATATAAGACGGGAGTAGCTCTTCCCCTAGTGTCTTCCTCAATCAACCTACTAGAAATCGGAGGAGGCTCCGTATCACATGAACACCAAACGGAAAATTACGGGCCCAAAAGCGAGGGAGTCGGCGACGAAGTTCACTTCCCTAAAGACATGTTGTAATTGGATTTCCCAATCCCGGCTTATTAAGCCGTACGTGACACATACGAACCAGGCTAGACATGGGGTGATTATCGTAGATCTTCCCTTGAATGAGCTTGATAGCATTGCGCGAGTCGGTCTCGGCCATGATCTTCCAAAAACCAAGGTCCCATGCCAATTTCATACCTTCCAGCACACCCCAAATTTTGGCTATAATCACAGGACCAATGTCAATCGATTTAACCACTCCGTCAATCCATTCACATCGGACGTCCCTGAGTACACCACCGGGTGTTCTCATGCCCGATTCGTCTACTAAGCCCCCGGTGTTCACCTTTACCCACCGATGACTCATTGACTCGATAGACCAATCGGGCAAGGCGGGGAGTAGCTCATCCCCTAGTCTGACTGCATGTTTTTTTGTTACTCCATCCGTTTTGTTAAAGGTGTAGCTACATAGCTCCATTAGTGTATATATATACAGACGTCTTTACTTCCCTCTCTCTCTAATTCACTTGTAACAGACATTGATGGAATAAAGGATTTTCCCCTCTCTTTTCCTCCAATTTTCTGTTCTTCATTCATCGAATCTCTTTGGTTGATTTTGATCATTTCTCAAACTTAATCCATCATCATGGTATCAGAGCTTCTCTTGCTCTTGATCGATGTTGTGTTTTGAATTCGTTCGGGTTCAGAACATTTCGATTCGATCCTCTTTTCGCAAATTCTGAAGAATTTCTAGATCCGCTTCCACGACAACTCCTACTGGTGAGAGATCTGGTGAACGACGTCGAGGAGAAGGCATCACGGCTGCTGATTTACAAAGTCCGATGTTCATACATGCATCGGATAACTCAGGGCTTGTTCTCTCCACAATCCAACTCATGGGAGACAATTACCGAAGGTGGAAGCGATCGATGCTCAAAGCACTCTCTGGTAAGAATAAGGTATGGATTCTTGATGTTTCTATTGTGCGATCTGAAGAAAACTTGATACAGTGGAACAAATGCAATGATATTGTTTGTTCTTGGATATTAAACATTGTGTCTAAGGAAATCTACAACTCCATAGATGAGTATGAGATTGCGTTTGAAATATGGAAAGATTTGGAAGAGAGTTACGGTCAGAAAAATGGACCATTGATCTACCAAATCAAGAAGCAAATCTCTGATTGTGAGCAAGGTAACTCCACTCTTACGGAGTACTTTACCCAACTCAACGGATTCTGGCAACAACTAGCGTCTGTATCTACTTCAATTGTGTGCAAGTGTGGATGATGTGTTTGTGACTTGCAGAAGCAACAAGAGGAAGTGGATCAGCAGGCAAAATTGGTGATATTTCTGATGGGGTTGAATGAGAAATACGACAATAGACGTCGTCAAATCTTGCTCACAGTACCTTTGCCTAATGTCAGTACTGCCCACTCTCTTCTCCTGCAAGATTATCTAGGCAGGAAACCTCTCAAGATGATTCAAACATCTCAAGATAGCACTGCTCTTATGGCAAACTCTAGAGAAACCAAGACTAGAAAGGATAAATGTGGTCACTGTAATGGAAACCACAAGATGGAGAGATGCTGGGAGATCATTGGCTATCCAGAGTGGCATTCAAAGAGCAAGGACAAGCCTCAGTTGGGTAAAGGTCAAGGTCAGGATCAAAAGAAGAAAGACTACAAAAAGTTTGGTGAATCAAAGGGCTCCTACAAAGCCAATGCTACTGGGTCTGCATCATCATCCTCTCAAGGACTGCTTAGCTCTTTTCAAGATTGTAAACTGTCTGCGAACCACCACCAGTTGGTGACCAATTTCATTTCATTTCTTGGCAATTCTAATGCAACTAATCATGAGTCACACCTAGAAGGTAAGCTGTGTTTACATGCTTCTAAAACTTCCAAACTCTGGATTATGGACAATGGTGCCACTGACCACATGGCTTTTGACATCACTTTATTCACAAATCTAACCCCTCTCTTCAATACCTTTATTCATCTACCTGATGGCAGTACCTCTCTTATTTCTCACAAAGGTACACTACAACTGGCCAATTTGACATTACATAATGTCTTATGCATTCCAAATTTCAAATACAATCTCTTGTCTCTTAGCAAAGTCTGCATTGAACTTGATTGCAATGTTATCTTAGAACCTGATGCTTGTCTCATCCATGACCGAGCAAAGATGAAGATAATTGCATTTGGTAATCAAAATGGAGGCCTCTACTACATGGATCCTGACATATCACCATCTTCACACACCAAGTACAGTGCAGCTGCTATCCCATACATAGATTTCAATACTTTACCAATTTTTCTACCTAAAACCAATAATTGTATCCCAAGTTCTACAACCTTGTGGCATCTTAGACTTGGGCATGCCCCTTATGTCAAACTGAAACACATTTTAGATATTCAAAATGATATTGATGTTGCCACTGATCACATATGTTTTGTATGCCCTATGGCTAAACAAACAAGAAACTCCTTTGTTTACAGCACATCTCATGCTAATTCAATCTTTCAAGTTTTACATTGTGATGTATGGGGGCCATATGAGCATCAAACACAACATGGATTTAGATACTTTCTTACCATTGTAGATGATAAAAGTCGTGGTGTGTGGGCTTTTCTTATGAAGCACAAAGATGAAGTCTCAAATCATCTCCGACCTTTTATCACTCTTGTTGAGAATCAGTTCACTGCCTCTGTCGAAACTCTTAGAAGTGACTTAGGTTCTGAATTTTTCAATACCAAAGTCGATACCTTTCTCCAATCTAAAGGTATCATACACCAAAGCTCTTGTAAAGATACCCCACAACAAAATGCCCGGGTGGAAAGAAAACACAGATACATCTTGGATATAGCCAGATCTCTTCTGATTCAATCCTCTCTACCTATATATTTATGGGGGGATTGCATTCTTACAACCACATACATAATAAACCGTCTTCCTAATCCTCTTCTCCGACAAAAATCACCTCATGAAATCCTATATGGATCCCCATCTGATTACTCTCATCTCAAAGCTTTTGGTTGCCCGTGTTACATTTCCACTGCTACAGAACCTTCAACCAAAAAGTTTCACCCACATGCTCATCCTTGCATTTTCTTGGGATACTCTTATGCTCAAAAGGGGTACAAAGTATACAATCTAAAACTTGGAAAACTGCAAATTAGCAGAGATGTGGTGTTTTTTTAACACCACATCTCTACTGTTACACACCCAAAGAACTTCTATACCTGATCAATCCATCTCTACTGTTATTGATCAGTGTTTTCCGGACTTTTCCCTATGATTATCTGTTGCCCTCTCATCCTATTGAACCCAGTGATCAGCAAGCTGCACAACCAGCTCCTGCCCCTGCAGATCTGGTTCCCAAACACCACCATCTCCTGAGACTGATCCATTGGACTTTATGGATTTTGAATCCTCTCTATCTTCTTAACCTAATGAAGTGGCAACTAGACAATCCACCAGAACCCATAACCCTCCTATATGGATGAAGGATTATGTCAGTATGGCCTCCATGATGGATATAAATGCTTTATCTGACTCTAGCAAGGTTAATCCTCTTTACCTTATCACTTCTCTTATGTGCTACTTGTCCATTTCTCCTTCTTATCATGCCTTCATAAACAATGTTGTGTCCCTTAAAGAACCTTCCTCCATTCAAGAAACTATCAAAAGTCCTGCTTGGTGTGATGCAATGCTGGTTGAATTAAATGCCTTGGAAAGGAATGATACTTGGTCACTGGTGCCCCTTCCTAAAGGGCAGTCTGTTGTCACCTATAAGTGGTTTTTCAAGTTGAAATTCAAGGCAGATGGGTCACTGGAAAGGCACAAGGGTTTTAGTCAAATTGAAGGCCTGGATTACTCAAAGACATTTGCTCTCGTTGCCAGACTTGTCACTGCTAGGACTCTACTGGCAGTTGCTGCTGCAAAGGGATGGTCAACTGTACAAATGGATGTCACCTTTGCTTTTCTGGATGGTGATCTTGAGGAGGAGGTTTTCATGTCTTTAACTCCTGAGTATGCTACTCTCAAAGCTTTTCAGAATAGTGCTAGTTCTTGTGCTCAGGATGAGTGTGGGAAATATGAGCTCAAGAACAAGATGGTGTGCAAGTTAAACAAATCCTTGTATGGATTAAAACAGGCTCCAAGACAGTGGTTCAACAAATTTGCTCAAGTCATCAAGCTAGCAGATTATATGCAATCTGAGGATGATCATGCATTGTTCACTAAAAAAAATGGAGGAGCTTTCACAGCTCTTCTAGTCTATGTGGATGACATGATCATCACTGGCAATAGCAAAGAAGAGATTGATCAACTGAAGGAGCATATGTATACTCATTTTCAGATCAAGGATCTATGACATACTAGATATTTCCTTGGTATTGAGATTGACAGAACTCAAGAAGGAATATGGCTAAATCAGAGGAAATATGTCATAGAGTTACTTGAGGAAGCTGGGATGGCGAATGCAAAACCAGTATCTACACATCTGGATGTTCACTGCATTTTGACAAGTGAAGGAGAGGTGTTTCATAAGCCAAGGTTATACAGGAAGATCATTGGGAAATTAATCTATCTTACTGTAACAAGACCAGATATTACATACTCTGTGCATATTCTGAGCCAGTTTATGCAAAGGCCATGTACAATGCACTGGCAAGCAGCTAAACACCTCTTAAGGTATATAAAGAAGGCATCAGGACAAGGAATCTTACTCTCAAGTACATCTGACTTGAAATTGAAGGGATTTTGTGATGCTGACTGGCAAGCATGCCCAATGACCAGAAAATCGCTCACTGGATATTGCTTTATATTGGAAAACTCAGTAATTTCATGGTGCATCAAGAAGCAATCCTTTGTAGCAATGTCAACTGCTGAAGCCGAGTATGGAGCCATGGCTATGACGTGTTGTGAGTTGATTTGGCTAAGTAGAGTTCTTCGAGACTTGGGTATTGAACAAACTCAAGCTATTGAACTATTTTGTGACAATCAAGCTGCCTTGCATATATCTAGAATTCTCATGTTTCACGAGAGGACTAAGCACATAGAAGTTGATTGCCACTTAGTTTGAAATCTGGTGCTGAACAGAGAAGTTGACACCAAGTACATCTTAACCAAAGAACAACCAGCTCATATATTCACCAAAGTGGTGAATCAGATCCAATACACAAAACTACTAGGCAAGCTCGGAGTTATCAATCAGTTTGCCCAACTCTGAGCTTGAGGAGGAGTGTTAAAGGTGTAGCTACATAGTGAATGTCAGTTGAGAGTTTGTTAGAGTGAAGTGAGGTACATTCGTGTATATATATACAGACGTCTTTACTTCCCTCTCTCTCTAATTCACTTGTAACAGACATTGATGGAATAAAGGATTTTCCCCTCTATTTTCCTCCATTTTTCTGTTCTTCATTCATCGAATCTCTCTGGTTGATTTTGATCATTTCTCAAACTCAATCCATCATCACGTTTCAAAATAAAAGTTGCTTGACTTTTTACCGCTTTTTAAGGAGGTAAAAACTCTATAAAATATTATTTTTTTAATCAAACTTTTTTCATAAATTGATACTTATTTAAGTATCAATTTATGAAAAAAAAATTGATTAAAAAAATAATATTTTATAAAGTTTTTTACCTCGGATAAAAAAAGTGGAAATGATTTTTATTTTGAAAAAACTTAATCCGAATTTGTTTGAACGTGAACTTACGGAGTAGTACAATTTAAATTAAGTTCATTCTATCTGATCTAGAGAAGAACCTATAGTCTACTGATCTAACCAAACTCGTCTTTTCTTGGTGAACAACGTGGTATATCACGAACCAAAACCTATTCCAGCAAACTGCAATACCGCACAAGGAAAGAGCCTTACGACTGATCCAATCTCATATTGGTGACTGGAATAAAACAGCTGCTACTGAGTCTGAGTTTGAGGACGACTTTCGCACTATTCGGCGACGCACCCATCCAAAGAATAGAAAACAAAAAACCATTGCTTGGCGCAAGCCTCCCCGGGACACGTTCAAACTGAATTTCGACGGGTCTACTCTCCCTAATGGCGAAAGCACTGCGGGTGTTGTCATTAGGGACTGGGTCGGCCACCCAATCTCTATTCAACACTTTCGACTTGGCAAACAAAAACCACTAACAGCAGAGGCCCTAGCCCTTCAATTAGGGATACAACAGGTTCGGAAACTCGGTATTAAAAAGATCCATATAGAAGGTGATAGCAAGATAATCATTGACCATTTAAATAGGAAATCGAAATGCCCATGGGAGATCGAACTAATACTTTCGGATACACAAGTTCTGCTATCGACTGTGGAAGAAGTAGTCTTCTTCCATGTTCCTCGTATGGGTAATAAAGTAGCGGATAAAGTTGCACACCTTAGCCACTCTACCCGAGAAGTCGATATTACAAATGATCCTGGTCTTCTTGACCTCATCCGCCAGGATGCCGTCGGGTAGAGCTAGCCCACCCGAATTCTTTCCTTATCAAAGAAAAAAAAAGAGTACCATTTAATAAAAAATTGTGGGGCCTCTCCACCAAACGGTCTCCCTTCGACCGTCGGATTACACGTGTTTTCATATCATACAATCAACGGCTAAAAAGCGCACCGTCATCACCCACTGAGAAACACCCAATACCCTCCCGTCCCGTCCCGTCCCGTCCTTTCGCTCTTCCCGTCTCTCCTCTCCCCTCTTCGGCAACTCTCCCGCCATCTACTTTCCCATCTCTATTGCTCTCTCCCCCTTACTCCGATGGCCGGAGCCCCAACATCGGAGCCGGAGACGTCGGAGCCCACCTATCAAGTGCAATATTGGTGCTACAACTGCGACAAGCGCGCTTCTGTCGAAACCCTAGCCGATCACCCGGAGCTTGTCTGCCGCGATTGCCGATCCGGATTCGTTGAGACCATCCCATCGCCTCCGGAATCGCCTCCCTCGGGGACTGTAGAATTCGTCGACGACCTGGCGCTTGGAAGTCAGTTTGTTCAGGTTCTCCGCCTCATCGCTCAGGTGGTGCGCGAGGAGGCCGAGCCCCCTTTGGTTCCGGAGAACCGTATCGATCCGCCGTCCGATGACGATTTCCTCCGAATCGAGCTCGACGGATGGGGGAACGGGAATGATAACTTCGCGCATGACGCCGATGAGTATGGAGAGATCAGGAACGGAGAGAGCGAGTATCAGTCTGAGAACGAGGATGAAGAGAGGCAGAACTCCGATCAAGAAGAAAGTGAGGTGGATGCGCGGAGAAGGCGTCGTGATGATCTCCGTCTTCAGCTCCGCGACTTCGCCAACCGCGCCCAGGGAGAGGAGCGGAACCGAATCCTTGACTGGGGACAAATATTGATGGGATTAGCAGACAATTCAGCCGAGATCCGCTTCGAAATGCCAGAGACTGAACAGTTTATCGGTGATCCGAGAGACTACGTCGATGCCGCCGGATACGACGCACTGTTACAGAACCTGGCGGAAACAGAAGGGACGAGAGGAGCTCCACCGGCTTCAAAATCAGCCATCGCAGCGTTGAGGACGGTGGAGATCAAATCCGAGGAGCAGAGCTACGTCTGCGTTGTGTGTAAAGACGCTGTTGGCGTTGGAGAATTTGCAAAGGAGCTGCCTTGTGGCCATGGCTACCATGCGGACTGCATTGTACCTTGGCTGGAAGCGAGAAATTCATGTCCTGTGTGTCGATTCGAGCTGGCAACCGATGATCCTGAATACGAAGAAGAGAAGCAGAAGCAGAAGAAGCGAGCGGATTCGACATCTGCAGGAGCATCATCTAGTTTAGCGGGAGGGAATCCGTAATCCTAGTTGATTTCTTCCTTCATTCGGTAAGTTCTTTCACTTTACCATTTCTTATGAAATTTGATTGTTAGTTTCAGAATATTTTGCTCCTGCAGTTTATTGTGAGCTGAAACTTGAAAGACATGCTGATTATGAGATGTATATATCAAAATGTAAATAATCTGCTTCTTAATTGAATGTCATGTATAATATTTGGTTTGTAACAAGTTTTCAGCCTTTCGTGGATCGTGATTTGCTTGGTTCCTTAGTTTTGAACTGGTTTGAGACATTGAGTTGAAGTGGTGATACCAATATGAATCCTGATTTGGTAGGATTTCAATGCGTGTGTCAACTGCCATTGAAGGAGATATTGCTGGTTACAAAGCAAGTAATTGTTTTGAAACTCGCGGTGAAGATAGGTTCATTATCATTGTTCAGTTTATCCAGCAGACACACCAACACTTAAGGCGTGTTTGGTATTGAAGAGTTATTTAATCCCTAATATGTATGAGTGCATATCATGGAGAGATTTAATTGGTGACTGGTGAGCTAGGTTAGCTAGCAGCTAGCAAGGAAATGATCTCTTACACTGTCTCTCTTATCCATAGAGCTTGAGGATATTTTATGGCAAGTCCCATAAAGCGTTTCTGATGTGAAGATTAGTGTACATAGTCTCATGATAGGTGGATTAGGCGTCGATAGTAACATGTTTATTACTATGGATACATATGTTGCAAAGTGACAAGCCCTGTGCTTGAAAAATGAAGACCTTCAAAGTTCAAACCATTCATATGTTGGACTAAAATACTGATGATGATGGTGGCATCCCCCAACTTTTCTTACCTTGACGAGCCCACTTATCAAAGATGCAAGGGGCATTGAGCATGTTCACATAGAAGAAGGTTCGAGTTAAGAATCCAATGATGTAGGGTTCATTCATGTGATACTACTGTGATAGTATGGTAAATGCAGACAGAACTTCATTTGCTTTGGACTCTTTGGTATAAAGAAGCTTTATTCAGGAGCTCCTTGGACAAAACATCCTGTCATAGACTGTGTAGGCAGAGCATTGTTGTTGAAGTGCATAATTGCATTCTAAACTCTTTTTGCTTATTCCTCTTTACTGTTGAAATTTCGAAACTTGAAGAATGAACTCGGCTGTACTGCAATGCAGTTGTTATTCTCAGCAGTTGCTGATATTCAACAGTTTCGGCCTTGGGGGCTTTGGCTGTGGAAGAAAGAAAGCAAGATCACCATTGTCGCTTTCAAGAGACATAAGCGTGTATGTATACAGCAGAGACAGATGAAGATGGAACTTAACCTTTATATTGCTGAAAGGGAGAAAGGGTGGCTGTTAATTGCTTAACCTTTGTAGTGATGTATGAATACGAGTTCGTTGTATATGTGGATGCAATGCATCAATACCATTTTCTGGAGCTCTAGGGCTGTTGAAAATATCAGTGATTTGGTAGATGTCACAGGAGGTGAAACAACTATCACTAGTAATCAAGAGCATATTTAGTTATTTACCCATCTCTGTCCTAGACTCCCCAACCGCAACTCTGGTTTCGGATGGCGGCAAAAGAGATGGGCTTTTAAGACCATTACCATATGCAGAGAGGGGATGGAATTAGTCATTAAATGTCATCTTTACTTAATGTCATCTTTACTTGCTAAACTAGTAAGGTTTGACAAAGTGGCATTTAAAAAAAAACAAAGTTGGCATGGATGATAAAATGTCAATTGAGGGAACGCCAGGTAGAAATATTCTCTCAGATGCGCCACTAATGCAAATTGACATGGATCGACAAAACTGTGGTATTATAAAATACATGAATTTCTATAGTCATAACAACTCATATATGGTTATAAATCACACAGACCTCAAGGATCAAGATAACATATTCATAAGACTACAAAAATTATCCGTGCCTGCATTCTCATCATACCAAGCATCCCACCCATTAATCATCTCAAACTGGCATAGCAAGCTGTACCCTAACAGAAGCAATGGCAATTCACCCATCAACCCAAATGAACTTGTTGGGCTCTATTGATCAATGTCAGTGATGCAGTACCTTACCATCAATGATGCCCGGAACAAAGAGATGCTCTTCATTGCGAAAAGATTAGGTGGATAACAGTGATAACAGCTACTACTTGCGCTTATACCTGCAGCGACGGATTCAAAGAGTGAAATCCATATTAGTACGAACAATTCAACTTCTTTCACAATCAAGCATTGTTAACAATAATATTTCATAGATAAAAAAATATATCAAGCTTTGGTCACATATATGTACTTCCTGATGAAAATTTGGGGATCATAACAATATAGCTGTCCGAATCATCAGCTTTAAAATGCATGAGCGGGAAGAAAGAAAAACTAGATACTTGCCTTGATTTGCTCTTGAAAGAACTCTTCTTTTTCCCCATTCCTGTCTTGAGATTTCGTTTCAATTGCTTCTCATTCATATCGGCTTGGAACAACTCTCGGGCCTCCTCTTCCCTAGGTTGTGCATGTTTTGCTTTTTTCCCCATCTGTCTTACCTTGCCAATTTTTCCTGAATCTTCTGCCCTTTGCTTGGCCTTGACTGCTTTTGCTCGGCGATAGGCTAGGTCAACAAGTGGGATTCCACCTTTATCTTTCTTTCCCTTTTGCTGTGAGCAAATAGATTTTAGTTAAAGCTTTAGTAGATGCAGCTGCAGTATAATTAATCACATGAAACATGTCAAACTTACTTGAACATCATCAGTCTCATTTTCATTGTCCAGCGTCTCCTTAGCAGCTTCCAACCTTCTACGCTTCTTTTGGGGAAGCTTTTTCTGCTCAACAGAAAGAATGCAAGAATGTTATAATCTGAGAAGCCCCTCAAAGAAAGTGCTTCGCAATCATACTTGATAGATGATACAGAGGGAGTATATACCTCTCTCTCCCGCTTTCTTTTTTCTTTCATTTTAAGGTCCTCAGCTTGCTCAGCACTTACTACATTATTCCCGGAGGCCTTTCCTTTCTCCAAGGATGACTGTCAGAGGCATTCCATGTGTCATGTTTAGTAAAATTGTTGGCAATAGATCAGCAACTTGAACACAAATAACAATATGCACAGTTTCAATACGAGTAGAAAAAATGCCATTCATATGATGAATTCATAATATTTCAGCATGTCAGAGATTATATACTTGGCTATCACAAGAGCTAGGGGCCTGCATTCTTACACAAAAATGCAAAATAACAGAAAAGCATCTATATAAAAAAAAAGCAGGTTCGAGTAAAAACAATGCCATTTCGAACAAGAGACAAGACAAATAACTTTAATAGCCAAACACATCCAATAAGCAGAGAGGAAATTTAGAAGAAGATTCAACTGAATGGTAAGAGATGAATCAGAACCCAATAATTCTGGCGCATGCCATCAAGGTCCATACAACTCTAGTTGCTTGAACAAGTAAAACTTCGGATAATAAGATAAATGACAAATCATCTAAATCCCTTAAGAGTGACAAAATTTTGATCAAATGGCTTTGTCCTGTTCAAGCATCAACATTTAAATACGAATAGGTACAATTTTATGAAGTATAATATCAACACCACTGGCTTACCTTTGTAGCTTTGGCCATCTCCCTCTTTTCTTTTTCAGTCACAAACCATGTCCTTTTGGGGCGTGAAAATATTTCATCCTTGTGCTCAATCAAGTTTTCCGCCTGGATATATCAAATCAGAAATCTTAAAGAGGGGAAGATATAATAGTTTGGCATATTCACAGATGAATTTACTGTACTCTTTTTTTTTTTGATTCGATGAATTTACTGTACTCTAACAACATAGTTTGGCATATTCACAAGCTACGTCAAAGAGAAGAACTAACCCCTCAATCAAAATAATGTGAATTTAAAACTTTGAATGAAAAATGTTTCCATAAGAAGCAAAATGCATGTATTAATAGGAGACCTTAGCTGCTTCCATCTCAGCTCTTCTCATGGCCATCTCCTCCCTTTCCTCCTGTAATATTTCTGAGACTTGATCCTCCATTTGCTCAATTAGATCTAGCCATTTATTTATTGATTGTTCTGCAACGGTCCTGCTCTTCAACTTGGAACCCGCTCGTTTGGCAATAGATTTCAACAGAGACCGGTCATTCTCTGTCAAAAATGTAACAGCATATCCTTCTCTACCAGCTCTTGCTGTACGACCCACTCGATGAACATAGCTAGTGAGATCACGAGGACATGCAAAATTTATAACTGTCTGAACACCAACAATATCAAGCCCACGCGCAGCAACATCTGTAGCTATAAGAAAATCAACTTCCTGCTTCCTAAAAATGTCCAAAGCGTCAAGACGTTGAGCTTGGGTGAGATTTCCATGAAGCTCAGCAGCCTTAAAGCCTGCTAAACCAAACAAAATCTTTAATCTATGAGCAGCCTGCTTAGTTCCACTGAAAATTATAACTTTTGATGTGAAGGTCTTTGAGCACAACGCAAGAAGAACTGCTTCCTGATGCGGTTCACGTATCCTGCGAATCCTGACTACTTCTTCAGTCAAAGTTGTTGGTCTTTTAGCTTTTGGGTCAGCTGAGAGACGAACCGGATTTGTTAGGGAGAGCTTAATAAGTTTATCAATCTCTTCAGTCATGGTAGCCGAAAAGAGCATTGTCTGCCTCCGTTTAGGACACAAGCGAACCAGCTCCTGAATCTCAGCATTAAAACCAAGCTCAAGGAGTCTATCTGCCTCGTCAAGAATTAAAACTGCAAGGCTGTCTAGATCTACAGACATTGAATTACGTATATGATCTATCATTCGGCCTGGGGTAGCCACAACAATATCTGGCATTGACCTCAGAGTTACCTCTTGCACCTGCAAGAATTATAACCACATATCTGTAGTTCTGCTAATAATGCAAAAAGCTATACCAAATTATCAAACTGATTGCAGTAAAGAAGTAACAAGAATTTCGGGTGCAAAATTTGCATAATAAACTGCAAAAAATCACTCCTGTAGATGGATGACAATGTTTACTCATGGTAACGGGTATCTTCCCCTGAATCCATGATATATGCAATTATATCAAAATGCAACTCGTGGAGATGAAAATTCGCATCTTACCTTGGTAGATAGACCTCCAACTATCAGACAACATCTGATATCAGTAAATTGAGCAAGTTTCTCTATCATACTATGCACCCTGAAAGATAGATGCAATCAATTTAGCATAAATTTCTCCAAACTAAATGCTTTCAGTGATGTTTCATTCGATACAATTACAATACTTTGCATAAAAAAAATTCAAATTTTGGCCCTTGCTACATTGCCAGAGAGTAAGGTAAACTTACTGCGCAGCTAACTCTCTGGTTGGAGTAAGAATAAGAACCCGAATAGCAGGAACTCGTTTAGGCCGAAACAACAACCTCTCCAATGTAGGTAGGGAAAATGCAGCAGTCTGTATGAAAAACACAAATGGAGGGACAGATGAACTGTCATTCCAACAAGGCACTTTCAAAGACAACAAAGCATTCTAATTTCAAAAATACTAGCAAAGTAATCTTTTTTCCTCATCGACAATCTTTTGGCTAGGTTTACTATTCTATGAGCATATGTAACTGCAGCATATATACTGCAAAGCCACTAATCACCATACCTTCCCAGAACCAGTCATTGCACTTCCACAGATATCGCGCCCAGCCAAAGCTACTGGTATACAAGCTGTCTGTAATTGAAGAACAAAATTTGAAAAACTCAAGGAAGAAAGACAAGACTGCTGTACTGACTCAGTTGAATTTAGCATAAAACTCACGAAACAAAGAGTTCAAACTTCAATTTTAGGTTAACCTGAATAGGAGTAGACTTAGTGTAACCTAATGCCTCACATGCTCGAAGCAATGGCCGCGACAGATTTAGCTCCATAAACGGCTTGCCTCTAAAATCAGCACCTTCAGACGAACCGTAAAATTCCTTCTTCTCGGCGGTTTCATTTTCTTCATCATCGTCATCGTCAGGTTTATAATCCTCCTAATTAACAACCGGCGTCAGAAATTTCCACACAGGGATCCATGAAAAAAGAAAGAGCAAAAGGGATAAAATCAATTCATACTTGTTTGTGAGGTTCTGAATCGGAATCTTCCTCGTCGCTGGGGTATGGAAGGGGCACATACCGTTGCTCGCGGACTTTGGAGATTTTCTCGTCAATAGAGGTAGTGTTGCGACGGCTGTGCTCTTCGGCAACGGATCCAGAGTAGGCGGAGAAGTCCCAGGCGGATTGCCGCTTGTTGTCCTTATCAAGGTCGGAGTCGTTATCTGAATCTTCGTTATCGGTTTCATGCTCCATCACCAGCTCTTCATCGCTCGGCGGATCGAACACGAAGCTTGAATCCATGGCCGCCGGGGAGGTAGAGAGAGCGAGGGGAGAGGGAAAGAGGGGTTTTTGCTGCAGTTTGGACGGCGAGGTTTAACGACAATAAACCAATGAGAGAGGAGTTTTAGCGCGAGCGCAACTTCGAGGCCCAAAGCTATATGGGCCTAAAGCCAATCGCCCAAAACAAACATCAAAATTGAACTTATAAATATAATACTTAAAAATAATAAAAATAAATTTTTTAAATAAAATAGATTTTAATTGTGTCAATCAGTTTTAAATATTTTGTTAATAAATTATATTTTGATATATTAAAATTATTTTTTATTAAATTTTATGTGAAGATTTTGTTTGAATTTAATTTAATAAAAAACTTCCAGCAATCATAAATTTTGATGTGAAGAATTTTTGTAAACAATCTCCATTATTAGAATCTTAATTTAATGGATCTAAATATATATACGGATATACGAATCATTGTTAACTTCTTAATCAAATCAAAATTAAGTATATTTTGAAAGAAGCACTAAAAACATCAAATAACATGCTTTAAATCAAATAAATAATTTAAATATAAAATATTGATAAGATTATTAAATTAAATATTAGGTATTAAAAAATTATGCAAAATAACTAATGGAGACTGTCCATATTTCATTAGTTGAAGTTAATTATATGACCCGGCTCTTGCATGTGAGATCTAATGGAGACTGTCCATATTTGTAAACATTTTGTACATACAAGATTATTTATGTAAATTAGAACAGGTTCCCAAGTTAGTTCCAAAACCATTTCAAAATCCGAGTCAAATAGTTAGAAATTCCGACATTGGAAAATGTTCGTCAAATTCCTTTTTTTGATTTAAATTCCAATAATACATTTTTAAATCTCCAAGTCTCATAATATTTTATTTGTCTTAAATCACTATGATATTGTATCTGTTAATCTTAAAATAATATTTTATATTTTAAATGTCACATAATATTATATAATATTTCAAATACCATTTTTTTTTAAACATTTTCATAAAATATTTCTAACTCCTTTAAAACCCCAACCATTTTCATTTATTCAAGTCATCCTTTTTAAATTATCAAACCTGCCCCCTTTCATTTTATTAAATATCAGAACCAAGCAACTCTTTCTTTAAACCTCAAAATCGAATTCAAGGAACAATTTAGGCCCAAAATACTTGTTTTCTTTTAAAACACAAATTATTGGCCCATGAAATTAGGCCCAAGACACACTCAATTCATTCTTCCATAGACCAGGTCACCAGGCTAACGTTTTTTTTAAAAAAGAAAGGCCCCAGCTGATGTGAAAGCCAAGGTGGAATAGTGGGGGCCCGAGGATGACAGGAAAAGAGAGGGAGAAGCCCTGCGTTCGACGGATGAAGAAGAGGAGGAGTGGGGAGGCTCGCCGGCGGCGGTTCTCAACTCAGACCACGAAGCCGACACCCACACACACAGAGACAGGAACGAAAAGGAGGAGGAAGGAAGAAGGCTCACCAAAGCGCGGGTTCGACGCTCGCCGGAAGCTCGGGGAGGCGTGTCGGAGATGGCTCTTCGATTGGAGTCCGCCTCGGAAGGGATGGGGAAGGTTAAAGACGGAAGCTTTTCGCAGTTTGGAATGGAAAGAAAAGGAAACGAGGCCTTACCGCTCGGAATCGGGAGAACAGAGGAAGGCAGGGACGGAGCCAAAAAGTTTTGAGCGGGGGTCACCATAGTAGTCGATAATAAGATCGAGAAAAAAATCGTAAAACACAACGTGTTCGATAGTACAAACTAGTGTCAACCTATGGTTTCGAAAATACTACAAATATATAAAACGAAAATAAGGATAAAAAATGGAAAATAAAGATATAAAACGCAATAAATAAACATTGTATTATTAACATATAATAATGTATAACTAGATATAAAAATTTTAAACTTGCGTAACTTCTTACAATATTTTCAAAATAAGTAATATAACCTATGGTTTCGAAGCTCTCGAGATGAATTATAATATGTGAATGTCAATATAAGTAAAATATTAAAGTATTATAGTACGTTGAAATAAAACTAAAGTGATTAATATTGCTGAATTTTCAAGCATTTATAACTTTTTACTCAGATGTCGGATTAAGACGTATTATATATCAAAACGAAGCTATCGACGAGGATAATACACCTAGATAATTTGTCGGATAAGGGGGGAGGGTTCACGTGACCCCCTAGGACCCCCTAGCTCCGCCTTTGGAGGAGGGTGGGAGGCGGTGGCGGTGTCGGCTGCTCCGGGAGGTACTGTTGCTGCTCTTGTCGTTGAGAGAGGTGTTGTGGGCGCTCCTACTGCTGGCTCGAGGTGGGAGAAGGAGGACAGAGAGGTGGAGCTGTTGCTGCGTTCTCGGCAAAAAACATAGGACATGAGATGAGGGCTGCTTTTCGGTGTGGTGGTCGGCAACGGTGATGGGGTGGCTGACGGTGTGGTGGTGGAGACTTGGTGGTGTAGTGGTGAGGCGGTGGTGAGGAGGTGATATAGAAGGATGGTCGATGGAATGAAGGAGCTATGAGCTCACTGTGTTCTCGACAACCAAATGGGAGGAAGGTAAGGGATGTTTGGGTTTTTTTGTTGTTTGGGTGAGTGAAAAGTGTGGTCAAAGTTCATATTTTATGGGACAAAAATTGGGGTTCCTTCGTTGTAACTCGGATAAGGCATAGGCAAGGGCTTGTCCTCGTTGCTATTCTTGGCGAGTTCAAGCAAGGGGGGAGAAAAAGGTATGTGTGTGTTGGGCTAGTTAGGAAAAGAGGGAAAGAGATAGGCAATTCAAATTCAATCTCAAATTGTGGGGGACCAAGGTTGAATTTTGGATAAGGATGAGAGAAAGAGGACGGAAGGAATTTTTAAAACCCGAATAGAATATTGTCAACGGAAGGAATTTTTGAATCCCGAGGTGAAAGACGTATTCCATCTTTAAAGTAAAAAAATTAGGCTGGAATTCGCTCTGAGAATTTCAAGTTTGATTTATTAAATTTAGGACGAGTATATTCCTTGAAATATCCGAATTAAATCCGTTTTAAATTCATTTTTTTAATTTCTTTTTCCCGAAAATTAGGATTTTAAAATCCGAGCCTTTACAAATCTAAAGGCTTCATTGATTATGTGCATCCTAATCATGCTTGTTTATTAAATGAATCCATCTATTGTTTGAAGCAATCTCTTAGACAATGGAATATAAAGTTCGACAAATGCATGAGATTCAGTCTAGGGTTTAAAATGAGCAAGTTTGATACTTGTTTGTATTTCAAAGGTGGTAATAAGAGTCATGTGTTTTATGTTCTTTTATATGTTGATGACATCTTGATGATTTCTAAGTCCATTGATGCTATTCATGACATTAAAAAGAACTTGCAAAAGCATTTTGATATGAAAGATTTAGGCATTGCTAAAAAGATTTTAGGCATGTCTATTATAAAAGATAGGAAGCATAAAAGGATGTGGCTGCATCAGTGTGATTATGTGAAAAAGGTGCTTGAAAGATTTCATATTTCTGGTGATAAGATTAACAATATTTCTTTGGGTGCTCATCTTGATCTCACTAAAATAAAAGGAAAGTTATCTGTTGCCTAGATTAACAAAATGAAATCCATACCATATGATGTTGTTGTTGGATCAATGATGTATTCTATGATTTGTATTCGTCCTGATCTTGCCTTTCCTATAAGCACTCTTAGTAGGTTTATGTCTTAGCCTGCTGAAAAGCACTAGATGTCTATGAAATATATGTTGAGATACTTACTTGGGTAAGCTAATCTGTCTTTGTTATATGTTGAGCATTCCTCTTCTTATAACTTGCATGGCTTTGTGGATGCTGATTATACTTCTAACAAGGATACCATGAAATCAATTACCTTCTATGTGTATACATGGGCATGCAATTGTGTTTCATGGAAATCCCTGCAACAACCCATTATTGCTTTATAATCCACTGAAACTAAGTACATTGCAGCTACAGAGGCCTGTAAAGAGGCTATCTTACTGCAAGGTATTCTAAAGAAGACAGAGAGAAAGCACTACACTTCAGTTTTACATATTGATAGTCAAAGTGCACTCTATCTCTGCAGAGACCCCATGTACCATGATCGTACTAAACATATTGATGTTATACCATTTTATCCGTGAGAAAGTGGAAGATAATGTCATTATTTTAAGAAAATTGATGGTAGATTTAATCTTGAAGATTTTGGTACTAAAATTATTCCTCATGAGAAGTTTATGTTCTGCAGGAACTTCCTGCACTTGAAGGATGTCACTGGGTAATCTTTGCAAACTTGGGCTGATGACGGACTGGATGAGAATCCACTTTGCTTAGGCTATGGTCTGCCTGGAGCAAGACTTAGAAAAATAAAGGGTGATTTGTAATGATATGTGTTTATTTCCCTATGTCTTGCCTTTATATGTGTTGCTATTGTTATGTGCTTGTATCATGTATGTGTATGTAATGAGTATACATATAACATATATATTATATACTAAGGTATACATGGATG
This sequence comes from Persicaria tinctoria, assembly GCA_037127255.1. Lineage (NCBI taxonomy): Eukaryota > Viridiplantae > Streptophyta > Magnoliopsida > Caryophyllales > Polygonaceae > Persicaria > Persicaria tinctoria. Next base: position 7,026,169 of record JBANSL010000020.1, read on the forward strand.
CACGGTTGTAGTTAAGCTTGACTGAGTAGTATTGAGTCGAGAAATCAACTTGATCCTCTAATAGGTTTAATGGACACTAGTGGAGTATAGTGTATAACCTATAGTATAGTATATATGTATAATATGTATGATATTGTGGGAGGAAGATAATCTGTGTGGGCTTAAGGCCCAAACCGAGCCCAAATCTCTAGAGAAAGGAGTTGAGCTAAGTAGTCCATGTCTCTGGTTAAGTGATGCGTTGCGTTTTACCCTTGGTATCTCATGAGATCTGTGACCTACTGACCTAGATATATAAGCTCTCTTAAGCTCCTTGCTTCGGTAGATTCAACTCTCTCTCTCTCTCTCTCCCTCTCTCTATCTCTCCTCCGTCTCCTCAAACACGCTCTCATGGTTTTTGGGTTTCTAGGGTTTGCTTTCATTCATTTGGTTCCCTTTCCCGGCGGTGTTGAGACGAAGAAGGTGGTTGGTCTCGGAGATGTCTTGGCGGTGGCGCAACAAAAATTTTGGCTTGGGTGGCTGCTTCCTCCGCGTTTGGAGATGTAGGGTTTGGAGAGTTGAAGCGTTCTTCGATCTCCGGTTATCCCACACATGGGGATCTTCTTCTTCCCTTATCTCTGATTCACATGCATGCTAGATCTAGGGTTCTTCTTTGTATTTGTTGCGTGATTGTACCCTCTGTGAACGATTACTTAGTGGATTCGATTGATTCTTGAGGCCTCCGGGACGTAGGCAATTTTTGCCGAACCTCATAAAACTCTGGTGTTCGTTCTTACATGCTTATTGTGTTTCTCGCTTCGATATCATTCGCTTCCGCTCAAATCGTTTTCATCATCTTTCGAATCTCGGTTTTAACTAGACTTGTCAAAACACAACCCGACCCGGTGACCCGACCCGACCGACCGAAATTTTTTGGGTCAAGACCCGGAAATTTTGACCCGGGAATTTTTTTCGACTCGAACCCGAAAATCCAGAAATTTTTCGGGTAATCTGGGTTTGGACCCGGTGACCCGATTGACCCGGTAATTTTGACCCGATTTAACCGATTGACCCGGTGACCCGGTTGATTTATAATTAAATATAATTAAATTTTTTTATATTTAATTAAAATTTATCGCAAAATTATCAAATTATGATTTTTTTAATTTAAAAAAGAAAAAATTGACAAACCCGAAATCGACCCGAACCCGCCCGAAACCTGATCAAACCCGGGTTCTAGTCAACCCGAAACCCGTTTTACCCGAGACCCGGAGTGACCCGAACCCGAACCCGATCGGAATGACCTGTTTGACATATCTAGTTTTAACACATCCATTCCCAAATTTGTAGCTCATTTTATTCCAATCAAAATACTAGGTAATCCTCCATTCCCAACTTTGTAGCTCATTGTTATTATTGTTTTTATATATAATAATAATAATAATAATAATAATAATAATATATTACAAGAAATTAGTGGGTCGTCGGGATACTATCTGGGCACTCACTCCTTTAGTGATAACGAAGCTAAGTCTAATAAAAATATAAGTTGCAGCACGAGCCCCAACATCCTGAGATACTGAGAATTTCTGAATCCGCTTCAGCAAGGCAACAACATCTTTATTCATCTCCCCCAACGAAGAGAAAGAGAAGGGTAGGAAACCATAACCCGCTGCCGTGCACAAATCACGATACTTATACAAATCACGATATTATTATATAATAATATAATAAAAATTATTATATTATATTTTTATTTTAAATAATAATAATATAATTCTATTAATATTATTACTTTTATTACTATTTTATTTATTAATATTATTATTATTATTATTACTGTTATTATTATAACTAGTACAATTCCCGCGCCATGGCGCGGTTTTTTAAAACTAAAACATTAATAATATATATAAATATATTATAAAATACTAATAAAAGTTAAGATAAAAAAAACTTTACCATAAATGTATCTTATAATTCCGAAATAATTTTTTTTATATCTCGTCTAAAGTATAATACATAAGTGTAGATATTTTAAATCAACCAGTAATAATAATATCAATGTCATTGTAACTTTTTTAGAAATTTTGAAATCTGAATCATGCATTTAAATGTGATGTGTCACAACTAATAATTATATTCAATGTTTTGAATTAAGCTCAATAGTTAGTACATAAATGTGAGTTAAGCCTAATGGTTATATTAGATTGAATTCAATGTTTTGAATTAAGCCCAATTGTTAGTAAATATGTTAAGAATAAAAGAGAATGGAGGATTAAAAAAAATTAATGGAAAAAAAAAGAGAAAAGGAGAAATAAAAAAATCAAGGAAAAAAACATAATTGGTCAATAATCCTAAAACTCCTCTAAGATTGACACGTAAGCAAAGTCTTCTAAATTAAGGTTATATATAGATTGTTAGTAAATATGTTAAGAATAAAAGAGAATGGAGGATTAAAAAAAATTAATGGAAAAAAAAGAGAAAAGGAGAAATAAAAAAATCAAGGAAAAAAACATAATTGGTCAATAATCCTAAAACTCCTCTAAGATTGACACGTAAGCAAAGTCTTCTAAATTAAGGTTATATATAGATTATAGAAACGACTTACACAAAGTTAGATGGGAGCCTCGTAACAAATTGAGCTCCAACACCTTTTTGAATAGTAAAACTAACTCTATGAAATATGAAATCACCATTAACGGATGACGACCCGTGGCTTCTCATAACCAACTGAACCCGTTTTAAAAAACCAATAGCACCGACTCCCAATTCACCAAATATGGAGAACGCAAAAGCCATGAAGCCATACCCTTTAAGAGCACAAACATCAGCGTACTTCTTCTTCTTTCTTTCAGTGGCTTGAGAGACCGCCTTGCCAAGTACAAATGAGTCATTGGCTCTAGTCGTGAACGGTGAAGCCCCGACCACATCGATACAAGTGTCTCTCCCCTTGTCCCACCCATAAACAAGCAGATCACCCAGCCTCAGCTCAACACCGTCATCACTGCTCATACCTGTATGAGCTTCCTTCTGAATTGCAATGCCCGCTTTATAACAAATGTCTGCCAAAACATCTCGAACCATGTTATGTTGGTGCTTAGACCCGATGCCTCGACTGCAATGTAAAGCATGGTCTCCAAATGGGTCCATCCTGTCAAGCTCAGAACTAGGACAAGTCGAATAGCCACTAAACCAGTATGAATACTTGTCACACTTTGATTAGAATTGCTTTTAGAATTCAGAAGGGTTGCGGAGTTCAGCTGGTTAGCCGGCTCCCATCCAATTTCATATAAAAACTTTTGATAATAATAATAATAATAAAGTACAAGCTATGCTACACCGAAACTACAAGCTATCATAATCAACGACCAGCCAGCCAAACGGACGATGCTCATAGAGAACTCTGGGGATCAGTAGTGGACACCTCAACTTGGACTCTAAGCATAATCAACAGTCATCGATCGCATTTCCACGACGTCTACTAGAAGGAGAAACCAACCACCGTTCACATGAAACCTGTATATCAGCAAGAAAAGCACAATACACTAACCCGCAGACCAAAACTCTAGCCAAACCATTGCCATAACAAATCCCAAAAACCCATCTCACACCCTCAAGGACGATAACAGGATCGTAAGAGGCTACTACAAGGATAAACCAAAATAGAGGAAACGTATAAGACGGGACAAGAATAAAAACAACAACAATAAACAGGCTAAGAGGTCGGAAAACGATTAGCAAAATAACTCATCAGACTAACAAACCAATTATTTTTTCCCTTTTTTGTCCTTCAGAAGGGTTAGTGGGCAACACAACGATGAAGACTTGAAGCCGCCGAGAGGCGGAAACAACAATAGAACCAAAGTTGTAGCTGGTGAAGTCGAAAACATGGTGGAAGCATCGAATTCGGGTGGTGGAGGACCGACGACAGTAACAGATCGGAACGGCAGCGCCCATAACAGGCGGAAGAGAGGCGACTCAAACCGGCGAAGGTGGAACACGAAGCAGACGGTGGTCTGCGCATGCAAGAGGTCAATAAAGGTGGTGAAGTGGGAATCCAAAGGCTCCAATCGTAAAGCGAGATTCACAATCCGAACCGTTGAAAACGGTGCCCGGTGAGGGTGAGGCGGTGACGTGGAAGACAAAGCCTTGACGACGGCAAACACAACACAAAAGAGAGACAAACCCCCGACTAAAGGGCCGAGAGAGGTCCAGGGGTCAAAGACGATGGTTGAGTCGGCTAGAATGGAGGAAGAGGCAGTCTTCGGTGGAAGGTAAGGCGACGGTGTAGCGCCGGAAGTCTGTTGGACGAGGCTAATTAAGAAGCAGACAAAGGTTGGAATCAGTGGTTACTGGCCGGAGCAGTCCTCGGGAGGATGCAGGAAGAGGTGGTGAGGAGGCCATGACTGCGGCCAAACTTAGGGAGGAAGGACCCGACGGCGGCTCTACTCAAAAGAGAGCGTTTAGGTCATCCATTGGTACTTCACTCCAATTTTTTTAAACGATTCAGGATATAAGGGTTCGTTTGGTTAGCAACTGAAAAACTCAGGAAGTAGATGAAATATATGTGTTTGGTTGGAGTTTTAGTCACAGGAAAAACCTAGGAAGTTAAATTCCCAGGAATTTAAATTCCTCTATTTCAAGAGAATTTAACTTACCTACTTCCCCCTATCTAAGTTCCAATTCCACTTTTTATAAAAAGAAATTTTCAATTTCTCTATTTTAATTCCTACCATTTAAAATCCAACCAAACATATTTTTTCAAGGGGTGTTTTGCAAAATAGCCACGAAAATGGGCTTATTTTGCGAAATAGCCACCTTTTGGGACATTTTTACGAAATAGCCACTGGCCTCTCGCCGCCCCATCTCGCTCTCTCGATCTCTCCGGACGCTCACTCTCGCTCGCTCGCCCTCTCGCCCTCGCCGTCGCTCGCCGCTCGCCGCCGTCGCTCGCCGTGGTAATTGATTGTTCTTCCTTCGCTCATCATTCTCCCTCCCTCCGATTGTTCTTCCAGATCTGAATGTTCTTCCATATCTCGTCGTTCTCCCTCCCTCCCTCCGATTGTTCTTCCTGTGCAATAATTGGTTGGGGTAGTTGATTGTTCTTCCAGATCTAATTGATTTGGCAAATAAATTGAGCCGCCGGAGCGAGGCCGAGCGAGCCGCCAGATCTAATTGGACTGGAGGTTTTCCGATGTCGGCAAGGCGAGGGAGCGGCGACGTGGAGGCGGCAAGGCGAGGGAGCGACGACGTGGAGGCGGAGGCCGGAGCGAGGGGGCGAGGCCGGAGCTGTGGTTTCTCTCCTCCAATGGCGGCTCCAAGATTTCACACAGAAGAAGTGGACGCAGGGAAGAAGAAATTTTTATGAAATTACAAAAATCACCCTATAAATATGAGAAATTAAAAAAACTATCTATATTTTATTATGTGATCCATAATCTATATTTTTATTTTTATTTTTGCACAACACACTATTATATTTACACAATTTATGGTTATATTTGCAAGATAAAATGTTAAAAAAAAAATAAAAAAATCTAGACCTGCTTCAATTTATTCTGAATCACTTACCGTTTATTGAGAAAGTATAAAATTATATTGAGATAAAATAAGATAATGTTGACTATAAATTCACAAGTCTCGATTGTTGTGCAAAAATAACATATAGTTGAACAAAAATAAGATGATGTTGAGCAAAATTTCACCAATCCATCATGTTGTGCAATTATTGTCTATTGATGAGCAAAAAATAAGACCATGTTGTGCAAAAATAAGAGCATGTTGAACAATAATTTATTGAGAAAGTATTAAAATATATTGAGATAAAATAAGATCATGGTGAGTATAAATTCACAAGTCTCGATTGTCGTGTGCAACTCTTAAAACAGAGTCGTGCAACTCTTACAACAGAGTCGTGCAACTCTTAAATCAGAGTCGTGCAAATCTTGCAAGAGAGTCGTGCAACTCTTAAAACAAGAGTCGTGCAATTCTTACACCAAGAGTCGTGCAACTCTGAAACAGAGTCGTGCAACTCTTAAAACAGAGTCGTGCAACTTTTAAAACAGAGTCGTGCAAAAATAACATATAGTTGAACAAAAATAAGAGCATGTTGAGACACAATTTCACAAGTCTCGAATGTTGTGCAAAAATAAAGTATTGATGAGCAAAAATAAGAGCATGTTGAGCAATAATTTATTGAGAAAGTATGAAATTATATTGAGATAAAATAAGATCATGTTGAGAATAAATTCACAAGTCTCGATTGTTGTGCAAAAAATAACAAATAGTTGAGCAAAAATAAGATGATGTTGAGCAAAAATAAGAGCAATAATTTTTTTTTAACATTTTATCGTGCAAAATGTTATATTTGCACAACATTTTATTATTATTATTATTATTTATATTCGGACGATGGCGATCGATTTCGAGATTCGAAATTGGAGACATGAATCGATTTCGAGATCTTTTTACTTTCTCATATTCATTAATAACATATTTTATAGTTTTTTTTTACTTTCTCATATTCATAGGGTGATTTTTATAATAAAATATAGATGTTATTTATAATTTCCATATTTATAGGGTCAGTTTTGTAATTTAACAAAAACTTCATCTTCTATCTTGAGAAATTGCCGAACACAGCGTTCGGAGGAGATCTAGCTCCGGTCATCGACTCGCTCGCTCGCGCCGCCGCCTCCCTCGACCTCGCTCGGACCGCCGCCTCGCTCGACCTCGCTCGGACTCGCTCGCTCGAGCCACTTCAGATCTGGACTCGCTCGCTTGAGCCACTTCAGATCTGGATGAAGACGATCGGAGGAAGACCAACACACCGCAATCCTCGATCGGAGTTGAAGAGACAGCGGAGGAACGATCCGGAATCTCGCCGATTGAGGAATCTCGCCGGATCTCGTCGGATCTGTCAAATTCGCACCGGATCTCGCCGAATCTCGCCGGATGAGGAAGAGAGACGCCGCACTGTCTAGCTTCGCCGCCATAGATCGAGACCTCCAATCCGGCGCAATCTCGGATCTGTCGAAGATGGAACTCCAATTCGGACGCCGCACTGTCTCGAAAAATCTGGAAAGAGAGGAGAGGAGGCGAGAAATTAATCTGGAAAGAGAGGGGAGGAGCGAGATATTAGAGTTATATAGTGGGCATTTTGCAAAATTGTCCAAACACGCGACCATTTCGCAAAAACGTCCAAATAATGTGCCTATTTCGCAAATTTTTTCTTTTTTCAATTCCCGAAAAGTGCAATACGTGGAAATTGAATTCCCGGGAAGTAACTTCATGGGAATTGTTCTTCCCGTGTTAAACCAAACGAACCCTAAAATCCTGCTTGATGATCTATAATAATTAACATAAATAATTGGAAAAAAAAATTATTTTGTAGTATGATGTATCATTGTATCTGGTCCATCTGGATGGTCCTCATATGACACAAGTTCTTTCTCAACATCTTAATATAGTGCAAATAAACATCGTATTAAACTAATTAATGGCCCAATCAGAAGAGATCAAGACTCTCCCTGTACGATCATCCATCAAATTAAATAGGAAAGATTCATCCTATGGTTAGTACTTTTGATAATATTCGATCAATTTAAACATTGGTTTGTGAAAGCTAATAAAGTTGCTGATTACTAGGAAAGGTATCAATTGTAACCGACTTACGGATCCTATTAATAGAGAATTATACTCCATCATCTTTAAGAATGATCTTGACAGTATGCTACGGGTCTTGTAGCATCTACCAAATATTTGTAGTGTAAATAAACAAAAAAAAAAAAAGGAAATCGCAAGTCACAAATTCACAATCATCGTAAGAGTAGGGTCCGTTTTATTTTATTATAAAGTTCCACAATTCAAATTACATATATCACAAATCGGTAATTAATAGATGTAAATTCAAGGAAATGAAAGCACACATACAAACATTTCACAGGGGAAAAAAAGGATAACGCCACAAAGTTCATCTCAGACCGTATTTTTTTTTTTTTTTTGAAAAACCTTATATAAAGTGGCGAAGCCAGACCGTTACATAGGGGTGGGCGAGATTTAGGCTAAAAATTAAGTAATAATAAAACGAGTTTTGCTAAACTTTAAATAAATTTAATTGTGAAGGGTTATGTAAAAAAAATTCCAAGATTTATCCATATTATTAGAAGTGGTCGAATAAAATTTATAATTAGTTAAAAAAAAATCAAGGAAACCCCCAATGACTAAAATAGAATTCAAACAATATTAATTGAAATTAATTATTCTCAATTTAAAAAAATATTTGAACTTATATATAAAAAGATAGTTAAAAATAAGTGAAGAAAATGTAAAAAGTGGGAATTGAACCTTGTGATCTAGATAAAGAGGAAAAAGTTACTTATTTATACTTTACCAACTAGGCAAGGTAAACTTTATAATCTATTTTCATTTCTAAATTAATTTAGACCTTTTTTTTTTTTATTTTTTTATTTTTTATATATTTAACCTTTCGTATTTTTTTCCGGGATTGGGGTACGAGCCCACCCCTAAATCCGCCGGTGCTTCTATATGCATACCCCTTGCAACCCATTGACAAAATCTGTGACTTAGGTCTCCATCTATGGCTACGGTCTCTCTCGGCTCGGTTCTCCAGCCTCGCAACTACCTCTTGGTGGCTTAGGTGTACTGCATCTTCTCCTGCTGTTCTTTTTTGCCTTTCCGTCGTGGTCTCTATTGTTGCTTTTGATTTTTGTTGCTCGGGTCCTCCCTTTCTTCTCGTGTTCTGCCTGCCTCGCTTGTTCTGGTTGTTTTCCCACCGTCGATCCGTTGTTGGTGGTGTCTGCCTTGGTGGTGTCTGCCCTGTCGTAGTCGGACTCGCTTGGTCGTTGTTTCGCAGCTTCGAGAGTTTCCCTGTTGGGTACGATGCTTTCCTTCTTCTTTATGTTTTGATTTAGGGGTGTATCGGTGGCAGATTGGTTTGATTTCTAGTGCTTGGTTGAGGTGGTGTGGTTCGGGGGATGGAAGGGTGTGGTTTTGGGTTGCAATTTTCTATTGCTTTTGTGTTCTTGGGGCGGTTTGGTGGGTGGGTTGTGGCGTTGGTTTGTGATGTTGTTGACTACCTCGGTTTCTTCGGATGATTCGCATTTGACCAAGACTTGGGCTTTCGTTGCTTTATTTGAGCTCCTTGTCGTTTGTGTTTCACACCTTTCGGTGTTGTTGCTGCTCTGCTAGTCAGCCCTTTTCTCATTCAAGTTTGAAAGCTTCCGCCTCTTGTGTTGGCTTCTCATCTGGTTTATTTTATTGTTTGTTTTGCTTTTGTCTAGATTTCGGTTGTATCCGAATTTTATTTGTGTTTTTCCCCTTCTGTCATTTTATTCTGTTGGTTCTGGTTGTACCCGATGGTTAGTCCATCCACCGGCTTGTCCGGTCTCTCGTTTTCTCTAGGCTTGTCTAGAGTAGCGAATTCTTATCTTGCTTCAAAAAAAAAAACTATTTTTTTATTAAAATAAATTAAGGTAGATATTATCTACCTATCTATCTGTTATTCTATTTCTTTTCTATTAATACCACAATTAAAGTTAATTTTTTAAATTAGCTATCTCTTTTCTTATTGATCGGTTTTATTGTCGAGATTTTTGAATATATGTTTTCTATTTTAAGTTTATTATATGTAAATGCCGAATATATTTTATACATTATATTATTATTATTTTATTTAAATATATTATTATTTTATTAAAATTGGAGAAAACTCGTCCTCGAGCACAAATTCGATTTTAAAGCCATTCCGGCATCGTGTTAATAGATTAGATTTTGACAGATTTTGTTATGGTCTTGATGAATTTAATTAAATTCCAAAAATGATTTCAAAAGTCGACCTAAATCTCGATAGAGTTAGAATTAACGGGTTTCGAATTTAAATGTCGGGTATATTCTTTTAGCATTTTATGTCTTGGGGACCACATATATATTCCTTTCTTTTCCTTTTTCTTCCTTCTCTCTTGCTTGCCATTGAGAAAGATTGCTCTATTATTCAATCAACCTTGTCATAAGCCTTTCTTCATGTCTAACTTTACTGCTAACCATCCTTCTCAACCTTTTCTATTATGCAATCAACCCAATGATAGGGTTGATTGGGATTTCCTCTTCCAAGTTATGAAAAAATTCGGTTTTTGCTCAAGATTCATATCTTGGGTTGAAGAATGTGTGAAAACCGTCACCTTTTCCGTTCTTGTTAACGATGGACCAACGGATGTTTTCAAACCAGAGAAGGGACTTAGACAAGGCGATCCAATTTCCTCGCTCCTTTTTGTTATTGGAGCTGAAATACTTGCAAGGAAACTACAAATGACAAGTAATGAATCAAGAAAAACGATAGGTTTTGAGATGACTAAATCGGGAACTAGAGTGTCATTTCTTTCCTTTGCAGACGATATCATGATATTTGTCAAAACAAGCTCAGAATCTTGCACCCAAGTGAAACAAATAATTGATGAATATTGTAGCATATCGGGACAAAAAGTAAATTTTCACAAATCAGCTTTTCAAGTAACTTCAGGGGTAACGAACCAACAGAAACAGAATATTCAAAATATACTTCAAATCACCAACCACTGCACTTGAAAAATACTTAAGATGCCCTATTATAAATGGAAAAGTAAACAGGAATACTTTTGAAGACACTATGGAAAGGACAAAATCTCAACTGACAAAATGGAAGGCAAACTCACTTTCCCAACAGGGTAGAGTTGTTCTGATTAAAACAAATCTTGCGACTAAACCTTACTATGTGATGCAAAATTTTGGACTACCAACAGACACGCATAAAGAACTAGACAAAATTAATAGATCTTTCTTTTGGAATAAAGACATGAACTATAAGCCATTGATAGGATGGGATAAAATATGCAAACCAAAGAAATATGGTGGTTTAGGACTAAGCAAATCCAAAGACATGAATAAAGCACTTCAAATGAATCTATTGTGGAAAATCTTGGTTGAACCGAATAATATTTGGGTTAGAATAATTAAAGAAAAATACATGAAAGATTCAACATTATGGGAATATGGAAAAAAGAAAACAGACATCTTGGCAATGGAAGAAACTAATGGAAATTAAAAATGAATTATGTGAAGGGTTGATTTGGCAAGTAGGGAATGAGAAGACAATCAAATTTTGGAAAGATAAGTGGATTGTAGGAGAGAAACTACTTGGAAAAAGTATTTTGAACAACCCAATTAATGAACAAGAGAAGATGGAGCAATACATAGGGCCTGATAAAAAATGGAAAGTTGAAGAATTAAGAAAGATACTTCCGCACAACATCATAAGCAAAATTCTAAATATACAAATTCTGATGAATGAAATTGAAGATAGATTGTACTGGAAAGCCAGCTGCAACGGTTGGTTCTCTACCTCAACTGCCCTAGAAATGGTAACAGGACATGACAAACTCCCCGAAGGCGAACTGGCATGGATTTGGGAGATGGATTGCTTCCTGAAAGTTGAAAATTTTCTATGGAAACTAGTGATGAATGGAATCCCAACGAAGAAACGACTAGCTGAAAAGGGTGTGGCATTGCCTCTCTCATGTATTTTTTGTAAGCATTTGGTTGAAGACGAGGAACACTTGTTTACAAAGTGCACCCATTCTCTTGATCTGATTGGTAAGATTGATCGAAACATTGAAACAAAAATTCAAAGGGTGGACACGACCAATAAAAATTTGAAACAAGCGGTAATGGAAATATTTTCCAGTCTCACTAAACCCTAAACAACCTCGTTATCGTTAATTTGGTAGAGTTTATGGACAATAAAGAATAAAGTAGTATTCGATGATCAAAATTATACGAACAATCAACAACATGAAGGATACATAAGACTCCAACTACAAAATTGGAACCAATCAAAGACACTCCATTGGGAAGAAGTTGAAAAAATGAAACCTGTAAGTGTGCCCCAACAAAGGAAGAAAAAGAATCTTCGTTGGAAGAAACCCGCAGAGGGAGCCTAGAACAATTTTGATGGGTCAAAACTATCCACATGAGATGTTGCAGCGGGTTTTGCCATTCGAGACCACAATGGTAGTGTCCGGGCTTGCAACGCCTTGTTGTGTGGTTATGTTTCTACTTTGCAGGATGAAGCTTTGGCTCTTCGGTTGGGACTGTCTGCTACTTTAGAGTTAGGGATCTCGAAGATTGAAGTGGAAGGGGATAGTCTTTCGGTTATCAACTCAATCAAAGAGAATTTGACGTGTCCTTGGGAGATTGATTTGGTGATCGCCGACGCTCTTCTTTTGCTCCAATCCTTTGATTTCTCATCTGTCACCCATGTTTTCCAGGAAGTCAACCAGGTGGCGGACAAAACAGCTCATCTTTGCCTGCGACAGATTCAAGGGTCGTTTGCTTCTCATCCAGAGCTTCTAGCTCTCGTCCGTAAGAACGCTATTGGGAGGTGGATCAGTAGGGTCTGACACCACCCAAAATCTTGCTTTGTATCAAAAAAAAATTCCTCTATTATGCAATTTTGCCCAACTCTCACAAAGGACACCCAATTTTCCCACCATCTCTCTTGCAATTCCAATCCACAAAGACAGCTCACCCTTGTCCTTCTTCACCCTCATTACTTTTCCATAAAAACCTCCCTAAGGCCAGCTCCTGGCCAGGTCAAGAATGACACTACAACAAAATTGGGAACAATGAAGGCTACCAAGAATCCTATTACTCAAACCAATGAATGAGCTAATTTTTCTACTCCCCTTGTGGAGAATTTCTTAATGAATGTGTAGCTCTTACGAGCTAGATTCTTAGCTTACTACTTCTCCGCAAAACTATATAAATTGTGTGCAGGGGCATATAGCATTATAGGGCACTACACATTACAATATTAATCTTCTAATAACTTAATTGCTCTAAATTGTGTAGAAATGCAATGTTTTTGACCAGGTCCAACGACTATAGATGTCATGAAACGACGTCTTCAAAGCAACGGTAACTATTCGAAAAAGTGAAGATTAACCACTTATGGCCAAGCAAATGCCAACTAAGGCTGGAAAATCGTCACTTACGGCCACCGGAAATCACCACTTACGGCCAATGAATTGCCAATTGCGGCCTGTAGCCACTTACGGCCAACGATAGCCACTCGAGGCCAAAACAACCGCTCAAGGCCAATAAGTTGCCAATTACGGCCAATGAATCGATCATCGATTATTCGGGCTTCCTTCATCATTGAGACATGATGAGGAAACCCGAGGGGCAATTGTAAGAGGGAAAATCCCGAAATCATGATGCATGGGTGGTTCTGTATTTATCAATTACCGCTTATTCTATTGTGATGACCCACATAAATGCCTCGACCGTTTCCTATATTTAATGTCTCAGCCGACATCAATACGATAACTGTTTCTTTTATTAAATATCAAAACTGTTTCAATTCCTTGAATTAAATGTCTTGGCCGTTTCATTTATGCTCGACTAATATAAATACGAGAAGAAAATTCTTTCTAAAGGGGAAGGACTGACTTGAGCGTCGGAGGGTCCTCTAGGGGAGACAAGCCCCGCCCCGACCTCGTTTTTTCTTGTTTGACAGGTTACGGTTCGGGTGGAGTCGATGGTCAAGATCGATCCCCTTCAACCACTATGATGCAGATTTTATACATCACAGTCATGTTATAGATCAAATTGATATAAATATATATGTTGTCATGGTTCCATTACATATTTTATATCACATGTTTCATTACGTCGTAGGGGGATCAAAGAATATATATATCCAATAGTAAAAAATGTTCACCGATACTTGGTAGGTTTTATAAAAATATTATTTTTGACCGAATTTTTAAAAAATATTGTTATGAAATTTCAACTTTTGAATAAAAAATTCAAAAGGAACAATTAGGAAAATAAATAAATAAAAGAGGTAATTGGTGAAATGTCCAAAAAAGTTGTCCTAATTAGTGAAATGTCCACATTTTGGGACAAATTGATGGAGTGTCCATCTTGTCAATAGCAATTTTATCATCTTGCCTACTACCTCACTCTTTTTTTTTTCTTTTCATTTCTATTTTTTTTTTAAAAAAATTTTTGTCGTGCAAAAATAAGAGTTTGTTGTGCACGTGCAAAAATAACAGTACGTTAAGCAAATATGACCCAAGTTTTTTTTTTTTACATTTTGTCGTGCAAAAATAAGAGCATGTTGTACATGTGCAAATATAACCCTATGTTGAGCAAATATGTCCCAAGTCTAGTTTTTTTTTTAAAGATTTTGTCGTGCAAATATAATAGTACGTTGTGCAAATATAACCGTAAGTTGTGCAAATATGACCCTAGTCTATTTTTTTTTATTTTTTAAAAATATTTTGTCGTGCAAATATAAGAGTACGTTGTGCAAACCGTAACTTGTGCAAACATGACCCAAGTCTAGTTTATTTTTATTTTATATTTTTAACATTTTGTCGTGCAAATATAAGAGTACGTTGTGCAAATATAACCGTAAGTTGTGCAAACATGACCCAAGTCTAGTTTTTTTTTTAAAACATTTTTTCGTGCAAATATAAGAGTACATTGTGCAAATATAACCGTAAGTTGTGCAAATATGACCCAAGTCTAGTTTTTTTATTTTTTACATTTTGTCGTGCAAATATAATAGTAAGTTGTGCACATATAACAATTTGTTGTGCAGATATAACTTTATGTTGTGTAAATGTAAAAATAAAAATATAGTGCATGTGAATCACATAATAAAATACAGATAGTTTTTTTAATTATCATATTTATGGGGTAATTTTTGTAATTTAACAAAAATTATCATCTTCAACCTTTCTCTATGTAAAATTGATGAACAGCCGCCCGGAGGAGAACCGCCTGCTCGCTCCGCCTCGCCGCCTCGCTCTGCCTCGCCCCGCCTCGCTCATATCTGAACATCGCTCGCTCCACCTCGGCTCAGATATGAGATCCGGCCTCGCTCGACCTCGCTCGCTTCACCAATTCAACCAGATCTGGAAACTGAGAGCACGCATCCATGGCGAGGTCCAATTGCGCCTCCGATCTAATTCCAGGAGCAACAGGAGGAGTCCAATTGCAGGATTCCAAGAGGTGCAGTCCAATTGCAGCGCCTCCGATCTGAGATCTCGGATTCCAGAAGGTGCAGTCCAATTGGACTCAAATGGAGGAAGATGGACGGAGAAGTCGAATTCAGGAATCACCGGAGATGGGGGAAGATGGACGGAGATGCAAATCCAATTTGGGAGTGTGCTAATTAGGATCAAATTAGGGTATAAATAATGGACATTTGGCTAATTTGTCCACAAACTTGGACAATTCACCAATTGAGCCAAAAAAAGTGCTTGTTGGGCAAATTTTTTTTTTTCAAAAACATTCATATAAAACTAAAAACATACCTTGGAAGAAGAAGTAACTAAATAAATGAAAAATATTGTTATGAAATTTCAACTTTTGAATAAAAATTCAAAAGCAAAAATTAAAAAAAAACATATATAAAACTAAAAACATATCTTAGAAGAAGCACTTGAATAAATAAAGGGTGGATCATTTTAGAGAGCCGTGACCTAGCCTCATCCCGCCGCCACCCCTCATTTGCCTCCGCCAGGCTCACCGGAGTTCCGACTCCTTCCCTAGCCTTCATTGTTGCACCGCTTCCTTGGCCGCTCACCTTCTCGGGTTGTTTCTCCGACGACGTTTTTGGGTTGGTGGCGTGTCGTCCTCTGTCCAGCCAATGTTGCCTTTTCCCTCCGCCGTTTCGGTCTTTCGGTTGCTACGGTTGGGACTGACCTCTGCTTGGGCTCTCCTCCGCACCTGGCTCTGCCCATCGCTGGTGCCTTGGCCCTCCGCCATCCATTCACCCCTCCTTAGTCACCATGGATCCATTCACCCCTCCTTAGACACTAACAATGGACCACCCTCCGTCCATTGTTAGTGTTGTTTGAACGCTAACCTTATTTACAAAACCGACTGGTTTGTTGGTGCACCCACCCGCAACTTGTTTTTGGGACTTTCTCCATTCTTTTCTTCTGGCTCTATGCTTTTGTATCGTTGTTTCAATTTCTCCGCTTTGTCCCGTCTTAGTCGCCTCTTCTTTGGCTACTTAGTAGTCTATCACGATCTTGTTATCGTCCTTAAGGGATTGAGACGGGTTGGGGGTTTTTATTGGGCAATGGTTTGGCTTGGAGTTGGTTTTTCAGTCTGGTGTGTTGTGCTATTCTTGTTGTGATGCAGGCCTCATCTGAACGGTGGTTAATTTGCTATAGCCGAAGACATCGTGGATTTGCGATCGATATCTGATGGCTCTTATGAGTCCATAATCTGATATGTCCGCTAGTGTCCCCAGAGCTCTCTGTGTGCGTCCTCCGTTGACCGATTAATTCGTTTGTCTTGTTGGTTTTGTTTTACGGTGTAGAATAGCTAGCACCTTTATTTTATTTTTGTATTTTCATTTCTATTTTTGCTTCATGTTATTTCCTTTTTGTCATTTCTTTTCTGTCATTTGCTCCTGTTTTTGTTTCGGTTATACAGGATGATTAGTCCATCTACCGGCTTAACCGATCTCTTGGTTTTTCTAGACTTGTCTAAAGAACTGAATTTTTATCTTGCTTCAAAAACAAACAAAAAGGTGGATCATTTTTTTCTAAACAAATTTAAAACAAAAAACTTCATATCTTAAAGCACGTACGTATATAAAGGAGGGATCAATTTTTCTAAACAAATAAAAAAAACTACTTATCTTAATAACTAACCTAATATCGTATCAATCAATAATATGACACATATGCAATATTAAATGATGTAGATAAAAAAAGATAATAAAATTTTTAATCCACAATATGACACGTATGAAAAAATAACTCCATTTTAAATTAGAAAATAGTCAAAATATCACGTATGCGAATCGCACCAGAGGTAGTTTCAGATCTCTATTTTAGTGTATATATAGGCCAATTTGCGATTTTTCTTTAAAAGGTATATATATATAGGTCAATTTGCGATTTTTCTTCGAATATAATATTACCTTTTCTTTTTTTTTTTCTGGAAGTGAGAATTACTTTAGCAAGTTGTTAATGGAAATGAGGGAGGTCCATGAACCAAGCTCGTGACTCTGAACAAGTCCATGATGGTAACCCACCAAACAAACCGCGTCAAAAAAAAAAAACGTCTTTTGAAAATATGTTATGATAATATGATCCATAGCTAGGATCCTCTCTTTCCTTCCTCTCTGGCTCTCTTCCCTTCTGTTGGGTTTCGCTCTGCTGATCGTTGATTTCTTTGGTTACTGTTTTTCCTCTTCGGAGGATAGCAGTTTCTTGTGTTGGACTGCTAAATGTAATTGTGCCAGATTTCAATTCCGGCTTAACAACCAGGGTAACAATAACACGATATGTTGGAATCTAAAGATTATCAACTACCCGTTGTTTGATTTGATGGGGATGTATAATTCACAAGGCTTAACAGCTATTACCTTCTCAAATGTTGATTTGATTCCTATATATTTACATCCAGTCCTTTTTTGCCTGTCAGTACCTTATATGATCCGTGTCATATCCTATATATTTACTCCATCTTTCACTTTCTTGACTTCAGGAGACCATATGGAAGTCCTGCTGGGAATTTTATTCTACATGTATCATCAATTTGATTGCTTATTATAGTCAGATTCATAGTATCCTTTAAAGTTCCTTCAATTTTTGGTTACCCAAAATGATTTGCTCTTATCTGCTTTATAGATCCTTTAAAGTTCCTTCAATTTTTCCTACAATTCAGATTTCTTCTCTTTTATAGTTTTCTTCTTAAATTTGGTTTAGGAGATAAAGCTTTTTTCAGGTGTTACATATTCAGGTTTTGTTTGGGTTGGTTTGATCATTCCTGTGTGCCGGCTGTGATATGCAATATGGTGACAGCTATTATCCATCACAATTACATCTATAGTGGTGCTTATTTGATTTTTTTTTCTCAGTACAAAGTACATGCTCTTAACATGATTGGTGTATCAAATAGGTGGAGATTTTACTATCAATTTTGCCTCTATTACGACTCCTTGGCTGATAATTACATATTTACTGAGTTTTTATTTGACCCTCAATTTCTGCATGATTGCCACGTTATGTTTAGTGCTCTAGCTGTCAAGTTTTCTGATGTCCACCAGTTCATGATTTTTATCTTTCAATTCTAATTTACATCTGGGTTTATTTACTTTCTAATTATCTCAATTCTCAAACTGTTGTTCTAAGTTGTTAGTTGGTGTTCTCAACCAAAGTTAT
Organism: Persicaria tinctoria; assembly: GCA_037127255.1. Taxonomy (NCBI): domain Eukaryota; kingdom Viridiplantae; phylum Streptophyta; class Magnoliopsida; order Caryophyllales; family Polygonaceae; genus Persicaria; species Persicaria tinctoria. The sequence goes on from JBANSL010000020.1 coordinate 7,044,399, forward strand.
CCATGTCTTCTTCCTTCCTTTCTGTTGTTGTACATGGGGTTCGAAGTCACTCGGACTTGGATTCGTCCCCTCCTGGATTTCCTTGTCTGGCCACGCCTCTTACTTCAAATATGAATATCTCAAATCTCCCTCCTCAACTCAATGCAACTGAGATTTTAGCAGATCTTATTAGCACCTGCCGTGTGGGAACTTTGTTCAAGGTGGATAAGGAGGCATACTTCAAAAGTCAATTCAGGTTAATTTGTGCGTCTTTGTATTCATGTATCGTTCGAGCATATGCTTATTTCTTACAGAAAATTTGCTGGAATATCACCTTTTGCTAATTCAATTAGATTATTAGCACCCTAATAAAATAAATTGACCTTTATAAGACCTTATTAAAAAAAATTAACCTCCTAACACTCCACCTGTTAGCTCTCTCTCTCACGCTAATTCTGGACTTCTCCTCCAACAACTGATCAGTGAGGAATTCGGCTCGGCGATGTGCAAGGGCGGTGGATCCGACTCGGATCTGGTGAGAGGTGGCCGGAATGGGTGGTCAGTAATCTTCGGCGAAGCTTCTGGGCCGGTGCAAGGACGGGAGGGAGTGTGCGAGGCTTCGTCGGTGGGGGATGGGTGTCGGATCGGCGGGATTTGGGCTCGGGATGGCCGGAACTGGTGGCCAAGGTGATGCGGGACCATCCAAGACACCATCCAGGACACCTTCGGACACATCTATGCTTGGGGATGGACCTATGATTCGAGCTCGTGAGAAGGAAGTCATCCTCAAGAGGAAGAAGAAGGCTCCACCATGGGAGAAGGTCCAAAGGTGCAAGCTTGGATTAAATGACGTTTTGGTTCGTTCATAGTCATTTGACAGCTTTTCGACGTCTCTGTAAAATGGGTCGTACGGATTCAATATTTATCGGATTGAGGCGTATCATACCTTGTTGGAACGAGGACGAAGAGATCTACAACTTTGATTTGAAGGTTTTTCCAGATTCGACCTCGAGATTGGCCAAACATCACCATCTTTGCAAGTCTGTCACTGTTTTGACGGGAATGGAATATGGCTAAGTGTTGGAACATCTTTAGAGTTAATATTGGGCCGAATTGAGCTTTTTCTATGTGTTATTTTTAGAGACCTTATTTACTTATATTTTTAGGTGATTTAATTAGTTATTTATTTATTTAATATTTTCGGCTAAATCAGCCATGGTTAGGCTATATATTGCCGATACCTCCTTTGTAATCAAACACGTTGAATTTGATATAAATGCTCTCTTTTTGTGTGAAACACAATGAGTGTTTGTCGATTGAATAGAGTTGTGCTCTTCAATTGCAACTATTGGTATTGATCTAGCTTGGTTTGCTTTGCCGTTCATCAACTTCGCAAGACTTGGTGAATCTAGTATCCACAAGCCCCCTCCTTGTGCCTTCAAGTTGTCCGCTTGATTGTGTAGGGTTGTAGAGGCGGGTTGTGTAGTCATTGGTATTGGTTCCTACCCTCTGAGGAGGCCTGGGGTCTTTATCTTGTTCTGCATAGATCGTTTCAGTCCTTATCAGGCCGTGTCTTTCAATTCTTGTTATCAAATTTCGAGTCTTTATCATTCTTTATCAGTCTTGCATCGAGTCTTGTTCATTCTTTTAGTGTCGACATCAATTGCAGCCTGTTCTTGGTGTTCTTGATCGATCTTGGATGTTCTTGATCGATTCTTGAGAGTCTTTCTGCGTTTCTTTGCTTTCTTGTTGAATCTTGCATAAATCTTGCATCTTTCTTGTTAGTTCTTGATGCGTCTTTATAGTTCTTGATCAATCTTGATTAATTTCTTGCGTTTCTTTATTAGTTCTTGATTATTCTTGCTTGTTGTCGAAGATCGGACCATCACACGGCTAACCCCGTATCACAAGGAGGGCGGATCTGGTGAGGGAGCGCCGAATCTGGTGTGGAGGAGCCGGATCTGAGCCGAGGACGAGCGAGACGGAGCGAGCGAGTCCAGATCTGAGCGAGGGAAGGAGGCGGTGACGAGTGAGCGGGGGAGCGAGGGAGGGAACGAGCGGCGGAGCGTCCGGAGCGAGAGAGGTCGATCGGCCGGAGCGAAGGATTGACGAGCGGCGGCCGGCGGCAGAAGCTATCGAGGAGCGTACAGAGGTTCTGAGGTTGAAGAAGCATATTTTACAAAATTACAAAAATTAACCCATAAATAGCAATTTTTGTAAAATTACAAAAATTAACCCATAAATATAAGAATGAAAAAAACTATATGTATTTTATTATATGATTCACTTCTTCTATATTTTTATATGCGATCTGGATGTGTGACTCGATCAGTCCATATATGTGCATAACGTAAAGTTATTTTTGCAAAACAAAAAGTTCTGAAACGAAAAAAAAAGCGGAAAAAAATTATATTTTACACAACATACGATGTAAGAGTTGCACGACTCTGTTGTAAGAGTTGCACGCCTCTGTGGTAAGAGTTGCACGACTCTTATTTTAAGAGCTGACTGAGTTCTTGGATACAAATGTCATCAATGAAGTATAATCACAAACGTGTCATCAGTAAATAAAAAGTAGAATCGATGAAAATATATCGATATATAATTGATTAAATTAAAAAAAAAAAAGTGGCATCAAACGATTTGATTAAAAAAATGACATCAAATAATTACATTAGAAAAATGGCATCAAAACACTGATTTGAAAAAGTTGCATCACAATAAAGAAAAAATTGTCATCAAAACATTACCTTGAAAAAATATGGCATCACGAAAATATTACCTTCAAAAAATATGGCATCATCAGTAAATAAAAAGTAGAATCGATGAAAATATATCGATCTATAATTGATTAAATTAAAAAAAAATGGCATAAAACGATTTGATTAAAAAAATGACATCAAATAATTATAGTGGCATCAAACACTGATTTGAAAAAGTTGCATCACATTAAAGAAAAAATTGTCATCAAAACATTACATTGAAAAAATATGGCATCACGAAAACATTACCTTAAAAAAATATGGCATCACGGTAAAAAAAAAATATCATCAAAAAATTGATATAAAAAAAGTGTCATCAGTAGTCAACCGTAAAAAAAAATGGCATCAATGGTCAATGTGGCATCACAGTAAACAAAAAAAATATCAGCAAGATTTGAAAAAAGTGATATTAAAAAAGTGTCATCAAACCATTTTATTAGAAAAGTGACATTAAAGCGAAAATAAAATGTAAAAAAAATGGCATCAAAACGACAAAAAATAGCATCATTGGTAATTAAAAAAAAAAAAAACTGTTGACCGGTCAACGGTCAATGTTGACCGGCGTTGACCTTGATAGTTAAATTGGGAAGGGTGCTAGGTTAGTTAATTAATTTTGTTTGGGTGCTAGTTAGCTAATTAGATATTTATAATGTGTTAGTTGCCAAAATAACCCTATTTCTTATATAAAATGGAAGATGTCGGATGGTAAAAGGATTAGTTTGCGTGTGTGGTATGAAGATTTCTCAATAGGTTGTGGCTGTTGTGGGAAGGAAGACCATCTTTCCCCAAATTGTCCGAGCAATGTTGCTAAGCCTAGACGATTTGAATTGCATGTCCAATAGAGGCCAGGTGTTAATCTGTTAGAAGATAATGCTCATTTTGAGAGTTCGGTTTACAGTACTGACGAAACTCTTGTTACACCGGCGACTGGGGGTTTCTCGGTGACTGTGAGATCTCTTGGTGCGGGTGCCGGTGTCTCGGTGCAGCCGGCTCGGGGTGATTTTGGTGGTTTACCTGTGCTGTCGGCTCCAGCGAATGCTTTGTCTGCCATCCAAGCGGTTGTGGGAAACCCTAATCTTGCTTTAAATCCTTTTCTTTCGCATGATCTGATTAATAATTTGATTGCCCTAAACAACGCTCATGTATCTATGCTCGCGATAGACACGACTATCCCGGCGTTTCAGATCTCTCTTGCTATGTTGCACACCATCTTTAACGTCGATCCAAATCATGCTTCGTCATTTGTTCCAGAGCTTACCTTTCTTCCTGTCTCTCTCAATCTTAATGCCAAGTATCTTCTTGGCTGGGCTAAGATCCTTCCTATCATCTAACATATAGGAGAACATAAAGCACAGAACTAAACTTGGGTTTCTCCAACTATAAGCAAGTATCAAATTTACTTCTTTTAAAATCCAATTGTCTTCTCATACAGGTATCAAACTTAGTTCCATTGTCTGGGAAATTGTTTCAAACCATAAATTGACTTCTTAAGCAAACAAGCAAAGTCGGGTTTAGATTTATCAATAAAACCTTTTGGTTGCCTCATATATATAGTCTCATTTAAATCCCCATGCAAGAAGGTTGTTTTCACATCCATCTGTTCAAGTTCATAATCATAAACAGCAGACATGACAAGTAATAATCTCAAAGTTTTGTATTTTTCCACAGGAGCAAAAATCTCATTATAATCCTCACCTTCTCTTTGAGTGAAACCCTTGGCTACAAGCCTAGCTTTGTACCTTGGGGGATCACTCTTAGAGTTACCTTCTTTAAGTTTAAACACCCACTTACTGTCAATAAACATAGCAGTCTCAGGTTTCTTCACAAGAGTCCATGTCTTGTTGGCCATCATGGACTCAATCTCTTCAGACATTGCTCTCTGCCAGTTAACAGAGTGAGCACATCTCATAGCATGTTCATAAGTTTCAGGAGTATAGTTGTTAACCACAGCAGAGACAACACAAGGAAACTCAACAATGCTATTGATGAACCTTTTATTTGGAACTTTAGTTCTAGGGGATCTATCTCTGGTTTACTGTCAAGTTGTTAAGTCGTGCCTTTCATGAAAAGGCGAGCAACATAAAAAAAAAAGATAAAGTTGTGCGGAAAAGTATATGAGAGAAGAAGATGATTTGATGGGCATTAAATGCACCCAAAACAACATAAAAAAAAAGACAAAAGTTGTATAGAAAAGCAAAGGAGAGAGAGGGTGATTTTATGGGTATTAAATGCACCCAAAGTTTTTGCCCAAAAAAAGAGGGAAAGTAAAAGACTTGTCATTGAAGACGATCGAAAAACAAATGTGGACCCAGTTACTAGTTATATGTCAGACAATAATAAATACGGGACAACAATTGATTATTACATGCCAGACAAAGGGTAACATGTGCCATCAACGACTAACCGTGTGCCATAAAAGATTGGGACTCTGCACCTAAGTCCAAACATACGTGCCAGATAAAATTTACATGTCAGTTACTATGGTTTACGTGCCACCAACAACTAAACTCGTGTCATAAAAATGAATTTCCATGCCAATGATGTTTTGATGCCTACAACCAACATCAAAGTGCAGTCCTGAAAACAACAAAAGCGAGCCAAGTCCAAATAAAACAAGCAAGGCCAAATCTTTATGAGTCCTAAAATCGAATAAAACCAACATTCTCCTACAGTTATAAAAACAACAATAGGGAGTTTCTTATGAGTCCTAAAACCATCAAAAGCGAGCAAATGTACGAGTCCTAACACAACCAAAAAACATGCAGACCTAAAACAAACAACGTAACAAGCACATTGCCCCCAAGGTGGCTATCCAGGAGCCTTTTCCAATCTGCAGCGGCAAGGGCGTTGTCCATATGGCGAAAGAGCACCATCTTAGAGAAATGGTTGGCCCTTCCAAACTTGGAGAAGCGGTTGGCCCTTCCTTGCTCGACAGCGTCGGCACGACCTTCCCTCCTTTAATTCTAACCATGACTCACTTGTTTTTATACCTGAGGTACAAGTGTCTACACTAAAGGTTACAGGTTGCTAAAACAAGTGTCAGTAATTACAAAATTTTTGCCAGTAAAAAAAAATGCCAATAAAGAAAAGATGTGTGACAGGAAAAATGCATGACAGTAAAAGGTGCGTGACAGTAAAAATTTCCCCAATTCCAAAATCCACCAATTAATCGAGATTTTCAGTTCGATTTACACACGTTTAGACATTTAATTTCAACTTCTTCCCATCCCCAATGACTTCCATGGCCATTTGCACATCACAACTTTCTCAATTCCTCAATGGTTACTTCCTCAAAACCTTATAACTCCCAGAAAGTTAGGGTTTACAAAAAATTTCAACATGATTTCTCCCCAACCTGGCTGACTACCTTCAATAGAACAATCTACAATGTTTTCGGGTTCAAGAGAGGGAGAATGAGTACTTACTTGCTTTCTACATGGGTGGGGCCCGTGAGAGATTGTTCTTCTTCAAACGCATCCAATAGATCTTCCCTTGTCGTCTTCTTCGTTTTTGAAACTCCTCTTTTATGTCTCTCTCTGCAGAACACTCTCGCAGTCGATAGGGAGTTCAGATGCTTCTCTTCTAATCGTCTTCAATCCCTCTCACTCGCCTGAACTTCCTTGCTAGGGCACAACCAGTTGGGGACACCTGTTACTTCTGTAATTTTTTGAGTCAAATTGCTAGTTTTGCAAAATTTAAAGGGGAATAATTTTTGCAAATGGGCTAACTTTTTGGTATATTCAATGTTATTTTTTAATTTTTTGCTATTATTTTGGGCTTATTATCGGGCTGCCCCGACCCAAGGCAAAACCTTGTGCCTTGAATTGGTAAATAAAGAGCGTCTATTCCGGGGTTCGAACCGGGGACCTATTGTACTACCCATAAGTCTTTTTCGGTGAGCCATTCCGGAATCCTTTGTCGCACCAACCCGAAAGACTCCATCCAGGGCGAGGGGAGCCAGGGCCTGAGAAACCGCTCGCCACCCAACCCCAGGCTTATATAAGCAAACAGATCTGGTCACCGGCAATGGGACCGAGGGATGAGAAGGGAAGTATGAAGCGCTCCTCCAACGATCGGCAGAAAATCAGGAAGGAGGATTTTGGAAGGAAACGGAGGGACGACGTCGAACGCGAGGGCGGCGACGGCGAACCAAACGAAACCGGCGATGAATCCAGGAGGAAATAGATCACTCTGGCGGACTAACGAAGCATCAGGCCACCCAAACCCAAACTCCGGTGACCAAGGCGAGACCCAATCGGGAGAACGCCCTGACCAAGAGGGAGCGGAGGTAGGCCGGGGAAAGAGATGTCGGTTGATGGATTAAGGATTCGCCGAGAGAAGGCGGCCCCGGAGTCACCACACCGTCACCAGAGGGACACACAAACCTCCGACAGGAGAGGAATGAATACAACGAGGGATGAGCGAGGAAGAACCGGAATCCGACGTCGACCCGAAGGCAGGAATTCGACAGGAGAGGGCACCGATTTGACAGGAAATCGAGTTCAAAACGCAAAGCTTAACCAGGAAGATTAGGGAGATGGAGCAAGGAGCAAAGAGGAATCAAAGCCCCAACTCAATTGCAGATTCCGTTGAGGAACGAAGACAAATTCGGTGTTAGGGTTGAAACCGAACACGACTTTCAACAAGAGTCCTACCGGATCAACAAAGTGGCTGAGCCTCAGCGGCGCAGAGGTGGCCTAAGCTATGTTGGAGCGACCGGAGCCGGGAATGAACGGACGAATCCGGGTTAGACCGACCTTAGCGCGTGTTTGGCAAATTGTGGTTTTTTTATAGGAGTTGTTGTTTTTTTAGGAGGTGGAGTTTATTTGAGGTATTATGGAGGTGTGGGAGGTGGAGGTTTTTTTTAAAAAATAACCTTGTAAAAAAAATGAAAGGTGTTTGGTGGTTGTAAGGTTTATAAAAGGTTATTATAGTGAAAAGGTCCAAAATGCATGAAAGGTGTTTGGTGGTTGGAAGGTTTATAAAAGGTTATTATAGTGAAAAAGTCCAAAATGCCCTTCATAAATGCTATGAGACAAAAGAGCCAAAAAAGTGGAGGGCAAAACTGACATTTTAAACATCCACAAAAAAATAAACTCAACCTTAACCTCCGAAAGATAGGGAGGCAGCTTCCATTTTCAACAAAAATAAACTCCACCTTAAGCCCCAAAACCCCCACCTAAAACTCTTGTCAAACATGTAGGGATTGGGTTACTTTTTTTTTAACCTCCTAAACCCCCACCTCAAACTACTATCAAACACAGCCTTAGTCGGGATTTGGACTCTCCCTCTCTCTAGATCTCTAGAGAGAGAGAGGGAGAGAGAGAGAGGAGCCATTCACACCGTTACCGTTTCTACTCGAGTTTATAGATAATCCTTTCATTAAATATTAAATAATTTTTTGTTTGGAACGACGCGGGTGAATACTACTTTGCCCCTTATTTGCAATGTCAAGAACAAAATCACATAACTTCAAAAGGGATAAAATTGTGGAGGTGGAAGTGAAGCCTTGAAGGTTTATCCACCCATGGGGAGCACAAAATTATGCAAGGCAAACCAGATAAACTCTTGAGAATATATTCACCGGTTCTTGAGAACATGTTACCAGTTCAAAGCACATATATACACTAGCTTCAGCTCCTACAAAAAAATGAACCGGAATGGCGTAACTAGATGCAGTATGATTCATGGATCATTCAAAATGGACATAGCATTATGATGTGTATTGCGAAAAACTGGAATGACTCTTATCTTAGGCTAACGATGAGCATCAACCCTCAGCAAACGGAGCAGGGCTGCACTACTGCTTGTGCTTCTGGTATCATAAGTGGAACTCCTTCCACTTCTGCGACCCTGCAGTTTATGTAAGATATGTTATTAAGAAAGTCGATTGCTCCAAAGCCTTCAATGGAGGTTTATGCTGTCAAGGAATACTGCTTAAAAGCTTCTTTTTTGCAGTGTATTTGATGGATTATTATTGAATGTATAAGTGAAGAGCAAGCATTAAATTACCACAGTTCCTTCTTCATCCTGCAATTCCAGGCTGTCATGCCTCAGAAACACAGCGGAGGCAGGCATCATTCTCCTAGTAAACAACAGATGTTGAGATGAATGCATCACCAAAGAGAAAGCAAAAGGGGAAAAAAAACTGGAGAGCATAAACCGATGCATGCGTGTGAGATTAGGATTATTAAGATAGATGACACTGACAAGAAGCATATGCAGATGACCCTGACAAGAAACATTTTTAAGCAATGTTTACCATCTCTCAGTTACCTTTTGGGCTTTGTTTTGACTGAAGTTTGTCCCTGAGGAATCAAAGTTTTCTCAGCTTTTGATGCAGTGCTGAAGCTATCTCCTTTATCAATGTTGATATAGTTCTAAGGATAAACATAAGGAGCCAAAAGAAAGGCGAAACTCATAAATCCATCCTTGATACTAAATTGGCAATGTAGAAGTTATTTAAACAGGAGAAATATAGAAAGCACAAGAATTACCTACCTTTTGCTTTCCGTCCTTATTTATGGCCCGACGACCCCTTTTAGGTTTTGTAACTGTGGCTTGTGTTTGATCTGTAAGAGATTTCAGAGGTTCGGTATCTTATCGTAAGAAGCTATTACATGGCAACAAGTGTTGTATCAAATAATGCAACACATCACAAGATTCCCAAGGCATTGGCATATAGATTTAACCTAAAGATTGTTCGTTCCAACTGTTAATAATCATGTTTTAACTGAGTTGCAGAATATGTCAGACTGTTCCAACTACAACTAAATTTGTTGCTTTCTCAGAGAGATAGTGACTACTCGCTCTCCTTCAGACACAATTTCGAAGGATTTGAAACTTCCTGTTGCTCCCATTTCATCTTTTCACCGGAAAAATAAAAACCAAATAAAGTTCACCCATTTACTCGCATTATTTACCAGTTCAGCCATCTGTTTGGTGAAAAGATGGACAATCCCTATAATTCAGAAGAACAGTAGTGTGTTCCTGGTTTATGCAATCGTGTTTGAAACTAGAAACAATCATATATTGTCCTATGATATTACTCTACCACAAAAAGTATGCAAATGATTTCACATGTTGCTTTTCTGCTCCATCTCTTAGAATTCTAAGAGGCGCTATCTTCAAAGTACAGAATCAGTTTCACATAAAACTCCAGGCTCCCTCAACATCAAAGCATGTAAGACAATTGAAAAAGGTGACCATTATATATGATACACTGACCTGTCAAGTTTTTATCAGAACAAGTCTCCTTATTATCTTCCTTTTCCAGACCTCCTTGGTAAGAGTCTTCATTCTTCACATTTCCCTTAAAATTTGGTGATCCCTGGCATCCATCTTGAGGGTGTTCTAATTCTGTTTTACCTACATGAGCCTTCTTCTCAAATTCCTTTGCATCTTCTTTGCACCAGAAAAAATAAAACCCAAAAAGATGTTCAGCCATTTATTATTTACCAGCTAAGCCATTTGTCTGAGGGAAAAAATGGGCAATCCCTAGAATTCAGAAGAAAAGTGTATCAAGGACATCCTTGTTCAGGCTATCCTGTTTGATGATAATAATAACTAAAAAGTCATGTATTGTCCTGTGATAACCTCTACCAGGAAAAAGTGCAAATTCTTTCATATGTTACTTTTTTTACTCAATCTCTTAGAATTGTAAGAGACAGTATCTTCAAATACAGAATCTATTTTCTTCAAAACTCCCGCATCCATCAATATCAAAGCAATGAAAGACATTTGAAAAAAGGGATCTACATATATGATGAACTAGGGTTACCTGTCAACTTTTTACCAGAGCAAGTCTCTCTTTTATCTCCCATTTCCTGATCCTGTCCTTTGTAAGATTCTTCACTCTCCACATTTCCTTCAAAATTTTGTGATCCCAGGCATTCATCTTGAGGGTGTTCAGATTCCTTTTTACATATGTGAGCCTTCTCTAATTCCCTTCTGTCTTCTTTACAGGAGGAAAAATGAAAAAGCAGATAAAGTTCAGCCATCTATATATTACCGGATCAGCCATTATTTGACAATCCGTGTTCACATGAACAGCGAAAAAGGGTATCCTTGTTCATGGTATCCTGTTTGAAGATATAGATACTCCTATATGATGATAAATCTAGCAATAAAAAATGTGCAAATTCTTTCATTTGGTTACTATACTACATCTCTTAGAATGGTAAGAGGTAGTATCTTCAAAATGCAGAATTTGTTTCGTCTAAAACTCATGTGTCCTTGAATATCAAAGCAATGAAAGAAAATGGACATTATTTATGATAAAATACGCTTACCTGTCAAGCTTTTACTGGAGCAAGTGTGTTCAGATTCTATTTTACTGGAGCAAGTGTGTTCAGATTCTATTTTACATATGAGCGCCGCCTCCGATAATTTCTTTTTCCTAGTTGGTCGACAATCTGGCACTTGCCCTACCATCTCATTTTGTTTTGCTTCATGGAAATCAGATGAAAGATCCCCTGACACTCGCACTGGTTCAAAACTATGAGATTTGGATTCTGTTTCAAAGCAATATCAAAAAATTGAAAGAAAATGATCATTATTTATGATAAACTACGCTTACCTGTTAAGCTTTTACTAGAGCAAGTATCTTTACTTTCTTCCTTGTTTACATTTCCTTCAAAATATTGAGATCCCTGGCATTCATCTGGAGGGTGTTCAGATTCTATTTTACATATGTGCGTCGCCTCCAATAATTTCTTTTTCCTAGTTGGTTGACAATTTGGCAATTGCTCTACCATCTCATTTTCTTTTGCTTCATGGAAAGCAGATGAAAGATCCCCTGACACTCGCACTGGTTCAATACTATGAGATTTGGATTCCATTTCCATGTCTTCCTTACATCTTAGGGTGGCAGATCTCTGCTCTTCTGGACCACCAAATCCAGTTTTGCATATATCTGACTGCTGCTTTATTTCTTTAGAAACATCTATTTTCCAGAAGAGCAGAATCTGTTACACCTCCTTGTTCCTCAAATATCAAAGCAACGAAAGACTATTAAAAAAAGTGATAATTATTTACGTTAAACCAAGTTACCTGTCAAGTTTGTATCACAGCAAGTCTCTTTATAATCTTCCTTTTCCAGATCATGTCCTTGGTAAGGAGGGTCTTCATTGTTCACATTCCTTCCAAGTTTTGGAGACCCCCGGCATTCATCTCGAGGGTGTCCAGATTCTGTATTACATATGTGTGGCCTCTTTAATTCTTTTGTGTTAGTTGGTTGACAATCTTCCACTTCACCTAGCATCTCATTTTGTTTTGATTCATGGAAAGCAGATAGATGGTGAACTGGCAATTGCACTGGTTCATAACTATAGGGTTTGGATTCTATATCCATGTCTCCCTTAAACTTAAGGTAGGTAGATCGCTGCTCTTCTGGGCAATCAAAACCAGTTTTGCATATATCTGCCTCCTCCACATCCTTGGAAACGTCCCTTTTACCTTCAGAATCTGAATCTCCAATTTTATGTCCAACCAACTCCTTTGCTAGGTTTGTAGTCGTTTCTGAGTTGGTATCTGCTAAAAGAGAGGCTATCTCCACAGATGCTTCCACAGCACAAGAGCAACTTTTCAGATCACTTAACTCTTTCTCAAGCTCCAAGTTACGTTTCTCCAACATCTAGATTAAAATCACAAGAAATCAAACATAGTTGATAGACACTGGAGACAAAAATAGTCTTCTGCTCAAATCATGTTCTGAAACTGTTATTACCTTGATCTTTTGATTATGTTCTTTCAACAAGCTCCAGATACTCTTAGCAACACCTAATAAGATCTTGTAATCCCTTCTGTTTTCAGAATCAGTATCGATTGTCTTGCAAGTTAGTTCATCATTCATTTTTCTGACAGGGACCTTTCTGGTTTTTGCTGAAACTTTTCTAGGGTATCCTTCGTCAAGTTCTAGTGAGAAAAATAAGTTATGAAAAATTAGAATGCCGTGACGCAATTAAGTTCTTCATAAAACTTGACACCCCCCCCCCCCCCAAAAAAGAAAAAAAATACAACAGCAGACAGGAGAACTGAAACCCCATAGTGGTTGCATGAAAGCCAACCTTGGCAGGTATCCTTGGGGCGTGCAGAAACTTTCAGTTTATCCTGGAAATAGAAAAATTAATACGATAATACATATGTATACAAACAATCCAGTTCATGCTAGTGTAAACACATATTTGAGGTGGGTAATCCTTCAATCACTTCTGAGAGAAATACATATGTTTATTGCGCTAACTCCGCTAAGTCGCTGGTCATGGATTGAATGCAGAGTAGTGAAAGAAAAACAGTAATAAACTAAAAAAACTACTCAAAAAAGCATGTGCACAATTGTATTAGAATTATGTTTTGTTTCAACTTACTAGCAAAAACAAATTAATAAAGTAGTTGACTGATGCCAGACTTAAATACCATTGAATCTTTAAGGCAACTGGTTTTCATCCTTTTGGATTGCTCAGGTACAGCATTGAACGATGTCTCACAATGCCTCTTACTCTGGCTTGCCTCATCTTTATTAAGAAATCTACATCCAACATTAGCATAATGTCCATAATCAACACAGAGAGGGGGTGTGAATGTAAATAAGACGCATAACAGTAAGGAAACTATATTTACGTGATTTCCATGTAAGGTGAAGCTTGTCGGAGTAAGAATGATGTATCCAGATAGTCTTCTTCTGCTGATCTAACAGTCAAAATCTACACAGATTGAGGAAACGATAAATAAGGTTCTGAGACACTGAAAAAATCTTATGAATTAGGAATCGGATTACTTTTGCAAATAGAAACTAAGAAGCTGAGCAATGTGTAAACAGGGAATCAATATTTTGAGGAGAACATTGTGTACCAATCATGTTAGAAAATTAATATAGAACCAGTCAATGGGGATGTAAACTTGGGTCTATGCCACAGAATTTTGGCTCTCATTCATAGTAACCAAAAGTAAATTGCAACTTCTTCAAAAAGAATAAATTAAAATTTAACAAATTAGCTGAGAATGTACATATTTTTAGGAACCAAAGTAACATGCAACTTCTTCTTCTTCTTCTTCTTTTTTTTTTTTTTTGAGGAATTAGCTAAAAAGGCATGAAGAGAGGAGAGACTGAGACCGATGGCACAAGAAAAGTAGAAAACAGACTGAAGATATCATACCAAAGCCATTCGTTTCTTGCCTTCCAAATAATCTCGCAGATACCTCGTTAGCTGTCCAAACAAAATAAATAGTTGAGACCTCGGTATCAAGCTCATACCAAGTCAAAAGTGTCATTCAGAGAAATCTATACAATCATTGCTTTTTTCTCATGGAACTAAATCAATATCATAGAAAGCATAGAAGCTAATGACTGGCAATCCAATTACAAAAAGTTATACAAAACAGTTACCACTTACGAGGGAGCTCTGAAAATGTTTTCTCAATGGCTGCTTTGGACTCTTCTGATGCTCGAGCAATGACTGCCGAAGAGAAGTAGATCAATATAGATAGTGAAGTAAAAATGCTAGCCTTACAAAATCAATCATAGGAATATCATTTAAGGAGCAAGTACAATGTCAAGAAAAAAACAAGGGAATAAGTGACTTCATATCTAAGCTATTTCACAAGAACAAGCAACTTAATGTTAAATGAAGATTCTAATAATGATAAGAGCAAAGAGGATTGGATTACCCTTAGACAGAGTCCAAATACCATGGAAGTCTTGTTTATGAAATTACTTTGAAGTAATCTATCTCCCTGCACAAGAATAAGGAAGAAATTACAAACGACAAAAGGAAACATAAATTAAAGAAACTCAAATCATGTTTAAAAGATACCTTCAAATCCTCAAATAGCATAAATAGCATCATAAAATAAATAATTAATCTACCTACAAATGGCATTCAGTCATAGCATTATACAAACATGCTAATGAGTGATTAAGGAACCTTGAATGCAAGTGACAAATGGCAACAAGATATATCTTTAGATATTATCAGTTCATTTGTGAGCTTGAAGTTGAGGATGCAATTAACAAAGGACATACATTGCAATTTACTATACTAGTGACAAAAAGTATCTATGTAGCACCAACAGACATGTAAATGAGTCATAAGGTTCACTGGAACATATGTTTCAACACCGTTTGATACACAATGTGACATTGAGGTGCGGTTAATAAGCAGTAGTTTCAATAGGGAGAGTGAAACAACCTGATTTCCAGTCTTCTTCTCTCTTTCAGCCCCAGCTAGATCAACAAAGGTCAAGACAGATTCGCTTACTTGAGCTTCAACCTTCCCATCAATATTGTCATTTGCGCAACGAATGTTTATTATGCACTGGGATCGACTAAAATCACAAAATAATAAAAAGAAGGCACAATGTGATACATGCATCTTATAGTTGGCTAATGGGACAAAATTGATAACTCAGCTAGCAGGGAGGAGGCCAATTATTCCTACCTAGATTGAGAGTTGGAATTTGTCGTCGCAATGGCACGCCTTAACATACCACGTGCTATCAAGGATTCTGCTTGCATATAATCTGTAACGAGAAGCTGAACAATACATGAACTTAGAGCTCAACTTTGAAGATGAGAAATGGATGTCTTAGCATTAAAATGGTACCTCTTTTAGGCCTTTCAAGCTGGATTGTTGTAGTTGAATATCACCTCCATCTGGAGATAAATCAGACAGCTTCTCCGTTTTCCCATTGTCAACATAGATTTCAAACATGGACAAATAGAATGATCTGCGTTGAGAAAATCATTATTTTCTTAAAAGTCTCTTCTGATGACATACTAGAAGGGCAACATAGCACCTCAATTGCCTACTTGTATGCATAAGCTGTCTCTGTATTTTCATATTAAACCAAAACTAGATGCAAACTTATATTTTTCTGTGCTATAGAACTATTTGCTCACCAGAGATCAATAATTCATAGGAGAACACAGCAGACAACACAATTTGTATAATAAAAATGCACGTGACTAGCTTCAATCAACTAAATTATACCGTAACACTGATGGCTGAATCTCAGGAATTTACTAAAAATGGGAAACCGAGCCTAGCGCGTCAATAACAAAGTTACCAGTCTACTGTCTACCTCTTCGGCTTGTCTTGAGTACCAACAGAAGGATCGAAAATTTGGCGAAGAGCACGGGGCACCAAACCAGGATCTCTAGCGGTACCAAAGACTGTATGCGTCTTCCCTGAACCACTGGGTCCTAATGCAGCTAATAACCCGCTTTTGCCACAGAGAAAATCTTCCACTATAGGCCTCACTGTTTTTGCATATACCTCTTCCTGCCCAAAGAAATTAACCAACAAGCTGAGACCATTGACTAAAAAACATAACAATGCACTGTGATTAAACAAACCTGAGATGATTCAACAGAGAACACTTGAGTAAACCCTCTGTAGACTTCAGATTTCATCCGATTTAGAGTGGCAGGCGGCAAGATAGTCACAGAGTGACAATCGCTCACTTGAATGCAATTCGTCTTCCTCTTCTCCGGCTTCACCTTTTCCCCTTTTCCGATCTTCGGCTTGGGCCAAGCAATTTTATCGTTGGACGGCCTTACGCTCTTGCTTTTGTGAGGAGAAACCGTAACCGGACGAATGCGAAGAAATACCTTCATACTCGCATCAGTAGAAACAAGCACCTCCGGTATATTAGGGTTAACAGAAGGCAACGATTGGGCCACCAGAATCTTGCAGGGTTTATCAGAAGCGTTCTCATTCACATCGACGGCCGGCACCTCCCCAGACGCCTCAATAATATTAGGGTTCGGATTGGCGCAATCGCCAGCGGGATTAAGGTCCTTCTCATCGGGATCCATTTGTTGTGGTTCCAGCTGAGGAATTAGGGTTCTTGTAGACGAGAACCGGAAAGAGAATTTCGTGAAAGATCGAACAGAAATGGCGGAAAGCCGGAAACTGGAGATTGGCGATAATTTTTTCACTCTCCTTAAGCAAGAGTTGAGATTTGAGAACGTTGAGAGAAAGGCGATGAATGAAGGGTTCGCGCTAACGGGAAATTTGAAATTGTGAAGAAAAGGTCCGTCGGGCGGTGGGCGCGTCACCTGACCAAGAAACAAAGTGAGGTACTGAACAAAGATCTTTTTTCCATAAATATACCAATATATTTTTTTTTTTGGTTTGCAAAAATATATTTGTGTTATTTTCTAATGATAAAAAAAATATAAAAAATATATTTATATTGTATATTTCAAAAAATATATATTTATATACTTTTTTAATATAAAATGATATTTTTATTAAGTATTATAATTAATATTCTAAAATAATGACTCTTTTAATTTTTATATTTTTTTGAATATCATTTTACATTAAAAAATTATATAAATATATGCTATTTGACATGTAAAATTTAAATTTAATTTTTTTTATCATTAGAAAATACCCAAATATTTTTGTGTTAAACATAGTGTTGTAGTCTTGTTAGACCTGGGCAAACGCGGGACTGCCCACCCGACCCGTCCCGCCCACCCGCGAAATTGGACAGACTTGGGTAGAGGGAAAAGCCCACGCAGGCCACTAAGCCCGGCCCGCACCCGCTGTGGGTACCCGCTATTTTTTTTAATATATATATATATTATTAATTTAAAAAAATAAAATAAAATATCTATACTACCTACAGTTGTGTACTACTGGACTACACGGTCTACGGTTTATATATATATATATATATATATATATATATATATATATATATATATATATATATGGTGAGGTTAAAGTGAAAAAGGGGGTTAAAATGAAAAAGTGAAAATAAGGCTTTTATTGGTTAGCTGTGCGCGGGTCTTAATTTAAAAAAACCGAACCGGACTGAGTCGGAAAAAAATTGGTTGAACCGCTCACACGCTGAACAAATGAACCACGCGAACTTTCTTCCTCCCCTCTCCGAGTTCCCAGCCTCCCACCGGCCACCAGCAGCAACCCTCTCACCGGCCGCCAGCAGCGAGCCTCCCTCCGCCTTCCTCAACATCTCCGCCGTTGTTGGAACCCTAACAGGATCCCAATCCCTCCTCTCTCTCCAATGGAACAGCGGAGGTTGTCCTGAACCCTAACTCGGATTTATGCGGTGCAATTGGCAAGAGAAATCAGCAATTCGGAGTTACGATCGCCAACGGCGACTATGGCTACGGCGGAAGCCTTTGCCTGGACATGGACACCGAGGAGGGGTGACTTGCGATGCTTTTCTTCTCTGGTTTTGTGCAAAGCTTTCGATTTGGACAACTTTGACTGCTTTAGGGCTCTTCTTTGTTGTCTTAATGATCTCGTGGCTTGCTTGCGGGTCTCTATTGGAGCTTTCGACTCGCCGAGTGTCCCACATCAGGTGTCTCCCTAGGCAAATCGCAGCTCAGGTGCGTCTCTTTTGCGATTATGTTCTTCAACTTTTTCTTTATTCAACTTGGTGTTCTCGATCTATTCCTACCTCTATCTGTCATACTTGTTGGGAGGTAAAAATGTGAACAAACTGAAAGCTCTTGTGAATTTGTAAATGAAGTTTCATCTTCAATGTATTTGCATTGATCTCTTAATCTCTCTTGTGTTTCTGCTGAAAAAATGTCTGTGTTTGGAAAATCTACTGTCATAGATTTGAACCCTAACAAACTGCTGATGACATGTGCTTTAGAATCTGGTTCTTTGATCAGCTTTACTTTTGGGCTCGTTGTGAAAAAATCTGTGTCTAAAGAACTTCTAGTTCATCTAAGTGGATGAAAGAAACGGGCCTTTGATCTCTTAATTAAGTTTCATTTTCAAAATCTGAAATAGATGGCTTTATTTTTAGTCTTAATGTGCAGTCATAAATCTGAAATAGTGGGCCTTTGGTGTTTTAATTAAGTTTCATCTTCAACTCTTGGAGCTTACCAAAATCTTAAATAGATGGCTTATGCTGATTCCAAGCGATTGTTTCTGTTTTAGGTTTTAATCTGCAGTCATAAATTGAATATTAAACCTACTGAAATCTTTAATGTTAGACTTCTTCGAAGCTGATTTGGAATTAGCATGCAACTCATGAACTTGATCAGAAGACAAATTATTTGTATTCAAGGACTTTAGAAGAGAACATGTCGTCCCTTTTATGCTTTGCCGCTTTCAGTTAGCTAATTTTCTTGTTCTTCATGTTCTTGAGGGAAATTTAGTGAGCTAATCTGGGTTGTAAACAGCTTGTAAACCATGTTTAATTTTCTCCTTATGGTCAGTGGATAGAAAGTGCTTCATTTGACAAGTCTGTCATGGTGTGGAATGGCATTGCAGGAATGTTTGTTGCTGCTTTTCAAGGCCATGTTGGGCCTGTATATCATATAAGGTCCTAATGTGCCTATAATTTAAGCTATTTCCTATCTATGCCATGTGTGTTTTTATTGAATGTTTGCTTTTGAATCTGCACTCCAAAGGCGGATAGAGAAGGAGGAAAGCCCATGGACATTAATGTACAAACTATCGACATAAACGGGTTCTTTGCCAAGCAATAGCGCAGCTTGAACAAGTTTATTGCACCCTGCTTATTTTATGCTTTTCCTAGTGCTTTAGGAAATCAAACCAATGAATCATCGTTCATAGCCGAGGCTGAACATGTGATTACTTGTTTTATTCTTTTTCGATGTTGATTGAATGATATAGAAGACAAGGGAATGCAGATGGGGCTAGGGGCAATGTTTAAGCTTGTTACTCGCAATTGTTATATATGCTTAAGAGAACTTCATGTCATGAACTTTAAGCTGAACAGGTTCCTCCACTTCTCGGCTATGGATTTGATTTGTTGGTTTGTTTGGCAGGGTCAGAAGCCTTCAAAGCCTGCATTTCAGAAGAAGTTTATGCTGATTTTCATATGTATACGGTATACCGGTTAGTCCAGGAAACATCCGGTTAATATGGACTTTCCGAGGAATGTTGCAGTTTGGGTTGGTAAGATTGTCCCCAAGTGGATCTTTCATATAGGGCAAAACCTGATCCTGGATTCTGACTTATATCTCTTGCATGTACAGGTAATTTCGATTTTGTCAGTAAATAGATTTCAACTATTTGAATTTAGATAATACTCAGCACTTTGTTTGCTCTAGTTTTAATTACCTATTCCATTTTTCTTATGGCTAGGAGCACAAGATAATGGAGGTTGGCCCCTCCAACTGGCAAAAAGCTTGTTTCGTGCCAGCAAAATCAGATGTTCTTGTGGTTGGTTTCAGGAAGTGGTTGAAGAAATACTCCGGTGGTCAAGTAGGCTGGGGTAGCAAGTTTGATGGCTCCCTCCCGCCTACTCCTCCCTGCAAACGATTGATGGATAGGAAAGTGATTAAGCAAATACAAACTGGCTGCACTTGTTTTCATATATTTTGTAAATCTGAAAAAGGAAGGAATACAAACAATTGATGTATTCTAAATCTTCCCAATTGTATCTTACTTTTGCACGTTATAATATTAGTAATTTTTGTATGCACACTTCTACTCTAAATGTGCACAATTTGTATTCTAAATCTGCACAAAACAACTTGTTTTTATGGTCATGCTATATGCCATTTTCCTTTTGAATGCTATGAGATTCTTGATTTTTTCTTTCTATGCTCTTAGCTTTAATACCATGGTAGTGTTTTATGCAATATATTATCTTATAAATGCACTTTGCAAATATTAAACATGCACTCTATAATCATGTCTATGCACTGAGAGTTTGAGATCCATAAGCTCAAATAGGAAAGAGCACACGAGCAATTTGTTGCTCGGGGGTTGGTGTTTCGACTCCACCTGGATCTATATACTAGTTTGACACCACTTGAATCTTTATACTCGTTCACGGATTTGGAAAAAAATCTGAGTAAAAGGTGAGAGTTGTATTTTTGCACTTCAGAATCTTATTCATGCACTTCATCACTTTATTCTTGCACTTTGTAGTCTTAATTGTGCACTTCAGAATCTTATTCATGCACTTCATCATTTTATTCTTGCACTTCAGAATCTTATTCATGTACTTCATAATCTTATTTATGCACTTCATCATTTTATTCTTGCATTTCAGAATCTTATTCATGCACTTCATAATCTTATTCATGCGCTTCATCATTTTATTCTTGCACTTTAGAATCTTATTCATGCACTTCATAATCTTATTAATACACTTCATCGTATTATTCTTGCACTTTATCATTTTATTTATGCACTTTATAATCTTAATTGTGCACTTCATAATCTTATTCATGCACTTCATGATTTTATTCTTATACTTTATCATTTTATTTGTGCACTTTATCATCTTATTTATGCACTTTATCATTTTATTTTTGCACGTTATAATTTTATTCATGAACGAGAACAAACACAATACAATCATAAATAGCCTATACGGGATTTGAACCCGCATCTTTGTGCATGGCACATCGCTCTACCATTTTGAGCTAATAGGCTTTTAAATCACATCTCACTTTTTTTTTTGGCAAATACAACTTTTTGGCATGGAGGATAAAAATTGATGAGAGAATCATAACCAATATCCAAAATGACATATTTTACCTAAGAAAGTCCAAAAACAAAATTCATTTCAAGCTTGCCTTGAATTTCAACTTTTCAAGGCATACCTACTGCATTTTTCTAAGGGGAAAAAAGCTACAACATGAAATTTTGACCATCATAGTAGCATATCTACTGCATTTTTTTATTTTTGAAGGCAAAAAACAAAAGACAATGGACAACAATGCAGCAAGAACACTGCAGCAGCACTGAACAGCAAGGAAAAATGTAGATTCAGACACTGCACAGCACTGCAGCAACAACACTGCAGAACACTACATCAGCTGTGTGCGAACACTGAACAACAAAAAATGCAGATTATCATAATATGCAGATGGCCAGCAGATTATCATATATGTAGTTGGAATTGCCCTGGTCTCCATGATTCCATTTGCTCAAGAAATTCATTGTATCATTTAAACTCAGTTTAACAACTTAGTACCTTAACTGAAGGTTTGAAATAGAAACTTTGTAACAAGAGCAACTCGATGTCAAACATCTTCCATAAAATTCAAATATGCCTAACTTGAGATTAGAAAACTGTTGAGTGCGTTCCTGTTTGAAATTTATTCTTAGGCAGTTTATGTTCAGAATCAAAATGTAAAAAGTAACTAACCAAAATCAATCACAATTCCAACTCAAATGCCAAAAAACACTTCTATTCACTAATATTCAAACACAAATCAGAAGAAACTAGAAAAAAAAAAAGATTTACCTTGGTCGGGGCAAGTTATATGCGCTCGGACAATGGAAATGAAGCAAAGAGCCAAGAAGGGGAGGACATACAACACCAGCAGTCGAAGTACCCTACCCCCATCCGTACAAGATCAAGCAATTTGATTTCCGATAATCAAACATCAAATCTTATAGCCTAGACAGTAGAATCATCATCACACCAACACATGTCTCTAGTCCAGACTAATGCAAATTAAAGCCCATCGAAGCTCCTCGGATCCGGAGGAGTTGAAGCCAGGAGAAACCCTAATTTTCGGGCATAAAAAACCACAAATTGAAACTCATACCTATCAGCAATCACTGTCTTCATCCCTAGCATCTCCACCAACGTCGCCGCCGCCTTCGATGCACCGTTCAATTTCCGTCGTCGGCCATCACCTCTCCTCTATCGCCATCATCATCATGTTCGATTGAGCCTAGAGGAGAACTAAACTAGAGAGGGAGGGAGCGAGCAAGAGAATCAGACAAATAGGAAAACCAAATAACATGTAAACAGGCCCGCGTGTAAATTAGCTACAAGGGAGGAAATTAAGCGGGTACCCGCGGGCCGCCCGCAACCGCAATAGCGGACGGGATCGGACAAGGTTTTCAACCCGTTAAGCGGGCTTAGCCCGGCCCGCAACCACAACAACGGGACAAATTTTCGGCCAAAGCCCGTCCCAAACTCGGTCCGCACCTGCATTTGCCTAGGTCTAAGTCTTGTAGAGGATCCTCTTTCAGTAGGGGGATTAATTGCATATGGGCCATAATTAGGTACATTTTTGCAAATACAAAGTAACTCATCCAGCCTTTAAAAAGGAGGAAAGAAGGGAAGAAAAGGCCTCGACGAGGTGTAATTATGGGTGTTTTAAACTACTGTAATTTTCAGTCATTTTTACTTATTAATATTAAAAAATAAATTTATGTTTTAAACTTAATTTAATTTTGTCTATGTATAAACAACCACTTTATTTATATTTATGAAAAAAATAGTTCGAAGTGAGATTATTTTCTAGACAGAGATAAATACAAGACACCATAGAAATGCTTTCGACGTTGAACATACAGTAGGAATGTGTTTGTCTGACTAGCGAAGGAAAAACCGTGCCACCGACAATATATTACGTGACAGAAGAAGACTTAATCATGTCAAAAAAGTTTCTAAACAGCAAAATCTTTCGAAGGGTAAGTGTAGACGTGTAGTGGACGCTGTCATGGACGGTGATAACCCTAATCATGGAGAAGTTTGAGGTGGACTTAGCCTAGTTATATCCGTTGAAGGATCGACATCTTCCATTCGAGGTATGTGAAGACGCGGACTTGGCGGCCTAGTTATGTTCCATTAACCATGCCCCCATTTTGGACCTTGCTTTTGTGGGCAAGTAACCCTCTGCGTTTGTGTGCATATTAACCATATATATGTGTATGAATCGTATTTATATATATGAACCATTGTATTTTGTGATCCTCTTTTGCTGAAAATAACATAAACAATCGCACATTAGCAAACACATTATAGCATATCCTGTGACATTCCAATGCAATACCATGTCGATCAGTTTATTATTTTTACATGACAGTAAGGCTTGCCATTGTGCTGCCATCATGTGGCAAGCGAAACAGTATGGGTGACACGGATATAGACGGTGATGTCACGAGTACTGCTGACTGGGAGCGAAAATACAATGGTGAACAGGTTTAGCCCGTAGAAATTTATGTATCACATGCCACATGATTTATATAACTTGTCACCCATGACATTTACTCTGCCATGCATGGCCACCTCCTATTCCTTGCCACAATTTCACTTGGTAGGTTTGGATTTGTTTCATGTGAACGGGAGTGTACTGATCTCTAAACCATGGCACCGATGGATACATACTTGTCACCTTTAATCTTTCCCTTGCCACCAAGCTCTTATCCCTGCCACAATGAATTTAGATTGGTTTGATTTCAATTCCTTGTGGATTGGGATTAGGTCATTGTCCCTTACCACCAAACCATTAATAAGTGTCACCAACCTGATTTTCCCAGGCCATGTAGCTCCTCTATCGTGCCAAAATTAACCCGTTAGGTCGCTTCGGTGGGAGAGTATGAGTTTATACGTGTGTGTATATGAATCCTACATGTTCCCATAGAGCTATGCGTGTGATATATGAAGCCTCTGTGTGTATATGAAACCTATGTGAATGCAATTTCAATTGTCAATTATTTTGCAATCTGTTACGGTGTCTGCCTCTTATCACATACGTCGTTTACCGTGACACTTGCATGTAATTCCTTGATAGGTACACAAGATAACATGACAACACAAAATCACGTGAAACGTTAGACATACCACGTCAAACATCCAATACATCATTTATTAAGACATCTATCCACACACACATGTCCCTAGTAATAAATTCACACGTCCTAAAACACTCACCATACCATGTCACTTGCACATAATTATATGACAGGAGTATACAATACCATGACATATACAGATAAACTGCCATCCGAGTTTTATACCATTCTCTGAGTAATTAAAGTGCATATAATGTTTTTTTAAAAAATTATAGGTGAAAGCGGAGGAAAGTGCAAAAAATGGGCACGTTGACCATCCTGTCCACGTGTCGACGAGTCCCCGAATTCCCGTCCATTAGACTGCCAAATCTTTTAGTTTTTCCTTGACATGTTGACTTCAAACCAGCACACAATATCAAGAAGCCAGGTGATAATGCGTATTTAGATAGAATCTAAAATGCTAAAACGCATCCGCAACTCATACCATGAGGACGTTCCATGAAGTAGGAATAGAAGACAAACAGCGAGAACAAAGCAAAAACGACGAAGAAACAAGGAACTGTAACTGCCGCGGATGCGGGTGCGGTTTTCCTGGGTAGGGAGGTTCGACTTCTGTAGGCACCACGGGCGTAGGGAAGGGTGCTGCACTACCGCGGGTGCAGTGGCATCCTAGGCAATCTGGAACTTCTTCGTTGGTGTTTTCAACAACTTCGAAAGTTCCGACGTTGTTATCTGAACGTCTAAACTTCAACTTTTCAAGTCCTCAACGTACTATGCTCTCCGATCTATTGGGTGAGAGTGAATGAGGGTGATTTGTGTGGGTATGGAAAATATGGGTTTTGAGTTCAGAGGTGGAATGGGGAACAACTTGTATGAATGCGTAGATTGGGACAATGGGAGTCGAAAGGCGGAATCGGAATTTGGTTTCGGGGTGATGAGAAGTGTGGCCAGAGATATGTGAGTTTGGAGCTTGCTTAGGCTTCAATAAAGTTTCAAAGGGGTGTGTTTTAATTTTTTAAGAAAGAGAAATAAGGAAGGACGAGGGATATGTGAATTTTTTTTCAAATTGGCCAAAAAAGCAAAAGAAATTTGGAGATTAGCCAAGATCGTAAAGTATTTTGCGATTTAGCCAAAATGGGGTAACGGCTTTTAAAAAAAATACATAAAATATTACTAGTTTTTTATTTTTTAAATGTCATTATAAATTGAAAAGGAAGGAAAATAAAAAAAAAAAAATTATATATGGGACATCGACTCTCCCTTTTTTATTTTATTTTTCAAAACCGGTTGAGATAGCAACCATGGACACCGGTGATATGTTTGGAGGGGTAGGAGGAAGCCGAAGTCGGATCGGAGAGGAGGCAGAGACTGAAGAGATCGAACAGGAGGAGAAAGCCATACCGCAGAACAACACGCACCGCCAACGACTTGCCAATTTGTAGTCAAGGAAGTCGAATTCCGATTTGGCGGAGCCGCAACCCTCCATGTTTGGATGGAACAAGAACATACTGGAAAAAGATGGGGATTTGCAAAATGATTGTTCCAAAAAATAAAGGGAGTAGATGAGTAGTAGATTTATCTTAAAAGTCCGATCTTCCACCAAATTAATTAAAACCGGCCACCAAAGAAGTGGAAACTGCAAGACTTAATTGTGCAACACTAATTAATTGTGCTCGTTGGTGGCAGCGGCAAAGGTAGAGGCGCTGGAGTAGCCAGTAGGGACGGTGTCGCGCTTCATCCTCTTCCCCTTGAGAACGGCGCCGCCAGGGGCCGGGGCTGTTGGTGCCCCTTCCTCTTTCGCTCACTTCCGGGGCTGTTTCAAACAGCGACTCTCCCATATATAATTTTTTTTTTTCCTTCCTTTTCAATTTAAAATGACATTTAAAAATAAAAAAATTATTAAGTCGCTGTTTGAAACAGCGACTTACATATTTTATGTATACTTTATCCCGCTTTAGCTAAATCGCAAAATACTTTGCGATCTTGGCTAATCTCATTAAAAAAAATTCGGGATATGTAGTGTATAGGGGGGAAGAAGTCGTACTATTTTGGACTTTTATGGTCAAAGTGGGACCCCATGTGGGACCCAAAAAATCTGAATATCCTGCTGCAATTTACTCCCTCCGTTCCATAATACATGTCCTTTTAGTTTTTGGCACGCTTTTTAACGAGCGAAAAACTCTATGAAATATTATTTTTTTAATTATTATTTTTAGATAATTTGATACTTATTACTAATAAGTATTAAATTATATAAAAAAATTAATTAAAAAAATAATATTTTATAGAGTTTTTCGCTCATTAAAAAGCGTGTCCAAAACTAAAAGGACATGTATTATGGAACGGAGGGAGTATTTTTTTCCTGGGTGTGCAGAGGTTGTGGGCGTGGCGGTAAGAGCTGTGGGCGCGACATGTGTTCTAGGCGTGCCGCGAGCGCGGTGTCTCTGGTCGTGGGTGCGGCGATTGCTGTCCCTTTCTTGTGTAGAACCCTTCCTTGAACCTCAAGTGTGTAAAAACTGTAATATACTTGTACTTACACGTATTGAATGGTGAGATGCGGGCAACTAACTCTTATGGAGTTATGGGTCTTTTTTCTAGGCTCTATTTGCTTTTCCTCGAAAAGTAGTTGTCAATTAAACATAAGAGCACGGGCATTGGAGCGGCAAATGGGTGCCGCTTGAGAGCCACGTCGGATGAAAAAATAATAAAAAAAGGAAATGGCAAGCGGCAGATTAATTTGCTTCTTGCAGAAGCGGCACACTAGCGGCAACACATTTTGCTTGAAGAGCAGTTGGCACACATTTCAAGTCCCTGGAAGGTGGCCACGTGAGTCTGCAATTTATTGGAATAGTAGGCTACATCATTCTTTATTATATATTTTGCTGTACAAATCAAAATGAATGGTAGGTTGTACAAAGCGGCAGCGCATTGAATTATTTTGATTAATAACAATTAACTTGTATTTGTTAACTAGTTTTGGAATTGTTTAACATATATTTTTTTTAAATAAAATATATATTTGAGTAGAGTTTAATTTTAACTATCCAAAAACACCCATTTTGCACATATTTGAGTAAAAAAAAAGAGGATAAAATTATATATTAATAACTAAATAAAATTATTCATATAAGCTAAGTGTGATTATTGGTAATGAAAAAAAGTCTATAAATAGACGTATCCAAGCGGCAACTCAATGCATCTCTTCCATAATAATATTTATTATTATTATTATAATAATAATAATAATAAATATTATTGCTCATTTTAATCTTGTACCTGAATTATTGCAATTTGATTATGTAGTTGTTTTTTTTAACGTGTATTGTTATTTTTATTATTTATATAATTGTTGGGAAAAATATGATTTCAATAATATTTAAATAATAATAATAATAATATTTATTATTATTATTATTGTAATTATTATTATGAAATATTTATTAAAAATCAAAATGATTAAAAAGTGGGTGAAGGGCTCGGAAGTGAGATGCACGGATGTGGGTAGAATTGCTGAAAAGGTAAAGGGGTGTTCTTATGCTGATGTGGCAGGGAAACTGAATTAAGGGAAGAGCAGAAGTGTTCTCGGGTGTGCATGGCCTAAGGAACTTGTCATTCTGCTTCCATGGGGATATTGAGGTTGTTTTCATCTTTTAACCCTTTTTGAGTTCATTTTTCATTCTTTCTAATGTCATCTTGTGTTTGATTTCATTTCCTCATTTAACATAGATGTTGAGGTTGTTTTCCTCTTATAATCCTTGATTGAATATCTTCATGACCATGCTTGATTTTTTTTTATCATGCGTCCATACGTTCATAACCCTATGCCAAGATAATTAGTGCTTCCTTGGAGACAAGGAAAACTATAGTCCAGACATGTTAGATAGTGGCCATTCGTACATGGGGCTTGGTACATTTGGGATACCCGATCCTTCGTCTATGGGCTCAAGATCAAGAACCACACCGTATATTTGCTTCGATCTTGCAATGCTCTTTGATATCTCCTGATTTGGAACAAATTAAACAAGTAATTAGAATTCTGATTTAGCGACAAAATTTATACTTAGAAAATTCCAGCAATATCACAACAGGATTTAGCGACAGAAATAAGGCAGCGAGAGAGAAGAGCGTTGGAATGCGCGGATCACTGGTCACACAGGCCTTCGGCCTCAGGGTGTGCGGTGCAAGGCGCGGGAGCCTCTTTGCTGGAAGCGGGTGTGATGGCGAGCGAGAGCGAGGAGCGAGGGACGCGGGATGTCAGGCGCTGGGGACGCGGACGGTGAAACCTGGAGCACGCGGGAGCGGGAGCGAAGCGCCTGGGCTCCGCGCTCGCTGGGAGCGGGTTGCTCGTGGACGACGCCAAGACCGGGCTGCTTCTTCTTGCGACAGGGACTGTTGCGTTGGGTTGTGTTTGGTTTAGGGTTTCCGAGTAGGATCAAGGATGGGGGTGATGATTAGGGTTGCAGAATGGAACATAGAACACAAGAGCTTTTGGGATTGAAATCGAAGAACCCTTTAATCCATAAAGGGGTTCCTTAATTCTATTCAATCTGATTTTAATAAAGATGCATAACATGAATTTATAGTAAACTATGAGAGATCTATCCAATCTTTCCTTGCAAAGGAAAGGGGTTTGGATAGATTAATTCTATCTAAAGATAAATGAAATAGCTTTAAGATAAATAATTCCTAAGAAGATAGATATTTAATAACTTGGTGGCTAAGTAATATATCTAGAAGAGATATAATTAATTTCCACCTTATTTATCTAATTGCATGAAATAACAACATAATTAATAACTAGATAATTTCGGCCCAAGCATAGGACAACTCGGCCCACTTCTCTCGACAAGGTGTTTGGCCCACTCGGCCGAGTGACCCAAGAACATGTCGAGTATGGCTTGGTTCATGGTGGGTGCTGACGAGTCTTCATGAGCTCCGTGTGTGGACGTAAGCTCACTTCCTGTGCTGGTGGTGTAACCTTGAGCCAAGTGATCCAGGGTGGCCTGAACCCTTGCTCTAAAGTTCCATGGTGACGGACAAGAAAGGCTTTAGTTGCATTTCGAATCTTCTTGGCCCTTGCACGAGTGACAGGGCCATCAAATGGAACCTTCATGTTGTCCTCAATGTCACTAGGAGTCATCGATATTTGAACGGCATCATTCTCCTCCACTTGACTTCGATTTGTCCTCAAATCGTCGTCAGAGTCATCGTCAGGCACGAAAAGGATAGGTCGGCGACGTTGAATGTAGAATGAACGATGTACTTATCGGCAGGGAGATCCAGCTTGTATGCATTAGGACCCATCTTTTGAACCACTCTGAATGGTCCATCTCCCCTGGGGTCCAGCTTAGATTTCCGTTGGTGCGGAAACCTTTCCTTCCTGAGATGCAGCCAGACCAGATCACCAACGTTGAACTGCACATCCTTGCGATGCTTGTCCTTCGCAGCCTTGTATTGCGCAGTCTTCCTCTCCAGTTGCGCCTTGGTACGCTCATGCAAGCTTTTGATGAAGTCCACTTGCTTAGCTGCCTCCACGCTCTCCTTGTCCTTATATGGCCGAGGCATCATGTCCACTGGAGTGAGTGGATTTCGGCCATACACCACTTCGAAGGGAGTCATCTTTGTTGCAGAGTGCCTAGACCTGTTATATGCAAATTCTACAAATGGTAGGCAGTCTTCCCACCTCCGGAGGTTAGTTCGCAGCATGACTCTAAGGAGAGCCCCAAGAGTTCTATTTGTGACCTCAGTTTGGCCATCAGTTTGTGGGTGACAAGAAGTAGAAAATAGTAATTTTGTACCCAATTTAGACCATAGAGTTTTCCAAAAAGAGCTTAAGAATTTAGGATCTCGGTCAGAAACTATAGATAATGGTAATCCATGTAAGCGAACAACATCTTTGAAGAATAACAGAGCAACATGAATAGCATCATCAGTTTTATGACATGGAATAAAATGAGCCATTTTGGAAAATCGGTCTACAACAACAAATATGGAATCATGACCCTTAGAAGTTCTAGGCAATCCTACAATAAAATCCATAGAAACATCTTCCCAGGGTGCATTAGCAATAGGCAAAGGTTGGTATAGACCATTAGCATTGGATTTCGATTTGGCTTTAGCACATGTAACACAACTTTTGACAAATCTCAGCACATAATTAGACATTTTAGGCCAAAAGTAGTGTTCCTTTAGTCCAGCTAAGGTTTTTTCGAAACCCCCATGTCCCCTAGATTCATGAATTTCTTGGGTTAACAATCGGCGAATAGAAGAAGATGGGATACAAAGTTTGCCCATCTTAAACAAATACCCATTATCAATAAAATATGAATCAACTTCACCTTTGGACACACATTGAGCATAAATAGTTTTAAAGAAACCATCAGAAGCATACAGTTCCTTTATCAATGCAAAACCCAAAACATGTGCATCCATATGGTTTAAGAGGACATACCTGCGTGATAGCGCGTCAGCTACCACATTATCCTTTCCCTTCTTGTGGTGGACCACATAGGAAAAGGTCTCTATGAACTCCACCCATCGAGCAAGTCGCCTGCTGAGCACTGCTTGTCCTTTGAGGTACTTTAGAGCTTCATGATCCGAATGAATCACAAACTCCTTAGGCCAAAGGTAATGTTGCCAAGTTTGTAAGCAGCGAACCAGTGCAAATAGCTCCTTGTCGTAGGTAGAATAGTTGAGCTCGGCGGTGCCCAACTTTTCGCTGAAGTAGGCGATGGGACGCTTGTTCTGCAGCAGGACCCCTCCAATGCCAGTGCCAGAAGCGTCACACTCGAGCTCAAAAGGTTGAGCAAAGTCAGGTAACTGCAGCACTGGGGCGTGTGTCAGGCGGTCCTTGAGGGCGTCAAAAGCCTTTTGATGTGAGTCAGACCAGCGAAATGTCACATCTTTCTTTGTCAGCTCATGTAGGGGGGCGGCAATCAAGCTGAAGTCCTTGACAAAACGTCGATAGAAGCCAGCAAGGCCCAAAAATGAGCGGACATGTGTGGGTGTAGTCGGCCTAGCCCACTCCTGAATAGCACGAATCTTCTCCTCATCCACCTTTAATCCAGATGAAGTCACTACAAAACCAAGGAAAATGGTAGACTCGGATGCAAAAGAACACTTCTTTAAATTGGCATATAATTTCTCTTTCCTTAGACAATCAAAAACCAATTTTAAGTGACTTAAATGATCATGCATATTCTTACTGTAGATTAAGATATCGTCAAAATAGACAACGACAAATTTACCTAAGTGTCTTCTAAGCACATGGTTCATAAGCCTCATAAATGTAGAAGGTGCATTAGTTAATCCAAAAGGCATTACTAACCATTCATATAAGCCATACTTAGTTTTAAAAGCCGTTTTCCATTCATCACCCTGTTTCATCCTAATTTGATGATATCCACTTCTAAGGTCAATTTTAGAAAAAATAGAAGCATCATGAAGTTCATCAAGCATATCATCTAAACGAGGAATAGGGTGGCGATACTTAACCGTTATTTGGTTGATCGCGCGGCAATCAACACACATGCGCCAGGAGCCATCCTTCTTTGGAACCAAAATGACAGGCACGACACAAGGGGAGAGGCTTTCTCGCACAAAGCCCTTGTCCATCAAATCTGTGACTTGTCGTTGCAGCTCCTTTGTTTCCTCAGGGCTAGCTCTATAAGCGGCGCGATTAGGCAAGGCTGCTCCAGGCACAAAGTCAATCTGATGCTCAATACCTCTAATAGGAGGCAAGCCTTGGGGTAGTTCGGCTGGAAGCACATCCAAATAGTCCTGCAGAAGAGCAGCAATAGGTGCAGGAATATGACTTAATTCAACATTAATTAATACCTGTTTAATGACCAGAAGAATATGAGGTCGATGAGCGTTCCAGGTGATGGTCCCTTGCTGAGGGTGAGAGACCAAAGATCGGCGTTCCACAGAGCCTGTAAGTGATGCAGAAGAGGGCTTAGGTGGCGTCGAATAGGGAGGAGAAGGCGGCAAGGGGGCTGCAAGGCTGGCTGCGGGCGCTGCTGTTGGGGCCGCGGGCGCGGCATGCTGGGCCGCGGGGGCGGCTTGGTCAGCCGAGCTCCCTTTGAGCTTCTCCAATCGTTCAGCTTCTCTTTCGGCGTTCCTTTGTTGCTGCTTGCGAACCTGGTCCTTCAGAATAATTTGTGGCGAAAGGGGTAGGAGAGTAACTCTCCTCCCATCATAGGTGAAAGCATATGTATTTGCAGGACCATCATGAAGGACATTACGATCATATAACCAAGGACGCCCTAATAATATATGACTACAATCCATGCGAGCAACATCACATAATATTTTATCATGATATGTTCCAATAGAAATAGAAACTAAACATTGTTTGGTGACTAATATATCAGAACCATCATCAGTAATGCCATTTAAACCATAGTGAGTAGCTCTAGGAGTAGTAGGTAAATGGAGGAAATTTACTACCTTTTCACTGATGAGATTGCAGCAACTCCCACCGTCGATGATAAGGGTTAAGGTAGCTTCGCGAACCAAGCATCGTGTGTGGAATAAGTTCTCCCTTTGATCCGCCACGGGAGATTCCTGAATGTGTAGGACCCGTCGATTAACGATGCAAAGCACGTTGTCGTACTGTGAAGTATCGATCTCCTCAATAGGCTCAGTCGACTGGTCCTCCTCCACTTCACTCGAAACTACCAGGTCCTCAGCAGTCTCATCGCCGTAGTAATGGTCTCCCAAATCATTGAGAAGAACCTTCCTTTTCTGGGGGCAATTGCGAGAGACATGCCCAGACCCACCACAAGTGAAGCAGCGGATATCTTTGTTACGATCTGTAGATGGTGCAGCAACTCTTCTAGTTTCAACCTGATAACCCTGTTGAGGTGAGTTGGAAACTCCCTTTTGCTGCATAGAAGGGTTAGAAGTAGAAGATTTAGATTGACTGGAAGAGTTAAAGGGAACAAACCTGCGACCTTGAGAGGTCTGGTCCACTCGGTTCCGCTGTAGCCGAAGCTGCTGCTGCTGTTGCTCATACATCAGCTGTGCTTTATGAGTTAAAGTGTTAATATCTCTAATGGAATGGATAGCTAAAGGATTTTTAATAGAAATATTAAGACCAGCAAGAAATTGAGTACACAAAGCACGTTCAGTAAGAAAAACATTAGCCTGATGGGAGAGTCGTTCAAGTTCATCCCTATATTCATTAGGAGAGCGAGTTCCTTGGCGGCAAGTCGCCAATTGCATCCTCATGGATTCTGTGAATTCCTCAGGCACATGTCTCTTTTTCAGGAGATAGCGAAGTTGTGGCCAAGTCTCAACAGGTTGCTTGTCCTGACGACGGCGCATCTCACGAGTGCGGAACCACCAGGTGCGAGCTTTACCTACTAAATGCAATATAATAACTTCCAATTTCTCCGTTTCCTCATAGCGTAAATGTTCAAGCAGATAGTCAGTATGATTTTCCCAAACAAGATAAGCTTCAGGATCAGTATTACCATCAAAGGTTTCTAATTTAAGCTTAACATCTCGTCTTTGTATAGCTTGAGCATTATCAAATCTAGGACGACCAAAATTAGGAGGGGGTAAATCATCAAAGTTAGGATTTACCTCATGGTAAGCATCCTCCAGATGTGGCGTCTCATATAGATCATTGTTGCTGCGGCTGTCATCCCAGTTAGCACGGGTATGAAACGGCTGCTGCTGCGGACGCTGAATGGGCCTCCCTTGCTGATGCCGTGGTGGGGTATGTTCACGGCGATCCTGGTGTCCGTTGAAGCCCGCTAGATGATCAATGTCATTCTCTCCATTGAAAGGATTAGGAGCAGCAGACTTAAGTTGATAATGTAATTGACCAGAAGGGGGCGGGTTAACTGAACCAGAAGGGTTACCTGGAGGTGGGACATTACCTGAAGGAGATGTAGGAGCCGTAGGTGGTGGGGGCAGTCTACCTCCTGAGGGAGGTGTAGATCCAGAAGCCTCCGCCTGCTTTGCCTCCTCCAATTGGCATGTAACTGCCTGTTTGATGAGGTTAGACCACAAAACGCGGTCCTCCTGGCGTTCAATAGCCCAACGATTTTCAGCCTCTGCCATTTCTTTTCGAAAAGCCAAGGTAGATTCTCGTACAGCAGAGTCAATAATGAACCGCATATTATCAGCAGAAATGCCAGCAGATGGGGTAGGGGAAGGTTTGGGGTCGCTATCGTTCGACATGTTCCTACAATATCAGAAGAGCAAAAAGTAAACGAAGCAAAGACCAGAAACCAAGTAATGCAAGCTCTAGTGATTCCTAAGAGTGATTCAAGTTGTAGAAATCAAAGAGCGAGAAAACAAGGCACAATATTCAAGCAATTCCCCTGGACACAGAATTTTGCAATATTGAAGACAACAAGTAATAATCAAATTGCAATTTAAATCAACCACAAGTCGGATATCAAGGATAGCAAGTATAAACAAGCGGCTGAATGTGTATAGAATAAGAACTACAATGTGAGGCTTGAATAATATGAATTTGTAATAGTCGAAAGTAGCAATCACAAGGGCAATCAAGTGCACACACTCCGTCACCTATTATCTGACGGTTGCAACACGATTCAGAGAAAGAGGGGTGTGACCAAGGCTCCAGTGTCGGCACAGCATAAAATCACACAAAGTAAGTTCTTTTGTAATGCTTAAAACCTGTTTAGATCATCTAACATGTAGCAATCAAAGAACAAACAAAGAAGAGTTACTAACTCAACAATGTAATGAAGGCATGCTCTATATATATATATTTTTTTTATATGATGAACAAGCTGCTGTAAAATGGAGGTAGCAGCCGAAAATTGAAGAGCAAGAAAAAAAATAAAATTAAAAAGCTACGATGATCTAAAAGTAAGCAAAAATAAAGAAAATAGGGAAAATAGGCTAGAAACTGGAAAAATTAGGGTTCTTTAGTGGTGCAAGTTTATATAATGCTTTGAATCCAAGGATCACAGTCATAGGCATGATATGTAGCAACTAGGAATAAAAGATCACAACTTGCAGTCAAGAAATCAATATCTTCCAAATTATAGATCCAAACAAAGAATAACAAAAATAAAGTGCCAATTTTGATGGGTGAATAATAAAGATTCAATTTTTATGCAGCGGCTATGGTGAAAAATAAGGCACGAAAAATAAATCACTCAAATAGAAATCAAGAGAGTAAAGAACTTGCATTAACCTGAAATCCGATACCACTTGATACGTTTGGGATACCCGATCCTTCACATGTGGGCTCAAGATCAAGAATCACACCGTATATTTGCTTCGATCTTGCAATTCTCTTTGATATCTCCTGATTTGGAACAAATTAAACAAGTAATTAGAATTCTGATTTAGCGACAGAATTTATACTGGGAAAATTCCAGCAATATCACAACAGGATTTAGCGACAGAAATAAGGCAGCGAGAGAGAAGAGCGTTGGAATGCGCGGATCACTGGTCACACAGGCCTTCGGCCTCAGGGTGTGCGGTGCAAGGCGCGGGAGCCTCTTCGCTGGAAGCGGGTGTGATGGCGAGCGAGAGCGAGGAGCGAGGGACGCGGGATGCCAGGCGCTGGGGACGCGGACGGTGAAACCTGGAGCACGCGGGAGCGGGAGCGAAGCGCCTGGGCTCCGCGCTCGCTGGGAGCGGGTTGCTCGCGGACGACGCCAAAACCGGGCTGCTTCTTCTTGCGACAGGGACTGTTGCGTTGGGTTGTGTTTGGTTTAGGGTTTTCGAGTAGGATCAAGGATGAGGGTGATGATTAGGGTTGCTGAATGGAACATAGAACACAAGAGCTTTTGGGATTGAAATCGAAGAACCCTTTAATCCATAAAGGGGTTCCTCAATTCTATTCAATCTGATTTTAATAAAGATGCATAACATGAATTTATAGTAAACTATGAGAGATCTATCCAATCCTTCCTTGCAAAGGAAAGGGGTTTGGATAGATTAATTCTATCTAAAGATAAATGAAATAGCTTTAAAATAAATAATTCCTAAGAAGATAGATATTTAATAACTTGGTGGCTAAGTAATATATCTAGAAGAGATATAATTAATTTCCACCTTATTTATCTAATTGCATGAAATAACAACATAATTAATAACTAGATAATTTCGGCCCAAGCATAGGACAACTCGGCCCACTTCTCTCGACAAGGTGTTTGGCCCACTCGGCCGAGTGACCCAAGAACATGTCGAGTATGGCTTGGTTCATGGTGGGTGCTGACGAGTCTTCATGAGCTCCGTGTGTGGACGTAAGCTCACTTCCTGTGCTGGTGGTGTAACCTTGAGCCAAGTGATCCAGGGTGGCCTGAACCCTTGCTCTAAAGTTCCATGGTGACGGACAAGAAAGGCTTTAGTTGCATTTCGAATCTTCTTGGCCCTTGCACGAGTGACAGGGCCATCAAATGGAACCTTCATGTTGTCCTCAATGTCACTAGGAGTCATCGATATTTGAACGGCATCAGGGCTTGTGTTGCTAATGATGCTATCATCAAAAATTTATGAAGGGATATGTTGTTGGATGGTAAGACTCGGATTTAGCGATTGCATTATAGAGATGACTATTTGAGGACTACATTGAGTTGTTTTATGTCATGGATAACACTCTCAATTAACTAATGTATTAGGCAGCGAGGTTGCAAAAAGCATCGCCAATGACGCATTGAGCAATCAAATCAAATGATGGATCTAGCATCGGAGTTACCCTTCTTGTAGCTTCACAGTCTTGGGTATTCTTAGGTCTTTAAGTAAAATGTGCTTATCTAAAAAAATATTTTGAGACTGCAAGTATGTTAAGACAACCTCTTGGATAGAGCTCGATGGTGGTAATGAGGAAATTAAATTCATCTACTACTCTAATTTGAATTTTCAATTTTTTTTAGCAGAGTTAGACAATTTGATGACAGCTAAGGATAATCGATCACAACAAGGGGTGTGTAAAAACAGGAACACTAAATGGAAAAAAAAAACACATGGTATTTATAAACTAAACTTTGATGGCTCAACAAGGTAGGATACATTATCTGTGACTAGAATTGCAAATCCATCTTTATAAGCAAACAAGGTAGAAAGCAAATCGCCACTCATGACTGAGGCTTTAGCACTAAAAGAGAGGATTCTCAAAGTCTGTGAACAAAACATTTAGAACATTTTGATGGAGGGAAACTCGGAAATAGTAATAAACTGTCTAAAATTTGATTCTGGATGCCCTTGGGAAATAGCATTAGTTATAACAAACATTAAAACTCTTATGTTGGGCGTTGGGGAGATCTCTTTCTCCTACACTCCCCATTTCGGTAATCGAGTGACAGATAAAGTTACACACCTTTGTTACTCGATCAGTAGCCTCGCCATTTCAAATGATACCTCAAACAAGCATCTTTTATTCTTTTGTTGGTTATCTTTGTTTACGTAATACATTAAGAAGGTCAACTAGGTCCTAACTCTCAACCACTCCTTACTAGAAGTTACAAGATTGCTAATGCATGCCACAACCAATTTGTAAACACGTACATATCCCTACATTTTGATGGAAGAATTGATCTATTTATGAACAACCTTGCAAGAAAAACAAATGTTATATACCTACACACTAGTGATATTTGGAACATTTTGCAATATATAGTAGACATTATTTTAATTTTTTAAATTTATTTGGTAATTTTAAAGTGTAAATTTTCTTAAACTTGTTGTGTAAAGGTGTATAAATATAATATTTTGACTAAAAATTAACGAATCTAGATATTACCCGACATAATGTTTGATCCGCAAAAGGAGGCATAAATGATACGCTTACGTATGCAAACTGAAAAAAAAGTTCCAACAAGGATCAACCCATGATGCAAAACGCCATAAAGCTTGAAGTACATAATCATATCTAACTCGATTTTGTCCAAGTCCAATGGATTGATGGGAAAAAAATGTTCAACATGGACACCATGAATGACATGAAGTCATTGATTTTATCATTTGGATCAAGATTTTTAAGCACATGTGGAACTTATTCAAGTCAAAGTCGTGACATGCTCCAACCTTGCTATCCTCAGCTGACAAATTCAACATGCAATTGTGATTCACTTCCAACGCATCATTGTTGCTCTTCAAATCTGCTTCACATTCCTTGCCCATAATCTCAACCATGTCGTATTCTTCAATGTTACATACGGTAAAACATCAAATGAAGATTGAAAATAGGAAGTTTGGTGTTTGATTTACCTTAATTCTCAATCTGGATATAGAATACTCTCAACAAGTAAAATGAATAATGATTAAAAAAATTACAATATAATGCTCAATTTACCTATCACAAAACCCAAGCTTATTGACATTGGTAATGGAAGGTCTTGAGAATGGAGTTTTAAGGAAGTAGAAAAATATGGAATAAATAAAGTGAGATAGTAGAAGCTCAAAAATCTTTCTCATTTTTTCAATTTAGAAGTACAAATAATTAATATTGTTAAATTCTATTCGCACTATTGAGTAATTTTATGCAATAATTAAGGCTATAAGCACATGTATTGAGACTTGGCTTTGAGTGGAATTGGAGGCAATGTCGTTACTAGTACGTTAGTGTGGCCCAACAACGTGTCGCCAACCAACCTGGCCAGCTAGATATGAATGAATTATTGACACTTTCCAAATGCAATGATCCACCTCTTCTTGTGTGACCTCCTATTCTCCATCATCAAGAACCACGAGTGGTTAGATATCTTGTAACCCGTGAACTGTCCCGCACCTTAGATACATGGAACTAGGATGTCACTTTACACCCAATAGTAGAAGGCTGCAATTTGAGGATACAAGTGCCAGAACCAACCGAAGCTTCAACTTCAACTTCTAGAGCCACCCGAAGGTGCAATATGAAATTTCGCTTTAGGCGATGAGATATGATCAGTAGATTGCTAAGTGGAAGGAAAGTGGTGCCGAGGGAATTGAATTGGCTTTGAAGATGGGGTTGCAAGTTGCATAGTATTTCG
Organism: Persicaria tinctoria; assembly: GCA_037127255.1. Classification (NCBI taxonomy): domain Eukaryota; kingdom Viridiplantae; phylum Streptophyta; class Magnoliopsida; order Caryophyllales; family Polygonaceae; genus Persicaria; species Persicaria tinctoria. The sequence goes on from JBANSL010000020.1 coordinate 7,083,615, forward strand.
GTACAAGTTGTAGTTATGAAACTTATAAGCTATACACGATGGTGTGTTTTTTCTTCTTTTCTTGAACAGTATTCGTAAACTATGTCTTATGTCTTACTTTGTCGAAGCGTATTCCTCAAATTTTTATTTAAAAAATTCTCTATCTATTAAGGTTCTCTCATCTATGAATTGGTGACTTGAAACTAGCTATTCTCATGAAGGTGGCTGAAGTTTTGTTATGGGTCATGGGTGTGGTCATCTTGGGCATGTTTAATATTTAAATCTTTCTATTCGCATTTGCAAAAAAAAAAAGGGTCATAAGCCCATGTATTACTCCGTATTAAACAAATCCTAAACCCTAATAGCATCCGCAACTCACATTTTCTTTCCGAATTTCTTATACCACTTTACCTTTTTCTCTCTTAGTCACATCAACTTTACGTACTTCTTTAAATTCACGCAACACATATACTCATTTTTTCAATTAAAACAAATAATAAAAGGTGAGTTTTTTTTGTGAGACATAAAAGGTGAGTTGTGGGCCCTTGTGGTTGAAACATGCAAAGCAAAATAAATAGAGGTATGTATAGTTGTTGATAGAACCAAGGAAATTGGGTTTCTTCTTCCATTAATTATCCTACCCGAAACCCAAGAAGAGTTTGCTGCAAAATTTTCAATTTTTTCTGACAGTTTTATTTGTTTTTTAAGTTTAAGACACTTTGAAAATTGACGTTGTGGATGCTCTAAAAGACCATGTTTTGCAGTTATTATTTTGTGAACGATTCAATTCTCGGAAATACCCCATTTTCTGACAGTTATTATTTTGTCAATAATAATAATAATTTAATAAGTGGGTATTTCCGAGAATTGAACTCGAAGGGTGCGAGGATCATATAACTAGTTGAATTGTGAACGATTATGATCGGTAAAATAGAGATCTTGATGAACTAAGTAAGAAGAAAATCATTGTATTAGAGAGTGATTAGGGAGTTAGTTAGAATTAGGAAGTTAGTTACAAGGATAGGGCTTGAATAACTTATAAATCACTCCGAACATCCTTATTATATATGAAACCCGAAGTCAATTCCAAAAATTCTATTTAATAATTTTTATATTAAAAACTCAAAGAAAAAAATATCATTTTCCACATTTTTTGTGTAATATCATGCCGACTTCGTGCATGTCTTTTGTCGACCAATAACAATAACACATTTTCTTCCATAAAGGCATATGATCCAAATGAAGTTGGAGCAGATCAACAATATTATATATAATCGAGTTGGCTTTTCAAACGGCTTCCATACGTACATATGTACGTACGTACGTGCACACACACATACATATAGACACGGCTTCCATACGTACATATGTACGTACGTACGTGCACACACACATACATATAGACACACACATGCGTAATCGGATTGACTTTTCAAACAACTTCCATTCGTGTGTACATACAGATACACACAAACATACATACATTGATTTGGATATGATGTAACAAGGGCTGGGTTGGAGAATTTGAGATTTTCTTTCTACTACTATTGTAATCCCTATTTAGTTGACTTAATGTAATTAAAATTTTATATTGAAAATAAAAGTTTTACTTACTATTTGATGATAGATGGAAAACATTGTTCGTTTGATTTTACTCAAACAAGCATTTTTTTGGCTTTATCACTTTTTACATAAATCATTAAGAAGATCAACAATGGTCCTAACTCCAAACCACTCCTTCTTACTTACAACTTAGAAGATTGACATTATCACTGCCAATTTGCAAACACATATCCTTCTTTCTCATTTCTTACTCTCACCATCTTCCTCCAAACAACTTTTTTAATCATACTTGATCACAAATTCTCTGGTTCCAATTGATCACTTGCTAAAAACCACGTAACATAAGTCAAAATTATTCTCGTATACAAATTGATCACAAATACTACATTAGATTTCTCCATAATCCTTCACTTTTGGACGTTTGGTGGGTGTTGTAAGGGATTAGGGTGATGGACCTAGATAGGTAATTTATAGTCCATGAACAGGAAAGTCTTAATAAGGCCTTGTATGCGAGTAAAGTAATAGAATACAATTTTCTCCTATCTCTCAATCTCTCTAACCACTTTCCCATTTCTTCATTCCTTTTCTCTTTCCTGAGTTTCAGTCTTAATCTCAAAGACTCAAACCATAACAGTTGTATGATTATTTATGTGTTAATAAATTATTATTTTTTTAAAAAATATACAGGGAACCCGAAAAGGAGAAGGGAACTACGCCGAAAATTTTACGTTTTGATGGAGGAATTGCTCTATTTATGGCAAATCGTGCAAGAAAGCAAACGTTGTATAACTACAGTACTAGTGATATTTGGAACATTTTGCAATATATAGTAAACATTATCATAATTTCTTTAATTTATTTGGTAAATTTGAAGTGTAAATTTTCTTACGATTTTTCTATTGTGTGCCCCAAGGGCATAGGATAAGATTCCTTTATTAGGAAAAAAAACTCTAAAAGGAAATGGGTGATCAACCCCATAATCTAATTTAAAAATGGCTAAACCGAATGTATCTAAGAAAATAATTCCTAGTTTGGCCTCTTGTCCTATGCTCCAATGACATAGGATAGAAAATCCGATTTTCTTAAGCTTGTTGTGTAAAGATGTATAAATTTTATATTTTGACTAAAAATCAATGAATCTAGGTATGTAGGGAAATATCCCCATTGTAACTATGAATACTACGATGTATCATTTTCCTTATCTGATATGGCCTCTTGATAAGCTCAAATTCTAGCTAGTTTTGACATGACCTGAAATCTTCGAAGTGCAACCAACCATTCCGTCCAAGTGTTGAAGCCCCTTGGCCTTTAGGCCTTAGCAGTTTGGCAATAGCTTTGAAAAGGTTTTGGAGGTGGAAAAAAAAAAAACTCATGGCAAAGGTGTTTGGCAACAGGTTTTGTAAGAGCTTTAGGAGTTGCAGTTGGAGGTTTGAAGAGGTGAAATTTGGTGAAAATAGAAGCTGAGGGAGGTAGGTTCACGAGTTTATTTTGAGAGGTGTCAAAAACTTGTTCAATTTTGCCCTCAACTCTCCTTTCTCTCTCAGCCCTCGTTGCATCGTCACCACCCGCCGCCGGCCCTACCTTCATCTCCGACAACCTCCACCCGCCGCCCGGCCCTACCCGTCGTAGGCCCTACCCGCCGCCGGCCCTACCTTCATCTCCGCCAGCCCTCGTTGCATCGTTGCTTCTGCACCCAAGTTCAGGTTCCCGTTCCAAAGTTTCCTCCGCCGATTCTTTCCGTTGATCCTTCCCCAGATGCTACTGATAGTGTTGCCAATTTGTTTTTCAATTGAACTCCTAATCGTTTCAATTTCCCCTTCTTGAGGTTCCATGATAATTAAATTGAGGAATTAGATTTTACAGTAAGAAAGGGTAGTAGACAATTTGTTTTGATTTTAATTTCTCCTTCTGCCTTTTGGACTTACAGTGAGACAGCCGAAAGGTGGGAGACAAGGGCCTTTTGGACTTTTCTACAAAAATAACCATTTATAAACTTTATCACTACCAAACATCATTCAGATTTTTTACAAGGTTATTTAGAAAAATAAACTCCACCTCCCACACCTCCATAGACCCCATAAATAATATCCACCTCCTAAAAAAACTCAAACTCCTAAAAAAAACCCCTTTTTGCCAAACACGCGCTTAATTAGTTAACCCATTTATATAACAACTCTTTAGGATTGCACTAATATGTAAAAACATCAAAGAGTTGTACTATAGACTATAGTGATCATTGATCAACTATGCAATATACCAACTGTAAAATAAAGAGCGGGTATTCTGGGGTTCGAACCGAGGACCTATGAGTACTACCAAGAGTCCTTTCCGGTGAGCCATTCCGCAATGGTTGCTATGCAATATACCTAAAACACGCTCCACAAGGGGTTTTCTCGTTGCGGAAGAACGTAGGCTACAACTATGGCAATCGTTCATCCGCAAAAACAAACGAACATGGACAATGAGAACGTGCAAATTCACAATGGTCCAACCCCTTAACCCGACATGGATCGTTGCCCATCCATGCTAGAGAATCTAAAAACCTGTTGAACGTTGTTGAGGCTCTACATTATCATAAAGGTACATATGAAAACCTCCATTTTTACTATCACCTTTCAACCTTGTATGCATTATGAGAAGAACACCAAAATCAGCTGTTAAAAAAGCATTTGCAAACATAGTGTAACCCTTGATAGATCGTGGATCCTCTATAAGGTTTTGTTTTGGAAATCACCTTTGCAAATGAATTAGTTTAGTGAACCCTTCGACCAGAAATCTGAGATCATTGTCATGATGTCTTATTCAACATGCTCAGCACCAACTGATCTTTTTATATGTACACATACACAGCGTACTGGTAGTCGAAAACAAACAAATTCAACAACCAAAATCCAAACAATTCGTGATTTACCCAGTTTTCTTTACCTGAGAGGATTGAGGTTTGCCTCAAGCTGCTGCTCTCCACTGGAGTTCTATTTGAATCTTGCCGTTCTTCGAGTCGATCAGATTGAATGTTTGGTTGATTCTCTTGTTGCTTACTACATCAGCTAGACTGATCTCAACGTACCCCAGATTTTCCTGTATGGTTTCCCACATCCAATGGACAAAAAATCAATCAATCAATCGATCATTGAACATGTAAGAACAGAACAAATCAGTGGCCATAAACTGGAGAGTTTTGGAGGTTCAAAATTGGGAAATTTTGAAAAAGCATGAACAACAACAGTGATCATTTAGCTGCTTAATTATATACCTTGGGGTGAAGAATGCCTATTCTTGAGGAGCTACTCTGCACTTCCACATAAAGCCTATCATTAACTGGTGGTTCCTCCAGCACAAATTGGAACTCTTGCTCCCAACGTGGGTCTCGGTTCTTCTTTATAGTCTGTACCAATGAAAAAGATGATGGCTTTTATTTCCAAAAAGTTGAATAACTCTACAAAATCATCAATTGCACTAGAGAAAAATTCTTGTTGCAAATGAAAATGATATATGTATGCAATCTGCAACTCCAGTTTTCATTTTTTGTTCATAAGCTATATTTCATACCTTGGTCTTTCTCTCTTCTCCTTTGAAGACTAAGTGTGCGCAAGGATTAGTGTGATGCTTGCCTTCAAGATCTTCAGCTTGGTGGATAGTGATCACGAGCAAGCCACCACCACTCGGCGTGCCTTCTGGGGCCTTTTCAACTTCATTCGAGTCGTCAACTTCCTTGCCCAATTCGTTATCCTTAAAAGGTTTGTAAGTCAGCTCCAGAACAAGCTGACCGCGAGATTTCTCGTTGCGGACATCATTGGGATCCATGCTTTTTAGAAGCTCTAGCGTCACAGTTTTTGTCTCCTCCGGTGTGAGCTCGGTCAATGGGACTACGTTCAAGCCCATCTTGTCATGATTACCAAGCTAGCCATTGGAAGGGTAAACATTTTTAGAGCTTCGTAAGTATTTAGAATCATTTGGAAACATTGATGAGAAAAGAGGAGGTCAAGCCTTGGAAAGGAGTGGATCTACCTGCTCATGATCATAAACAGTAACCTCTAAAGCTTGATTTTGTGGATCTCTGACAGACAGGTGAAATTCTTCATTCCATTCAGGATTCAAGTTGTTGTTTTTCACCTTGGTCTTCTTTGAAAGCTTTTCATCAGTAAGCTTTAGCTTCACAAAAGGGTCTGATTTTCCTATCAAATCTTTATTCTTAAGCTTAATTGCCCTCACAACCTTCGCTTGGAGAATTCCAACAGGTTTTTTTATAGCTCTGTGATTTCACCATTGCCGCAATTGTGTTAAATAAATCTTAACTAGCTTCAGGAAATACATCAGTTTTGTTGACAGTGGAAAGTTAACGATTAAGCAACCCAACTAAACTTACTTGGAGGGATCCAATATAGGTACTTCTAGAGTTTTGGGCCATAGATACATATTTGCAACTTGATCTTTTATCAGCTCCTGCAAAATATTCGACTAAGTATTTCTCATTTGTCATGAACTTAATATTCATATGGCATCTTCAAACAAAAACACCAAGTTGCATTTGAAAAATGTATCAAAATAGGCCACTTGCGAACACAATTCGCAAAATTAAGCCAATAGATATAACGGACAAGATTTATTTTAACAAGTGTGACATGTCATTTTGTTAAAGATACCGATGTGATTTATTTGTGAAAATGACATTTTAAGTTGGCCTATTTTAGCAAATTAGCATTACATTTTTTCCAGTATTCGAAGGAATTACTCAAGTAGTTTGAATGACCACAAATGCTAAAATGACCCATGATATCACACAGTTGAATAACACCTGATGTTGTAGGAGATCATGAACAATAACAGCAGGTAGACAGACCGAACTTCATACCTGAACAAATCTATAGAGACCTGGGATGGCCATGGCATCAGCACCCAGCAATTTCAGTCCAAAGTCGACATGTGGCTGTAAAATTCAATATTTAAAAGGGATGTAAAATGAAGAAGAGCCTGAAAAACTGAACTAGCATATGAGGGGAATTCCCAACCTTTTCCATAAGAGACACGCATATTTTGGCAAAACAAGGAAAAGCTGGTACCAGTGGCTTCAACGTGATACGGGGGTGAGCAAATACTTGCAAGTCAACCACCTGAAAGGATTTGAAGGATCAAAATGGCTATAAAATACGAACTTCCCTATCTGTCCTATTTCATGCTTTTTATTTACATTACCTGGACTGTGGCTCTCAGTCCAAAGGCTTTGACAGCAACATGGATATTAGGATTACCAGCCCATTTCATCGATACTTCCATTATCAATTCTTTCTCCTCTGTAGTAAACACTTTCATCCCTGGCAGAGTCAAGAAATTCACACTTCATTTATCAACCTCCCAATCTTAAATTCCAAATGAACATGAAAGGAATGAATCATATTCTATTCTATCACGGCAAATGGAAACATGGTCATAGTGTTGACAGAATTACACTTGTGTTGGAGAAAAAAGACTATGATTTAAACCTTGGAAGGTGGGTGGTAGAGTGCCCAATGTAAGAGTTTCAAAATCAACTGACTGAATTTTGTACTTTGGAATTTGCTCAGCAATTATAGGCTTTGCTATGGTCTGGACTTGCTTGCAAATTGCCTGAGTGATTTCAGAAGAATCAACAAATGTCATCAACCAAAGAAATTAAGAAGGGGGAAATTAATACTCAAACCAAATGGACCACCAAACAAAATAGTAAATGCGTAACTAAGGAACAGCTACCTTATCCAGATAAGGCCACATGTACTCCACAAATCGGTTCAGCCAGTCAACCTTCCAGAAAGAAGGGGAGAAAAAACAGTCAATTAAGCTCCAGCTAGCGAGCAGAAGACAATATTTGATACGAAACAAAAACTAATAATGAAAACTCATACATACACGATCAAAATCTGGATTTTTCACCCAAAGAGGTATCTCCGGAAGCAACTTCAGTATGGAAGCCGAGTCAAGCTCAGCCAAAGGACGAACAATTGGATCCTAAAACTCAACATAAAGCAACAAAAACAATTTCAGATCAATACAGCACCATTTTCATTTTTTTACATAATATGGCAGCACCTATGCAAATGCTCATGTATAACAACAAATTGCTCGAAAATTAGTCAATAACTGAGATCAGAAATGAGGGAATTTAACTTGCTAGAGCAGACAATCAACCGGAAAAGTGAAATCTAAGCAAAAACGTCGTAAATTTTGCAAATTGAATTCTCCTCCTCAACGAAAGAAAGACGATTTGAAGCCATTAGAGCAGCCAAAGTGCAGGGATCTAGAAAATTGAAGTTACGCAGAGCAACCTAAATTCCTTCATGTTCAGATTGAACAGTAATTAACAAAAAAGAAAGAAAGAAAGAAATTCGCAATTTGAAGGATCTGAAAAATTGCAGGAAAAACAAAGAGGAGGAGAGAGAGAGGAGAGACCTTGACATTCGTAGGCTGGAAGTAGACGAAAAGATAGTATCCGATTACAACCCCAATCGAACTGCCAACTCCGAATCCAGCAAATCCCATGAGAGTACTGACTATCCCCATCTTCAAATCAACAGAGACCAACACCAGGCAGATCTCGCAGGAGCGATAAAAGCAGATCGAGACGAGGAGATCAAAGAAAAGGCATCTTGAATCCGGCAAGCTCACCAAGAAGTCAACTGAAAAAGGAAAACTACAGCTACTGGATGAACCACCAATGGAAAGTGGGGGAAATCGGAGATTATTAGGAGGATTTGGAGTTGTCTTATCAGATATTTTGGTGAAAACAAGTGAGCATTTAGTAGAGGGAGGGCGACACCTTCAACTTCAACGGCCCAGTTGTTTTCCGTCCCCAAAATGTAACGGCCTCACTCACCATAAAGCTGGTATCCCGACGGAGAGGGCGCGTGAGAACCTACTCAAGTATCTTCACCTTTTTCCATTTATTATTGTTACTATTTAAAAATAAATAAATCATGATTTTATTTTTATTTGTGAAAAAAGGTAATGATTCGAGATACCTGACGTCACCTGTGTCAAGTAAATCAAGAGACCTAAATAATTGGCAGACAGACTAACTTTTATGTTATAAGCTAATAAAAAAAAAGAAGGACATAATACAAAGGTCTTGGTCCTAACTGAGTCTAACCACGTAAAAACCCGGCACACAAAGGAGTTGAGGAAGACACTGAGACGAACTGCGAATAACGAAAATACGGGGAAGTTATTAACTTATGCGGCATCATATTTTTTTTAATATACGGAGTACTATAACTTTTGAATTATTAGAAGTTTTAGAAAAGAGGTTAATTGCATAAAATTGTCCTTCGTATTTTGACCAGTAATTTAAGATCTTCTTAATCTCTTCCATAAGGATGCAATCATCTATACTCATCACTAGCCGAATTCTTATTTATAAAACTATCCTTGAAATAATAAAATTTATTAAATCATCTATAAATTTGATTTTCTTTATTTAAAAATCACTTGATACCCCTTTTAAAGCATAAAAAATCAAATTATCATTCTAAACTTAAATAGTTTGGTAAACTATAGAAAGGATCACTTTAAAATATAAAGTGATAGTTTAATATTTTGTCAATACTTTTACCAAAAAAAAAAAGTTTTTTGGGTGATTTTTTGAAAGAAAACATATTTTTAAGCGGCTTGGTAAAAAAAATGCTTTAAGAGTAATTTAATGAGGGTGATTTGATATGTAATTAATCCTTTAGAAAGAGAAAAACATGCTTCCGTTATACATTCTACGGTTCTACCGTACCCTGCATTTTCATTACAATATTTATAAGCATGATATGGTGTCCATAAAAATATAGGCCAAAAATTGTCAAGTGCGTGTATTTTTTTTATTTATTTAGTATGAAAATGTATTCAAGATGACATATTAATTTATAAAAAAACTGCACTTTTTTTATGCTATGCTTATTATGCAGTATGCTTTGACGGTTCACCGTTTGTCGATCTGGTCGACTTCTTGAGTTGTCGGATCTATCCGATTCTTGAATTATTTCCTTATCAAGCGGTGGCGTAGGCAGCCACGTACCAGAGAGCGGCAGAGGACGAGGAGTAGCCGACGGAAACGGGATAAAGAGAACCACGAATATGAGCAAAGGGATTGCAAGCAGATTGGGTATAAGGGAGATTGAGACCGAAACCTAGGTTTTTTAGGGGTAATCGGGTTGGGGGTTTATCAAGGGGAAAGTGGATCGATGTTGGAGGCCATCGGAGGAGAAACTGAAGGCGGGCTTGAAGGGAGATGTCATGTTTGATGGGTGCAACATTAACAGGCTAATTTTGGTCCGGTGTGGCGGTGGTGGAGACTAGATTTGGTGGCAGTGGTGAAGGGATGGTGGTGGTTAGGCCTCATGATCGAGAAAAGGTGGTAGTGTTTGTTGAGGAGTAGTGTTGATGGCAGTGGTGTTGGTGGCGGTGGTGACTAGTGAGGTAGTGGAGCTGGTATTTGGGTTAGGGATTTGATTTTAATTGAGAGAGGTCGCCTCTCTCCTTCAAGACTTTTGACCTTTCACGACTGATTTTTTTATTTATTACAGTTATGTTTCAACTAGGGTTCAAATCCTCGCTTTTTTCCTTTTTTGCCTTTGACTTGTTTGTATAATCACGGGTAGTCCATCTGTCGACTCTTTCGACCTCTCAATTTACCTACCACGGATGGTGTCAGATATTTCGAATCATTGCGTTGTATCAAAGAAAATATATAAAAGTTGTTAAAAAGTGATAAATTGGTATAATAAATTATTCTAATGTTTAAATTTTCTCATCATTTACACGGTTTAATTTGTCCACCTAAAATTCGAAGGTTTAATTTATAGAAAGGAGAAAAGATGAAATAAGTAAATTGAGAATCCCAAATCCTTAGCTAATTACTATTTTATATTTTATATTTTATACTACAAGGTTGAAGGTTGGAAGAAACGAAAATGGTGGTTTGTGACCAGTGTCGGCAGCCCCACTCCATCTCATCAATTTAATTAAAAGTTAAACGTGGTGGGGTTCTTTAAAATACATAAAACAAAGGTTGTACAGAGTGTTTAGAGGGGAAGAGATCAACTGTAACTTGGGCCTTGTATTTAATGGATACTTCATCTGCGGTTTATCCCTTTCTTCCCCTTTTGGTACTCCCAACTAATTCATAATTCAAAATAGGGGTGTTATTCGAGCCGAACGAATCGAGCTTGACATGTTCAAACTTGTTCATTTGATAAACGAACTCGAGCTGAGCCGAACCTAATTTTTAAACGAGCTTTCTTTTTTGTTCAAGCTCAGCTTGTTTTAGTAAATGAACGAGCTCGAGCCTACCTTTTTTCGAGCTCTAGGTAGTTTTACTTGGTCATAACATATTAACTTAATTTTTTTTATAGAAATTCCATATTATTCGAGTTATTCGAGTCTAAATCGAACGAGCCGAGCTTTCAACCAAGTTTCAAATCATGTTCAAGCTCGGCTTGTTTAGATAAGTGAACGAGCTCGAGCCGAGCTATTTCAAGCCGATCCCGAGCTGAGCTCGAGCTGTTCAGCTCATATAACAATCCTAATTCAAAATGTGCCTTCTTAACAAAATTAACTCTTGCTAATTAGCTTCATCATCAACCAAAAAACAATAACGTCAATAAGTATTGTTGTTTGTATATTGAGGCTTGTCCATTTTTGCGATCATTTGATTGGATGTGTCTCCTTCATATGTCCCTGGAAAATGACATGAAATAGTGCTTTCAGTGCTGTAGAGTGTAGAAGATGACGATGAGAAAAACTTCCAGTGGTGGAGAGGCAAACAATTTTCTATACATGCTTAGGGTGTGTATGGCACCAAAATAAACAAGTTAAAAATATAAATTATTAACTGTTAAAAAAATAAATCGGTTTAAATGGTGTATGAGAACAACAAATAAACTATAATCAGTTAAAAAAAGGGGTTTAAAAATAAGTTGTAAATTGAAGCTTATTTTGGGGTTTATATTACATAATTACTATTTTACCCATTCTCTTTTATCTTATTTGGTTTGAAAGTACCACAATACCCCTAATAAAAACCAAATAAACTCCACTTTTTACAAATAAACTGTTCTTCGTCCCATACGGAGATTATCTTGTTGTTTAAATTTTTAACTACTTTTACCAACAATTTATAATTTTAGTCAGTTTATTAACCCCCTCTCATACGAACTCATATCAAGTTTAGTAAACATCAACAATTTGCTTATTTCCTTGCCCATTAGATACTGGGTATGATCCAAATCACTTTATTCCACAAATTAAGTTGGTAAAATAACATGTAAAATTGTTTAAATTTTAATCACTCAATTCTAAATAATTGATTTAAATTTAAATTAGTTTACCCATTTTTAATTTATTTTTTAGAGGTGATAAATTTCTATAGGGCAATCATATCAATTTCACAGAGTTCAACTCTATAGGATTCTTACCAGATACGAATACGATGCGACTTAAGAATACGAAATTTATTTTTAAAAAAACATAATATACGGATCGATATGGAAAATTACATCATACTAATCATTATTATTACTATTTTTTAATAATGATTTTATTAATCTCGCTCGAAAGGGTGCGTAATAAATCCCGTTAGGATTTGGACAATTCTATATAAATAGGAATAATTTTGCTCCCTGATCGACCTGCTTGGCCTGGGAGCTCCTCTCACATTTCCGACGGTTGATTAATCCTCCTTTTTGGCCCGTATTTGCTCCGTCTTCCGGCGTCGGGTCGGTGCTTTGGTGTGTCTGGGTTTGCTCGTTGGTGGGTTGCAGTATCGGACATCCTGTTTGATCGACGACGGATCGTGGATGTGTTCGTGGTCGTCGAAGATCCTTCATCTAGGTGGGGCAACGTCGGCGATTCTCTCATCCTCAGGAGTCGCCCTTTTCGGTTGGGGTACTGTCGAGAGTCCTTGCATTCTCCCGCGTTCGTGGCACTCGTGATGCATCTTGGTTCTCCATCGACTTCTCTGTCGTTTTGATGTCTTGTATGGGTTGATTGGGTGTTTCTTTCTTCTATGCTGTTTTGTGATGATTGTGTTCCGTTTGTATTGACGGTTTCCGTCTGCCGATTTAGTCGGGCCTCGAGTTACAGGTATGCCTGAACTCAATCAAAAAAATAAAATAAAAAAAATATTAAAACTTCGTCGGATGGGAAAGGTAACTGGTGGACAGCCTGTAACACTTTGGTCTTGATGAGGAGAGCTTTGAATAGTATCGATACCATTACCCCATCCAACACCATTTGCACGTCGTACCCACTCGCCTTTTACCGACACCAAATGAATTATTTTTCATGCAATGCTTTATTCAATTATTTTTTTAAGCAGCAAATGGGTTTGTTCATTATGTGATTTAATTCAAACAAATCCAATTCCAAATTATCGATAAGACAAAAATCAGGCTATCACTCCTATCAGTGACCTCTAATTCCTTATTATTCTAAAGAAATGAATGATTCGTCTACAGTGGATTTTCACTTGCATTAATTTTTTGGTAATTTTTTTTTATATATTTTTTTATAACGAGGGTAACCCCGACTATTTTTAATTCAAGAGAAAGGATGGAGACAAGGATCGAACCGGAACGGCGGAACCTCCCTTAACCCCCTCACTCCTTACTATTTGTCTATTTAAGCCACCCCGTCTAGGGGTGTTATTCGAGTCTAACGAGTCGAGTATTTAAGAGCTTATAATGCTATGCTCAGGGGCGGATCCAGGGTCGACATTTCGGGGATACTTGAAGGTAATTTTTTCATCATTCCGAGAATGTTTAAAGGTAAAAAAAAAATTCTTTTGTAATTTTTTTCCCGGTTTGGGGATGCTTGACGTAAAATACTCGGAAATTAACACTAATTTTTTTTTAATTTTTTTAATTTGGGGATGCTTGAGCATCCCCACTAATACAGGTGGATCCGCCACTGGCTATGCTCGTTTTTTATCGAGTCGAGCCTGATTTTTATTTCGAGCTAAGAATTTTGCTCATATTCAGCTCGCGGGTATTTAACCAAGCTCGAGCTCGAGTACTCGTTGTTCAAAAGCTCATTTTTAGACTCGTTTTAAGTTCGTTTTATATAAACTCGTTTAAACATGTACTAATGCAATCGATAAACTCGTTTTGAGCTCGTTTTATGTAAACATAGTAACATACTAATACAAGCTTGACTCACATATAAAATGAATTATACGAGCAACTCGTATAAAGCTCGAGCTCGTGACGAACTTGAAATCTTGCTCATAATCGTTCATTTTGAAATATAAACGAAACCGAGCCAAATTTTATACGAGTCGAGCTTGAGTAGCTCGGTTCACATAACACCCCCTACCCCCCATCAGGGCAATTTATTCGTAATTTTTGTATTAAATGGTACCGACTACCAAGAATTATTGAATGATCTTTTCCCTAATCTCTCATCAACAATTTTCAATAAAAAAACAAGTTGACGGAAAAAACTATATAAAAGCCCAATACAAATAAGTGGGCCGGTCCACAGATTGATGGGCAAACGCATAAGTTTGAGATGTTCGAAGGTTGTGTAATTTGTGTTATCAAAGTATCAACAAGCTCTCATTATGTACGAAATGGGTAAGGTTTGGTTCTGAACCGTCGGAGATTTTCTAAAATTGGCGGTGATTTGGAATCGGAGAGGTCGAAACCAACGGTTAATGATACTGTTAAAGCTTCACAAAAGAGGAACTTAAACCAGCGGTTCCATGAAACCAGAAGTTCGAAACCGATGGTTCCATCATTTGTAACAAAAAAAAAATTGTTTTGATTTTTGGTGGATTTTAGCCTAAAACAAATGCAAAAAAAAATAAAAAAATTTATAATGGAATGGAGAATTGATGGTTCCCAAAACCAAAGGTTTATAATGAGGTTCCGATTAAAGGCTCTGTTTGGCAAAATACTAGCTGATAGGGTAGCTGAAACTGATTGATTATTTGTGTTAAATATATGTTAATAAGCTAGTATGATGTTTGATAAACCTACCGGTTGGAGTAAATGATGGAAACCTGTGAATAGAAAATCATAAGCTCCGAAAAGCTTCGATGAGTAGCTGTTGAAAAACTCTCATTCCGAAAGCTAGTTAAACTAAAATTTATATTTATTTAATTTTCAACTATATATTATCGAAATCAAAAGGTCTGATGATTTTTTATTTTGCTAAACAGAGCCTAAAGTTCTTCCTAAAGAGGAACTGTGAACCGGCAATTTAGGAACGTTACATTATTAAAATAAAGGAGTAAACTAAAACTTAAAACTTGCGAGGGATAGGTTAGATAAATTGATGAATTTATTTTCTAACCTATATCCTTAGGACGTAGTTCAAACGTTCCAACTTGGAGAAGGAGCTAGATTCACCAATTTATCCATTTTAAAAAAAATATTTGTTTAGGGTTTACTCATTTTTTTTAGGGTTTTCTTTCTTGTTAAATATATATCTTGAATTAGAAAGTTGATCGAAATAGGGGTTCGACTGTTCAAGGGCAGAACCCCCAACTAGCAGAGGACGAAGGGGGCGGGAGTCAGCCCTCTGGTGATCCCAAAACAGTATTTCATAGGTTTTATTATTTATCTGTTTATCTAGTTAATTTGGACATGTGACCAATAAAAGTCCGAGAGTGAGTAGGGTTTCATGAGTGTCTATATAAACTCTTGAAACTTCTCATATTTTGCATTTTTCAAAAACCCTAGCTATTTTCCTGATCTTCTTATGTTATGGATTAACCAACATATTATTGGTGAACCACATAAATCCGGCAATGCAGCTGACGAGAAGAAATGACGGGCTGATTAGTTC
The DNA here is from genome assembly GCA_037127255.1 of Persicaria tinctoria. Lineage (NCBI taxonomy): Eukaryota > Viridiplantae > Streptophyta > Magnoliopsida > Caryophyllales > Polygonaceae > Persicaria > Persicaria tinctoria. The sequence goes on from JBANSL010000020.1 coordinate 7,098,960, forward strand.
ACCAGGGTGGACGAACATTTGGAGGATCCCGGCGCAACAAAGAGCTCGAACCTTCACTTTCTTAGCTGCCCATGATGCCATGCTAAGCAACGTCAATAGAGCTCGTCGTCACCTATCGGAGAACAAAGCCTGCCCGAGATGCGGGTTGGAGGAAACGGCCACTCACCTATTAAGAGATTGCGAGCTGGTCAGACAGGAATGGTGCAAGCTTTCCACCGACCTTCTCCCTGCTACCTTCTTCGATTCGACGGATGTACAGGTTTGGATCTTTCAAAATGTTAAAAAGAGTGACCGATGGAGTTCGAGCTTCGCAACTATGCTATGGGCGATTTGGAAGACTCGCAATGAGCTTGTGTATGAGAACAGAGACAAGATCAAGAGCCTCACTTATAGTGTTTGGAGGACTGTTTCTAACTACTTTCACAGCCGGGCCAACTTCAGCAAAGCAAGAAGCCGGGAAAGAGATGATCGAGAGACTCAAACGGTTTGGACTCCACCGGAACCCGGTTGGACCAAGCTTAACACAGATGGCGCCTCTAAGGGCAACCCGGGGCCTGCAGGCAGAGGCGGTATCATGAGAGACGAGCATGGCGGCTTCCTTAGAGCCTTCGCATTCCGCTGTGGGCACTGCCCAGCCTTAGCCGCTGAATTGTGGGCGGTGGTCCATGGATTGACGATTGCAAAGGACATGGGAGTGACAAGAATTGTGTTGGAAACCGACTGCTCTACTGTTTGCGATTTGCTGCAGCAGAAAGGCGGCTTTGTTTATGCCTTCCAACAGCTAGCTGGCAAGTGCAAGAAGCTACTTGAAGAAACCCCATGGGAGTACAAAATTCAGCAGATCAATCGGAAAGCGAACGGGGCAGCTGATACCTTAGCCAACTTGGGTGTGAACTTAGAAGGTCCCCTAATCCACTTCCATACTTTACCTGATTGTCTTATAGACCATCTGTATTTGCCCACCCATAGTGGGACTTGCAATTAGTTTCTTAGCAATAAAAGTATAGGGCTATAGCCCTCTTTATCGACCAAAAAAAAAAAAAAATATTCTCTGGCGGATCTAATATTTTAAAGTTAGGTGAGCGAAAAATTATTTATTGGGAAGAGGTCCATTTTTTTTTCAGACCAAAATATGATTCTTATATAGTTTTTCACCAAAAATATAAAATAGATTTAAATTTTGATAACTAAAAGAGTTACAAAATATTTATTATAAGAAATACTCTAATTACAAATAAAAAGCACAAATAGGAGACTTTTAAATTTACAAGTGAGTCTAATTAAAATAAGGTTAAAAAGAAAATAATTACCCTAGCAAAAAAAAAAGTATAAGTTTAAAAACAAAAATTTCACCCAGCATCAACTGGGTTTGCGCTTTAAGAGATCCGCCTCTGCTCAATTAGTGACTACAAATATATATCTTGGCATGTATAGATTTTGGTTTCGGAAATCTTTTATACTTCAAAAGTCTTTATTTAATTTTTTTTGGGTAAAATATTGGCATGTAAAATCTATCTAATTGTTTATATATAATATACAATATTTAATTCTTTATATATAATATTTATATTTGATTACGTGGGATAGTAAAAATCTTTGAAAGACGTACGTTGATTAATTGTTTATAGAGACTCACTCTATAGGATAAAATCTGATTATTTTAAAGATATATATCTTCTGTTACATTTAATTAAGGAAATACTTTTTTTTTTTTTGATGAAGGATAAATGATAAATCTATCTAATTGGATTCTATCAGAACTACACAAAGCTATATAAAACCCTAATAGGTTTAAACTTCAAACAAATCACTTCTTCTGCTTCTAATTCTAATTTCCTCTTAAAGAAAAAAAGATGTCTTACGATCTCCAACATCACGACGATGAAGGCCGTGTCGACGAAGTCGCCACCGATCGTTCATTCGTCATCCTAGTTTCGCTGTCGATGGAGTACTACAACTCCGACGACAGCGACGTCAAGCAGTTGTACGTCGAAGTCGACTGTCAAGATACCGTCTACGATCGATCCCTGTGGGACCTACAAGATTCCGAGAGGCACCCTCCCCGGCTCCCGGAAGGCCTGACCGAGTGGCTCGACGGTCAAGGCCTTCCGTTGGCCGCCAGGAACGATACCATCAGAATGATTCTCGACTACATGACCGCTCCAGAACCCGTTGACGGGATATTTGTACGGATCGAGGAGATCATCAGTGACGACGAGGAGTTGGAGAGGGAGCTGGCGGAGCTATCCCTGCAAGAGTATCGCCTGAGGCCGGCTGACCAAGGAGTCGTGGAGGCGTTGGAGAAGGTTGCGATAACGAGAGCAGAGAGGGAGACGAGCTGCGCGGTTTGCTTGGAGGAGTTTTCGTTAGGGTTCGAGGCGACGAAGATGCCATGTATGCATATTTTTCACGGGGATTGCATCGTCAAATGGCTTGAGAATCAATGCTTCTGCCCGTTGTGTCGTTTCGAACTCCGACCTACATCTGAAGATTAGATCAATTGTCAAATAAAGAGCTAGTAATGGTAACTAAGTAGTTATTGTATGTCCAACTTGAATTGAAACATTTTTACAGATATTAATACTTACAAGTTATGTATGATTAAAAGAAAATAGAGCATGGTCACCTACCTATATGTCTTCAACTTCGTATATATTAATAGTACTTTTCTTTCACCAAAAAAAAAAAAATTTAATAGTACTCCATCCGTTTCATAATAAAAGTCGTTTGACTTTTTTACACGCATTTTTATGAGGTAAAAACTATATAAAATATTATTTTTTTAATGAATTATTTTCAATAAATTTATACTTATGACTACTAAGTATGGAATTATTTAAAAAAATTGATCAAAAAAATAATATTTTATAGTGTTTTTATCTCCTAAAAAAGCATGTAGAAAAAGACAAACGACTTTTATTTTGAAACAGAGGGAGTACTTTTCTAATGTACGGTTTGTCTATGGTACTGAATGAAACTATGATATATTTTGTGTGTGTTTAATGTGTTAGAGATGTGAATGAGACCAAAAGTGTCCCATATCGGAAAGTTCAACATGTCAAGCTCTAGTATATGAGTCGGTGGACTACTCTTTCTATTGTCAATTGGTTTTAGGATGGAACCCCGCTCAGCTTATGTATTAGGCTATTAGCTAGCGCATGTGTGCTAGGCTACTAGCGCGGTTAGCCTGACGGCCCGTGTCGATCTTGGTCTGACAAGTCTCAACTAGATGGTCATTTCTAGTTGGACTTGTCAATGGGCTTAGAACCCCACTCGACTAGGCTACTAGCGCATGTGCGCCCGTGCACATGACCTCCAGCCATCGGTTCGAGTCGGACTTTGATATGACTTTGATATGATGATCGATGACAAATATTGAAGCATGATCGATATATATGTCGCGCAGTTTCATCGTCCTCGTATCTATTGAAAATTGAGTCCTGCCGGATAGTTTGTACATGAATTTGTCAATTTTAAAGTTTGTATAATTTTTTTTTTTTTGTCATTTTTACTAAGAGAAATATCTAAAATTAATAAATCTGATGCTAAATTTGTATGGCCAAGATTCATCGCAGAGTTGCTATATTTAAACCTTCCTGGAAACACCGGATTCCAGGGGGAATCCAAGCAGAAGCATCAAACGGTCAACATCTGTCCCAACGGCTACTTTAAGTACTCCCAATCCAACGGTCGAATTCAAATCGGCGGCTACCGCCCCAACAAAGCTCAGCCCCCGCTTGCTAGCTTGGACCAATCAATTAGCCCACCCCTCCTTTTTGTCGGTAAATTACAAAAAAATAAAATGAAAATAAAAATAAAAAATAGCCGTTGCCCGTTGAAGCCTCATTCTATTTAAATGGGAGCCTTTCTGAGTAGACCGACTTAAAATCTCAATACTAATCTCTCCTCTCTCTCCTCAGAATTGATTTCTTTTGCTTTTGAGATTTGGTTTAACTTCCTCATATATATATATATATATATATATATATATATATATATGTATAGGTAGATAGATCAATAGATAGATAGATCGCGTAGGATACTATAAATCTATTTTCGGTTGGGGTTTGATCCGTGTTTGGTTGAGATCATACCCAAATACATAGCAGTTCGATCAAATCGTCGATAATGGAGGCGACATTGTTACATTCATCTAAAGATCAAGGATCCATGGTGAGTCCTTATAAGAGGGGGAGAAACCCTAAGAGGGGCCCCCAAACTCGTTCCTATATCTCATCGCGATCAAGAACTCATTGTAGTACTACTCCCAACTTGTATCATTCCGAAAGCTTGTCCAAAATAGGCTACCCGCCTCTTCTTCCTCTCCCCACATCCGGTTGTGGCAGCCGGGGCAGCTCTCTCTCCCCGGCCCACAAGAAGCACAACAAGTCTTCCAAGGAAACTCCGGCTATGAAACCGGAACCGGTACACAAGAAGGTGCTATTTGCGGAGGAGGATGTTTTTGTCAATTTTATTCCGAAACAGGAGGAGAAGTTTTCGGGGACAGTCTTCCCTTTGGCTCCTCCTCCGAGTAGCCTGCCTATGCCTAAGTTCTCGTTGAGGCCGAAGATGAGCTGCAAGGTTGAAGCTACCACCGGTGGTGGTGGTTTGATTGATGCCGGTGCCACCGATAACCTATGCCGGCTTCTTAATCTTCGCTGATAGCTAGTTTAAATTCAAGTTTGGCACCTAATATTTTTTAATTATATATATTAAATAGGTGCACTGCTTCCCTTTTCCTCTTGGTTGGAAGCTCTTAGATGTGTGTGTCAGTGTTGATAATTTGCTTCTATTTGCATGTGTTTTTAAGTTTGGTTTATCTCAATAAAAGCTTCTAAATATATGCGTTTGGTTTGGTTGAGATATTTTTTATGGAAAAAAAAAACATGTCATAACCTTGAGAATACAATCTAAGAAATCAATGAACACTAAAAGGGACTTTGTGACCGATGCGAGAAACCCAACCCAAACTATAACGTCGTGATTATCTGTTCTAACACAAATTCTTAAGTTATGGGGTTGTTTCCCAAACTCATTGGTGTGGGAGAGTATTTTAACAACACGATTTTTTAAATGCAGCTCGTCTTGTCAACTTTACACTTTAATATTTTTTCCTTGATCCGAATATCTTACTCACTTTTTAGCTCGTCCATTTTTTAGTTTTTTTAATAGTGAATTTCAGCATTTTCAATCTCTTTTAAGCCTAATCTAAAATTTGAACAAATTGACTCGACTCGATCCGACTCCAAACCTATCTCACATTGTATCAATTAGTTTGGCCCAATCTAGAAGATCCTTGACGTGCTTGTGTTATGTCAAATGCATTTGAGAGGCTGGACGACAGACTTAACTTAAGATTAATTTGGATGGACATATTATAACTTATAATGTACAATAATTATACATCCCAGTGGCGGAGTCAGAAATTTTTCAGAGGGGGTACAATAATATATGTGTGATATAGTTTTGGATTAAATTGACATAAATAATTATATATAATATGATAATAAATAATGTTAATAGTGAGTTAATTTTCCTTTATGTTATGATTACACCCTGGAGACAAAGGAAAAATCCAGCCACGCCACCGCACAAATTTGCAGCAGCCCACTTGCTCGATCAACCTCCCATCCAAAGTGACAACGCCCCCCAAACCAGCGTCCAGCCAACATAACAAGAAGGGAAGACCCTTAATTAAAGCAATGGCGGCCAAATCAAGACCAACCAGCAAGTCGATTTCGACAAAATCAAGCCCTAATTGCAGGCTAAACTTGGGGGGAAAGGGTTAATAGGGCAGCGGCAGGCCAAAGCTAGGGGATACAAGGATACTGAAGAATCCGGCTTGTCGGCTTAGTTCGGATCTGTTGCAGGGAGGTCAAGAGCAAGTGAATATGGATGAGTTTTGTAGAGATGATGTCTCTTTTGTGTATAATCCTTAAGTTTCCTGATTTGTTTTAAGTTTGGGTTGGGAGCTTTGGGCTTGTTGTGTTACAACCAGATTTTGGCCTCTGTAAGCCCAAATCTGAGAAGGCAACGTCTGGCCCATTCCCTTGAATTGTCTTATATGTGTTGCACTGTTGCAGGAGCTAGGGTTACGGCTCTGTTCTCATATTATTCTAGGGTTTGCTCTCCCTCTTGCCCTGTCTACTTAGTGACCATTTGTGGTTTCCTTGCCTCCGAGTGAGATGCCTTGACAGAGCCTTTTAATATAGCTCTCGATCAATCCAAAGGGTCTGAGACACTGAGATTTCAAGACGATTTCATTGGAGATCGTTGGTGCAAAACATCATTGGATGTTTTGCTTATGCCCTCGTTGAATCTCTTCTGGTTGTCTCCTTCAAACACATAGACACTTAGTTTCTCTTTGCCTTTCTCGTTCTTTCCTTGCGTGTCTTGAGCTTTCCAGTTGAGGCCTAAAGTTTTGTATTCATTCTCGCATATATATTGAAATACATTGTCGATTATGTCGTCTATTGTTGCTTTGTTTGAGTTTTTTCAAACTAGTATCAGAGCTTTGTCGAGTTTTTCAAGCTACGATTTGAGTTTCCGACTACTTTCTGTGTCGAAAAACTCAGATCTAAAGTCTTGACGGGTTGCTTTCCTTAGATCTAGGATAATCCATCCTAGATCCAAAGGATAAGGATCTTTGAGCTACGATTTGTCTCAGATCCAAAGGATAAGGATTTTTGTTGTTTTTTGTTCATATCCTGCATTACTAACTCAAGTTGTTTTGTTCTGCAGGTACACAAAAAAAAAAGGTTTGTTTCTGTTGTTTCAGATCTGTGAAAGCCTTGGCATTCACTAGATCCTTTGCATATCCTTTATCTTTTATTGTTGTCTTTCCTTATTTATTGCTTTTCTGTTGCCTTGCCAGCTATTATCTTTGTGATTCTGCCTGCTGTGATTTGCTATGATGTCTGAATCCTCTATTAGAATTAATCCCTTTGATGGGACCTCTGATTTTTCTATGTGGCAATTGAAAATGAAGGTTGTTCTTATTAAAGAAAAATGTTGGCCTGCTATTGATGAATCTTATCCTGCTACTTTTGATGCTCTGGCTAAAACTGAAATGGATCAAATTGCTCATTATGAGATTATTATTCGTTTATCTAATGAAGTTGCTAGCCAAGTGATAAATTTTACCATTGCTAAATCTCTGTGGAAGGGTCTTACTGATTTGTTTCAAGTTAAGTCTCTGCCATCTAGGATAAGTTTGCTTTGTCGCATCTTTAATTTCAAAATGGATGTCTTTGTGTCTTTGAATGATAATCTGGATAGGTATCTTCGTATGACTCAAGAGTTAGAAAGATGTGATGATAAAATTGTTGATACTCATCAAGCTGTTATTTTGTTGAACTCTTTGCCATCCCAATTTGATAATTTTAAAGACGTGATTCAATTTGGTACAGAGGAATTAACTAAAAAGAAACCATTCCGGAATGGCTCACCGGAAAGGACTTGTGGGTCGTACCCATAGGTCCCCGGTTCGAACCCCGGAATAACCGCTCTTTATTTACCTATTCAAGGAATTAACTAAAAAGAGGATTATTGAGGTTATCATACAAAAAAATGAGGTTATGAAAGTGTTTAAAGGAAAGGGTGATAAGGATAACAAATCTGATATTTTGTTCACCAAGGGTAAGAGTAAGAATCAGAAGAAGAAGAATAAGAAGAACAAGAAGAAAGAGGATTCTTTTGCTTCTAATTTTGGTTCAAACTCAAACCCTGCAGAAATTAAGGCTAATGAGATTAAACCTAAGATTGATAAGAGCAATGTTAAGTGTCATTATTGTGGTAGACTTGGTCATTACATTTCTGAATGCTTTAAGAAGAAAAAGGATAAAGGAAATGCTAGAAACAATAATGGTACTACTGTTGTCTTAGAGTCTCAGTCTTTTTACCCTGATGAGCTTCTCATGTGTGCTATTATTGATATATTTGATATATCTGATTTTGATACCTGGATTTTGGATTCTGGTTGCACAATGCATGTTACTCCTTATAAGCATCATTTTGATCAGTTGCATTTGTCTGATGAGGGGTACTGTTAAGTTGGGTGATCATTCCATGTTATCCATTAAGGGCATTGGTAATGTTTCTTTTAAAATGCATGATGAGAGGGTTAGGGTTCTCCAAAAGGTCAGGTAGGTACCTGGTCTTAGGAGAAATCTGTTGTCTGTCATCATGTTTGATGATCTTGGTTATGACATTAACACTCGAAATAGTATTAAATCTGTGTCTAAAAATGGTAGAATTGTGTTGAAGAGTGTTAAGAAAGGTGGCCTTTACTATGTGCTTGGTGAACCTGTCTTTCATGCCTATAACTTATCTCCTGAGATCAATGCTTGCATGAATCTGAGTGATACTAAACTGGGGCATGCTAGGTTAGGTCATATAGGCAATAAAGGTCTTCATTATCTATTCAAGCATGGCTCATTGAATCATAAACCGTGTGATCTGCCTTTGTGTGAAAATTGTGTGTTTGGTAAGAAATCCAGAACTGGCTTTAAGAAATCTAAGTATGTAGCTCTTGGGCAACTAGAGTACGTGCACACATACCTATGGGGGGCTGTCCAGGTGGACACTATAGGTGGTAGGAAGTACTTCCTATCACTTAGACCACTATTCCAGGAAGGTCTGGGTGTACCTCTTGAGGGCCGAGAGTGATACTTTTGATTTCTTTAAGCTCTGGAAATCTAAAGTTGAAGGTGAGTGTGATTTTAAGCTTAAATGTCTTAGAACTGATAATGTCATTGAGTTTTGTAACCAGAATAGAACTGCTGAGAGGATGAACTCCCTTTGACGGCGTAGGGGAACGTACTCGTGCAGGAAATGATCTTTACATGGAAATGAAAGAATCTGGAGTTATTAATGAGCAAAATATTGCAGAATCAAAAGTAGCTTTTGTTGTAGGAGGACATCGAGTTCAAAATATAATAATAAATCAAATCGGATTTGTGCCCACGCAAATAATTACAAGACTCCCTCCCGTTGTAGCAAAAGGAAGTCAGGATCGATCCTCGAGAAAGCATGTCAGTGGATCTTAGGTAGCGTGCGATTCATGTCGGATTTCGACTCCAGAAAACCACTCGATATCGACCAGTAGAGCTCGATATCGACCAGTCAGTCGATTTCTGTCAATTCTGCAAACATCAGCAATTTTTGACCAAAAAGTGGTCTATATCGATCAGTCAGGTCTATATCGACCAGTTCCTCGATTTTCACCTGTACCTGCAGAGACAAAAATAGGCAAAAGTCGATATCGACCAAGTGCAACTCGATATCGACCAAGCCAGTACCCAATATCGACCGGCTCAGAAGACTGCCAGTCGACCAGAAGACTCGATATCGACATGTGTAAGTCGATTTCGAGTGAATTGCAGAAAACGTAAAGGAACCAAAAATCGCAGATTTCGAAATAAACAATGTATGAAATAAAACTTCCAAGACCGGGGTTTGCAACAACGATAACCAAACATGCATAAGGCAAGATAAAGAGAGATAATCATGCAATCACATCAAAGGATCAAACTTTCGCCTTTTCCAACAATTAGACAACTCTTTCAAGAAATCCTAATTGTATCTACCAATTTTGTGTTTATAATCCAAGTTTTAACCTGAATCTCTATTAATTAGGTAATAAACATATAACAGGTAGTGGATGATCAAAACACAATAAAAGTCGAATCTTTACCTCAAACACGCATGGCTATCGTCGGGCTCACCCCGACCCTAGAAGTAGGTGTACTACTCGCTCTTCATTATAGGAAAAGACATCAATAATAAAAGAAAACTAAATTGCATTAATGAAATAAAACAAAGCTTATAATTGATCGAAGCCAATTCCGCTCTCGCCAAATACAACTTCTCTCGACTCCAAACTCTCTCTCCTAACTCTCCTTGGTAAACAAGATAAATCATATAGGGTAATTAAATGTTCCACCCTTAGGATAGATAAAAAGGTAAAAAGATAAAATATCTCTCAAGTCTTCATGTACAAGGAATCCTCCACTCAGAATCTTCAATGGGCTCGAAATCGGGTCCTATTCGTCACTGGAAGTTGGTCGATATCGAGTTATGTTGCTCGGCTTCGGCTCTGATCACTCGATATTGACTCTGGCAACGGATATCGAGTTGACCTTTGGTCGATATCGAGTTATGTAAGTCGATATCGAGTTGTGCTTCTTCCGTCTTCGTGTCTGCTGGTCCATGTCGAGTTTGTCTGGGAATATCGACTAACTCTTAGTCGATATCGACCAAGTATGGTCGAAATCGACCAATCTTCAGATTTCAGCATTCTGCTCCGTCTTGAAACGCACATTCTTGAGTCCTCGTTCGTCCGATTGACGCCTATGAGTATGCGTTGGAAAGATCTTTCCGAGGGATACAACTCTCATGAAAAGACCAGAACTTGATTCAGAATGATAAATGGTGAAAAGTGGGCTTTCCTCCGGCTGCACCATCCTTAGCTTCTTTATGACTTTCATTTAAGCTCCAAAGTGCGTCCGATTTCTGCGAAATTAAACAGAAACTAGTGTAGACTCCATAATTTGGCAAATAAGCATAAACTACATAGATTCTATACTATTCTAACCCAAATGCATGAAATGTATACAGAAATCGATATAAGAGTCAATGTAAAACATGGCACAAAACATGGACATTAGCTCTAGTCTACGGGCAACTGAATGAACCACCCGGAGCTCGTATGAGAGTTGGTTTGAATGCCCTAACTATGGCGGAATATTTCCGAGATGTTAATAAACAAGACGTACTTCTCTTTATTGACAATATCTTCCGTTATGAAATGAGGCATGAAAGGGAGCCACTAGGAAGAAGTTTCAGGAGTTACAAAGGAAGCTTCGAGTTCATATGGGTCGTGGGTTGAGAACGGGAATTGAACTCTATGAGATCAAATCCCCCGTTGTTCCTCAGTAGCTCAGTGGTAGAGCAGTCGGCTGTTAACTGACTGGTCGTAGGTTCGAATCCTACTCGCTTTGTAAAATGATCTATAAAACAATGCATAAAGTTTGATTACTTACCGCAATTTCATTAATAGGACTTCTAAAGTCCACATCTTCCCCATACTACGAGTGAAAGGAAAAAAGTAAAGACTACCATTAAAGCATCCCAAGCGAGACTTACTATATCCATGTGAATTATGTCCCCTATCTCTATGAATATGAAGGGATTCTTCCATTCTTGTTCACTAATAATAGTGAAATCCAAGGTGTATAGTCAAAAGGGGATACTACGAGTGAAAGGGAAAAAGTAAAGACTACCATTAAAGCATCCCAAGCGAGACTTACTATATCCATGTGAATTATGTCCCCTATCTCTATGGATATGAAGGGATTCTTCCATTCTTGTTCACTAATAATAGTGAAATCCAAGGTGCAGTGTATAGTCAAAAGGGGATTCTTACCCCAAATGAAACTTCAGTAAAAAAATTCGATAGAGACAAATTTTATAAATAAACTCAATAAAGTTCATAGTATCCTTCTTTTTAAGGGTAAGGAACTTAATGTTCATAATTTTGAGGAATTGTACCATAAATTAGAAGGGAAAATAGCTACATTGGAAGAGAAATTGGTCCAGAAATTGGAAGAGAAGTTGGGACATAAAATAATACATTGGATAAAAAAGCTTTAGCAAGAGAATTGAGTTTTTTAATCGATGAATTTGTTGAAGAATCAACATCCAATTTGAAAGGAATTTCTTTATTTCCGGAACAAAGATGAATTGATTCAGCATAGTCAAAGGACTCAGCAACCATTTCAATTGCAAAGCAAAAGATCCTTTCATGAACGCATCTAAGTCTATTTCCCAAGTCTAAATACTTTTTGATTTCTTTTTTATTCTACCCATTTTCATATCTGATTTCGTATAAAGTTCTTCCATATATTTTTGTTGGTTTGAGAGAACAGATTCGGGGTTCCCTCAGTTTTGGGCATCTGATGCGAGATCTCTTTGACCTATGGTTTTTTTTCTTCTTGATTCTCTAATTCAAAATATTTTTTCTTTTTCATTTGATAGTAGGAGATCCTCTTTTTTATTTTTAGTGATATTTTCGAATTGAGAATTTTTTATATATCGCAATGGACGATTCCATCGTTTATAATCGAAAAGAAGATTCACATCGGGTTTTTCAAACCAGAAGAGGTCTTTATCTTCTTCTTTTAAGTGAAAGTGGAATTCATCCTTTGTTTTGTCCTTTCCATTCACTCGGTTCCTTTCCGTTTCATCGATTTTGTCCGGATCCTCCCTTTCTTCAGAAAAAGGGGAAGGAGAAGGATCTTCTTCGGTGAATCCCTCTTGTTCTTGTTTAGTCCCCTTTGTTTCTCCTATGAATGTGGAAAATAGAACGAATTAGGCCAATTTTACTTGGAATTGTCAAGTCATGCATAACTGTTTAGCAAAAAAAAAAAACAATTCATTTTGATCGAACCGTGCAGTTTCGTTTGTTTACCACGAGACATGTATCCTGATTCATTGTCCGGAATCTTATTTCCGTTTTTCATTACACCTAGCTAGATATATTTTGATCTAAATAAAACGAAAATATAAGTAAAAAACAATAGATATTGCTCTTCTATTATATCTATACACAAAATACATATACAAATTAAACGTTCTCACTTTCACTTCTTTGTCTAATGAAATTCGACAATTGATATTTTGAGTCTATTTTTTATTTCGATTTTTTTAGACAAAGAGTCTCTTATGAATAAATAGAATCAAGAAAACTGTCTTCGTTTTCCCTTTTTTTTCATAGTGAATTAGAATTTGAGAATAGTCGGACCTAAGAAAATTTATATAGAGTGCCCATTATTTGTTTTACATCTTCGATGCAAAAATGCTCCATTTTAGTAAGATCTTCTTGTCTGTTATTCAATAGGTCCAATAATGTGTGTATATTGGAATTTTTGAGGCAATTGTAGATCCTGGGAGGCAATTCCAATTGATCAAATTTCAATGCTATTTTTTTTCCTTAGTTCAGTCAATCTATCATGAAGGAGGGGGGGGGGGGGTAAAAATAAATCAATTAAATTACGAGAGGCTTCATAAAGTGCTTCTTTAGGAGTGAAACTCCCATTTGTCCGAATCTCAAGAAAAAGTATTTCTTGTTTTTCCATCACCATTAATATATCTTGTATCTATTTATATTAAAATAAATATTTTTTTATTTCATTTAGATTTTTTCTAAAAAAAAGAAGAGAAATAACGTAAGAAATTGGACTTATATTAATAATACAATTAAATTATAATAGACATTATCTATATTGAAGAATATTTCAATTTAAACAATATATAGAAAAATTTTAAATTGGCACGTTACGTGTAATCTAACTATAAACTACAGTAATTCTTTTTTGTAATGACTTTTTTGCCATAGGGATGCTGAATCATTTACATAAGGGACTGGTTTAGATCAATCCTAACCTGATGATTATGAATTTTTTCTAGTTGTAGAGAATATTCCCTAGTCAAGTAAAAAGATCAAATATAAATTTATGAATTTAGCTACTTCTACTCTTTCCATTTGTCTTTCTTTACTATTTCTACTCCTTCATTCGCTACAAGATCAATAATTCCGTGAGTTAAGAGCAGGAATCCAAGGTTAGTGTGAATTAATAAATTAGAACAACTTCGTAAGTATATTATATTTTTGACAGATAAATCGAAAGGATCCAATCCTAGTTTCCAACCAAAAAGTCAATTTTGTTGGAACTTTTCATATTTGGTTCATCCTTCATAACCATATCACATCCCCGATTTGATGAAATAGGATGAATTGAGACGGTCTTTTGTAAATACGTAATTATCTTGAATATATTAACCATTTCTTTCTTTTTCGACCACCAACGTGGAGTGTGAATCAAACCCATGTTTGAATTGAAATTGAGATACTGATGCAAGTTCTTCCTTTCTGAATCAGATAGATTCATATCTGAAAGAGGTTGACAATAAGTTCTTTTCAAATTGACTATTTCTTTCTTTGTTAGTGGTGTGGTACTTCATTGTATGATAAATAGAAGGTTCATCTGTATAGATATCATCATCTACATCGAGAAAGCCGTATGCTTTGGAAGAAGCTTGTACAGTTTGGGAAGGGGTTTTAATTGATCAAAAAGAAGAATCTACTTCAACCGATATGCCCTTAGACACGGCCATACATAACATATAAATCACACTTGAAAGGGGTGGACAATTAGCTAGAGCGGCGAGTGCTGTAGCAAAACTGATTGCAAAAGAGGGGAAATCGACTACATTAAAATTACCTTCTGGGGAGGTCCGTTTGATATCCAAAAACTGCTCAGTAACAGTCGGACAAGTGGGGAATGTTGGAGTGAACCAGAAAAGTTTGGGTAGAGCCGGATCTAAGTAGGGTCCCAAATCAAATAACGAGAGATATGTAAAAAGAAGGTCCGAATTGGAATGTAAGGACGTGGGGATCCATATGGAAATAGGGTATCTATTTAGATAGGCTCGAATGACCCCTTCTCATAATGAGAATTTATATAACCCTCTTCCGGCCTAGTCTGGTATGGAATGAACTTATAATCATGGAATCGACTCGATCATCAGATTTCAGATTATAAGTTCATAACCCTAGCACATTCCCATTTTGGGTGGAGCAGATCGATTAATTCTTTGATTCCAGTTAGTAAGAGGGATGAAATAGACTCTATAAGCTAAAAAAGGTATCCTAAGCAATTGCAATAATAGGGTTCATTGATATTCCTGGTATAGTAGATGCTATGACACATTTAATCATCCGTATATGAGCCTCTTCAAACGGGGCTTATTGCTATTGATTCGATGATCCCTATAGGCCGCGGTCAGCGAGAATTAATTATTGGAGACAGACAGACTGGTAAAACAGCAGTAGCCACAGATACTATTCTAAACCAAAAAAGACAAAATGTAATATGTGTTTATGTAGATATTGGTCAAAAAGCATCTTCGCTGGCGCAGATAGTCAATACTTTTCAAGAAAGGGAAGCGATGGAATATACTATTGTGGTAGCCGAAACTGCGAATTCTCCAGCTGCATTACAATATCTTGCCCCTTATACAGGAGCGACACTGACTGAATTTTTTAGGTACCTGGAACGCCACACTTTAATCATTTATGATGATCTTTCCAAACAAGCACGTGCTTATCGACAAATATCTCTTATCTTAAGAAGATCGCTGGGTAGTGAAGCTTATCCTGGGGATGTTTTTTATTTGCATTCACACCTTTTGGAAAGAGCGGCTAAATTAAATTCACGTTTAGGCGAAGAAAGTATGACCGTTGTACCAAAAAATATGAAAATAAGGGCATCCGTTCATAAAACTTGTGAAAAATGTCGACTAATTTGTAGGCGGGGACGAATTATAGTAATTTGTTCCAACCCCAAAGATAAACAACGCTAAGGATAATAAGTCTACTAATAAAGGGGACTTTCTAACGGACTCGATGTACAATTAAAAAATGAAAGTATTTGTTTTGACAGGAAATGGACATCTCCATATATCTCTGACTCGTATTTATGAGACGATACAATATGGCAAAACCCATACCAAAAATTGGTTCACGTAAGAATAGGTCTGATGACTAAATTGAAATATTACTTTGTCAATCTCTAACAATGTAATTTTTCTTTATGGTTGCAACCAAGAAGAATCCATATCAATCGATCACCAAATCAGCCCATTGACTTTTTGGGTTTTCTTTTAAGTGTGCGACTAAATACGTCCGTGGTACGAAGTCAAATGTTAGAAAATGCATTCTTAATTGATAATGGTATAAAGAAGTTTGAGACCCTAGTTCCAATTATGTCTCTGGTTGGATCATTGGCTAAAGCGAAATTTTGTAACGTA
This sequence comes from Persicaria tinctoria, assembly GCA_037127255.1. NCBI lineage: Eukaryota > Viridiplantae > Streptophyta > Magnoliopsida > Caryophyllales > Polygonaceae > Persicaria > Persicaria tinctoria. The sequence continues at coordinate 7,114,830 of JBANSL010000020.1, forward strand.
TTAGGACATCCCATTAGTAAACCGGTCTGGGCAGTTTTATCGGATTCTGATATTATTCGCCGATTTGGTCGTATGTGTAGAAACCTTTCTCATTATTACAGCGGAGTCAACATTTATATGTTTCGATGCAACAACAAGATGTTATTTGTAACAAGTAGTTTAATTTATTGGTTGGTTAATTGGTCACATTTTAGTCATGAAATGCGTTGGCTTGATATTCGTCTGGATACGACAAAATTTTTATATTCGATCTAATACGTACCTTCTTAATGTACTTATTCGAGCTATTAATGTACCGATTCGATCTAATAAGTACCTTAATGAAATTATTCGATCTAAGAGGTATAAGAAGTACAAGTCATCTGTGTCAGAATTGAAGTATCTTAACCACTGATGAAGGATTCCTTGAAAAGTTAAGGATTAGTCATCCTTTTTAGAAATAGAATGGATTCGATCTTATACATACGCGAGGAAGGTAATCAAAAAAGAAAGAAGATGAGTCGCACCAGAGCCCGTCACATTGGATTTTCACGCCTCTGTTTTAGTATTATATATTGATTGATTGATTGATTGCCTTTTTTTAATAAAAAGAAAAGAAAGTTAACGATAGTTCTACATTTAACGGGAGTGGCACGAGCCGAAATTTTTACAAACCTCAGGGGCATTTCGTGAAATAAGTCAAATAATTGTACACCATGCGAAATAGACTATACCACGGGCGGTAATAATAATAATGATAATAATAATAATAATAAATTCTCTTCATTTGGGGAGTTGGATACAGATGCGGTTGCCTTGCTGAAGCGAATTCAGAAATTCTCGGTCTCTCAAGGATGCTGGAGCTCGTGCTGCACCTTATATTTTTACTAGACTTAACTTTGTTATCGCTAAAGGAGTGGGTGCCCAGATAGTATCTCGGCTGCCCACTAATTTCTTGTAATATGTTTTTTTATTATAATAATAATAATAATAATAATAATAATAATAATAATAATAATAATGTAATAAGGAAGATCGATGCACTGTATACTGTATAGTCAATTTTTATCACTACTACCGGTATTATTTTATAACAACCCGTCTTTAAAGACAAAGTAGCGCCCTAACCAAAGAGCTCATTTGCGCAGTAGCCATGTGCAATCCATCCGATTGATACGGGATTAACCGGCTCGGTAATTAGTTTTTTAATGCCTAAACACAATTTTGCTTAATTTTAATCCTACATCGATCTTCCTGCTCCATGCTTCCTTCCTCTGTGTTCCCAATTCAACCCTCTGAATTTGGGCAAAAGCAAAATGACAGAAGCTGTTCTCATAACAATCGGAACCTCTCTCGCATCAGGCCTTCTCAAGTCCTTGGTGCAGAAATCCGTCAATGCTCTCTCCAAATCGTCTTCAGCTGAAGTCCTCAACCCTCTGAATTTTTCATAATTATTTTTTACTCACTTTATCAAATCTATTTTTATATTTTATGTTAACCTTTGGAAATAGTTTATTTAATTTTATATTAGTAATTTTTTTATATATACTTACAAAATTTTATTTGAGGGTAAGAAACATCTAGATTTTAAAAGCTAACTTGTTGACAGGCGTGGGGAAGACAACTCTGGCAAGGAAGATTTACCACAATGAAATCGTGACTGAGCAATACAAGAACAAATTATGGATCTCTATGACTGATTATTTCAACATAGATGCAATGGAAATGAAGCTCAAAAGTTGTTTAGAAAAGGAAAGGTACTTGGTCGTGCTTGATGACGTATGGAATACGGACAAGCAGGTTTTGGAGTCCATTAGAACTTCACTAGTTCGAGTAGCTCATGGTTGCACGGGTGGTAGCATGGTGCTGGTCACAACTCAACTTCAGGATGTTGCATCATTAATGGGTGCTTCTTTGACTCATGGCCTCAAGATCCTATCCAAATATGATTCTAGGGTACTGTTTGAGCGTAAAGCATTTGCGAGCAAGAGCTCAAAACAAGTATCAGATTTGAGGGATATTGGAGAAAGGATTCTGAACAAGTGTAGGGGTCTCCCATTAGCAATAAACACATTGGCATCTTTACTGACAACTATGAATGACAAAAGCCAATGGGAATCTATTGACAGAAGTCAAGTATGGAATCTGCTTAAGTTCATTTATCTGCCCAGTGCTGCTAGCAGGCGATGTTTTGCTCATTGCTCCATTTTGATTCCAAAGGGTGAATATGTTCCAGATGAATTTTTAATATCTTCATGGTTTGCTCAAGGATTTATCCAACTACCAGGTACAAGTGACCAAGACTTGTGGACCATTGGTCAACTGTACGTACATCAAATCTATGCTAGGTCTTGATCTTCTACAGCTGTCCCGCAGTGAAAATGGTTCTAATGTACGTTTCACCATGCATGATCATATACACGATTTCGCAGTCTATGTTTCTGGGGATGAATACTTAACCATTAGGGAACCTGATGATCTGCACAAGGCTTCTTCGGGAGTTGAACATTTATTGATACATGGTGGGAATACTTTCAACTCTCAACTTAACTTTCTAAAAGGAAAAGCACAGAGTACGTTACACACTCTGATTTGTCACCATGCTACCGTATCTATCGATTTAGTAGTTCAAGCAAGATTCTTGCATCAACTAGACCTAATAGATTGTGGTCTAAAAGAGATTCCTAGATCAATTGGGAGGTTGAAGCATCTCAGAAGACTCTATATCGAAGATAATCCGATCAAGTACTTGCCAGATTCCATTGGCAGTTTGTATAATCTACAAGTACTAGCACTTTCTGGATGTCACATGCTTTTTGAATTGCCACAACAAGTTGCCAAGTTACTTATATTGTATCAATCTGACACACTTGACTTTGCTCAATTGCAAATGGTGTGAACAACTTCCAACACTCGGGTGTCTTCCATGTCTGAAGATCCTTAGGATTAAGGGAATGGAAAGTGTTGAAGTCATTGGAAGTGATTTCTTTGCCTGCTCCAGCGCTGGAAGTAGCCATAATGACACGAGTCAAAGTAACCTTTTTCCCAGTGTGGAGGAGTTTCGACTGGAGAATATGCCGAAATTGAAAGAATGGTTTGATCCTTCAGGGTCGTGTGCTTCAGCATTCCCATATTTGGAGAAATTGAAGATAGCAAACTGTCCTTTGCTGGCTAGTGTACCAGCCTCTTGCTTTCACTCTCTTCAGGATCTGTGCTTTGAAGGGGTCAATAGCGGCGAACCGTTGCTGATGATTTTAAGCTCAGTTCTCTCTGGATTGAAAATGTTCACCAGCTCACTTGCCTTTCTGAGCCGTTGCTAAAATGCACTTCTCTTCGTCGACTCCTAATAAAAAAGGCTGCATGGAATTGGTTGAATTGCCCCAAACTCTACAAAGTATGGGCTGCCTCGAGTCTTTGTCAGTTGAAAATTGTAATAGTCTGACATCACTTCCAGATATCGAAGGTCTCTTCTCACTGAGAATTTTGACAATTTCCGCGTGTCAACAGATAACAGACACAGACATGGCAATCTCAAGTCATCTGCGATATCTGAATTTCCATCATCTCTTAAAGCAAATGTCGGTACCGCGATGGCTAAATCACCTTTCCAACCTTAGCAACCTGACAATAGGAGGATTCAACAATGAGCTTGACAATATTAGTGGCATCGAACACCTTCCAAAGAGCATAAAATTGTTGTATTTAATAGGGTGGCCGAAGCTCAAATCACTACCAGACGAGGTTCAATCCTTGACTCAACTTGAAACCCTGTGGCTATGTGAATTTGATGGAGTCACAGCAGTTCCAGAGTGGCTGGACAACCTCTCCTTTCTCCAATCTCTTCAGATTCGGTGTTGCAAAAACATGAAGCATCTGCCATCGCTAGATGCCATGCGAACACTCACCCAATTGCGAGAACTGGTAATTATCCGTTGTCCGTTGCTGGAAGAGAGATGCAGGAAAGAGGGAGGCGAAGAGTGGCATAAGATTTCCCACATCCCCAACATTCAGATCAATGGAGCATAGGTAGGTGATGAGGGTACCTGTTTACCAAAATATATGTTATAATGTCTTACATTTATCATTCATTTTGCAACACCTGACCGATCGATAATTTGTTGTCTAATAAAATCCAGGTGAAACGAAGCCCTCTCTGGATGGGTGAAACGAAGAGTTGGATTAGAAGCCTCTGAATAAATCGGAATGATTTTCTCTTCAACCCACGAGGCGAGCTATGACGATGTCATCTTCCTCCTATACTACTCCGTATATTGACTTCCAGGCTTGCAGACTGTACGTCGAACTCGATTGCTAGCACGGAGATTGAAGAAGCAAAGTTCATGTTTCCATGGATGGTTGATGGAGATGGACTTCCTCCTGATGCTTCCAAACTTTTTCCTAAATTGGGATTCACTGATTATCAGTTACTATTCCATCTCAATTTCCATGTTGATTAAGTTTTTTGCATTGAGTAATTAACTTCAAATGATAGTTTTTGCAAATGTCTTTTCCCTTAATCATGCTTGTATGAGATATTACATACAACTATGGGTGCATCTTTTCTTTTTATGCATACTAAATTATATATGTTTTGAATAGGTTGAGTTGACAGAGAAGATCGATCAGTACGTTAACAAGTTAGACAAAACTATCAAAGGATGAAGATGTTATGGTTCCATATGACTAAGCCAAGGCCCTTGGTAAAACCAACATTGATGTGGATTGTATTGCAGCGGGGTTGCCTTGTGGCAATGAGGAATTTCTTCTTATGTATCCCAAGTGGAAAATTTTAGAAAAGGACTTTTACAATGAATGCCAAGGGTAGGCAGCATGTATAAGTATAACTAGCAACTACACCTTTGTAGAAGAGGTGAAGCACAGTTTGTATTAGGCTGTTGGTGCTCAAAAGATAATAATGTACAATTTATATTCACCAACTCTCATTTCTTGATTGCAGGGACTTTGACTCACCTCAAATTTCTGATGTGTATGCTTTATGCAAGTAAGTTACCTTCTTACAACCCTTAACTCCTTATTCACCAACTCTAATTTCTTGATTACGGTCCTTAATTCCTGATATTCTATCTGATTGGAATGCTTTATGCAAGAGATTTTTTTATTTTTATTTTTTTTGATTAGGTAATAATTCGGTTGGATAACCTAACTGAGAGCATCCTGGCGGATGAGATCAAGAAGATCTGGATGTTCTTCCAGTGCCAACCCGTTAACAGGACGACCAAGGTCTGCCGTCCTGTTACCCTCACGGGGCACAAAGGAAAGGGAGATATCAAGAAAAGACCTAAAGAGCCCTTTGACATCACCCAGTATTAATTCAAATTCCCAGGGACAACCACCATTGTCCTTTAGATGATTTATTATTATTTGAGAATCTCCTTCAATCACTAATTTAGCGTAGTTATTGGTTTGGGCACATAAAACTCCTTCTCTTAAAGCTATTGCCTCAGCCAAAGTGGGATTTTGTTTCCCTATGGCTTTATACCCTAGGTTAACTACTTTTCCTTCGAAGTTCCTAATTACATATCCTATACTAGCTTCCCCTAAGAAATTTACCGCTCCATCAAAGTTGAGTTTCATATATCCTTTCTCAGGTTTTCTCCATTTGACATTTTTCCTGCTTACCTTACCCTTTTTCACCCCCGACGTTCCATTTTCCTGATTTGTGTCTTCCTTTTCTTCCGTTTGATCTCTATCCCAACCTTCTTTTACAGATTTAATAAAGGATTGTACTTCCGTATGGGTTGGCATTTCTGCTTCTCTGAAGATCATTTTATTCCTAAAATACCAAATAGACCACCATTTTAACGCCATTTCTTCCTTTTCTTTGGTTGTTAATGCTTCACCCAATTTTGTCATGATGACATTGCCCTTCACCGAAGTTGTGTTGATATTATTTATGATCCTAAAGCATTTGCTAGTTTGTAGAAGTTGGTTTTGACTGAATGGACATCTGACAAACAAATGGACTTCATCCTCCCCATTTGCTCCACAGAAACAACATTCATTTGGGATAGGCACTCCCCTCTTGCTCAATTGATCTCTAGTTGGTAAACCATTCTGGGCGATTTTCCATAGGAAATTCTTAATCTTAGGAATAGTTTTTACTTTCCAAATCCAATTAGAAGGATCATCGCTAAAAGAATCCTGATTCGAAAGAAATCTTACTGCACTAGAAGTAGTAAACCACCCCTGCTTATTATGGCGCCAGTACAGTCTGTCAGACATCCTATGGATTGGGAGAGGAATGTTAAGGACTCGCTCCGCCCAGTCCCTTCCTAGGGCGTCAAATAATAATTCCCTGCACCAGACCCCATTTTGTATGAAATCACTTACTCGCGCATCCTCATTTTCGATTGTTATATTATCAATGCAATTGATTAGAGGTTTCTCGGAGATCCAGGAATCCTTCCAGAACTTAACTGATTCACCATCACCGATTCCCCAAACTAGACCTTCTTTGAATTTATTTATCAACGTAGAAGCATTCCTCCATTGCCAGGAGGCGTTTTTCGTCTTCGTGAAATTCAATATATCATTTTGTTTTAAGTATTTGTGTCTAATAATTCGAACCCATATATTATCTGGTTCAGCTAGGGTTTTCCACAAAAGTTTCATCTGAAGTGCCTCATTCATTATTCGAGATTTTCTTATGTTCAGTCCACCTTTATTTTTTGATCTACACACCTTATCCCAACTAATGAGTGATTTATACTGAAGGTCTTTATTCCAGAAAAAGGTTCGGTTAATACGATCTAGTTCATTGTGAATTGACGCTGGAAGCATGAAGCTTTGCATAGCATAAAGAGGTTTTGACGACAGATTTGAATTGATCAGAATCGTTCTTCCTTGTTGGGATAGGGAGTTCGCTTTCCATTTAGAGAGCTGAGTTTTTGTTTTATTAACAACATCTTCGAAAGTGTGCTTATTCACTCTCCCATTGATGATAGGACAACCTAAATACTTCTCCATAGCCCTTGTGTGTGTCATCTGCAACGAATGTTCTAATAACTGAATTCTAGACCCATGAACTCCCCTAGTTGTTTGGAATGACGATTTATGATAATTAATTTTTTGGCCAGATACCCTACAATAGTCTTCTATTACAGATTTAACTCTCTGACTGGCCTCTAGGGTTGCTTTGGCAAAGACAATTGTGTCATCTGCAAAGGCAAAGAAAGGGATTCTCGGACCGCGGTGTCCAAACTTAAAGCCAACTTTACTCAATGGGGCCACAGAAGCGTGTTGTAGTTGTCGCGCAAGGACTTCAGCACCAAGTATGAATAAGAACGGTGAAATGGGATCGCCTTGTCGGATACCTCTGGTAGGAAAGAAAAGTTCGGTTGGTGTGCTATTTACAAGGACTGAGAAGGATACGGACGTGATGCATTCCTTTACCCAATTAATATATCGTTCATGAAAACCAAACCTTCTCAGAATCTCAAGTAAGAAATCCCAATTAAGTCTATCATAAGCTTTTTCCATATCTAGTTTGATTGCCATCCAACCTTCCTTACTCTTACGGGTTTTAAAAGAATGAAAAATTTCATGCGCTATCAAAACATTGTCTTGAATAGCTCTATCTGCAACAAAGGCTCCTTGTAACGGGTGAACCAATTTACCCATAACTCTCTTTAGTCGTTCTGTAAGGATCTTTGATATGATTTTGTATATCGTCGAGCATAAGCTAATAGGTCTGTAATTATTTGTTGAGGATGGATTATCCACTTTTGGCAGTAGCGTGATGAAAGTATGATTAATTTGACGAAGAAGTCTCCCGGAGTGAAAGAAACTCTTTACTGCTCTGATTACTGAGGGACCCACAATGTCCCAAAACGTTTTATAAAACTCCGCCGAAAAAACATCTGGCCCAGGAGATTTATTTCTCCCTAGACTAAAAACCGCATTTTTTATTTCACTATTTTGAATCGGCTTAATGAGCTGGTCATTATGATCCTCGGTTATTTCAGGAGTAATTAAGTCCAAGCTATTTCTCCAATCGGTGTTTATGCCACAATCCTTCTTAAACCTTTTTTCAAAATCGTTATGAATTTCTGTCTTGATGTTTTCCTCCCCAAGAATTACAATACCTTCCGTGGAAGTAATGTGTCGTATTATCTTTCTATTTCGTCTGCCGGTGGCGACTTTATGAAAGTAGCCTGAATTTGTGTCTGCTAGTCTCACATGTTTCGCCTTTGCTCTCTGACTCCAATATGTTTTATGAAATTTTACTAATGCTTCTTTCTTTAGAACTAATCTTTTCTGCCTGCTGGTTGTAATGGGATCAAAACGGTTACATAGCTCACCTTGAACTGCTATTAATTTTTCCTCAACCTCCTCTAATTGTCGAAATATATTTCCAAAAGTTCTTTTGTTCCAAGCCTTAATTTTTGCTTTTAGGATTTTTGTCTTAAACATTAGCTGATACATTGCAGATCCTGCACAATTCGCCCTCCACGCATGTTTTACAATCATTCTTAAATCCTTCCTTTTGAGCCACATGTTTTCAAATTTAAACGGTGCAGCCTGAGGTGATGTACCCTCATCGAAGGTCATTGTGATGGGACAATGATCCGAAGAGTAGAAAGCATGGTGAGATACTTGTAAACTAGGGAAGCGGGCCAGAATCTCGTTTTGAACCAAAGCCCTATCAAGACGTTCATAAATATTTTCTGGTCCTTCCTTCTTTTTCCTCCATGTGAACCTATTTCCACTAAACGGTATGTCTAACAATTCACAACTATTTTTAATCTCATTTAACCTAAGCAGTCTAGTTAATGCAGTATCAGCACCTCCTTTTTTGTCATCGTTAGATACAATATCATTGAGATCTCCTATAACTATAGTGGGTACCCTGGACGAGGTTATTAACATTACTATTTCTTCCCAAAACCTAGTTTTATCACGTTCCTGAGCAGAAGCATACACAAATAGGATCTGGCACTCAAAATTCAGATTTGAGTTGCCGTAAGTTGCACAAATAAAACGTTGACTATAGTGATTTATTGATAAGGTTTCATGAGTCAGACAATTTGATTTCCACATCACTCCAATACCTCCAGATTTCCCAACAGCAGGCACCCAGAACGCTTCATCAAAGCCTGCCGAATGCCAACATTTTTCCTCAGGGATTTTGTCTGTCTTTGTTTCCATAACCGACATTACCTGAATTCTTTGTGTGTTACAGAAAGTACCCAATTCTGCCCAAAAATTTGGTTTCCCAATACCTCTCACATTCCAAGAACCAATTTTCATGATAACTTACTGTAATCCCTTACCCTATTAGCTAAGAAAGCTGAATTTCTCAAAATTTGGTTAGGCTTACAATCTTTTCCTACAAACCTTCTACACCTACCATTACGTGGAGATTTGATTCCCATCCCAAGGGTTGTACAAATGCTGAATACCCTGTAACAATAATAGTTTCTCAATTCAGTGTTAGTAATCAGCATTACCTTATCGGCCCAGATGTAAGCCTCAATCATAACCCAAAATCCCCCAATACCACCCGATTTACCGGTAGCAGAAACTCGAGTTTGAACCCCAGGTTGCCCACTATTCAGCTTCATGAGAAGTTGGCACCCGAAATAGATCAGCAATGGCAGCTCACCTCTATTCCAATTCTTCATTACCCGGTGATGTAAGCACACCCAAGTGCAACTAAATCTCTTCACAATGAAGCAAATCTTCTTAAAACAATTATGCCAATACATAAAGACCTTACCTCTTATTTTCATCAAATAAAATATGACACCATTAAAAAACCTTTCAAGTTTACAATTAAAAGTAGACTTATGCGCCAATATGACCTTACCAAGATCCTTCATTTGGTTTTTTTCACGTCTTTTAGTATTGATCATGGTAGAAGACCAAACATATTTAGTAGTAAGATTGAACCCAATAACCCAGATCTTCCAAATGCAATTGGAACACAAGGCCTGACACCAAAACCCTTAGTATACACCATAAAAGGCTTCCCTTTTAGAAACTTAACCACGATTTCAGTAGCCTTAAACCAAGTGTCGAAAGTGAGAAGCAATTTTCCACTTAATCGAAGCCACGCATATAATTTCCTAATCATTTTCATCATCAAGCAATCAATGCATAACCAACCAAGGTTCCACCGTGAAAAACAAAGCTTAGACTTAAAGAACTTAGCTTGTGGACAAAAGATGACCAGTTTATAATCGACATACCTACCATAAGCTTCACTAAATATTAAGAATTTAGCCAAGAAACCAACAACATATATAACAACGTTATTCTCATGATTTAAGAAGATTACGCCCACTAGGGACTGACAGATACTCACCGAAACTACATATACTTTATTTGCATCAACCGGGCTCCCCACTATTGTGTCGTTGAGAGTGGAAATAATTTCCTGAACCCCAGGCTGAATTTCTTTCAGCACCTGTACATCAGTCTTCGGCAACTTCAACATCTTCACAATTTGTTTTTGGTTTGCCTTAGACAGACCCCATGAAGGAAACGAAATCCCCTCAGGAGGAAAGCCAACGACAAAGGTTTTTGGGCCCTTTCGGGAGTTTGTGTTTGGAAGTTCGATAGAATCGAGCTCCAAAGGTTTTTTGCCTTTGTCCAAGATGGACGAAGCCATTAAAACACAGAAAACGTAGAGGAGATTAGAGACACAATAAGATAGATTTGCAAGAGAAAGAGAGGTTAGTAGAGCGTGAGAGAGAGTCACACCCCTTTGCTTCCTTAAAGAGATTTGAGGGGAAAGGAAGGGAGAGCCAGCGGCATCACCCTTCATACAAACGTACCAGTTAACCGATGCCGTGCAACAGAGAATCAAGCGACAGCACAACCCATCAATCGAACGGCTTTCTCCGAAGAGAAATTGAAAGGACGAGAATCGAACACCCCAATCGCTTGGATGAGGCCACGGAGGAGGCCGAATACTCAAGCCCCTATCACCCCTAAACTCATAGTTAGCCATACCCCCAACAGATAATCCAACTTCGAACGCAAATCCGTCCATCTCCTCGCACAGACCTTCGCCCCTTTTATGAACTTTTCCACTCGATAAATCCTCACGAACAAGGCATCGGAAGATCGAAACACTATGAATTGATTGTTTGAGGAGCAAGAATCCATCAATAAATTTTGGATCAGACTGGATTAGAGGAAGGATTTGATAGGAGAGGAGATTTGGATGGGGAAGGCTTTTGGGGCTAGGGTTCCACACAGAGGGAATTTGAGAGAGCGCGTGGCGCGCGTTCTTTAGAAGAGGATACGCCATTTTTACAACATATATCATATGCATAAGAGAATGTCATCTGTTGACTCGAGGTTCGAATCCTCGTGGAAATATGGAGACATGGAGACGCTTGTGACCAATCACAAGTTGGTGTAGTGGTTATGGAGCTACATCCCATGCCTCGAGGTTCAAAGTTCGAATCCTCGTGGAAATATGGAGACATGGAGACGCTTGTGACCAATCACAAGTTGGTGTAATGGTTATGGGGCTACATCCCATGCCTCGAGGTTCAAAGTTCGAATCCTCGTGGAAACATGGAGACGCTTGTGAGTGGGAGGGTCAACCCCTTAAATGGGCCTACAGTAACCCGATCCAAATGTAGAGTGGGCTACGCCCACTTGAACTGGAAAGGATCTATAGAGAATGTCATCTGTTGACTACTTAATGTACTGATCAGAAAATAGTTGGTTTTCTTGGGAGAGGCAAGAGTTCCATTGATATTTACTGGTTTTCTTGGGAGAGGCAAGAGTTCCATTGATATTTACTATTTATTTGTTTTTTTACTAGGTTTGATGAGTGATACATTTCAGTAACTTTGGACGAGCCACATATGCATGAGAAGCATTAAATTGAGTAATGAGTTGCAATTATAAGTGGATAAATGGGTAAACAAACAGTATTTAGTGTTGGGACACTTGTGAATCTCACATCGGAATTGGGAGGATTCTGAATCTACCATATAGGTGAATGTGTCAATTGGTTTTAGGATGATGTCCTAGTATGGTTTATATCTTGGGCTTTCTAATATGACATATGTTGAGTTGCAATTAAACTAAAAGAACTTGAGTAATGAGTTGCAATTAAACTAAAAGAACTAATAGGATTTGAAATCACAACCTCAACCTATCAAATACACTTTCTTTTTACACTCTTTTATCTAAAAAATTAGTAAAAATTACTTAAAAATCCCGTAAAAAAAGTTTCCATGTGTTTTTTCCCGAACCAGGGGTTTCAGCCACCGTGAGCCCCTGGATCCGCCAATGCCAAGAAGCAACCTGATTGGCCACCAGCGTGCAATTCTCTCCAACCTAGCAACTTTAAAAATATAAAAAAATTCATAGTCAGTCTCCAAACATTTCACGATAGTATCAAATAGGTTCTCAATCTATCAAAATACTCATTTACATCTCTAATATTTCTATACAAATTCACTTATAGTCTTTCATTAAATATTGAACAATTTTACACTTAAAATGACCTGCTTCTAAAATACGTGTTAGTTCAGTAGGCAGCTTAAGTGCTTAACCCATCTTTTTTTTAGAGTAAATTACACGTAATCACCCTTAAATTAGGCTAGTTTTCACATAAACACCCATAAAATTATAAATTACAGAAAACCACCCACAAATTACATTTATTTTTAAAAGACCACTCATCCATTAAACCTCTATTTGTTTTGTTTGAAAAGACTAAAATACCCCTAATTCAATCTTATTTTTTAAAGGAAAGTCTAAGGTGGCAATTGGACGAGTCGGGTTGGATTCGGTTAGTCGGGTTTCGGGTCATTCGGTTGGGTCGGGTTCGGGTTTCAGTTGTATCGGGTTTCGATTGTCTCGGGTTTCAGTTCTTTCGGGTTTGGATTGTCTCAAGTTTTCATTATTTCAATATTCATTTTAAATTTTTTACTAGAATCTATCTTAAAATTCGGGTTATATCGGGTTTCGGTTATAACAGGTTCGAGTCTTAATGGGTTTCGGTTGAATCGGGTTCGGTTCATTCGGATTTGGGTGAGTTTCAGTTATCGGTTATTCGGATTTCGGGTCCAAAATGTGCCGGGTAGGGTCGGTGTTCAGGACAGTCGTTTCCAAAATACATACAATAACCTTAGAGCTGGCAAAATCTGACCTGAACCCGAAAACCCGACCCGATCGCCCGAATGCCACCTCAATCTTTCCTTTAAAAAATAAGTTTGAGTTAGGGGTATTTTAGTCTTTTCAAACAAAACAAACAGAGGTTTAATTGATGGGTGGTCTTTTGAAAATAAATGTAATTTATGGGTGGTTTTCTGTAATTTATAATTTTAAGGGTGGTTATGTGAAAACTAGCCTAATTTAAAGGTGGTTATGTGTAATTTACTCTTTTTTTTTAATATGTTTTTGGGAAATTCCGTTTGGTACCCCTGCGTTTATGACAATTCCGGATGGTGTCCCACACTTTTTTTTAGTCCGGATGGTACCCCTGAGTTTTGTCAAAAGTTCAGCTCATACCCAAAATTCATATTTTCTCCTTTTTAATGAATAAAATCACCCTTTATTTTATTTTTTTCATAACAAGCACATTTACTTTTAACACATTGAACAAAACTACTTATTATTTGACTAAATTCAATACAAAAGTGATAACACAATCTTTATTTTTAAAATTGTACGAAATCACATATTGTTTCCGAAAATTTTATCATAAAATCACCCTTTTTTCCAAAAAAAAAAATAGAACAAGATCACCAAGTTTATAAAATTGTACAAAAGATCTATTATTTTTTCATACTTTGCAAAAACAAAAACAAAAACACTAATTATTTTCCAAATTAATATTTAACCTATAGTTCACTAACTTTAAACATTTGTAAACGTGATTGATCAATTTAACCAAATACTCGATTAGATTTTTATTGAAAAAGTAAAGTAAAGTTTATTTATTTCATTTTCTTCTCTTATAAAAGAAAATTATCATAAAAGATTAATCATTATTATCTTATTAGATTTTATGTATTCCAAACAAAATAAATGAATAACACCTTCTTTTATTATATAAGAAGTGGTTTTGTGCATTTTTTCAAAGCATAAAGGGTGGTTTTACCAAAGTATGATTTTATGAAGAATGTTTTGTAATTTATAGGTTAATTTTTATTTTTTCACGTAATAAGATGGTGAATTTGTGTAAAGTTTTGTAATGAGTGATTATATACATGCAAATACAATGTTTGAAAAATAATGAGATTTGTTTTTTACGAACTATGAAAATATATAATGGATCTTTTGTTTAATGTTAAAAATAATGGGCGATTTTTTGCTAAAACTTTGGCAATAATGTATAATTTTGTTAATTTTTAAAAATAAATTTGGTTTTATCACTTTTTTTTTTAATGTAGTTAAATAATAGGTAGTTTTGCTTAATGTGTTAAAAGTAAAGGGGCTTTTTATGAAAAAGGAAAAAATAAAGGGTGATTTTATTCATTAAAAAGGAGAAAATATGAATTTTGGGCATGAGCCGAACTATTGACAAAACTCAGGGGTACCATCCGGACTAAAAAAAAGTGTGGGACACCATCCGGAATTGTCATAAACTCAGGGGCCCCAAACGGAATTTCCCTATGTTTTTTGCAATGAAGATCGTCTAGTCCGCAATTGTAATCCATACCGTAGTCCAAATGATCTCATTGGCTAAATTGAAATTTCTATTGATTTTCATATTTAAGTATCTGTACCTTATAATTTATTTTAATACTTATCGACCAATGAAATTAAAGGGACTATAAAAAAAACTACGGTATTGGACTAGACGGTTTTCACCGTGTTTTTTGAAATGGTATATATCCAATGTTGGATGGTCGTGTTTCCATGTAGGTATGTAATAATGTAGGTATGTAATACTCCCTCCGTTAATTAAAACATTTCGTTTTAGACATTTGCATATTTTTTAAGAAAGTAAACAAAAGCAAACAAAAGTACACTTATACCCCTAATTATTACTTTACTTTTCCACTTTATTGAAAACTACAACAAACAAATATCTAATCATGACAAGGGTAATTTTGGAAAGTGAACACCAAAATACCTAAAACAACATGTTTTTCTTAACAAGATTTTACTCCTTCGTAGTGAAATCTTCTAATACGTACACTGAAGAAAGGCTAATACATCCCTTACAAACTAACTCACTTGCTTGCTGGCCTGAATGAAACAGTCTTGTATCATCGGTTATACTCAAAGAAAAGGCCAACTGCTGGTTTAAAAGGATGGCTTTCAGAGGATGAGGCCCGAGGGCCGAGGCAAGACAATCCATTTAGTTTTTTTTTTCATTTATGGGATTCGTTTTCCATGGAATCCGTAGTTGCTGGGATTCAATCCATCAGGGTATCTACGGGGGAGCCTTCTCGTTGTTTTCTTTTAGCAGTTTCGGTGCCGGTTTGCCTGGGTTGGTCCCCAAGGAACTCACTCAAATCTTGGTGGAGGTAATGACTTATCATGAGGGCATGTATGGGCCTTTCCTTTCTAGCTTTGTCTTGTGTCTTCGTAAAAAAAAGGTCAATTTATTGATGGGCGAACGACGGGAATTGAACCCGCGCATGGTGGATTCACAATCCACTGCCTTGATCCACTTGGTTTTCCTTAAGAAAAAAAAATCGGCTACAACTGCTCCGGTAGCCTTTTTCAATGGAACCGCTTCAACCCATTTTGTGAAATAGTCTGTGGCAACTAGGCCTTAATCTATGTTGTGTATGGAGCTAATCTACTGTACTTCCTTGATCTTACCTTATTGACTTAGTTCAATAAAAGAGAGAACACAGAGGCTATTAAATCATCGTGGTTACATAGATTCTTTTTATACAACATACGTAATTCGTAGTGTACGAGGATTGTCCGAACTAGTTCATTTTTTTGACAGACGGGTAATTGATGGAATTCCAAACGGGTTGGGTATTACAAGTTTCCCATTCCAGGAATCAGAACTGGAACAAGAAACCAAACCCGATCCCCATGTTTACTCAATCATTCGGTTTCTTTTTTTTTTACTTAGGCACTTACGAAAGCCCTCACTGCTTTCGCCTCTGAAAGCGTACTTCCTTCTCAATGCCCGGGCATCCATCCAATGCATTCTTTTCGATCTTGTACGAAAGTACACTGAACACCACAAAAATATCGACGAAAAATGCAACCTTCATTTTGCTCATTCATGGAGTTGTTTTTAGTACCTCTAAAAAATATGATTATCCACCGTTAGTCAGTAATGTGGGTTGGCTTGGATTACTTAGTGTTCCAAAGAGCCAATAAAGAAGAAAAGAGACTTCTTTGTCTTGGGTCACAGCACTTGTAGGACGAGCTTTCGCTGACAAGAAAGCATCAATTGGAGCAACTGCTATCCGAGAACAATTAGCCGATTTGGATTTGCGAACTATTCTCGATTCTTCGTTGGCAGAATGCACTAGTACAAAAAGGGGGACCAGAGCATGCTTTTTTAATACATGGGAGCACACTTCTCGTACTGTGCTTATAGTGAGTGCGCTCCCAAATAAGCACACTTACTATTTAACCGCGATCTCATATTTTAAGCACGGTTTTGTGTTGAAGCGTTCTTAAAATTGCCATACGACCAATTATAAGAATGCTTCAATTGAAGTGTGCTAAAAAAAAAGTTTTAGCACACTTTTTTTTCAAACTGTGCTTAATAATAAGAACGCTTTAAAGGAAAAGTGTGCTCTTTCATATTTCTGTAAGCACACTTTAAATAAAAAGCATGCTCTTTCATATTTCTCTCAAGACCTCTTGCGCACTCGAACCAAGAGTCGAACCCAAGACCTCTTGCACCCTCATACTGAATTCGTCCACTTTACACTCCTGCCACCCGAGCTACGGAATTTTGTTGCAACTTTGTGCATTTACTCAATCTAATTACTAAAAAAAACTCTAAATATATAAAAATAATAATTTCGAGAATGGTTTATAAAAATAAATGAGGGCGCTTTAAAAGAAAAATGTGTTCCCTCTAGTTAAATTTGGTTTTGGAAAGAAACTTTTCTTATAAAACCGTGTTCGTTTTAATTTTTTTAAGCACGCTTTACATGAAAACCGAGCTAATTATTCCGTTAGAAACAAACGAGAACGGTTCTATAGAAAAGCGTGTTGATTTTAGTTAAGTTGGCTTTGGGAACACACTTGTAAAATGAAACCGTATTCGTTTAAATTTATTTATAAGCACGATTCACACGAAAATCGAGCTTAATAGTTTTCAGAAATGAATGAGAACGGTTTTATTGAAAAGCGTGTTCGTTTTAGTTAAATTTGATTTTGGGAACACACTTTGAGAATTAAACCGTGTTCATTGTAATTTTTTTAAGCACGCTTTACACGAAAATCGGGTTAAATATTTTTTTACAAATAAACGAGAACGGTTTTATAGCAAAGCGTGTTTGTTTTAGTCAAATCTGGTTTTGGGAACACACTTTGAAAATTAAACCGTGTTTGTTTTAAGTTTTTTTAAGCACGCTTTACACGAAAACCGGTCTAAATATTTTTTTTAGAAATAAACGAGAACGGTTTTATGGGAAAGCGTGTTGCTTTTAGTTGAATTTGGGGTTGGGAACACACTTTTAATATAAAATCGTGCTTAAAATAAAAAAAATAAGCACGCTTGTCAAAAATCGTACCCAACTTACCGTGCTCCACCCCTATATTTGTACTAGTGATGGAAAGAGTTAGGGGAAGAAGGGCATACTGGTGCATAACTGTTTAGTAAAAAAAACAATTCATTTTGATCGAACTGCGCAATTTCGTTTGTTTACCGCGAGACATGGGCTAGCGCTCAGCAGCGAGTTAGTTGAACCAATGCCAGTTGACCGTGTCAAATAAATAGATCCAATTTTGAGCGCGGTCACAGAACCACTACGGGATAGTCCTTGAGACATGATCGGGATCCAGATTCATATCTCTCAGCCACTAGGGGAAGACTTTTCAAAAGAAAATGTTGGTTGGGAGCGGGAGGGCCGAGTTGGCAACAACCGAAGGCTAAGTCCTAACCACTCTTTGAAAGTAAGCCCACGTTTGTCTAGAGCGAGTTACATACATGGGCCGCAGAGCGGAAAGTACGTAGTTTGCTGGTATAGGGGCTTTAGCCTAAACAACTAATTAGAACTCTTTGGCACTCATCTCAGTCTCAAAGGCGGGCGCTAGTCTCACTCATCCAGAGTCAGCAAGATCAAGGGTTGACCTTGCCGTAAGAAGAATGCTTAGTATAAATAACTAACTTCTTGGTCTTCGACCCCCTCAATCACTACGAACGCCCCCGGTCGCCGCTGCAGCTATGAACACTTCCTTAATCTCGATGAGAAGAAGTACACTGAACTCGATCAATCTACGAAGGTATGGAACTTCTCCACTCTCTGCTATCAGCTTTCTTCTCTTCAGTCCATGACTTCCATTCCTACTCTACCAGACGGTGAACGGCTCCTCGCGGATGGAGAGGGATTCGAACCCCCGGTATTCCTATCAATACTTCGGTTTTCAAGACCGACTCTTTCAACCGCTCAGACATCCATCCTCTTCGCTTCCCAAGATATTTAGGGAAAAGGGCCTTGTTGGCCGCCGCTTGCTAATTCTTTGGGTTATATTAATTATTTATAGTCTTCAAATTGTTGATTTTTATTGCAGATGGGCGAATGACTATTGTTGAACTTCGTATCTGACCGCTTTATGTGCTTTCTTCCCTTTGCTATCGCAAAGCTTCCCTTGTCCCTGTTTATCGGAGTCTTTCAGTCCTTGATCGTCGAAATTCTCCTAGCCAGATTATTTGGGTTGGTCACGGTAGGATGCACCATTTATTTCTTGCTCATTTGTCGTGGAGCAGAAAACCCATCTATCCTAGTCAGTGACGGATCTAGGAATTTTTGTAAGGGGGCTGAATTTTTTTCCCCAGAAATAATCGTTTAAAATGTTCGAGTTTAAGATTGTACCTATATACACCCTTGACACCTTCAGTCCTGCTTATATGTTGAATGACACTAAAAACACCACTATATTGTTTTGCGGATTCAGGAACCTACATCACCAACTGTAATCTAACACTGAACTTAAAAATTTTAAAGCTAAACTAAAATATCATTTAATTCATTTTTTGAAATATGCAGAACCACTGCTCCCACGAGCACAAGTTTCTGACTGACCAACTCTGAAAACTATGTGCAAAATTGTAACGGTGGTTAGTCATAGGAAAGTAATTAACAAATTCATTCTCACAACTATAATCACAAACCACAATTCCGAATCACAAAGCCACAAATTTATTTCTCACAAATCACAAACCCTAATCGAAAATTCTCAAATTGATTCTCATTTCTCAAATCTCAACTCCAAAAATTCTAATCAAAATTGATTCAAACTCATTCAATTCAACTTAAAAACAATCAAATTAAGAGAAAGAGGAAGAAAAATAACACAAAGCCACAAAATTATTTCTCACAAATCACAAACCCTAATCGAAAATCCCTTAATTGATTCTCATTTCTCAAATCTCAACTCCACAAATTCTAATCAAAATTGATTCACACTCAATCAATTTAACTTAAAAACAATCAAATTAAATAGAAAATGAAGAAAAATAACTTACCTTTTGAAGTTTAGATTGAAGGATTGTTTCGATTCGAGTCTCCTTCACAGGTTTGGCCGGAGGTGGAGGCAAAAATGGTGAGAGTTTGGGGTTCGAACTGCGAATGCCCCGCTCCCCCATTTAATTCATCCCTTGTCCTATCCATTGAGCCAACATATCTTTGTGATTATATTTCACTTCACTTCTATATATTACCATATTAACAGATATATAAAAATATTCATATACCTTATTTTGGTCAGCGGGGGGCTTCAGCCACCTCGAGCCCCCCACAGATCCGCCACTGAAGCGTTTGGTTTGGTTGAGATATTTTTGATGAAAAGAAAAACATGTCACATCCTTGAATTTAAAATTCATTCAAAACACAGGAACTTGTAAATATATTGTAATTACCTAGGGGACTAAAGTAAGATTTTCTAGCTAGTACGTTCATGAGAATCTTTTTATTTGCCTTATGGTGGAGATATACAAGCAAATCCATCATTTTTTTTTAAATCCAAACATGTTTTTCTAATTCATGAGAATACAATCGAAGTAAGAAGTTAATGAGACCACTAGAAGGGACTTTGTGTGGGATTCCGAGAAACCCAACCCAAACTAAGGTCGGGATTGGCTGTTTTAACACAATATAAGTAAGAAATCGATGTGGGAGAGTTTTTTTTATTACTCTCTCCGTCTCAAATTAAATCACATTTTGCTTTTTGACACGTTTTTTAAAGAGCGGAAAACTCTATAAAATATTAATTTTTTAATTAATTTTTTTATATAATTTGATATTTATTAGTAATTAGTATAAAAATATTTTAAAAAATTAATTAAAAATTTAATATTTTATAGAGTTTTTCGCTCTTTAAAAAAAAGTGAAAAAAAAGACAAACGACATTTAATATGAGACGGATATAGTATTATTATAGTATTATCCAACAACATGAATATTTTTTTTCCGTGGTCCGAACATCTCAATCACTTTTTTAGCTCGTCTGTTTTTTTTTGTTTTTTTTTATAGTGAATTAATTTCTTGTAGTTTAATCTGAAGTTGGAAAAACCGATTCGACTAGATCCGACCCCAAAGCTATCTCACATGGTATAATTAGTTTGGCCCGATCTAGAAGATCCTTGATGTGCTTGGATTGAGTCAAATGCATATGAGAGGCTGGACGAGAGACTTAAGATTCATTTTGATGGACATATTATAACATAATGTACAATCATTATATATCATACTACCTCTCATAATTTAGGTCCTTTAATTTTTAGTACGTTTTTTAATGTGTTAAAACCTCTTTAAAATATAAACTTTTCAACAAATTTTTAAAATAATTTCAAACTTATAAAACGACTAAATTATTATTTAGAGGGAGTAACTTGTAATAATGTTTCAGAGAGTAACTTATAATAATGTTTCAGGTTCATTATTGGGCCAACTCGGCCCAATCCTACTAGTGATGGCTATTCTTTGTGGATTTAACTTCCAACATTTTGGGGACAATGTTTAACTGGAACAAATATTTTTTGGTCCAATTTATGGCTCATAGCCTCATACATTCCGGCCTCCAGGTGTGTTTGGATTCCTTGAATTTGGTAAATTGAGAGCGGTCATCCGGGGTTCGAATCTAAGATCTTTAAGTACTACCCGCAAGTCTTTTCCGACTAAAACATTCTGGAATGGTTAGTGTGTTTGGATTCCAATACAGTATAATAGTAGTTTAATAGTGTTTGCTTCACACATTTTTATCATATGTTTAAAATTGTATAAATTCTATATAAGATACATTATAAAATTTGGTAATCAAGCAGCATCTTTTATTTCATAAAGTTTAAAATTATATTATAAATTTAATGTCATTGATATGTGAACATAATTTATAATGTATTTTATTTCAAATTTACGTGAGTTAACAAATGTTATATAAATGTTTATAATTTATAATTATAATTACATTATAATCATAATCCGATGAATTGGAATCCAAAACACACCTTGCTATTCATCACTTGATTTTATTTATTTATTTTTATTGTTGCAATTCACCACTGATTATTTTATTAAAAAGAAAACTTAGACCAGACAAAAAGGCATATATCAAAGACTCGAAGTTGAGTCAATTGGTCAATGTCAAATAGCAATTTTGACCTGGTCAAAAATAAATGATCAAACTAGTAAAATGAGCTTTTGGCGCGACGGTAAACCCAACCGCGTTTGAAAGTTAACCGAAAGCTCTCACGTCGTTGACGGGCTCGATATCGATCTCTATAAATTCACGAATCCACAACTTACAAAACACACAATCAAAACAATCGGTAATTAACACTCCTGAATTCTTGATCGACCGAGTTCTTCGTCTCAGTCTACACGCTAACATGGCATTTGCAGCAAAGTCTCGAGCTAAGCTCATCGAGAAGAAGCTAACGGAGGAAGACATTGAGAGCGGCTCACTGGTTCTAGAGACGGATTCTCTAACCCATCTAGCTAGACTCGGGAGCAAGCACATTGGATACCTCGATTTTTGTGCAATTGACGACGATCAAAGGGTTTGGTCGTTTCGGTGCTTCACGGGGTATGGATATGGTGGTCTCGTAGTGAAGCCCCTAATCTTAGGCGGATGGGACGAATTTGTTCGTCACCATGGTTTGAGGGTTAAGGATAAAGTTAGTTTCGACGATAATCTAGAGGAGGGTAATGGCGCGCCCTTCGTCATTCGTGTTCGGAGGACTATTAGGTTATTCGGAGTCGATATCACTGAAGCGGATTAAACTTACTTTTCTTGAGCATAGGATTAAACTTAATATGAGTTGGTCTAATGGTAAACATTCAATTAATGGGCTTTGTGTTGGTTAAATTTGTGTAACGAGGGTAATTTGGTTACTTTACATACTTTATACTTTATATTATGATTGATCACACAAATGAACAATGTATGTAATTTTGAGGTAATGTCACTTCAAAATTACATACATCTTCACCATAAGTAATAGTACTATCTTCATTCATTAATATATGACATTTTAATCTTTATTTCAAAATGTTTTTTCATTCTAACTATTTTGGCATTTATTTTGCACAAGCAATTATCATTTTAAATTTTTAATGACTATACCGACCTAAGCTATTATTGAAATACCTAGTAAAATCAACTGAGAAAATCAAGCAACAAGTCAAAAGACAGGCTTAACCTATATCAAAGCAAATCAAGACATGAGTGTCCACCTTAGTACCACAAATACCACTAGGTTAAACTCTTAACCTCGTGTAAAAAACCCACCTCATTAGAACAAGATATCATTGGTAAAATGGGATACATCATACATGTTAAGGTGAGTTTGGATCTCAAGTAATATTTTTTTTGAACAGGAAATAATTTGAAATCCCAGACTTCAACTGATGTTTTGAAAAACGAGAGGCCGGAGAATTGACAGTCGGACTAACCGTCATGATACAACCAAATAAAAGCAAAAATAAAAAAAGTTGGATCTCAAGTTTTTTTTTTTTTATTAGGAAATAATTCGGGTAAGCAGGCCCTACCCGGAAGCATCCTTGCGGATGAGGTTAAGAAGACCTGGATCGTTGTTAATATCGACTCCTCGGGCAGAGTGGCTAAGGTGTGCAGCCTTATCCGTCACTCTATTGCCCATACGAGGAACATGAAAGAAAACTACTTCTTTCAAAGTCAATAGGAGAGATTGTACATCAGAAAATATTAATTCGATTTCTCACGGGCATTTGGATTTCCTGTTTAAGTGATCAATGATTATCTTGGAGTCTCCTTCAATTTGGATTTTGTCTATATTGAGTTGACGTACGTGTTGGATTCACATTTTAAGAGCGAGAACTTCCGCAGTGAGTGGATTTTGTTTACCTAGCTTTTGGTGACATACTGTTATAGGATGACTTTCCCAATCTCTGATAATGGCACCAACTGTCGTTATTTGTTAGCGTTGACCCATCAAAATTTAGTTTTAGCATACCCCGCGACGGCTTGCGCCACAAAATATTTTTTTGTCTATTATTCTGTTTTGGAGGTTTGGGCCTAATTAGGCAAGCCTACTCCTCTAAATCAGCCTCTACCACAGACGTTTTATTCCAATTGTCTATATGTGATTTAATTAAACGTAAGGCTTTGTCTTTTTGCGGGATGCCCACCTGTTGAAACAGATGTTGATTTCTAAAATACCATGTAGACCACCAAGAGAAAGCGAAGCTCATCAGAGCCCCAATAACAAACAGAATGAGCTTAATGTCTCGAGACTGAACAATCAAGCAGGCAATAGATGATTGGACATGGGAGGGGAATTGGTGGAGCTGGATCTCAAGTAAATGCCAATACTTTATAAGCCCATATTTAAACATGGTCCCCTCGTCGCGATTTTATCTTTTTGAAAAAAAACAATAATTTATATTGGGCCGGCCCATTCTAAAATTTATAAGCCCATATTTAAACATGGTCCCACCTCAAAGTCAAATCCACGCAACCTCCGTCTGTCTGTATTCCCAATCATTTCTCTTTCCCCAGGTTCCACACCAAACCATTTCTGATTTCTCCAGTTCTCGCCGGAGAGAGCTTCAGCTCACCTTCTTCCACTTTCCCGGCGAAATCAGATTCTGAAATCTCTCTACAATGCAACAGGGCGATTTCGGATCATCCTATTATCCTTACCCCCAATCAAACCCTACTCCGATCGATCACCAGCAACCGCCGCCCGCTCCTCCTTCCGCCGCCCCGTCATACGCCTCCGCACCGCCGTTCTCCTCCACTGGATACGGTACCTCCGATTACTCTCCCTATCCCCACAACTACCCTCCCTTCCCCCACAATTCGGATCCCCTCCCCACCGCACCGTCGCCGTATCCTCAACCGCCTCCGCCACAACAACCGCCGGTTTCTCATTATGTTCCGCCTCCTCCGGGGCCTGAGTCTCAAGGATTCTACCCTCCACAATCCGCCCAGCAACAGCTACCGCCTCCAGTGCACTATCCTCCCTACGATCCACCTCAACCGGCGTTGAATTATCCCCCTCCGCCATCGAATTCTTACCCTGGGCCTGATTCGAGCTCCAATACTTCACTTTATCCGTCCAGTTTCATCAATGCGGGCTCCTCGGGACCGTCCCCTTACGAATCGCCCTACGGGAGCGGCCAGAAACTCGATCACGGGTCTGGTTCGGGGTATTTCGATGATAGTTTGGGTCGGTATAGTGATTACGGGGCGAGTGGTGTGAGCAAGTATGGGGATTACGGTAGGAGTAGGTCGGATTTGGGATCGGATATATATGGAAAGAGACCTGAGAGTGGTGGTGGTGGTGGAGGATTATATGGTTCTGGATTATATGCAGATGGCGGCGGCGATGATGGAGTTTACGCTTACAAGGGAAAATCGGACCCTTATGGTGCTCGTGGAACCGCCCCAAAGTCGTCGACTTGGGCAGGGACGTTCGATGACTATGGGAGGGCGATTAGCTCCCCAAAGGAGAGGGAGAAATCCAGTCCTCTTAAGGTTGTAAGAGCGGTTCCCAAGGCGGAGACTCAATCTGATACGAAGAGTGGGGTGCAGAAGTTCAGGGTTAAGCTATTGCCTGAAAGTGGAAATCAGGATGTAATGGATGTTCTCTTTCAGGTAGTAAATTTGACATTCTGATACTCTTTTGGTTTCAAGTTTATCTGAATTATGGCTGCTATATGTTTGATTTAATGCGATTGAAATCTGAATGGTGGTTTACTTTAGTTTGGACTGTTTAGTGGTAATCTAGTTGCATTTTTTATTTGCCAGATTCAGTTGTCTGTGCCTGGAATAAGAAATCGTTAGGCCTGATATGATTGTGAAGTTTTGCAGTCGTACTTTGTCAGTTGCATTTGATTAGTTTGAAGGCCATCATTCATAATTTTGGTTTATCTTAGTGTAATTATCCTACTACTTTTTTTTGGTTGATGATGAGCGGTTTGATTATCATCCCTTATTAGGTTGGATTGGATGGGATACGGATGCTGGATCCTAATACCAGCCGGACATTGAGAATATATCCACTAGAGACCGTGACTAGATGTGATGTAAGTTGGTTGCTGCTTGTAAGGTTGTAAAATTATTTGTTTATTGCACAATTAAGTATTGTTCATTTATGTTTTCTTCCTCCTGGAAACTATTTGTGCAGAAAATTGAGTCGTCCACCTTTGCATTTTGGGCCAAGACTTCAGTTGACATTGATCCGAGACGTATTAGACTGCAGTCCAATAGCTATACAACAAATACCCTTTTGGATACTGTAACTGCTGCTATTGTGCAGGTTGGAAATTTTTTATATATTCATTTTCATTGTACATGTTTACGATTGAGTGTGCTGTGTCTGTTAGTGTTTTGCGTACTGTGAGTATTTAGAAATTACCATCGAGTTGAATGAAGGTCTCTTCTGCTGATGCCAGTAGTTAATTATTCTACAACCTCCCATATGTCATATTTCATGCTCATGAGAAATTTCTTGCCTTACATGCATGTAGTTCAAGGAGATGGGCGGAAGGAGCATGCCTCCACAATCCTCTACGATTCCTGCACAACCCGTAGAAAAGAAGAAAGGTCTCACTGACTGGATAGTCAAACTGAAGCCAGTCAATGAGGAG
Source organism: Persicaria tinctoria (assembly GCA_037127255.1). Taxonomy (NCBI): domain Eukaryota; kingdom Viridiplantae; phylum Streptophyta; class Magnoliopsida; order Caryophyllales; family Polygonaceae; genus Persicaria; species Persicaria tinctoria. The sequence continues at coordinate 7,141,034 of JBANSL010000020.1, forward strand.
AAAGATCACTGGGTAAATTGTCGTGTTTTATATGAATGCTTCATTATTCCATTAAAATTTAGTTTTGATCTCTTTTGGAGTTCCAATGATAGTTTGGATGATTGCTTTGGTTTAATATCTCCAACAACCATATGTTGTCTTTTGCTTCTTTCATTTTCTGAATTCACTTTGATGTCAAACATTTTGTGGGCGAGAAAAAGAAACTTTTTGCTGGTCTATTGCTGAAAATTGTTATTGTGGATATCCATGAGGAATTGTCAAAAATGTTATTCCCATGACATTTGATTGTTTATTGCTGGACAACTTTGGTGATAAACTTTTTATCTCAACTAAAAGCTCATTGATTTATTTTATGTGGAGATATATTTTTCCGTTTCTCGGTTTTTGGTTGCATTCTGCTTAGATCTTTTATATCTGTTGCTGCATATGCTACCTAAGACCCTTTTCACAATAACCTAACTAAGAGGTGGGTAGGGAGATCTATATTGCTCTCTCTTCCAAGAAGTGAAACATAAGCACTACTTAGTCAAATTCTTTAGACGTTCTTGTAGTTGGCTGGATACTGATTTCATTGACCTTTTATTGGAAGCTACATACTTTATATGTCAATTTACTGATGATTGGTGAATGCTTCACGTAATCTGTGAAGCCTGTATGAATGCGTCATACCATCTCCACTAACTGTCATTTTCACCTGATTCTGTTCTTTTCTATTCATGATTTCAGATGCCTGATGAAGCAGTTGCCAAGTGTACATCTTGTGGCACTGATTTTTCTGCATTTGTGCGTCGGGTGAGTTCCTGCTAAATCTATGTTTGTTGCATTTACTTGAAGACGACCTTGATGAAATAGCGTGAATCATTGGTATCTTTTCTTTGTTTGGCAGCACCACTGCAGAAATTGTGGAGATATATTCTGTGATAAATGTACACAAGGTAGAACTGCCCTAACTGCTGATGAAAGTGCACCAACTGTTCGAGTTTGTGATCGCTGCATGGTATGGGTTAACATTTTAAGTTGTTAAGTTAATGATTCCATTTCCTTTGGTGTTTCTTTCAGGAAGGCATTTTTCCAATATGTACTGTCCATATTGATTAATTTGTGGGGTAAAAAATCAATTAAAGTTCAATATCCTATTATAGAAGGACATCTGTCATAAGTGAAAGTTATTAACGTATGCAATAAACATCTATATAATTTTTTTTAATTCTAAACAGGCAGAAGTGACTCGAAGGCTGAGCAATGCTTCCAAGGAAACAGCCAGCAGATCTACTGGTTTGCAGAGTCATGAAGATCTTGCCAAGAAGCTTCAGGTGGAATATTACTTGCATAGCATTAGTGTCATTCTTCATGCCGTTGTCGTTTTCCATCTTCTATTGCATCAATTTTTCCCATGTAATTGTTTCCATATCCCTCCCTCCTTTGCATGCCACTGTTTTCAATTTTCATATTCATCCTTTGATCAGTCAGCCAGAGGACATCTTTCATCACCAAAAACACATGGGATGTAGACTCTTCTTAGTCTTAGTTGAACAAGATGGTTGTCCTGATGTCCTTTTAGTGGATAGGATTTGTATGCTAGCTTAACTGGAATGTTGATTTTGGGTTCCATGATTATCTTTGGCAGGATGAAATGGAAAGAAATCGAAGGTCTTCTTCAGGTAATTCTCAGTTTCAAGTTTCCCTAATGTCGATCCTCTTGAGATTATGCATGTTATGTTGATAAGTTTTGAATGCTCTCTAAAGCAATATAATCAACGCAGATAGTATTCTTTAACTCTAATCTTATGGGGATGTTGAAGTTTGTTGGACAATGAAGATGTAAATTCTAGTCATGTCTGCTGAATTTGCAACAATTTGATCTTCAGCAGCTGGATTCTATCCTGTACATCTCTTGCTGATGAATTCTTTGTAGGAGTTTCACGTCACCTGCGTAGTCCTCCTGGGCAATGCATTCGAATGTTATGACTCTTAGCGTAGGATCGAGTCACGGGTCGGGACGCCCTAGGATCAATGGTGAATATGTGAAGGAAAAGGCTCGTCCTTGACAGAGCCCTTACTCTCAGAACTCTCGTTCTGTTAGGAATAAACTGCTTGCCTCTTATTCAATAATAAAACCTCTTATATAGGCGGTACATAATAATAAGGAAAGGATAATAGAAGATCCTAATAATAAGGGAAGATAATTAAGCTATATTCTAAAATATAATCTTTAATTTAAGATAAACTAAACCCTAGAATAATATAATTATATAAATCTTTTAACTAGGCAAGCTTGGCAAGCATAGCAAATCTCTAGGCTGGTTTCCTCCTAGCATATTGCTTTCCTATAAAAGCATCCGTATCATCACCCCCCTTCTCGGCCTCAAGCTTGTCCTCAAGCTCAAATTCTGGATAAGCTTCTTGGAACTGTGCAGCTGATTCCCATGTCGCATCCTCCGGTGAGCGGCCAGTCCACTGAACTAAGAACTCCCTCGTCCCCCGGTTGAGCCTACCGCGGATGACAGTCTCAGGGGTTGGAATAGCCTTACCATCGCAAATGAGTGGTAAATTCCCAACAGTTGTTGGGGGAGGCCCTTTATATTCTTTCAGTAGGGACACATGGAACACATCATGAATTCGACTGTTAGCCGGGAGGTCAAGCTTGTAAGCAACTAGCCCAACTTTGGCCAAGATTTTATAAGGGCCAAAATACTTTGGAAGAAGCTTATGATACTTTTGTCTAGCCACGGTTAGCTGCCGGTAGGGGAGTAGTCGCAGCCAAACCCAATCCCCCACTGCAAACTGCAACTCTCTATGCCTTGAATCATATGAAGCTTTCATGCGCTGCTGGGCTTGCAAAAGTTTGTCACGAGCGGTCTGGAGTACCACATCTCTGTCCTGCAGGACTTGATCAACAGCCTCCACCTTTGTTGACCCGACTGAATAGGAAAGGAGTCGAGGGGGTTCCCTGCCATAGACCAACTGAAACGGGGTAGTGCCAAGGGCAGTGTGATATGAGGTATTGTAGCAATACTCGGCCCAAGGTATCCAGTCCACCCACCGTTGAGGTCGATCTCCAGTCAAACACCGCAAGTACATCTCAATAGTGCGGTTAACCTCTGTTTGTCCGTCCGATTGAGGATGATAAGCAGACGAGAAGGCTAGCTTGGAGCCACTAAGGCTAAATAACTCCCTCCAGAACATACTTAAGAAAACTTTGTCTCGATCAGACACAATTGTTTCTGGTAGGCCATGCAATCTGAAAACCTCCGTGAAGAAGGTAGTAGCAACAGAGATAGCAGCAAGGGTAAGAAATGAGCATACTTTGAAAGGCGATCGACCACCACCAGAAGAACTGACTTCCCGCGAACCTTACGGAGTCCTTCCACAAAATCCATAGAGATATCAGCCCAAACCTGCTGCGGCACTTGGAGAGGTTGTAGTAATCCAGCGGGTTGCAGATTCTGCCACTTATGTTGTTGGCAAACTAAACAGTTCTGCACAAACTCCAGGACATCACTCTTCATTCCCTTCCAATAAAAATCTTGACGCAGGCGGTGTAAGGTCTTTTGGCTCCCTTCATGCGCCATTTCATGGATAGCCACCATGATAGTAGAAACAATGGGGGAAGTGGGCAATAAATAGACCTTTCCCTTGCGGAAAATCAAGTCCTTTTGTACCACCCATTCAGGCCCCAACTCTCCTTGTTCAATGCGGTTCCTCATTTGCACTAAATCTGGAGAGGTTTTTGTTTCTGCACGAATCCCATCCAGTATTTCCACTCTAGGAAACGATACTGCCATGAGTTGAAGGGAATCTTCATCACGTCTAGATAATGCGTCGGCGACTTTATTCAGCTTTCCCGCCTTGAATTCCACTCGAAAATCAAAACCCATCAGTTTACTGAGCCAATGTTGTTGCGGTGACGTGGTAATTCGCTGCTCTAACAGATACTTGAGGCTGAAATGATCTGTACGAATGAGGAAGTGTCGACCCCAAAGATAAGGTCGCCAATCTGAGACAGCCTTCGCCAACCCTATCAGTTCTCGTTCATATGCAGCCAACTTGGCGTGACGTTCAGCGATCTTGCTGCTATAGAAGGCGATTGGGTGACTATTCTGCTGGATCACAGCCCCAAAGCCGCTACCCGAAGCATCACATTCTACCACAAATTCCTCATCAAAATTGGGCAATGTCAAGACCGGAGCAGTTGAAAGAGAGGCCTTCAATGCACCGAAAGCACAATCAGCTTCGGGACTCCACTTGAACGCATTCTTTTTCAGCAGGTTGGTTAGAGGGGCAGCCACTTGCCCATAATCTTTGATGAACTTCCTGTAATACCCGGCTAACCCCAGGAACCCTCTTAGAGCCTTTGTCGAATTAGGAGTTGGCCACTCTGTAATGGCCGTAATTTTTGTCGCGTCTACTTCCACCCCTATCCATGGATGACATGGCCTAAATACGTCACTTGTGGTTGCCCGAAGAAACACTTAGACTTCTTCAAGAACAACTTGTTGTCACGTAAGAGGTCCAAAACTGTTCTCACATGTTGCATATGTTCCACCCAAGACTTGCTATAAATTAATATGTCGTCAAAGAAAACCAAGACAAACTGACGCAGATACTCTCGAAAACTGCATTCATCAGGCTCTGAAAGGTTGAGGGAGCATTAGTCAAGCCGAAGGGCATAACTAAGAACTCAAAGTGCCCATGGTGCGTTCTGAAAGCAGTTTTCTTGACATCTGCAGGAGCCATTCGTATCTGATGGTAACCAGACCGTAAATCCAGTTTTGTAAAATGTTGTGCCCCGTGAAGCTCATCCAACAACTCATCCACAACCGGTATTGGGAATTTATCTTTGACTGTGCAAGCATTGAGCTCTCGGTAATCCACACAAAAGCGCCATGAACCATCATGCTTCTTGACCAAAAGGACAGGAGATGAGAATGGGGACCTGCTGGGTCGAATGATGCCCTGTTGTAGCATTTGGGTGCATTGTTTCTCAATCTCATCCTTTTGAAAATGTGGGTACCTATAAGGCCGTACCACAACCGGTCCTGCCCCGGGTAAAAGTGGAATACGGTGGTCGCAATCACGACTGGGGGGTAATTCTGAGGGTTCCATAAACAAATCATTAAATTCAGCCAATAACGTCTCCAATCCTTCCTTGGCTGAATTGCGCGCCTGCATCACACTAAGCCGTGGTTCTGAATCTGGAGGTTCTCCTCGCCACATGACTCTTTTTCCACCCAAGGCGAATTCCATGGTTAGAGAACTGAAATCCCACAAGATTGGTCCCAAAGTGCACAACCATTTCACTCCCAACACTACATCAAATCCATTTAAGGGAATGGTGTAAAAATCAGCTCGGAAAATGTCCTCGCCAACCTGAACTGATACTCCCTTACAAACCCCCATACATGGTACTCGTTCTCCATTTGCCACACACACTCGCAGCCCTGGTCTCTTCCAAACCTTCAACCCCAAACTTGATACCACACCTTCCCGCAGGAAGTTGTGTGTGCTGCCAGAGTCAACCAACACAGAAACAGTAACTCCCGATACGAGTGCCAACACTTGCATCGTAGAGGAGTTGCAACTCCCGCTGATAGCATTCAAAGAAATTTCAGGATCGACTACATTGTCTTCATCTGAGTCCCCGTATTCATCTGGCACCTCAACCCAAAACAACCTTTTACATCGATGCCCTCTCGTATAGGATTCATCACAGTTGAAGCACAATCCTTTAGTCCTTCTTTCTGCCATTTCTGCTCTTGTTAAACGCTTGACAAACGGTGCGGAAGAGCTACCCCTAGATGTGTTGTTGCCCATTGATTTTTCCGGTTGCCCTCCGGTCCTCCAATTCGAACTTTTGTCAGATGATACCACTGCCTCCTTGGTATTGGACTTGGGAGTAGAACCGTTGATGTTGGGGCGCAGCGTCGCCTTCCCTTGCGAAACCCCTTGCTTGCGCTCTAATGATCGAGCCATATTCATGGCAATTCCGAGGTTTCCTGGTTGTTGCAGCTCAATGTCGATTCTGATTTCTTCTGTCAACCCGGCTGTAAACAGACTTACTTGTTGTCGCGGGGTAAGATCTGAGGTCCGAGCCAACAATGATTGAAACTGACGTTGATATTCTTCGACGGATCCTGTTTGCTTGAAATTTGCTAATTCTCCCAGGGGATTGCTCATGGGTGGCCCAAAGCGCACATGGCAACAATCCTTGAAACGCTCCCAGGTTAGATCAGCCTCCTCATTCTCTACTTGATCGTACCATAGTTGTGCCTCTCCCAACATATGGAACGCGGCTAGGGCTATCTTATCCACTTCCGCCGTCCTTTGGCTGGTGAAGAATTTTTCACATCTCTTCAACCATCCTAAAGGATCTTCAGTCCCATCATAAGTTGGAAATTCCATCTTGGAATACCGGGGTACCATAGCTCCTCCCAGATGCACTCCAGATCTGTTTCCTGGGGCAAAACCTCCAGCACTCGCGTGGATACCACTATTCTGACCCTCTGTATTGTTATTGTTGGTACCTGAGTTCTTCGCCGCTTCCGATTCTGTACTGTTGTTGCCTGAATAAGAATCCTTCCTTTTTTCCCGGATTGAATCGGTTAGTTGCGCCATCTGTTCTTCTAACGCACCTTGTCGTGCAGTCATCATCTCCATGAAAGCCTCTAACTTTGCTGTCAAATTGTCTGCGTCACCCATGACTTGTGGCTCTGATACCAAGTTGTTATGACTCTTAGCGTAGGATCGAGTCACGGGTCGGGACGCCCTAGGATCAATGGTGAATATGTGAAGGAAAAGGCTCGTCCTTGACAGAGCCCTTACTCTCAGAACTCTCGTTCTGTTAGGAATAAACTGCTTGCCTCTTATTCAATAATAAAACCTCTTATATAGGCAGTACATAATAATAAGGAAAGGATAATAGAAGATCCTAATAATAAGGGAAGATAATTAAGCTATATTCTAAAATATAATCTTTAATTTAAGATAAACTAAACCCTAGAATAATATAATTATATAAATCTTTTAACTAGGCAAGCTTGGCAAGCATAGCAAATCTCTAGGATGGTTTTCTCCTAGCATATTGCTTTCCTATAAAAGCATCCGTATCATCGAACTTGTACATGTAGTTTCTAGGAATTACAATATAACCGAATTACCTAACCCACTTGAGACAAAACAAGTTATTTTCTGTTGAAACCACTGTTTTTTGATGGGCCAGCACTAACAAAATCATATCTGTCAGGTTCGAAATCTGAAGGATCTGGAAGACGGATGCGAGAAGTTGCCTGCCCTACCTGCACTGTACATTTGCAGGTTTGATCTAAAGAGATAGGTTGGTTTGTTTGAACAAATTCAATTTCCATCCTTTTGACATGATCAATGTGCATAAACGACTGTAGGTACAAGTGCCTAGCTCTGGTTCAGAGACGATAGAGTGTGGCGTTTGTCAGCACCCTTTCCTTGTGAGCGCTCACTGATGCAACCGTGATGCTCAAATAAGGTAGCTTGCCTGCATCAACCATCTCCTTAACCTTTCGAAATCGAGCTTTTTGAATCTGAACTTGTAAATTATATAGCCATGGAGGACCCTTCTTGTATTCCTTGCTTCCTCTCTCCTTATATGGCCTGTTTGATTTGCATAGCAAGTGTACTGTAATAGTTGTTTGATTTGCAGTATGTTGTGCCACAAGAACTGCGTATGTTTGTTACACAAAATTTCCATCCTAGAGGTTGTCAATAGATGACGTTGGCAATAACAATGAATCACCTTGGAAGAATTTCCCCAAGTTTAGTTTTACTGGTTTAGCTCGTAAGAATGATATCCAGTGATAAATACTTAGAGTTTGAAATCTACTTCTTTTATCGTAAGAGCATCCACAATCCACAATGGTTGAGACTTGAGAGCCTTCTCCCCAAAATCACCTTTTCATTCAATTTTTCCATTGTTGGTATTATATTATATATAGTAGCCACCAAAAAAGTGATACGCATGTTAGAGTGAACAATATATGTGCAATGCCTTTTTTTTAATTTTTTTTTATGGTAGACAAACAGTAGGAGCTGCTACCTAAACGGTAGCCTACCTCCTGGATCATCATGAAGGATGACCTTACAAAGATCCATATGATAGAGGATGACTTGTAAATTACAGATTACACCTTTCCTAGATATATAATCTGCTGATTTGTTCGACACTATGTATATGTGACGGATTTCTGTTGTAGTAAACTTAGACTTGAGATTGATGACGTCTTCAATCTGTCGCATGACTTCCCATCTAGGCGGGTGGTCTCCATTAATGAACTTTACCATAATTTGATTATCACTTTCTAAGATAATGTTCCTTATTCCCTTCTGTCTTGCACGATGAAGCCCCAAAAGAACAGCTGCTGAGGCCTCTGCTTGGATGATAGAGCCATAATCAACTTCCTGATGAAAAATGTCAATGATATGGCCTTCGGAATCACAAATGATTCCCCCAATCTGGCAAATGCCAGAGTGGGCAATAGAACCATCTAATTCTACATTGATTTTGTAGATAGTTCTGGGTGGTCTACTCCATTTAGCGGTGGCCCTTTTGTTTCATCCTCTCTTAATTTCTGATGCCTTACCTCCTCCCTGCTTCCAATCAAGCATGCTTTATTTAATTGTTTGTTTTATATATGTGCAATGTTGTTTTAGATTCAAACAATATAAAAAAATCTCTATATAATATGATAATAAATGATTTTATTTTAGGTTAAAAGTCTTTGATTTATCATAATATATCATCATTTTCCCATTAAAAAATAAATAAATAGAATAGTCGAAGAAAAGAATATTAACAAAATAAGGATAGAAAACAAAATACAATAAACATTGAATCAATATTTAAATTGTTGTACTCTTAACATGTAATACTGTATAACCAGATATGAAAAATTTAAATTTGCGTAATTTCTTATCTAATTATTGAAATAAATAATAGTAACATAAGGTTTAAAACTCTCAAGATGAATTATAATATATGATTGTCAATTTACATGAAATACAAAGCATTATATTTTGTTGAAATAAAATGAAAGTGATTAATGTACCTATAATTTTGAAACATTAATAAGTTAAAGTTTTTTTGAGGTTCATCTTTTCATTTCTGTGCTTTTTTCTCGAAAATATAAATAATCCCAAAAATAATTTGAGCTTTAAATAATCATACCGTCATCTCCAATGCCTCTGTGCAACCAACTTTGGAACGCTATGTGCAACCAACTTTGCAATGCCTCTATTGGGCCCAAGGCCTCCTCGAGAAACCCCCCAACACCTCTCTTCCTGCACTGCGAATACAACCCGCCAAGCAGCTCCACATCGCATTTGCATCGCCTTGCATATCCCTGAACACCTCCTGCTTTGGCACTTGCCAAACCTTATCTTTCAGTTTAGCCTCAGTAGATCTCGACAACCACCACCATCTAATTTTCGAAGGCAAGTAGTGTGTATCGCGAGTCGTGACGTCTCTACTATTTGGGTTGACTGCTTCCCTGGAGTTTCGTCCTCACTGCCCACATCATAATCATGTCCTGATGTATCGCTGATTCGCTGACCTACGGTTCTGCTTCTGAGTGGGGCTTGGCTTTGACAGTTGTCTTCGTCCACGTCCGTTTGGTTTGGGGCTAGCTATACTTGGTTTCCTTTTTTTTAGAGTGCATTTGCTTGAGTTTGCACCATTATGTATTGTTATTTGTTTGGTTTGTAGACGGTTCTCTCGACTACCGGGTAGACCGACCTTCGAGTTTCATATACGCCTGAACTCGAATTTTTACCTAATAAAAAAAATCCAATCCAATTGATCGAAGATACCCTATTTCCCTGTCCATTTCTATGAAGCCAATATTCCATACTTCCAATGTCTACATTCTTTACCGCTTGTGGAGAGTACGTAAGATGAATCAACAAAAGTTATCGAGTTGAAATTGAAATTTCACCTAAGCATATGTTATACTACCCCGTTTAAAAATAGATGTCGTTTGACTTTTTAACACGTTTTTAATGAGCTAAAAATCTATATAAAATATTATTTTTTTAAGTAATTTTTTAATAAAGTATAAATACTTATTAATAATAAGTGTCATATTATTTTTAAAAAATTATTTAAAAAGTTAATATATTATACTCCCTCCGTTTATTAATAAGTGTCGTTTGACTTTTTAACACGTTTTTTAAGGAGTTAAAAGCTATATAAAATATTAACTTTTTTATTAATTTTTTTTACATAATTTTAAACTTATAACTAATATGTATAAAATTATAAAAAAAATCAATTAAAAACATTATATTTATATAATTTTTAACTACAAAAAAGTCAAATATCACTTGTTTATGAACAGAAACTCATTAAAAAAAACCGCGTCAAAAATTAAAACGATATTAGAAATAGAGTCAGTAGCTAGGTGGTTGGAGGACATTGATTTGAAAAGGGTGTCACATCGTGCAATTTCACTGGTCCTAACTATATACTATAAATATCTCTTTATTGTCCACGTGATGAAACCAATTGTATCATTTCCAATAATTGGTTAAGATAAACCCACAATTCACAAGCTAGCTACCAGTCTGACGTCGATCTAACGAAGAAGAGCGGAGCACATGTCAAGTTGCTTGAGTTTAACGGCCTTGAGAAACTGGTGCATAAGCTTCGGGTTCTCGCAGGCGGGGCTCCGACCCACCACCACCGACTTGGGCGACGGCACCCTCGTCCACTGCTGGATCCCCAAGGCCCCGCCCGACGACTCCAAGCCCAACCTGCTCCTCATCCACGGCTTCGGAGCCAACGCCCTCTGGCAATGGATCGACGTCGTCCCCCTCTTCACCCGCCACTTCAACGTCTACGTCCCCGACCTCCTCTTCTTCGGGGGCTCGCTCACCTCCCGCCCCGACCGCTCCGACTCCTTCCAGGCCGAGTGCATCAAGCGGGCCTTCGACGCCCACTCCGCCGGCCCGGTCCGGATCAGGAAACTGAGCGTGGTGGGCCTGAGCTACGGGGGGTTCGTGGCGTACCAGATGGCGGCGCTGTATAAGGAGGAGGTGGAGAGGGTGGTGGTATGCTGCGCCGCGGTGTGTATGGAGGACGACGACTTGGAGAATGGGGTGCTGCGGGTTTCGGATCTGGAGGCGGCGGCTGATATTTTGGTGCCGCGGACGCCGGAGAAGCTCAGGGAGTTGATGGGGTTCACTCTTTATAAGCCGCCCAAGATTGTGCCCAATTGCTTCCTCAACGATTTCATCCAGGTATGTATCAATTTGTAGCGTAATTAACTAATTAAGCATGCAAATTCTACTTTTTTTTTTTCAATTCCGTCCGGGCTTTGTCCTTCACGTGACGGGACGGAATGGACTATCACTCAGATAAAAAACATTATAAAAAGTTCTAAAATTCCTATGTATTTTGCAGTTTTCAAAGGTATAACACACACACAAACACACATATATATTTATAATATTTTTTGTGGTACGAGATTCACCATTTTTTTTCAAATCCCATCGGGACCGAGACGGGGCCGGGATTTGTACTCACCCCTAGTTCGTTTGGCACTAACAACTAAGATTAAATATGATTTATAAACAGAATGGGTAAGAAGTCGAATGAGGATAAGGAAGATTATGAGAGGTGGATTCGTTGTGATTATATGGTCATGAGTTGGATCTTGAACTCCGTAAAAAGTGCGATGGTAGAAAATTTATGTATGCTCAGTTTGCATATGAACTTTACAGAGAAATTAAGGAACGATTTGCTTAGCTGAGTTGAATGCTCTTCTCATCTATCAAATGCATAAGAAGTTATGCAATATTAGGCAAGAAAATCAGAGTGTAGTTTGTGTACTATAGCAAGCTCAAGAAGATTTGGGATGAGCTTTAGTTGATTGAAGGTTATCCGATATGCAAGTGTGGAGTTATGTCCAAGTGTAGTTGTGCGGTTTTGAAGAAGATCATGGACAAGGAAGTAGTTGCTAAACCGATACAATTCTTAATGGGACTCACGTATGCTTATGATACAATAAGTAGTCATATATTGTCAATGGATCCTCTGCCTAATGTCAACAAGGCTTATCACATGGTGATGCAGATTGAGTGCCAAAAAGACATTACCGGTGGAGGCCAGGTTCTTTGCCACAAGGATCATATGAGGTGTTTGATGATGTACCAAAAAATAAATAATAAATATCATGATTTAATAAGAGTAGATAATCATAAATAAGGTTTCCACTATACAAATATAACCTTATAAACATGAAAAATGGGTGAATGCAAGTCAAGACTAATACAAAGGTCCTAAAGGGAAAGTTGAAGGGAACAACTTTGCAGGGAATCCTTAAGAGATTGCAAAGTATTATATACCACTCCAAAGAGATGCTTTCAGTTTTACCAAAGAAGAGCCTAGTTTGTAGTCAAGACCTCTACAAATTTGCTGGTTTCTGACGAGAAGGTTTCTCGACCAAATAAATTTGTAGTCAAGACCCTGCTATAGGATATTGGAATCAGGTTCGTCCTCAGGAGAGAAGTCATCGGTTCTAGTTTAGTGTTTCGGGGTTTGAGGAGTAGAGGGAAAAGGTGTAGAAGATTGTTGCCGACGTCGACTAAGACTTAGTCGACGTCGAAGGATGGAGAGGGAATGGTGATCAATGTCGGGTAGCTGTGCAGTATGTAAAATAACGAAATAAAGTAATAAAAGGGCAAACTTCTAAGGTAAGAGGTCACCACAACAACAAATACATGTGAAGATCATGAATAACATAAAAGAGCATGTTTTACATCAAAGAATCAACTTTCGCTAATTCCAACAATTTAGGCAAATTGATTTTCGTAAATAAACCTTATCCAAATTCTCACTTAATTCACTTCCGCTTCATAATTGAAAATAAGGAATTGTCTCAACTCTCGCAAATGATTAAGCACATAGATAGATGATGATAAAGACACACAAATTCATAAATCAAATCACATATCTATCGTTGGGCTCACCCCAACCCTAGAAGATGAGAATTTAGGAAGAAAAAAATTGCTAAAAGAAAACATGCATGTTAGAAGATGGGACTTATGTTCGATGATCGACGTCCACCTTGAGGCCTTGAGGGGATAAAATTCCCAATTTTGGTTTCTTCTAGTTACTCACCTTCTTCATGGGTGATTAGCTTATGTGTTTCCCAACTATGTAAACTCCTACCCAAATCAAGTGATTTTAAGTATAACACAAAAATGCAGGTAATGTGTAGCGACTTTGTGGAAGAGAGGAGAGATTTGCTTCGAGCCATCCCTAAAGGTCGAAAGATATCTCAAATTCCAAAGATAAACCAGGTTTAATTTTTTCCTTTCTATTGTATTCCTAAATATTAGCTAGTTGTACAAATAGAAATTATAGAATTGCAATTCACATAACTTTTTGTTCTTTTGTTTGATGGAAAATTTTCTAAATTTGTGTGTTCTATATATGTTGTCCTTTGATAACACTGAAGCCCACGTTAATCATATGGGGAGACCAAGATCGGATATTCCCACTTGAGCTTGCCCATAGGTTGGAACGGTACGGTAACCAATTTAATCGTCTTAAGGTTTATTTTATATTACCCTACAATTGCATTGAACTATAAAGGTAGTTTGATGATCTAATCATGCAGACATCTACGCAACAACGCACAACTAGTGGTGCTCAAGAATGCCGGGCATGCCTTCAATGTCGAGAGATCAAGAGAATTTTGTCAACACCTCAAAGGATTCCTCATCGATTCATTCCATGTTAAGCAACTCGACTCTTCCCAATGAATCATCTAGATGTTGTTGAACAATAATATATGAAAGCTTAAATTCGATTATATATTCTTCTATCATTCATTTAATAATTTGTGCATTTATTCATTATCACTTAGTGTTACACCTATTTAAATTTAAAGTTTGTACATTGGGTGTCAAAGCAAAATAAAATCTCCCAATTTTTTTGGTTTATTCGGGGAAGCATCAAGCATGTTTTGCACATTCAATGATATTCTTCCATCTTCCATTTTCCTTTCTTATTTTAGTCCAATATAAACGAAAGGAAATGTGTAGGTTTAATCAATAATAACTGTTGTTTTAGATTCTAGATAGTACTTTGTAATAATTTGTATAGGTGTGATTTGTACGCTTTTTTCTCTCTTTAATTATATATTGGTTAATCGGAATGGTTTAATTAAAACATAAAAGTAAAATTGATGAAGATATTGGTGAAATGATGATGTTTTTACTTAATTAACATATTTTTCTTAAATTTTAGCCATTTTTTTAAAACATCAAATATTGTTGATCACGTGAAATATCTTAATTAATACTTCTTTTATCTCTTTTTAGTATACTATTTCGTTTACTTCGTTCAACGTTGTCGTAAGGACCTTGGATTTTCAAATAACTATTTTAAAAATAAAATAAAATGGATTTAAATTCGGATTTTGAAAATCCTTGTCCTCCTCTTAAATAAACCTAATTTAAAAATCGTAAATTGATTTCCGGCCAACTTTCGAACTTTTGAAAGGCAAGTCCGACTTTTCACCTCGAGCTTTGAAATGACCTTTGAGTGATGATATTTTCACGGATTTGAAATACTAACATGATCGAGAGCGAGATTTGGGAAAAAAAATAAATTTCGGGAACCTAACGTTGGGATTTAAGATTTCCGCTTCCGGGACCACCAATTCTGGTCTCTTCATCCCATACTTATCCAAAACTCAGCCTAAATTGGAGCCTTGTGTTGATTTGAAATTCAAAGGTGACTTCCTACCACCTTCCACATTGCTTGAATTAGAAAAACACCCACATCCCCACCTTTCTCCTTAAATGGAAAAATGATAAGCTAACCATTCCGGAATGGCTCACCGGAAAGGACTTGTGCGTAGTATCCATAGGTCCCCGATTCGAATCCCGGAACCAGAATGACCGCTCTCTATTTACCAATTCAAGGAAAAATGATAAGCTCCTTTTTCCTCCTTCTTGTGCATCAGAGATCTGAATCTCAAACAGCCCTATCCTCCCTCATTTTAATTAAATTGCTTGGCCACACTTCATCACACCCACACACTCCCCTTCTTATATGATAACATCCCTTTCAAACAACCCAAAGACATAAACCTCCAACCTTATCTCCTTCTTTCTCTTTTCCCCTCCTTTTCTGTGAACACCGCAACACAAAACCTTCCCCTCTGCTCCTTGTTCGGTCGGTAGTAGCAAACAACAACAAACCCACATTACCTTCCTCTTATCTCCCCTTGTCAAACAAAACCAACACAAATCCCCTTCTCATTTTCCATTCCGATCAAGCTTCTCCTCAAGCTCCAAACAAACCCACTTCACCTCCATTTCTCTAATTCTCCCCCTTCTATCAAATTCATCCCAACCAAAAGGCTCCTCCTCCTTGCCACCACGTCACAACCGCAACACCAACTCCTTGCCCTGTTTTACGTCGCCATCACCAGCACCTCTGTTCTGAGCTGCCGCCGGCCACTAGACGTCATCTTTCCTCCTCCCAAGCTACAAGACTTCCCCTGTTTTCCCTCCTTTTCGAATAGCAACAGTAACAAAGCCTCTTTCCTGAAAAGGGTAACAAAGCCTCTTTCACCTTCAAACACTTAATCCCCCTCATTTAAATAGGAGAGATGATGGCTCATTAGGTTCATTATGAGGAAAAAGACAAAACTATTAAGAGAAAGTGTGGGAAGGGAGGAGAGAGAGAGAAAGAGATGTGATTCCGCTCATCCAACCCCGAGTCCCAACATCTTATCTCAAAGCAGTGGCGGATCTAGTGTTTCAAAATTAGGTGAGCGGAAAAATTTTCATGATTAAGAAACTAATAAACTTTGTTGGGTCAAAATATGATTTTTTATAGTATTCCATCAGTAGATTATTATATAAAAACAAAATTTTACACAAATCCATCCTAGTAATTTTGTAGTATAAAATAAACTTAATAAAATAATAAATTATTTAAAGTATAAACAACAGTACATTAATTAAAATACATTAATCCTAGTTTCTATAATCAAATTTTCAAACAATTCAAAACTCTAATTATGAAATTTAGGCATTAAATAAATAGTGTTGAAAGAATAAGAAAAAGAGAATTTATAGACCTACCTAATTTATGAAAACAGGAGATTAAATAATTATGGTGAGGGGTTTTAGAGTCTTGATGAGTGAAAGGATCAAAAAAAAAAAAAAAAAAGAGTCTTGATGAGTGAATGGGGATTTCTACTTTTGATAGTTAAAGTGGTGAACTGCTGAAGTAATTAAACAATTAATCGGATAAAAAAAAAGTAATTAAACAATTAAACAAATTAAGGGCTAAAGAAGGTTCAATATTAATTAGTGCTGGTTATATATATATATATACTAGTATTCGGTACCCGCGCGTTTGCGCGTTTGTTAATAAATTATATTTTATTATGTTAATTTGTTTTAAATATTTTTTATTAAATTTTATGGTTGAAATATTTTAATAAAACGTTCAATCAATTGTAAACTAAATTAAAGTAAAAGCATGTTAGATGAAATTGAATATGCAACCAAAAGGTTAATTTCACTTATGTGTCGCTTACTCTGTAGTCAAAACCCTTTTATTCATATCAATTAATACTTTTATATATTTTATCTAACTTATTTGACCAAATTTGTCTAAAATTAATAGAAAATATATCAAACTCAATTAGATGATATGTTTTATTTTATAGATATTTTAGTTAAATCTTTTTATGATACTCCAAAATATAACACTATCTTTTGGGGAAAAAAAGGCCGATATATATAAAGAATATTAATTAATTATAAAAAGATAAGTTGTTGGAAATCAACTTTTGAAGTATTTATCTTTTGAAGCTTATGATTTATATATACAATTCAAATATCAATACAAAAACCATATAAATTAAATTAGATATATGTACGTACATAGCACGGGAGAAATCTTCCCATAAATATGAATCATTAACTATCAGAAACACTATTAGGTATACACTTTTTGCAAGTATTATGAAACCACTTTTCTTTATCTTCAATATGAAGAATTGTTGTAGAGCAACCTGAAAAAAAAAATTCAAATAAAATTATTTTTGAAGTTCTTATAAATTAAATAAAATAAAGAACAAATTAAATAAAAAAATCAAACAAATTATTTTTTTGCAAATAATTTAAATTATTATAACAAAACATTTGATAATAGACTACATATGGGCATGAAGCACGTCAAACCAATTTTTTAATAAATAGAGGGTCTCATATAATTGTATTAGATGTCCACCACAACATTAATAAACCCTAGCCACATATAGATGTTTTCTTTATTGGTGTTATGAAAAGTCTGTTTTTTATAATTCTTTTCTGTTATTCGATTGAACGATTTGATTTTTGCGAAGTTTTAAAAATATTGGAGGAGATATAAATTAAAAATTATAATATTAAAACTTGTGATATTGACATATATGGACATACGGTGTTACTAATCTTTTTATATTGAATATATTATTTTATATAAAACGATAAGTTTTCTACCTAATTAAGATATAAGGTTAGATATATTTATATAAAATAACATAATTAAGCTATAAGGTTATGCTGAATAGATTATGTAAAAAGATAAGTTTTTAGCTAACTATATTCGTTTATTAATTGATGTGGGCCAGAAATAAAATACAACTTTAATCCAGAAGATGTCACGTAAGCGAAAATAATCCCGTTTAATCTAGAAAATTCCGTGGCAGCGAGGTCGCTTCAGCGGTCTCTGTTTTAGTATTTTATATAGATATATAGATATAGATGGGATTGATTATGGGCCAAAAATTAATCCATCAAAAATAAGATCCACCAAGCAATTTTATTTTTACTAAGTACTTCCAAAATTTTCTCCCAACAACTGCTGGGTGAGCTCCCACCAACATCCGCCTCTGTCTCAAAGACCTTCTGAAAATCCGACTCGAAGCTTAAATTCGTTTAAAACGACTCGGAAATTCTACTTTTGAAATGTGATTCATAAGGGCTTAAGACCCGTTAAATTGGAATTTTTAGCGAGTGTCGGAATGTATCAAAAATGACTTTCCAAAAATAGAAATCGCCCGCGGACGGGTTTTTCAAAAACTTTTCATTTTTGGCAAGTAGATCATTATTTAAAATCCGGTCTTTGCAGAGTGCGGGAAGGTGAACAAGTGAAGCTGGGAGAGCAAGCTAGGGTGGAGTGAGAGAAAGAATTACGTCGAGGAGGGACGAGGAGACCGAAAGAGGGCCTATTATACTCCGCAATGTTATAATTAATTCTCTTACTTTAAAAAATATTTTTTTTTAACTTGAACAAATTTATAAATCAATGTCAAACTTACCGACCTCATATTGAGTCACCGGAATCCCTCGTCTACAATCATGATCCCTTCTATACTCCGTTTTCTTTTATCGGTGGAATATAATTATATTTACTACCAATTCAAGGAATATAATTATAAAATATTAAAATTATTCTATTTATTAAGAGAAAGATTACAATATCTCACCCAGTCAAATTGTGTTTCGAAAAGAAATCGTTGGCCCCACAACTTCCCCATGAGAGTAAGGTGGACTTGGTTGGACCACCATGCCACCATGGCTAGTTGGCTACTGTGTTTCCACATCACTATTCAATTTGATTTTGCAACTCCATTGCTCAGAGTTTTTGATGGGTGGTAGCATCTGGGATTGCCACATCTGCACTCACAGTGCACCTGCGGCGTGTGGGTGGATGATGTAGTATTGTATTAATAACTCAACTCCACCATGAATGCCCCACTCCTCCAAAGCCCCTTTTTCCTGTCTTCGTCCTTGCGGAAACAAACAAAACAAAATGGTAAACAATTTCTGAAAATTCAGCAAACCAATGCGTCCTTTTCTTCGTCTTCCCCACAATCTCTTCTCTTTCATGGGATTTCAGGGTTTCTGACATCGCTGGCCGTGCTACCTCTCACAACTTCGCACTGGAAGGTTCGTCTTTTCTTTTCTGATCTCCCAATCTTAACTCTCTTTTAGCTCCCCTTTCCTCAAATTCGCTCACTAGTTCAATGTATCTCTTCCAATGCTTACCAAATCAATCAAAGTTAGAACATTTTTCAACACTGATTAGCTGGTTTTGCCCTGATCTGCAGTACTTTTTCTCTCTTTGCAAAATGTCTTGATTTGCAGTTGCTGAGTTGAGTGTTCTTGACATACTGGAATAAATTGCGTCCTAGAACAATCAAAAGGGGGGGATAAATGGCGTCTGCTTTGGATAATTTTGGTGAAATTGCAAATATTTCCCAATTATCTGGTTTGAATGCTGTAGCCCTAATTGGTTTGATAGTGAAAGCTGCACATTCAGCCCGGTTGCACAAGAGGAATTGCAAACAGTTTGCACAACACTTGAAATTGATTGGGAATTTGTTAGAGCAGCTTAAGATTTCGGAGTTGAAGAGGTACCCTGAGACGAGGGAGCCACTCGAGCTGCTCGAGGATGCACTTAGAAGGGCTTTCCTTCTGGTTCAGAGCTGCCAGGATAAGAGCTATTTCTACCTTCTTGCTATGGGCTGGAACATTGTCTACCAGTTTAGGAGGTCTCAGGAGGAGATCGATCGCTACCTTCGGATCATGCCTCTTGTTGGTCTCGTCAGCAATGCCCGGTTTAAGGTATATGTTTAACTTTACTTTGGTGATCAAATTGTTCTCATTTTGAGCTAGGAAAATGTTGGCATCTTTTGTTGATGAAGTTAGAGGCTCATTTACAAAGTTGGTTGCGAAAGTGAGTTGTCATTGATTTCTTTCACATGGTTTCCTTTTGTTTCCTTGTAATTACCATTGATATAATTTAAATTTACAATGTCTTCTTAGAGATGCTTTCGTCGGTAAATGCAATAGTACTTACTCATGCCATATATGGAGTAGTATTAATGTTATGTTGAGAGTTCCGTATGGTAAGAAAATCCGTCAACTTGTGTATTTTTAATGCTCGGTCTTTCAAATGTCAGGAAAGGCTGGAATATATACATAGGGATCAATGTGAGTACACATTAGGTGAGGAGGAGAGAAAGGTGCATGTTGCGGTCCTTAATCAAGAGCCCAGCAAAGCCGACACTGTGGTGCTGAAGAAGACACTTTCACGCTCTTATCCTGACCTCTCTTTTGATAAGGCACTTGAGAAAGAAACTGAGAAACTCCAAGTAGAGCTACAACGGTCACAGTCAATGATGAATGCACAAGAGAGTGGAGTAATTCAACACTTGATCGAAGTAACAGAAAGCGCTGCTAGACATTCAAGAAAGATGGAGGAAAACTTCGTGCCTTGTCATGAGCAACAGGGACGCTCTATTGGTAAGAGCTGCCCTGATGAAAATGATAACAAATCCTCCTTAAGGTATCGTGGTTTCTTTTAGTTAAGTTAGAGTTTTTTGAGTGACTTTGTGAACATAAGCTGCTTTAGTAGCATTTTTTGGATGTGAAGTACACGTACTAGTCAAGAAGTTAAGGTTATTTTCATGCTACACCTTTTCCTTAGCCATGACCTTTTTGTGTGTATGTGCTGGAGCATAGGATACAATATGGGGCATCATACGAGGAGGAAGACTGGCATACTGACTTGCTTGACTGTTGTGAAGAACCCAAACTGTGTATGTTCTAATTGCTTAATTTTGCACGATGATCATATTATTATGACGAAATGGCTGTGTCTTCTCTAGAAATGAACTTAACCACTCCACTGATTGATTTTATTTTTTCTACATTCATAAAAACAAGACTTGTTTCATCTACTAATTGACAATAGTTAGCTGCTTTAATGAAATAGAACGGAAGAATTAGAATCTTGTTGTCATTATGTGATTACTTGTAATTTCACAATAGTGTATTCTTTTTCGTTGTTCACTTCTCAGGCATTAGGACATTTTTCTTTCCTTGTGGAACATTCTCCAGGATCGCATCGGTGGCAAAGAACAGGCATATGAGTGAGTGAATTTGCTGTTACAGAATTGGCCTTTTTTAGTTCCAACTCTCCCATTCTCATAGTCTTTGGCCATTTTTTCGGCATTCTCTTGCAAGAAATGTCATTGAGCATTAGATGCCGAGTACTTTGAAGTTCATACCGGTTTGAAATTGTTTATGCAATATCACAGCTCCTGGAGAAGCCTGCAATGGACTAGTAGCATATTCATTGATATTGGGGTGCTGTTGCTACACTTGCTGCATTCGAAGGAAGCTTCGCAAGATGCTCAACATCAAGGTAGCTATTTTTCAACTGAATTATCTTAAGATGATAGATTGACAATAGCCTTAACTGCTCACTTGACCTGTTGGTTTCTAGGGAGGCTTATTTGACGACTTCCTTTCGCATTTGATGTGTTGCTGCTGTTCTCTAGTCCAAGAATGGAGGGAAGTTCAAATTCACGGAGTGAAAGGTGGTTTAGCTTGTTCTTGCCCCCAAAACTCAATTTGCTATTTCTTTCCGCAGATTTTGTTAGACGAATCTTGGTTGTGAAATTGATGGTTTGTTTCAAGTTGCTCACCTTGCTGTTAACCCTACAGGTC
The DNA here is from genome assembly GCA_037127255.1 of Persicaria tinctoria. Classification (NCBI taxonomy): domain Eukaryota; kingdom Viridiplantae; phylum Streptophyta; class Magnoliopsida; order Caryophyllales; family Polygonaceae; genus Persicaria; species Persicaria tinctoria. Next base: position 7,162,595 of record JBANSL010000020.1, read on the forward strand.
CAGTGAAGACTACAACCTTCACTATCGCTCCAGCCGTTCAGCACATGGAGTCATGAGCCGTCTCAAATAGGCAAGAGGGTGATGAAAGCACTTGTGTATATTTTAACTGCTAGCAGCTAATATGTTTTTTTTTTGGTATACGTGCTCTGACCGTTGATTCGAGGTTTCATTGGAAAGGATATATCATATATGTGTTGGTTCCTTGGTGAATATCTCAATATGTTTAGGTAGAAACTGGAATGTAAACTGTGACATATGAATTGACGAACTTCTCACAGATTTCTGTCCATGATTCACATTATTGACATTCTAACTGTCATGAATCATTGATGAATGATTTAGGAGTATGCAGTATACTGTATACATATACCAGATGCTTCCTTTATGTTCAACTTGTTATTGTTCAATTTGTTTGCCTTCATTATCAGATTGCAGATTCAGTTCAACTGAGCAGCACAAAATCGATTTCCCAGAGTTCATCCAACAACTGCAAGTTTATTGAATTTGCATCTAAGAAGTGCATACAACATTATGTGTCATTTTTACTTGGGAGTGCTTACAACAAACGGACTGCTCACTTTGTACTTCCCGTTCGACCAAGTGATCGTCCCAAAAGCTTGCTGCGGAGCTGTAGTCGACGAGGAAGAGAAGGTAACTTGATAACTCAGCTTCGTGTCGCTAGCAGTAAACGAAAGCGTCTCTGGTTGCACTTCCACAACCAGCCCTTTTGGTGCAGCCACAGTAACATTATACGCAGTGTTCGCAACATCTCCGACATTGGTAAGTGTCCTCGTAACATTGACAGGAGTTGCAGCCACGTTCTTGCAAACAGCTATCGACGGGTAGTTGATGTTCCATATCATGTCTGTACTCGAGTCCTTGGGACAGGCGAAGCCATCGGGAAGAGAAGGCTGCAAGAGCTTGATCTGAGAGGTATTGTATCCATAGAAGCAGAGGAACTGTGTGTAATCGGATAGGTCAAGGTCGTAAACCAGACCCGGATTCAGTGCCCCAGACGGGCTCACCTCGCCTGCTCCATACTCGTAAGGCGTGGCTGTATCTCCTGTGTGCGTCGTAATGGCCGTTCTCATATTGTTCATTTGGATGGCTGCACGAGAGTCGAAAAAACCCAGATGGTTAAACTGCCAAGCTTGGGTTTCGTACAAAAATTTCGTCGTGGGAGTGTTAGTTACCTGTGGTCATTATCGCTGATCGGATGGCTGCAGGGCTCCAACTCGGATACCTCGATTTGATCGTTGCAGCCACACCCGAAACATGAGGGCAAGACATGGACGTTCCGGAGAGCAGATTGTACTGTGGCGAGCTCCTCCCAGGGAGCGAAATGCTTGGGTCGTCGCCTAGCCAGGCAGCAAGGATGTTCACTCCCGGTGCAGCTATGTCAGGCTAAAGCCGACAAAGAAACGATCAAATCAAGCTCCGATCAATCAAACACTTCAACTGCCAAACACAAAGGTATAGCAGCTTGTACCTTAAGGATGTTCTTAGTGCTGGTGGCTGGACCTCTCGACGAGAAGTAAGCCATCACCGGTGCTGGCTTGTAGTTTGTGACGGTTTTCGTAGCTTGAACTGTACCAAGAGGGTCGCTGTTCACAAAATCATATACCAATTGGTAAGTCATTTATGCTATGCAGAGTGCAAAAAATCACACAGTTTGTTCTCTGTCTCACCTCGTCGAGTTCATGTAGTTTAGGATATCCGTTCCGTCCTTGGACGAAACCACTGCGAAAGGAAAGGAACCGAATTTCGATGCAATTGAAGAAGCGATGTCATTTACCAGAACAATCCCAACTCCTCCCTTGTTCTTTACTTCCAGCATCTTGCTCATCATACTATACTGTCCTTCACAGACGACGATTTTCCCTTTGGTCTTGTTCGCGTCAAGCCCACCGGGGTAGCATTGCCTACAAAAGTACCCGATTGAAAATCTGCAAATTGAACTAGCACCATAGTTTAAAGAAGCTATAACGCATTCGAAAAGACGCATACCTTGCTTCGTCTGAGCTCGTACTATTGTCATACTTCGCCAAGGCACCACTTATCATAGGGTATATAGGCGATTTATCCGTGTTCGCGAAGTTGATTCCTTCTCCCTGTGGTTGTAAACAAACAGCTGAGCTTAATAGCAACACCGGTTAACCGAATTGAATATGTTGAACAATGTATACGGTTAACCGGTTCTTAATATACCTTGAACACTTTACCGTTACCCAAAACGACGTCGGTTTCAAAATCGCGGTCGATGGTGGAAGCGGCGACCGTTAGGATCCAAGGCGCCACGTTGACCACCGTGGACTGGTCAGGGCCGTCATTCCCCGCGGAGCAGACCACGGTGATCCCCTTCTGGACGGCATGGAAGGCGCCGATGGCGATGGGGTCGGTGGAGAAGAAAGGCGCGGAACCCGCGGAGGCACCGAGCGAGAGCGAGAGGACGTCCACGCCATCGGCGATGGCGTCGTCGAAGGCGGCCAAGATGGCGGATCCATGGCATCCGTCATTGCCGCACACCCGGTACATTGCTATGCGCGAAGCAGGGGATCCGCCCTTGGCCGTGCCGGTGGCTAGGCCGTAGTAGGAGGCGTTGGTTACCGGAGCCCCGGCTATCGTCGACGCCACGTGGGTCCCATGGCCTAATGAATCCCTCGGTGTCTTTGAGTCTGTGTAGTATCTTGCTCCGATCAATTTCCTGGTATCAAGAGAAAAACGTCGCTATATGAGGTTATAAAACGTCGCAGTATTTAGTAACGGTTATATTTTAAGCGTTACAATTTACAAAATCTTATGTACCTATTACAGTTTGAAGTGGTGAAGTTATCTCCCGCCATACAAATCCCGGTCCATTTCGATGGAATTGCACCCATATCTTTATCGTCGAAGCTCTGTGATTCCGGCCAGATACCTTTTTGCGACGATATATCGTCGAGTTAGAAGGAGATCAAAATGTAGAAAAGAAAGTAGGAAGATGATCTCGGTGTCAAATCACCTGTATCCAAGATGCCAACAATGGTGTCCGAATTCGAGGAAGAGGAAGAAGGCGAAGATGGGGAGGATTCGATCTCGATGGAAGATTCGTAGAGGAGGAAATCCCATGAATGAGTAGTGTGGAGCTTCAGAACAGGGTCCGGGAAAACGGATACCACCCAGGGATTTCTAGCCATCTCCGCTGCCTCCGATTTCGAGAATCGGGCTGCAAAGCCAGTGAAGCCATTTTTGTATCTTTGAACTATGGCATTCTTGTTCCTGTAGTCCATTATAGTCACGTTTGTAAAGTTTGAGCTATATCTTGCAAATAATAAAGTTTATGGCCCCTTTTCTTAACCCTATCACAACTTTTTATACCTGTTTACAAAAATCACTCAAAGCATGCATTCTAATTATAAACTCAATTTTAATCAGAACTTTCAATTGAAATCTAAAATTATAAACTTTGTAAAAGGGCATAAATTGAAAGGAAGGAATTTGCAAGACCTTCTTTGTAAATTGGTAATGAGATCAGGGGTGTGTTGGGTAGGTCCACCCATGTATACAATGTAGACTCCATTTCCTTTGATCACTTCCTCTGTTGCTTCATTTTCTTGGATGTGGATGAAGACAATAAAGAAGAACAAGAGTACTAAGAAAACTTGCTTCATGTTGCTTTCAACAATTGGAGACTCAATTTGGTAGCTATGACCAAGTATTCAAAGTATGTATGAGTGGATACATTGGATCACTTGGTACTCCTACATTTATATAGTGGAGTGGGAAATTATATTGCCACTTTGCAATAGTATTAAGGGGAAATTACAACATATATCCTAAACTTTGGCCAGTTGTCCTCTCTATTTACCTTAAAGTTTACTCATTAACTAATGTCAATCCTTACAAGTTTAATCACATGTAGTGACCGAGTTTAATTCCCCCTTTTCCTATTGTAATGAGTACCGATCTATGAATTAAAAAAAAGAAGTTAATAATTAATTTCGTAAAATTATCATGACCAAAATTTTCTATATTCAAAATTTTCAATTCTTCAATTTTAATCCCTATGATTACAATTCAAACCAAACATATAATCTGAATTGCCATGAATTATACTTTATATGAATTGAGTTTCTTCGTACTTCCCACATTTAAACAAACGGGGGCATAATTAAATTTATGTATGGAGCTTCAAATTGAAATAGAGATTCGATATTGTTCATCCAACAACCTTAATTAAATAAAAAAATTCAGAGCAGAAAACGTGTTGTGATGTCTTGGGATTGTCCTACATCGAAAAACACGATAACCCGAGTCTTGCATATAAGTCAGTGGGCCACTCCTCCTATTGCCAATTGGTTTTAGGATAGAACCCCGCTGGTCTTGTGTGTTCGGCTTGGGTGCGCATGATGCGCTTTGCCGTGTGGACCCCCCACGGTTATATGACCCGCCGGAATTCACATGGTATCAGAGCAGGTTTGAGTCGGGTTGGTTTTACTGGCTTCGGGATAGGCGATTGCATATAAAGAGATTGAGAGTCTCGACCCGGAAGAAGAAGAAGAAAAAATTGTTCAAGTGTCAACCCGCCTGCCCCTACACATGGGCTTAAGCTTTTGTGTTAGAAGGGTGGATCCTGACCTTATAACCAAAAATAAAATAAACCCGACACGACTCCCGATTTGATACGACCCGGCTCGGGATTCTCGAAATCTCACAAAACGAGATCATTTTCATTATATCTGATTATTTTTATTAGTTTTTGAATTTATCACGACTTTATCACATCTGCTTTCTTTCTTTATTGGTCGATCTTAGTCCAATTTAATCAGACTTAATCACATTATATCTGAATGATGTATTATATGAATTATTCAACAGGTTGACAATTGTTCTCTCAGTCATAAGCAATTCCATAGATTCGAACTAAGAATCTCTCAACACATAACTCATACTAAATTTTGGGATGACGATCGACGATACTTAGGGTATCATATATTCGATCACAACCTGAAGGTCTAATTTATGAAATTTTTGTATAACCTTGACTACCCCAAAGATTGGTATGTTTGATGTAATTTTCACATATTAATATGAAAAATGATATAATTAAGCAAGGGATTGAAGATCGCATATGGAGGTAGTGGAGACGGTTTAAATTTGAGTGTCAAATAGGAAGTGGGCACGGTGGCAGTTTGAGTGCGCACTGATATGCCATTGCCAGTACAAATGGATGCCCAATTTCATAGTGAAGGGTTTAATTTAGGAATTGGTGGCACAGATTGTTTTTGTGTGGTTCAATCTTATAGGCATCCCATTATTCCCGGCCACTATATGTAGTACACTTCCTCATGTCATCCCATTTTGGTATAAAAATATATTATAATAAATATAAAATGAGAGGATGTCATTAGCTAGTGTGAATTTGTGATGATCACCCTTTAACATCCAAAGTGGTTTCTTTCGGCGTGTTAATTTCTATATGGGTTGAAGACTCAAGTCATCCACTTTCACATGTGTATTTGTGATCACACTTAATTCGCCATTAATTATGAAATTACATTTGTATGTGTGTGCGATTGATGACAACCATAGTTCATACATCATGGTTGACATATATTTAGCTATAGATAAGCTTTCTTTTTTAAAAATAAAGGAGGGAAAGATTGAACTATGTACGATCTAGGGTTTCTATCTTCGAATAACTCGCGACAAGCTCAAGCAAAACGAAAGCATGCATGAACGAAAGACACAAAGCTTTGTTTACGCGGTTCAGTTTTCCTACATCCACGGAACCTCGGGAGGGGAGGTCCACCCAATCCACTAAGCATCCAAAGGTTCAGAAACAGGTTACAGAGGTTTTAGATACACCAACACAAGACACGATTCTATCTAGACAAGGAAAAAGAAGATAAACGAAGAATATGGTTAGAAAACGTTCGAGCAGGACACCGAGAAGTCTCAGGGGAGATTTCTCCAACAGGAACCCTCCAGTTCTTCTTCTTCTTCGTCAACGAGGCAGGTACTCAGGTAGCATCAACCCAGAAGAGCACCCAATCGAAGAATCGTTGGCGCCGAGAAGCTTCTTCAAGCTGGACCCCAAGTTTCTCCCAAACCCTAACCCTAGAAACCCCTTGGCTTACCAGAGAAGGAGAGAGCGCCATGCTACAGTTCCACTCGGGAGCTGAAAGGAGGCTTATATAGGATTAGGGTTACAACGGCTAAGAGAGGGGAGGAGTGAGTTGGGCCGAGGTTTGGGCCAAGCCCAAACCTTCTAACTCATACCTCCAGCAAATCAAATAACTGGAAGAAGGCAAACCAACACTAAAGCATCAAATACATAACCGAACTTCACCTTATGAATCCAGGCTAGTCATTGGAGCCATACATGGTCAAGCCATGGGCCCAATGAGCTTTTCCTGGACCATGGCAATGGTTCGGTTTAGTTGAGCCATAAGTGAACTTGTCCTAATGCTAGTGCATCATACAAAACCAAATAAATCAATGTTTCATGTTTAACATGTTACAAGGATTGTACAAAAACATAACAAACTAGATCTGATATAGGTAGACATGAGCAAGGGTCAAGGGTCGACCCGGACCCGACGGGTTTTGACCCGGCGGGTTTTGACCCGGCGGGAACCCGAAGGGTCGACGACCCGACGGGTTAGGGTCAACAAGGGTCAGGGTCGAGGCGGGTCAAGGGTTAAGGTTAGGGTCATGCTGGTTTTGACCCGTGGACCCGGCGGGTCGAACCCGAAAGGTCAACCCGTAGGGTCAACCCGCCGGGTCATCTATTTTTTTTCCAAAAAATCGAGGTGAAGAGGAAGAGGAATTCAACATTATAGAATGACGAAGCCATCTAGAGAGATCCCAATTTCCTACTACGTAGGCAATCACTCGTCAAATATTCGCCGCTCCTTGCTCAACTCTAGCGGTGGAGCAACGTTTTAGCCAATGTGGTCAAATATTAAGCAAGAAGAGATCAAGACTCTTGCCCGAGACTCTGAAAGGTCAAGTTTGCCTAAACGATTGGAAGAGGGTGGAGATGTGAATTCAAAATAAGGATCACTTAATCGAGCCAGACTCGGATGAAAAAATCGACGATGACACAATGGTCAGGAGCTCATATGCAAAGCAAGGAGAAGAGTCTTATCATGAGATAAGGTAAGTAGGGATCAAAACGAATGTAAAGAACTACGTGAGCTTTCATTCCTCTTCCTCGAGAGATACGTACACAACTAGAAAACCGGTCCATACACTTCTTCCTTTTTATTTTTATTTTTTTAAACTTAAAAAACTTTTTTAAAAAATGACATGTCATGACTCGGCGGGTAAAAGGGTCGACCCTTGACCCGGAGGGTCACCACAACCCGTTGACCCGTGGTTTGGAAGGGTCAGGGTTAGGGTCAGAGATATCCCGACCCTTGACCCGGCGGATCCGACCCATGCTCATTTTTTTTTTATTAGGAAAAAATTCGAGGACCAGACAAACCTCGTTCCTCGAGAGGCCGACAAAGTCGGCAGACGGCGAACCGTCAAACACACAATATAAAATAAAAAGCGGTGCAAAACAAAAAGCGGTAAACAAACTGCCACAGTTGAACAAACGAGCCTAATTCAAAAAGATGAGGACAACGTAGACTAAACCCGGAGCCAAGCGTCACCAAGCAATGACACCGCTGGCCAGCGGTACATCATGAATCCCTGTAGGCGATGAAGATGAACCTCCAAGGAAATTTTCGGAAGACGGAGTCACCTCGATGCACTTCGCCACGACCCCAATTAGACCCGACACTAAACGCCAGAGCCCCAACATAGATTAGAACCGCAACGAACAACTGGAACCGCAACCAAAAACCACCCTCGTAGAACGCACCATGAAACCCTTTTGGAATTTAATCAAAACCCATAAGAGGTTTTTATTGGATCCTTTCGGGTGGATTCAGTCTATCCCTGTCGGGATATTGATTTTATTATAATTGTTATTTATTTTTTTATCTTTACTTTTATTTATTCCATAAACTTTCGGGCCACCTTTGGGCCCAAGGCTTGGCATTGGGCCCAAAGAAACAACATAGTGGCCCGAAACCTCCGACAATCAGGCTTCAACGGGTCCACCACGCCCGAAGAAGCAGGGTGAATAGTAGAGGTAGCACGCAAGAGGCGGCCAGAAAGGACCACAAGCGCCGGCGTCGGGAAGGAGCCACGCCGGAGGAGAGGCGCCGCCACCACCAAACGCCGGAGAGCCGCTGCAAGACGATGTGGAAGGCAGAAAGATCGGAGTATAAAACCCCAAACCTAGCCAACCACAGGTCAAATGAGCATGAAGACGCCGAATTGCAGAAGAAGTATCAAATTAGGGTTTGAAATCAAAAAACCCCAAATCAATTGAATAAACGGGGGATCGACTCGTCAAACCAGGGGAAACCACCGCCCCGAAAGAGAGGATGAGAATAGTCATGTGATTAGGGATGGCGGATTGAAGAAGCTTAGCCTAGAATGGTAGAAGACGGAGCAAGGGATGCAAACGTCGGCGGTGGTCATGAGACTAGACCGCTGCTTGAGATACGTAGACGGGGGTTCCACCACCAAAGGACCGAGAACACCACAACCGAAGTCGAGGGTGGGAACTAGACACAGAGCGGTGCGGCCGGCTTGGAGCAAAGACGGAGGTGCACAGTGGTAGCGGTGGCCGAAGCCGAGATTATTCACGCCTAGACCTTTCAAAACACAACCCGACCCGGCCGACCCGAACGCCTGGAAAATTTTCAACCCGAACGCGGAAATCTTGACCCGGAATTTTTTTTCGACCCGAACCTGAAAAATCAGAATTTTTTCGGGTCATATGGGTTTCGACTCGGTGACCCGGTAATTTTGACCCGATTTTACCCGATTGACCCGGTGACCCGGTTGATTTATAATTAAATATAACTAATTTTTTTATATAATTAAAATTTATTGCAAAATTCTCAAATTCATGATATTTTTAATTTTAAAAAGAAAAAATTGACAAACCCGAAATCGACCCGAAATGACCCGAAACCCGGTCAAACTCGGGTTCTAGTCAACCCGGAAATACCCGGAACTCGTTTTACCCGGAACCCGTTTTACCCGAGACCCGAAGTGACCCGACCCGAATGACCCGTTTGACAGGTCTATTCACGCCGATAGGCGGATTGGTGGCTCCCAGAGGAGATTTAGGGGGCTCCCGGAGGAGGGGTTCGAGAGTTTGTAGTGATCGGAGGCAGTCAAAGCTCAGATCGTGCTTCACCTTAAGGTTGAAGATGGATACCGACCCGTGCTCATGTCTAGATATAGGTAGATAGAGGGAAAAAAATTATAAAAAGTTAAAAAAAAACCTCCGTAGTGAATTATATTTTCTATTTTTTTTTTGTATGTTTAGACGACTTGCCGTTTGTCGACTTTGTCGGCCTCTCGAGGTTCGGGCCTGTCCGGCCTCGAATTATTGCCTAATTATAAAAAAAAAAAAAAAAAAACAAGCGCGCAATTCGCTGATGGGGGCAAGAGCATTCAGTGATGGAAAACCATTATTTCACCCTAGTTAAGGGGAAATAAAATTGTTCGACCATTTGCTACATGGAGCTAGTTAGTTTTATTGTACATATATTACATTATTGCAAAACTATACTCATAAATAAAACATATTTGGCCTCCAAACGGGATATATGCCATTGAACGAGTACGTAGCATCGCTATAGAATGAAGGTTACAAAATACTCGTCTAATAAAATTCAGTTGAACAATATTGCATCCGTAAGGAGATGTAATATGTTGTGAATTTCTCCGAGTGGATACCGCTAAAGAGAAGGATAATGAACAATAGGACACAAAGAATTTTCGTATTCTGGCAAGAACCGCGCAGAACACCCTGGCTTTGATGGATACATGGATACATCATAATTCAACCCTACTCCCTCTATTTATAATAGAGTCCTATAGGTAGAACCTCCTACAGATAAACCTAGAAAGAGGCGGATGCCTGAGTAAGCAGGCCCAGCAAATGCCGGGTTAAATTCAATGTTCACGGCTAGAATTTCTTTTTCTGCTAGGGCTAAAATAAAATTGCATGGGCTTATTGAGTTATTGTGTTGACCAACTTCGGCCCAAAATTTACAAGTCCAAATCAATGTTGCCTTGGTAAGCTGACCAAAACAGTCCAAAAGGAATAGTTGTTCCGAGTGGCCACACTTTATCGCATCTCTTCAATACAGTAAATCACCCCAATTTGTTTTATACTTTGTATGTACATAATTTGCCTACTTTTTTTTATATAGATTTAATTATTTAGCAATAAAAAAAAACCTTTTAGCTTCAATACTTTTCCGCTCACCTAACTTTTATTTACTAGATCCGCCACTGAACCTAGATATAGATAAAACCTACCTTATCTAGAGCCTATTATAGATAAAACCATCTATAATAAACCACCTATATATAAAACTATATATAGATAAAATTTGATATAGATAAATTGACTTGGACCCCAATCCAATTTATCTATCTACCTAGAATGATTAATTGTCTCATAGAACATAATACTTGTTGTCAATTGGTAATGACGGATTAATTTATGTTAAGGGCGTTTTGCAAAATGGCCACGAAATTGGACCTAATTTGCGAAATAGTCGCGTTTTGGGACAAATTAGGGAAATAGACGCAAAATCGGGGCCGGATCAATTAGACACCTTCGGAGGCGGTTGCGGAGGTGGTGAGCTCGCCGGATCCGAGATCTGGACTCAAATCGCCGGCGTCGAGGAGGCCGGAGAGGCCGAGCTCGGAGATTGATTACTCTGGCTCGCCGGATCCATGGCGATCGAGGAAGGTCGAGCGAGGCGCGGATCTCAGATCTGAGCCGAGGTCGAGCGAGGCGGAGCGAGCAAGCGAGGGAGGGATGCGGTGGTGAGCAAGCGACGGAGCGAGGGAGGGATGTGGTGGTGAGCGAGGGAGGCCGGAGCGACGCCGGAGCGACGGAGCGAGGAAGGGCCGGCCGCGCATCTCTTCTTCGCAGAATCGGGAGGAAGAAGAAGATGTTTTGATTAAATTACAAAAATTACCCTACAAATATGAGAAATTAAAAAAACTAGCTATATTTTATGATGTGATCCATAATTTATATTTTTGTTTTTATTTTTGCACAACAAAATGTTATATTTGCACAATATACAATTATATTTACACAATTTACGGTTATATTTGCACAACAAAATGTAAAATAAAATTAAAAAAAAAACTAAACTCGGATCATATTTGCATAAAATAAGATCATGTTGAGAATAATTTCACAAGTCTCGATTGTCGTGCAACTCTTAAAACAGAGTCGTGCAACTCTTAAAACAGAGTCGTGCAACTCTTAAAACAGAGTCGTGCAACTCTTAAAACAGAGTCGTGCAACTCTTACAACAAAGTCGTGCAACTCTTACAACAGAGGCGTGCAACTCTTACAACAGAGTCGTGCAACTCTTGCAACATAGTCGTGCAACTCTTACAACAGAGTCGTGCAACTCTTAAAACAAAGTAGTGCAACTCTTAAAACAGAGTCGTGCAAATCTTACAACAGAGTCGTGCAACTCTTGCAACATAGTCGTGCAACTCTTAAAATAATATTGAGAGAAAATAAAATCATGTTGAGAACAATTTCACAAGTCTCGATTGTTGTGCAAAAAATAACCTATTGTTGAGCAAAAATAAGAGTAAGTTGTGCAACATAGTCTTGCACTGCATTTCATTCTCCTACTAACAAAGTACAATTTACTCTTACATGAGAGTCGTGCAACTCTGAAAACAAAGTCGTGCAACACTTAAAACAGAGTCGTGCAACTTTTACAAGAGAGTCGTGCAACTTTTACAACAGAGTTGTGCAACTCTTAAAACAAGAGTCGTGCAACTCTTAAAACAGAGTCGTGCAACTCTTACAACAGAGTCGTGCAACTCTTACTACAGAGTCGTGCAACTCTTACTACAGAGTCATGCAACTCTTAAAACAGAGTCGTGCAACTCTTACAATTTGTTGTGAAAAATATAATATATTTTTTTCCGCTTTTTTTTCGTTTCAGAATTTTTTGTCGTGCAAATATAAGAGTACGATGTCCAAATATAATCTTATGTTGTGCAAATATAACATTTTATTGTGCAAAATGTAATATGTTTGTTTTCCGCTTTTTTTTCCATCTCAACATTTTTTGTTGTGCGAAAAATAACTTTACGTTGTGCACATATAACAATTTGTTGTGCAAATATAAATTTTGTGCAAATGTAAAAATAAAAATATAGTAGATGTGAATTACATAATAAAATATAGATATTTTTTGTAATTCCCATATTTATGGGGTCGTTTTTGTAATTTCCCAAAAGGTCTTCTTCAACCTCCCTCCCCGTCGTCCCGGCACCGATCTGGAATCAAACCCGGCTCATTTGCTCCGGCCTCGCTCCCTCGCTCCCTCCGCCGCGCGCTCGCCACCGCTCGCTCGAATTCCGTTTTCGATTGAACTAGATCTGAAGCCGATTGAATTAGATCTGAAGTCAAATTTGAGCGAGCAAGACATCGAAGATTGAATTAGATCAGAATTAGATCAGAATTTCGATTGAATTAGATCTGAATTAGATCTGAAGTCAAATTCCTTCAGTCGCCTTGCTTCAGATCGAGGCATCGAAGCTTCCGATCCGGTCGCCCTCGCCGAAGTTCTGCACGCAGCCATGGCTGCTGTCGAGGGAAGCCACAGATCTAATTCGACCTCAGATCGCTACTTCGCTCTCGATTTGCTCGCCTCGCTCGCTCGCCGTCGTCCATGGCTGCTGTCGAGGGAAGCCACAGCCTTGGCTTCAATCGCCTTGCTTTCAATCGGATCTGAGCGGGGGAGGAAGAGCGATGATGAACAACAGAGAGGAATGGGGGCACGAACGGGATTAGGTTTTAGGGGTATTTATTGTGGCCATTTTGCAAAATTGTCCAAACACGCATCTATTTCGCAAAAACGTCTAAAAAAAGTGCCTATTTCGCAAATTTTTTCTTTATGTTAAAAGGTTGTGTTTAATTCCTGTTGCTGATGAATAAGGCAGTGTTAATGATATGTAAAAATACATCTATAAGCAGTCATTGGTGTCGAAAGTATTGCAGGGCAATGGCGCCAACTGCCAACTATATAGGGATAGTAAATCCGGCATAAACCCTTGTTAATCGGAAATGTACGGCATAAATCTACCAATAGAGTTTTTTTTTTAAAATTCTATTGGAACTCAATCCAAAAACGTAGGTTGAGATTCAAATGTCAAAATCATATTTAATATGTAATTAATGGTTGATACGCTTGCACAACATTCGTTCTTTTAATGGTGCTTCCGTGTACTTATTGCGTTAGTTTGTTACTAGTAGCCCTTTCTTTTAATGGAAATCATGAATTTTATATTTTGAATTAAATGTTCATCTTAATATAGAAGCCTCCTAATTCATCAATCAGTTGAAGTGAGTATTTCTTTTGGCCTTTTGGGGTTCGATTCTCACATTTTGCTTTATTTTCTTCACCCTTTCGTCAATCGGTGAATTGCATATTACAATTACAATTTCTGATGATATGATAAAACTTGATTGGAATCCATAAACTAATTTGATTAATTAATGTATGACTAATTTAGTTTATCGGTTTTTCTATTCTATGTCTCAAATCTCAATGGCATATATATTGAAGTTTAACCTTTACCCTTGAAATTGCCCTCAAATCAAAATTTCACGATTTTAAATCTTTTTTTTTTACTATGTACAATTTTTTCATATTTTAAATAGACTTTACCTCTTGGGCCACAAACGTGTCACACGTATGACATTTAACATATAAATACCCTACGTTTTTTTAGTTACACTTTGTTACTCAAGAAGTGTAGAATCTATTTTTTTAAATGGTCATGATTTTTAGAACGAAAGTGTCATTTACATCTACATTTTTATTAGAGGAAATTTGCCCAGCAGGTCATTTTTTGGGCCTTTATTAGGGGAGTGTCCACCAAGTGTAGTAATTTGGGGTTTTGTCCACCTAAAATTTTATGAACAAAATTGCCCCTAACCTAATCTCATTCTCTCTCACTCTCTTCCTCGTCGTTTCAAGGGATCAGCGCCTTCCTGAAGCTTCCTCCGCTACTGCCACCACCATCCACCGCCGGCGACCGCAACCCCCCATCATCGTTGTCAGAACCCCAGGTTGGGGCCACCATTGCTGTCGTGCGCTCTGGATATAAGATCTCCAATTGATTCGTGACTCCGATCCAGATCCTGCCTCTTCCATGCCATCGACACCATGATCTAGATCCCGAGCCCTGTGTGGAACGGCAATTAGCTCCGATTTCATGCGCAATTTCAGCAGGATCTCGCTGGCGTTCTGTAGTGGATTCTCCAAGCCGGCGAGGAGCCTAGATCTGAGTTCGCTTGACCTTCTTTAGAGCATGTGCAACCATGGGGTTACCTCTCCCCTTTACAATTTTTATCATCTTATCATAATTTGCCACCTAATATATTTTTTTCACTAAATTATTTTCTACTTTTTCTACCTCTTCTTTAGAGGTTACCCTTGCAACCATGGGGTTACCTTGTTCCCCACTTTTTCCACCTCATTTATTTTTATTATAAATAAAATTCATAGTACTTGATATTAATATTTTTATTTCATATAAATGAAAAATAACAAAAATAATAACATTACATTTTCTTCCTCATTTATTTTTATTATAAATAAAATTCATAAGTACTTGATATTAATATTTTTATTTCATATAAATGAAAAATAACAAAAATAATAACATTACATTTTCTTCCTCATTTATGTTTATTATAAATAAAATTCATAAGTACTTGATATTAATATTTTTTATTTCATATAGAGGAAAAATAACAAAAATAATAACATTACATTATAGGTAAATAACAACTTAATTAATAACAACTCAAATCGGATCGGAAAAATGGAAATGGTTCCACATATGTTCAACCAAAAATAATAACATTACATTATAGTTTGGATATTCAGGTTTTGCATGATCGTTAAACATTTGTAACATCATTTGAAATTGAGGATTATTGACAAGATTTGGATCAAAAGGGATGTTTGGGATGGGTGGGGTATTTGGATGATTGTGATCCATAGTTTATGAAAATAGAAAATGGAAAAAGAAGGGAAAAATAAAATAGATCAAGATAGGGTATATATAGGAAAAAATTGTACTGAAATTATGAAGAAAAATAAAATAAAATTAATGGTATAATTTATATATTAAAATAATAAATAAATACCCCCCCCCCCCCCCCACACACACACACACACATATATTATTAATACATTTGAGTTATTAACATACTAAATAAATAAGAATAATATGTAATGGTCCACTTGTGTGTTTAAAAAAAAGTAAAAAAAAAAAAGGGAAGAGGTTACCTTAGTGGGAAGGGGTAACCGGAACCCCTTCCAACCTCTTTCTTTAAGGTTTGACTTGAAACCATGGGTTTACCTTTTAAGACATATAAGGTAAGTAAAACCCATGGCTGCACATGGTCTTAACCTAGATCCAACGGAGAGGATCAGAGGAAGATCCCCTGGCGGCGGAGGAGAACGCAGAGGAGCAGCCAGGAGGGTGGTGGGCCAAATTGCGATGGAAGGCTGCTTTTGAGGAGCGGCCGCGTGTTGTGTCTTTGCTTGAGAGATCGGACGAAAGGGGAATGGGGTGGCGAAGTCCGATTCAGCAGTCCCATTATGCAACCTCCCAAGGTCCAATTATGCAACCTCCCAAGTCCGATTCAATAGTTCGATTCTGCAAAGCTCCCAAGGAAGTCCGAATCAGCAACCTCCCAAGGTACTTACGCAGATTGCGTTCTTCCACTCCGGTCTCCTCGCCGGTTTCCGCATCTCCTCCGCCCTCTACTTGTCACCCTCTACTTGAATGTGATGACATGAGCCTTTGCTATTCAAAAATTAAGCATCAACTTGTTGCAATAGTGTTTCAGGTCATTATTATGCTTAGTTTCTCATCTCTATCATTGATCTTTGGTGGCTGAGTTATAATGCATCTACTTTTTGTAAGTTTTTCTAATGCACCTTGTGAAATTGATTTATGCTTCTAAAGCTTTGTTGATAGATTTGGATATTGGCAATTTCAGCATTTTCTTTGCCTTGCTGAAACTTTTTGTAGAACGCTGAAATGCTGAAATTAATTCTTTATTAGCAAAATTCGTTATGTTGAAATGACAAAATTAATTCTTATATATATGATTTGTATAGTTTTATCGATATGTAATAAAGAGTATGAGTGTTGAAATCGGGGTTTCAGCATCAACAACATTGCTGAAACCGGAGTTTCAGCATCAATAACAGTGCTGAAATCGGGGTTTCAGCATCAACAACAGTGCTGAAATTGTGGTTTCAGCAACTTCGGTTTCAGCAACGCGGAAAAAAAAAACTATTGAATAATTTCAACAACTTCGGTTTCAGCAACACATGTGAACATTTAGCTAATATGGATAGGTTGGTGGACAATTTCCTAATATAGGCCAAAAATATGGCCCGTATGGAAACTGTCCCTTTTTATTATGGGGGAGTTTGCAAAATGTCCAAAAAAGATGTCTCAATTGGTGATTTGTCCACACTTTGGGACAATGGTGAAATGTCCATCCCCTTCCCAAGTTTTTTTTTTTTTTGTTTTTTTGTTTTTACATTTTGTTGTGCAAATATAAGATTATGTTGTGTATGTGCAAATATAATCGTATGTTGTGCAAATACGACCCAAGTCTAGTTTCTTTTTCCATGTCAATACATTTTGGCGTGCAAATATAACCGTATGTTGTGCCTGTGCAAATATAATTGTATGTTGTGCAAATATAACATTTTGTTGTGCAAATGTAATATATTTTTCCGCTTTTTTTATTTTCGTTTCAGCACTTTTTGTTGTGCAAAAATAAATTTACGTTGTGCACATATAACAATTTGTTGTACAAATATAACTTTATGTTGTGCAAATGTAAAAATAAAAATATAGTAGATGTGAATCACATAATAAAATATAGATAGTTTTTTTAATTCTCATATTTATGGGGTAATTTTTGTAATATAGATAGTACTTCTTCTACCTTGCTCTCGGATCCGGCCAGGGGCGGCCCCAGGGGGGCGGGCGTAGGCGGCCGCCCCACCCTTTGACCCACGCTCCCCCGGAGTTTAGAAAAAAAAAAATTACATATATGGAAGTGTTGTAATAAGTAAAATTAGGATGAACATAAAATCAATTAATTTACTTTATTTTGTTGGTTGGTGTGAAGGAAAGAAAGTAAATGAGAACAAAAGGTGTGGGGTTCAATTCTTACTAGCCTCCTTTTTTTAAAAAAAAAATCACCTTTCCCAAAAAGGTTTTTTTTATTCTTTGTTCAACTTGCACCTCACTCTCTATCTTTCTACCTCTTTATTTAATCATATTTCCACTTTCCGGCCTTCCTATTATATACAAATTATCTAGCTATAAATAATTAAACCCCATAAAATTGGTGCAATTAGCCTCATTTTTTTTTCAAAAAAAATTCACCTCCCTCAAAAAAGCTTTTTTATTTTTTGTTCAACTTGCACCTACTCTCTATGTTTCTACCCCTTATTTAATTATATTCCCACTTCCCAAGCTCCCTATTATATGCAAATTATCTAGCTATAAACTAATTAAACCCCATAAAATTGGTGAAATTAGGATTTGATTATGAGAATAAATTTTGTTAAATTTTTATTAGATTTTGTGATTTTGAGAATAAATTTTGTGTTTTAATTATTGTGTATATGTGATTTTTAAAATGAAATTTATGAATAGAATTTGGGGTTTGTGAATTGAATTTGTGAAGCTTTATGCAATATTTGTATTTTCGTACCCTACATATTCAAATCACAATTTCTATCATGTATTTGGGAACCAAAAGATATTATAAAGTTGATGAGTTTACAATCCTAGCTAATATGCAAAAACCTTGAATTTAGCATGATTAAATTTCGATAAGTGTACACTCCTAAATATGACAAATTCCTGAATTTCCAATGAATGACGAGAAACTACTACCCTAACAACCAAGCAAATGTAAGTGTACTTTTCTATAATCCACTACTAAATTGAAAGTTGTAGCTTAGGTCTTTCCAAGTTTATTCAATGCCAATATCTCAGTACCAACTAGAAATTTCATCCCACCTTTCGGAGGATCATGCGACTGCCACTGGATCCGGTGCTCGCTCGACCTCGGCTCTGGCGCTCGCTCGACCTCGCTCCGGCGCTCTCGATCTCCGTCTCGAGCACTCTCGCTAGCCGACGCTCGCACCTCTCCTCCAATCAATCCTCCAGATCTCCGTCAATCAATTGATTTGATGAATCAATTAGTCGAATTGATCCACCAGATCTCCGCCGCCGAATCAATTGGAAATGGAATTCGACTTCAGATCTGGACGGAGAAGGAGCTGTGGCGGCGGAGGAGCTGGACGGAGGAGGAGCGGCGGCGGCAATCGACAAGGAGGAGAGGAGGAAGATGGACGGATCTAAATCATAGCACAACGAATTCGAATCTCCAGATCGATCTCGATCCATCTCATGCACCTTCAATCAGAGCCCTACCCTCCATGGAGATATGCGCCCGCCGGATCGAGACATCGAAGCTTCCAGAGGCATTGGCTGTTCCAGATCTGATCCCTACTGCACGCATCAGAGAATATTGGGGGGAGCAGGAGGCGGCCGGAGATCTAGTGTTGGACGGTGAAGGAGATGAACGACAAATATCGAGAGAGCGAGACGAGACCGACAGATGTGGGATTTGGGAGAGATGGACATTTTCATAATTTATCCCAAAAGTAGGACAATTCGCTAATCAGGCCGAAAAAAGTGCCTATTGCACAAATTCTCTCTTTTATTATTTGTATCAGTATCTTATTATTTAAAAAAAAATATAGATTCTACACTTCCTGCGTAACAAACTGATCGATGAATGATCATCCGATCCACAAACTTTGTAATTAATTAGGAGGCTTCTATAGTGAGCTAATTTATAACATATACATTACTATACACATGTTATAAATTAGCTCAATATAGAAGCCTCCTAATTCATCAATAGTTGAAGTGAGGGGTGGATCTTTTGTGGGGCTACGGTGATAATCGCTCCCCAATCAAAAATAAAATTTAATATACAAATTCCTCTCGTCGATATTTTCGATTTGATATATTAATATTATAAGTTCAAATTTGACACCTGAGTAAAAAGTTATAAACATTTTAAGCCTGAATTGATATAAATTATTTTCCACCCCATTTACCAAATTGATATATTTCTATCGCAATTATAATTTGTTATACTTTGCTAACTTAATACTATAATTAAATCTAAAAACTTCAAATTAGTATGTTATATATATATATATATATATATATATATATTAAAATATTTGAAAATCCTAAAATAAAGTAGGCACGATTTATATTTTTATTATAGTTACACAATCATAAAATTGATTATTGTTTTCGAAAAAAAATTCTGGTTCAATTTTCTACCCCTCAACTAACCGCTTCAGAATTCGCTACTGGTTGTAGTTAATAATGGCTTGTATAACTGGGGATTTAGCCACCTTAACTAGTGTCAGTTTAGTAACACATAGTTAATGGGATAGCTGAAGCTGATGATACATACATTTCCGAGAATCACTTTCGTCTATAATTTAACTTATGAAACTTGATTTAATATAACGAATTGTACAACACATTGATAAAACACTTATGGCTCGTTTGATTGGCAATAAAAACAACCCAAAATAGAAAATCTCAAAAAATGAAGATAATATATGGGTTTGATTGATTATTTTGTCACAAGGTTGAATTTCTATTAATTTAAATTTCTCTATTTTGAATAAAATTTACTTACCGAGTCCTCTAAATAAGTTCTAATTCGGTAATTCCACCCCTTTTTAATTGAAAATTCTATTTCTCTTATATATTTTAATTCTTGTAATCCAAAATCTAATCAAATACACTTTCTCAATTCCCGTAATTTACAATTTATGAGAATTGAGAAGGTTCCTACGAAATTAACTTCCCGGAAGTATACTTCCATGTTTAACCAAACAATCCCTTATTTTATTTTTTTTCAATTTCAACAATTTTTAATACTTGAATTAGTCTTAGCCAAAAAAAAAAACTAACACTTGAATTAATTATGGTGTCGATTAGTGGTTACGTATCGGGGCGGGACCGCGGGATTCAATTAATCAAGGATTATGATCGATCAATACATGTATTTTATACATTAACTAGTAATTAATCATAATATTTTTTTTTTATTCAAATCATAATATTATTTTATGATAAAAATCGGTAACCACTTGAATTAATGAATACTGATTGAATTCTTGTGGACTGTCGTTGTCAAGGAATGAAATATGATTTTGTTACCGATTGTAAGTTGTAACCGGATTTTTATCACCATTAACCCAAATCTTTTAGATCATCTAAAAAGATGTCCTATGATGGACTACGTCTATAATTCTTTCTAATCTCTTTCTGATTTTAAAAAAAAATCTTTTAGATGACATAATTAAAGAGTAGAGTTTGAATGGGAAGTTGCTGCCAAACAATTGCAAGGGTTTGTTGAAGTTTAATGGGTTAAATATTCTTCTAATAACCAAAAAACCCTAGCCGTCAACATGTTCTTCTAGCCTCCTTCCTCAGATGTTCCGGTAGCCTGTGCACTGTGTGGCTGCCCGGCCTCTCGCTGCCATGGCTTGCCTCCCCTCCTTCAACCTTCAATTTTCAGATCTGTGTACAGAAAACCCCAAAACGCTCTACAAAAAAACCCCAAAACCCAACCCTAGATATCTAACCCTTCTTCAACCCTATCCCGTCTCAATCTCGCCGCCGCCGTGGTTTCCTCCACCGACGGCCTGTGTTCTTCATCGGCTTCGTTGCCCTGCAAGTGTACAAGCACCAGCGCCGCGTTCTTTCTCGACCGCTTCTCTCGCTGTGATGGTTCCTCGCGACGTCGGGATGTCGGTCCCTTAGACCACCTGGCAGCCCGCTCCTCCCCATCCTCCGACGCCCCCTCCTCAAATCTGCTTCGTCGCCACCTTTACTATCCGGGGGCCCTCTTTTCCGCCGCCAACATCCTCCTCTCGGATCTCGTCTACTTCTGTGACGTCCTCCGCCTCTCCCTCTCCTCCCACTCCAGCATCTCAGGCACCCTCTCCGGTTGCTTGCTCCCTGGTGAGTGAGGAAACCTCCAAAGGTATAAAAAAAATAAAAATTTCCACCCAGCCTCTCAAATCTCTAAATCTTTTGGAGGTGCTACATGCAATCTCAAATCTCTTTCACCAAATCCATCTCTATTCCAAATCCAATCAATTTTCCCACCCCAGCCTCTGAAATATGTTAAATCCAAATCCAAATACAATATTCTAATTAAATCTCAACATTAGAGGGTTCTCTCTCCACAGTCCACACACCCACAAAAATCCCTGTTCTCCTAACCCTTAACCTAAAACTTCAAATGAAACTTAATACAAAAGATCTATGGCATTTGCGGTTCATCCTTCCAATCTCAAGTTTTCGAGTCTGAGACAATACATGCAACACGAGTTCTAAGCAACAAGGCCACATCTAATGCACCATCACCTGCATGCAAGCCGGAGCTTTAATTTTCTAGTCTTCTTTACTTTTAAATTTCTCTAAATGTAATTTTAGATATTTTTTCTTTTTTTTACTGGCGATCCTCTGAGTAGGGTCATTCAAGCCATCGGTTGATGGCTTCAAGATCGACTAAATTGCAAGGGTTTGTTGCTGATCATTGACAACCCCTTGCCTTGTAAACGTCTTATTGCCAAGTTAAACTTTTTTTCTTGAATTTTTTTGTAAAACATGCACTTTTTTTGGACAAATTTGTAAAATGTCTACGTTTTTTGACAAATTAGCCAAATGTTCATTATTTATACCCTAAATTCTGTCCCCCTCCCTCGATCTCTCTGAATCTCTTGCGCTCTGTCCCGACTTCCTCCTGGTCTCTCCTCTCGGCTTCCTCCTCCCAGCAAATCGAGAGCGATCCGATTGAATGAGGTCGACGGCATCCGATTGAATTCCAATTCCAGATTGAGAGCGAGCGAGCGAGGTCGACGGCATCTAGTCCTCGTCTGTGGCTTCCCGCGACAGCAGCCATGGCTGCGTGCAGAACTTCGGCAAGGGCGACCGGGTTGGAAGCTTCGATGTCTCGATCTGAAGCAAGGCAACTGAAGGAATTTGACTTCAGATCTAATTCAATCGAAATTCTGATATAATTTGACTTCATATCTAATTCAAGCTTCGATGTCTCGCTCGCTCGAATTTGACTTCAGATCTAATTCAGTCGGCTTCAGATCTAGTTCAATCGAAAACGGAATTCGAGCGAGCGGTGGCGAGCGCGCGGCGGAGCGAGGGAGGGAGCGAGGTCGGAGCGAAGGAGGTCGGAGCGAGGCCGGAGCGAAGGAGCCGGGTCTGATTCCAGATCGGGGCCGGGACGACGGGGAGGGAGGTTGAAGAAGACCTTTTGGGAAATTACAAAAACAACCCCATAAATATGAGAATTACAAAAAATATCTATATTTTATTATGTAATTCACATCTACTATATTTTTATTTTTACATTTGCACAAAATTTATATTTGCACAACAAATTGTTATATGTGCACAACGTAAAGTTATTTTTCGCACAACAAAAAATGTTGAGATGGAAAAAAAAGCGGAAAAAATATATATTACATTTTGCACAATAAAATGTTATATTTGCACAATATACGATTATATTTGCACATCGTACTCTTATATTTGCACGACAAAATGTAAAAAAAAAAAAAAAAAAAGATTTGGATCATATTTGTGAAATTGTTATCCAGGTTTGATGGAATTGTTCGACATCATCTGATCGGCTTATGATTCATTTATCCTTTGCTTCTTCGATTCTTTGTGAAATTGTTATCCATGCTTGTGCAACTCTAAAAAAAGTGCTGACATGGGAAAAAAAAGTGTTGAGACGGAAAAAATGCAACTCTAAACTAGACTTGGATCATATTTGTACAATTTACGGTTATATTTGCACATTGTAGTCTTATATTTGCACGACAAAATGTTAAAAATAAAAAAAATTAGATTTGATTCATATTTGCACAACTTACGGTTATATTTGCACAACATGCTCTTATTTTTGCTCAACAATTCTTTATTTTTGCACAACAATCAAGACTTGTGAAATTGTGTCTCCACATAATCTTATTTTTTGTAAATATAATTTTATACTTTTTTAATAGATTATTGCACAACGCGGTCTTATTTTTGCTCATCAATAGAGTAAAATTGCGCAACATGGGGGATTGGTGAAATTTTGCTCAACAATAGGTTATTTTTGCACAACAATCGAGACTTATGAAATTGTGCTCAACATGATTTTATTTTCTCTCAATTTAATTTCATACTTTCTCAATAAATTATTTCACAACATCATCTTATTTTTGCTCAACAATAGGTTATTTTTGCACAACAATCGAGACTTGTGAATTTGTTCTCAACATGATTTTATTTTCTCTCAATATAATTTCATACTTTCTCAATAAATTATTGCACAACATGCTCTTATTTTTGCTCATCAATACTTTATTTTTGCACAACATTTGGGACTTGTGAAATTGTGTCTCAACATGATCTTACTTTTTGTAAATATAATTTTATACTTTTTTAATAGATTATTGCACAACATGATCTTATTTTTGCTCATAAATAGACAATAATTGCACAACATGGGGGATTGGTGAAGTTTTGCTCAACGTCATCTTATTTTTGCTCAACTATAGGTTATTTTTGCACAACAATCGAGACTTGTGAATTTATTCTTAACATGATCTTATTTTCTCTCAATATAATTTCATACTTTCTCAATAAATTATTGCACAACATGCTCCTATTTTTGCTCATCAATACGTTATTTTTTGCACAACTAGTGGTGAAAATTAATGCTGACACTGATATTAGTTACAATCGAGTCATCTTCCTGAGCAATAACTTTGTAGTTCGGTATATATTTTTTCCGTGTCAGCACTTTTTTTTTCTTCATGTCAACACATTTTTTAGAGTTGCACAACCGTATTTTAGAGTTGCACAACTTTAGTTTAGAGTTGCACAACTTTAGTTTATATTTGCACAACTGTATTTTAGATTTGTACAACTGTATTTTTTTGTGTCAGCACCTCCAAGAAACACTTTTCATTCTATTTGTCTCCAATTCAAGTTACTTTTCATTCTATTTGTCTCCAATTCAAGTGGATCAGTGCTTCAATCAAAGTTTACACAACCAACAATACGATAGCCTATACAGGATTTGAACCCGTATCTTTGTGTTTGTACTCAACACTCTACCGATTTGAGCTAATAGGCTTCACAAAATAATAAAATAAGATGGGTGGAGATTTATTACCAATATATATTGAAGCAAGTCTAATTTTATTTTTTATTTGTTATTTTTTTAACATTTTGTCGTGCAAATATAACCGTAAATTGTGCAAATATAATCGTATGTTGTGCAAATATAACATTTTTTTTTTGCAAAAATAAAAATAAAAATATAACATAATAAAATATAGATAGCTTTTTTAATTTCTCATATTTGTTGGGTGATTTTTGTAATTTCATTCAAAGTCCATCTTCTTCCTCCCGATTTCTGCGAAGATGAACGTCGGCCGGCATGCGCCTCGCCGCCTCCGCGCCGATCTTCAGCCGCTCGACCTCGCTCCAGGCCGGATCTGAGCAATCGCTCACTCGCACCGCCTCGCTCGGCCTCGCTCGCTCGACCTCCAAGGTGGATCTGAACTTCCTCGCTCGCTCCTCGCTCGCGCTCTCTCGCTTGCTCACGCCTCATTGGAGGTCGTCGAATCCTCGCTCCCTCGCTCCGCCTCTCCCGACCTCACTCGCCCGCTCGCTCCGGCGCCGAAGCCACAGAGCTTGGCATCCTCTTCAAATCTCGGCTCGCGCCATAGATCTGATGCCATAGATCCGACCTAATTGATGAACGCAACCGGATCTGAAACCTTCAGGCCGCAGATCTGAAACCTCCAGGCCTCGCTCGACCTCGCTCCGCGCTCGCTCCGGCGCCGAAGCCATATATCTCGACCTCCTCTTCAGATCTCGCCCCGCGCCATAGTTCCGTCCAATTGCTTCTTGCTCCGCTCTATCGATCGCTCGCTCTCGGATCTCCGATGAAGGCGCGGATCTGAGGAATGAGAAGAGGAAGACGGAGACCGGAGGAGGAGAAGCGCGGAGGAGAGCGCGTGTGGAGAGGGAGAGCGCGGAGGAGAGAGAAAGGCGCGTGGGAGAGAGGGAAGGGGTTTATATTTAGGACATTTCACAAAATTGTCATAAAACGTAGACATTTCGCAAATTAGGTCCTATTTCGTGGCTATTTTGCAAATTGCCCCTTTTTTTTTGTGAACTTTGCCAAGTTAAACTAATTGGCACAAACTCGTCCACATTTGGCTTTTCCAGGCCAATTTCTTGGTCAAATCCTCAAAGTTCCTCGCCAACCACACATGGATGCAGCTTTTCATGTTTTGGTATACCTCAAGT
The DNA here is from genome assembly GCA_037127255.1 of Persicaria tinctoria. NCBI lineage: Eukaryota > Viridiplantae > Streptophyta > Magnoliopsida > Caryophyllales > Polygonaceae > Persicaria > Persicaria tinctoria. The sequence continues at coordinate 7,188,206 of JBANSL010000020.1, forward strand.
GAACTCGATTAATAAAGGCTATTCGATCTCACATGAATGATTCTATCAACTAGAAATGTTATATCAACCGAGAAGCCTGAGCTCGAGAAAAGCTGAGCTTGATCTCGTTTATTTACTAAAGGAGTTGAGTATGAACACGATTTTAAGCTCGATTAATAGTTTAGATCGACTCAATTCAAGCTTGAATAGCTCGAATTTTGTGAAATTTATTTTTAAAAAAATTATGTCAACAACAAGTAGGATTGCTTAATACTCGAAAAAAACTCAGTTCGAGCTCATTAATACTCGAAATAACTGAAACTCGAGATAATTGAAACATGAAATGAGCATAAATCCGATTCAACCCAATCCAAGACAAATGACCAAATCATCCAGCTTTACCCGTAACCCAAATGCCCGTAACTCTGCCCGACCAACCCGATTCCCACCCCTACTTGTGTTTATTTTATGACACTTTTGGATGACACGGAAACACCCTCCTCATAGTCAGGGAAATGGTGCGCACACTTCCGACTCTCCAGACGGAACGGGATAAAGTATGGTCTTCCAAGACGAAGAAAGATCCACGTATGCATTTTTCACCTACTGATGGTGATTGCTCTTTGTGAACGGATACAACAATCCATCAAATACAGTAATACACTACCAAAATCCTTGTAAGCGATATTCCATGACTTCAGAAAGTGTCAACTAATGAGACTTTGGGAAGTCATGAAGCTAAAAATGTAAGCGATATTCCATAGTACATGGCTAATTGCTTCTACACTGTTTCATGTTCCCCTAAATCGGGTTTTTTTACCACGATTATGTGACTAACAGTAACTGCTTCACAATGAAGATCAAATGTAAAAACTGCAATGTCCGCCTAGATGATCAATAATCTAAAACTAATAGCCAAAAGTTAGGCCAAATCTACATTAATCACGTTGTCTTATTCGACAAGCTCAACACCAAATGACCGAATATGTAGTTATGTACAGGCAATAATAGTAACAGAGTTAGTCTAATGCAAACCAATTCATCAACCAAAATCACAAGCAATTCACGATTACCTGGTTTCTGTTACCTGAGGATAGATGCAAGCCTCAAGCTGCTGCTATGCAGTCTCCACTGGAGTTCTATTCGAATCTTCCCATTCTTCGAGTCAATCAGAATGAAGGTCTGGCTGATTCTCTTGTTACTGACTAAATATAAAAAACAAAAAAACCGTGTATTTTTGACAGACCCACCTAAAATTTCAAGAAAAAAAAATTAAATAAAAAAATGGGACAGGGTGACTGGTGATAGGTAGCTAGGACAGCACATCACTTTGATTGCATATGAAATATCTTACATTCTTACATACAATACAACAGTCAACAGCATCTCACACCCACATAAAAGATATTCTCACTGAAATTCAAGTGAACGATTCTATCAAACCACCATATATTTTACAAAACTAACCTTAGCCCTCAATTTAAAACAACACTAAATAAGGGCACCCTAAAATTAGTACATTTCATTCTCTTGCCTACAACTCAAAATTGGGCTGACAAGGATCTCCAAAGATGGTGCTTTTTCAGTGTTTCCTCATTTGCTGCAGCTGCTGTTGATAAAAGCTGCAAAACATTAGTACACAAGTTCAAACTCTCAATTTAACTTCAATCTTGCTCTTAGTTGTAGACATTAAAGTGTCATGTGGATTATTTATACATGATAAGCTCTTTATAAGCCATCAAAAAGTTGCACCAAACAACTCTGCTACAAACACTAAACTTGCTCTTAGCTAAAAATACTGAATCTCCCCTAGTTATCAAGGGCTCCTATTCCTGCTTTATTCGGAACTGCTGTTCTTTATATTTTTATTTGCACTTTATGGAGGAAAAGTGGGGAAGACTCTATGGTTGAGTTCGTTATTCACCTCTTGTTGTTTAAGTACCCTTCTCAGCCTCGCGTTCTCCTCCCTGAGCTGGATTTTCTTTTTTTCCAACTCACATGTGTAGGCCTGCAAACAAGGTCATTAATAAATCCCATCTTTCAAAACTATTTCAGAGCAAATGAATGAAAAAGAAGGCACAAATATTAACCAGAGTGAGACCTTTCACAGCCACTGACTGACAGATATAAGGAAAACTATATGCTTAGAGGGAGAGATTGGTTTAACCATTCGCCTAGCGCGAGAGCGGGAAGCAGACTCTCGGTTCTTCATCATACGCTTATACCTCCTGTCACCGGTGCAGTTGTGATCCTCTAAGCACCTCTTCTTAAGGAAAGGGTCCATGCTCAGAAAGTTTGCCTGTGTGCCGAGATGGCCGGAGTTTGCAGGGTCTTCACAAGCACATGAAGGGGTTAAGAAGTCTTGGAGGATGAGACGGTGATGGGTGGTGATGGGCTGTTCGTCAGGGTTTGGATCAGGGAAATGAAAAGACGAGTCAACAAACTCTTTACCTGCACTTCCTCCATGGATTTTCTCTCCCATTGGGTGGAAAAGGGGAGTTAACAATGAAAGGTGGTGGACTGCTTGAAGAGGAATTTTTTGTGGGTGATATTAACTCAATTACTCGTACTGGTGTGTATACAGTGGTAAAAGGGGGGGATTTTGTGATTCTATGAAGAGGGCCACATGCCATGGGGGTAAAAAGGGCATCTAATTCTATTATATGTCCTTTTCTTTTGTGGACCGACCAAACTCAACATCTTCTAAAAATACCATTGAGCATTGCTATTAAAGATATTTGATTTTTCTTTTGTTTGTACTAATATCTGTCCAGGAAAAACCTCCCAAAGTTCACCCTCTGCACCTAGGATAAAATGAAAATTGAAAAAAAGAATGTGGTACCAGTAGTACAATACTACAGATTCAACGAAGATATTATTTTACCATTCAAAGAAGCTATCAGTACTTAAGAATAAATTTCAACATAATTTTACCATACTTCGGGCTTGTTTGTTAGAAGAGTAGGGTACGAAAAGGAAATGAATCAAATCTTATATGTAAGAAGTTAATGATTATCTATTTTTTTGTGGGTCTGGAGGAGGGAAAAGGAAATGATTAGTTGATTACTCTATACTAAAATTAGGCATTGAAGTAGTGGGAAATGAAACAAATTCTCTATGAAAAATAAAGGACGGTAATGATTAGAATTTTTATCAAGGAACCATAACTTAAATATGGACTAGATTCACTTTCTTAACCATTACCTCGCCCTACTCAACAAACAGAGGTTAATGTATTACCGCGTGTAATGGCCAATTCAATTCAGTTCAAGTTTTTCTTCGCTCCGCAAGTTAGAAGAAATACTACCCCCATCCATAGATAGCTGTCCCAAGTAAGCAATGAACAAATTATGAGAATGTCAAAGCTTGGCATGGATGCAACGTAATTAAAGGCTGTGTACGAGCACGTGTCCACAAGGAAGGGATTTTAACATAATTGTATTACAGGTAAATCACAAAGAAACTACAAGTGATTAAATGCCAGGCATAAGATTGCAACTGTGATAACAAATCAGAAACTTCAACCAATGGAGAATAGAGTTTATAAGCTGCCAACCACAAAGAGGGGCTTCATCTATTTATCAGATTTATATCCTATCCTATAATTTAATAAACTAAAAAAAGCAGCTGGTAATGTTACATGAAAAAAATGTATTTATGATATTTATCTATGTAGAAGGAAACAAACCTTCCAAAACAAATTGGAGGAAATTAATGAAAAAGGAAAAAATGAGGAAAACAAGTAACAAGTAACGAGTAACGTGTGCATTGACAAGAAGATAGTTGGGGAGTGAAAGCAAAGGATAATAATTCTTCATTTTGGATAAAAACAAGTTATTAGCAGTATTTAGTGACCAAAGATCAACCCTATTTGACTATTTACATCAACCAGCACTCCAAAATCCTTGATTGCCGAACACGCCTTGGAAGGATTTACTTGCCAAACAGGCACGTATCCAAGTTTATCCATTATGGACATTCAATTACCACAGATTACGAAAGATAAATACAACAATAAAAATAACTAAGATTCCATCATACGCTAAAACTGATCCATACAGTCATAAGACTCATAACTTAGCTAACCTACTCATATCCATACTTTTTTGCCAGAGCATACTCAAAGAGACTTCATTCTATAATTTCTGCAAATTTTGAAGTTGCGTCCAAAACTACGCAAGTACGCAACCCACCCAATAATACACGTCTCCCACGAAACGTATGGTACAAGTATTCTTGCGGATAAAGTCCAGCACAGGAATACCAATTGAAAGGCTCATTCATTGCCTAATAAATTCTTTGTTCTTTCTTCCTTAAATGCCATGTGCCTGAAATTCTCTGGTCTTTCCCCCTTAAAATACATCTGCCCACAGTTCTCTGTTGTTCCTTATATATATACCATACTCCAAGAATTCGTAAAAACCCAACGCCTGAAACATCACCAACCAAAATCTTCCAAGATTCAACTTTTATGATTGAAACAGATCATATAGATTTCAAGAAAGTCAAGATAGATCAGTCATGGATAACATGAGAGAGAGGACGATACCCAAGTTGAAGAGATCTCAATTTCCAACTTCAGAACCAGGTAAAGTTCTCTAGAGTTTCTTTCTTCTTTCAAAGATTCATATTGAACATCAATATTACTTTTCTTTCAACTTCTGAAATTGAATTTTGACAAGGGATCTGTTTGAGATTAAAATATGGATTGAAGCTTGAGAGGTAGTTTATAATGACTTGAGATGGTATAACCCTAAATGTATTGTTCAGGTAAAGTCGAGAAGGATGGAAATGATGACTCTTGCAACAACCTGAATGTCAGTGAAGAGTATACGGAAGTTTTCAGAACTAAGTCTTATGCAGAAATCTCAAGCCTAGTTGAAGGCCAATTGATGAATAACTTCAGCATAGATAGAATCTCTTCATCCTCCACACCTACTTCCCTTCCGTTCCATGTTCACCAATCTGACTGTCTTCTTGAGCCAAGTCAACAGACAGCCATGGACATGGTCCAGGGCTCAACCATTCATAGCCTTCTAATGGACTTCTTCAACTCCAGTTTAGACGCTTGCCACCTCTGTGAACTGCTCCTGCAAGGCATCCATAGATCGCTTTCCAACTACAGCTACATACGAAGGGCTATCAAGATTGCCAATGGAAATGAGTCAAATGACCATCACTTCAAAGAGGCAAAAATAGCAGAAAATTTCTCTACCTTCGCATCTCTAGGCAACCCACTATCTATTATCAGCGCACAGCAGTTTAGAAACATTCATGAGAGATTCTCTTGTCTACTCCACCAGTTAATCTCAAAGAATAGGAAGATCAAAAGGAAGATGAAGTTTGCAGGATTTTGCAAGAATGCATTAGGTTGTGGCTTGGTGGCTTCTTCTAGTGTGTTTGCGGCCGCACTACTAACTGTAGCAGTGCGCAGCATTGGGAGAATAATGGGGGTCCCAGGAATACTTTCGCCCTGTTCTTTTGGTGGCTTGAGGAAGACGGAGAAAACAGGACAAGCAGAGTCCAGGGCTAGCCAACTCAAGCCGCTATGCGGACAACTAGACCTTGCAGCCAGAGGGGTTTATATACTGATCAATCAGTTGGACACAATGCATAGGCTGGTTGCTAGACTAGATAATGAAGTTCAGCATAATAAAGCCGTTGCTGGTATGTGTGTGAGGAATTACAAGAGATGCCAGGAAGTGCCAAGGGAAGCTGTGAAAGAACTTAAGAGGCATGAGGACCAGTTTCTCGAGCAGCTTGATGAGCTTCAGAAGCATGTCTGCTTTTGTTTCCTCACCATAAACAGGTCCAGAAAGCTGGTTATAGAGGAAATAGCAGCCTCTATAAAATCCTAGTTGGTAGTTGAAAGGGAATGTTACGGATAAAAAGAGAGTATGGAGGCATATATTGCTAACGATGATGATGGAGATCAGGTATTCCTCATCCGTGAATACACTGACAAGTGACCATTAATGTTTTGAGGATAGCTATCATATCCCCTTACCACAGTTTGTACTGTGCACAGAAGCCAGATGGAAAAATGTTGATAGTATATAGATATTGATTGATTCATCATTTTATTTCTATTCATCCATATAGCTCTTTCCCCCAACAAATGTAACGCATCTCATCTGAATCACTTTAGGTATATGGCAGATTAGCCGATAGATACCATATTGTTCTGTACATTGAATTTTTCTGTTTTGTATCATCATGCACAACTACAGAATCCATATATTCACCTAACTTTGTGATCATTTATTGTCGTATTGAGAAACAATCCTACAAATGGATGCGAAAAAACGATAAAGAGTACAAGTAACATTACCTATTTTAGCCAGGAATGTCACCTCCTTTCTTATGCCCCATTGTACTCAAAAGAGAATTGCTCTATTAGGCAACCAACCTTTAGGCACTGGATTCAGAAACATTATCAAATCAGAAACTGATGCAAGATGCAATTAAAGTCACCATGTACTACGAATCCAAAAGAAAAAATCCAAATTTTACAATATACACACTCTAATTTAGGTTGTGTGATTCCAAAGCTCAGTCCTGATTGGAGCAGGAATATACGTCTTCACACGAAGCATAAAAATCGGATTCAAATGTTCCACGCTTCAATTCGCCCAAATTTAAATACCTTTGTTTTCGTAAAATTAAATGCAAGAACCATGAAGAAAATAAGCTTTGAAGGACACAATCTAGGGTTTGGGAAAATCTCGGAAGTTTGCCCTGTACCTGGATTCGAAAACGGATCGGAACTGGATTCGGCCATAGAGAGACGCCATTAACAAAAACTGTAGAACACGGTCAAAGCCTCAAAGGTGACGAGTGACGACCGCGAACTGAGACTCCAAATCCAGTTCAGGAACTGAGACTCCAATAATGAGGATTACTCTGTTTTTTCCGCTTTCAATGGGCCGAATGAGCTAATTGGGCCTAAATGACTCTCGATTGCATGTTATTGTCGGCCCAAAAACCTTTCAGTTGCCGCGCCAACCCACTTAGGCCATATGCACCCTTAAACTTCTCTAGCGACTTTCATTCACATTTTTCTATGCTAACTCACCATCCGAGTGTTCTTTCATACGAGAATCTAGAGCTCAAGATGAGACACGAGAGAGTTGTGGTTGAAGATGTGTCAAAGGTGCGATACTTTATTTACAACCGGGTTAATTTTTATGAACACATGGACGCAAGAACACGTATAGAAGTTTCAAAGCAGGTTTGGAGAATCCGTCATAATTCTCTCGATTTCACAAGAACGACTCTAGACATCATTGATGGCATTAACAACCGCTAGGCAGACACCTTCAACCTTGAGCCTCAAGATCCCAAGCTGGCGGGCTGCAACCAATCCCTAGTGAAAAGCCAAAGCCTCCGCCTTGAGAGCGAACATTTCTCCGCAATGCGATCCTTACTATAAAGCAACCGAGCCACAGTGGTCTCAAATCACAATCCCAAGAATCACCTCACCAGAAGAACTCACAATCGCATCAAAATTCAATTTGAAAGATCCTTCCGCCGATTTTTTTTCTATCTCAAGTTCTTCTTCTTCTTTTTGGGTCGATTGTGTTATCTTTTTTCTTGCTTTCATCATCCTCCCAAAAGAATTGTTTGGATTCTTTCCATTGTGATTGGTGGTATTTTGTATATTGTTCTTGTTTTTGTTGGTCTTTGGAGTTCTGATCCTCCTCAAATACAATCTTGTTCCTACTTGTCCATATCCACTATCAGATAGTGGCTAGATGTGTTTTTTGGTTTGTAGATAGTTTTCCAAAAATCTCGACGGCCAATTGCTTTATGTTTCTATCTGCTAGTTGTGTATTTTGTATTATTTCTCCCGTTTGATGGTCAATTTTTCATATGTAATCTTTTGTGCATCGACAATTTATGAATAAGTGAATCGAATCTTCTTCATATTGGTTGCATATGTTACAAGTTAGGGGGGATCGCTACCGCTTTGTTAACCTGTCTCTCTTTTTGTAAGGATTTCATACCTGGCTAGTTTTCGAAGGAAATAATAACATTTTTTCAACTTTTATAAATTAACACACATCTTTCACCTTTGGACCTATACACACTTTTGAATCATTTTTTTCTTATTACCCAAAATTATAAGTTTATTTATTTATTAAAATATTATTAATAAATATTTCAGAGAATGATATTATTATAATTATTTAAATTATAATTTTATTGATTTATTATTAAAGCAACTCAAATATATTTAAAACAATGTTTATGATAGATAAAATTATCTTCCGTTCAAATATAAGATTTAAAAAAATGATATACAAACAAAAACACTTGAATTAAATAAAACAATTAAAAAACACAACATAATAATTTAGCCCCAAAATATACGACTTCGTTTATCACGCGCTCAGGTCACGTATTCAGAATTTGCCACCAATATAAGTTTCCTCATCATCCCAAAAATAAAACTTCAATAGGCCGCTCTAGTGTATATGCTAATGCCATTGTCACTCTCAATATTGGGGTAAAAAAACTAAAAATAAAGGAAATTTTGACTTTTTATATCTGAAAATTGTTATATTTGTAAAATAACTCTATTTAAAGATTCCTTTTCTTAATTGAAAATGAATATACAAATAGAATTGTCTTACAACTCTATCGGATCCAAACCCAATACAAAAATAGCATAAAAACCTTGTTACCAAGGCCCAATTTGCCTGCTCTGATGTATCTCTTCAGCCTCATCTTTAAGATAGGTGAAGAAATTTGGCGGGCAGCTCCAAACACTCAAAAAACAGTTAGCTTGCCTCTGCCTAATATTACAATATATCTTCTCAAACCGCGAACCCGAATCCACCAATTGTTTGTTTGTTTGACGCAATGTGCTGATTCAAAACTGGAGCTTGCTGGAGAAGCTCTGGCCGAAAGCCCAATTGGAAGGAACAATGCCGTTAAAGGCCTTTGTGACTCCATCGGTGGTGGTCACCTTGAAGGACAAAGCCTGGCCATTGAGGTAGGAATTGGACTGCCAATTAGCACCCCAGTTCCTCGACATGGCCATCCACCCGGTTTTCGTCCCCTTGATGGAGACCGATTGGATGGATCCGGCTCCTCCCACATTGCTGATCAACACTAGCTCAAAGTAGTCCCTTCCGTTCACCGTGAACCTTACTCCTCCGTGCTTCTTGCAAGGTACCCTGATGAACCACAAATATAATGTCATGTAAGTAACCAAATACAACTACATTTTTATTCATTTAAATAAAAATAAATCAGTCAAATCATTGTAGGGTAGTTTTGTAGGATTTGTAATACTAAACCGGTTCAAATTTTATAAAACCGGATCAATTTTGTTGAACACAATGTTTGTTGGGCAAAGAGGACATTCAATCTGGCTCCATTGAAATTTAGTACTATATCAATCTGTCTTATTGTCAATAAGAGTAGTATTCATTACTTCGATCCTAAAATCAACCAACACTAAAAGGAACCGTTTACTGATTTGAGCTAAATGAGTTGAGGATTGCTGGTGCATATTCAACTCATTTCAAAACGAGCCGAACTTGAGCCGAGCTTAAATTTGAATTCGAGCTTAAAATTATGTTCATACTTGACTTGTTTAATAAATAAAGGAGCTTGAGTCGAACTTTTTTAGGGTATTAAGCAAACTTAATATATTGCTTGCTCTTGGCATAATAACTTAAAAGAGATTCTATATAAATTCTACAAAATTCGAGTTATTCAAGCTTAAATCGAGCTTAAAAATGTGCTCATACCCAACTCATATAACGCCCCTACTGATTTATATACTATGTTTAAAATCTTTGTATAATTGAACATATTTCAACTTGTTATATAAACAAGATTATAATGCATATTAATTAGAATGGATGTAAAATTGGTCACCTTTGGAAGATAACAGGAATGATGCCGCCCCTGTAGATGCCGATTTTCTGCCAAGCGGGTTGAGCCATGTCGAAGTGCTGAAGAGGTGGGTTGCACCACCCGCCATTGTCATTCGCGAGGGCGTAGTTTGGCGGGCAGAAGTTGGTTGCGGTGACAGTGACCGAGACGCCCTTGATACACCATCTGGGGTCAGTCTTATAGTCACATATGATCTTGTAGCACTGTCCACATGAGGCTCCGTCGTTGAACAATGCGGTACTCAAAGCCGCGGTCCTTGTACCGTAGCCAGTGGAGTACAGGTTACCGTATCCACAAGCACCTCCTGTTATATATACAACATAACCAAATCAAGATTCAACCCTATGTCGATTCGATTTGTTAACAAACCTGAGTTGAAAAAGACTACTTGTGCATACCCATTGTGCCTGAAGCGTCACCCCCGCCATAGAAGGTGGCATGTGCTTTGGTCCAGCCAGAAGCCACAAAGGCGTCGACGGATGAAGATAGGGAACTTAACCCAACAAGGATGATTCCGAATGCAAAGATTGAATCATAATTCGCCATTTCGGTTTCTATGGTTTGAGCCAAGGAAGAGGAGGAGAAGGAGAAGAAAATGAATAGGGAAAGATTTGTTGAGTGTCTTTACAAAGAGAGTTAAATATTTCCCCTAATTTATAGAGGTAGGAAGAGTGAGCTTGAGCTACCAATACAGCCAAATCACATGGACATTTGAACATCCAATTAAAAAAAAAGAAAGAATAAATAAATATTTCCAATTAAAAAAAAATTACCGAGCTTTGAAAAAGCGGGTAACTGTCCCTGGAGTATAGAGCTTATAATAGATATTAAATGGATAACTAAATCTTTCTTGAGAATAAAAATTCCCCATGTGGCACGGAAAGGAAACAAAATAATAAATAAGGTTGTACATCTTATCTACTCTTTTTATGGGATTGCACTAGTATCACATAAAGATTTTACTAATCTCATCCATAAGGACGTTATCGGCTAGGTTCATCTAGCCGAACTTTTACTCTATAAAAAAAATTAACGAACTTGGCTTTATATATAACTGGTTATTAGTTTGGGTTTTTCAATAGTAATATCCACGACTCTTTTAAGGTTTGTTATACTCAACTCTTTTAATCTAATTCATGTATCGTGAGATTAATTTAGTTTAAAATTATACTCGACAGAGTTATGATTACGAAATTCAAGAAATAAGATAAAATGGCATTATCCCTGCAAGGAGAATTGGCTGTATAGGGCCTTCACTTCAATCATTCCCACGTTCTATTGAAAGACAATCTTCTCCTAAATAACATTAAAAATCACAACCCACATGGATTTCCCGCCAGAAATCCCGTGAGAAAACCAAACTTCAACTTACAAAATTGCAGATTTTCTTCTTGCTGTTTTTTTTATACAGTATATAATTGTATTGGTTGTTTGAATTTGCAGTTTGTATGACATTTGGCATTTTTGTTGTTTATTTTATTGTAAATTAAAGGGAAATTTCGTTTGGTGTCCATGAGTTTTTGACAATTTCGGTTAATGTCTCACGCTTTTTTTTTTGTCCGGATAATACCCCTGAGTTTTGTCAAAAGTCCGGCTCATGCTCAAAACTCATAGTTTCTTCTTTTTAATGAATAAAACCACCCTTTATTTTTATTTTTTTTCATAAATATGCCCATTTACTTTTAACATTGATCAAAACTACTTACTATTATTTAACAAAATTCAACACAAAAGTGACAAAATCAACTTTATTTTTTAAAATTTTACAAAATCACATATTATTTCCAATTTTTTTTATTATTGGAAAATCACTCTTGTTTAAAAAAAGATAGAACAAAATCACTATGATTTTAAAAATTGTACAAAAGATCTATTATTTTTCTATACTTTGCAAAAACGAAAAACACTCATTATTTGCAAAACAATATTTAACACCTATTATTTTTCAAAACAATATTTAACTTATATCTCACTAACTTTAAACATTTGTAAATGTGATTGATCAATTTAACCAAATGCTCGATAATAATACCTTCTTTTATTACACAAGAAGTGGTTTTGTGCATTTTTTAAAGCATAAAGGGCGGCTTTACACAAAGTATGGTTTTACGAAGTATTTTTTTTTATAATTTATAGGTTAACTATTTTTGTTCACATAATAAGACAGTGGATTTGTGCAAAATTTTGTAAATAATGGGTGATTATATACATGCAATGTTTGACAAATAATGAGATTTATTTTTTACAAAATATGAAAAAAATATATAACGGATCTTTTGTCTAATGTTAAAAACAGTGGTTGATTTTCTACAAAAAAAATTGGAAATAATGGGTATTTTTTGCTAAAACTTTGGCAATAATGTGTGATTTTATTAATTTTAAAAAATAAAGGTGGTTTTGTCAATTTTGTGTTGAATTTAGTTAAATAATAAGTAGTTATATTCAATGTTAAAAGTAAATGGGCATATTTATGAAAAAATAAAAATAAAGGGTGGTTTTATTCATTAAAAAGAAGAAACTATGAGTTTTGGGCATGGGCCGAACTTTTGACAAAACTCAGGAGTACTATCCGGACAAAAAAAAGTGTGGGACACCAATCGAAATTGTCAAAAACTCAGGGACACCAAACGAAATTTTCCTAAATGAAATGAAGTTAGGTTGATTTGATTTCATTTATGGATCTTATTTTATGGGTGGAAAACTCAAAAGCACATGGGTATTCCTTTGACCTTTTGTGTGGATTACTCTAATCACCTCATATTCTCATGTGTTGTACACATGACCGCCTTTCACATTTAATTTAGGTTTGTGATTCATGGCATGGTTTTTGAGTGGGCCTGTTTTTATATGGAACGGTTTTAAAACAAAAAACAAAAAAAAACAAAGGTAAGGATTTTATTGGTAATTATGTCCTGTTAACTCTCTAATCAATGTCATTCTTATAATTAGGTATTGTTAACTCTCTAATCAATGTCCTTTCGGACGAGAGTTCTAAACTCTAAGGGAGCCAAGGAACCCAAGGAAGTTCTTTTGTCAGCAAAGGCGGAGCCAAGGGGCATGGGGGAGCTCGCTCATCCTGTAAGAATAGAGGGATTGATTCAAAACTGTTTCATTGATTCATAGTGTACTGTGTTTACAAAAGAGGAGCTATTTATACATAGAGTTTTCTTTGATCAGCGGAAGAAAACCTAGTCTGATACCATGTAAGAATAGAGGGATTGATTCAAAACTGTTTCATTGATTCATAGTTTACTTTGTTTACAAAAGAGGAGCTATTTATACATAGAGTTTTCTTTTTGTGCAAGCCACGTTGATACAAAACTGGTTTAGCAACTAACTAAACATGTTTAGTAACTAATCTCATAGTCAACACATCCGACAAATTATCTAGGTGTATTCTCCTCGTCGATACCTTTGTTTTGATACATTATACGTCATAATCCGGCATCTGAGTAAAAATGTATGAATGTTTAAAAATTGTAAATGTATTAATCACTTTAATTTTATTTCAAAAGACTATAACTGTTTTATACTTTACTTAAATTGATATTCACATATTATAATTCATCTCGAGAGCTTCGAAATCATATAGTTTATATTACTTATTTTGATAATTTGGCAAAAAGATACGCAAGTTTAAATTTTTTGTATCTAGTATACACTATTACATGTTAAGAATACAATAGGTTAAATATTGACTATTTATTGTGTATTATATCCTTATTTTGTTAGTTTTCTTTTCTTCGGCTATTTCATTTATTTATTTATATTTCTTTGTTTTTTAAATGGAGAAAATCTATAAAAGAGTTTTATCATAAATCGAAATCATGTTATCTTAAAATAACATCATTTATAATTATCATATTACAAAGAGATCGTTATGCTTCTTTAATCGACATTATATATATAATCGTGCCCCTCATTAAAAAAATTATGGCTCCGTCCTTGTTTGTCAGCCACTTGATTAACTTCCCAAAATGTGTGACAGATAGGAGCACACTCAAAATCTTGAACCAAGATGAGGACGTCCGAAATCGTCATCTCAATCTCTCGAGAGCACATCCAAATCTCTTTAAGAACGTTGATGACGGTTAAGTTATCCCCTTTCACTTCAATTTGTTGTATGGGAAGAGTTTATAATCTAACTTAAGTAAAAAAAAAGTAAATTAAAGTAGTTTTTATTTTAAAATTATAAAAATTGTGATTGTTTATTTTCTCAATAAATACAAATAATTTCTCAAAATAAACCGATGTATACCCCAAATAAACCCCATCTAATCCACTTAAATAATTTATTTATTTTAGAAAAATATTTAATATATCAAAACTATTTGTAAAAATAAATATATAAAAATCTACTTATAAAGTAATAAAAATAAATGAACTATTAAATGACCACCAAGATGGAGTAATTAAGGATCTCCACGGCTAGTAGAGGTTGTTAAGAAAGACATTAAATACTCTGAAAGAATGGTGATTCAATAACTTGAAGCCAAACTTTTATCGAGCAATATTTTTGCACAAACTACTGAAAATTTTAAATTAATCATTTTTTTCAGGAGTTGATATTTCAATGATACAAATATAATTCCTGTGACATTTTTAACAATTAATTTGTGTAAACTGTTCGAAATCATTGCTAGATAATGTTTTTTTTGCAAAAAATTGGACAACAAAAGTAAAGAAAGCTTGACAACAATTTGGTGGGGATATATTGTGGACAATCAGAAATAAAATTGTGTTTAATGACTAAGATGTGATAGAAGAACGAAGGTGGGAAATTGGGAATGATACATACGACAACAAATCCGAAATTGAGAAAGCACTTAGACACTATTTCAAGATGACATGGTAACACATCACAACACGACACGTGCGAATCCTAGAAAAAAAGAAAATTATTAGATGGAAGGCCCCTGGCCCAGGAATCTTTAAAATTAAATTTGACTGATCAAAACTTTCATTCGGCGAAGCGACTATCGGATTTGTTATTCGGGACCACACAAGAATAATTGTTGCTTGTGATGCAACGCATTGCGGTTTCGCTTTAGCTCTTTATGTTGAGGCTCTTGGTCTCCACTTAGAGATTGCAAAAGCTAAGGATCTTGGTCTCTGTAGAATTGAGGTTGAGGGAGATAACTTGGCTATTGTGAATGTTATTGACGGGTTGTGGAGGTGCCCCTGAGAGATCGAGATGATGCTCTCAGACACGCTTTTCACGATGCAGTCCTTCGAGCTGGTAGAGTGTCACCACATTTTTAGGAAAGTCAACAGGGTTGCGGATTGTGTGGCACCTCTTCGTCAATCGTCATTCGCTAGATTCTGATGCAGTGACATCAAACTCAGAACTGCGTGTTCTCATCTTCCAGAACGCTCTTAGGTTTTGGTCATACCGGAGCTAACACCACCCAAACTATTTCCTGATATTAAAAAAAAAAAGTTTACCCAAATTCCTAGTTGAAAAATGTCATTAATTAGTTTATACTTGTGACACTAGAAAACGTCACCTATTATATATTTGCATCACTAAATGCTACGGAGTAGTACTTGATGAAAGTTTGTGCTATTTGCCACCATTTTCATACTACTCCCTCCGTCTCGAAATTCATGTCGTTTTAGTTATTTAGTTTTGTACGGATCAAAATAGATGTCGTTTTAGGTTTTCTAGATAGTGGATAGTAATGATTTGTATTGATTTGTGTGTTGTTGATTTTTTTGAAGGTTTTGATTGGTTAAAAAATGTAATGGGTAATAAAATTAATGAAAAAATTAGTGGAATGATTATGTTGATTGATGGATGAGTGTTTTTATTAAAATTTGTACATAAGGCTAAAACGACATGAATTTCGAGACGGATGGAGTATCATAACTGCAAATCGTTTACCTGCAAGCCTTTAATTGATTAGGTGGCAATCATTGGAGATACGGTGACAAGTTGGCAACAGTTTTTCAACTCGTCACCCATAACAAGAAGCAAGTGGATACGGAGTACACAACAAGAGCAAGTGGATACACAATAAAAGTACTCTATCCGTCTCATAAAATTTGTTATTTGACTTTTTTGATACGTTTTTTAAGACGCTAAAAATTCTAAAAATTATCAATTTTTTCAAATAATTATTTTTAATAATTTCATAATTTGAGGTCAGACAAGCTTGTACCTCGAGGGCCGACAAGTCGGTAGACGAAAACCCATCTATACATACAAAATACGAAGATAGTGCAAGATACAAGCAAAACACTCTACAAAGGTGAAACTAAACACAATCAGACCGTAATAATTTAATAATTGTATTAAGTATGAAATTATTTTTTGTAAAGGAATAAAAAAATCATTGATATTTTGTATAAATTCTATTGTTCTTAAAAAAAACATGTTAAAAGTAAAACAACAACTAGTTGTTTAACCTATACTTTTAGGAGATTTGTGTCAAATCTCGCAAATCCTGATTTTATCTTAGTCTCATCCATATTCTAGCGGGATTTGGAAAAATAATAATTAAATCTCAAAGTAAATAAATAATTAAGAGAATGAGATTAAGGGTATATTTCGGGTAGCTGAAGCTGATAAAGTAGTTGAAATTGATGGATTAAGTGTGTTAAATATATGTTAAATTAGAGCGTTTATAAGATAGTAAGGTGTTTGGTAACATAGCTAATAGAGTAGTTGATACAAATTAGCTGATGAGATATGAGAAAATGAATAGATTTATAAATATAAAAAAAGTTCTAAAAGGTTGTTTGGAGTGGGTAACCGTTGAAAATTTAATTTCAAAAGCTAATTAAATTAAACTCTTATATACTCCCTCCGTCTCAAAATACATGTCTTTTTAGGACGGATTACGTGAATTAAGAAGTATGTAAAATGTAATGATTAGATGTAAAAAATAGGTTAAATGTAATGATTAGACTTGTATTTGTTTTTGTTTTTTTAAATTTGTAAGGATGAGAATAGGGGTGATAAAAAAATTAGAGTAATGATTAGATGCAAAAGTAGGTTAAATGTAATGATTAAATCTAAAAAAACATGTATTTTTGACAAAATTTTGTGGGCTTAAAAGACATGTATTTTGAGACGGATGGAATATAACTTATTTAAAACGATATAATATTAAAACCAAAACCTCTTAAAAGCTACCTGCGTTGCCAAACGGATGCTAAGTTGCAAGCAACGTCAAGGTAGCCAAAGCAACAAGTTGCCATGTTACAAATGCTAAATGTGAGTAATTGTTAGTACAAGTGGTGATAAAATACTAATTGGGATACGCCATTAAAGGGCCGTCGTTACAAAGAGGTTTTCAAGGGAAAGGAGAAGGGGGCGTGTTTGACCAGCAATTGCTACGGAAGTTGAATGATTTGGGCGGAAGTTGGGGCGTATTTGAAGGAGATGTACAATGTGGCCTATGGTGGTACGGTCGTTGAGGATTCATGGAGGAATATATAGTTAGACATTTTTGTTATATTATACCGAGGGTAGGTTGTCAATTGGACCATGTTGGAATTAATGCCTTCTTAGGGCAAAATCTAACTCGACTCGAAAAATCCAATTCAAAACTTTTTATCGAAATCTATGGTCCGAAAGCAGAGCCAATCAAAGTTGACAAATGTTCGAAATGATCTGAACTCAAAAGAAGCTTCAACTCGAAATGACTCGAAACCAGAAACAAAAATTGATTTTTGTGTGTGCACAATTTAGCTTTTAACCTAATTCAATCATTGCCCGAACCCGAAATAACTCAACCGACAATGATCCTGATTTTGGTAAATAAAGAGCGGTCATATCAGGGAGTCGAACGGGGACCATCTGGTACTACCCTGAGATACTTTTCAGCTCAACCATCCCGACATGGTTCAACCGATAATGATCCAAATTGAACCAACTCGACATTGACTCATACCCAAAACTGACCGGCCCAAAGCTAATCATACTCGATATTGATCCTAACGTGGATTGACCTAACCCGACTACTCGAGTGACTCAACCTATACATTATGAGTAGCTTAGTTTATGAGGTCAGGTTCACCATAATGTTCTCCATAATTATAAAATTGTGTGCTGCATTATGACCACTTCATTTCATCTTGTCCTGAACAAGATGGATGAAAATTATCAATGATCCCTAGTGGTAAGCAAGAGGTAACCTTGTGCTTCTTACCGAGGAGAGGTTAAGGGTTCAAATCCCACTATTAACACTTGTTAGATGGGGTATTGTGAAAGTTTCAAGACATCAGCTCAAAACACAAACCCTGCTCAGTAAAACCAAATCAAGACAGTAACGAATGGGCATTAAAATTGAGGTATCTCTAGCCTCAGATTAAATTAAATCCAAATCTGAGATTGGAATTTGAAACAAAGATAGTACAGAGAGACATTAAAGATCAACAACTATCCTTAATTTGGAGAAAAAAAAAACAATAACAGATGAAGTCTGAATTTAGTTCACAGTAAATCAGCAGAAATCATCCCCATCTTCCTCAGTTCACAGTGAATCATCAGAAATCATCATCCTCTTCCTCGGCTATATGTTGTGCAAGCTCTTGCTCCTGCTGTTGCCTCTCCCTCCTCTTCTCAGCACTCTCTTTTTCCTTGTGCGAATTCGGTGGAAAGCGCAAGGCACGGACTGATTCATTGTGCATATTTAGACAAAATGCAATTCTGGAATTGAAGGCGGCCTGAGGCTCGTTTGTTGAGTATATATCTCCCGTCTCCTTTGAGAGCATGTACCCATTCCCATGATCCAAAGTTGCATCAATTGCTCCATCACGAATAGCTTTTGCAACAATGCTTTCGGCGTCGGCAATAGGGTTTGGAGAATCCAATCTGAGTTTCTTAGCAACATCTGCGAGTGAGATGCGGGAGTAAGAAATACTAATGTTTCTTAATCCAGTCCTGATAACATTGTGCCTCAGACGAACAATCAAGTTATGGGTCCGGTCCGTATTGAAGACGCTTGCAAACTTCTCTGCAACTGATCTGAACAGCTCAAGATCCCCAATGCGAACAGCCTAGAATATAACCACAAACTTATCATCAGATTCAATGCCGACAGAACTAACTGCCGATCTCCTTCAGATATCGTATGTAGAAGTCATAAATCATAAATTTCAACCTAAAACAAGGGGAAGAGGGCCTAGAAAGAAAAAAGAATACACTGAGGAATAAACAAAGAAACTCACATTCGTAAGCTCAAAGTAGGGCCGTAAAGCCGTCTCCATTCCTTTCTGCATAAATATCGTCCTCTCAGGAATTTCCCCAAGAAGTAAGCGAACAATAACAGCCCACTTGGTACACTGGATTCTGAATCCACGTGCTGCAACAGGGGCTTTCCTAGCAGCTTGAAGAAGGCTCTCCTTTGCATCAGTGTACTCCAGCTGGATCGTTCGAATCTTTCCCAGGTAAAATAGGTAGCGACAAAACTGTGGCATACATTGCAGAGTAACCAGTTTATGTAAAAAATACAGCACTGTCTGAATCCATACAAATTGAAAATTCTTTGAACATGAAAGAGAGTAAAAAAAAATAATTATACATCTGCAATTATGCATGCTTATAACATGAATGGGATTGACCTAATAAAAAAACTTGTAAAAAACTATTGGACAAAGGATAGGTACTATTCCTCGATAATACCTGCTGATTTGAGTGGGCTTCAAACCTTGGAGCCTTAGACCTCAGCTTTTCAGCCTGATCATATAGGTTGTAATGGAGGTAATTGCGGAGAAGTAGGTTAAGCAAAGTTTCCTGTATGAACCAAATCACAAACCATAAGACCCAAGGCTATGATAACAAACAGCTCAAATAGCACACAGGAACCGAAACATAAATCTAGCAGATACTGTTTGCCAGAATCCACAAACTAAAACTAACCTGACCAAGCTCATCATGATGCAATGTAGCAAGTCGGTGCAGTGCTAGGAGTTCACTACAAATGAAAGCAAGTAAACAAAGGCATCAGCATCATAACACTAGACTCCAAACTGACTTTATAGAATAAGTTATCTCCTTGCATACTTTGCTATTCCGCATGCCATGTTTTTATCATAAATTTATACATAAAGCAAGTGCATTATCTTTTAAGAAAAGAAGAAAAACTAAATAAACTCACCCACGAATTTCATCTAGCTCACCAGAGAGCTCATAACTCAACGAATAGTAGAAGTACAACCTTGATGCTATCACGTCAAGGGTCCTCCTATTCAAGGATTTCAGACGAACAATACTTGCCGAAGCACAAGCTTTCGCCTGAA
Organism: Persicaria tinctoria; assembly: GCA_037127255.1. Taxonomy (NCBI): domain Eukaryota; kingdom Viridiplantae; phylum Streptophyta; class Magnoliopsida; order Caryophyllales; family Polygonaceae; genus Persicaria; species Persicaria tinctoria. The sequence goes on from JBANSL010000020.1 coordinate 7,208,342, forward strand.
AGTAGACAATAAAGGCATCAGTGAGTAACAAGATAGATATACTAATAGCCTTGGAACTTGGATTCAAAGATAAACTAAGACATCATATACGCAAATAATACAAACCTCGTTGTACTTTTTCTGATCAATCAAATACAGCAGTACAAGCAAGTAGCAGTAAATCTCCAACTCAGGTAATACATGCTTTCCAGATGTTTGGACAGAAGATGATGCTGTATCAACTTCCATTTCACTCTCTGCTCCCTGCAAATTCATAAATGAATCTCAGTCACACAAGATCCAATCATCAAGTGGAAAAAATAAAATAAATTAAGGGAAAAAAAGTAAAGGCCACTCTGAAACTCAACAACGGAGGTTGATTGCACTACCTGCCTCCAACCCAAAAATAAAAAGAAATAACCAAAAGACAGCTATACACATCAAAACAAACAAATGCATATATTTGCACATATCTGTCCAGTACAAGTCCACCTCAGAAAGAATTTAATACCACCAAGGAGAACAGGTGGGTGTTATTTCTGTTCACGGACAGATCAAAATATACAAGATGAGGGTGAGAGTTTAAGCATATGGAAGGGTTAACACCATCCCTTCATCCGGTTCAGACAGAAATGCGGTTCAAACTCCAAAGAGTGTATTCGCAATTAAAATATTTACACTGTTTAGCTGCAGATTTTGGTGAAAAAGACGAGAAATCACTGAGGAGGAGGAGGTATTTTAACAAATATAAATTTCATTAAAGTTCAATATCATGTACAACAAAACCTCAATAGGAAAACCAATGTCATAGGTACAACAAAACTTCTCGTCATTTTCTCCTATGTATAAGTTAAAATTTGGGAGGCAAAACCCCCTCTTATCCAGGTCGCCTTCCTTCAACTTGAGCATCAAATTGGAGAATAGGAAAGAGAGAGCAAGATAACAGAGAGGGAGAGAAACACTTGCAAAAATGGAGTTGAATGATTTTTTTTTTTGGAATTGCTATCACTAGGAAGAGAACTGTTAAGCATTTCTCTTCGCTGATTAGATCCAACTTAGATTACTAATTAAATGATTTTTATGCACTGTCTGATGTGAAATTCAACCAACATCAGGTTTGGTAGATGATTTTAGGTCTCACAAAAAGAAAAACAAGCTGGAGAGGCCAGTAGCTCCCAGCCAAGTCTTCACAATGCCAATTGTAGAAGATGATGAGCCAAGCCCGTATGTAGATAACAATACCCAGAGCATATAGTTGCAAGTTCTTAGAGACAGCCCAATCCAAGGAAGTCCTGTCTTTTAACATGGAGCTTTGAATGGAAAAGAAAAAGAAATGGAGTACAAGGATTGAAGAACAGATTAAAATGACACGTAGTTATGGACTTAGAGTAGTCAGGAGTCAGGACAACCATACTGGGAGAAACTATTGATTACATGAAGGAGCTCCTAAAGAGGATTAACAATCCGCATACTGAAACTGGTGTGAATTCAGGTGTGTTAAATGGAGCAAGCCCCTTCAAACACCAAAGACCAAATGATGTACTGCTGAGCAGTGAAGACTACGCCAAAGGGCAAAGGAGTGTCAGATGATTTTCAATGTACTAGGTGGTTCTAGAATTCTAGGTCTCTAGCTAGATAGTAAATTCTATGAACAATTGCTGGACAGATTCGGATTAATTCATTTGATGGTCATCTTTTGGATCTTGTTATATGCAATGTACAGAATCAAAATACGGATCAGAATCATACCAAACAGGCCCTAAGCAGCGACTTAAAATTAAAATTATCAACTAAGTTTGCTTGTGTAACATCAAGTTTCATGCTTCTAGACTTGGCAGACATGCAAAAAACCGAGATCATAAGCAACTACAGGATTCTCTACAAGCGTTGCTACAACCGTTGTCATGAACAAAACAAAGTAACTACAAAAAAAGGTAAATCATGCATATCATATGAAACACAATCAACTACAAAGCATTAATCAATGCCATAAGATTGTACCTTTGGGACATAAGCAGACAATTTCTTATGCGCATCGGAATTGGGAACGAGCGCAAAATCAAGGAACGCCGAGAGAACAGAAGGATCAAGCTTTCTTCGAGAGGCATAAGTGAGGCGAACGGCGCGAGAAATACGGCGGGCCTCCTTGGTGTACGATCCGGTCTCGATCAAGGAAACAATATCCTTCAAATCTACAAATAGAATGGCAGAACATATAAATCTGAGATCCAGAAAACCCTAGAATCGGCCCCAAAAAGCAAGGAGATTGATGAAAACAGAAACGAAAAAGTTAGGGTTTTTACGCTGCAGAGTCGGAGGGACGGCGGGGGATGCGGAATTGGAAGGAGCTTGAGCAGCCTGAGCCTGAGAGTCCTTCATCTCCACATCTTGAGTCATCTTCTTCGCGGACTATAACACAATCAATACGCTATAGAGAACAAAATTAGCAGCAATCGAAGATTCAAACGAAAATTGAAACAAAAGAGGGAGAAGATCAAGGGATTTGGGAAGTGTCGGTACCAGCTAGGGTCTCGGCGTTCGGAGCTCGGTGATAGTCGCTTTGGTTGAATGAAGCGGACGATTTGCTTCGTTTCTTTTTCTCCAAGAAGGGAATAACGAGGCACTCACTCCCCAACCCACAGATATACTACTTATTTGCTCTTTTGCACTCCTATTTCAATTATAATATAATATATAGATATAGATATAGATAGATATAGATATAAATATAATATTAACTTTAGATTAATTACCATAAATTTTTAAACTATATGTAGTATCATACATCATATTATAAATATGGATTTTTTTTAGATATAGACATATTTTTAACGGTTTTTTGGGTATAATTTAATCATTTATATTGGAAAACATGTTTCAAATATTAACTATTTTTAGTCATTTTTAAATAGTTTCTTAGAGTCAATGTTGTGATCATCGTTAAAAAAAAATCGTAGATTTTAGATTAATACTATAATTTTTTATCAATACTATAAAATTTATAAAGCAAATTATAAATATGAAAATTTAATGTGTGCCTATATTTAAGCTATGTTTGGCACAAAATTGCACAATCAACTAGTTTTTTTGGAGCTTATAGTTTTGATATTATATAGTTTTAAATGAAATAAATATAAGATTTTAGTTTAATTAGCTTTGAGAATATGAACTTTTCAACAATTACTCACCTATGCTTTTCAAAGCTTTTGGTTTTCTATTCACGGATTTTCATCATCTACCTTCATAACTAGATTTGTCAAACATCATACTAACTTATTATATATATTTAACACAAATAATTCATCAACATATATTTAACACTATACTACCATTTTACCAAACATAACCCTAGAAAGTTTTTATATATAAAAAATATTTACTTTAAAAAAATGTATCAGCGTCAAAGTACATACTCCCTCTATTCCAAAATACATGGGTTTTTACTTTTCGGCATATTTTTTAAGGAGCGAAAATACTCTATAAAATATTAACTTTTTAATTAATTTTTTTATATAATTTGATACTTATTAATAATAAGTATCAAATTAATTAAAAAATAATACTCAATCCGTTAAGAAAAACATGTCATTTTAGGATGTAAATCTTGCTAAGAAAAACATGTTATTTTAAATATTTTATCATCCACTCTACAAAATTGCCCTTGTAATGATTAGATATGTGTTTGTTGTAGCTTTCAAGAAAGTAAAAAAGTAGAGTACTAATTAGAGATATAAGTGTATTTTTGTTTGTTTTATTAAAAAATGTGCAGATTTCTAATTAACGAAGGGGTATTTTATAGAGTTTTTCACTCGCATGCCGAAAAGTAAAACACTCATATACGGAGTATTTTATTTTGGAATGGAGGGAGTATAAGCAAAACCCTATAAATAAAATTTGTTACACAGATGATCAATTTGTAGGTGGATATGAATATGAGTCCAAAATTGAAGTGTATATGTACCCTTCCCAGTTCCCATTTAATGGTTTTTACCCATTGTGTTTCAATCCTTATGCCGTCTTCCCTCCTGTTCCCCTTGCGACAAATTTAGCTTAATAGATCCAAATGTTGTTTCTTCATGATAGTAAGTACAGCAATCGACTTATATCTGTTTCATCATGTCTGATGAAGGAAAGAAATAAGTAGTGTAAATAAACACAAAAGATAAGATTTGAGTCATCTAACATTCAATATAAGCAAAACCGAAAATTGGGAACTCTGCAACAATGTAACAAATAAAAGAATGCACTGCCCACTGAACAACAATGAAAACACTACAACAAACAAAGGGACTAACTTTAAACTGCAGGGTTTTTTTTATGTTGAACACTTCCTAAAGACTAAAGTCTAAATTAATGATACATTTTTCCATATCCTAGGAAGTACAATTAGTAGACCGGGCATAACATCATCAAACGAAAACATAGCAACAAAGCAAGCAGGCATTGCACACTTTCTTTCTTCTGGATAAACAAGGAAACCTTGCGAATTGGCCACGAGGGAAGATAGCATGTTATTTTAAGCACCCTCGGCTGCAACCTGCACTTGCCCGTTTGGCCTTGGCCCACGGCCCCTTCCACGTCCTCCTCTCCCACGCCCACGACCTGCAGTGGGTAATATAAGTCATATAAACATGTCCTACAAGAGAAGCAATTAATACCATAAGCAAAATAAGCAATACCACGGTTTTGCCCAGGTGCACCTCGATCATAGCCTCCTGCATTGTCCATAGGTGGCTCTCGCTCATAGCCACCTGGTGCACCTCGATCATAGCGTCCTGGATTTTGCTGGGTATTGACCATGGGGCCATTGTAATCATACCCTCCTCTTCCACGACCACGGAATCCACGTCCTCTACCTCGCCCTCTACCCCTAGCATAACCACGGTTCTGTTCCCAGCCTCCATCCTCATACTCATCGGCCATGTAACCATTCCCTGAAGTAACATGTTATCCCATGTCACCGTATAAGAATAATTCAGAAGAATTAAGGTGGACTGGCTGATTTAAAAATTCCATTAAGAAATGTATACCTGGTCCACTTCTTCCCCTTCCCCTTCCCCTCCCCCTTCCTCTTCCACCACGACCCCTACCTCGCACATTGGGGGAACCCTCTGTGACAAATTTAACACGTCAACGAAGTTTCTATTGCACCAGACGGCAGATGCTATGAAGTTTGTTAATAAATCATAAAATATGAGCTACCTCCATCATAATCATATTCAAAAGATGTTTTTACTTGGTCTGCTGGAAGAGGGGGCTGATATCTACATGAAAGCAGACAGATTAGCCACTACAGCACTAAACCAAAATAATGTAATCAAGAGAAATTACTTTTGTACATTCCATTTTCTGAACAAAAGTAACCAGGCAATTGTGCAATAAAAACTGATAAACCACAACAGTCATGATTCATGAATGAATAAAAGCTGATCATTGCACTTGAAGAACAGTATTTGTGATCAAATTTAATTCATGTTTATGTACATAAAGTAAATCAAAGTCGGAAAGGAAAAAGTGAAAAACAGAAGACAGATACCAATTAAGATGTCTTACCCAATAGCAGATGTATCTAGCTGCTCCTTTGAAAGTGTTATTGTAATCATAGAGACATGCCTAGTGGTTTCCAAACTGCACAAGAATAAACAGCTGAACCATCAGAACAACCAAAAGAACTCTGGAACTAACAACAAAAACAAAGAAAATGTCGAAACCCCTTACGGTAGGAGACCTTCCTCCAGTGGCTCCCAAGTGTCAGTGATATCTGTGGAACCAATTGATGTGACCTGGTGAAGGCCAACAATCCTTCTCTGCAATGCAAATATGGCACTTCAGCAAAGTTTCAACATTCACATGTAAATAATTAAATGGTAAATTAAAACAACCGTAACCTTAATCAACTCCACAATTGTCACTGTCTTGTTGATAGCTCTACCCATTGCCTTGAACACGATTTCATTTGAGCCTTTTTCCTACAGGATGATAAATATATCAGAGAAGCACAAAGACAACCATCTTAAACTTCACACCTGTAAACAACCTGAACTACTACAATAAGGAATAAAGATTGAGTAAAGGCACATAAGGTATCAGTCAATAGGAAACCAAGTAAACAATGACAACACTATCAAATCATGGAACATACACTGTAATTAGACATGGAACCCTAATTGTTTATTGTTGCACATTTATTCCATGAAAGCGCTAACACAGTTACACTAAGTTGAAATTATAAATGAAAAAGCTTTCCATCAAAAAGTAGAAACCATTGTTTTTAGTCATAAATCGCCTCTGATAACTCAAGCACAATTAAAATTAAAAACCCCTTTGGAGTAATTAAAGCAGCAATCCGTCGACCAAAATTCAATTTCTTACCCTACCCCTTCGCATACATGAGAATCCACACCTCAGACCAGCCAATTTCCCAAAAGTTGACAAATTTCACATTTAAAACATTCGAATCCGGGACAATTAATTCCGTAACCCCAAATAACCTAACAGTCAGAATTTCACTATCCAGGAAAGGGGAAAAAAACAGTAGAAAAAGGAAATCTCATAAACCTGAAGGAGAGTCATGGCGTAGGTGATATAGTTGCGCATCCGGCCCTGACTAGTAATGCGAATCTCATTCTCATCAATCGGCGTCTCCGCTTTCGGCTTCTCCACCCTCTGGTACCGATCCATCTTCGGGACAACAAATTCAGAGAAACAAAACGAGACGAAACAGGAGGTGAGTAATCGTAATCGAAGCAGGAGAAGAAGAAAACAATCGAAGCACAAATCGGGAAAAAGTCAAGGAGGAAGGCATCAATGCGAGGAACAAATCTAAAAGGAGTTGAGACCTGTTCTTGAGTAGGGGAAAATGAACAACGTAGAGCCCTCTGATTCGGCTTCGTATCTTCTTTTGCGCCCTAAAACTGCTGCAAAACCACTTTCGTCCCTTAAATACCCACCCCGTTTGGGCTTTGAGCCTACAAAACTGCCCTAACCACCCTCTCCTTCATTTGAGTGAATCCGACCCGGTTTCTGGTTCACGTGCGCTCATCGGATCGCTTCTAGAAGCGTTTTGCTTCTATTTTGCCTTAGGTTTGTTTAATCACGTGCTAATTAGTTACTTTATGTTGGAACTGATTTAGCTCGGTTTGGCAACCGCAGTCGGAGCATCTCCAATAGTTTTTCCCATTTAGAAATTTTGGAGAATTTTAAGGTATTTTTTTATCCAACAGATTTTCCATCGTATTTTCCAAAAGGAGAACCAGCATAAAAAATAGAGAGAATTCTCTAAATATGCAGTATTCTCCAAACTAAACGATTATCCAAATCTTCGAAATTGGAAAGTTGTTAGAGCATTCCCAACAGCATCCCATATTTTTTTCAAAATGGAGAATTAAAATTCATCTTCCCTAAAAATTTTTTGTAAAATTTCCAATAGCTTCTCCATTTTAGAGAATTGTAAATTAATTTTTAATTGAAAATTTTTAATTCCAACATGCCAGCTTCAATTCAAATTGTACTAGTAGAACCGAGTATTCAGATTGCCAAAAAAAAACGATTTGAAAATTTTCAGATTGCAAAAAAAAAATTAAGAAAGAAAACATTTAAATTACTACTTGGAGAAATTGTATAGTCTCCTAACTAGCAAAATTTCATGAAGAACCCACTTACTTGAAAAACCAAATCTAAAATTTCATGATGAATAGAGAAACCAAATACGTGCTAGATCTCAACAACTAAAGAATTCAAGCAAAATCCATCTTACTTGAGAATTGTTGAACAATCATCATTCAAAGTTAGTTTTTGAGACTTGGAGGATGGAAATGTGGGAATGGAGAACGGCAAAAAAATATGGCGTTGCTGCAAATATGGAGAAGGAACCTATTTTTTCTTCACAATCTCTATTTTAGAGAATGGGTTAGGGAAACTGTTGAGTTAAAAATGAGCCCAATATTCCCCAAAAGCCCATAATTCTCTAAAATAGGGAATCTCTTGGGCATGCTCTTAGAGTTAAAGTAAAAATAATTTGAAAAATATGTATTTTGTTTCTCCATTTTAGGAAAATTTTAGGAAAACCGTTGGAGATGGTCTCAAGAAGTAGTTTTTCAAAGCTTATTGTTTTGATATTATATAATTTTAAATAAAATAAATATTACTATAAAATTTTGGTATAATTAGCTTTTGAAATCTAAGTTTTGTAACAGATACCTACCCAAGTTTTTCGGAGGTTTTGATTTTTATTCACAAGTTTTCATCAGCTATCCTAACAGATATGTTTATCAAACACAATACTAGCTTCTTTTTTTACAGTATGCAAGAATTAGGTGTACCTTACAGAAGTAAGGTGCCACCATGATCATCCAACCGGATGATGTTACAGAGATCCCTAATATTAGGGAGATTACAGAGAGTACAATTGACCCTAGATCTAGCTATGAAATCAGCTGCCTTGTTTGCTTCTATGTAGCAATGTCTGAATTCAATGTTGTCAAAGCTTGCGCTAAGATTCTTGATTAGCTCCACTTCCCTCAAGATTTCCCATATGACGTGACTTTTATCATTAATGGTCTTGATAACTTCCAAGCAGTCTCCTTCCACTATGACTCTTCGTATATCTGGATATGGCTAAGTTTACACCTGCACAAAATGCAGCAGCTTCTATTTGGATAGCAGATGTGACTGCCGTTTCTAGTTGAAGAATATCAATCACTAAACCATTATGGCACCTAATAATGACCCCCACTTGGCAATCGCCCATGGATTTTAGTGAGCCATCTACGTTTACTTTGTAGATAGCCCTAGGTGGTTTGATCCATTTAGAGTTGCGTTTTCTTTTGACATTTTGTTTTGCTCGAGGAGAAGTTGTTTTGTTTGCAGTTTGCCAGTCAGCAAGGTCTGACAAGATTCGAGTTGCTATGTGATGTGATGTCCCTGGTTTTTTATTTCTGAAAATCGAATCATTTCTGGATTCCCAGATTTTTTGCCATATAAAACAAAGTTCTTCCGTGTCCCTCTTGTTATGATTCATGGTTAGGAGATCTATGATGTTATTGCAGTGGCTAGGTATTAGCGAATTGTTTTTGCCTACAAAGTGCTCATAGGCGGCAATGATGGCTCTTGTAAACGGACACAATACTAGCTTATTGATTAATTTATATTTAACACAAATATTAATCAGTTTTAGCTATCTTATCATCTTCACCTACCCTATCAAGTATCAACTAGTCTTTTACCAAACATATTTTTCAAGGTTTGGGAGTGATGTACAAGTTAGAGAGCCTAAGTGAAGAACAAGTCAGTAGAAGTTGTCGCCAGGTAAGTTGAACTTGTAACGTACTTTCTGGAGGCCTCGGTGGTCTGATTTAGTTTGGTTTTGGCTTTTTTCGTGGGGCACTAACATTGCAGGGCTGAAAGTTGAAAAGGAATGAGGCTCCCCCGTGGCTTGTACGAGCCGCCCCGCGGCTAGGTCGTGTCTCCGGCCAGCCATCCCGCGGCCTCTGACAGGACTGATAGGTCTCTCTTCCTCACCTCCCATCCGACCTACCACCACTGCAGTGAGCAAGTCAGTTTTTCTTTCTTTCCTTCATATTTTTATATTTTGTTGTCTTTAATTATCATTGAAGACAATGAAAGATTTAAGTGTGGGTGAGGGATTGCATTGCATATAGATAGATTTTGCATATCATGTTTATTTATGTTTTTCATATTTATTTTTACTCATATATTGAATTTATTTAAAAAATCCAAAAATATCATGCATTTCATATACTTTAGGTCTTATTTTCCCATCTAGGCTACTTGTTCTCTATATTTATATTTTTTTCTTATCATGTGCCCCATGACTTGCTTGAAGTGTTTGAAACTTTGAATTATTTTATAGACTTTTTGGGAACATTATTGATGAGATAATTGAACATATATAGTCTTTGGAATTTAAGTGGTATTGAAGTTCTAACAATTTGACCATGTGAGTTATTTTGGCCTTATTGGGAATACACATATATGTCCTCTAGTTTCTTTGTGTGTGACTACTCTCCTTGATTACTTTCTCTTAAATTGCGTTTAAATATCTTTATTGAGTCTGCATTTATATGATTTTTGCATGTAATCTTAAAGTGATTGATGCATGATTTTCTTTTAGCCATATTATACTCTATCCAGCCGTATATATTATTCTTTGCTTGAAGCCCATTTGAGCCTTATAAGCCTATTTTGTTAGCTCCACAAAATCTTCCTAGCTAATGATTAGCCTGACCCATTCGGGAATTAGGAAAAGAGTTGGTGAATATCTTGATGTATTAATGGAGTTGCTTTGAGTTGAGAAATTATGTTGGGTGATTCATTTGTACTTCATAGAGATGGTTTATATGTGCTTATTACTTGGGACCTAAGGAGGATAAAATTCACTTAGGGGTAAAAGTCAAGAAAAAAAAAAGAAAAAGAAAAAGGAAAAAAATCATAACAAAAAAGCAAAAATGAATGAGTTTGTGTGGATATTTGAAAATTGTGTGCGAGTTTGTATTCCGAAGGAGTACATGTTATTGGAATGGCATATGAAATGTTTTGATGTTGGAGTTTTTCTGGTTGTTTACTAACCCTTTTTCCCGGATTTTTAGCACAACATAACCTAAATAATTTTCCTACCATGACCCCATTACAACCCATACAAAGACCTCATGATTTTGGTTGCATGTGAAGTCACTAGCGGTGGAGATTTAGACCACTGACGCAATTTTGATGTAGCTAAGTTTTCAAGGGTTGAGTTTGAGCGCAAATGTTTAACCCTAAACACATGAGCGAGAGGGAAAACATATTTTCCTAGTGAGGTTGAATGAATATGCTTGCTTTATTCCTTGGATTGCACCTATACATGTTATGACATTAATTGTCAATCTTCGTTTCCCTATTTTGAGCTTTTAAGTGTTTTACCAAAGTTATTATATGGATTGCTTGTTTGTGGGGGTGTTGATTTGATTTTGGTTTTAATTGCTTGAGGACAAGCAAAGGCTTAAGTGTGGGGGAATTTGATAACATGCATTTAGGTAGGCATATTAGGTTGCATTTAGCACGATTTAGATTTATATGATGCATAGATTATGCTAGATTTGCATTTATACTCATTTTGTTGGTAGAGTCAGAATCTACACGATTTTATGGATTATTTCAGGTATATGTGGATCCAACGAGGAATGAGGAAGCTCATGGATGAAGGAAGAGCGAAGAGGAGGAAAAGTGAAGAGCACGAGAGCGGAATCGAAGTTAAAGAGCCTAAGTGAAGAACAAGTCAGCAGAAGTTGTCGCCAGACAAGCTGAACTTGTAACGCACTTTCTGGAGGCCTCGGTGGTCCGATTGACTATTATATATAAGCATGAGTTGGAAAGCTCTTTCCGATATCTACAACTTTCATGTTGATATCGAGACCAAATTTGAAGAGGAAAAATCGTTGTGAACAGTAAGGCTGCCCCGCGGCCAAGCTAGCTGCCTCGCGGCCCGAAGCTCCGATGAACGATTTCGCAATTGCTTGGCCGCCCCGCGACCTTGGTTGGCTGCCCCGCGACCTCTGCAGAAACGCCGAATCTGCTAAATGGACTTTTTATCTCTTTAATTAGGTTTTTAGAATTATTATTTGGTAGACTCTTTTGAGGCTTTTTAAAGACGTTTTAAGGTTTTATTTTAATCATCTAATGAACAAGGCATTGCAAATGAAACTAATTTCGAAGATTCTTGTAGAACCACAAAACACTTGGGTCAAAGTAATCAAGGAAAAATATATAAAAGCAGTCAGCCTATGGAAATATGAAAAAAAGGGAAAAATACATCTTGACAATGGTCCAAATTGATGAACATAAAAGAGGAATTCTGTAAAGGGTTGATTTGGCAAGTGGGAAATGGTAGAATGATCCAATTCTGGAAAGATAATTGGTTAGATGATTGTCCACTTTTTGGTAGGAATCTACCAAACTGTGTCATTACTGAAAATGAGAAAGTAGATACATATATTTCTCAAAATGGAAAATGGAATCTAGAAAAATTAAGGGAAGTTCTTCCTGAGAGTACGTATCGTGAGAAAAATTTCAACTATGTACATTCCAACCAACAATATTGAAGACAGATTATATTGGAAAGCTAGCAAAGATGGTTGATTCTCGACTTCTAGTGCACTTGATTTGATCGCCAACTGAAATGATTCACAACAAAACGACATTGCATGGGTTTGGAAAATCGATTGCCACCCAAAAGTGAAAAACTTTATTTGGAAAACTGCAATGAATGGACTACCAACAAAAACTAGACTCTCACAAAAGGGTGTTGATGTACCTTTGACATGTTCTCTGTGCAGTCAGATGGATGAAGATTTGATACATTTACTCACCAAGTGCGATAACACTTTAAGACTAATTAGGAAAATTGATGGGAAGATTGGACAAGAAATAGAGAGAATAGACACAAACAACAAGAGCATGAAACAAGTAGTATTAGAAATATTCTCCAAACTTAACAAAGAGCAAAAAAACTAGATATTGGCTATTATGTGGTGGAACATATGGATAATAAGAAACAAACTCGTTTTTGATAACCCGTAACAATGGAAACCTTAGAGTTGGGATAGGTATGTTAGAAACCAACTAAAAAAATTGAGAAAACACTAAAACATTATACCCAGAAGAGTGGGAGCAAAAAGAGCCTAACAAACCCCGGAACCAGAGAAAAAGAAAAAAATTTAAGATGGAAACCACCTAGTTGTGGGAGTTTCAAGATTAATTTTGATGGCTCCAAACTTTCTTCTGGTGAAGCTTCAGCTGGGTTCGTCATTCGGGATCAAGCTGGGGTGATGGTGGCTTGCGATGCGACACTTTATGGGTCTATATCTCTGTTGATGGCTGAAGCTCTCAGCCTTCGTGATGGTCTCCTGGCTGCAAAGTCCTTTCGTCTGCATCACATTGAAATTGAAGGTGATAGTCTTGCCATTTTTAACTCTGTCAGAGGTGCTTGGAAGTGTCCTTGGGAGGTGGAGATTGTCATTTCTGACATCCTTCAGTTGCTTCGGGATTTTACTTCAACCTCATGTGAGCACGTCTTCCGAGAAGTCAACCTGGTTGCTGATAAGGAGGTTCATCTCCGGCATTCGGTGGACGCGGTTAGATTAGCGGCTCATCCAGAACTTCGCGTTCTCGTCTGAAATGACGCTCTTGGGTAGTGGTCCAGCAGGGCCCGACATCACCCAAACTATTGCCTTTTAAAAAAAAAATTTAATCATCTAATTTCTTAGTTTATGCACTTGGAGATTATCAATTGACAGAACCCTAGAGGGGAGCCTCCATGGCCATGGAGTGCTAAACTCTTCCGTTTCGTCTATGAATTGAAGCTTTGGTTTGATAAAGTTGTGAGATTTCTATTCTTATTCTATTCCTATTGATTCGTATTGATTCTTTTGCGAATATTGTTGATTTCTTCTAGCCCGTACAACTAGTTGAGAATCTTGAGATTATTGCTAGAATTTTGTAGATTCCTCGTAGCGAACCTTAATCCATAGAAGCAAGCATGCCTTTGTAGGACTCGTAGGACTAAACTGGTGTATAGATAATCAATTATATGTTAAATGCTGACTCGTAGTTTGGCATTGCATGTATCCTGATTAATTCTTAATCTTAATGCTACTATTAGATTGAATCTTGACCGTGCTAGAGTTATCTAATTAGTAAGGGCTACTAGGACTCGTAAGACTAGTAATTTACACAAGATCAGGACAAAAACAATAATGAGATGAAAAGATAACTTGAAGAAGAATCGATGATCAATCAACCAAACTAAAGTGGATATTTATAGATAGAACTATTTTCTCAATTGTTATCTCCACTAACTTGTTTATAGTTTCTTTTCTTATCTTTAATCACCAAAACTCTTCTTTTCTACTAATTGGTAAATATACATTGCTTAGGAATATTTGATTCTATGTGGGATCGACCTCTTACTTGCTTATTATACTAGTTTGTAGGTTTAAGTTATATTTTGATAGGAACAATGACAGTTTTATGCATATGAAAGTATAGCAACACTTTATTATAGTCATTCGAGTCTTTAATATTGTCTTACAACCTGACAATATGGAATATGTGATCTGATGGAACATTGCAAGTTAATCTGTCAAAATCCTTCTTATTCACCTCCCTCGTTTGCCGATTCGAGCTACTTGTAAAATGGTTAGTAGTTTCTCGGCATTTTTTTTGAATAAGAATTTGAGATCAAGCAAGCCTGATTCTCGAGAGGCTGATGAATCGGCAAGCGAAAACCGCATAAATATACAATAAAAACAGAAAACGGCACAATGAAACAAGCAAAAATGACTCTGAAACACGAACGATCTAAGAAGAGCTTCTCCCAACCGTAGCAGACGATAGCTAATTTAAGTTATAACTCTACAAATCTTGGATTTTCTTTTGCCATCCCCTAAATGTATTAGCTTATAATATTTTCGAACTATTTATTATAAGCTATCTCCTAAATGTGTAAAAAAATGTATTTAAGTGATAGGATACTAAGATTTACCATTTCAACTTACCTTACTCCCGGCTTGGAGAAAAATGTAAAAAAAAAATGTATTTTTTTTTGGTAATTTTTAAGTTAAAAAGAGTTAAAAAAAGAAATAAATCAGAAAATGGGATGGGAATCAACAAAATGTATGAGAGGGTTCCATTTGTGGGTATAAATGGAGGCTTTAGAAATCTTTGAACAAGGCCAAGATGTTTCTTTCGTTCGAAAAATACCATGGATGGACCAAAAATAAAGAAATTGTTCAAGAAGGAACAAGCTAGATGTTTCATCATGGTTGAGCATGATCATTGAATCAAATTCAAATCATTAGAAATCAATGTACATACGTTTACCTCAGCTAAGAGTAAGCGATATCAATGCATTAGTTCCCAACACGAAGGAGATCGAGTACTTCACCAGTGTGTAACTTATGGACACCACGGAGCCGTCTAAGCTCTTCATGGGTGAAAGAGGAGTATAGCCGAGGATGCTCTGCATCGACGAACTCCTCTGAGACTCGAATTTCCGTGTCCCTTGGTGCCCTTGGTGGGGCGATTATTGATGCAATTGAGTAACGTTTCGTTGCTTCCTTGCACTGGACTCGGTGTTGCACATTGCATAGCCTTCCATTACTCCATACCTAATAATAGGGTTCCACATTCGATCAAATTTCGCAATCAAAGTGAGGTTACAGCAAGTGATATGCCCACCTACCTTAGCAAGGTCTCCTAGAATGACGACAAGTGAGCCAGGCAAGGGATCAACATTCTCGCGACGCTTCTCCTCCAAAACGTCTTCATTAACTTTGATTCAACATCTCCATGTCAAAAACATGTTTAATTTGTGATATCATCAACGAATTCAACCCCGTTTTTGTCTAAGTTCGTTTTGCCCCAATTCGATTTTGGTGTCGTTTGGGATGATTTTTCAACCGTTTCCTGCAATTGAATACACCACATTGATCACCGGAAGAAGAGGAAGAGAACGGTACAATCAATTTGATATTTCGTTCTCATTTTAAGATCGACTATAAAAACCCTTTCGACCTTCGGAAGCTCCGTCCACCATTGAAGGCCAATCTCTAGCCTCCGAATCTGATTCATCGTGTGCAGGTGAATACCGAGACCAGTGTGACAGGTGCAAGTGGCATTCAGTTTGTATTCTTGGGATGTTTGAGCACGGTTTCGACGATGATGGCGAAGTTCAACGCTATGAGACAGGGCAGCCACCCTTGGAAGGTGTATGCATATGCATTCATCACCACTGCACTCTCATTCGGATTGGGGACCTTGATCTACTCTGTCCCTGTATGGGTCAAAGGGTACAAGTAGGCAACCTCAATCCACAATCTCATTCAACACTTGCTATGTCGGGTTGTAGGAAGAAGAAGGGCTAATTACGAAAAACCTCCCAAACATTCTGTTTTGGTAAAATATGCCCTTATTTCAGTTTTACAATTTATAAAAAGTATCCCATAGAAACACGGAACCAAAATTTCATACATGACAATTTACATTCTATCTGCATGATAATTTATAAGTTATATAATGTATTATAGATTCTAAATTATATTCCATTTATTTAATTTGCAAGTTTAAAAAAGTTTACAATCAAAAATTTTAATTGGTTATCATATGCAAAAAACCTAATAAAAAAAAGTATGTATAATTTGATTTGGTTAATATAAAATATTTTTTATTGATTCTTTTCATGTTATAAAAAATTATAACATTATCAAATACATGAAATTTATTTCATCTTTAAATTATAAACTAATGATAAATTTTATCTCTTCACTCATGGATCTAGATTAAATTTTTTTTTGCTATATATGTAGTACTCCGTAATAGATATTGTTTTATTTATTATGTTTGAATAATAATATTTTAATTTAATTATTGTTTGTAAAAACTACACTATGTGCTAATTTTCTATTCTTTTAAAAATTTGTATAACGTGTTATTTTTGTTTTCTGTATTTACCAAGCCTAATCTCACTATAACATTTGAAATAAAATGTTTGGAACAAATCACATCTCCCGGACGTAGCACAGGTCTGCCTTCCTAGTAACTTTAAATACGTTACTTTTTAGGTGTAAATGAAAGATCTTGTAATTGCTTTTTTTTAAAATTTAAACAAGGTGTAAAATAAATAAATTGCAATCCACATAATTTGCTTTGAAGCCGATAGAGAGAGAAACTCTCAATTGATAAAAAAATTTTGGGGCAAATTCATCTCCTCAAATCCTCAATCCCTCTTTCGATCCAAATCTATGTGAATAATCCTTCGAGTTTCTTCTTATTTGTGCTCGATTCGGTTTGTCCCCTCCGGATTTGGCTTGGAGATGTTCGATTTCTGCGAGTTGTGCAAAATCAAAGGACAAGTCCCACTCCTCTCAATCTTCCGATTTGGGGCTTTCCGTTTGCCGGCCTGGTCTTGGCTTGGCTGGGCTCGATTCTCCTCCGATCGGTCCATCGGTGTCTTCTCCGGGGGTGGTCGCTGATGGCTCGATTTTATTCCAATCATCGTCTCTTCCTGTTTCTCGGTGGGCTATATCTTTTGGTATTTCGGCGAGGACTTAGCCTCTTGATGTCGACTCTTTATGGCGGCCTCAACGTTGTCGGTGATGCCGGGGGCCTGCGTTTCGGGTCTTTGCCGTCTGTGCTGGTGGCCGATGACTGCATCTCTCGTTCATCCTTGAGCCTAGCTTTGGGTCCTTAGGGCCCAAGCTCTGGGTCCTTCGGGCCCAAGGGTGAGGAAATGTCAATTTTAAAAAAAAAGATATTAATTAAAAGTATCCCGAAAGAGGCTTGAGTAAACCCACCCGAAAGGGTCTGACGAAATCCCGCAAGGGCTTGTCGATATTCTTGTAGGTGAAAAATTGTTGGCATTTTATTCGAGCAGCTTGCGGCTCTACTTCCGATATTTCTAGGAGATCTTCTACTTGGTTGGGGGAGGGGGAGCGTGGAGTCTGGAGTCGGGTCTGGCTGGGGTCGAGGTGGTGCGCTCAGGACGGCTCCGTATCCGGGATAGATTTTCCTTGGAGTTCGTCTGCACTACCCACAGGAGATAGAGTCCTGCTGTACCGCTGACCCACGGTGCTACTGTTTCGGTGGTGCTTGGCTTCTTTCTTCGGCGACTTCCTCAACTTTTTGGTGGTGGTCTTCTTGGGACGTTTTGTTGTAGAGTTTATTTCTGCTTGTTTCATTTCGCTTTTTTTCTATTTTCCTGTTTATTGGTTGTACTTAGACGGTTCACCGTCTGCCGACTTTGTCCGCCTCTTGATGAGTCAGGTCTGTCTGACCTTCGAATTTTTACCTAATAAAAATAAAATAAAATAAAAGCCGATAGTGAATTGGTGATAAGTTGTGCCAAGTGATAATTGACTAACAGGGATCATTAAACCAAAACTGGTAAGGATTAAGGCCTTTCTTCAAAGCTATCTGGAGCCTGGGGGTGAGCGAGAAGGTCAAGAATTTCATCTGGACTATGGCAAAAGGGGGTATCATGACTAACCATGAACGCCTACACCGACACCTAGGTACTTCTAACTTATGCCCTTGTTGTAAGGTCTCTTCGGGGACCCTTATCCATTTATTTAGGGACTGTGATGCTGCTAAGACGTTCTGGGTACAGGTGGTGGAGGCGAGGGGGAGGGAGGATTTTTTCTCCCTCCCTTTCGCAGCTTGGATGCGCTTCAACCTGGCAACGAACACGGCTCAAGCCCCGACCAAGCTATGGAAAGCATTCTTCGCTATACCTCTTTGGAGGATCTGGATTAGAAGGAACAATTCGTCTTTCAACGGGGAGCGGGATGTGATTCTCACGTCGGAGGTCTGCAGGAGGCTGGCAGCCGAACAAGGAGAGGCCAAGAAGAGGATGGAGGGGTTGAAACCAGGCACTAGGAACCCAAGCGTGACGACTTGCTGGACCCCTCCAGACGCCGACCGGTTCAAGTTCAACGTGGACGGAGCGGTTAAGGGCTCCGGGGAAGCAGCGGCTGGTGGAGTGGCACGGGATGCGAATGGGGAGTGGATCGTGGGTTTCTCGTTCAACATTGGAACTTTCCTGGTTGTGATGGCTGAACTGTGGGCGATTTCTAAAGGACTTGAAGTGGCGTGGGCTTGTGGCCTTCGCAAGGTTTGGTTTGAATCTGATTCGGAGTCTGCTCTAAAGCTCCTGGAGGATAGCGTTTCCTCTACGCACCCTTGTGCGAGCCTGGTAACTCTATGCCAAGGCTTCCTTAGTAGGGACTGGTTGATCCGGTTCCGACATGCCCGTCGCAATTGCAATCGATTGGCGGACCTCATTGCTAAATCCTCATTCTCTCTTCCGCTTGGTTGTGTGGTTTTAAATTCTGTTCCCCCTGAGGGGCTTTCTGTTCTTCTTTCGGACGCACAAGGGGCTGCTTCGTCTCGCTTGGACCCTTTGTAACTCTATTTTTTCAAATTAATACTCTTCGGAGTTAGGGCGTGCCCCAGTTTACTCACCAAAAAAAAGGATGACATGTAGTGACCTAAGTGCCTACCTATGAACGAAAAAAAAAAAAAAACAAAACTGGAAGCAACAACGACCACATGGAAGGTCTAGAAATGAGTAATGGGCCAAGTCCAAGGAATTAAGACCAAGGAGTAATGGGCCAACAATAGGGCGAGGCCCAACGTTACCATTTTCATGTGAAATCAATTCACTTTTTTTTTTTTTGATTAGGAAAGAATTCGGGTGGGCTGGCCCTACCCGGCAGCATCCTTACGGATGAGGTCGAGGAGACCTGGGTCATTTTCGACATCGACTCCTCGGGCAGAGCGGCAAAGGTGTGCAACCTTATCCGCCACTCTATTGTCCATACGAGGAACGTGAGAGAACACTACTTCTCTCACAACCGATAACAAGACTTGAACGTCAGAAAGAATTAGTTCTATCTCCCAAGGGCATTTAGATTTTTCTTTTAAATGGTCCATGATTATCTTACAATCGCCTTCAATTTGGATCCTATCTAAATTGAGTCGTAATACTTGATGGACCCCCATTTTGAGGGCAAGAGCCTCTGCTGTAAGCGGATTCTGTTTACCAAGTTGCTGATAGTGAATGGAGACTGGCTGACCTTCCCAATCCCTAATAACGACACCGGAAGTACTGTCGTCATTAGAAAGAGAGGAACCATCGAAATTAAGTTTGAACGTGCCCCTTGGAGGCTTGCGCCACTGAATCTTTTTTTGTTTGTTGTACTTTTTTGAAGATACCCCCCGATGGGGGCGTATAACCTCCTCGAATTCCGCCTCGGCAGCGGATGTTTTGTTCCAGTTATCTATGTGAGATTTGATCAGTCTTAGGACCGAATCTTTTCGCGGAATAGTGGTCTGTTGAAACAAGTGTTGGTTCCTGATGTACCAAGTCGTCCACCAAGTGAAAGCGAGGTTAGACAGGACCGCAGGTTGTAGACTCTTCTCAAGTACAGATAGAATGGGTCTGAAATCCCGAGACTGGCCAATTAGACTAGCAATAGTTGATCGGTCTTGGGTTGAAAATTTGTATATTGCTTTGATGAAGCAACATTCCAAAAATAAATGGACCTCGTCCTCGGGTGCCGAATTGCACAGGGAGCAAGTGGGTGGAACTGCCGAACCCCTACACGCCAGCCTGGAAGCAGTTGGCAGGCCGTTTTGCGCAATCTTCCATAGGAAATTCTTAACTTTCGGAGGGATATTAATCTTCCAAATCCAGGCATTACAATCAGGAGATGGTAAGGACTGAGTTGTTATCAATTTGTAAGCACTGGCAGTAGTAAACCAACCCTCCCTATCCGGCCACCAGTATAGACGATCTTGAAGATTCGAAGATGGAAGAGGGATGTCTAAAATCTCTTGTACTATATTAGTGGGCAGAATTCCATGAAGTTTTTCACTCCACCACTTACCTCCCAAAATATAGTCACTGACGGTCTCATCCAGATTGAAAACTTGAGGGCAATCAACTCTAGCCAGTAAGGAGGAGGTTGTGATCCAGTTATCTGTCCAGAACTTTATAGTGCATCCATTTCCTACCGACCAAATCAGGCCCGCTTTAAAAGTATCAATTAAGTCGGACAGCTTGGACCATTGCCAGGAGCTAGCCCCGGATCTTTTGTAATCGAAAATACTGGTGGAGCGCAGGTACTTATGTCTGATCACGGACACCCAGATATTGCTAGGCTCGGCCAGAATTTTCCACAGAAGCTTCATCTGGAGAGCGACATTCATATCACTAGATTTACGAATTCCTAGTCCCCCAAACTGCTTCGGTTTGCAGATCCTATCCCAGCTAATCAGAGGCCTGTACTGGAGGTCCTTATTCCAAAAGAAGGACCGGTTTATTTGGTCTAGTTCTTTATGCAAAGCAGCAGGAAGCATAAAGTTCTGCATCACATGCAGTGGCTTAGCGGAAAGATTGGAGCTTATTAGGGTGGCACGTCCTTGTTGGGAGAGAGCATTAGCCCTCCACTTAGTCAATTGCTGTTTGGATTTACAAATGATATCTTCAAATGTGTTGTTGGTGACTCTTCCATTAATAATTGGACAGCCAAGATATTTTTCTATTGAATGTTCGTTTGTAATGTTGAGGCAGTTACACAGCTCCAGGATCCTACGATTCGGAATACCCTTGGTTGCTTGGAAGCTAGATTTGTGGTAATTGACCTTCTGGCATGATACTTTGCAGTATGAATCAACTATCATTTTCACTTTTCGCCCTGCATCCACGCTTCCTTTTGAGAATATGATGATATCGTTGGCGAAAGACAAGAACGGAACCCGAGGCCCGTCGTGTCCAATCGGAAAACCAATGTGAGTTCTTTCAAGACTAGCTTCATCGGCCAATTTTCGAGCTAGAATCTCATCACCTAAAATAAATAGGAAAGGAGATAAAGGATCGCCCTGACGAATTCCCCTTGACGGAAGAAATAGCTCAGTAGGGCCGTTATTGACCAGTACCGAGAATGAAACAGACGTTATACATTCCATAACCCAAGAGATAAATGTATCGTGAAATCCGAACTTTTGGAGTACGCTTTTAAGGAAATGCCAGCCGACCCTGTCATATGCTTTTTCCATATCTAGTTTTATTGCTAGCCACCCTTCCCGGCCCCTACGACTTTTGTAGGAGTGGAAGATTTCATGGGCTATAAGGACATTATCTTGTATAGCCCTATCAGACACAAAGGCGCCCTCTAGCGGATGAATGAGTTTACCAACAACTTTTTTCATTCTATCTGTCAGAATTTTGGAAATTATTTTGTAGATATTGGAACATAAACTAATGGGGCGATAATGATTAGTGGCCGTGGGGTTATCCGTTTTTGGGAGAAGAGAGATAAAAGTATGGTTAATTTGTCTGAGCATTTTTCCGGAGTGGAAAAACCCTTTGACTGCACAAATAACAGATTTTCCGACGATATCCCAATATTTTGTGTAGAATTCAGCTGTGAATCCATCCGGCCCCGGAGATTTGTTTTTCCCTAGATTGAAAACCTCCGTTTTAATCTCCGAGTTAGACGGGAGTGCTATGAGAAAGTTGTTTTCCTCTGACGAGATGGAAGGTTGTATTAAGTCCAACATTTCAGTAAGGAGTCTGTCATCAATTGGTTCTTTCTTGAACCTTGTCTCAAAATCCCTTTTTATTTCATTCTTAACATTTTCTTCACCCACAATCATCGTACCAGAAGAGGAGGTTATGTTCCGAATTTGTTTCATGTGTCTTCGACCCGAAGCCACCCGATGAAAGTACGCTGTGTTGGAATCCGAGAGTTTGAGGTGTTTGGTTTTAGCCCTTTGGCTCCAGAATGATTTTTGAAATAGTAGGAGCTTTTCTCTCTTCATGATAAGCCCCTTTTCCTTGTTGTGGTATGTTTGGTAGTTTACACCAGGTCCTGCAGATTGAATACGCAGGAGCTCCGTATCCACCTCCTTTAGCTGACGGAATATGTTGCCGAAACTTATTTTATTCCATTCTTTTGCCTTTTTTTTCAGTATTTTCTTTTTGAAAATTAATTGAAACATGGCCGAGCCAGGGCAAGACGCTCGCCATGACTGCTTTACTATGTTACGAAAATCCTTCCGAAGTAGCCAGGCGTTCTCAAATTTAAAAGGCGGGGCTTTGAAGCTAGTACTAACTTCAAGGGAGAAAGAAATAGGGCAGTGATCCGAAGAGGAGAATGCACCGTTGTAGGTTATCATATTAGGGAAAGATGCAATGACCTGTTGGTGGACAAGAACCCGATCAAGCTTTTCACGGATATTGAAATTTTCCTCCGGGGTTTTCCTCCAAGTGAACGGATTTCCAAAGGTGGGGAGATCAATAAGTGAGCATTCGTTTTTGAAAGAAATAAGACGAGAGAACCTGGATGTCCAGGTAGATGCCCCGCTGAGCTTGTCAGTACTGCAAAGAATCTCCTTTAGATCCCCAAGCACAATACACGGTATAGAAGAGTCATTTACAATTGTTTTTAGCGTTTCCCAGAATACATCTTTATCATTTGGAGTTGGTGGTGCATAGACGAAAAGGATCAAAATCGGAAACCCAACATGTGAACTATCCAATCTAAGTCCGATGATACGAGGTGCGTGGATAGCAATGGAAATAGTAAAATTTATTAGCTGGTGAGATTTCCATAGGACTCCAATACCACCGGATCTCCCGATATACGGAGACCAAACCCCTTCATCAAATCCGATGTTTCTCCACAACTTGTCATCGAGAATATTTTCCGATTTGATTTCCGCGAGCGATATGATTTGAATGTGTTCGTTTTTACACATTGAGTCGATTTCCGTCCAGAACGTACGTTTTCCTATCCCTCGACAATTCCAGAAACAAATCTTCATAAAAAACCTTTGATGATAAAAGGACAAGATTTCGGAGTCCTTAAATCGAAGAATTTTTGATGAATTAGTATGAAGTTACTCTTATCGAGCCGTTTGATATCTAGGCGCCATTTGCCCAACTGACAGGCCAGACTCGGTCAAGATTTTGTAAGCATCTGGTTTTGTAAGCACCAATTGAAGGTGATGAGAGTGGCAACAATCACCAAGTAATCCGAACCAACCACCAAAATAGTGGGTTTCAAGAAAGTTGTTAGGCAGAAGAAGAACTTACTGATTTTTTGAGATGGAAACAATTCACCAAGAATCATCACAAAAACAATAGGGTTTGTAACCCCTTTGAACACCTGTTTCACCATCACTTTTTGAGGGCCCTTTCGGGGTTTTTGAAAGGGCAGAGCTACTCGAGCCCAAATAACCAAATGATCAAACAGGGAATAAGTTGTAGACATGTGCAGCCCATAGCACTGACGATATTTACAAATGCATCCAGTACCAGAGAGAACATCCACAAAAGTTGCCCTTCCAAGCAGAGCTTGATTACAAAGATAGGGTACATGGATCACCAAATCTCTGTAAACTAGATAAAAGTAGATGCTTAAAACTATTATAATCAACAAGAGATTTTTGCTTAATCCACAAGATACTATGAGTCCGACAACGATTGAAAGACCTGGATAAAAAATGGTAGGCTTTATTAGCATCGACCTAGAGTTGTTGAGAATGCAAACCCACAACCGGTGAGATATTGTATTTGTATCGGTTATGTCAAGACTACTCTCATACTTATTGGCTTCAGATTTGGATAAAGCCTCCACTCCAGGCCGCATCAACACACCCAACACGAAGCGAGAGACGTCCGGAGCAACCCAAGAGGGGAGGATGGTTTTACTGAATGTGTTTCGAACGCCAAGGAACCCAAGTGTCCTGGATACGAGGAAATTCTTCAAGACTTCTATGGATTTCCATCCATTCATCAATCTAATCCAGCAGAGATAATCAAAGGCCAAGCTTAGCCTTACTAATATACAACTCCAATAATAGTTGAAATCTTTGCATACCCAAATATCAAGCTCAACAATCTGCCAAAAAACAGAACTCAAGAATTGCATTACAAAGGCAGATACTCCTTTTCCAACAATGACAACATATGTCGAACAGTGAGAACAAACAAACAGTATTTGCTCACCGCGTTTAGCATCATTAGATGATAGAGACGATAAATCCAGGTATTGACCAAGAGAAGGAAATCTCTTACCAAACACTGCTGATTTGAGCCATTGATAATCAACATCAACAGAGGGGATAATCACGTCCCTACAACAGGATAGCCAATATACGAAGGCTATTGAAACAAGCTGTTCGATGTCCTTAACTGCAATGGCATCCAAGGAACGTTTTATTTCAAGCCCGGAGGCCTGTGGTTGTTTGTTGCCCCCGTAGGGGATTTGAGAGACAGAGGATGAAACCTCCTTGTTTGTTTGGTTAGTTTCAATAGCAACAGTAGTATAAAAAAAGCCAATTTTCAAGGGTAAAGAAGTGAGTACCCGAAGACCGAAGGGAAAAGACCTACTGAACAGGAGCCAAGCAGGACAAGATCTATCAATGGCCGATGCAACCACACATATGCAAACGGAAAACAAGGTCCCGAAACGCCTATGGCAGGAGAAGCCGGAACTGAGACCAACCGACCTCACAACGCCTACATAACCTTTAGTAAAAATCAGTTCTCCTTTCGAACTGGGTAAAGGAGCCATTACAGCCCCAATGACCACAGGTTTTTTAGGGCCCGAAAATCGGGGGGTAAGAGGTGGAGAGACATAAGCCTCTAACACCCGGGTTTTCAACCACCAAATGGTGGTGTGTTTCATGAACATTAAATTGCAATTACATGAGAATAGGAAAGGGATTTGGAGGAATGACCTGTAAAAGGGGGTTGGAGCCATTGAAATGGAGTTTGGGGAAGAACTTCCCACCAGTACAATACAAGAGGAGCCGAGATGGAAACCATCCACCCACCCGCAACCGTCGGACAGAGAACATGCGACAAAGGAACCCGCCACACCTTCATCGGAACGGAAAGTCCAGACACCGCCCACCGCGCCCCCGGAGAGCATCTTCTTCCTTTTTCTGAAATTCATCTCCCGTATATCTTTAGCTTTCCTTCTGGGTGACAAACGCTTGCCTCGCCAACCACCAAACCACCAGCCCAAGGCCAGCCAACGACGAGGGAAGAAACGGCGAGAAGAAAGGCAACTGAAGAACGAAGGCCAAGAAGGCCGATCGACCTCCTGAACAGCGCCCCCTTTAGTAGATTTGGGCATCACGAAGCCGAATCCGCAACGGATTAGCCGATTAAGAACACCAAGTAGGCAAAACGGAACGAATTTACACTTAGACGAGGGTTCAGGAAGGATGAGGGCAAGGAGAGAAGGGGGCGCGTGAAACGCGCGTTGATTGGCTCCTGGGGGAGGTTTTTTTATTCGTGCTTATCATTAAATGTATTGCCTTCTAAACCATTTTACACTGTGAAATCAATTCACAGTTTCACAGGATCCTTTTTGTATTTCCCTTTCTTTGTTATCTTATACGTAGTACAATACCCTAGTTCGAGAATTTCTGTCTCTTGTGTTGGCTCTTCATTTTTTTATTTGATCCATTTGTTTTTGCTTTTCTATTTCTGTTTAGAACCCGGCTATATCCAGATTTTACTTGTGTTTTCCTTCTGTCATTTCTTTTCTGTCATTTACTTCGGTTTGTACATGATAGTTTTGCCCATCTAGCTGCTTGTCAGGTCTCTCGATTCTCTAGACGTGTCTAGAGAATTGAATTTTTTTGAACCTCCACCTACAGCTAGTGTCCCTCCCGTTGCACCTCCTACCAGACAACACATATCCATTTTTTTTTAACCCCGTGCACCCGCTAAAACCCACTGCCAAACACACGTTAAAACAATAAAACCTAGCAAGTAATAACATCCTAATCCTAAGTCCTTTGAATTTTCAAAATTCATCTCCAACTTAAATTAAGCCTTGTAAATATCGAATTCACATCCAAAACATTTAGATTCCAATAGGAAAAAAAAACTAAAATTCATCCTCTAGAGTCCAAAATAGACGAAAAATTAATCAAATATGAAATTCACCTTTACCTCTCTTTGTGTGGACTTCCAATGGCAGAATGAATAGAAATGGTGTGAAAGGCAATGGAGGCCCAGGAGGATGATTCGAGGAGTTGAATCAACATTAGATATCGCTGAATCAAAACCTGATGATGACGATTGACAAATCGAAACCCGATAATGGCGGAATGAGACCGGTGTGGGGTGAATGGAAAGAGTGTGGAGTATTTGTGAGGATTGAAAGAAGAATTTATAAACCAGCGGAAGGCATGATGAAGATGGGAGAGGCAACATAATGCGAAGAAAACGAAGCGTTTTGCCCTTTCTAAAATCAGGCTACCTGTGTTTTTATCATTAATTTGGCCATTAAAAATTTAATATATTTATAATGCATAACTATGGACACGCCTAAGATCGACCAAAACACTAAAATATGCATTATAAATATATTAAATTTTTAATGGCCAAATTAATGATAAAAACACAGGTAGTCTGATTTTAGAAAGGGCAAAACGCCTGAAAGCTTATCTTTTCTGTCATTTACCGGAATGACAGAAAACGCCAGAAAACACCTGAAAACATAGGTAGCCTGATTAAAATGCAGAGGTAATCCGCATCAACCGGAATGGAATCTATCTGAAAGTCGATCTATTTGTTACCCGAAAGCTTATCTTTTCTGTCATTTACTTCGGTTTTGGGCGATCTTAGGTCTATAAATAGATATGTTTAGGTCTAGTTTTTTTTCTATTCAATAAGATTTAGAGATTGAAGACTTGAGTTTTTGTAAGTTATGAGCACTTAAACTCTTTAGGTTTTGCCTGCGGTTCAAGACTTGATTGGTTGAATCATGAGTTTTAAATTTTTAGTTTCTAGTTATTCCTATCATGTATTCTAGCTTCTTTGTGCTTAATTGCTTATGTTGTTGATTTCTATCTTGTCTGATCAACTTGGTAGAATCGTATCGCGCTAAGGTTCTTATTCGTGAATTGCATGAACTTAATCCGTCATAGCAAACATATTCTTATGGGGTTAATTTAACAAAACTTGAATGTGTATGGGGTTGACACATCGACTAAATGTTATATTATATTGTTTAAGGAATTGGTGTTACCTGTATGCTAGAGATCGATATTGGACTTTGTGCTACTTCTATGTTAAATCTTTCAATTATTTCGATTGCATATGAGTGCAAGAGATTGTTATGACTAATTTAGACTAATAATCTATTCAAGCCAATATCAGAATAATCGATAAGGTCTAAATAACTAGAAGAAGCGAATTCGCTGGTGAAATCATTTTTCTCTCTATTCACTCTATTATAATCTTCCATTAACTTGTTTATAATTTAATTCTTATTTTATGTAAAAATCTTCTTTTTACCCTAATTGATAATAATACACATTACAAGAAATACTTGTTTTTATGTGGAATCGACCTCTTACTTACCTAACTACTATCCTTGTTTGCAAGTTTGAATTTACTTTGACAGAGAAAACAACGACTTTTTCCCTCGTCATATATTGTGTGTCCTAAGAGCATAGGATAAGGATACTTTATTGGGAAAGAAAACCCTAAAAGGAAATGAGTAAATCCTATATAATCTATTTTAAAAATGGCTAAACCGGATGTATGTAAGGAAAAATATTTCCCAATTGGGCTTCTTATCCTATGCCCTAAGGGCATAGGATAGAAAAATCGTTTCTATATATATGAGCCCCTTAGATTTGGGGGCCCGGTTCCGTTGAGCTCTTTGCACAGCCCATTGAACATGCTTGTTCGTCAACCATGCGAACATATTGTATTACCAAACCCACTATTAAAAAAAAGTCCTTTGGCGATCTCCTAGATACTGTCAAGACGCTCGATGTAGGCGGGCCTTCAAGACATTGGCAAAACACTTTCTCGATCACGTTGATAGTTTATGTAGAATTTGAGATTGATTTTTGTTGTTTCATTTTGTTAATGTAAAAATTATAGATTATTGTGTTTATTTGAATCTACTATATGCTATTTTATATTTGAACTAAACAACGATTAAAACAATCATAATGTTAATTTATTTGATTTACATCATGTTTTCTTAGTTTAATTTAAACATGTTAAAAACTTTGAAAATGCATATTTATATGAATTTTGAGTAGAGTCCGTAGTGGTTAAATATAATAACAAAAAAATCAATCGTTTTATCCATGAAGAGTACACCATGTCATCTTAAGACCATCCGCAACCATGAGATAACCGGTTTTCCTCCTTTTTTTTTTTTTTCCTATTTTCCTATCACAACTTTACAACTCATTTATTTTTTTGTTTAAAATAATTTTCATTTTTTCTACCCCTTTCTAAAAGGTTTTCTCTACGACCATAAGAAACTCTTTTTAAATTTATTTTCACCTTTTCTTTTCCTTTATATATCTTTTCCTTTATTATATGGGTATCATCATATATTATTGTGAATTATTTTTATTTATAGTTTTATAAATAAATAAAAATAGCAAGTAGTTAATATAAATACACTTTATTACATCTAGATTAAAATAAAAAAAAGTTAGAAACATTATAACATACGTAAATACTAATCGAACTACCTATAAATTCGGATCATAGCCTTGGAATTGGTTCCAAAAGTTAGAAACATTATAACATACGTAAATAGTAAAGACATATTTGGAATGTGTGGAGTATTTGGATTATTGTGATCCATAGTTAAGAAAATAGGTGCAACTACAATTGATCAAGATGGGATATATATGGTAAAATTGGGCTCAAATTATAGAAAAAAATAAAATTAAACCAATGAGATCTTTTATTTTAAAAAAGAGTGAAATATAAATATATTTTTATTTCATTTTAAACACTAATACAATTAATAAATCTAAATGGAAAAGAGAAAATCCTACTTTATCATTAAAATAATAATAATAATAAATTAGAAAAGGGGACAAGTTACCTTTTTCTACCAAAGTAACATCCCTTAAACCGTAAACCCCACAACCATGAATTTTACTTATCTTAAAGTTGCTAAAAGGTAAGCATATGGTTGCTCATGCTCTAATATATACTTAACCCGTTAACCGTACCCCAATGTGAAGTAACATATTCGATCTGCATTGGCATGTCTGAATACACTTTACTGCATCTACATGGCTTCTGCACAAAGGGCATGAACTGTGATTTATGAGCCATTGGTGAATGCAAACAGGATGGAACAAGTGATGGCATTCCGGCATCAATTTCCCCGGTTGCCCCTCTTCCAATTCCTGTGGATAACCACAAAACAAACCCATGATCGAATATTAACACAGTGAAAGTACTGTATAGATCGATGCACCTTTCATTGTTCGGGCCCATGGTGCGATATACTACCTAGACTGTGAACTGTGAACGGTCCACTTTTTAATTAGCTTGATTAGAGTTGTCGAGTTGGGGGACCAGTTCTTACTTGTAGGCATATGGAGCATTGCCCTGAGGCCGAAACCATGGCCGCGTCTATGGTAATGCAACTCATCTTTCAGGTTTTGTTAGCCACCACTCTTGTTGGTAGCTTGCAACGGTCCTCCTCTCGAACCCCCTCGAGTTCCTCGTTGAGGGATCTCTCCACAACTTCCATCTGATCGATCATACCCATGTCAAAAGAGCAAAAATATACACAAGCTTAATTGTCAGAGTGACTTGTTTGGCCTTTTTGGAACTCACCTGGGTTTTTAGGTCTATCGACATGGCGTCTTTGTGTCGCCGGCCTAGGATGAAGTTTATCTGCTGAAAAATCGGTTATTAGAAGAAAGGAACCTAACACTTCGTTTGGATTATGGGATTTTTAGGGAGGAAATAGAAAGAAAAATGAATTAAGTGTTTGAGTGGACAATTGAAATGAATGGAGGGGATTTTAAACTTGAATAACGTACTATTCTATTTAATGGGATTTCACACCACAGCAAATTGGTGGAATTTGATGGGAAAGTACACTCTTTCCCTTATCTTTTTCAGTTTTCAATCCCTTCCCTTCCCTAAAATATCAACTTGCCAAACAGAGGGTAGGAAGGTAAGATTTATTAGAAGAAGATGGATTGTAATAATGTTACCAGTAGAATGAGAAGATACCCGGTTGTGAACTCATCCGACGATATGAACGAACACAAAGATTCGACGCCGTTAAGAATATTAAGATACATAGTAGCCATGGAGGCAGCAAGGTGCACCAGTGCATTGAAGAGCCCTTCACCTACTCTAATGGCTTCCATTGGAGCTTATGGAAGAAGGTAGGCAAATATATATATCTAAAGCTGTGTGTCTATATATAGGCAATTACGTACTCTATGTGGAGACTTTTCTAAAATTAGTAAAACCAAATTGAGGGCAATTTGATTGAGAACCAAATCATTGAAAGAGAATTTTTAAATGCTAACCTCTCAGCACCAAATTTGTGGGCTGCACTTAAAGAGGTGGTTGTTGGAAATTGTGGGTAGGAAGAAAAAAAAGTTGGTGTAGGTTCATCCTTTGACAGTTCAAGTGTGATATAGATATAAGTGGGTGGATGACTCCTTCTATGTCTTTTATTGTTAATTGGTTTTAAGATGGAATCCCGCTGGTCTTGTGTGCTCGTCATGGGTGTGCATGATGCGCTCGGACGTGTGGACCCCCACGTTATATGGCCCACCGGAATTCATCATGGTATCAGAGCGGTGCGGTCTGGGACCTTGGTCGATCTATTACTGGGTTGGCCGGCCTTAAAGGAAGACGTCAAGTGCAACTGACATATATTGCGAGGTTAGACAGTTGCACTTGAGGGGGCGTGTTGTGATGTGTGGATGATTGTCCCACATCGAAAAACACGAGAACCCAAGCCCAGGGCCGATCCTAATGTTATGGAGGCCCAGGGCATATAAAAACTAAGGGGCCCTCGTATTTTAGAATTTTATTTGAATCTCATACATAAAGGTATTTCTTATTGAGTTTAATTATTTTTTTCTCTTTCCCGAATCTTATTAACGGGTTTGAAATCGCTTTTAATTTTATTAAATTTTAAAAAGAAAATTTTCGATTTTCAATCCTTAAACTAAAGATTTTAAGAGTATGGATGAGGGTGCTTTTTCTAGTTTCCATACCCAATACACTTCTAAAAAAAATTATTCTTAAGAGAAAATTAGTGTGAATTTTGTTAATTTTTTTTGGTGAGTTAAGAGATTTGGTATAGGGCATGGGTGGATCTAATCACAAAGTCTTTTAAAAAGTTGCAATGGGCTGTGGGTGTTTTCGGGTGTTTTATTAAGAAATGTGGTTAGATGGGAAAAATGGATGTAGTATCTATAGGAATCCGGATCCTCCCCTTATATTAGGCCTCCTAATAAATCAATCTCCACCCTTTAAACAATTTAATGGTCAAGATTATCCCATCTCTTTATTGTTTTTTTTTAAATATCCCATTTTGTTTTCTCCTCCCCTCCACTCCTATAGGCCACCATCGATCTTCTTCCCCCGCGGCCCCGCCTGCAGATTCCCAACCAACAACCACCATTATCGCCGTCGTCGCCTGCAATCCACCGCCCGCTCTCCACTCCGCACCTACAACCCACCATCCTCTTCCTAAAGAAGTGCAAGGAGAGAGGAATTACTGTTACGAACACACCGGATTTGCTAACCGATGACATCGTCGATATGGCGTTGGGATTAATGATCGCTGTAATCGTGAAATTGAAAATGGAAATGGTAAAAAATAGGGCTGGTAAATATATAAATTGGGAGCGTCTTCCCCAATTTGGAGGATGACTCATGATTGAGAGTTGAGAGGTGTAGAAGAGGACAATTTGGGGGCCCATTGGAAATGAGAGATGGAGAAGAGGACAATTTGGTGGATTGCAGGCGATGGTCGGGGAGGGGGTGGCGCCAGGGGCGTCGGACGGAGGAGGCGGGGGTAATGCGAACGGGAAGGTGGTGAAGGTGAAGGGGATGAAGCACGGTGGCGAGATCGGAGGGTTTGTGATGTGGCAGAAGCGGTCGGATCTTTGGTGTCGGGAGCTGGTGGTTTTCGGCTGCAATATTAGCGCCGGCAGCGACGGGAAGGTCGCCTGGGGCGGTGCAGCAAGGAGGTGGACAGGACACGAGCACTGCTCACCATCTTCTTTCCCCCCGCCTGCAATTTCCAGCCAACAACCACCATCATCCTCGCCGCGGGTGGATTTAGGTTTTTTTTAAAAAAAAATCAAAGAGATATAATCTTGGCCATTAATTTTTTTGGATGGTTGAGATTGATTTATTAGGAGACCTAATATAAGGAGAGGATCCGGATTCTATATATAGAGATTTTTTTATTATTACTGGGCCCCCAATTTTATTGGGCCCTGGGCGAGAGCCCAACCTGCCATTGTCTCTGGGCCAGGTCTGCCCGAGCCTTGCATATAAGTTAGTGGGCCACTCCTCCTATTGCTAATTGGTTTTAGGATGGAATCCTGCTAGTCTTGTGTGTTGGGCTTGGGTGCACATGATGCGCTCGGACGTGTGGACCCTGTGAAGAGACTAGTGTTCACTATCATTTATTACAGAATACGTACGAGATTGGTTGAAAAAAATACATATTAATTAATACTACATCCGTTTATAAATAGATGTCGTTTGACTTTTTGGCACGTTTTTTAAAGAGTTTGTAATTTTTTAATATGATATAAATACTTATTAATAATAAGTATCATATTATTAAAAAAAACTGTTTAAAAAGTTAATATTTTATATATTTTTAGCTCCTTAAAAAACGTGTCAAAAAGTCAAACGACATCTATTTCTGAACGAAGATAGTATAATATTAGATTTATTATGCTAAAGTTATTCTAGCAACTCGATTCCATAAAGTTATTATAGCAACTAGACCTTTCAAAACGTGACCCGACTCGAAGACCCGACCCAACCCGACCCGTAAAACATGGGTTTTGGCACAAATATTTCAACCCGAAACCCAAAGCAACCCGAACCCGTTCAACCCACAAATTTCTGGGTCGGGTTGGGTCAACCCGTTGGGTCAAGCTCTAGTATAATAAAAACACAAATAAATTACAATTTAACCTAATATCAAAATTTATTACTAATAATAATTAGGATTGAATATTATATTTTTTATCATCAACTTTACTTTATGATTTAACATTAAAAATTGTTATGTATATAAAAATTCATATTACTATTGTAGCAACATTAACTACTTCTTTTCAATAATATAACTATTAGGGTAATATAACAGTTTTAGGTTTAGGAACTACGTAAATAATCATTAAAAATATTCCATCTATTTACTTTTAAATGTCATTTACTATTCATGTATGGTTTTAAGGATGATAAAAATTATATAAAAATATTAACTTATACTCCCTTCGTTAATTAAAACATGTCGTTTTAGACATTTGCACATTTTTTAAGAAAGCAAATAAAAATACACTACCCCTAATTATTACTTTATTTTTCCACTTTATTGAAAACTACAACTAACAAAACCTTAATCATTACAAGGGTAATTTTAGAAAGTGAATACCAAAATGTATAAAACGACTTGTTTTTATTAACAAGATTTTACTCCTAACACGACATGTTTTTTTTTAACGGATGGAGTATATTATATATATAATTTCATACTTCAAACTAAAAAGGTTGAAATTTTGATTAAAAAAAATGATATTTTACATATTTTTATCATCCTTAAATAACATGTGTGAATAGTAAATGACATTTAAAAAAGTTTGGATGAGTAACGCTCTTGACCCGTTGGGTTGACTCGAACCCGTTAAATATGGGTCTGAGTTGAGCATTTCATGACCCGTAACTCGAAATGACCCGACCCGTAATCAACCCAAATCCGAGATGACCCGACCCGAACCCGACTTGTTTGACAGGTCTAATGGCAACTCTATTTCAATCTACTTATTCGACACAGTTAAGACACATGGTAGCCATGGATTATTCGTATATAAGAACACGATTCGTATGAGATAACGTAATTATTCGTATGCATTGACAATCTTTTCAATGATATAGAAATTATTTGTCTATTGCAACACAAATATTTGTATGCATGCTTTAGGTACGAATAATCATTTACTACGGACCGCTGATCTTCTTAATCTGTTACTTTGGATTTGTTCATAAATTACACCGTAAGAGGCGTTCACAAATGAGATATATAGAGGGAACACTTAAAATCTAAAATTGTCATAGGGTGTAAAATCCTTAAAGTGTAAAATTTTAGAAAACCGGACCCGAAACTGATTATTTAAAAAAAAACCGAACCGGTTTAAAAATTGAAACGCTTCTTCTCAACCACCCTCTGCGCTCAGATTCAGAAACGGGAATGGCAGGAGGCGAGGCGGTGGCATCGACCATGGCAGGAGGCAGGGCATCGAGCATCGGACTTGCGCAAAGACTCGATCAATTGTCGGACTCCTCCTCCTCGCAATCGCCGGAAGCCTCGCAATCGCCGGAATCGAGCACTGTGCAACGGCCGTTTCTATGAAGAGTTACAGTGTCGAACTGTCGATGGGAGGAAGATGATGATGAAATTAGAATTTTTGACACATATTTTCCCTTCCCAAATACGCCCATATCTCAATTTAATAAATTACAAAATTATTCCTTAGTTTATAAACACACAACATAATGTTATATTTGCACAACTTAAAGTTATATTTGCACAAAATAGTGTTATATGTGCACACCATAATATTATATGTGCACTTTATCATCTTATTTATGCATTTTATTATTGTATTATTGCACTTTATAATCTTATATTCATGAACGGGAACATCACTTTATTATTTACCCATAAATTACGCTTATTTTAATTATAAAAATTACAAATTTTTATAACTTAAATAGGCATGAAATTGTTATACATAAAAAACAGATAGACGATAAATCCGTTTAAAATAAACATATTATTATTCATACACATCGTCCTTTTATTTTTGCACTTATCATTTTATTTATGCACTTTATATTTGCACAACAAAAAGTGTTCAAAACGAAAAAAGTGCATTTACCCATAAGATTAGGCACATTTACCTATTTATCCATAAAATTAGGCTCATTTACCCATAAATTAAGCATATTTCAATTATAAATTTTTAGAATTGAAATAGGCCAATTTACCTATTTACCCATAAGGAATTATTATGTTTTTTGCACAAAATAATGTTATATGTGCACAACATCAAGTTATATTTGCACAACAACAAAAAAAACCTTACCCGAGAGGGGGCATAGGGGCAAAGGGCACACACGCATGGGGCAAGGGGCACATGAGGTTGACATTTTACTAATTAAATTAGGTCTATTAGCAATTTACTTACAAAAATTAGGACCATTAAGAGAATTTTAAACCTTAATAATTTTACACCCTAAGACAATTTTACATTTGAATCTTTGCGCGCGCTCACACACATACATATATTATATATATTTTAATTGTGGACGTAACGTACACTAGTTAATCCTTACACCAGTTAACTATAAATTGTTTGGCAACTAGGTTGTTGAAAGCTATGTTCCAGCGGAATTGTACGAAGATGGATTCAGACTTGAAGCTGCCAATGAATATCATGTTTGTTGGTTGTCTTAAACTTCAACTTGTTCTGGTAGATCGATCAAACATTTAATACCGCTTTACTGTTAAGACTGGACTTTTATAGAACCCCTGTTTGAGAGTATTTGTGCTTCTAGACGCTATTCAAATGCAACTTTAATTATGTTAGTGCTTTTCAGGAGAACAATGTTGATTTTATAATTGAAACATCTTTTAAATTCTTATTTGTTACTGTATTTAGTTGATCTAAATATGATACTCCATAAATTAAATAAATTGTGATCTAAATATGATAATTGACTTACAGGGCTTAATAAACCAAAAGCTGGAAGCGACGACCACAGGAAAGGCCTAGAAATAAATAGTGGGCCAATTTTCGGGCTTAAGCCCAAATATTGAAAAGGAGATGAAGCCCAATGTTTGACGCGTTATCCACCATAATCTATGGGTGTAAACTGTTAAAAATTAAACATTGTGGATGTTTATTTTTTAAACACGGTTTATGGTTGTTTGAAGAAGTAAAATAAACTAAAAACAGTTAAAAAAAATGTGTTAAAAAAAACTAGAAAATAAAGGTTATTTTTGTGTTTATTTTACAAAATTACTGTTTCACCCCTTCCATTTAATCTTATTTGATTTGAAAGTACCACAATTATCCTAATAATAACCAAATAAACTCCACTTTTTACAAATGAACTGTTTTTTGACCCATACGGAGCTTATCTTGTTGTTTAAAATTTTAACTACTTTTACCAACAGTTTATAAATTTTACCATGTTTATAATTTTAGTCAGTTTATTAACCCCGTCTCATACGAACCTTATATCTTCTATATCTAACTATTAGAAGAGACATTTTTGTTGAGGTATTATCACCACTATAATTATAGGATTTTTAATTAATCAAATTAATATGGATTTTTTTATATTTTCTAATCAATTAATATATTATACATTTTCTAATAAATTGGTTCAAATCAAAACATTGAATTGAACATATTTTATTTTGTTTATAGTAATTTGTTATATTATTATGAATTTATTTATAAAAATAACGCACCTTCGGGCGGGAATCTATATATATACATATACTAAAACCGATGCATTGGTGCCTACGTGGCGGCGCGTGAGTGCATCTGCGTACGTGGCGTCGCGTGAGTGCGTCTCGCAAAGCTTTCTTCCATCAGAAAGGAAATCTAATAAAAATAATTATTTTATTTTACCATTAACACATATAATTGGATAGATGGAATATCTTATAAAAGAGTAAATATTATATAAGGAAAAAACTATATCAATATAATTAAACGTAGTAGTAGTAATAATAAAACTAATTTTCATAGTCATACTAACCAAAAATATTAATAGATAAATATGTAATATTTGATAGGTACATTTTATTTATATTTAGATTATTTTTTGCTAGAATTAATAGATAAATATATAATATTTGAGAGGTTCTATTTTATTTATATTTAGATTATTTTTTGCTAGAAAGAATTATTTATATCAAAATCAATCATTTAATAATTGTTATTTTATATCTATCTATATTATTTTTTGAGCCCAAAATAAATAATTAAAATATTATATAGTCATATATGTAGTCACAATCCATCCATACATAGTTATTTTAGTAAAAAAATGTAATAAACATATACTACATATTTAATAAAAAAGAATACTGCACAACTATCTAATTAAATTACAAGAGATTTAATTAACCATAGATTAGAAAAAGAAAAACTTTTACTTAGTACCATATAAATGTGAATTTTATTTATATTTTGAGAGAATCTAATTAAAAGATATTTAGATTATATATAACATGCCAAACTAATTTTATTTATGTTTATATTATTTTCTGGAGGAAAAAATAATTTATATTTAGATTAATACATTCTGCGTACACGGGACGGGATTTACACTAGTTATACTATACTACAGAGTATTACTTA
Source organism: Persicaria tinctoria (assembly GCA_037127255.1). Taxonomy (NCBI): domain Eukaryota; kingdom Viridiplantae; phylum Streptophyta; class Magnoliopsida; order Caryophyllales; family Polygonaceae; genus Persicaria; species Persicaria tinctoria. The sequence goes on from JBANSL010000020.1 coordinate 7,246,337, forward strand.
TTACTCCGTAATTCAGAAGCGAGCCACGTGTCCCACTTTTAATTAAAATAAAAAATTGAACCTCGTTCTAAAAACCTTCGCCTTCCTTCCCCTTCCTAGCGTACATATCAGTGAGTTAGAGGAGGTAAGTAATTGAAGGGGTATTTGCAAAACTAACCTAAAAAACCGGTTGTGTTGTCCTCTCTATCCCTTCTCCATATTATTTGCAAAAGGGTAGGCCAAATTGTTTTAATTTTGCATCCCAACCGGTTACACAAAGGGTAGGCACCGATTGCATTGATGGAGGAGAGAGAGGGAGAGAGAGGGAGGCGTGTTGATGGGGAGAGAGTTGACAGTTTTTGAAAAAAACTGTCACCTCAACCGCCTAGGAAAGTGGTTTATTAAAGGGGTAGTTGAGCTCGATTGTTTCTCCATCTCTCTCATACATCTCTCTCATCTCTCTCATACATTTCAAAGTTTGAAAACCGAAGGAAGAAGCGGAAGGGTTTCGAAGAAGAAGTAGAGCTAGGCGGTAGAGGAGACGACAAAGAAGCGGATATCAAGCCCTAACGCCCCTGCACACAAGTGACGACAACAAGTAAGTAAAGCCTAAACCCTAAAGCCCCCGAATTCTTTCCGATTGAACACAATATTAGGGCGAGAACTGTAGTTTCAGATCCAAATGTGTTTGCCATTGTTTGGAATGTAGAAATCAAGTAAGTTGCGCAAAGGTATATGAGGTTCCCTCTGTCATGTGAGTTTCAACCATCGTCATGTACACATCAAGGGCTGAAAAGTTTCCAAAAGGAAATTGACGAGGGGGATAGAAAGGAAATTGGGGGAAAATAACAATTGGTCTTCAACATTGGCTGGGGTTAAATGGATAAATTGGGGGAAAACAACAATTAGTTGGATGGAGAAATTGGGGGATTTGGGGGAATTATCGACATTGGAAGATTTGGGGGGTTTGGGGGAATTGGGGAAATTGGGGAAAGGCGCTTGTGTCTTATGAAAATAGAGCCAAGGGGAGTTCGAAATGTTTACTTTTGAGATGCCTTCCAACATTGGACTGAGTTCAGGGGAGACTTGAATACATCTCATGTTTGGATTATGTCATGTTTTTACTAGTGAAATGTCATGTTTATAACATTTACTGTCATGTTTTTACTAGTGAAATGTCATGTTTATAACATTTGCTGTCATGTTTGTTGATAGTCCTACGGTTTTGCTTCCCAATTTTGCAGGATATCAAGGACAGGCGAACATGTCGACTTCCCGGTCTGTAAGAAGATTTCCCCATTCACAGACAACATGCGAGGTACGGTGTGCATAGTCTTGATCAAAGGAATATAGTAGTGTCGATGTGCGAGTGACAGACTGACAGTTGTGCCGAGTATGAGCAGCTCATTACTTGTGCGTTATTTTTGCAGGCCATCTATGCGGTGCCCGAGGACCAGCACTACAAGGGCCGTGTAAACCAGTACGGGCGGCCGGCAATACTTGGAAACCTGGACAACTACCTAACCGAGGGGGACTGGAAGAAGTTGATGGCAAGCCCGTTGGCCGCCATTGCGAGGCTTGGTTCCCGTGTCCAGTTCTCAGCCCAACTGGTGCACTACGTCCTGCAACGCCAGCTGCGGACGAGAAAGGAGCATGAGAGTTGGTACATGATACACGGAAAAATAGCTCGGTTCTCCATCCAAGAGTTCGCGCTGGTGACCGGGCTTAAGTGCTCATTCATGTTGCTGCCCGAGGAGAGTGATGGGGACAGGTCGGCCATCAAGGACTTCTTTGGGGTGGAGAAGATGAGGATGGAAGAGTTCGAGGTTGCATTCCTAGTGGCGATGAAGGGCAGAGAGCATTCGCCCGCGATAAAGTTTAAGTATGCGTTGCTGATGCTGGTTGAGGGTGTGCTATTTGGGAAGGATCCCCGCAACTACATTCATGGATGAGTGGTGAATATGGTGGCCGACGTCGACGGTTTCTTGCGATTCCCGTGGGGCAGGCACTGCTACGAGAGGACCCATGAGTTCCTCAAAAACGCTGTTGAGCGCAAGCTCCAGCATGGGGTCCAGGGCCTTCGGCCGTCATATTTTTTAGCTGGCTTCCCCCTTGGCTTTCAGGTAGCTGGCTTCCCCCTCGCCTTTTGTGGTTGTAGTTGCCGTTAACATCAATACTCTCTTTGGATTCCGATGTTTTGATGACATTTCTACCTCCTTTTGCTCTGTTTTGGATTGACGTTTTAGATTGTCGTTTTAGATGGATTATTGCCATTGTTAATGTTAAACATCTTTCGTTACCTCTGTCGTTTGATATGGTTTATTTAGGCTTGTTGACATTGTTAATCGCAGGCACTTAGGAAAAACTTATCAACAAATACGTAGACACTGTCATGTCAACAACATTACCCGTCATGTCTTAAACATTACCCGTTCAGTTTGAAACAAGTGACATACCAGTTACTAGCAAAAAGGTACGACGACCCACACATCAACACACTTACGTACAAAGACGCAGTAGTAACCCCATCTGGGACTTCATGTGCATCTGAATAAAACCCAAAATCCATAGACGCATTCTAGTCTACCTGACCAAAACCCAAAACCCACAGATGCATTAACGTCATGTTAATCCTAGTTGGTCGTCATGTTTTTCCTACCTGATCGTCATGTCTTATCCCATAGATTGTCTAGTTCGTCCGGCGCTTGTATCTCCTTTCCCACTGCGAGGGGTAACGTCTAGTCTTGGGTCTACCCGGACGGCCCTTCACACTGGGCGGGAGGCAGGTGCCAGGGTTGGACTGCTCCAGCATGTGCATGTACGAGTACATCCTCTGGTAGCTTTCCTCGTTTGTCCCGTAGGTGGTGTCCCTCGCCTTCATGGCAGCTCGCCGCGCCTTCCAGTAATTGGACGGCACCCCCAGCTGGGATTTTGTCAGAGCCTGCACTTGCTCCGGCACAAGGGCCTTCTTTGAACCAACGAAACTGCACATGGACAGGCGCATTGGGTTAGTGTTTATCGAAGTACCTGTCCAGTTGTATAACATTTCCTGTCCAGTTATATTTAACAAGCGTCCAGTTATAAACAAGATACTGTCCATTTCGGTTGGTTAGAGCGAAGGAGATACCTGTCCACTATGTGTTGCCCAACCTGGGTGTATGTCGCACGACGCTTTTGTGTCATCATGTTGGTCAGGTCGCACGTGTGCTCGTCCACAAGCTTGGAGATAATCCAAATCCGCGTTTTCTTGTATGTGGAAACCCGACAAAGCCACTTGCAATTGGGACCACCGCAACGCACAACATACAAGCTCTTCGTCGACTTGTTCACCTTCGTCGTGAAACACCTAGACAAGGCCGCCCACTTGATTGTCTGTTGGACCTCCTCCTTCGACCGAAACACTTTTCCCTCCCGGAGCTCACCCGTGTGCTGACGGGGACCCAATGGGTTCACCGCAACCATTGGTTCACTTTTCACACCCTCCGTATTCGGTCCCAACTTCTGTTTTCCGCGTGCGTATGCTTCCTCTATATCCCTCACAACATGCTCGGCCTCAGTATCCCATGACCACGACTTGGTCGGAACTGCGCACCCGAGCTCCATCTTCACCGCATTTGGTAGTACCTCATCGTCGGAGGAGGAGCTCTCGATGTCAATGGGCACCCTTCCATCTCCACCCGGTGGAATAACTTCATCTTCCGGATCACTGCTGACAGAAATGACTTGCTTCCCACGTCTTATTTCCTCGGCTTTCTTTGCCTTCTTTCGCAACTCGAACTCCAACTCCTCATGTCGCCCGTACTCGTCGGTACTATTATGTAACTAGACACATTCGTTTTTCTAACTGGACGCATTGGGCATCTAACTGGAAGCCAGTTTGTTTTGCCTGGACACATCCGGCTACCAGGACTGCGTCTTCTTCACCACCAGCCAATTGGATGCCCGTATGTGCGTGATCTTCTTGGGTCACAGGCGGCCCAGTTAATGGCAGTATAAATTCTTCACCTCCCGCCACTGAGATACCCCACCCTCCGGAGCCACCCGTTGACGATCCTTGTGTAGGTCACAGTGCTGCCACATAGCTTGGTTCGCAGGGAGACATGGAGGTCGACAGGCCACGATCGTTCTCCAGTGAGTCCGTTTACAAACTTGAAAGCCTTCAGGTCTTCGTCATCTCCTATTGCATATGGCCTGCACCCGCCCTTCATCAGCTTCCCATATGTGAGCTCCACCTCATGCCTTCTCCCATCGACGTTAAACTTTTCCATCACGAGTTTCTTTAGTGCAACGTAGTCGATGCGTTCATCCACCAGCAGAGCCTTCTGGCTCCGTGACCCCTTGAAGACCCAACCGCCTTCTTCGCAAGCCCACCATCCCCCGAACACCACAGTCAGACATACGATTGTCTTCTCCCTTGTTCATTTACATAGAGAGGGTATACATTAAGTTTACATTAAGCTGTAGCAAAGTTTTTTTTCTCGTCATCTTCCTTGAGAGACTACTTACCCATTTTGTATCTGCAGGCGGTCACAACTCGGTCCAGTCTATTCCACCAGCTGTCACGTTGTTTGCTGTTGGTTGTCACGTTGTTCTCTCCCGGTTGTCCAGTTAATATTAACTCGTAACGTTTCAACTTTAAGATACACTCCGGCCCACTTGCTTCTTCTACATTGGCTACTCTGTGAATCTTCAGATTTTTTTCCACTTGGTACCCATTAAATGCCACCCCCATCATTCACTCCCATATCCTTATATAGATCCCCATATCATTGGCCACCAACCCTCCTCCTTCACTCTTTGCCGGCGCTTCTCCTTCCTCCTTTTAATTCTCCTACTGCAGTGCATTAATGTGGAATAATCATTGGACTGAGGTGGAGCTTCAATGCTTATATACTCTCCCCCTCTTCCCTCCTCACTCCTCTTCATCTTCAGGATTTTTTGGCGCAAATTTTTGGCGGGAATTTTCCTTCCCCGGAATGTTGAGAGAGTCCCTGTCAAACTCAATTAGCTTTCTCTCTCTTTGTCTAATCAAACTCAAAAGATCCCTCTCTTGCCTCTCTCCTCTCAATGGACGTCTCTCTCTCTCTCTCTCTCTCTCGCCTTCTTTTTCTCTCCCTCGCTGAGGTGTCACGGTTGGCCCCCACTTTCCCAACCTGTTACCTTCTGGGCAGGTTTGCCGGATAACCGGTTTCACCCTATTTTAATCCGGGTTGGGTTAACTTTGCAACACTTTTCGGTCTTTGGGTTACCTTGTGCAATTCCCTCGTAATTGAATGGTGCCAAACATGAGTTAGAGGAGGTGTCGGTGAAACTCAATCGAAAGGTAAATAATTGAATTCATTTGATTTTTTTTAAAATTAGGTTTTTGTTAGTTGATTTTGGGAATTTCGATTTCAATCGACGATTCTACAAAAATTAGGGTTTGATTGAATGAAATTAATTGAGGGGTTTGTTGGTTGATTATTGGGATTTCGATTTTGAGGTTTTTACAAAATTGAAATTGTACCAATGTAGGATTAGAATTCACGGGGTTTTGAAATTGAGGGGTTTGAGTCACAAAATTGCAATAATTAAATTGGGAGTTATAGCCAAGCTTTCGAAAAATTGAGTAGATTGTGGTTTAGAGTGTGTTGGGATTCCATTGGATTTTAATTATAATACAATTATTTTACCTCGATTTATGTGCTCGTTTGGTTTTAAAAATAAAAATATCGTAAAAATCGAGGTAAAACCGTAATTTAACCAAATAATCACATAAATTGAGATAAAATAATTGCATTATAATTAATACATCGTGGAATCTAAAAACATCACAATTTAAACACCTTAAAAATTAAATCAACCAAACACCGTCTTATCAATTTACATTATAAACATAATGCATTTGAAATCCAAACACACCCTTAACGTTTCTGGCACAACCTCATGCTTATAGTCACTAAGTTGGTTCTCGCCCAACCGCATGCTGTCATGCAAATACTATTCGTTCACAAGTCAATTATGCTTTCTTTTTCTTTGGAATAATTTAAGGCATACTTGGACCGTTCCTAAACCGGATGTAATAGCCGCATGGTATACAGGAGGATGAATCCTGCATCAGATGTCGATTCCGAAAGCCCTAAATCGAAGAAGCAAGGGGATTTCGATTCCGAAAGCCCTAAATCGAAGAAGCAAGACGGTGTCGATTCCGAAAGCCCTAAATCGAAGAAGCAAGACGGTGTCGATTCCGAAAGCCCTAAATCAAAGAAGCAAGACGATGTCGATTCCGAAAGCCCTAAATCAAATAAGCAAGACGATGTCGATTCCGAAAGCCCTAAATCAAATAAGCAAGACGATATCGATTCTGAAAGCCCTATATCAATGAAGCAGGAGGATGTCGATTCTAAAACCCCTCCGGTCGATTCCGACACCATGTCGGAGTCAGAGGAAGAATATGGTAAATTAGTTTCCTCTAAATCCTTCCATCTTTTTTTGAGTTGGATTATTGGTTTCTTTTTTCGATCTCCTCATCCGTTTTGGGCAATTTGGATGGTTACTGAAACTGAAACTGATTTCATGAAATGATAACGTTCTGAGTTTGAGTTTACAACAGGTATAGTTATCCAGGACTCGGATCTGGTGTCCGATGATTCCCTTAAAGACCTATATAAGCGATGGATGAAATGTTTCAAAATACATCGGGATGAGGCTGAGCAGGAGGAGAGATTTCCTAGATTCAAGGAGAAAGCCAAGCAAGTCCATGACAGAAACAATTCCAATGTTGGCTGGACAAGTAGCCTCAACAAATGGTCAGACACACCCGCCGATGTGATTAAAAAAACATTTTATGTTCCACTTTATTTTAGCGATGATGATTGTCCGCATGAGTGAGTATAAAGGTAATAGCAGCACTAGAATCAATCATATACCATATGATATCTGCCATTATCTACCTACTGACTGAGTAGTCTGAGTATTGTATATCCTTAGTCTAGCACTAGATATGTCATTATCCTTTTGTATTTCCTTAATCTTCATAGACGTTTTTATTTATTTCCACTTACCTTTGCACTCTTTATATATAATATCTCCCAGAAATAGTAATTTACATATATTAATTAACATACATATATATACCTTGGATTTCATGCTTGATCATCTTGCTGTGTGAATTATTATATACCAATTGTATTTTTTTTTACCATTAATTAATACTTACAATATAGCAATAACTATGCCAGATTTACACCATGGGGACGGACATATATTACTTCGTCTCTTTGTCACTTGTGGATGGGCTCAGAGCAAGTCATCCATGCCAAGGTTTCAAGTGATGAGCATTCTATAAGTTCGTCTCTTGAATAAGTCTAGCTCAAGTGACGGGCATTAAGAGGCCCGTCTCCTAAATACATTCTAGCAACGCTTGTGTATTATTGTTCTGGAGGCCGAGCTCTTGGTGGCGGGCATTAAAAAAGTTCGTCTATTCAATTAATCCTAGCGACGGAATATAGAATGTCTTGTGGCTTGAGTAGTTGTTATTTGTTGCTTTCTGACTCTCATTCAAGCGACGGGTAAAGGTCTAAGTCTGTCTCATGAACTTCATTTTCAACCAATGAAGCTACTTACCTCGTTAACGTGTTAAGGTTACAATAGTAGCCTTAAATCAATGCCGATGCATTCTTCTTCTTCTTCTTCTTCATCTCCTCTCTATCCCATTATTTTCTCTATTTTTCATTTGAAAATTTCGAGTTTTTTTTTTATTAGGTAAAAATTCGGATGGAGACCCGATCCGAGGGCATCCTACAAAACGATTCGGACGAAAAACCCTATCCGAAAGCATCCTGTCGGATGAGATCTAGAAGACATGAATGATTGTATAACTCTGGCATCTTGGTCATTTGAAAATTTCAAGTGATTTGCCTACAAATATGGGTTACCTTATAATTACCTTAAGGTAGTGAAATTCCTTGGTTGTGGGTTTACCCATGACCTCAAGGTAAAGCTGTCTTTGTGATTCTATACCTTTTAATCCTCTTTTATCAATATAATTAGTAAAAATTATTAAAAAAAAAATTTGCATTTTTCTTCCGAACTAAGAGGGCATTAGCTACCCCAACCCCGTAAGATCCGCCACTGATAGACGCTGTTCCATTCCGTGGAGGGCCGGTGGTGTCTCCCAACCTCACCTGGAATGTAATCGATGGGCAAACAATAACGTTTACACAAAATTTTAAGATTATTCATCGATCTCAACTTTTTTAAAACTCTCTTTTTAATTCACTGTTCTAAAAATCGCGTCTGGGCACTGCCTAGGCACTAGGCAGCAAGACACCTAGGAATTTTGACGCCTAGGCGGTCTCTAGGCAGATTACCGCCTAAGCGTTGTCTAATCCCACCTAGGTGTCGTATAGTCCCCACCTAATCCCGCATAGCCCCGCCTAGGTGGGTGATTATTTAGATTTAGTTTCTAGGAGAGTGATTAGTCAGCTTATAGTTTCTAGGAGAGTGATTATGAGGTTTAAAGTTATCAGCTGGACGAGCGCTTTTACATTTATTGACTTTAGTGCTAGTTAAGCACACCAATTTTGGGTTTATGAGTGATATTATAGATATTACTACATTATATAAATTATTGACATGTTCCATCCATTGAAATATAGGGAAATAATCAAGTTTAGTTTAAGTCCGCCTAGGCACCGCCTAGACGCCCGCCTAACCGCCTAGGCGCTAGGCGGCCACCCACCGCCTAACGCCTTTTAGAACACTACTTTTTATATATTTTTCTTCTTCTTTTCTACCATCCCATTTGTATTAGATACCAAAACAAGTAGATTTACCAAACAGTCAGGGCCGGCCATGGGGGAGGCAAAGCGGGCGACTGCCCTAGGCCTCCGATTTTACGGGGCCTCATTTTTTTACTAATTTTAGTATATATAATAAAACATTTTTAAAATTAACACAAGTGTCAGTTGACGTGGTGGTTGTTGAATTACTATGGGGCAAGCATGCTTTATTACAGTCATGGGTTCGATTCTCAACATTCTAACCTTTTTTCTATTGGTTAGGCCTCAATAAATTTCTCTTTATTAAATTATTAATCCAAATTTAAATTTTATCAAGTCATAGAGTATTAAATTATTAATATTGTATAACTATAAATTATATAGAGCAAAAAATTGATAAATATAGCTTGCGTTTGTAATTTGTACTATGGATTAAAACATTTTGTATAAAATTTTTAATATAAATTTTATCGGTGATTTCTTTAATTAAAAATTCTTATTTTAAAGACTTTTCTATAATTTTTCTTAAATATCAACAAAAAATAATCTAAAATTTTTAAACATACTCATCCTTAAGATATAAAAAAAATTAAAAATTACATATAAAATTTATAATTTATAAAATTATGACCCGGGCCTCCAAAATTGATTGGACGGCCCTGCAAACAGTTGGGGCTCTAGTGTCCATTGTCGGGTCTGGCTGGAGTTGAGAAGGTGTAATTGAGACGAATATGTGATCCAGAAATTTTCTAGAATGACCATCTTCATTGCCCATAGGAACTCCTGATGTACCGATGGTCAGTGGTGTCATTGTTTGGTAGCGCTTAGTCTATGTTGTCCCCAACGTATTAGGGTTAGATTCACTTGTTCGTTTAGATATGTTATCTTGCCACTGTTTGTATTGCACCTTTATATTTTAGATTGTACGTTTGACGGTTCGCCGTCTGCCGACTTTGTCGGTCACTCAAAGAGTCGGGTTTGTCCTGCCTTCGAATTCTTACCTTATCTATAAAAAAAAAGGATTTACCAAATATCTTAGTCACTTATAAAAAAAAGGGAAAACTAATTAAAATACCCCCCACCTTTGAGAGTATGGTAAAAATATATCCCCAACTTTCAAATGTAATAAAAATATCCCGACCTTTGAGGGTAGTGGTAATATATTACCACGAGTTTTCTCATGGGTCAAAAATGCTGACAAGACAGCCTACGCGAATTTTTTTTTAACAAGACAGCCTGCGTTGAAGTTTTTTTACAAATTATATAGCACTAAAATTGGGTTTTTTTGAACGGTTTCCTTAGGAAAAAATAAACCGACAACAAAATTAAACCCGAAAAACGAAATTGATTCAACAAAGCAACTAATCCGGTCAAAATTGCCTCAAATTAACACAACACGACTATTCCTAACACCAACCCGACAACAAAACTAAACCAACAACAACAACGAAGAGGGAAAAAAAAACTTACTCAGTCAAATCCGTGAACGAATCAAAGAGAAAGAAGATGTGAGAGAGACAGCTTAAGATAAGCGACCACGATGGAGGAAGAGTGTCATTGAAGAGGAACCATGAGCTACATGGAAGACCTAGAAGATACTTCAAGAAGCGACCACTGAAGAAAATAGGAGGGAGGAAAAGGCGTTGTGTATGAATCCGATCCAATTTTTTATTTTTTTTTCTAAGAAAATCGTTAAAAAAAACCCTTGTTAAAAAAAATTCCACATAGGCTGCCTTATGTCATCATTTTTTACTCGTAAAAAAACTCGTGGTAATATACTACCACTACCCTCAAAGGTTGGGATATTTTTATTACATTTGAAAGTTGAAGATATATTTTTACCATACCCCCAAAGGTGAGGTATTTTAATTAGCTAGTTTTCCCTTAATTTAACGGCAATTTTACAAAGTCACCCTATCCTCTTGTCGAAATCTAGTATAGCAAACCCAACCAAAGTAACATATTCTACATTAGCTATGTATGAAAACACCTTATGTAATTTGCTGATTTATGTCTATTTATGGGTTGATCAATGACCCTACATATAACCGAGCAGTACTAAAAAACATGACTCCTACACAACGGGCAAGAGGTGTGATTTATGAGCCATTGATCAATGCAAACGTGATGGAACAAGTGATGGCATTCTGGCATCAATTCCCCCCTTTGCCCCTCTTGGAATTCCTGTATGGACAACAGTACCACTAGACATAAATTAAGATGAATTGAACATATTGAAATTAAGTACCATATGTATACATCGCCCTCGCCCACACCGATGATGGTCTTAAAGCGCACCATGACGAGTGATGCAACATCTAAGCCCACATGCCCGCGGATATTAATCCTAATATCCGCGGGCAATGTTTATATGGTGGATATAAGCTCAAACAAACCAATTGGGTTTGTGGGAGAGTCTCACTTGTATGTCACTGTTAAAGGCACCCACATGGTGCCATCAGTGTCAACTGTACAACTTGATCCAGTTGATCAGTCGGTTTTCGATGTAGACCTGTTCTTAATATACTACTACTAGTCTGTTCATAAGTGGGGATCGATCATGTGTACGTAAGGGTGATTGTGAGAATCTTTTGATCTCTTCACATCTCAATAAATTAAATAGTTACCTGAAGGCATATGGAGCATTGCCCTGAAGCCGAAATCATGGTCGTCGTCACTCTTGATGATGGCCTGCAACGTTCCTCCTCTCGAGCCTTGAATTCCTCGTCAAGGACTTTCTCCAGCGGCTCCATCTGATCACACCCATGTCAAAAGAGCAAAAACATATACAAGCTTGATAGTGACTTGGTTGGTCTTTTTACGACTCACCTGCTTCGTTAGGTCTATCGACATGGCATCTTTGTATTGCTGGCCAAAGACGAAGTTGAACTGCGAAAAAAGAAGGATGTATCCGTTATTCGAAAAAGGAGCCTAAGACGGTAAGATTTACATACTTGAAGAATGAAAGATGGGTTGTGTACTTTACCAATAGAATGATCAGATACCCGGCTGTGAAATCATCCGACAATACGAAGAAACATAAAGACTCGACGCTGCTAAGACACATAGCAGCCATGGAGGCAGCAAGATGCACGACGACGTTGAAGAGTGCTTCACCGGCTCTCATGGCTTCCATTGGAGCTAATAGGCAAATAAATATGTATAGGTGTGTGTGTCTATATAGGGAATGTTGTTAAGAGTTCCAAAGTAAACTCTATGTGGAGAGTTTTTTTTTAAATGAGAAAGTCCAAATTGAGAGCAATTCACATTGAGAATCAAAGCTTAAAAGGGGTTTAGTAAATGCTAATCTCTTAGGACCAATTTTAAGGGCCAGTCCAAATTGAGAGCAATTCACATTGAGAATCAAAGCTTAAAAGGGGTTTAGTAAATGCTAATCTCTTAGGACCAATTTTAAGGGCCACTTAAGAGTTAAGACGTCGTCTAGTCTCATTTCATCCTCTTGTGTCTTGACAGTTCAAGTGGATGCATGTAGTGCTACATTATTCAGAGGATCAAATTGAGAATTTTGGATAAGCAAGTGCATGTGGAGCTGGTTCTATTGGATAGAAGAGAATAAGATATATAATAGACCCGTTTATTCAAGTGTTGAGTTCTTATAATGTATGTTAAGATGAAATTCTTTATTTGCCCTTTGATACTACTAGTGGAGGATCTCACTGGTACAAAAATAAGGGTATATGTATATTTTTATATATCTATTAATATAGTAATATATAGAAGTAAAGTAAAATAAAATCACAAAGACAAGTTAGCTTAGCGGATAAGGCACGGCCGGATGAATTAAAGTAATAAGGTAAGTTATTTTTCTTCCTCTTTCTTTTAATTTGATTGTTTTTAAGTTGAATTGATTGAGTGTGAATCAATTTTGGTTAGAATTTGTAGAGTTGAGATTTGAGAAATGAGAATCAATTTGGGGATTTTTTATTAGGGTTTGTGATTTGTGGGAAATAAATTTGTGGCTTTGTGATTCGGAATTGTGGTTTGTGATTTGTGGAAAAAAAGATAAAACAGCTTAATTTAACGACAATTTTACCATAGGGGCTTCTGGCAAGATGCAAAAATGACTATTGACAAGATAAGTATAACTAAATTGCACACAAATTATTTTTTGTTTTAGAAAATATTTACAAAGTGAACCGAGATCTAAAAAAACCCTATTCATACTCAAATCTAATTCAGTGAATCAATGAATCGGTGAATTGTTAATTGGCTAAACAAATCCAATGTAATCTTCAACAATCCCGCAATTAGGTGATGGAGAAGGAGAAGTCTCAAAGGTTGACCTCTGGAGCCTAAGAAGGAGAAGTCTCATCGGAATCTGCACTGTAGTGGGAGAGCCCAAAGGTAACGACGATGGAGCATCAGGTGATGGAGGAGAGTCGGATAATTATATCGACGAAGGAGGCATCGGAGGAGAACTGATATCTGGTGACGTCGATGAGGTACCTGTCGAGGGTGGGCTCGCTTCGAGTAGCCGAGCATTGCAAATCAGTTCAGTAGAATTCGTTGAGCATAATTAATTAGCCCGTCAAAATAGACCGAGTTTCATGAAGGAGCTCGTAGAAATGCTAAATTATACACTTTTTGAATAATTTTCCAGCTCCAATGGGCAGTATTCTTGGAAAGCTCAATTAACTCGCTGAATAATGTTTCACTAACAAAGGAGGTATGCAATTCAATAATAAAGAATGACCCAACAACAATCTCCCACAATTCAACTTAATTCATTCCTCTTTTCCAACTTTGAATGCAACATTTCCATAGTTTGGATGGTCTGTTTTTGTTTGTTGAGCGTCCTATGTAGTTCTACCATCACTGCTTCCAAAGACTCCATTTCTTTCCGAGACAACAGGTCCCTCTTCATTGCAAGTTCAAGCTTCAACCGATTGTTTTCTATTTTCACTTCTTCTAGTCCTTCATCAAGTTTCTCAAAGGACTCTATCATATCATATTCTGCTTCCTATATATCCAAGATACTCTCCTTGGTTCAACACCATTGTCATCCCTTAGGTTCCCTATAGTTTAGGCTAACTGGTTCATCGGTCGTTTTCCCACCACCTCTAGCCTCTGCCAAGTAGTTTCCAATTTTAGTTCAAATGTTTGTCTATCTTTAACACTAGCGGACTTATCATCCTTGAGCAACCGATATGAATCTTCTAATTAGTTTTTTTTATCGTTTCCTCAGTGTATCAAGTTCCTCATTTGCATGAAAAAAAGAGTTATCCAAAAGTACTCATTGCTACAAGTTTATCTAAATGCTCCACTATTATCTCGAACTAAGAAATCAAAGTGGCATGGTCTTCTCAATAATCACTTCAAACTTCTCTTTAATGAGCAACTGATACAATTCTTCCAGTGCCTTAAACTTTTAGCATCCTCAAATTCACCACTTACCCACTTAATTTAGAAAGAGAATGCTCCAAAATGATCTTCTTTTTAGCAATGTTTTCTATTGCCAACTTCTCTGAAAGAGCATATATCTCAGTTTTCCTCCTGTGGCAGCTTTCTTTTAGCTTTGAGTCCTCATCCTAGCCTGTGAGTGTTTTAACGGATTGTGCAGGGGACTCTAGCTGAAATACCACCAGCCCCACCTTCTCTAGCATATCCTGATATGCCTTGTTTAAATTGTTAGCTCCTTTTTTCATACAGTGAATTTCTTGTCAGATCATCTCTTTCAAGCAAATACATGGCTCTCTTTCAAGTTTCAAGCTTGTCTTCCCCTTTCAAGTTTAAGATTTCATCCTCTAGTTTCTTCATTGAGACAGCATATTAATAACCGGTGAAATTGGCAACCAATTGTTACTTGAAATACCCCATCTAATGCGGAGACAAAATAAATTCAGTGTAGCATCAAAGCTAGTAAAGATTTAAATTTAGTTATCTTGTCCCCATGTTATGACTACAAACAAAGGTAAATCATCCTCATTCAGATATTAAATTGAGAGATGAGGTCACTTTTTTAGTTGAGCATTACATTGCAAATCAGCTCGACAGAATCGGTAAACATCACAAATTAAGGACCTCGTTAGAATCACCCGAGCTTCATGAACGAGCTCATCGGATTTGACTGAGCTTCACGAAAGAGCTCATTGGAATTGGCCGAGCTTCATGAAGGAACTCATGGAAATCAGCCGAGCTTCATGAAGGAACTCGCTGAATTAGATTAGCGACCTCAGTAGTTGAATCTGACAGATACGCAGATGGTCTTCCAGTATTTCTAAGAGATGGACATAAGGGGCGAATGAAGTGAGGCGTACACCCTCTTCATATGAGTCTGAAGCCTTGTTGCAGGGAAGAATCACATGGAGTTAGGGGTGGTGGGGCGGCGGGAGGAAGACGTACAAAGCCTAGTTGAGAGAAGGCCGGGGAAGGGAGAAAGGGATGTGACGTGCAATTTAGGAGAATTTATCTTGTTAATAGCTGTTTCGGGATCTTGTCAGCAGCCTCACTCCAATTTTACAAAGACACCCTATCCGCTTGTGGAAATCTTGTATACCAAACCCAACCAAAGTAACATATTCTACATTAGCTATGTCTGAAAACACCTCATTTAATTTGCTGATTTATGTCTATTTATGGGTTGAATAATGACCCTACATATAACCGAGCAGTACTAAAAAACATGACTCCTACACAACGGCGGGCAAGAGGTGTGATTTATGAGCCATTGATCAATGCAAACGTGATGGAACAAGTGATGGCATTCTGGCATCAATTCCCCCCTTTGCCCCTCTTGTAATTCCTGTATGGACAACACCACCAAAAGACATAAATTAAGATCCAGTTGAACATATTGAAGTTAAGTACCATATGTATACATCGCCCTCGCCCACACCGACGATGGTCTTAAAGCGCGCCATGATGAGGGATGCGACAGCTGAGCCACATGCCCGTGGATATTACTCCTAATATCCACGGGCTGTGTATGTATATAAGTACGTGGATAAGCTCAAACAAACCAATTGGGTTGTGGGAGAGCCCCACTTGAAGTGTCACTGTAAAGGCTTCCATTGGACCAAATAGGCAAATAAATATGTATAGCTGTGTGTGTGTATAGGGAATGTTGTTAAGAGTTCCGAGTTTTTTTAAAAGGAGTAAATCCAAATGGAGAGCAATTCATATAATTGAGATTTGAGAACCAAAGCATAAAAGGGGTTTAGTAAATGCTAATTAATCTCTTAGGACCAAATTTAAGGGCCGGGCCACTTAAGAGAGTTAAGACTTGTGGTCAAGTCTCATTTCATCCTTGTGACAGTTCACTCAAGTGGATGTAGAGCTACCCATTCAGAGGATCGAATTCAGAATTTTGGATAAGCAAGTGTGGAGGTTGGATTATGTAAAAGAGAACAAGATAAACCCGTTTATTCAGGGGTTAAGTAGGTAATTTTATTAAGTGTGGAGGTTCAATACTGTAGACTTGTAGCCAGAATAGACCTCAAACTTGAATTACTATTGTACCCTTTCTTTCAAAGGGAAATTCTTTATTTGCCCTTCAAGACTACCGCCTCTACACTTAATTTGTAATAGGTAATGGGGTTTATAGACCCTTTTCATTATTTTTTAAATTTTATAGACATCATGATAAATTCTTTAATTATATAGACCTTTTCATATATATTATTTCATCTATACCCTTCAATGCTTATATTTTTATAAAAGTTATCATCCTTAATAATAAATGTGAAAAATGGGTACAAAAAAATAATCAAAGATAATATATATTATAAGGAAAAAATTAATAGTTTATTATATTCAAATCCCTAATAAAATATTTAAATTAACATTATTATTGTAACACATCTCAATATTAATGTAACACAATAACTTGTGTATTGTGATACAATATTTCTCCTTTATTGTAATACAATATTACTACCATATAGAGATTTCATATTATAATACAATGAATAATTAATTAGTGGGATTATTCATGTATTACAATAAATACAATTGTTATGGTAAATGGATTGCAATTGATTATTGTAATCCCGTGTGTAAATAAAAAAATAATAATGTCATTATATATATATATTATGCTATAAATTAGTGCATGCTCGTATATTATATTAATATAGAATTAAAAAAATATTGTAATTATCTTTAAGGATTTTTTAAAATAGTTTTTCATTTTATTATTAAATTATATTAACTTTTTATTGAACTAAAACATTCAAGGGTAAACAAGTAATAACACCAATAAAAAGGTCTATATACTTAAAAGATTTATTATGGGGTCTATTAACTAAAAAAAATATCAAAGAGGGCCTTAATCCTCCAATTATCTCATTTGGTAATCCACGGGACCTCGATCATAAGAGCAAAGATATAGTTGATTGTAAAATTGATTATTAGAAAAAATTGATTTAAATAAATATCCCCTTTAAGCAATGTTCTAAAAGGCGTTAGCCGACCGTTAGGCGGGTGTCTAGGTAGTGTATAGGCGGTCTTAGACTAAACTTGATTATTTCTCTATATGTCAATTGATAGAACATGTCAATAATTTATATAATGTAGTAATATCTATAATATCACTCATAAACCCAAATTTGGTGTACTTAACTAACAATAAAGTCACTAAATGTAAAAGCACTCGTCCGACTGATTACTTTAAACCTCCTAAAATCTGAAACCATAGGTTTGAATCAAAAGTAAATACATCTCGACTTGGGGATTAGGTAGGGTCTATACGGCACCTAGGCGGGATTAGGCACGCTCAGGCGGAAATTCGCCTAGAGACTGCCTAGGCACTACTAAAAACGCAGGAAATAGCTACGGAAAATAGCAACGGCATTGGCCACGAATGACCGTGGCTAACCGGTTTAGCCACGGAAATAGC
This sequence comes from Persicaria tinctoria, assembly GCA_037127255.1. Lineage (NCBI taxonomy): Eukaryota > Viridiplantae > Streptophyta > Magnoliopsida > Caryophyllales > Polygonaceae > Persicaria > Persicaria tinctoria. Next base: position 7,263,935 of record JBANSL010000020.1, read on the forward strand.
CACGAGTGGGCCATCCGTAGCCATATGCCTCGTGACTAATAGCGACAGCTGTTTAGCAATGGATTTAGCAACGAATTGTCAGGTCGTGGCTAAGCCCGTGGCTAGTGATGGACATTTGAATCTCATGGCTGAGGCAACAAATTCAGCTTCGGAATTAGACCATTTCTGAATTCGTGGCTATGTTCGTAGCTAGATTCGTGTCTACAAATAGGCCATGGACCTTGCTGATTCCGTGGCTATGATTGTTTCTATCATTATTGCTCGTTTCATTGGTAATGTTGTTGCTAAGGTTGTTGCTAGAGTTGTTGGTAACGCCAATATTTGTCATTGATATTGTTGTTGCTCATTTCATTAGTAATGTTTTATATATTTAAAAATGTACAAAACTTTTATGAATACATCCAAAGCAATAAAAAATCTAAATATACATAAATAGGGTACAAAAATAAAAAAAAATATTCTAGATACCAAAAAACCCAAACTACAAATGAACAAATCAAAACATCCACTTTCTTGTTGACACAAACTCATGATTATAGCATTCCTTGAACCAATTGACACCCTAATAACCTGAAGGAGCCTGCAAGATGAAATACAAAGAGAACAGGCAACCTCTGCAGTATAAAAACTTTTAAATCCATGTATCTACATCCAGGATATCTCATAGTTCAGTCAAAATACTTTTGCAGTTTGTTATCCCTCATAACTTTCCAAGATTAAATACATTCACAAATCACAAGTAACCTTATCATTTCAAATGTTCACAGTTGGGTCACTAGGGCACATATTGACAATGCAAGTGCGATGAGTCAAATAGTATGATGACTTACTGCCTGGGAGAAACACCAAGCATCATGTTTCCTTTAGCTAAGCATAAAAGATTAAATTTCCTAAGAAATTAAGATTACTATTTATCATATGCTTGTCTTGCACATCTTAAGAAGACAATACCGCACCATGACTAATTTCTTTAAGTCATGTTGCTTGTTTTACCTTGTCTGGGAAACTTTTAACATCAAAGAATTTGTGATATTTTCCACATTTAAAAGTACATTGGTTATAAAATAAGAAACAGAACATATATGTAATGCATAAATCATTAACCTTTCCAATCAAAACAGATTTTGCTTTCTTGAAGCTTGAAGCCAGCTTCTCATATTCTGGAGCAAGCTTCTTACAGTGCCCACACAAACAAGATTAACTTTAGTGCACGCTGTGACCATGACAGTTCAACAACAATCATCAAAACAGGTGTGATAGCACGAAGATTGAAGAGATTGACATCTAAAATTAGGTTTAAGGGTATGGGTATACTACCTTCTTGGAGATGAGCTCAGCCGGTTCTTCACCTCCTGACCGCCATCTCTTCACCTCCAATCTGACCGCCGACTCCCCCTGTCCAGCGTCCTCTCCCGCCTCGTGCTCCTTGATGCCGGCTCATCCAATCTGATAGCCGACGCCAAAGTGCAGAACGATGAATGATGCCGCCTCCTTGACGCCAGAGGTCTGAATTAGGGCTAAGATCTAAAATTTTAGGGAGAGAGATCTTGAGTGAAGAGGGAGAGGCGAGAGGGGATACCAGAGAGATCTGAAATCGAGAGGGAAGGAGAACTGAGAGATATGAAAAGAAGGAAGAGAAATACCTCTCGGCGTTGGCGGTCGAGGAAGGGAAACCGTCGGATCTAAAGCTTGGAGGAAGGGAAACCGCCGGATCTGAAGCTTTGAAAAAGGGAAACCGCTGGATCTGAGAACGGCGTTGGCAGATTCAAATTTCTGGAAACATTATATACATACACGAAACTTTGGGAGTCAAGGGCAAGGAAACGCGTAGCGTGTCGGAAGGTGAGACAGCGGCCGGCGGCAGCGGCGGAGGAGGAAAGACAGAGCGCGCTGGAGATCAGTGGTGGACGGCGAGGGGGCAAGAGTGCTGGAAAATCGAGTGGGCAAGAGTTCTGGTAAATTGAGTGGGCAAACGGAATGGAAAGGCGAGAGGGACCAGAGGCAAGAATGGAGGAAGAAGGAGAGGCGGTGTGAACTGTGAAGAGGGGGAGCGGTGTGAACTGTGAAGAAGGCGGTGTGAAGTGGCTGCTAGGGTTTGAAAGTGTAAAGTTTCCTTTTTATACGCACCCACACATCTAAAAGACTAAAATTTGAAAGCCCGAAAAATTCTCCCTCAAAACTACATTATACTGCCAAAAAAAATTAGATTTAGTGCCAATTCCACCAAATGTCGATACAAATTTTTCAACATATATTCACTTTTTCTATACATATATTATTGGAGTTTTCTATTTTGAATCATATTAGTACAATATAAAATATTGATATTATAAAATACTAATAAAAGTTGAGATAACTTTTAAAATAACAACAAAGTCAAATATTTTTTAAAATTTATCATAAATTGTAAAAATAAAATTACTTGTATATAATGTTTTATTAAATATTTATTAGACACTTATATGAATTTTCCTCAAAACATACTCTTATAGAATTTTCATAAGAATTTATAATGTTTTATTAAATATTTATTAGTTACTTATATGAGTTTTTCTCAAAACATACCCTTAGAGTATTCTAATAAGAATTTATTAGTTAATATAGGGTTTTAATAGCTACTTATATGAGTTTTACTCAAAACATACTCTTAGAGTATTCTAATAAGAATTTATTACTTAATATGAGGCTTTATTAGTTACTTATATGAGTTTTACTCAAAACATACTCTTGGAGTATTCTAATAAGAATTTATTACTTAATATAAGGTTTTACTAGTTAGTTATATGAGTTTTACTCAAAACATACTCTTAGAGTATTCTAATAAGAGTTTATTAGTTAATATAAGGTTTTATTAGCTACTTATATGAGTTTTACTCAAAACATACTCTTAGATTATTCTAATAAGAGTTTATTAGTTAATATAAGGTTTTATTAGCTACTTATATGAGTTTTACTCAAAACATACTCTTGGAGTATTCTAATAAGAATTTATTACTTAATATAAGGTTATACTAGTTACTTATGTGAGTTTTACTCAAAACATACTCTTAGAGTATTCTATTAAGAGTTTATTAGTGAATATAAGGTTTTATTAGCTACTTATATAAGTTTTCCTCAAAACATTACCTTATAGTATTATAATACGAATTTATTACTTAATATAAGGTTTTATTAGCTACTTATATGAGTTTTACTCAAAACATACTCTTGGAGTATTCGAATAAGAATTTATTACTTAATATAAGGTTTTATTAGCTACTTATATGAGTTTTACTCAAAACATACTCTTAGAATATTCTAATAAGAATTTATTAGTTAATATAGGTTTTATTAGTTACTTATATGAGTTTTACTCAAAACATACTCTTAGAGTATTCTAATAAGAATTTATCAGTTAATATGAGGCTTATTAGTTACTATATGAGTTTTACTAAAAAAAAATTCTCTTAGCCAATATTGTAATAAGAATTTATTAGTTAATATGAGATTTTATTAGTTACTTATATGAGTTTTACTCAAAATATACTCTTAGAGTATTATAATAAGAATTTATTAGTTAATATGAGGCTTATGAGTTACTTATATGAGTTTTACTCAAAACATACTCTTAGAGTATTATAATAAGAATTAATACTTAACATAAGGTTTTGTAAGCTACTTATATGAGTTTTCCTCAAAACATAACCTTATAGTATTCTAATAAGAATTTATTAGTCAATATAAGGTTTTATTAGTTATATGAGTTTACTCAAAACATACTCTTATAGTATTCTAATAAGAATTTATCAGTTAATATAAGGTTTTATTAGCTACTTATATGGGGTTTACTCAAAACATACTCTTAGAGTTTTCTAATAAGAATTTATAAGTCAATATAAGGTTTTGTTAGCTACTTATATGAGTTTTACTCAAAACATACTCTTAGAGTATTCTAATAAGAATTTATTAGTTCATATAAGGTTTTATTAGCTACTTATATGAATTTTACTCAAAACATACTATTAGAGTATTCTAATAAGAATTTATTAGTTAATATAAGGTTTTATTAGTTACGTATATGAGTTTTACTCAAAACATACTCTTAGGGTATTCTAATAAGAATTTATTACTCAATATAAGGTTTTATTAGTTACTTATACGAGTTTTTGTCAAAACATAACCTTATAGTATTATAATAAGAATTTATTACTTAATATAAGGTTTTATTAGCTACTTATATGGGTTTTACTCAAAACATACTCTTAGAGTATTCTAATAAGAATTTATTAGTCAATATAAGGTTTTATTAGTTACTATATGAGTTTTCCTCAAAACATACCTTTATAGTATTCTAATAAGAATTTATTACTTACTATAATGTTTTATTAAATATTTATTAGACACTTACATGGGGTTTCCTCAAAACACTCTCATAATATTCTAATAAGAATTTATTAGCCAATATAAGATTTTATTAAACATTTATTAGTAACTTATATCAATTTTCCTCAAAACATACTCTTATAGTGTTATAATAAGAATTTATTACTTAATATAAGGTTTTATTAAACATTTATTAGTCACTTATATGAATTTTCCTGAAAACATATCCTTATAATATTCTCATAATAATTTATTAATTAGTTAATATATATTTTTTTCAACACTTGTCAAATTATATATAAAAAATCTCATAGGCATATTTGGGCCCGTCAATGGGCCAATCGGGGAAAAATGTCATATTTGGGCTTATTTAGCCACGGATTCAATCGTCGCTAAATCACCACTTCATTCAATGGGCTGAGATAAAATAATTGGGCTTTCACTATCTTATATTGGGTCGAGCCCAGAAATTTTGGGAGAGTTTGTACCCGGATTTAGCCACGGATTGAGTGTAATCGGATAGTCCATTCATGACATATATCCGGCCCACCTACAATTAGTGTCCCAAGGCCCACTCACCACATATGTTCATTTGATTTCCGATGATTACTAGCCACGGATTTAGCGACGGATATTGTGTTGTTGCCATATCAGCGTCGAAAACAGCCACGGCAATCCTATTCGTGGCTACGTTCGTGGCTATTTACTGACACTCACACATATCGAGCCACGAAATCAGCTACGGACATCTGAGTCGTTGCTAATAGCCACGAATGTTTTGGCATGTCATACCAGGATGAGTATTAGCCACGAATATAGCCACGGTCAGGAACAGTCGTGGCCAATGTCATCGCTAATGGCCACGAATACAAGGTCGTCTATAATCCGTGGCTAACCATCTGTAGCTATTTCCTGTTTTTTTAGTAGTGAGGCGGTGCCCAGACGGCGCCTAGGCGCGATTTTTAGAACATAGCCTTTAAGTAAATGTCTATCTCTATAATTGATTTAGATAAATATTCTCCTTAAGTAAATGTTCAATTTTTTTTTCATAATACCCTAACTACCCTGCTCTAATTAAAACCCAATAAACCTGCTATTTCCTCATAAACATCTTAGATAGACAAGGGAGATTCCAACTATGGCGTCAATGGAGGTGGTTGAATTCGATGGTGAGTGAAGTAGAGAGGTGAAATTGAAATTGTGAAAGTGTTCGATCTAAAGAGATCATCTTGCTGCGGCAGATCTCATTCCTATCGATCTCTTCAAATCCCGGTGTCGAATTCGCTTTGAAAATTTCGAGCTATTCGCTTTCGAGGTCTCTTGTTATCTTCTTTCTTTATTTTTTGTTACATAAACAAGGGAAATCCACTACCACAACACACCTATGATCACCTAAGCAACCAAGAGAAAGAGAGTCGAAATGTTCTTCTGTAAAACACAGAAGAGAACTCAACAATTCAACAACTGCCTCACACCTTGATTCATTCGAAAACTGTCTTACACACCCCATAATATGTTAACTTCTAAACACACCCACTACACCACTAACATGCTAACATAACTTCCTAGATAGTGGTTTTGCTAACATAAAAGAAACTAACCTTCAACTGCAGTGTACACAGCAACTGCATTACATAAACATAACTCACATCAACTAACTTAAGCTAACATGAACCTAGCTTAGGAACTTTAAATTACATTCTAACACCTCCTCTTAATTTAAGTTCCTTCATACCAATCTTCTCCATGAAATAGTAATGCTTAGCACCATTCAAAGACTTGGTAACAAATCTGCATTTTGATTGTTTGTTCCGCAAAATCTGAGCACCACCTTTTCTTCTGCCACCAACACACAAATAAAGTGATGTTGCACTTCTATATGCTTGGTTCGAGCATGGAATGCTGGATTTTTAGTCACGGCAATGGCTGATTTGTTATAACACCAGAGTTCTATTGCACTTGTGTGATCACATCCCAAATCATACAATAATTTCTTCAACCACATTGCCTGCCTTGCTGCTGCTCCAGCTGCAACATACTCTGCTTCAGAAGATCATAGAGCAACCGTGTCTTGCTTCTTTGAACTCCAGGTTATAGCTCCTGAACCTAGATCAAACACAGACCCTGAAGTGCTTCTTCTATCATCAACACATCCAGCCCAATCACTATCTGTGTGACCTCTGAGCTTGAACTCTTTCACTTGATCATACCATATTCCATGCTTCACAGTGCCTGCAACATATTTCAGAATTCTCCTTGCAGCTCCCAAGTGTTGCTTTGTAGGGCTGTGCATATATCTTGACACAACACTAACACTATATGCAATATCAGGCCTGCTGTGAGTGAGGTAATTCAAACCTCCAACCAAGCTCCTGTACACTTTCTCATATGCCTTTGAAGTCCCATCTTCCTTTCTCAATTTCTCATTTGTGTTCATAGGAGTCTGAGCCACATCACAGTTCTCCATGTTGAACTTCTTGAGCATGTCAGTAGCATACTTCTCTTGGCAAAGAAAAATACCTTCACTGCTCTGCTTCACCTCCAACCCAAGAAAGTATTGCATTAACCCCAAGTCTGTCATTTCAAACACAGATGTCATAGCCTCTTTGAACTGTCCCAACATCACAGGTGAAGTGCTGAAGTATACAATATCATCCACATACAGACAGACCACAATAAAATCTCATGTACTCTTCTTCTTCCTCACATATAAGGTTGGCTCACTCTCACTTCTTACAAACTGATGTTGAAGAAAGAAAGCATCTATCCTGCTGTACCAGGCTCTTGGAGCCTGCTTTAGGCCATACAAAGCCTTTCTCAACCTGTACACTTTCTCTTCTTCTCCATTCTTGACAAATCCTAGAGGTTTCTCCACAAAAACCTCTTCTTGCAACTCTCCATTTAGGAAAGCTGATTTGACATCTAATTGATAGATTGGTACACTAGTACAAAAAAGCCCTTACACAATGGTTATTTTACAAACCGCACAACGGTTTTTGAACCGTTGCATCAGCCCATGTGGTTTTTTAAAATACAACGGTTGGGTTTATCACAACGATTCACTAAGACAACGGTTATAACCGTTGTGATAGATTCTGGATAACTGTTGTCTTTGCACCTCCAAAATTGGTTTCGAATCATATTAACCAGTTCTAACCGTTGTCTAAGGTCACTATAACCGTTGTCTCAAGTTAGGATGTCCGGTTTTAATTGTTGTCTAGGTACATGTTAATTAACCGTTGTCTAAGACAAATGCAATTGTTGTGTAAGTACATTGAAACCATTGTTTACGTATATTTTAACCATTGTCTATTTAATCGCTAACCGTTGTCTAAATTAAAAAATCATTAACTAGATTCGCTTAAACCGGTGTCTAAGTAACTTTAAACCGTTGTCTAAATAAATGTCAACCTTTGTCTATGTAACTTTAAACCGTTGTCTAAGTAACTGTCAACCGTTGTCTAAATAACTGTCAACCGTTGTCTATGTAACTTTAAGCCGTTGTCTAAGTAACTGTCAACCGTTGTCTAAGTAACGTTTACTGTTGTGTAAGTATATTGTAACCGTCATTGAAATATATTGTAACCGTCGTCTAACATATTTAACTGTTGTCGATATACGTTCTAACCGTTGTCTATATTCCTTTGAACCGTTGTATATAATCTTTTAACCGTTGTCTATATAATCGTTAACTATTGTCCACCTGTTGTATATGCATCTCTTTATTGATATATCAAGCAAAATCAATCCACACAGCATTAGCAAAGTCAATTTAAAAAGAAGAATCAAGAACAAGAGAGATACACTACAGAAAATAATAGCTCATAAAAAGATTCAAGATAACTAAAACTTTTAAGTTTGCAAAGGTAAAAGCCTCTAATTGAAGAATTCTAAATAGGGAAGGGAAGAATAGGAATAACTCAAACACCAATCTAATCTTGTTCATCTTAACAGACCGGTGCAACATACAGTTTTAAATTTTGCTAATGTGCTTCATTCTTCATCGAAAACATAAGCGAGAGGGAGACTTTCGATATCCGTCAGATCTCTCAGCTGCAGATCTAAATGAGGGCGGGGCGTATTGGTGGTTTGCCATCAACGTCGGCCTTCGTTTTCAACCTTCAGGCAAGAGGAAGGTTGACGGTTGAATCGATGTCTACATGAGGCTAGTTGACTGCTCCGACGAAGGTGGGCTCTCTAATTCGTGGTCATCGATGGTGGTTCATCGGAGTTAGGCCCATCGGTTGACCATAGTTCTGATTTCAACACAAGGCGGGAGATGTGATAGAGAGAAAGGAAGGTCGGGAGAAAGATGGGCGAGGGGATCGGAAGAGACTTCGAGCGAGAAGGAGGTTGATGGGGAGGTGGTAGAAACCGGAAGTGATCGAACAGAAGAGGGAGGATATGCCATGGGAGATTGTTTGGATTTCTGTAGATATGGTGAACAAGGAGTACTATTGAACGAGGGCTGCCAGTTGAAGGGCTTTATATACAAAATCAATTAGGGTACGGTTATGCCTAATTAAGGTAAAAATACAAAATTAGCCCGCCATTATTGTAAATTTTAAATATTTTACCATATTAAATTATAAAATTAAATTCAACGATTTTTAAACTGTCAATCCATTTTAATACACTACAAAAAATGGATTCAAATTATAAACGCTTTATATATTTAACAACGTTTTGTTTCTATCCGAGCCTTTTCAACTTCATCCTTAAACAACGGTTTTAATAACCATTTTCTTTGAGACGTCATATATATATAACCACTGTTCTTTAAATATACGTTGTCATTACAATTTAATAAACAACGATTCTAATCGGCCTTACACAACGGTTTTATGAGTCGTTTTCAATTCTTTGAGAAGTCTTCAATATATATATATATATATATATATATATATATATATATATATATATATATATATATATATATATATATATATATATATATATATATATATATATATATATAACAACGATTCTTTAAATATCCGTTGTCTTTTAAACTTGCTAAAAGCCAATTTTATTCAGTCTTAGACAATGGTTTTAATAACCGTTTTCTTTGAGGCGTTTTCTATATATAACAACTGTTTTTTAAATATTCATTGTCTTTTTAATGTAATAGACAACGATTCTAATCAGTCATACACAACGGTTTTATGAACCGTTTTCTTTGAGAAGTCTTCTCTATATATAACAACGGTTCTTTAAATATCCGTTGTCTTTTAAACTTGCTAAAAGCCAATTTTATTCAGCCTTAGACAATGGTTTTAATAACCGTTTTCTTTGAGACGTCTTCTATATACATAACAACAGTTTTTTAAATGTTCGTTGTCTTTTTAATGCAATAGACAACGATTCTAATCAGTCATACACAACGGTTTTATGAACCGTTTTCTTTGAGAAGTCTTCTCTATATATAACAACGGTTCTTTAAATATCCGTTGTCTTTTCAACTTACTAAACGCAATTTTATTCAGCCTTTGACAACGGTTTTAATAACCGCTTTCTTTGAGACGTCTTCTATATATATAACAACGGTTTTTTAAATATTTGTTGTCTTTATAATGTAATAGACAACGATTCTAACCGGCCTTACACAACGGTTTTATGAACCGTTTTCTTTGAGAAGTCTTCTCTATATATAACAACGATTCTTTAAATATCCGTTGTCTTTTCAACTTACTAAACGCAATTTTATTCAGCCTTAGACAACGGTTTTAATAACCGCTTTCTTTGAGACGTCTTCTTTACATATAACAACGAATTTTTAAATATTCACTGTCTTTATAACCTAATAGACAATTATTCTAATCCGCCTTACACAACGGTTTTATGAACCGTTTTATTTGAGAAGTCTTCTCTATATATAACAACGGTTTTTAAAATACCCGTTGTCTTTATAAATACAAACACACTCAAAGACAATGGTTATTTTTATAACCGTTGTCCGTCCCAAAAATTTCTAATTTTTTTCATCAAAAACACCATCTTTATAGAAACCGTTGTCTATGTGGCGTCTTATAATATACATTTTGTACTAGTGGTAGCTTCCATTGAGCTGCTAAGGCTATCACAACTCTTATAGTCTCGAGCCTAGCCACTGGAGAGAAAGTCTCTTCATAATCTATCCCCTCCTTCTGTGCATACCCCTTAGCCACCAACCTTGCTTTAAACTTCTGGACACTCTCATCAGTCTTGTACTTAGTCATGTACACCCACTTCAAGCCTATCACATTCTTTCCTTGTGGCTTGTTAACCAACTTCCAAGTTTCATTTTTCTGAATGGCCTTCATCTCTTCTCTCATAGCCATTTGCCAGCTGCTAATATCCTTAGCCTCATCAAAGCTCTCTGGATCTATAACAGTGAGAGCAAAGCCACAGTCATTGTAGATCTCAGCAAGAGATCTAAACTTCCTTGGAGGAGTTTCACTTGAGGAGCTTGAAGGTGATGAATCGCCACTGCTAGAGGAGCTTTGATGCACTGGTGTTGCTGGAGAATTGTTTCCATGATGATCATCATCATCAAGCATATCATCATCTTCAGCCTCCTCATTTGGACTATCAGCTGGCACACTTCTGCTTGTCATTTGATCACCTCCTGCCTTCTCCCACTCCCAACTCACACCTTCATCAAAGACCACATTCCTGCTCACAATAGTTCTCTTGCTCACAGGATTGTACAATTTATATGTCTTTGACTGAGCTGCATATCCAATAAAGACACATTTTTCAGCTTTCTCATCCAACTTTGATCTCAAGTTTTTCAGTGTATAAGCCACACATCCAAATACTCTTAAGTGGCTCACTGATGGTTTCTTCTTTCTCCACACTTAAATGGTGTCTTGCCCATCACATCTCGAGTAGGAGAGACATTCAAAATGTAGACTGCAGTAGCCACAACTTCACACCGAAGCTGATTTGGAACTCCTCTAGCCTTTAACATACTCCTTGCCATCTCCACCACAATCCTATTTTTTCTTTCTGCTACGCCATTTTGCTCTGGTGTATAGGGAGCTGTCAACTCCCTCCTTATCCCACTCTCTTCACAAAAATTCATGAACTCATAGGACATGAATTCTCTTCCTCTGTCAGTTCTCAGTGCCTTTACCATCAATCTAGATTGCTTTTCTGCAAGAGCTTTAAACTTCTTGAAGCAGTCAAATGCTTCTGACTTCAATCTCAGGAAGTAAACCCAACTCATCCTGCTATGATCATCTGTGAGGAGAAAGAAATACTTACTCCCACCTAGAGACTCAGTTTGCATTGGTCCACACAAGTCTGCATGAATCAATTCCAAGCATTCTCCAGCTCTCCATGCATCTCTGTTTGAGAATGATCCTCTCATTTGCTTGCCATAGATGCATCCTTCACACAACTCTAGCTCTCCAATCCTAGGCACACCTTCAACCATTTCACCAGAATTCAACATCTTCAAACTTTGGACAGTCAAATGACCATACCTTTGATGCCACAACATAGTGTTTTCATCACTCTTAGCTGTCATCACTTTACCAAAATTAGTTGATAAATCCAGAGGAAACAATCTATTCTTGGTCATTGAAACATTTGCAACCGCATGACCAGTCTTCTTTTCTCTGATCACACACACATCTTCATCAAACAAAAGAGAGTAGCCTGATCCCTGAAGTTGTCCAACACTCAGCAAGTTATGAGCAAGCTTAGGCACATACTGCACATCATAGAGAAACTTTTCTGATCCTTGCACACTTCTCACAGCCAAAGTGCCTCTACCTTCCACCTCAAGAACCTTGTTATCACCAAGTCTGACTCTCCCTTTCTTTGCTTCATCCAGTTCCTTGAACATCTTCTTTGAACTGGACATATGATTTGAACACCCACTGTCCAAATACCACAAGCTACTAACATCTTCCTCAACTGATGACAATTCCATGAACAGCCTGTCATCCTTCTAACAATTCTCGGAATAATTTGCACCCTTCTGTTCATGCTCTTGCTTCTCCCAACAGAATGCCTCCTTGTGACCAAATTTCTTACAATAATAACACTTTATGTTACTCTTGTAAGATCTTGACTCATTGCCTTGATTCTTTGATGAATCTTTCCATTGATCTCTTCCCTGATCACTGCTACTTCCTCTTCTTGAGCCACTGCCTTGAGACCTTCCTTGACCTCTACCTCCTCGACCTCTATAGCCTCCTCTTTGGCCACCTCTTCCTCTATAACCACCTCTGAAACCTCCTCTACTTGATGAACTTTCAGGCTTTCCCTTTGAAGTTTCATCCTTTACTTGAAACACTTTTTCTTCTTTCTGATCACTGGTTCTTGTCAACCTATCCTCATGAGCTTGCAAGGAACTTGCTAGCTCTTCAAATATGTACACAGACAGATCCTTAGACTCCTCTATAGCTGCAACTACATGGTCAAACCTCTTGGTTAGACTCCTCAACACCTTGCTTACAATCACCTCACTGCCCATATTCTCACCATATGATCTCATATGGTTTACAATGCCTGATACTCGAGACAAATACACCTGAACTGTCTCCTTCTCTTGCATCACTAGAGTTTCAAACTCTTTTCTCAGTGACTGCAGTTTGACAGTGATTACTCGTCTGTCTCCCATATATTCCTGATTGAGAACCTCCTAAGCTTCATGAGCAGTAGTTGAAGCAGCTATCCTAGGAAATACTTCATCATCTAAGGCCGACTGTATCATATACAGTGCCTTGGAGTCCTTCTTTCTCTTCTCTCTCAACACTTGATCTGGCTCTGGAGAATTGGCATCTTCAAACCCCTGATCAACAAGATTCCAGACCTCTTGTGACTTGAACAAGGTGGTCATCTTTAGGCTCCAAAAATGGTAGTTAATTCCCTTGAAAATGGGCAACTGAGGACTGCTCAAATTCCCATTACTATTGTTCTGCATCTTGATTCAAACAGAACTTCACTCAAGTGTTTCCCTTTGTGTTTTAATCTCACACTCTCAAACCCAAATTCGAACCCAGAAACACAGAATTGTGTTATGCTTTGATACCAAATGTTACATAAACAAGGGAAATCCACTACCACAACACACCTATGATCACCTAAGCAACCAAGAGAAAGAGAGCCAAAATGTTCTTCTGTAAAACACAGAAGAGAACTCAACAATTCAACAACTGCCTCACACCTTGATTCATTCGAAAACTGTCTTACATACCCCATAATATGTTAACTGCTAAACACACCCATTACACCACTAACATGCTAACATAACTTCCTAGATAATGGTTCTGCTAACACAAAAGAAACTAACCTTCAACTGCAATGTACACAGCAACTACATTACATAAACATAACTCACATCAACTAACTTAAGCTAACATGAACCTAGCTTAGGAACTTTAAATTATATTCTAACATTTTTATGAAATAGTGTGTTTTGCTAGTTAGCCTAGTTTCCGTTGATTTCCGAGTTTAATTGTAGTAGAATCAGGAATCCCACTTCTCAAATGAGGAATTTTATGTGACGAACTCCAACGACAGAATCATACAAGCTATTTACACAAATCATGCTCTAAATAAAACATTTGCAATCCTCTTTGTATATGCACCACCCCATGAACAAGACAAGGAACCCTGTTAGAATACACTATCATCTACCTTATATGCAATAAATGAGCCAATAATCATAATCGGCGATCTGAATGAGATTTTGTCCCCTTCTGATAAAGCTGGAGGGGTCGTTCCTAATAATTGTAGATTCTCCAGGATTGCCTCAATTATTGATAACCATAACTTATGTGATTCACCAACTACAGGAAACAAATTCACCTGGCGGAAACGATCCTATGGACACGATAACATTTATGAGAAACTTGACAGATGTCTTATTAGTCATACTATAAAACAACAATTCCCTAACTTATATACAAAGAACCATGCTTTCACCCGATTGGACCACACACAAATCACCCTAGATCTCATGGACAACCATAAGCCCAAACTTCAACCATTCAAGTTCGAAATGGCCTGGACTACCAGGCCTGATTATGAAGCTATTGTCACAAGGGCATAGAGATGTGACCCGTCTGGCTCGCAACTCTATAAACTCACGAGGAAACTCCAGGAAGTTAAAAAACAAAGCAAAGCCTTGTGTAGGGTAACAATCGGGAATATCTTCAGACAGATAACCCTTGTTGAAAATGAATTGCAACGTTTAAAACTCAAATTATGTCATTCCTATAATAATGCACTAGATAATAAAATCAAAAGACTGACCACTAAGCATACATCCCTACTACACTTTCAAAACAAATATTGGGGCCAACGTGCTAAAAAAGCTTATATCCAAGCAGTAGATGCTAACACCAAATATTTTCACAGGATTGCAACTGGTAGAAGAAACAGGAACATCATAAAATCGATACAAACAAATGCAGGAATCAATGTTTCAACTGAGAAGGAAATACGGGACGTTATCAAATCAGACTTTATCAGCAGATACACAAACCCACAACGACAAAGAATCCCATCTAATCTACTCGATAACATCAACCATGAAATAACAATAGAGGATAATAACTGGCTCACAAAACAAGTCACGAATGCAGAAATCAAAAATGCGGTTTTCGCCTTAGCAAATGATAAATCACCAGGACCTGATGGCTTCCCGGCTGGCTTTTTCAAAAAATACTGGCATATTGTGGGGCCCACAGTGATCAAAGCAGTTAAGGGTTTCTTCCTCGGTGGAAAAATTCTGAAACAGATAAACCATACTTTCATCACACTAATACCAAAATGCGAAGAACCAAAACTAACATCAAACTATAGGCCAATAAGCCTATGCTCCACCACATACAAAATAATATCCAAGGTGCTAGCCACTAGACTCAAGAAAATCATACCCAAAATAATCAACCCTTTGCAAAGTGCGTTTATTAGTGGGAGATCTATACAGGACAACATTCTAATTGCGAACGAAATCCTTCACTCCTTCTCCAAAAAGAAAGGGAAAACAGGATTGATGGCAATAAAACTTGACATGGAAAAAGCTTTTGACCTAGTCAACTGGAACTTCCTTCTAAGTATACTAAACAAATTTGGTTTATCTGATCGCTTCATTAACTGGATTAAAGAATGCATAACCACTGTAACTTACTCCGTACTGTTTAATAACGAACCCACTGATTTGTTCTATCCTGAACGGGGTCTTAGACAGGGCGACCCACTTTCCCCTTACCTTTTCCTTATACTATCTGAAGTCCTAGCGAGGGGCATTTCCAAGGAAGCCGACTCTGCTAATAGCCAAATAGGACTGACTGTTGTTCGGAATGGTACTAGACTACCGTTTCTAGCCTTTGCCGATGACATAGTAATTTTTGCTTCAGCAAACAAGACTGCCTGTGACCGAATAAACAAGCTAATTAACGAATTCTCGTCCATATCTGGTCAGAGGGTTAACAGACACAAATCCTGTTTCCAAATTACGGACAATGTACCTGCAAACCAAAAACAAGCCCTTCAGAGGGAATTGCAGATTCCCATAACAAACAATCTAGGAAATTATCTAGGATGCCCCATTATAACTGGTCGAACAACCAAGGAAAACTTTGCAGATCTCCTTGACAGCACCAAATCTCAATTGCACAAATGGAAAGCTAACTGTCTCTCTCAGGCAGGAAGATCTACCTTAATCAAATCTACACTCTCGAGTAAACCATTACATATAATGCAATGTTTTCTTTTACCAAAAGCAATACATGAGGAATTGGACAGAATCAACCGAAACTTCTTATGGAATAAGGGCCCAAGACATAAACCTCTCATCAGCTGGTTTGAAGTCTGTAAATCAAAAACAAATAGGGGTCTTGGAATCCGTAACTCCGAGGACATGAACAAAGCTCTTCAACTGAAGTTAATATGGAAAATATTAGCTGAACCACATAACCCATGGGTAACCATGATCATAGAAAAATATCTAAAGGATCCAAATATACTTAACTACAAGAAAGAAGGGACAACTTCTTGGCAATGGGCACAACTCACTAAGCTCATTCCTCTTTTCAAGGATGGCTTACAATGGTCCATTGGGAACGGTGCCAGTATAAATTTCTGGCTTGACAGCTGGTTTGGTGCAACACCCCTTATCCATAAGCTTCAGAATGCTCTGCCTTCTGATGCTCATACAAAGGTTTCCGAATTTATCAATGACGACAAAACATGGAACACCATAAAGGTACGCAACACACTATCGAGCTTATTACCAACAGATGAAATAGATGCAATACTAACTACACCCATACCGAAAAATATTCATGTTGACAGATTATACTGGAAATGGAGTAGGAATGGATGGTTTTCTACTCACTCTGCTATAACAATGATCACTACAAAAAAGCAACACTGCAAATCTGACTTCAAATGGATCTGGGATCTTGATGTTACGCCAAAGGTCAAAACTTTTCTCTGGAAAATCACCAAAAACGGTATTCCTACTTCGGTTAGGCTAGCGTCTCGCGGAGTGGGTATACCCCACATGTCCAAAATGTGATTCCAACTATGAGGATCTACACCACTTACTCTGGGACTGCCCAATTGCAAAAGCAGTAGTAACCTCAATGGACCTTCAGCTGTTACCGATCCTCAATAGTAGCTTCTACCAAGGCAATGACCTAAACACGATAATCCAAGAACTCAGAGAGATCCTAGGCATGTCTAGATTTTCTAAATTAGGACTCATTTGGTGGAGCTTGTGGTACTTCCGCAACAAGGCATTGTTTGATAATACAAACCCGAACAGCACAACCATAGTAACGTTTGTCAAAGATCAACAACATAGGTGGAAAACATCTGTGAACCAGGGTGACAAATGGCAAAACCCCATAGAACAGACATCGAAAAATAGAATACCAAAAACCATAAGGAAGACCACTAAATGGAAACCCCCAAAACTGGGCACGTACTAATTAAACTTTGATGGTGCCCTCTCTCCTTCAGGAAAGGGAACGTTTGGATTCATCCTACGTGACCACCTTGGCTCCCCACTCCTCTTAAGTGCGGGGCCGTCACCCATCCCCTCGGTCGCTGGTACTGAGGCTTTTGCATTGTGGAAAGGTCTTAGACCGGCAGCGGACCTACGTCTACCCAACTTAGTAATTGAGGGTGATAACCTCACAGTTGTAAACTGCCTTAGAGGCACTGCGAAACCTACAGGTGACTCTGAAATGATTGTCTCAGACAGTCTAGTCACCTTAAGTTTCTTTCAATCTACTGAGATTCGTCATGCGTATAGAGAAGCAAATAGGGCTGCTGATCACTTATCGCACCTTGACTTTGCTTTCTACAGCAATCAGGCCCCTGACGATTCTGTGCTAAGAAATCTCATCCGTATGAATGCTCTTGGTATGTAGGGTCCCCCTTCTGCCAAATTTTTTCAAGTTCAAAAAAAAAAATTGTAGTAGAATCAGGAGCAGAGCCGGGGCCTAAGGGGGTCACGTGCCCCCTCTCCGCCCAGTATTTAGCCATGTAAAATAAAAAAATCAATATGACGTCGGTTTGATTAAACCCTGAAAATCAAACATTCGGATTTCGCCTGCTCCAGTGCTCCCTTCGGCCTCTATTCGCCCGAATCGCCCCTGCCTCTGCCCATCGACTTCCCTTCGGATTCGAACTTCGCCTGCTCGATTGCTCCCTCTCGTCGTCTTCAGCGAGCGCCACTCCCCTCCCAAGCAGCCCATTCGCCGTCGAGGACTAGAGTCGACGGTCTTTGCTGCCAAAGCAGAAGCAACCCAGCTCCGTCGCCGCCTGCCGTCGCCGGCTCGCTGCCGAGCTCCATCGACATCGCCTGTCCGTCCTCCTTGCTCTCACAGGTTGAACCTCAGGTTAGCATTCGATTCTCCGCTAATCTCTGGCTTCAATTTCTCTTCAACATTGCTTGAGAGTTTGAGTTTTTCTTCTTCTTCATATCTCCAATTTCTCTTACTTGGGTTGTGATTAGGGTATTATCACAGGCTAGGGACGGTGAATTAGGGTTCTTGAAACATAGGTGAAAGCTTCTCCTTTTTGTCTTCAATTTCCCTGTGTTTTCTTTTCCTTCCTGGCTTCAATTTCTCTTTTCTAGGTTGCGATGCCATTATTTGTTTGCTGTCACTGATTTCGCTATAAAGAGATTAAACGAATTAGGATTTTTGATAATCTCACTGATTTTAGGTGTGCTCAATTTGTTATAACTGAATCTTTTTCTGTAATCAATCTATGTCAGTCTTATAAATGAGATCCATAGCAATGATCTGATCAGCTTCAAATGAGATCCATAGCAATGATCGGATCAGCTTCAAACATCCCGACTTCGCCACAAGTCTTTTTTCTGTATTTTTGTTCGATACTTTTGTACCCGAGCAAGTGATCAAATGGAAATCCTCCCAAACTTAACTACTGAAATTGATCGGTATTCATAATTTACAAACTTTAAATCCAACACTAAATGCTCTCGAGTGAGAAATAAATCATAGAATAACTTTGCACTGTAACCAAATTTTGTTCGGATATGAATCCGTGATCCATTGCTCCATTGCTTCAGCTCCAGGAAGACGATGATTCGTTTTCACATTTTGGGCCTATTTGTTTAGTTTCTATGTTTGGGCTTTAAGTTTGGGCCGTTGTATATAAAGCTTTGTAAAATCTGACATTTAGTTTCAAATTGAAAGAAAACCGAGAACCTTCCCTCCAAAATTCTCTCTTCTTCTTCTTCGTTGAGCACGGCTCAATTCCAATTTTCGATTCTCAGATCTAGCTTCGTTTCTCAATTCGAACATGGTATCAGAGCAGATCTGATGATCTGTACCCGTTTCTCGCTTCAATTTGATCGTCTCGCTCAGTTCTGCATCTCCAGCTGCGAGAATTCACCATGAGCGACGAGCAAGTTATCGAATCAAGCAAATCTGATCTGAGTAAGCTGGATCCTAACGATCCGTATTTTTTACATCCAAGCGATCATCCAGGACTCATTCTAGTTACACCTCCATTCAATGGCAAAGGATTTGGAGAGTGGCGCCGATCGCTCCGGATGGCCTTGTCAGCGAAGAACAAGGTCGGCTTCATCGATGGAACAATTGCGCGTCCAGCTGCAGGCTCTCCTATGTTCAGACTGTGGGAGAGATGCAACGATATGGTCTTCTCATGGATGACCAACACTCTCAGTCCAGATATAAAGAGAAGCGTCGTCTACAATGACACTGCCCAGGCCGTGTGGCGCCAGCTGAATTCGCGCTTCAATAAGGTCGGAGGCACACAGATGCACTCGATCTTGCAGAAGCTGGCCACAACGGTGCAAGGTACTAGCTCGTTCTCAGATTACTTTACAAAAGTGAAAATTCTCTGGGATGAATTAGATAGCATGAAGAATTTGGCTCCGTGTTCTTGTGAGGGGTGCACCTGCAATTATGTGTCAAATTTCAGTAAATACGAGGAGAACCAGAGAATTATTCGTCTTATGATGGGACTAAACCAGACCTATACCGTGGCGCGTGGTTCCATCTTGATGATGGATCCCTTGCCAGATGTGGATCGGATATATTACTTGCTTTCTTAAGAGGAGAATCAGAGAGAAGGCAAGTCTGCAGGTGGATCTGGTCAAAATGAAGGAGTTTCGATGCTTGCTAAAACATCTAACTCCGGATCTAAGACTTTTTCTTCTGGAGGTTCTGGATCTAGCGGATCCGGATCCAATTCTGGCAATTCAGGAGAGAGTGTTCCTGGAATAGTGAGCACTGATAAAGAGAAAGGGAAATTTGATAGAAAACCATTGTTTTGCACGAACTGTAAGAAAACAAATCACACCGTGGACAGGTGTTTTTTCATCATAGGTTTTCCTGCTGGTTATACAGAGAATAGAGACAATAGAGATCGAAAAGAGTTTGGTGATCGGAAGTTTGCTGGTACTGTAAGTCATAATCAGAAGAGCGAGTTCACGAGTGATCAAATTGCTCACCTGGTGTCCTTGCTGCAGTCTAGTGGATCATCCTCTCGAAGCAAAGAGCCCGTGGCTGATGATTTTGCAGGCTTCTCAGGTACCACCCTATCTCAACAGGTCCTTAATGGGAGAGTCTGAATCATTGATAGTGGAGCAAGTGGACATATGTGTGGTGATGAGAAATTGTTCAAGTCATCCTACACATTGGCTAGGCCATTCACTGTCACCTTGCCCACTGGAGAAACTACTCTCATCACAACTGCAGGCACAGTGGAGATTGTGCAAGGATTGACATTGCACAACACTTTGCTTGTTTCTGAATTTAAATGCAACTTGATCTCAGTGGGAAAACTGATCAAGGAGCTCAAGTGTTATGTGTTATTTACTGCCAAGGGGTGTTACTTGCAGGGTGCTTCTATGAGTAAGCCACTGAAGATTGGAGATATGGTGAAAGATCTTTTCCTGCTAGGCCACACAAACAATGTCCAAGTTGCTGCTCACTCCCAAGGAAGTTCAAATAAGCTGTCAAAAGTGGTGGATTCCTCTATTTGGCACAAGAGGTTGGGGCACCTACCTCTCAGAAGACTTAAAACTATGGCTGGTTTTGATATTTCTGATAGCTGTAATACAGATTTGTCCTCATGTTCAGTTTGTGCTCGAGCTAGACAAGCTAGATTGCCCTTTCCTTTAAGCTCTATTAAAACTACATTTCCCTTTGAACTGTTGCATGTAGATGTGTGGGGGCCCTATAGGGTTCCTACATATGACAATCACAGATATTTTCTGACCATGGTAGATGACTTTACTCGCACTACATGGGTTCAACTTTTGCCTGTTAAATCTGTTGCTTTCTCTGCTATGAAACAGTTTTTTGCTCTGGTTGAGAGACAGTTTGGTAGGCAAGTTGTGGGAATTAGAAGTGATAATGCCATGGAGTTAGGTGGAAGTGCTGAGCATGCACAATTTCTGCTTGATCATGGCATCACTAGACAAACCTCTTGTGATGCTACTCCCCAGCAGAATGGAGTGGTGGAACGAAAGCATCGCCATATTTTGGAAGTAGCCAGAAGCTTGATGTTTGAATCAGGTTTGCCAAAGAGATTTTGGGGTGACAGTATAGTGATGGCTGTCCACATCATTAATAGGTTGCCAAGCCAGCTACTTCAGAGTAAGTCTCCTTATGAGGCATTATATAATCAAGCACCTTCATTTGATTATTTTAGGTGCTTTGGATGCTTATGTTATGCATCCACACTGTCTCATGACCGAGACAAATTTGATGCCAGAGCTGTTCCTTGTGTGTTGTTGGGGTATCCTGCAGGGAAGAAAGGATACAAGTTATTCAGTCTAGAGTCCAAACGGATTCTAATATCTAGGGATGTTGTCTTCCATGAGCATATTTTACCCTTCCTATCCAGTCCTTCCTCTATTGACCTTGATTCCACATCTTACTCTTTCCCATCTCAAGACAACACCCTCACTGATGACACAGAAGATTCTGCTACTCCCATACCCACCACAAGCTCCACACAAATGCCAACCTCCATCCCTCCAGTTTTGCCTCCTAGCAAACCCATTGCTCCTAGAAGATCCACTCGTGATCATCATCCCCCTCCTTACCTGTCTGAGTATGTTTGCTCTTCCTGCACCAATATTGAATTTTGTCTTCATACCATCACTTCCACATGTTACTTCCCTTCAGCCACAGCTCCAAACATATCTCGGCCTGACCATGAACCTCTCACTTTTGGTGAAGCCTGTGAGTTTGAGGTGTGGCAGGCAGCTATGAGTGATGAATTCAGAGCTCTGGACACCAACAGAACTTGGGATATTGTTGATTTGCCAAAAGGGAAAAGGGCAATTGGTTGCAAATGGGTTTTTAAAGTCAAGAGAAAGGCAGATGGATCAATTGAGCTCTACAAGGCTCGTTTAGTTGTGAAAGGCTTTACACAAAAGGAGGGTATCGATTACAATGAGACCTTCTCACCTGTCATCAAAATGACTACTGTGAGAGCTCTTGTCACTGTGGCTTTGCAAAGGGGGTGGACAGTAATGCAAATGGACGTTAATAATGCTTTTCTACACGGCCATTTGGATGAAGAGATGTATATGAAATTGCCCTCTGGCTTAGTTGTTGATGGTGCTGGCAAAGTGCGTCGCCTTAGGAAATCCCTTTATGGATTGAAGCAGGCCTCTCGCTAGTGGTATGCAAGGCTTTCTGCTGCACTGCGACGAAGAGGATACACCCAGTCCCCTAGTGATTACTCCCTATTCTTTCGGAAAAACCATGGCAAGGTGGGTTTTGTGGCTGTTTATGTGGATGACATTTTGGTCACTGGGAGTGATTCTCATGAGATGCTCAGTCTCAAGGCCTTCTTAGATGCTCAATTCCGCATCAAAGATCTAGGGGATCTTCATTTTTTCTTGGGCATTGAGTTCATCAAAGTGCCTCAAGGGTTGCTGTTGAGCCAGCAGCGCTTTATACATGAGCTCCTTACTGATTTCCCTTGCTCTGAATCGCCAGTTGTAAGTCCATTGGAGCCTCATCTTAAACTTTCACCTGCTGATGGTGATCTTCTTGAGGATCCTACGACCTATCGTTGGCTAATTGGCAAGCTCAATTTCCTTGTTCACACCCGCCCGGACTTAGCGTTTACAGTGCAATTCCTCAACCAGTTTCTTCAGGCGCCTAGGACTGCACACATGGATGCTGCTTTCCATGTCCTTCGTTACCTTAAAGGCTCGAGCACAAAGGGTCTCCTTTTGACTAAGGATTCCAATTTGACTCTCCAGGCTTACTGTGATGCCGATTGGGCGAGTTGCCCTCTTTCTCGGCGTTCCATTAGTGGCTTCGTCATTTTTCTGGGCTCATGCCTATTGTCCTGGAAATCCAAGAAACAACAGAGTGTGTCTCTATCCTCCGCGGAAGCTGAATATCGGTCTCTTCGACGAGTCTGCACTGAAATTGCTTGGTTGACGAGACTCTTATACGAGCTGGACGTCCCTGGTATCACACCAGTCCCAGTTCGTTGCGACAACCAAGCTGCAATTTATATTGCGAAGAATCCTGTTTATCACGAGTGCACCAAGCATATTGAACTTGATTGCCATTCCGCTCGGGAAAAACTCATGGAAGGTTTGATCTCGCTACATCATGTCGCCTCTCGTGATCAGTTAGCAGATTTCTTGACAAAGAATGTCCCGGGCTGTCATCTTGTTCCTTTACTTGGCAAGATCGGAGTTGTGCCTCACCCACCTCCGTCTTGAGGGGGGGTGTTCGGATATGAATCCGTGATCCATTGCTCCATTGCTTCAGCTCCAGGAAGACGATGGAAGAAGACGATGATTCGTTTTCACATTTTGGGCCTATTTGTTTAGTTTCTATGTTTGGGCTTTAAGTTTGGGCCGTTGTATATAAAGCTTTGTAAAATCTGACATTTAGTTTCAAATTGAAAGAAAACCGAGAACCTTCCCTCCAAAATTCTCTCTTCTTCTTCTTCGTTGAGCACAGCTCAATTCCAATTTTCGATTCTCAGATCTAGCTTCGTTTCTCAATTCGAACAAATTTTCCCTTCTTGATATTTAACACAGAAAAGCTAAATAATTTTAAAAATCCATAATATAAAATAACATAGATAAGAAATCATATATGCAATATAGATAGCTCATATCAGAACTTGGTTTTTTTTTTTTCCATCATCGGTGTCATCGATCTGTTGATATATCCTTCTTTATTGCAAGTGCAAGGGCACATCTAAGAGTAAAATTTGTACGTTTTAGCGTTGTCGATGATATTTTTGAGGCCTCCTATGGGAGACAACACCATTATCAGAATTCCGAGTATGATGCATATCTGCAATGTACCAAAAATACATCATAAGATAACTCTACAAAATCAACAACAACAAAAAAAGAGAGAGAGAGTAGGAATCAAAGGATATGTACCCAGTTGGTTATCCACGACAAGCTGAACCTTCGTGGCTTGTAAACCGCGAGCCACATGATGCAAGGAAGCTAACGAAAAAACACAGCATTCACTTAGAACTTGCATTATATTGTATTGGTTATGTAAGCTTGCAGTGTGGTTCAATTTGTAAGATAGATAACTTACGAAGTAAGTTGTGGGAGCGAAAGCAAAACCTCCGAAAAACCCAAGGAGACTCCCGAAGAAGGGGAAGGTCATCCCTACAAACATTGTAAATGCTACAAACAACAACAAAAAAAATGTTAAAGTGTTAGAACAAGTAAATTCTATAGTACCTTATTATCAATTTGCTTATTGCTACTTACCAACATAAACGTTCCTGGTGATGAATCTAAGTCCCCAAGAGGGTTTGAAGTGCAGCTTCTTCACCAGCAGAGTCTCCAGCATGTCAAACACGGGCATCGCGTATATCTGTCATACATTCATTTAAGTTAGACGACAACAACAACAACAAGAAAAAATGTAACAAGTTTGATGTTATAAGTTACCTGATAGCTTCCAATAACGTGAATGACGACGAAAATGTTAGCCATGGCAATAAGCCAAATGGGCTTCTCTAGGGAGATAAGGATGTTATCATCAACCGTGTTTCCGAACATCCAGTAACCGATGAGGGCAACCGGGAAGTAGCAGATAGCAACGACAATGTAAGCAAAGACAACTCCTCTCCACATAGGCCCTTTAGAAGGCTTCTCTGGGGTGGAAGGGATGGTTGCTTGGATCTCCAAGACGACATTATGGCCAGCGTATGCGAATGCTACATCTCCGAGAGCACTGAAGAAGTTGAACATCTTCCCTGAGGTGTCGTGCGCTCTTAATGCATACGACACATTTGGTTGCACTCCTTTCTTGACCGTAGCTGCCCACGCGATGGTCGAGTAGCTCAGCGACATAACAGCCGCGGCAAGGGAGATCCCGGTGATGGAGTTGAAGTTGGGGAGGTGTGATAGCACGAAGTGGACCGAGGCAAAGATCATGATGAAGTAGGTAGTCTTGATGTCCTTGCAAGGCTTATGGCACAGGAGATCATGGACTTTCCTGAGGGACTTTCCTCCGGTGACCATGTAGACGATGTCGACTCCTACCTCACAGATGAGCTGCTGGGGGACGACGATCCACAGCCCTAGCTTCTCCCCAAAGGCGTACTGCCCTAGCTCATGGTACCTATCAAACCGCTTCCCGGGCACCATCTCGTGCATCTCTACCATTTGCCATAGGGTGTATAAGGTTATCACCCAAGATAAGAACAAAATGGTGACACCGGGACCCCTATATATGTATATGTGAACTAAGTTATCTATGTTTCGGAAAATCGGATGAGTCGAGTTTGAGAAAGGGAGTTACCATCCGAGGTTAGACATGGCATAGGGCAAGCTAAGGACTCCGGCACCGACCATGGCAGTGACGTTGTGGAAGGCAGAGTACCACCATTTTGCATTCCTTGAGGATGTGATCGGAAGCCAGGCATCTATTTCCTTTTGCCTTTTCAAATCCTCGTTCATTTCACTCTGCATTCACCAACAAAATCATGTTAATTTTGTTTAGTTGAATATATATGTGTGCGGAAAGGACATGTGGGTAGTACCCATAGGTCTCCGGTTCGAACCCCGCAATGGCCGTTCTTTATTTATCAATACAAGAATATATATGTGTGTAAGCTAACAAAACTAATTACACAAAATTATTTGCTCTGGCTGTACATGATGATTAGTCTATCTACCATCTTGTCCGATCTCTCAGTTTCTCTAAACATGTCTAGATTATCGAATTTTTATCTTGCGTCAAAAACAAAAATTTACGCAAACTTATAATGCAACTATAAAATAATGAAACAGACGAAACCTCTTGTAAACTTCCTAGCTAGCTGATCTATAATAAGCTCTATTCCAAAAATAAAATGAAATAAAATAGTAAAATTGTAGTGGTGGGGTCTAGTGGTTGAGAATGCACACACAAAGGGCCATCACCATTAAGGAATTGAGGTGATGTGATAATTAAAAGGAGTATCCACTTTGATAGAATCTTCTCCAAGACTTTTGGGGATAAAAAGGTTTATCCCTTTAATTTGTTTGACAAAATATATAGCTTGAAAAATAGGTGAGGAAAATGAGCCAAATTGCATAAAACACCCCTTATATATAGCCTAATTTGTCCAAAATAACCCCTTAAATATATAATTACGGTAAATCACTTGTTAAAATGCAAAAGTTTGTACAGAACCATCCAACCCTCAAATCTGTTATGTTTTGTTAAATGATTTCAAAAATACCAAAAACAGCCCTAACGCTTTCACAAGTGACATCCACCCGATTTGATCAAACCGCTTGAGTCTGGGGGTGGGGGCGTCGGGCGGTGTACAAATCAACGGTTGTCACGCTTTAAATCCACTATCTTAGTCCACCCATCTGAAGCCCTATCAATCTAACGAATTACAAAGAAGAATGGATTGGGTGTGGTTGAATGATGACATACAAAAGAAAAATTGATGTTATCATAAGGGTATTGTTGTTAGTTTTTGCATTTTTAATTGAAATCCTACTAGATTTGAAAGATGGGTGGTTCTATAAACTTTTGGGTTTTAACGGATGATTTACTGCAATTATGTATTTAAGGGCTGGTTTTGGACAAATTAGGTTATTTAAAGGTTGATTATATAGATAACAGATCATTTCTGAGAACCTCATGTATTTTTGAAAATTTGAACGAAGGGAATAAATTTTATAGTATGTTGAAATTTACATGATATAAATGAAAATTGTAATAAAATGAGATTTTTTTTAAGGAAATATATTACATATAGTGATTATATATATTTATATGGCAATCAAATTTTCAATAATTGTCGGGATTAGACACTCATAGTATACAATAAATATAATTTAAATTATATTATTAAAATTAATGGGTCAAATTTGTCTGGCTGTAATTAACGAAAGAGATTTACTTCCCTAAAAAAAACAATTAAAGAAGGAGATTTGGAGGGATGAAAAAGTCAGCTATAGAACATGGCCGGGATTCGATCGGAAGGAGGGAACAGTCACATGGGGCAACTGTGATTTACACACCCATTAATAATTCAGCATTTATTAATATTAATAACTACGTATTACACCGATTAATAAATTACCCACCGAATACGGTATTCACGGGACCAACACGGCAATCCACAATAAAAATAGAATAAAATCCTTTAATTTCTACCCTTTTTTATTCACTAATTAACACCATACGTGGATTACTTAAAAAATACTGTAATAATTTCATTATTTTTCTTCGGTGTTGGAGATGAGTTATGGAAATGGAGAGGAAATGAGCGATGCTTTTGAAGTTGACTTGTGATAATATATACGTATATAGGCTTATTATGAAAGCTATGTGTACCGGCTAAGACGCGTACATTTATACATAATTCCAAATCTATTTATAACCATTTACTTTTTTTAAGCTATATATCAAAATCAACCCATATAAATAAATCTATTTATAATCATTTATTTTTTATTTTTTTCTAAGCTATCAAAACCAAACAATATTGGTTTGAGATCAAGCAATATCCATAATAATACAACACCAAATGATACAGGTCCTCCAAATTAGTCATAATATTTCACAAATATATTTCAAAGTCTAATAAACTCGACTTTTGGTCATGTATGCATATACTCGAGAGAGTATTGACTTGAATTTTTTCGGAAAAATGATGCGAAAACTAAGACTTTTCTTCTAATCAAGAACGCATATATATAATTATTTTAAACAAAAATTAAAAAGAGAAATAAATTCAAAATGCAAAATAAGTTTTGGCAAACGACGTCGTAAAATGAGATGGGAGAAAGGGAGATGGAGCGTACGTTGGATTTGGAGTAGCGGGGGTTATCTGCGGAGGGAGCCTGACTGCCCATTTTTTCAGCTCAGACGACGTCGTTTCAACGTTCACCTTCTTCTAATCAGCGCTGAACCAAACTGTTGACAGCGCCTCTAATTCCTTCTTCCTCCTATCGTTGATTCTTTCTCAATCTTCTGTGTGGAGAAGAAGAGCAACTGGTTAAGTCTTGATGGTTGATTTTTCTCCCCTATTTAAAGAAACCTCCTATGCTTGCGGTCACACAAATCAGACCCACCTTAGTATTTCCTTTTTTTTTTTAAAAATAAAATAAGGAAGAGAGATATATGAGATGGATTACTTCGATCCACATTTGAGTCATTTGACTATATATGATTAATAATATTTGGGGATTTCATTAAATTTATTATATTTCCTTAATTAAAATTAAGAGAGTTTGTTTTATCTGCTCCGAAAATGAGGAGTTAATTAGGGGGAAGGTATGTAATTGCTTTTCAGTAATAAGTCCACGGTTCACCATGAAGATTTGATGAACCCGTATCATACGCAGTATCATTACCTATCTACTTATATAACCCAAACAAAAAAGAAAAAAGATATCTACTTATCTATACATACATACATGATACATGTATGTATGTATACATACACACACAATTAAATAAAAAGAACTAATATTATAAAATTAAATAAAATATTAAATTAAGAAAACTTATCATAAAATAAGAAAGGTTGGTTTAATGAAGTAAAAAATCATAAAAAAATTTACCACAAAAGTATCTTAGAAAACTTTTTAAAAATTATTGTACAAAATTTATTCTTATTTGAAGTAGTTTTATATATAGATAATAGATATAGATATTGGTTAATCAAATTAATAAATAAATTAACAGCATTGTAAATTTGTTTAAAATATTTAAATAAATATATGTTAACATATTAATATATTAATTTTAATTTTAATTCAATGTTTTGAATTAGACACAATGATTATAAAATAAAAAATATTTCAATGAAATAAAAAAATGTTCTTATAGTTTAATTGGTTGAAAACCCTAAAATTAATATGGAGATCACACATCATAAAAATGTTTTTCATTTAAAGTATTACATATATAAAAAAAATTTCATTTAAAGTGTTCTATTCCAAGGGCTAACTGTCAGCAAGGCTCATAAATTGTGAACATCCTCCGAATCTATGGAGAAGCGTTGGATCACCAGGTAAATTTTGCAAAGTCTGAGCTATCTTTCAGCAAGAATGTGGCGATGGAGATCCGAGAGGAGATCCAGGATTTGGTCGGGCCGGGTTGCAGAGGTTGAGAAGCATGAGAGGTATCTGGGGCTTCGACCTACAATGATAGGGAGATCGAAGAAGGTGATCTTCAGCGGAGGTCGGGATAGAATATGGAAAAAGCTCAAGGGGTGGAAGGAGAGAACATTATATAGGGCGAGGAAGGAGGTGATGATCGATCAAGTCGGTTATCCAAGCAATTCCTATGTACAGAATGTCATGTTTTCTGCTACCGGCTCAGATGTGATTGTGAAGGGGTATTGAGCAATTAATGTGAAACTTTTGATGGGGTAATGCCGTAATGGAGAGGGAAAGCACAAGATACATTGGATGGCCTGGAAGAGGATGCGCTCGTCAAAAGAGGAGGGTGGCATTGACTTTCGGAACATGGAGGCTTTCAATTTGGCTCTGTTGGCCAAGATGGGGTGGTGTATTCTAATTAAATGAACCGGACTCCTCAAGGCTAGATACTTCCCTCGAACAACCTTCCTTGAAGCCAAAATTGGGACTCAACCGAGCTACGCTTGGAGGAGTTTAATGAAGGCCCGAGGGGTGTTAGAAGAGGGGAGTTATTGGGCGGTAGGGAATGGGGAAAATCTAGATTTACCACGGGTGGACGTTTTTATCACGGTTTTGTTCACGTGGTAAACAAATTTACCATAGCCATGTTTACCTCGGTTCATAATCGTGGTAAAGCTCGTACACGGAACCGAGGTAAAACCGATTTTATGTACTAGTGGGTTAGGATTTGTTAACATGATACATGTTAAGGGGTGTCTATATATGCTCTATCCTTTCTATATAGTATATATAACCCTTATGGTGTATCATGATAACAAATTTACGATATTGAACTAAAATGATCAACAATTGAGATTAAAAGTAACTTTTGATTATTGGTGATATTGGGTGATTATTCGTTGGAATGAAATTATTCGGTAATACTGGTGATTATTCGTCAGAAAGAAATTTATCCTTTTTTTTACAGACGAAAAATTACATTATTGTTATAGGCGAATAATCATGTAAAAATAGATGAATAATCATGAGAAAACAACGAATAATTTCTAGACATGTGTACAAAATAAGGGTTTTATACACTGGAATCAACCTATAAATTTTGGGTGGTTTTAATTCTATTAAAATGAAAACTCTAATTAGTTACCCAAATTCTACAGAGATAACTCTAATTAGTTGCCCAAATTAATATCGTTCTGTATTCGATCTGCTGACACATAAAACCAGTATCGATAAACTATTTTCAGGTAAAAACAATTATCGATATCAGAAATCGGTAAATTAACCGTGCATTTAAAGAGAAATTAACCGTGTGTATAGTAACTCCCTGTAAATTCATGGTCGATTCCAAGCTAGAGGTGCTATTCGAGCCGAACGAGTCGAGTTTGACATGTTCAAGCTTAATTGATTCGTTTGTTAAACGAGTTCGAGCCGAGCCTAATTTTTAAATGAACTTTTTATTGTGTTCAAGCTTGGATTGTTTAGGAAATGAATGAGTTCGGACTGTGTTTTTTTCGAGCTTTAGGGTTCGTTTGGTTCAATGTGGGAATTGAAATTCCCGGGAAGTTACTTCATGGGAATTGAATTCCCGGGAATTCCAATTGACGGGAATTCTAAAAATATGTTTGGTTGATTTTTTATTCTAGGAGATTAAATGTAGGAAATGGAAATTTTCAAGTTAAAAATGGGGGAAGTTGAACTTACCTAGGGGAGACTAGGTAAGTAAACTTCCTCCATTTTGGGGGAATTCAACTTCCCGGAAAGTTGAATTCCTGTGTTTTTTAATTTCAAAAACACCAACCAAACACAGGAATTCCTCCTACTTCCTGGGTTTTTAGGTTGCCAACCAAACGAGCTCTTAGTTGTTCTACTTGATTATAACATGTCAACTTAAAGGAAATTTTAGAAATTCCATAGAATTCGAGCTATTCGAGTTTTATTCGAACGAGCCGAGCTTGCATCTGAGCTTAAAATTTTGTTCAAACTCGAATTGTTTAAATAAGTGAGCGAGTTCGAATTAAGCTTTTTCGAGTCGAGTTCGAACTATTTAACTATTATAGGGAGTGGCAGAGGCGGGCCGGCGGCTCGTAATTCAAGTCAGCGGTCAACGCCGTCTCAATAGATCCACTGATCCACTATCTCAACTATCTCAACTCTCAAGCTTGTCTCTTTGACTCTTCCTTTGCGTTAAAGTCGAATTCCACCATAACTTGTAAAAGTGAGCGTCCAAACTCAAATTACCAATTTCCCTCCACTTGCTTCATCCCAATTCCCAAATTCCAAATTTCAATATTTTGTAGTATTACACTACAAATGAGCCTTTGTATTCATTTTTTTTTAAAAAAAAAAAAACTATTTGAAGGATAAACATAAAGGTATACTTATTTAATTATTCAATTCTTAGATATACCGACGACTCGCGGAAAAGCACATAGAAGGTAACACATTTAGGTTCATTAGACCCACTTATAAATGCCGTATATGTATTAGGTAGACCCTTTATCCTTATAAGATGATGATGTCATGTGTACGTGTGAACGATGCATTCTAAATTTGGTTGTTGGGTCATGCCTTTTCCTATAAGGAGCCAAATTTGGAAGGACTATGTGGTTGGACAATACATATCCAAATTATAAAACAAGTCTTCACAAGGTGGAGAATAAAATAAACCTCCAAGAATGTTTTTATAGTCAGAATCGACACTTAGAACATCATGCACACACGCATACATTGTGCATATGTATATGCTTTTAGTTAAAAAGATACTCATGTAAATGTACACTTTCACATGTATATATGTCTTTTCTTCGCGAGAAAAGAGTTAAGTAATCAAATTCGACACTTATAGCTTGAAATAGCTCGCAAGACTCATCTAGCACGCTAGAGCTTGAATCCAAATTTAGGTTCAACTAATTTTTAAATGATCTAAACATGAACTAGAAATACTCGTCTCGTTCGCCTCAAATATCAACCAACCCAAAAATGCTACAACCCTATTTCACTTTACCAACAATAAGCCTCGTATAACTTTTGAAGTGCGAGGTTTATCATCAGTGTGAATTGTGATCGATCAAAATGAAAACAATGATAGTAAATCCACAATGATCGAGAGCCCCCTCCCGATTTCACTTTTTCATCCAATTTGAGAAACCCGACATCATTGTGGACAACCTCCCAAAATTTGAGGTGCCGCAATATATTGGGCACATTTCCAAATCCGAAATCAGTAAAACGATGACACATGTCTACTTAATAAATCATTTTATTTTTTATTTTCCTTAATAGATTTTAATTAAAGACTAAAAAATATTAACAATTTAATTAAAATATTTTAAAATATTAAAATTAATTATCAAATATAATCATATAATTACATTATTTTTTTCAATTGTTTAATTTATTAAAAATTTAGTTAGAATATTTTAAACTATTAAATTAATTATCGAATATAATTAGAAAATTTAATTAATATTTTTTAGTTCTCGGATATATTAACAATTTAGAATAAACATTTTAAATTATTAAATGCAATTATCGAATAAAATTAAAAATTAAATTAAATTTTTTGTAATTGTAAAATTTATTAGCAATTTAGTTTAAATATTTTAAATTATTAAAAGTAATTAAAATATATAATTATAATATTAAATTAAATTATTTTTTTGAAGTCTCAAATTATTAAAAAATTATTTAAAAATATTTTAAATTATTAAAAATAACTATCAAATATAATTAAAAAATTCAATTAAATTTTTATATTGATAAATAAATTCAATTTTTTAATATTTACAAGTATAGGAAAAATATAATGTGTATGAAAAAAGTGATAAAGATAGGTTATTGGGAGATCGGAATATTATGGAAAGAAAGGTTTAAATTAGGTAGGATTGAGAATAAATTTATTGAAAAGTGATGCTGATGAATAAGAAAAGGAAAGGGAAAATTTGGGGCACTCCCAATGGGGATGCTCTAATACACAACTTTCACGCAATTTATTCTTATATTTGAAAGTCAAGCTTCTCATGTTAAAAACGAAATCTTTTCGTCTGATCAAATTCAAATTAAATGAATTAATTAGATATATGTTAGCTTGATAAATATAATGTCTTTAAATTTAAAATGCGCGTACAAGTGTGAATGAATGTGAAACGATGTTGGGAGCCTGAACGAGGATGAGTGGGCTGGCGGCCTGCCGGGTGTATACATATATGTAAAATACTCGCCGACATGTTATGTATAGAGCGGATGTAAACATGTCTTAAAATGTAAATTAGGAACACAATTTTTTTTTTTTTATTAGGAAATAATTTGGGTAGGATTATCCTACCC
Source organism: Persicaria tinctoria (assembly GCA_037127255.1). Lineage (NCBI taxonomy): Eukaryota > Viridiplantae > Streptophyta > Magnoliopsida > Caryophyllales > Polygonaceae > Persicaria > Persicaria tinctoria. Next base: position 7,297,707 of record JBANSL010000020.1, read on the forward strand.
AAAAGCAGATCCTGATCCTGCAGATCTAAATTAAGGGTGATGGGGTACCCCGAAACAGAATGAGATCATCGGAAATTAATGAAAGATTTATGATTTTTTTAATTAAAAAACAATAGGACCCACGATTAAATTGAACTACCTCCCTGGCGAGTCTAGGGTGTCATCCGTCAGGTGTGTATGGGTGTGTAAAAAAAAGGTAAAAATTAAATACAAACATGTGTTTATTTTATAAGTAGTTTAAATGGGTGTATGAGAGGCCAAAAACAAGTAAAAACGGTTAAAAAAGGGGTTGAAAAATAAGCTACAAATCGGTGCTTTTTTATGTGTTTATTTGAGTGTTTATTCTCCTCTTTATCTTATTTGGTTTGAAAGTCCCACAATACACATAATAACAACCAAATAAACTCCATTTTTTACAAATAAACTATTTTTCTCCCCATACGGAGATTATCTTGTTTTTTAAATTTTTAACTATTTTTACTAACAGTTTATAAATTTTACCATGTTTATAATTTCAGTCAGTTTATTAACCTCGTCCCATACGAACCCTAGATCTTCTACAACTCCGATCATCCGGTGCACTCTACAGTGCACCACGAAATTATTTCGAGTATAATTTTCCTTAAAAATAATTTTAAAATATATTTACATTCCACATACTTATATTTATATGTTTATAAACTTTTATTATACAAAAAATCAATTTAAAAAAATTACAAAATTAAAAGAGCAATTATATTAGAAAATAAATTTATGTTTTTTTAAAACATGATTTTTTCGAAAAAAAAATTTTTACAATCTGAGATGAACCAGCAACGTAGAATCTCAATCAAACGAACCTGCTTTAAGGTACCTTTCTTGGCCTTTGCCGACGACATAATCATCTTTGCTTCTGCCACCAAAACCGCTTGTGACCAAATCAAAGCAATCACCCAGAATTTTTGCTACCATTCGGAACAACGTATAAACTACCAAAAGTCAGCATTCTACACGACACCAAATGTGGAGAATACCATAAACAACACAATTAAGAATGAACTTCAGATTCCATACACAACTAACTTGGGAGTCTACCCGGTTATCTCTGGCAAAGTCTCCAATTCAACCTTCGAAGACATCACTAAATCTAACAGAACTCAACTAACAAAATGGACAGCAAATAATCTTTCGCAAGCAGGAAGATGTACACTTATCAAATCCAATCTCGCAGCTAAACCAATACATATTATGCAGTGCTTCCTTCTCCCACCACACATACATAAGGAGTTAGACAAGATCAATAGAAATTTCTTATGGAACAAAGGCCCTAAACACAGACCACTTATTAACCGGTTTGAGGTATGCAAATCTCGATCTAATGGGGGCCTTGGTCTCCGCCTATCAGAAGATATGAATAAAGCACTCCAACTCAAACTTCTCTGGAAAATACTAGCGGAGCCAGAAAACCCATGGGTTAAACTAGTAACCCAAAAATATTTAAAAGACAAACAAATTCTCAATTATAAGAAAAAAGGAAATATATCATGGCAATGGTCAAAACAGACCTCTCTAATCCCCCTCTTTAAAACAGGACTACGATGGGGCATCGCTAATGGTAAATCCATAAATTTCTGGAAGGATCAGTGGATGGGGGACTCCCCCTACTGGCACAAGTTACAACAATAGAATCAATCGACACGAATCTTTTAGTCGGAAACTTTATATTGGAGGATCAAACCTGGGACACTAAGAAATTACAGAACACCTTAAACAACAAGATCAGTAGAGAAACGCTGATAAACATAACACAAACTCCAATCCCAAAACATATCCAACAAGATCGTCTATACTGGGCTCCCAGTAAAAACGGGTGGTTCTCAACGGCCTCGGCCATGGAACTTATAAACAAAGAAAAAAATCACTCTGTTTCGGAGCTCTATTGGATATGGAAGTTGGATGTGTTCCCCAAAATTAAAGAATTCTTGTGGCGCATCTCCAAAAATGGCCTACCAACATCTTCTAAGCTAGCTTCTAGAGGTGTGGGCATTCCCACTGACTGCCCTTCATGTGGCATGAACTTCGAAGATATTGATCACTTATTATTCCATTGCCCAACAACATCAATCACACTACAACATCTATCCCCAAAAATTTACAAGACCCTCCAAAGAGTATATAACACCACTCAAAACATAACCGATTTACTATGTGCACTCCATGCTTCTTTAAGTAAATCAGAATTCTCATTTCTTACCACTACTTTGTGGTGTTTATGGTATTTCAGGAACAAAGCTCTTTTCGATAAAATCAAAGCCAACAAAAAACTATTGCATCATTCATAAAAGAACAATTAACCAACTGGGAAAAGGAAAAAATATATGAATGACTTAAGCACAAATAAGGATACATATAACAAAATGATCAAACCAGCAAAGACTAGGAAAAGGATCACAAAGTGGAAAAAAACTCAATTGGTTATGATATTTGTTGAGTTGTGAATGATGTTGCATGATCTGGAAACTAGGAAGAGAATATGGGATTAGCCCTTAGAGGTGGATGATTCCACCTCTTGACTTCTGAATTTGATTGATTGATATGCGGGAAACTAAATTGGTTTTGGAAGATTTTGATGAAATCTTGAGTTGAAGGGATTTGACTTGTTTCGGTGTAAAGTTCTTGGTTAAATGTCGGATTTGAAGATTTTGAACGGTTTAGAAAGGAAATAACTGGTTTTTAAAGCATGAACGCTATCGAGGGTTTCAACGATTTTGAGGCTAATCTTTTTCAATTGCGGAATCCATTTAGAAACTTTTCAAACCCGGGAAACTCTATGATACTTCACGAAGTGGATACATGCATTTTATGGGGGCGCCTATAGGGTGCTTGCTAAGACCTAGTGATGCTATTGTAGAACTTTTAGAGTTGTGGTACTTCCGAAAAGTCGAAGAGAGGATGTGATAGGGGCGCTTATCACATACTTGTCAAGGCCAATTGGAGATGTCACGACCGTGACTAGGATGTTGTGAGAATCCCGGAAGACGCAACCGAAATGATTACAAGATCCTTAGACATGGTCCTTGGACTCATCAATTTCAACTTCATCCCCTACTTTCTTTTGATTTTAGTCTCGGGGACGAGACTTGTTTTTAGAGGTGGATGATGTAAAGGCTCGGATTTTTAAATAATAAATTTTAATAATAATAAAATAAAAGGGATTTAGGTCAAAAAAATTTCGGATATTTGAAAATCGTCATCTTCGCCTTAGAAATCGTATTTTAAAATCCTTCAAGGGGATTACGGCCTAATTTTGAACGTTGAAGGACAATTCCGTCATTTTACCTTGGGATTTGAAATAAACCTTGGGATGTTGACATCTTTGAGATTTTGAAGTGTTATTTTGATCGAGTCGGAATAAAAACGAGAGAGCGGGTTTTGAAATTTATTTTCCGGGTATTTCAAGATGTTTTTTGGGACCACTCCTCTTGTCTTCTTTCTTCCTCATATTTGAACTGTTAGACCACACCCCCTCCTCTTCTCTCCTTGTCTCACCCCCTTTTGTGGCAAAGTGCCAAAATACAAATCAAACTCTATACTACCCATCTGATTTCTGATTACAGTAGGCATCCCATTCCCTTCTTTTGTTGCTTCAGAAGTCCACCCTCTTCTGTTTTGAATCCAAACTCACGCAACCCCTTGTCTCCTCCTCTCTACTGTTACCGAGGCTAGCACAGGCGCTTACAATCACCCTCACAAACCCCATTTCATTCCTCTTCTCTCCCTTTTCCAAACAAGCCCACAAAGGCCTCCCTCCTCTGTGAGCGCAACAGCAGCGGCATGCAGTATTAGCCCCGCCTTCAGTTCCTCCGACGCCTTCCCCGAGCACCTCCCTTCCGTCTCTTGTCGCCATTGCCGAGCCAGACGCCACCTCGGTTCTGCAGTGGAGGAAAAGCCGAGCCCTGCAGCCCCATTCCTTCTCTTTCCCGTCAAGCCCAGCAGCAGATCTGCACTGCTCCGATGTCCGAAGACGCCCAGAAACTGCCCAGGAGCAGCCGGCGCCGCCGAGGCGCCACCTTCTTTCTCCTCTTCCTCTATTCTTCGTTCTAGAAGGTCGGTTTTGTCTTGTATGCCGATTTCGATTTCAGTCGCATCAAAAATCCGTTTTTAACTCCCTTACCCCCTTCCTAGGCCATTCCGGTGTCGAATCCGCCCTCGACGAGCTCGAAGCGATCTCCGATGAAGATTCTGGCAAAAATTCGAATCCCTCGGTGAGCCTCTTCTTATTTCTCCTTCTGATTCGCTTTGAGTGTCCTTGTGTTGATTGGAGTCGGGAGGAAACTTATGGGGTAGTCGGACTTGGAGAATATCGCCGGAGAGCTTCCTCTTCGTTTCCGTCGGCGTTCAGAGAGCGCTGTCTGAGCTTGAGGAAGGGCGCCTTCTTTTCTTTTCTTGGGCTGGGCTTGGGTCTGTTGGCTGGGTCGGATCCGGTTTCCTTCCCCTTCTTTTTCTTATTTTATGGGCCGGATCTGGTTGGGCTATTCTGTCCGGGTTATATTTTTGGGGTTTGTTTTGTTGGGCCTAATTTCTTGGGGTTTTACTAAACAAATTGTTGTAGTGTTAGGGTTATTCATTATATACGAGTATATGTGAATTATTTATATGCTACAATTGTATAGAAGTTATAATTATTAAGTGATTTTGGGAGTTTTATTATAAACATATTTCCGAGACTTTTACTATATATTATTATATTTTAAAATCATCTAACGTGATAATATTGGGATATGTAAATTTTAATGACTTATCAGCTTGGATTTACTTTGGTGTTTATTTTAGATAAATATTGTTGGTTAAATTATTTAAAAAGAGTTTTAGATTTTGAAATAAAAATGACAGAATATTTGATAAAACAAGATTTTGGGTGGACTTAGAAGTTTTATGCTTCCTATTGATTTGGACAAGTAAGATTTGAGAAATATTGTTGGTAAGATTTATTGATGGGTTTGAGTGGAAATGAAATGATTTTGGTTGATTTGATCATATCGGAAAGGTTTTGGGAAACGGTTTTACTAGCTATATTGGTTGGTTTTGAGTATATTGAGAACTTGGGTTTCGTATGTATGAATGTCGGTACAGTAGCTTATGGCAATGGTTTGATGATAGGTGTGAATTGTGTTTGGATTGCATTTGGGCCCTTGCTTATGTTATCTTGTTGTTCTGCATCTTCAGGTAAGTTCCCTAGGGGGCTTACTCAGGTTGGACATTCATGCATGTTGTTGCATTTTATGTTAGGTGTTGCATATGCATAAAAGCATGCCATGTAGTATCCTGTTTAGGTTGCACTAATTGAATGAGCATCTGCTTACTTTATGCGTTTGAAACAGAACGGCCGTTATCTGTGATAGTCCTAGAGTCTTTGCTAGGGTCATAGGGTAGCCCAGCCTCATCGGGTACCCTGAGTCAATCGAGTCATGAACTTCCATATATTATGAGATACCTGCGGGCTTTATTGTGGAGCGGGTTAGGCATGCGTGCCACCCGATTATGATGGAATGCATTCACGAGCTGGCCAGTCTCCGCCCTATCGGAAGGGGGTGGAGGTAGGAGAGAAATATGCCACTTGGCATTGTCTTGGGTCCTTTACAGTATTTTTACACATTATTATAACTAGGAGCATGCTAGTGTGTTTGACTTTCGTACTGCATTAGAGCATCTTTATTAGGTATAGCACATACTATTTGGCCTCAGCGAGGACTACCGGTCCCGCATGAGTGGCTCGATCTGACTCCTTTCCCCGTTCTTCTTTTAAAGGTATTTTCTGCAGATTTTGAGTGCTCGATGTATGTATGACGTGTTTTCCTTTTGGCGAATTGAAGAACCTAGCTAATATTCTAACTTGGTAAAATGGTAATCACTTGCTTATGATTTGGTTTGACCCGGCTTTGTCGTGGCATTTGTATCCTAGTTTTGCTTCCGCTTTACTTTCGGTTGAATTGGATTTTGCGACATAGTCTTAGAACAGGTAAAGGGTACCTAATGGCCCTTCGAGGTTGTTAGGGTTTGAAATCCCTCCTTCTACTAATCATAAATGAGTTTGAAACCTCGACCCGTATCTGGATTGCAAGATCCGAACAAGGGGTTTTATCCCTTGAAACGTAACCCGGAAATCATAATTCTGGGCCGTTACAAAGATGGTATCAGAGCTGAGGTTGTGCAATTCGGGTACAAAAGGGTCGAGTGTATGTTTTAGAAAACCGCCCATGAATTTCAAAGGATTTGAAAGGATTTTAAAAAGGGCAAAATGAACTTAAGATGCCTAATCGAAATTGGACTAAGTAATGAACTCGACTTGTAATAAAAGAGGAAAACCTACCAAACGGGGACACGAGTGGGTAGTAAAGGCGCTAGACCACCCCTATTGGGTATAGTTGGGAACGGTAGGCAAAATACTAGCTTGCTCTTTACAGATGGGACTGGAAGTTTCCAAGGAGATTGTTATGAGTGTTATTAACTGATTCTATGCTGAGTGTTTGCTATGCTAGAGATTTGATTTGGATGCCCTAACAGTGAAATGTGTACTGACTTGTCTGTGCAAAACGGGATAGCGGGAGTACCATTGTTCTTATGTGGTCAAGCCCAGCTTGTGTGGGACAACCTCTTCCACTATGTTAAACTTTTTTTTTCGGTTCTATTGAATCTTCCTTCTGGATGTCAATGTCTTTGACGGGAATCAGGTTGGTAAACACATTGTGTCGAGAATCGTGGTTGGATATTAAGGTTGTCTGAGTGAGTGTTGGAAGTTCTTGATGTCACCTTGAGTCAGAAGTAAGGTGTTTTTGGGGCTGTCTTTCCCTATTCTTATGATGATCAACCAGTGTCTTCTTGCCATGAAGAGTCGTACCGGACTCCCACGGGAAAAAGGGGTGATGAGTCAGTTGGGGAAGGTCAATGGTTGCCCTTAGGGATCCCTGTCCGATTGTAATGGTGATTCTCTCTGAATTGCATGACATGATTTTATAATCTCCCGCATGTACCTTGCCAATGATCATTAGTAAGAAGCTCCTTATGTTATGACTTGCCTTCTGTCATGGTTGTATTGTTTAAGCTCATGTTGTGGTTAGTTACCTTTCTCAAGTATCGTGTTGTGTCTTGCCTTATATCATGACTATTTGTTGTTATAGCATGTTTACTTGGCTTACTGATCGTATGATTGATGAGAAGCATGAACCATATGATACGAACTTGCATGATCGTTATTTCCTCCTGGATTAGGTTTATTGTAGTGTGATCAAACCCTCCATGTAGGAATGCTTGTAGATTATCGCTTTAGCATGCTGGATGACGACATGTCGATGCTTATTATCCTTTTTCTGACAAGAATCCATATCATGCCCATCTGTTTTGTATTTTCCAGATTAGTTATTGTTGATTATTTTGCACATAATATTGTTGTGTGTTACTTGTGTTGAATGGAGAATATGTGGTGTAATTGAGTCTTGGAAAATGCATGTTTCATCCCAGTATGTGTTGATCTGCACTCATGCCCCGTATTCTAATCATATTCCCCATTACTTAGACTCGTATTATGCATCATTGAACTTTCCTCATGCTTCTATATCGTGGAATATGAGCGATTGATTTCTTGTGTACCGTTGTAATTATCAATTAAATGTTTATATGTATCATATGTTATGTTGAGCCATTAGTATCGTGTAGGACTCTTGGTTGTGACTTGTGTGAATACCTTGTCTACATTATTGCTGATTCTCTCTTGAGCTAGGTCCCTAATAGTGTGGTTCTCTCACCCTTCTGTTCTCTTAACATGTTTCACTCATCCTGATTAGATTGATGTTGAATCTGATGATCAACTTGCTTTTCATAATGGTAAATCCTAGTACACAACCATGTTATCGTTTGGTAGTGTTCCCTATTACTCTATGATATCCTCTCGTGCTTGCATAGATGTATGACTTGGCACCTCGTATGATCACTCACCAAACTATATCATGTCTTCACATACATAGGACACATGAATTTTCGAATGAATCTAGTCGAATTGCCTCAATTGTAGTCACGTTTTGATATGTGCTAGTAGTATCTTGTATGGCTTCTACTTTCCACAATGATTACATGTTGTACTTGTTCCATAGATAGTTATCATTTTATATGCCTTACGATGGTTCGTTTCTAGCATGATTATAATAGGTCACCCATGATGCCCTTCTTGTTACTGTTGATAATGCCTCATGTTCGTGAAAATTATGTGAACCTCTTTTAATGACTCATGACCCTACTTGTATCACATCATGCGCCGTTAATATCATGTAGGACTATGCCTTCTAAATGCACCTCGTCACATGATTACATGCCATCCTTGAACTATCACTTGATCATTGCTTCCATAAGTGATAATTTTTATGATGTTTCTATGTGTTCTTGTCCAACGCGTAATCTGGTTATACCTCGCCATGCTATATTTGACTTCACTTGTTAGTGTGTACATCTTGCTCATGCATTGTTTGTATATGTGATACTTGCTCTGTTTGCTAAATCCTGCATATCTCGTTTAGGGCAACTAGGTATTATGGCTTTCATGGAATAATAGACTGCTATTTTGCTTCGCATGCATCGATGTAGGCCTCAATCGTGTTTTTAGAAATGTACATGTATGTCGTTGTTCCTTGAGATAGGTACATGTTAGTGTGGATTGATATGGTTGGTTTGCTTATGATGAACTCTTGCTACTTGTCACCAATTATCACCTAAATAGACTTCCATAAGGGCATCGTTGCTATTCTCGGGTCGGAATTTCGTCTCTAGTTGTCGTCTTTAGTTGTGGTCCGTTTTTGTCCCCGAAAAGAATTTGGGTTGTCTGCTCTTGTCACTCCCCTATCTTCACTAACTTGGACTCTTGTGCGATACATTAGACGAGCGACCGCATGGGAAAAGAGAATGAGGAGTTGTACAGCGATAGAACAGTTCAACGGAAGTGTGGGTCCATAACCCACGGGCCTCAGGATCAATGATGTCGACGAAACGGGCACGCATCAAGAGTTATGGTTAATGAGTAAGATATGACTTGCAAGCGAGAGTGTTCTCCGTTCGAATTACTAACCCTTTTGAACTTGTTGACAATGATATTGCACTAACTTGGTGGTGAGATTTACGTGTTGATGTGCTGACTTGATGATGACTATTGTCTGATTGCCCGTCGTCTATGATGATATGATGTGATGCCTTATGGATCTAATGTACCATGATGTCTTGACGTGTTGCTACTCTAAGTTGCTAAGCATGATTTGAATTCCTTTGCCTGTAAAATGTGAACTACATATGCTAAGAGACCTGAATTGTATCTGATAAGGTTATAGTGCAACATGTTAGCTTGACTTCAGTATGTTCATATATGATGTTTGCAATGATTATTGAGCATGATGATAAACTGAGACTTGTTGAACCCATGATTTTATGTTTATAAATGCTAGTTGACATGATGTAGACCTTATGTTTGATGATTTTAATTATTGCTTCTTCCTTAAACCTGTGGGTGAGGTCGTTGGTAGCGTGGTAGAAGAGTGGTGAAAGAGCTTGAGTGGTTAGGATGATCGGGGATGTTATGAGATAAGTCGCAAGCGAGAGATGTTGGTTTAGGTAAGACTGAGTGAGCTTTAGGAATTTTGCAAGGCATGATGCTGGTGATATCTTGGGAAGTGTAAGAAATTGCCTTAAGAGAAGTGAGGATATAGTATGAGAGGGTACTCGGGTATGGAGTTAGAGATAGGAGTTGGATTCTTAGAGGTGGATGGTGTGTGTGAGAGTTTGGTGGAATGAGGGCGAGATTTGAGCATCGAGATGAATTGGGATTTCTTTGGGGGGAATTTTGTCTGAGTTGACGTTGGCGAGTCTAGAAGAAGATTAGTCTTGGCTTGAGTGTGGAGATGGGCGAGTGGGGATTGAGTTTATTTTGACTGGTATGATGTGAGGATTTCTTTATTATGTGATTTATTTATATCTGCTGGCATGATGTTAGATAGCGAACATGATAAGACCTAATATGGAATGACACTACATGTTGGAATCTAATTGATAGTGGCAATGATATCATGATATATTGATGCTTGCTATCCTGTTATATTATTTTAGAAGCATGATGTTATAGTATGTGGTGGTAATCATGATGTTGTATTATATGGTTGGGAAGCATGAATATAAATATGTGAATGATGAATATGATCTGTATATATGAGATAATGGTGCCTGATGACAAAATGATCGTTATATGGTATTGTAAGGAGTTGAAATGATGTTTTGTGAGTATGTTAGCATGTGATGCTTGGTATATGGTTGAATCTTTCCTTTTTCTGAATCTTAATAGTATGACCTTGTTGTGTAGATATGTTAACGTGATGAATCTGTTCTACTTGTGTTGCGATATCGATATGCGATTGTGAGATTTGATGTGTACTGACGTACTAACCCCATAACAGCTAACTCGTTGATTTCTGGACATGTGTGATTACGTGTTGAGTGATGAACATTCGATTATGCACTTGTGATGCCTTTAATATGATATAGACATACCTTATGACTCGTAGTATGTTGAGGCTTGTTGTTTCTTTGGTACTTGAGACTTGTTGGCATGTTTATGTTAATGTTAGACGGTTATGTGATGGTTTGTGACTATGATATGATGTGGGACTTGCCATGTGTGAGATGACTTATGGTATTATTCTTAGATAAGAGTTTATGAGACTTTTTGGTTATGATATTTGTTGAGTTGTGAATGATGTTGCATGATCTGGAAACTAGGAAGAGAATATGGGATTAGCCCTTAGAGGTGGATGATTCCACCTCTTGACTTCTGAATTTGATTGATTGATATGCGGGAAACTAAATTGGTTTTGGAAGATTTTGATGAAATCTTGAGTTGAAGGGATTTGACTTGTTTCGGTGTAAAGTTCTTGGTTAAACGTCGGATTTGAAGATTTTGAACGGTTTAGAAAGGAAATAACTGGTTTTTAAAGCATGAACGTTATCGAGGGTTTCAACGATTTTGAGGCTAATCTTTTTCAATTGCGGAATCCATTTAGAAACTTTTTAAACCCGGGCAACTCTATGATACTTCACGAAGTGGATACATGCATTTTATGGGGGCGCCTATAGGGTGCTTGCTAAGACCTAGTGATGCTATTGTAGAACTTTTAGAGTTGTGGTACTTCCGAAAAGTCGAAGCGAGGATGTGATAGGGGCGCTTATCGCATACTTGTCAAGGCCAATTGGAGATGTCACGACCGTGACTAGGATGTTGTGAGAATCCCGGAAGACGCAACCGAGATGATTACAAGATCCTTAGACATGGTCCTTGGACTCATCAATTTCAACTTCATCCCCTACTTTCTTTTGATTTTAGTCTCGGGGACGAGACTTGTTTTTAGAGGTGGATGATGTAAAGGCTCGGATTTTTAAATAATAAATTTTAATAATAATAAAATAAAAGGGATTTAGGTCAAAAAAATTTCGGATATTTGAAAATCGTCATCTTCGCCTTAGAAATCGTATTTTAAAATCCTTCAAGGGGATTACGGCCTAATTTTGAACGTTGAAGGACAATTCCGTCATTTTACCTTGGGATTGGAAATAAACCTTGGGATGTCGACAACTTTAATATTTTGAAGTGTTATTTTGATCGAGTCGGAATAAAAACGAGAGAGGGGGTTTTGAGATTTATTTTCCGGGTATTTCAAGATGTTTTTTGGGATCACTCCTCTTGTCTTCTTTCTTCCTCATATTTGAACTGTTAAACCACACCCCCTCCTCTTCTCTCCTTGTCTCACCCCCTTTTGTGGCAAAGTGCCAAAATACAAATCAAACTCTATACTACCCATCTGATTTCTGATTACAGTAGGCATCCCTTTCCCTTCTTTTGTTGCTTCAGAAGTCCACCCTCTTCTGTTTTGAATCCAAACTCACGCAACCCCAACCTTGTCTCCTCCTCTCTACTATTACCGAGGCTAGCACAGGCGCTTACAATCACCCTCACAAACCCCATTTCATTCCTCTTCTCTCCCTTTTCCAAACAAGCCCACAAAGGCCTCCCTCCTCCGTGAGCGCAACAGCAGCGGCATGCAGTATTAGCCCCGCCTTCAGTTCCTCCGACCCCTTCCCCGAGCACCTCCCTTCCGTCTCCTGTCGCCATTGCCGAGCCAGACGCCACCTCGGTTCTACAGTGGAGGAAAAGCCGAGCCCTGCAGCCCCATTCTTTCTCTTTCCCGTCAAGCCCAGCAGCAGCTCTGCACTGCTCCGATGTCCGAAGACGCCCAGAAACTGCCCAGGAGCAGCCGGCGCCGCCGAGGCGCCACCTTCTTCCTCCTCTTCCTTTGTTCTTCGTTCTAGAAGGTCGGTTTTGTCTTGTATGCCGATTTCGATTAAGTTCGCATCTAAAATCCGTTTTTAACTCCCTTACCCCCTTCCTAGGCCATTCCGGTGTCGAATCCGCCCTCGACGAGCTCGAAGCGATCTCCGACGAAGATTCTGGCGAAAATTCAAATCCCTCGGTGAGCCTCTTCTTATTTCTCCTTCTGATTCGCTTTGAGTGTCCTTGTGTTGATTGGAGTCGGGGGGAAACTTATGGGGTAGTCGGATTTGGAGAATATCGCCGGAGAGCTTCCTCTTCGTTTCCGTCGACGTTCAGAGAGCTCTGTCTGAGCCTGAGGAAGGACGCCTTCTTTTCTTTTCTTGGGCTGGGCTTGGGTCTGTTGGCTGGGTCGGATCCGGTTTCCTTCCCCTTCTTTTTCTTATTTTATGGGCCGGATCTGGTTGGGCTATTCTGTCCGGGTTATATTTTTGGGGTTTGTTTTGTTGGGCCTAATTTCTTGGGGTTTTACTAAACAAATTGTTGCAGTGTTAGGGTTATTCATTATATACGAGTATATGTGAATTATTTATATGCTACAATTGTATAGAAGTTATAATTATTAAGTGATTTTGGGAGTTTTATTATAAACATATTTCCGAGACTTTTACTATATATTATTATATTTTAAAATCATCTAACGTGATAATATTGGGATATGTAAATTTTAATGACTTATCGGCTTGGATTTACTTTGGTGTTTATTTTAGATAAATATTGTTGGTTAAATTATTTAAAAAGAGTTTTAGATTTTGAAATAAAAATGACAGAATATTTAATAAAACAAGATTTTGGGTGGACTTAGAAGTTTTATGCTTCCTATTGATTTGGACAAGTAAGATTTGAGAAATATTGTTGGTAAGATTTATTGATGGGTTTGAGTGGAAATGAAATGATTTTGGTTGATTTGATCATATCGGAAAGGTTTTGGAAAACGGTTTTACTAGCTATTGGTTGGTTTTGAGTATATTGAGAACTTGGGTTTCGTATGTATGAATGTCGGTACAGTAGCTTATGGCAATGGTTTGATGATAGGTGTGAATTGTGTTTGGATTGCATTTGGGCCCTTGCTTATGTTATCTTGTTGTTCTGCATCTTCAGGTAAGTTCCCTAGGGGGCTTACTCAGGTTGGACATTCATGCCTGTTGTTGCATTTTATGTTAGGTGTTGCATATGCATAAAAGCATGCCATGTAGTATCCTGTTTAGGTTGCACTAATTGAATGAGCATCTGCTTACTTTATGCGTTTGAAACAGAACGGCCGTTATCTGTGATAGTCCTAGTCCTAGAGTCTTTGCTATGGTCATAGGGTAGCCCGGCCTCATCGGGTACCCTGAGTCAATCGAGTCATGAACTTCCTTATATTATGAGATGTCTGCGAGCTTTATTGTGGAGCGGGTTAGGCATGCGTGCCGCTCGATTATGATGGAATGCATTCACGAGCTGGCCAGTCTCCGCCCTATCGGAAGGGGGTGGAGGTAGGAGAGGGATATGCCACTTGGCATTGTCTTGGGCTCTTTACAGTATTTTTACACATTATTATAACTAGGAGCATGCTAGTGTGTTTGACTTTCGTACTGCATTAGAGCATCTTTATTAGGTATAGCACATACTATGTGGCCTCAGCGAGGACTGCCGGTCCCGCATGAGTGGCTCGATCTGACTCCTCTCCCCGTTCTTCTTTTAAAGGTATTTTCTGCAGATTTTGAGTGCTCGATGTCTGTATGACGGGGTTTCCTTTTGGCGAATTAAATAACCTAGCTAATATTCTAACTTGGTAAAATGGTAATCACTTGCTTATGATTTGGTTTGACCCGGCTTTGTCGTGGCATTTGTATCCTAGTTTTGCTTCCGCTTTACTTTCGGTTGAATTGGATTTTGCGACATAGTCTTAGGACAGGTAAAGGGTACCTAATGGCCCTTCGAGGTTTTTAGGGTTTGAAATCCCTCCTTCTACTAATCATAAATGAGTTTGAAACCTCGACCCGTACCTGGATTGCAAGATCCGAACAAGGGGTTTTATCCCTTGAAACGTAACCCGGAAATCATAATTATGGGTTGTTACATTGACCTTTGGAGAGGTGTACTCAAAGCAGTTGAATTAAAAATTCCGCGTATCTGCATTGAAGGTGATAATCTTAGTATTATCAAAAGCCTCAAGGCAGGTGTGTCTTGTTGTGGCGATATAGAGATGCTTCTATCCGACACTCTATACCCTCTGAATATGATTCCAGAATTTGAGGTTTCTCATGTATTTAGGGATGGCAATCAAGCTGCTGACCGACTATCTCATCTAGATTTTGGGTTCTCCAGCTCGGCCTTGCCCCCTGATGCTGTCTTGAGCAGTATCATCCGTAAGGATGCTGTTGGCTAGTTGGCTCTGCCAACAGTCAAATTTTTTCCAGTTCAATATATATATAAATACAAGTACGTGGAATGTAAATATATTGGGCAAATTGTATAAAATAGCACGAACTTTAGGCATAGTTGCACTCAGTGGCACGAACTTAAAAAAATAAAAAAATAATCACCAGCTTTGGGGTTTAGTTGCGGTCGGTGGCACGTAGAAATGGCCACGGGTCACGGGTCGGACGGGTCGACCCCGGTCAGTGACCCGACGGGTCAGGGTCCGCGGGTTCAAGGGTCATCTCGGATTGAGGGTCAGGGTCGGGGAAAAGATAACCCGTGACCCAGCGGGTCGACCCGGTTTGACTCGCCGGTGAGTCAAACCCGCCATTTTAAAATATATTTTTTTGAAAAATTTATTTTTAATAAAATAAATGTATAATTATTATTATGTAAATTATATAGTATAAATTATTCTTAGAATAAATCATAATATTACATAAACTAATATGCAATGGCAATGTGAGACAAATGAACCTCCATGTTTCTCCTTTTATAGACTTAGCATCCTTCCCCCTTTCCTCTAATTTTCAATGTGAGACAAAAATAAGGGTAGAAACTACACCATGTCTTTAGTCTCTACCATTCGGTTTTTCATGTCAATCCATACTTATAAATTTTTATCATATACAAACACTAGTACTACACTTTATATAAATATTGTTTTAAAAAAAATATTTTACCTATCAATTATGAAAGATTAAAATAATGAACGGGTAACAAGAAAGGGTGAAGTTCAACAAAATACCTTAAACATTTGTGTTATTTGGTGGATCCACTATTAAATCATTCTATATGATACTAAGTTAGAAGTATTTATGATATAATTTCAAATAATACAAATATTGTTGTTGATAAAGCGTTACACTTGTATGGTATCCTTAATGTTGAGTTTTCGTTTATTTTGAAAATGATATAGAACTTCGGATTTTCAAACACAAGAATGAAATATAATATTGGGTAGTACTTTTTCAATGTGTCTTTTCATGTCATAACAAGCAACCCAATTATGTAATTTCAATAACATCATCATTATGTGTATACACAAAATGTGGCTAATTCAACTTTAAACGAGAAAGTTTAACATATCTATATGAAGATGAACCTAGATTTGAAATCATTGATCAAGAAATTAACGTAATAATGCAAGTAAAATAAAACACTTATGATTGATTAATGGATCAACACAACTATCAATTAAATTAAATAGAAAGATTAATCAAACATAACTTGATATATTGTATCATGATGTTTCATCACCATGTGTTATTCATTTCATTAAATCCTAAGAGGTAAACACTTTAATTATATTATATGTTACATCATATTAGGGGTGGGCACAAATCCCGCAAATCCCGATCCCGTCCCGGTCCCGTCCCGATCCCGGTGGAATTTAGGACAAAATAGTGAATCCCGTCCCGATCCCGTCCCGCAAAAATTATGCGGGACGATCCCGGTGGGATCCCACAAATCCCGTCCCGTCCCGCATATTATAATAATAATAATAATAATAATTTTTATAATAATAATAATAATATTATTATAATATTATAGAATAATAATAATATATTATAAGTATTATTATTTTGAGCAAATATTATAATTATAATTATAATCATAATCTTCCATTTATAATAATAATAATAATAATAATTGTTTATAATAATAATATTATTATTATTTGAGCAAATATTATTTATAATTATAATAATTTATTATAATAATAATATTATATAATATTATAATATAATTTCATAATAATATTACTTTATAATAAAATTATTATTATTATTATATTATTATTATATCATATTATATTATATTTTTTCTTGTAAAGTATAATTATTTTATAATAATAAAAATAAAAATAAGTAATAATATTATATATTTTTTTAATTATAACGTGGTATTATTATTATTATTATTATTATATTATTATTATTATGATGAAAAAATATTTACATAAAGTTAGTTGGAAGTCTCGTAACAAATTGAGCTCCAACCCCTTTTTGAATAGTAAAACCAACTCTATGAAATATGAAATCACCATTATCAGACCCTGCCCTATGACTCTTCGTAACCAATTGAACCCGCTTCAGAAAACCAATTGCATCACCTCCCAGTTCTCCAAAAGTAGAGAACGCAAATGCCATGAAACAATACCCTTATTATTATTATTATTATTATTATTATTATTATTATTATTATTATTATTATTATTATTATTATTATTATTATTATTATTATTATTATACCCATTTAGACCTACAAGAGACAAATAGCTAAATACGATATTCTTCCCAACTATCAATCGATAATGAGACAGTATCTGGTGAATCTCGTCTCAATCCCTTTCCGTCCTGATCTAGTAAGAGAATGTAGCCAAATATGTTGAACATTATAATTAATTATACAATCATTGTATGAATTAATAATAGTATTATAATATTAATAATAATAATAATAATAATAATATTATTATTGAATAATATAGTTGAGAAGAATACCGTATTCAACATATTATACAAATTAATGAATTATGAAAGCATTTTTCACTTTGCAAATTTATATAATATTTTATTATTTTTATTTGTGGGACAAGGCCCGTCCCGTCCAGACACCATCCCGTCCCGATAAAAAAGTGTCAATCCCGTCCCGATCCCGTCCCGTAAAAATTTCGCAGGACGAGTCCCGTCCCGGCTCAATCCCGTCCCGTGCCCACCCCTACATCATATAATCCAAAGACTTAAATTACATTATATTCCACCATATAATCCAAAGACTTTAATTATATTACATTTTACATCATATAATTTGATTCGTCGAAACATCAATTTCTCACAATTTCTTTCATATCCCATTTTTCTATCCCACATCGAAAGTGTGCTATCTACCTCTATTTTCTATATATATAGATCCTCATACCCCTACTTGTCATTCCAACAATCCAACTTTTTCTTTCCCACATCTAAAGTGTGATGAAATGATGAAGTGGAAATATATATCTTCCCACACCATGTTTTGTCAACCTTAAATCTTTCCATTTCGAAAGTGTGGTGAAAGACTTGGGTTGAGTTTTATTTTGGGTAAAACCATTTTTTTTTAAAAAAAAAATGGTTGACCCGAGGGGTCGACCCGCAAAACCCGTTGGGTACCCGGTTTGTTGCAACGTGGCCGACCCGCCACTCCGACTTGTCGACCCGCCGGGTGACCTAAACCCGTCGACCCGTCGGAACCCTGGGTCAGGGTTAGGGTCGTACCCCGGGTTGTCGACCCGACGGGTCCGACCCGTCGACTTGGCTGGTCGGACCCGTGGCCACGTCTAGTGGCACGTACCCCCTATCTTGCTAATTTGGACTAGTGGGGGTGCTTACATGGAATTTTTTTAATTAAAAAGGCATATAACGAGATATATTTTTTATTTTTTATTTTTTTTAAAAAAAAATTATGAAACTATCTAGGTTCCAATTTTATTTTTTATTTCATGTAATTCCAAATCAAAGATAATTGTGACAAATATAACATTTGGAAATTAAAATTTGCAAATGTTATATTTGTCATAATTATCTTTGATTTTGAATTACATGAAATAAAAAATAAAAATGGAACCTAGCTAGTTTCATAATTTGGGCACATCTTTTATGTCTTATAATTTTGTTTTAAAAAAAATCCATGTAAGCATTCTCATTAATTCATATCTCGCTATATGTCTTTTTAATTAAAAAAATTCCATGTAAGTCCACATTAGTGAGATATGGGTTATGGGCCACTGACCGCAACTAAACCCCAAAGTTGGTGATTATTTTTATATTTTTTTTAAGTTTGTAACACTGAGTGCAACCACCCTTAAAGTTCATGCTATTTTATGCAATTTGCCCAAATATATTTTTAATTTTTTTAAAGTAAAATTATATCTGAAATAAATTCGTGGTACACCATAGAGTGCACTGAGTGTTATAGAGGATCCGGACTCCTCCCAGGCTCCTTCTACCGTGCGTGTGATGCATTGTCAGTCTGTCACCCAAGCCAATCTACAGCAAGAATCAAATTATCAAGGGAACAAATGTTTGATAGTTGATAAATGGGACAAACATTGAATTTACAGTGAAGATCAAATTATGAATGAGATTTTAATAACATTGGGTGGAAATGTGCAAAATGTTTGATACTCCGTAGTTGATAAATTTATAGTAGTAGAAGGAGGTGAGTGAGAATTTGGCGGTGAGATTTCGGGACCGAAGCAGTAGACGATGTGCTCCATTCTAAAATATGTACTTGAATAATAAGAAAAAAAATAACTCTACCAAAATAATAATGATAAATAAATAAACATTAGTAATAATTACTATTGGGCCAATTTTGATCTTTTAAAAAGAGAAAAGAGAAAATGGGTGGTTAGTTGTGTTGGACAAAATTGCGCGATAATCGTACAACACATTTTAATTGATTTTTAATATTTAAGTTCGACCCCTTTTGGTTACCCTCTTGATTCGAAGTTGTACTGGCACCAAGACTTGAGTGGTTTTGGTGATTTGGGCTGCACCCGAATTTTAACGGGTTGCCTACGTATCTCTTGGAAGAGAATCAAACCTTACGTAGTTCATAATGTTTTGGATTTTGTGTTTGGTTTGTTTGATTTGGGTTTGGGTTTGGTTTCGTTTTCTTGTATGCATCAGAGGATGAAATTCAAGCCCACCTTCTAGGAAGGGTAGCTCAAACAACACTCCACCCGAGTAATCTGAGCCCACCTTCTCGGAAGGGTAACTCAAGTAACCCGCCTATTATTTGCATAGAAAACGATTTGGATTTTGATGTGGAATTTGATTTGTTTTTTATTTGAGATTTGACTTAAAGGTCAATTTGGGGGTTGTGATTGAACTCGTTTGTGTGTTTCCTACGTACCCCTTTGGAAGGGATCAAATCAAACGTAGTTCTTGAAAAAGGCAAATTTGAATTTGGTATTTGTTTTTTGACGTTTTGGTCGTGACCGAACTCGACGAGCGGAAGTTTTATATCGAATCGGAAGAGACACTTTGTTTTTGATGGAAAATTTGACATTTGGGACGACTAGAGCCGGCAAATGAATTTGGAAAGATTTGTTTGAAAGTTTAGGTGTGACTGGACTCGATGAGAATTTGATTTACACCGAGTTTCCTACGTATCCGCTCGTTTGGTGGAATCAAGTCACCGTAGTTGGGGACAAAAATAAATCTGTATTTGGGTTTGATCATGAGATCATTTGAGGGGGATGATTGAACTCGACGAGCAGGAGCTTTGTATCGAGTCGAAATGGACAATTTTAATTTGTTTTTGGCGATTGAACTCAACGAGCTTATGACTTTGTATCGAGTGTCCTACGTATCTCTTAGAAGAGAATCAAATCACTCGTAGTTCTAAAACGAACCAATTTAATTTAATTGCCTTTGACCTCGTATTCATTTATAAGTGAATTTAGAGGCGGACGACTGTACCCGATATATTTTTGAGATTTAATATCGGGCTACCTACGTAACCGATTTTACGGTGTCAAGTCTTTATGTAGTTCTTTTGTAGGAACAAAGTTGATTTGATTTGGGATTTGACCTCGTATTCATGTAAAAGTGAATTTAGAGGTTGACGACTATACCCGATATATTTTTAGAATTTAATATCGGATTACCTACGTAGCCGATAGGAGGCGTCAAGTCTTTACGTAGTTCTGCCAGAGGAACAAATTTGATTTATTTGGTTTGAAGATTGAACCCGACGAGCTTTAGCTTTATATCGGGTAGCCTACGTATCCGACAAGTCGGAATCAAATCGAGCGTAGTTCCCTAAGGAAAACAAATTTGATCGTTTGAGGACCGTGTGATTGAACCCGATGAGTTATAGCTTTGTATAGGGTTTCCTACGTATCTCTTGGAAGAGAATCAAATCACTCGTAGTTCTTTTGAGAACCATTTGGTTTTTTGGTTTGACGATTGAACCAAACGAGCTTTAGCTTTATGTCTGGTGGCCTATGTATCCGATAACTCGGAATCAAATCAGGCGTAGTTCTGTCGAAGACAAATTTATATTTTGTGAAACTTGATTTGAGGTTTCGACTCCGTTTTTATTTAGGAGCTGATTTTAATATTGATCCACTAGAATTAATTGACAAAGAATATTTAACGAGTTTATATTTTGATCAAACTCGAATTCTTAATTTATGCCAAAAATAATTCTTATATTTTAGCAGGTTGATTTTGGAATTGGACAAATGTTCTCCCATATATGCCAAGCATGTACGATTATACATTTATACATGTGTATAATTGAATTTCATTGGCAACTAGAGACAAATGTTCTCCCATTTTGCAATTAGAGACATTATAGGAGTTTTGATCAATCATATTTTTTTTTACCAATTTTTTTTTATCTATATAATACTTTAAAACATTAGACATTGTTGACGTGTCATCCTCCCCTTAATTGTAGCATTTTTTCCAATTATAATTAAGTAACTTTTAAATCAATTTTTATATTTAAGATTTTTACCTATTTACTAACAATCTATATCTATATCTAATATAATACTAAAACACTTGCAATTTGGGACACGTGGCGGTCATACGCTTAAAGTTGAAAATTTAGTATAAATCCCCAATTACTTCTCAAATTGTTTAAAATTCTTCTCATGTTTAAGGTTTTTTTGAAAACAAATCTAAATAAATGCAACATCTAAACCACACAATTATCCATAGCTAATCAAAAGTATCTCACGTTTAAGGTTTTTTTTCCAAAAAACTAAATGAATGCAGTATCTAAACCTTCAAAACTGAATGAATTCAGCATCTAAACTTAGCCGATCAATTCACTCTAAGCTTCTCCTCATCCTGCGATTTCTGAAGTTCTTTCTTCATCTTTTAAACCTTCAAAACTGAATGAATGCAACATCTAAACTTAGCCGATCAATTCACTCCAAGCTTCTCGTCATCCTGCGATTTCTGAAGTTCTTTCTTCATCTTTTCATCATTATCCAGCAACCCCTGAATCTGTTTCTTAATATTTCCTCCTTATCCTGAAACTTCTTAATCTCTTTCTCCATCTCCTTCTGCAAATTCATAATCTGTTACTGTTTTAGGTGAATACTCATCTGAATGGGGAATCAAATCTTCCTCTCCTTTTGCACGCGAACATTCTGAATTCAGTCATAAGAAATTTAAACTTGAGAAGATGAATCACCAAAATAAAGCAAAACAACACAACAAACTAAAACCGTTTTAATTAAAATAACTAAAATTTACAGATCTGCATATATTTTTATATTAATTACAAACCATTTGCTGTAACTTTTTTTTTTTTTAATTCCATCCGTTATTGATTCAATTACCCAATTAACCAATCTTTATCTCTTTTTTTTAACCAAAAGATTACACTTTTATCCTAAATTCAGATCTCTAGAGATTTTTTAAATTTTGTTTAAACTGTTTTAATTAAAATTATTAAACTTTAAAGATCTCATGAGATTTTTAAACCAATTCTGTTACTTTTTTTTTATAATAATTAAAACATTCAGATATGCAGAGATTTTAATTAAACCAAGTCTGTTACTGTTTTTTTTGAAGCAATTTCGGATCCAAAAATTAATTCAATTACCCACTTAACCAATCTTTATCTCATTTCTGTTACTTTTTGTTACAATAATTAAAACAATTTATTCAATCAGATCTGCTGAGATTTGTTTAAACCGTTTACCTCTCATTCACCCTAACCTAACTAGCAAGACTACTCTATATAATCAGAATCGAATATCACAGATAACTCGCTTCTCCTCCTTCCTCTTCCACCGTATCCTTTCTATTTCTCCTTCTCTGTCAACCGTCTATCTTTTATGTTTTATTTTTCGAATACTAATAATGTTTAAACCTTAGACATTGCAGGAATTTGATCATCTATTCTTCTTTCCTATTTTAAATAGTAAACAATGAAGAATGTCACATACGTCGACGAGCTTAATCCAACAAACATCAAAGGCAACATCCGAGTTCGAGTTGTGTGCATGTTTGACAACATCAATTTTCACAAACAACAAGAGATGATTTCAAATGACCTAATCTGTGTCAATGAAAAGGTGTTTGTCCTTCATAATTTCTTCATTTTATATCCTCCTAGCGTACGTATTCAATTTAATTCAATTTACTCTATTTGTTCTCAGGGTAATAAGGTTCATGCGTCCATTAAGAAATCTCTCATCAAAAAATTTGATTGTATAAAGGAGTATGGAATTTACTCAATATCAAACTTCGGTTTAATCAAGTACCTTGACCAATATCGTCACTGCTCTCACCCTCACAAGATGACCTTCTCCATGAACACAATCTTGAAAGATGTTGTCGAAGCTTCAATCTCGCGATTTGGGTTTGAATTCGTTGAATTTGATGACATTTTAAGTAAAGATGTTGATCTAACCCGCTTGGTTGGTAAGTTCTTATTTATTGTGATAAAATATTTTATTATTTATTGTGATAAACTATGATCTAACCCACTTTGGTTTTTTTTAGATGTGATTGGTAACTTGGTTAAGATAGGAAACATTATTGAGTGCAGTGTCAGTTATGATGATAAACTTCACAAAAGACTTGAAATCCATATTGAAAACACTAGGTAATGTTAATTGTTAAATTTTCTATTTCAATATATTACAATTTATATATATACAATATACGATTTATATTATGATTATATTCATTTCGTTCATATAGGTCTTTCCAGTATATTATATGAATTAGTATGTGCAGTGTCAGTTATTATGTATATTATATCAAGAGTGAGTTAAATAGTATTTAAACGATATAATATAGGTCTTTTCAGTAGCTTTTTCATTTCGGTTAATTTTTAAACCAATTCTATTACTTTTTGATAGAATAATTAAAACATTCAGATCTGTAGAGATTTTTTACCCATTTACAAAGTCTGTTACTGTTTTTTTTAAGCAATTGGGGATTCGTTATTAATTCAATTACCCACTTAACCGATCTTTATCTCAATTCTGTTACTTTTTGTTAAAATAATTAAAACATTCAGATCTGCATAGATTTTTTAGGTATTTACAATCAAGTATGTTCCTGTTTTTTTTTTGAAGCAATTGGAGATTCGTTATTAATTCAATTACCCACTTAACCAATCTTTATCTCAATTCTGTTACTTTTTGTTAAAATAATTAAAACATTAAGATCTGCAAAGATTTTTTAACCATTTACAAGCAAGTCTGTTACTGCTTTTTTTGATGCAATTGAGGATTTTTTTTCAAGTTCCATCAAATATTACTTCAATTAACCTATTAACCAATATGTTTTATTTTTACAAACCCCTTTGTTTCACAAATCAATTTAGTTAATTTACATATCCCCCTATTATTTTTATTTTTTCTTTAACGTTTTTTCTCTGTGGTTGACCCTTAAAAAAAATACCGATATTCTAATTAAAATAAACATACAATATGAAAATAAAATTGTTTTACCTTTTTTTATTCAGATCCTTTAACTATCGATCTTTATTAATTTATAAAAAAACCGAAAAAATATTAATAAATATAAGAACAATCTACACTAACCACATACCTAGCTTTTATTTTTATTTTTATTAATAAAACCACGTATATATCTTATCAATTGGATTTATCATAATAGATATTATAATATATATATAATTTAAATAAATTGTGACAATATCTTCTAAAATATATAATATATTTTACAAATCCCATGCGTCACGCACGGGTACTGCGTTAGTTATAATACTAAAGGAGAAGTCGCCTACGACATGTGGCGACTTCTCCTTTAATGTAGGTTTTTTTTATTATTTTAATAGTTTTTAATGTTAATTGATTTATTTTAATTGATTTTGATCTAAACTTATCTAATCAAAGATTTGGTTAACCAAATCTTAAAATTTACGGAGTATGTTTGAACGAAGTATGTTAATTTACGGAGTATGTTAACAAAGTCTTAAAAATTTGAATCAAAAAAAAAATCTTAAAAATCAACGAAGTATGTTAATTTAGATCTAATCTTAAAATTGTTAATAAATGAACCTATAATGTCGGAGTATGTTAACCAAAATATATACTAAAGATTTTGGATCCCCTAAATCCCTTCCGGCGTAGGTTTTTTTTTTTAATTTGAAGATTAATTAATTTATTTTAATTTGTTGTTAATTTTTAATCGATTTGTTTTATTTGTTTGTTAAATTATTGTTAAAATCTAAACTTATCTAATTTAGTTGAGATCCTAACCAAATCTTTAAAAGTCAACTTGATGTAAATATATACTATTGATTTTTATCCCATCAGCCAACCGGCTATCGGTAGTTTTTAATTTATTTTGAAGATTAATCTACTTTCTGTGCTCTCTTCCGGTTGTCTGAGGTGATGTCAATCTTCTTTCTATGCTATCTTCCTTCTTTGGGACTAGCTATTATCTCAATATGTGTTCATGCTGAGATTTTTTCCATTTGTATCTTTGATCTAATTGCGGCTTTATGCAGAGAATCACGCGATGTCAAAAAACAAAGGCAAGACTCCCAAAGAGAACAACGGTAATGTGAAAAGGAGAGGTACGTTAGATATTTAATCTATTATCGTTAAGTATTTAATTTATTAACACCGCAATCATCTTCTTCACTTAATTGATGTATGATAAAACTGATTTTTAGGCGATGTGCAATTTCATTACCTGGACGAGTTACTACCACAAGAAGAAAACACCTCAAGAATTCGATGGAATATAATTGTTCGTGTTTTAAGAATGTCGAAAACCCTAAGCTACATTGATCCTGGAATAGTTCATTCGATTGACATTATTTTGATCAATGAAAAGGTATTTATATTTAAATATTGATTTTTTTTTGGTATCCGTCACGGAAAGTCAACTACGAAATCAAAACTATATATATATAAATCATCATCATCATATCATCGGCATGATATTTAAATATTTATTATTCTAATATTATTAGCATTATATTGATACTAATAATATTTACAAGTTTTATCAATATTGCATAACTTTATGCTTATACTTTATTCTAAGGCTTAAAGTTCCTTACGTATTATTTAGCATATTTATTTATTTTAGTATTCAATATGTTTATTTTTTTTATTACATTGTGATACTTATAATATTTATGTCAAAAATAATAAACGACATTATATAAACATATATTTTAAAACAAAGATTCGTGCAATGCACGGGGTACTAAGCTAGTAATACTTTAAAACAGAAGACATTGTTGATGTGTCGTCTGTAACGGCCCAGAATTATGATTTCCGGGTTACGTTCAAGGGATAAAACCCCTTGTTCGGATCTTGCAATCCAGGTACGGGTCGAGGTTTCAAACTCATTTTTAAGGTCAGTAATAAAGAGGGATTTCGAACCCTAAAAGTATCGCAGGGTCGCTGGGTACCCTTAACCTGTCCTAGGGCTATGTCGTGAAAATCAATTTAAACAGAAGTAAGGTGGAAACAAAATTCAGATACAAGGTGCCACGACAGAGTCGGGTCAAACCAAATCATAAGTGGGTGATTACCATTTATAACGAGTTAGTGAATTAGCTAGGTTCTTCGATTCGCCAAAAAGGGAACCCCGTCATACAGACATCGAGCACTCAAAACCTGCAGAAGATACCTACAAAAAAAGAACGGGGAAAGGAGTCAGATCAAGCCACTCATGCGGGACCGGCAGTCCTCGCTGAGGCCACATAGTATGTGCTATACCTAATAAAGATGCTCTAATGCAGTACGAAAGTCAAACACACTAGCATGCTCCTCGTTATAGTAATGTGTAAAAATACTGTAAAGGGCCCAAGACAATGCCAAGTGGCATATCCCTCTCCTACCTCCACCCCCTTCCGATAGGGCGGAGACTGGCTAGCTCGTGAATGCATTCCATCATAATCGGGCGGCACGCATGCCTAACCCACTCCACAATAAAGCCCGCAGGCATCTCATAGTATAAGGAAGTTCATGACTCGATTGACTCAGGGTACCCGATAAGGCTGGGCTACCCTATGACCCTAGCAAAGACTCTAGGACTATCACAGATAACGGCCGTTCTGTTTCAAACGCATAAAGTTAGCAGATGCTCATTCAATTAGTGCAACCTAACAGAATACTACATGGCATGCTTTTATGCATATGCAACACCTAACATAAAATGCAACAACAGGCATGAATGTCCAACCTGAGTAAGCCCCCTAGGGAACTTACCTGAAGATGCAGAACAGCAGGATAATACAAGCAATGGCCCAAATGCAAGTCCAAAGCAATCCAAAAGCAATACACACCTATAATCAAGCCATTTTCATAAGCTAATGTACCAACATTCTCACACACACGAACCCAAGTTCTCAATATCCTCAAAACCAATCGACGATAAAACCATTTTCCAAAACCCTTTCCGATTTGATCAGCATCAACCCAAAAGCATTCTTCCAATCAAAACCATTGATAAAACATACCAACAATATTTCCAACTTCCCTC